>OX421358.1:38027484-40427484 GCA_949126925.1 Cheilosia vernalis | reverse complement strand
GGCTTCTTCAGATTTGCTCTCAGATTCCAGATTTCGTGTGGCTAATCGAACATAAAACTTGTTCTTGCTCTTTTTTGTGTTGATATTCGTGCGATTTGAATATGTGTAGTCTTCGACACTTTTCTAAGCGATTTCCATGCACTAGTTAAATTTTGTATTAAATCATTAGAAATATCTGTTCCGATTGATTTCTAAATATTTATACATAAATAATTTACACAAATAGATTCACCCGATGCAATGCCTTTATTTGCTGGAGAAAAAATTCACTAAAAATGTAAACAAACTCCATCAGTTGTCAAACTCAAACGCACTTGTATTGGTAAATCTGAGAAAATATCTAGATTCGCAAAAGTGCTCTGAAATCTGAAATAGATTGCTTTTTCCTGTACCAAACGAACATAAAAATTGCCCTGAGAGCAAAAAAAGTGCTCTGAGAGCGCCCAATCGAATACCACATTAGTTTATGGGTGGGGGTTTACATTGTGAGCAGGAAGGGAGTGCGGTTTTGTTGGGTTATCAACTTTTTTATGTATGTTTTCATATTGGGTCATATTAGTAGGAGTTGGGAATCTTTCCCTTTGTAGTCGTTTGGCTTCAGCCATACTACATTTGTTTTTAGTTTTAATTGTGAGAATCTCTTTCATTTGGATGAACTTGGGATGGGACATGTTTTTTCAGATGCACTGTGGGCGGCTAAGCAATTGGCACACATATAGTACGTGTGCAACCGGAGGGTGAATGTGGAGGTAAATTGCAAGATTCACACACTAGCTGTACATCTTTTAGTCGTATGACCTAGGAGCTAACAGCTACGGCATCGCATTGGGTTTGGGATGAATTCGATAACTTTGGCATTATACCAGCCTAATATCACTGAATCCGGTGGTTGGAAAAGGTCAAATGTAAACAACATAAGACCAGTTGCTTGTTCCTTACCTTCCCGGTGTTTTTTGAATTTGAAAACCTCGGTCACTCATTGGGACTTCATTTCGGAGACAATCTCTGTTTAGTCCACATTGATCAAGCAGGGAGGAGGTAAGACGGTCGTGAAGTGTAACTGAAACTGGGCATAAGTTACTTAAGTTTTTGGTGGCTATGAATCTATCAGCAACGCGTTGGTTCTTTGTTAATATGAGAATATTGCCATCTCTGAGTTGGGCTATGTGATCATATTCCGTACTGATTGCGTCGATCGACTTGCGAACGAGGAACACACTTATTGATGTTAGGGGCTTATCAGAGTTTTTGGGAGAAATCAAAATGAATCTGGGAATTTTAGTAGCAGCATTTTTAGGCAGGGAATGATATTCTTCCATGAATAAAGGGAGTGCTTTATGTGGCGGGTCTTCAGCAATACCGGCAAACCGGTTCACGGGCTTAAGTTTTGGCCCTGGGCCCATGTGGCTGTATTAACCAAAAACTTCTTCGGAAATTTCACACACGCGCTTTCACGAAAAATATAAAAGGCTTAGGGAGTGAGTGGGATAAATGTATGTAGTAAGAGAAATTGGTATACGCAAAAACGGTTTCGATCAAAGGGAGACGCCAAAAACGATGTTTGCTGCTCGAGAGCTAGTCGGAGACTGACTTATTTAAGTTATTCACGTCTATCGCAGAATCCGTCGTATTAGAAATTTCGCTACGAGCCCCGAAAGAACTATCATATAACCCGTGGTAGAGGAAATATTTGCTACGAATTTCGAAATTCGTAGCATGCAATATACCCCACGACGAATTTCGTAGCAAACATTTTCCCCAACGACGGATTCTGTGATAGACGTGATTTACTATTTATGTACCCATATTTTTTCACCAAAATGTATATTTTTTTTTTTGCTTAGTGGTCTGTGCAATTATGTTTGGATACGGAACGGACAACGCTTCAAATGAATTAACTATAGCATTAGATGAATTTTCGAAAATTGTTCACACAGTTTTTGAGAACAGCGCCCACTTAATGAATTTCCCGCCAAAGTTAGCCCGTGCCTTGCACATGAACATTTGGACACAGTTCGAAAAGAATGTGACCAGAGTCCTTGAAATGGGATATGACATAATTGATATGCATATGCATATGAAGCTTGATAAAGAAGAATATGAGGATGATGGATTGTTTGCCAAAATGCGACTAGCTGGAATATCGCTGGATGTAATCAAACGGATTTTTGTAGATCTTATTATAGCAGCTGGTGATACGGTAATTTTAGTAAATCTCACGAAATGGGCACAACTCAACACTGTAATTGTAGACTGCGTTTTCAAGCCAGTGGGCCTTTTACCTCATGTCACAAAACGAGGAAATACAAGACAAGATATGTGCTGAATATATGACACACCATTGTCAGGGACAAACAGTAATTGGCCTGATAAAGGAAATGCTAAGACTTTACCCAGTTGCTCCTTTTATTGGAAGGTTTCTTGCCTCAGACGCTGTTATTGGAGATTATGAGATTCGAAAAAATGTAAGAAAAAATTTAGTTGCTAATAGTATTGCTTTTATAAACAAAATTGTAGACACTGGTGATTCTCTCCCTCTATACATCCGGACGAGATCCAGATCACTTTCCGGATCCATTAACTGTTAAGCCAGATAGGTGGTTTCGTGATTCTTCAACCGGACAGTTAACTGGTGTGTTGCAGCCTCATGGTACACTTCCCTTTGCTATTGGAAGCCGCTCGTGCATTGGAAAGAAAGTTGCTTTATACCAAATGCATTGCTTGATGTCAGCGGTAAGTAAAATATCATATATCTTTAGTTCAAAGAATAGCAACCATTTTTCAGATCGCCTGCAACTTTGACATTAAATGTTTAAATGAGCAACCAATAGATGTTATCCTTCGGTTAGTCACAGTACCAAATCAGCCGTTGGAGATGGGAGTAAAAGTTAAAAACATGTAAAAGAAGTGTTTGTTCTCATTTTTCCGTCAGAGCGCATTTATATATTTTTTTCTATTTTTATGAAAAAAAAAATTACTTACAAATAAAACAAAAAACAATTTGTAAACATGTACCCTTAATTAAATTACCGCTACTATAAATAAATATATAATTATCAAAAGAAGTAAAGATAAAAGTCCATAGCTTGGCGCACCCCATAGAAGCTGGCCTACAACAAGCGATGCGCCTATGAAGATCAATGTTTTGTATGAAGCCAAAGGCCGCAGGCATATTCTTGGTGGAAGGTGATCTTCGCAAAGCTGGGTAACACCTGGATAAGTTGGAAATTACATAAATTAAAAATTTAAATTTATATAGATAGAGATATAGAATAGCTTACCTCTTGGTTTATCGAACCACTGCGCAGTCATAGGTGGGCTAAGAATTTGTCGAGATACTTTACCCCAAATATCTGATCGATTCCAAATTTTCTGCATTTCTTCCGAAAACTATAGAATTATGGAACCCAAGTTAGTTTATTAAATAAAAACTTCTATGTTATCTCACCATTTCGTTAAGTTTACAAGAAACTTGATGTAAGAAACGTACAAGAATTGTACATTCCTTACTCTGAATTGGCAGTAGGGCAGGATCGATTGTTGATTTAATATTCGCAATGTTGTTTTTCATCTGTTAGGAATATTCATTATTTTTTAGAAATAAAACATAAAAAATAACACTCTATTAGATATGAGTGACATTACTGTAAGCGGAGTTATAGTATCCGTTGACTTTACCCTTCTATAAGATTTGTTAAATAAAGGCAATCTAGAATACGACACATGAGAACCAGTAAGTTAAGCTTTCAGAGCATCAGAACAGAAAAGTACATCTACGAATTGAAGCAAATGATAGTTTTTACCAACTGCTGAAATGCTTTGACATCCTCATTTTACAAATGTCTTTGACTAAGCAAATCAGGAGGAACGCATTCGGAAAACAGGGATCAGATTCTGCAAGGCAAAACGTTATCGTGTGCACGAAGAAATTTGCTTGTGTAACATAGGGCAAATCATTCGTGTGCACGAAAACGTTACAACGTTTCGCCTTACAGAATCTGGCGCAGGTCACTTAAATGATCAATATTTTAAAGTTCTTTATTTTTTTATATTTTATCGGTAAAGGAAGATTTTTAATATGAACTGCATAAAACAATATGTAAGTTATAGGTGTTTTTCATCTGGGAATGAATGTTTAGATACATTTTGTATAGTTATTAAAAACTAGTGCCAAATGAATCGAGTTTCAGTAATTAAATATTTACATAATTCAATAACAAATGTGGAGGGGTGAGTCAAAATTAATTGAGCTTGTCTGTCATTTACTTTAGAGTTTATGTAAATTGTTAATCTCATTCAGGTCGTAATTAAAAAAACTTTTTTTAACTTTCTGTTTAAGGAAAAGATATTCTGAGATCGTAATAACTTAAAAGGTGAGTATTTTGCGGGAGAGGATAAGCAAGATTCCTAGCAGAGCTACGAAGACAGCAGGCATAAGGATCATGATTTAAAGAGAAGCGGCTTTCTTAAGAAAAATATTTTTAGGACTTTTTAGATGTAAATATGTTGTAGAATATGAGTATATATAACAAAAGGAAAATTGTTTTCTTCTTGTCTACATTTCCAGATAATTCTAAGTAAATAATTTTTAACTACCAACGGAGGTTGAATTTTAGTTTTGTATATGCCACCCCAACAAGTCAACGTATACTGTAGTTTGGACTGGACCATGTCATAACAGACTGTTTCTAAAGCTTTTCTCGAACAATATAGCCTAAAATGGTATTAAATTTTAGTTGTGTTTTGCAGGTATTTCCTTAGGGAATTAGTATTAGATGTCCAACTTAATCTACTGTCAATTTCAAGTCCCAGATACTTAAAGACCTGTACATTTTCAATAACAAAACAGTTCATTGACTAACTTTTGTCAGTATTACATGTACATTCAGAACGAGGTCTTCAGCTAGTTCCAGAACTTATTAAAATGTTGTTGCAGTGCGAACTATGAAAGTTAAAACTCGAATAATAATAGCCAATGAGCAAACCCAGCTAGTTTTCCTCTCGTTTCTCGTATTCAGCGTGAATATGAAGTTTATATATTTAACAAACAGTATTGGAACTTTGCTGAGATCGAAGCTCAAAAAAACATGCCATATGAAAGCTAACAAAAATAAATACATATGTATTTGAAAATGGCTGGTATGCAAACAAGTTTATATCGAAATGTTTGAACCGCAAACTGTCATGCGATCTCGGTTTTGCCGCAGAAGAAAATTAATGCATTCATATATGTACATATTTTGAATGACTTTTTCTAATCAAGAAAATATTTAATTTGATCATAGGTTGACTAATTGTTTTATTTCTAAAGCATTTTAGGAACAAAAATTGACCAAAAAGTAAAATCCTTTTTTTTTTTTATTATTAAAGAGAGACAGACAGAGGCAGTATTTTATTTGGTTTGCCAAGAAAAAAAGAAAGCCATAAAAGAAATATCAAATATGTAGGAAAGGTTTGTTTATCTCTGTTTTGCTTTTCAAAAAAAAAAAAATATCTTCGTCTTGCTCTCTTGGTCAGTTCTTATGTCTCTCATGCATTCATAAATCCTGTACAGTGTACACACCTGGTACCGTAAAGGTAATAAGAAGGGAAACGATTTATTCTATGTAGGGGTAAGAACTAATTTCTACTCTCTGCACAAACGCAGGTGACAGGTGAGTATGTGTTGTGAATTAGAGAGTTGCCTTATCATTGAAGAGTAAAGCGGCCTATACTATACACATGTGCAATGCAATCATAACTCTGAGTATTTTCAGATTGTACTTTTCACAAGTTGAAATTGTAACTTTTAGGACTGAAGTGTAACTACCGTAATGGAAATTCGTAGGTATATGAAGCTAAGTTAAATATGCCCACATACTTTTTACTACATATTTACTAAGCTCTTAATTAAAAAAAAAAAAACAAATAGGTATGTTCCCTCCTTGGCCTTTAATTAAAAGAAGTCAATATTTCGAAAACATTATTGGTGACATAACATATATGACCATAATAAAAATACATCACATTGTTTTAGAAAACAAAGGAATTCAGACTTTCAAAGGATAAAATAATAATAATAGTTAAGTCCCACCTCAGGATATATGCTTATGCGCCTTGATCAATAGCACTATTATTTGTGTGTTCTTTCCTAAAAGAAAACTTTCAATTTTAAAATTATGACATGCGTCATTTGTTAACTATCCACTGATACAATTGTATCAGCTTTTCAATCATACTACAGCGGGTGCAGGTGTGAAAGGTATATGGGAAGCTGAAGACACTTTTGCACCGTCTTTGTCCTGCTCTTTTGGCCAATTTATATTTCATTTCATTTTAATCATCCATAAATCGCATTTTAAATTTAGATGGAATGTAGCGTGTGGGGGGCTTGGGACTGAAAGAGATAGGGTGTGAAATGTATACGGGACTGAAAGAGAGTGATTTACAATTTGAAACGAATACCTGTAACGGTAATATTTTATATTATTTTATACAGTAAACAGTGGCAGGAAATATCTCTTATTCGCTAACTCAGGCGTTGAGAAAAAGATATTTTTTTGCGAAAAAAATTACCCCCTACAAGATAGCAAATTTCTTAGATCTTATTTTTCCATCAACTGTTCTGAAACCACATTTTGCACGGGCGAAGCCGGGGGTACAGCTAGTCATTCATAAATTCTCACCTCTAACAGCGAATCTACTACTACTTCTACAATAGTACTCCACTATGAACCTAACTTCTCGTAGTCTATGCGCTGTACTAATAATACATTTTTTCACTACTTTAAATCTAACTAAACTCACAATTGCAAAATTTATATGGAAAAGTATTTTAAATTACTAAATCAGAGATGCCACTTTAAGTTTTCCCTTACGATTTTTTACAAAAACATATAGCAACAAATTATTTTATGCATGCATATCTTATACAACATCCTCGACGTGCACACATTCCGAGGGGCAAACGTCGACTCTGACCAATTCCTTGTTGCAGCTAGATTCAGAACTCGACTGTCCAACGAGAAGAAGCTGCGGGCCGCTCAGAAGAAGAAATTTGACGTTGGACGCCTTAGCACACCTGGAGTAGCCAGAGCCTACAGAGAGCGCTTGAGCATGAAACTCTCCACTATGCACTCGCCTTCCACAGACGCCAACAATCAGTGGTGCCGAAACCACTGTAGCCACCCCAGAGAAAGAGCCCGTGGTATGATGATGAATGCGTGTACAGGAAAAAGGTGACAGAAGATGCACACAAGAAAATGCTGCAGCGCAAAACAAGGGCAGCTAGGGAAGAGTATCGAGCCAGGAGAAGGGAGGAGAAAAAGATCCTGCGTAGAAAGAAGAGAGCCTACGCAGTATCCCAGCTCAAGGAGAACGAAGAGTCTCGTGATCGCAACAACATCCGGAGGTTCTATAATAAAGCCAAGCAACTGGCTGCTGGCTTCAAAACCGGAACACAGGCTCTTCGAGATAGCGAAGGAAACCTAGTCACCGAAGCGCAGGGAATAGTAGATGTATTTAAGCAGCATTTCAAGCAGTTGCTTAATGGGCATCATGTTGAGAGAGTGGTAGGGCAAGAAGATAACCCGCGTCCAGCCAATGAAGAACCTGTTCCACCACCCAGTATAGAAGAGGTTGGCTTAGCTATAAAAAAGCTTAAGAACAACAAAGCCGCAGGCTCGGATGGCTTGCCAGCGGAGCTCTTTAAATACGGAGGTGATGTTTTGGTAGGGCGCTTGCACCAAATCATCAACCAAGTATGGATGGAAGAAAACATGCCCGATGACTGGACTATCAGCTCCATATGCCCTATCTACAAAAAAGGCGATCCTATGTCTTGCAAGAACTATCGAGGCATATCCCTGCTAAATGTCGCGTATAAGATCCTATCCAACGTACTGTGTGAACGTCTTAAAGCGTTCTGCAACACACTAATCGGCACGTACCAGTGTGGCTTCCGGCCCGGCAGATCGACTATAGACCAAATTTTCACACTGAGGCAAATCCTGGAAAAGACCAACGAATTTCAAGTCGAGACACACCATCTATTCATCGACTTCAAGGCCGCGTATGATAGTATACATCGTCAGGAGCTGTATATGGCGATGGCCGAATTCGGAATCCCGTCAAAATTGATTCAGTTGTGTCGCGTGACACTCGAAAACACGCGTTGCAACGTGCAATTCGGAAACAGCTCCTCCGAACTATTCCAAACATGCACCGGATTTCGGCAAGGGGACGCGCTATCATGCGACTTCTTCAATCTCGTACTGGAACAGATAGTGCGTAGGGCAGGTGTCAACACGGAAGGCACTATCTTCAACAGATCCGTCCAGCTGCTGGGGTATGCGGACGATATTGACATCATCGGTCGGTCACAGCGCTCCGTGATAGAAGCTTTCACGGCGATTGAAGAACAGGCTAAATCTGTTGGTCTTGAAGTAAACGAGGACAAGACTAAGTACATGCTATCAACAAACAAACAAACATCTGTCCACCGCCTAGGACAAAACGCCACTATTGATAGCAACAATTTCGAGGTAGTTAAGGAGTTCATCTACCTCGGATGACATCCTAGTGGAGATCCGGCGGAGAATTACCCTAGGAAACCGCTGCTACTTCGGTTTGGCAAAACAATTGGGTTAAAAACTCCTACCTCGAGGGACGAAATGTATGCTTTACAAAACCCTTCTACTGCCAGTTCTGCTCTACGGCGCCGAGTGCTGGACGATAAGCAGGAATTGAGAGCTAATACTGGGTTCCTTCGAAAGAAAAATTCTTCGGCGGTTTTTTGGTCCTGTGTGCGAGGAGGGCGAATGGAGGAGAAGATATAACCGCGAACTCTATGAGCTGTATCAAGATGTGGATGTAGTCCAAAAAGCCAAAATACGTCGACTACATTGGCTCGGCCACATCGAGCGAATGGAGAATAATGCTCCAGCTAAGAGGATCTTCGAATCCCAGCCCCCAGGTTCGAGAAGATAAGGAAGACCGAACCTCCGGTTCAAAGACCAAGCCATCGCGGATGCCAGAGCGCTTGGTCTGGACAACTGAAAGCAGCGTGCCCAGGATCGTAGAGGATGGAAGGCTGCAGTGTCTCAGGCAGAGACTCTCCATGGGTCGGGAGCCCGTTAAGAAAAGTATATCTTATACATTATCTTTAAATATGTATTTTATTCACACTGGAGAATGGATCTACACAATAATGACCACGCCCGTCATTAAGGTACGCTTTTGTAATATGGTGGACTATAGCAAACCAAAGGTAGCAATCATAAAGCTTACAAAGGTACAACGTCTCGCATGCTTTGGTCTCTTTGGAACCATGCGAACCTGCCATATAGCTGTTATAAAAGCCATACATAAGTTTAACACAAAAGAATGAGATAAGTCGTGGATAACACCCAAAACTAATGACTTTGTTCTCCGAAATTGCAAAACTTACCAAGGACTTTATTATTCAACGTTTTTCTTTAGAGATCTTTAACGGAAATGCGAATATTATAAAATATTTGGTTAAAAACATTCCTTCCGTTATTAGAAAAGCAGAAAATCTAGTAGCCTAAAAATATTTCTACAATAGCACAAAATGTATGTTTTATTTAGGTCGAGTAGTATTTTTTTCAAGATGGAACAAAATATTAAACGTTGCTCAATTTTAAACACAATCTAGTTTCTATGGGAAAAATCAGGAAGAAATATTTGAAATACATGCAAACGAGAAAGTCGAGGACAACGAATCCGCACCGACAAATCAGAAAGTACCTACTGTAAAAGACACATTTTTGAGCAAACGTGTAGGAACAGCTCAGAGCATCTAATTTTTTATTATTATTTTAAACAAGGCTATACGGCTCAAGTTTTCCCTGACTTTCTTTTGACATTCACCAGTGGCAACCATGTAAAATATAATGTCGAAATAATTATTATTATTATTAAATGTTTATTGGTAAGGCTTTTGTAAGACTACCGGCAGCTGTAGCTTTATTGTGCAACATTGTTAAGCTTCGATCTTTGCTTCATAGCGGAAGAAATACTTGAATAGCGGAAATTCCACATTATTTAACAACTGAATACTAATTATTGATCACCGTTGAAAAGACAGTGACCCTTACCAATAAACATTTTTAGTTTCAACTATAAATTTAAGTAGTTCACAGTACTATACTTTCCATACAAATTTCGCAATTGTGAGCATTCGTAAATTTAAAGTCGAGACTAAAATTGGTTATTAGTACGGCGCAGGGATTTTACGCAATAATTATAATAAAATCGGAGTCTTGCCTGTCGTTAAATAACGTATGTAAAAACGATCGCTAGCATGCTTGACTTTTCTGTATTCTTCTTTGCAGTTCTGACCCACTTAACACACTTTGACGAACTCAACAACATATATCTTTTTTCAAACGGATTTTCTAATTTTTGTAAATTTATAGAAGCTCACAATTGGATATATGTAGTCATAAGTTATAATAATTGATGAGCCGGAACTGAAATCTGTTATAAGGGCATTTTACTTAAATTTTTACAAACCTGCATTGGAGACACTTTCGATATGTCAAAGTATTCACTATTATCGTAGACGGAAAAGTTCATTTGTGAGTAGCTCTGCTCCCTAGGTTCAAGTTGGTCAATGGCGATTTCTGGAATATTTACCTGAATGGAAAGCGAAGAATTTAAGAATTTTACAAGCGTGTAACGTTACTTTTATACTTACATCAAACATAATACCCAAAGATCGCATTGCTAAATCCAAGATGTCGGGTATTTTTACGATTTCTTGCAATTTGAACTCAGCTGGTGATATATCCTCAAACAAATTCTTAATGATTCGTGTAAAGAAACCCATATTTCGTTGCTTGTCCAGCTTATCCCTTCGTATCATTTGAATTTCCTGCTGCACATACATTTTTGCTATGTGAACCGATTTAATGAAATGCTCAATCTCACATTGGATTGCTGAACCAAACATAGGAGTATAGCTGTCCTCATTGAAGAAAGTGTCCCATTCTCCACCGGAACTATCAAGACGGCTATTATTAAATACAGAGTAAATGAAATGAAACTAAATTGGAGGAAATGCGTATCTGAGCTACCGATAATTGCGAGACATTTGCGGAGAGTCCAGAGTCATACCAAAGGCATTGTTTCCGCACAAAGCCTGCTCGTAGTTGTATAGTTTTTGGGGCAGTGACGTTTGACTGAAAACCTTAGAGAAAGCCAGCTTTCATGAAGAATTTTCGAATAAAGAAATGATTTTCTTACCTTGACCAAGCGATGTAGCATAATAACGTTTCTAAAAGTCGTAAAGTCTAAACGTTCGAACCGAGGAAGAATATGAATAAAAATCTGTGTGTAAATAGCAAGATTGTCCTGAATGAAGCTATCAAAGCGACTACTGATGGGTACTTCCACATTGCCTTGGCTAAACGAAAGTCATTATACGTTTTTAGTTCCTTACATGTTCACTGAGTGACAAATTTTGTTCACCTATTGTTCTGCCACTCGAAATGGTATCTCCAGGGCTGTATATAGCTCAGCCATAGCTCTAGAACAACTGAAAGAGAACTATCTAGGGGCCACCGACCTATAATACTCTTTAAAAATGGAAATATTCTCGCTTTCATCATGGCCTGTGACATTTTACGTAACGAGGCCATGGGAGTAGTGTCCAAATATGCACAGTTGGAGAAGGTGTGCATTTGCTTGACCAAAATGCGCACTACTCGAATGAATTCACTGCTGGGAAGATCCTAAAATGATAAAGTACTGTATGTGCCCATTAAGTCATAATTTTAATATGGATCCTCACTCACCCTTGCTTCATCAACATCGTACCGCAACCAAGAATCGATGAACAAATGCAGTACAGACTCTGTTCTCCAAGCATACGTCCGAGGTGATTCTGCTGACCGTACAGCTTGATTATTCGCCGCCGAATAAGGGGATACATTCGGGATTTTCAAATACTTTGGAGATCTAGTCGGCTGCAGGGGCTGAACAGGCATCGGTTGTGGAGCTTTTACCGACGCACATATATTTGTAGGCATTACCACTTGGTCTGGGCTTCCAGGTAGGAATGTACAAAGATATTGCGCTGATAGATAGAAGTAAACCGTTTTCATTCGTTCATTGTGCACCTGTAAGGCAGCGGCAAAACGCTTGTGCAGTGGAAAGGTACCATGAATAGCAAAGTTTAAAATGAAATAATCAAATGCATTGAGAGAAAGCGCTTGAACAGATCTCCGAAATGGGTCAACACTAAGAAGATCCGAGTAGAACATGGAATACTGTCCCGTCTGCAGCATTTCCCCAACTTTGTGCTAAATGAAACTTTGTTATAAATGCCCATTAACGTTTGCTGTTAAAACTCACCGGTAGCAGATCTATGCTAAATTCGAATTTAATCGCATCATTGAGTAGACGATAACACAATCGGAACATTGGGCCATGAGGAATAAAGAAATCATGAAGTATGTCAAACGCATATGGTGAGTTTTCTTTGGTAGTAGCACGGAGTCCCCAGCCAATGCCGCCGGTGGTCAGATCAAATATGGAGTTGACAATTGTTGGGAATAGTTCTTGCATTTCTCGAATACTGCAGCGATCAAAAAGTAGACCCAGTTCTGGACATCGATCGACGACTGATTGGTTAAGCAGTTCAAGGATCCGATTCTGGAAACGCATGGATTGTTTGTGACATGGTGTTAAGCGGTGTATCGATATATAACTTACACCAAGATTTTCATTGTAGAAACTCATTTTTAAAAAGTAATTGACTCGCCGAAATTATTGTCATTCAATAAGTGAATTATAGTTTTTTTTAAGTTTTTAAAATATATTTCAAACATTCACGAAAGTGTTTACAAAAAGCATTGGCGCAAATAAAACATACGTCAACTGTCAACTGGAACCAGCGTTGCCAACCAATTTGGATGGAAAAAGCCTAACTTGAAAAAAAGATGCCTTTTTCAATAAAATAATGCCTAAAATATTTTTTTAGGTAAATTGGAACAATAAATCAAAAATTAAACACAAATTTAAAAAAATAGCAAAAACAATTTTTATTTCCCAACAAAAAACTTAAATTATGTATAAATCACAGAAGAAAAACAGCTTTCTAATTTATTTCCGAAATTGGAAGTGGAAGCTGGAATTATTTTTAATGAATGATAGCAGAGATGAATGAATAAAAGAGATGGTTATCTTTCGTACGTCTATCCCCCCAAAACCCATTTGTTTACATTGTTGTTTTTGGAATTTCAACCCCCGTCTGTGAATACGTGTGACCAACAAAAAAGCATGTTGCTAATGGAAGACCACGACTCATCTTGCTTTTATGAGTATCGCGGTGTTAAATTGTTTTGTGTTTTGTTTTGAATTTGTTTGGTTTTTGTTGAGGTATTGATTAAACTGAAAGAATAGTGAAATACAAATTAGAGAACACCGAATTCTTGCATCAAAGTCCAATTCATGAACTCACATATACTATAATAGAAATGAGAAGGTGTGTGTGACTTCATGAATTTTTATGGAAAACAGCGTGTAGGCCAGAGATTAATGAATAAAAGAGATGGTTATCTTTCGTACGTCTATCCCCCCAAAACCCATTTGTTTACATTGTTGTTTTTGTAATTTCAACTTCAACCCCCGTCTGTGAATACGTGTGGCTAACAAAAAAGCATATTGCTAATGGCCGACCGCGAATCATCTTGCTTTTATGAGCATCGCGGTGTTTAATTGTTTTGTGTTACGTTTTGAATTTGTTTAGTTTTTGTGGAGGTGTTGATTAAACTGAAAAAGATAGTGAAATACACATTAGAGAATGCCGAATTCTTGCATTAAAGTCCAATTCATGAACTCACATATACTATAATAGAAATAAGCAGGCGTGTGTGACTTCATGAATTTTTATGGAAAACAGCTTGTAGGCAACCGCCCTTCCACTGGAAAGATATATATCTCTGTATTCCATTATCTTTGGTGTAGGCAGCCGCCCTTCCACTGGAAAGTTATATAACTCTGTATTCCATTATCTTTGAATGATAGATAAAGTGTTCGGAAAATGTTCAGAGTTTGAAGGTGGAAACACATTTTTAAGTCCGAGCACCGAGGTCTTCTTTTTGCCAATATTTGTTAAGAATGTTTAAAAAAAAATAAAAAGTCAGTATAGGTACGTTGAATCAACAAAAAAATTTGTATATAGGTATATTTGAAATCAAAAAAATATGCCTTTTTGGAAAAAATATAGCCTTAGCTTATGAAATAATGCCTAAAAGTCATAAAAAAGCCTAGGGTGGCTGACTCGAACTGCCAAATTGTAGCCGGTGCAGTGATGCCAATCTATTTATATTGATGTGGTGTGGCTGTGGACCAGAGATGAATGAAAAAAAAGAGATGATTATCTTTCGCAAGTCTATCCCCCCAAAACCCATTTTTTTTACATTGATGTTTTGTAATTTCAACCCCTGCCTGTGAATGCGTGTGACCAAGAAAAAAGCATGTTGCTAATGGACGACCGCGAATCATCTTGCTTTTATGAGTATCGCGGTGTTTAATTGTTTTGTGTTTTGTTTTGAATTTGTTTAGTTTTTGTAAAGGTGTTGATTAATGTCGTTTTCGATTTGGCTTTTCAGATTTTGATCTGAGATTTCAGATTTCTGCTGCATGGAATCTGAATTATATTGGTATGTGTGCGTATTGAGTTGACTTCAAAAAAAACAACATTTTTGCACTTGCACTCGAAATCCATTTCAATTGATTTTCACACATTTATAGTACTGCATTTCGAAATAATTTAATATAAAAACTCGATCCCATATGCATAAAATAAATAATTCAGTTAAAAAAGCAACCCCTTCCAACGATAAACAATTCGTAACCGACGCTGTGTGTCATAAACATTGGTGATAGTGAAAGTACTTACTTTACTTAACGGGCTCCCGACCCGTGGAGAGTCTCTGCCTGAGACACTGCAGCCTTCCATCCTCTACGATCCCGGGCACGCTGCTTCCAATTGTCCAGACCAAGCGCTCTGGCATCCGCGATGGCTTGGTCTTTGAAACGGAGGTTCGGTCTTCCTTGTCTTCTCGAACCTGGGGGCTGGGATTCGAAGATCCTCTTAGCTGGAGCATTATTGTCCATTCGCTCGATGTGGCCGAGCCAATGTAGTCGACGTATTTTGGCTTTTTGGACTACATCCACATCTTGATACAGCTCATAGAGTTCGCGGTTATATCTTCTCCTCCATTCGCCCTCCTCGCACACACACTCAGAGAAAAGTACTGTGTAAAATTGCCTTAAACGCCTTAGGTAAGTATTTTTGTATGGAATTTTTTGGACAGGCAAAACTCTGACAAGAAATAGGCTAATTTATGTACGACATGTGTAGTAAAAAATAGGCTGAGCTGCCTTAAACGTCTTAGGTAAAAATGTTTGTATGGAACATTTTGGACAGGCAGAGGTCTGCCGAGAACTTGCACAATTTATGTACGGCCTAGGTAATGAAATGGGCTTAATTGCTTATCCTTAGGTATTTTAAGTGTTAATTCACCTTAAACAAGGCTGATTTAACACATGCTTAAAGAATTTGGATTACCTAAGGAATTTAAGGCAAGCTACGTTAGAACTTATCAAGTTCAAAACGGCCTTAGGAATAAGCTAACTTATACCGCGATTTAGGTCAATTTTACACAAGTTTTTCTCTGGGTGCAGGACCAAAAATCCGCCGAAGAATTTTTCTTTCGAAGGAACCCAGTATTAGCTCTCCCTTCCTGCTTATCGTCCAGCACTCGGCGCCGTAGAGCAGAACTGGCAGTATAAGGGTTTTGTAAAGCATACATTTCGTCCCTCGAGTTAGGAGTTTTGAACCCAATTGTTTTGCCAAACCGAAGTAGCAGCGGTTTCCTAGGGTAATTCTCCGCCGGATCTCCACTAGGATGTCATTCGTGGAGTTCATGTTTACTCCGAGGTAGATGAACTCCTTAACTACCTCGAAATTGTTGCTATCAATAGTGACGTTTTGTCCTAGGCGATGGACAGATGTTTGTTTGTTTGTTGATAGCATGTACTTAGTCTTGTCCTCGTTTACTTCAAGACCAACAGATTTCGCCTGTTCTTCAATCGCCGTGAAAGCTTCTATCACGGAGCGCTGTGACCGACCGATGATGTCAATATCGTCCGCATACCCCAGCAGCTGGACGGATCTGTTGAAGATAGTGCCTTCCGTGTTGACACCTGCCCTACGCACTATCTGCTCCAGTACGAGATTGAAGAAGTCGCATGATAGCGCGTCCCCTTGCCGAAATCCGGTACATGTTTGGAATAGTTCGGAGGAGCTGTTTCCAAATTGCACGTTGCAACGCGTGTTTTCGAGTGTCACGCGACACAACTGAATCAATTTTGACGGGATTCCGAATTCGGCCATCGCCATATACAGCTCCTGACGATGTATACTATCATACGCGGCCTTGAAGTCGATGAATAGATGGTGTGTCTCGACTTGAAATTCGTTGGTCTTTTCCAGGATTTGCCTCAGTGTGAAAATTTGGTCTATAGTCGATCTGCCGGGCCGGAAGCCACACTGGTACGTGCCGATTAGTGTGTTGCAGAACGGTTTAAGACGTTCACACAGTACGTTGGATAGGATCTTATACGCGACATTTAGCAGGGATATGCCTCGATAGTTCTTGCAAGACATAGGATCGCCTTTTTTGTAGATGGGGCATATGGAGCTGATAGTCCAGTCATCGGGCATGTTTTCTTCCATCCATACTTGGTTGATGATTTGGTGCATGCGCCCTACCAAAACATCACCTCCGTATTTAAAGAGCTCCGCTGGCAAGCCATCCGAGCCTGCGGCTTTGTTGTTCTTAAGCTTTTTTATAGCTAAGCCAACCTCTTCTATACTGGGTGGTGGAATAGGTTCTTCATTGGCTGGACGCGGGTTATCTTCTTGCCCTACCACTCTCTCAACATGATGCCCATTAAGCAACTGCTGGAAATGCTGCTTAAATACATCTACTATTCCCTGCGCTTCGGTGACTAGGTTTCCTTCGCTGTCTCGAAGAGCCTGTGTTCCGGTTTTGAAGCCAGCAGCCAGTTGCTTGGCTTTCTTATAGAACCTCCGGATGTTGTTGCGATCACGAGACTCTTCGATCTCCTTGAGCTGGGATACTGCGTAGGCTCTCTTCTTTCTACGCAGGATCTTTTTCTCCTCCCTTCTCCTGGCTCGATACTCTTCCCTAGCTGCCCTTGTGATAGTGAAAGTAGGTATGTGTAAAATCTGAAGAAAAATTAATGTCGTTTTCGATTTGGCAAAAGATCAATTTTTTTTTTGATCGAGATTGCTTTTCATGTTCGATTTGCCACAAAAATCAATCTTTTTTTTTATCTCAGATCACTTTTGAGAAATCTCAATTTTTCTTCAGATTTTACACATACTTTCACTAACACCAATGTTTATGACACAAGCGTCGGTTACGAAATGTTTATCGTTGGAAGGGCAGGGCTGTAGCTAGAGTCGAATTTGAGGTAGGGCAACTGTTTGGAAATGTTATGCGTTCATCATAATAATAACATGTAACATACCCTATATAGAAAGTCACTCAATACTTGCTCTTTAAAGTAACCTTATCTAATAATGTAATATGTAACTCTGATTTCCTTTGTTGCTTGCTGTTAATTACTGCAATTCTATGTTTTTTATATTCTCTTTTGTGTTTATTTTTCTAACTCTAATTGTAATTGTATTCATTGTTTTTCGGTCACTTGGATTTGGACCAGCATCGAAGGCGGTAACAATTATACTTATTATTTAGAGCTGATATTATAATTCTCGTTTCTTTTCTTCCCACCGTTGGATTTTCATTTCGCTGACACCAATCCTCGCCAAATTACCGCTCATTTTGGTCCGTATCGAGCCGGATCGTTTTATCGATAATCGCTTGTATTGAATCAATTATTCTGAATCTGGTTGATAAACTCATTTCTCACTGAATTGGATTCTTAATTGTGAAGATTTTCGCGCATGATTTGGAATTCTACAGAATTAGCTTTGTGGTTGCTCGGTGTTATTTGATGTTGCTGCCGTTTATTTGATGTGCTGTTGTATAGGATTGGAATTAGATTGCAATTTCCACGTGTTAATTTCGTGTTGATCGCTGCAGATTTGTACCAGAAAATTACAGCTAGGTTTCATACTCGTGTGAATTTATATTGAAACGTTGAAGAAAGATGACTTCAAGCGCAAATTTATCCGTTTTACGTGGTATACGTGGTCGTCTTAAAGGGTCGCTAACTAAACACGCTTCCTTTACGGAACATATAGTGGACACTATAACATTAGAAGCATTAGAAGTTCGTATGGAAAAGGTAAATGAATTATGGGATGAATTTAAAGTCACTCAAGATTCGATGTACGGTTTGGCCGATCAGGAGGGCTATGTAAATCCTGATCCGGATTTCGATGAGTTCGAATCAAAATACCTCCTCGTAAAATCCATTTTACTCTCGGCAATAAGGGAACGCATTGCGCACAATCCACAAGATGATGTAGCTCGTTTAGCTCAACAGCAAGTTGCTGCCGTAGATCGTTTGGCTCAACAACAGGCTGTTTTAGCAGATCGTCTCAATTCATCAACTGTGTCGTCGTCGTCGTCACAACGGGTAGAAACTCTCCTCCCACAAATAAGGATTGAGCCATTTTCGGGAAACTATCGCGACTGGCCGACATTTAGAGATATGTTCGAGGGGTCTATCCACAATCGATCCAATCTGTCGCCAACGCAAAAGTTTCATCTGCTGAAATCCCATCTCAGGGGAGATGCATTAAATCTGCTCAGCCATATTACTATTTCCGATGCTACGTACACTCAGGCATGGGAACGCTTAGAAGGCCGGTATGATAGACCTCGTTACATCATAAATAATTTCATTAAAACATTTTTCGATTTACCATCCATTACTGTTCCAAACGTAACCGTATTGCGAAGGATATCTGACGGAGCGGATGAAGTAGTCAGGGGACTCTCTTCCATAAATTCATTAGATAGGGACCCATGGCTAATTTACCTTTTATTGAATAAGGTAGATTCAGAAACACGGCAGGCATGGTCTCAGGATAGTGTTGAAGAGGACTATCCAACAATAGATAAATTCCTCAATTTTTTGGAACGACGTTGCGAGGCCATGGAAAGCTGCAGAGGTCATGTTCGCGAACCAAGCAAAATCAAAAATTCTGCCGTTAGGAGCATGCATGTCTCGTCGTCGCCTAATTCCTCATGCCCCAAATGTGCACGTTCACATTTATTACCTCAATGTGCAGAGTTTTTGGCAATGGACATTCAGGGTAAAAGAGATTTCGTCAAATCGAATAGGATATGCTTTAATTGCCTGCGCTCGGGTCATACTTCAGCTCGTTGTTCATCTAGGTCTCGATGCAGAACTTGCAATACTCGTCACCATACCCTAGTTCATTTCGATAGTACAAATTCCGTTCCTGCACGTTCCGTTTCTTCAAATTCGATAACTACGAACTCAACTCAAGATGGGCATTGTGATCAACCTGGAACAAGCAATAGGTATCGTGCTTCGTCCCATCAACCGATCGAATCATCAGATCGAATCATAAATAACCACTCCTTAAGTGAACGACATCGTCTACCGCAAACTCTATTGCCCACGGCTATTGGCAATGTATTAGATAGCACGGGTAAATATCAACAAGTGCGGTTCCTCCTAGACTCGGGATCTCAAGTATCCTTCGTTTCTGAATCCTGTGCTCAACGGCTGGGATTGAAGCGTCGAAATGCACGAGTACTTATCAGTGGGATAGGTTCTGCCAGTGCAGGCAAATCTAGGGCGCCTCACCTCTCGTTTCGAAGAAATTAGTATTTCGGTTGATGCATATGTGTTGCCTCAGGTCACAGCCAACTTACCAACGATTTCCTTTAATGTACAGGATTGGGATCATCTTAGCAAACTGAATTTAGCGGATTCTTCATTCAACATATCGAGTTCAATAGACATGCTATTAGGAGCTGATAAGGTTTGGGATATACTCCACGGTGATTTGAAGTATAGTGAAGGAGGATATCCGATTGCTCAAAAGACAGTTTTTGGTTGGGTCTTGGCTGGCAAGTTGATGCACGATCAACCACAAAATGTTCAATCGCATCACAGTATTCTCGATGTTGATGCGATGCTACAAGCTTTCTGGACTATTGAGGAAGTAGATCCAAAATCGTTTCTCGACCAAGAAGAAAAGGAAATTGAAGAGCATTTTCTTAGAACACATCGAAGGGATGCTAATGGAAGGTATATCGTTGACCTCCCCTTTAAAAATCCACCACAGTTCTCGGGCACCCTAACTGGTGCAATTCATCGTCTGAAGTCTATGGAAAGAAAGTTTTTGAAGG
This sequence comes from Cheilosia vernalis, assembly GCA_949126925.1. Classification (NCBI taxonomy): domain Eukaryota; kingdom Metazoa; phylum Arthropoda; class Insecta; order Diptera; family Syrphidae; genus Cheilosia; species Cheilosia vernalis. The sequence continues at coordinate 40,407,085 of OX421358.1, read as the reverse complement.
ACGAACAACTTCGTCATGGCTATACTCGGTTTCTAGAAGAATATCTATCGTTAGGACATATGCGCAGGCTTTCGCAAGAAGAAATCGCTCGGGAAAATGTCTTTTATCTACCACATCACTCTGTTCTCAAACTCGATAGCACTTCCACAAAGCTTCGTGTGGTTTTCGATGGATCCTTTAAGGATACCAGTGGACATTCACTAAACGAATGCCTAATGATTGGTCCACCAATTCAAAGAAATCTGTTTTCTGTTTGCTTAAGGTTTCGAAAATATAAATTTGTGTTTACGGCGGACATCGTCAAAATGTTCCGTCAAATTTGGATATCGGATAAGGATAGAGATTTCCTTCGAATTGTTTGGCGAAAAACGCCTAATGACCCTCTTGAGCATTATCAGCTGTGCACCGTGACATATGGTACATCATGTGCACCTTTTCAATCCATTCGGGTCTTGGAACAACTCGCCCATGATTATAGACATGAGCTCCCCATTGCAGCTGATATTATTGCAAATGATTTTTACGTGGATGATGCTGCATCCGGTGCAAATACATTGGATGAAGCCTTGCTTAAAAAACAATCGCTGATCGACCTTCTGTCTAAAGGAGGATTTACGCTAAGCAAATGGCAAAGCAATTGCTTAGAGCTGCTGGAAAATCATGATGAAGCTCAAAACGAGGCGGTTTCACTGGACACCGATGGCGATCCATGGGTCAAGGTTCTAGGCCTTTACTGGAACTCTCGGATGGACATTTTTAGTTTTCGGTTAAATCTTTCCTCTATCGGAAATGTTACAAAGCGACAAATTTTAAGAGATACAGCCAGTATTTTTGATCCACTAGGTTTCCTCGCACCCTCTGTCATTTTACTAAAAATTATCTTTCAGGATCTATGGCATCGGAAGTTGGAATGGGATGACGAAGTTCCGAGCTTTATCTCAACGCAATGGCTGAACTATCGTAAAGAACTATCTGCTTTAACTCAACTGGCAATTCCTAGATCGATTGGCTTATCAGACGCATCGTTCCAGCTTCACGGATTCTCTGATGCTTCGGCAGCCGCCTACGCTGCCGTTATCTATTCTCGATATCAGTTACCAAATGGGCAGATCGAAGTTAGAATTGTTACTGCTAAGACTCGTGTTGCGCCACTGAAGCAACTTAGCATCCCTCGCCTCGAATTATGTGCAGCTCTGTTATTGGCTCGACTTCTTGATGCTGTTCAAAAATCACTGAAAATAACCTTTGCAAATGTTTTTGCTTGGAGTGACTCAAGAATAGTTTTATCTTGGCTTTCGTCACCATGTCGCCGTTGGGATACGTTCGTTGGGAATCGTACTGCAGAAATCCTCAATACAATTCCACGAAATCGATGGTTTCACGTGAGGACGGAATACAACCCGGCCGATTGCGCGTCTCGAGGAATAACCCCATCCAAGCTATTGGAACATTCGATTTGGTGGCATGGACCAGATTGGCTTTTACAAAATGAACAAAATTGGCCTATAACAATCGAATTCGAGGAGCACCCGGATTGTATAAAGGAAGAAAAGAAACAGGTACAGCAATCGATGGTAGCAATAGTTCCTGATCATCCCTTCGAAACTCTATCGACGTCAATCTCGTCTTGGAATAAGTTGGTCAGAAGCGTTGCCTTTCTATTTCGTTTTATATCAAATAGTAGAAAACGGACTCATATCTCTGGTCGTCATTTACAAGCCAACGAACTACACGACGCAAAGCTGAGTCTCATCAGATGGCTACAAGATACTTATTTTGGGAAATCAATTCAACACTTCGAAAAATTTGGTAGTTTTCCTAACAATTGCAATATTATAAATCTAAATCCCTTTCTAGATTCCGATAAACTACTACGAGTGGGAGGACGACTCGAGGAAGCCACAATTCCCTACAACGCCAAGCACCCAATAATTATCCCTAAAGAGCATCGCATCACAAAGCTAATTCTACTCGACGCACATCGGAGATTTCTTCATCCAGGAGTATCGACTCTCTTCGCACTCATTCGTCAAGAGTACTGGGTCATCGGCTGCAGAAACTTGCTCAGAAAGATCGCTCACAGCTGTCTACCATGCTTCAAACAGAAGAAAGCCACCACCGCACAGATAATGGGAAATCTACCACCCCAAAGAGTTCGTCAATGTCGATCGTTCGCTCATTGTGGATGCGATTACGCCGGTCCGATCGCAATCAAAACCAAAATCGGAAGGAAGGTTCATGTAACCAAGGGATATATTTCGCTTTTCGTGTGCTTAGTGACGAAGGCGATGCATCTTGAACTTGCCAGCGACCTAACAACGGAAGCGTTTTTGGCAGCACTCCGACGATTTGTCGCGCGTCGTGGGAAACCGTCACACATATACTCCGACAATGGAACAAATTTTCGGGGCGCCTCTCGCGCACTATCTGAGATGCATAACCTTGTTCTTTCAGAAGAACACAACTCGTCGGTAGAAGAAACACTCGCACGTGATGGTATTACATGGCATTTCATACCCCCATCCGCTCCCCACTTCGGTGGACTGTGGGAGGCGGGTGTAAAATCCGTAAAACATCATCTTCGAAGGGTTATCGGAGAAGATATTCTCAATTTCGAAGAATTTTATACGCTTCTTACTCAAATAGAGGCAATACTTAACTCTAGGCCTCTATGCCAGATATCTGATAACGATATTGATCCACTAACCCCTGCTCACTTCTTTCTAGGTGAACCCTATTCTGCGATTCCAGAGCCGTCATTGAATATACCAACCAACCGTTTGTCATCCTGGCAATCAATCCAAGCCAAGGTTCAAGGCTACTGGAAGAGATGGAGCATGGAGTATCTCACATCACTCCAAAATCGACCTAAGTGGCAGCAGGTGCAACGTGACATGCAAATTGATGACGTCGTTATCATAAAGGACCCAAACCTACCTCCAGGCAAATGGCTATTGGGACGAGTGACAGGTACACATCCCGGTAAGGACGGACGAGTTCGAGTGGTCAGTCTAAAGACTGCCAATGGAAGTTTTCTACGACCTATCCACAAGTTGGCACTTTTACCCGTAAGCTGAAACTATGTTCCAGGGGCGGCGGAATGTTTGGAAATGTTATGCGTTCATCATAATAATAACATGTAACATACCCTATATAGAAAGTCACTCAATACTTGCTCTTTAAAGTAACCTTATCTAATAATGTAATATGTAACTCTGATTTCCTTTGTTGCTTGCTGTTAATTACTGCAATTCTATGTTTTTTATATTCTCTTTTGTGTTTATTTTTCTCACTCTAATTGTAATTGTATTCATTGTTTTTCGGTCACTTGGATTTGGACCAGCATCGAAGGCGGTAACAATTATACTTATTATTTAGAGCTGATATTATAATTCTCGTTTCTTTTCTTCCCACCGTTGGATTTTCATTTCGCTGACACCAATCGTCGCCAAATTACCGCTCATCAACATTGGTTACAGGTAGGGCGGAAGTAAAAGGTGTATCATAATTGATCTGCCCTCGAAGCACGGACTCCTAAATCAATCACCATGTATTTTTGACCTTTAATAGCTATTCGTATGCAAATAATTTCTGTGACAGAGCATGAGCATGGATCTAGGAACTATTAAATCCTCAATGATGAAGATCAATGCAAAGAAGTTGGATCGATTTCGTCCCATCAATATGATGCTTGTTTATGAAAATTTCTTGGAGAAAGTTGTGTTTGTTCAGTTGGAGTGATGACTGGAAAAGAGATCTTGATTCAGGATATTCTGTGCTGGCAATTTTTGGACAGGAAAATTGTATTGCTCAAATTATCAAAATATAGTGTCCAGCAGAAAGAGCTTCAGTGGTTTGAGTCATTCCTATCTGAAAGAACGCAAAGGGTGAAATTAGGAGGAACATATTCATCCGTAAATGCGGTTAAATTGGGTGTTTCTCAGGGAATAATTCTTTGAGTTATACTTTTTTTAACTTATCTTAATGATATCAAAGATTGCCTTACATTTTCAAGGGTATCCTTATTTGCGGATGATATCTTAATCTACATTGTTGGACAAAATTTAAAAGAATGTGAAAACAAGCTAAATTCATATACAAGTTCGTTGTATAAATGGCCATGTAAAAATAAATTGAAGTTAAATGTTCCAAAAACCAAAAGTATGTACCAATGCAATACAATACGAGGTATTAAATCCATTTAAAGATAGATATTGAATGTGTTGATCAAATTAAATATTTAGGTGTTAAAATCGATAGGAAACTATCATTTAATGATCATGTTGACTTTGTATGCGCTAAAGTAAAAAAAAAATGTTTTCTTTTTATATAGCATACAAGAAACAACGAGTTTCAAGGAAATGTGCAATTAATATATGTAACGCGAATATTTAACCACATGTTAATGCATTTGAGTAGTGAAGGTAACAATAAACAAATTTTACAAAATAGAGCTATGAGATGAGTATTGCAATGCGGATTGAGAACATGTTAAATGAGGTAAAATGGATAAATATCAGACAGAGAATGAAATTTAATTGATTAATTTTTAGCTTTAAACTTAAATATGGATTGTACCCTATGTACTGTAGGTAGCAATTTGCAATATGATGGAAACTATTATAATTTAAGAAATGCAGGAGATTTACGTCTACCATTATATAGGCTAACTAGTTGTCAGAATAATATTTTGTATGAAGGAACCCAAATGTCTAACAACCTAGATTTAAATATATAAAACCAAAGCAATGGCGCAAAATTATAGACATCGTGTATTAGGAGAGATTAGTAGATACTAACTAGCGCCACTCTAACTTCAAAGCCCATGCCTAACTTTCTAGAAAATTATAAACGCTTTGTAACCTGCCTACAACTAGTTCCAACCTTAGAGCGGGCGCGACGCAAATTTTTGTCAAACAGACCGAAAAATGTACAGTTTGAGAAACTAAACACAGTTTGGGGAATTCTCCTTAAGCAATTTTTAATGAAATGACAGCAAAAGCGAAAAAAAAAAACAAAAAAATTAGAAATGCAGGAATGGATTGAAAAGTTTGTTTTATTGAATATGTAGCTAGAAGGCAATCTTCCTAACCAAAATCTTAAAAAGGATTTGCCCGGGTTTTATTTAGCTTTTCTTAGAAACACAAAATATTTGAACATATTTCGAGATATTAAAAAGTATAAATATCCTGGAACATTTCTTTCAAAATTTGCAGAAAAAAAATTTGAAATTACAATTTTTTAATAGAAATGACAGATGGGAGAGGATTGAGAGTCTATACTAAGGGATAATATGTACTTTTGGTGGTTTTAAATTTAATACCAGGTTATAACTATAAAGTAGGTATTTTGTCGACTATAATTAGAAAAATACTAATACGGACATTGTCACGTACTAAAATAATCATAAAGTGGGCTTTATCCGACAATAATTTTGCGCCAATATTATTATATTTAAAAATACAAATTGCGCAGTACATTATAACTTTTTGATTTACTTGAGTAAATTAATTGTTAAAAAGATTTTTTTTAAAACCAATAAATACTAAAAAATAAAACAAGCGAACAAAATGGTTGAACTTCCAGTGAGTGCGAGGTAATAATTAATTGTTAGGTGGGGTTATACGAGTAAATAGATCCATTTTTAGATCATATCATATTGATTCTGCAAAATTGTTATTATAATTAACATACTAATAAAAATATATAAAACAGCTGAATTCGCCATGTTTTTAAAAATGCGAAGAGCTTTGTTCAGATCAATTGATTTTGTTCCTTTTTTTCAAAGGCCAGAGATACCATACCAGCCATTCTCTCGTGACCCATTGACAGCCTTTGAGTCCTATTGATTACAGTTAAAGTTGAAAACGTAGATTCGCACAATGCAGTGCTACATTTTATGGTCGCCACATATGCAAAAAGTTCATATGTATCTTTGAACACCTCTCGTTGCCTGGGGTGCGTGAACTTGGCACCCCAATGTTAATTTTTTTTTGTTTTTTTTAGAGTTCCGGGGGGTTAAGCAAGAGTTCTAGAGTTCTTGCTAAGAATTTTGAAAAGTTCTGTTCGTTTACTATTTTTTTTAATTTTTTTAATTTTGGGTTGCTAAATTCACGGAGCACCCCATTTGTGAAAATATTATTTTTTTATTTTTTCTTCGCATAGGAACAACATAGTTCAAGAAATCCTCATAGTTTTTTTTTCAAAAAAGTTGCCAAATTACGCCAAAAAAAATATTTTTCGATTATATGACAGCACCCCATTTTCAAAAAAAATCCTTTTTTTATCAAAATAATGCACTACGCCAAGAGTTCTGGAGTTCTCTAAACACAAATTTTTTTTTGGAATAGGTATAAACAAAAAAGTTATAGAAATATTTGAAAATTTAACAAATTCAAAAAAATGAAAATCTATTTTTCGGAGTTCCGAAGAGTTCTGATTAGAGTTCTGGATAGTGCTTAAGAAACCCAACAAAAAATCCTTAAACAATTTTTTTCTAAACCCAAACACAAAAAAGTCAGAACAAATTGAAAAAAATTAAAATCTATTTTCGGAGTTCCGAAGAGTTCTGATTAGAGTTCTGGATAGTTCTTAAGAAACCCAACAAAAAATCCTTAAACAATTTTTTTCTAAACCCAAACACAAAAAAGTTAGAACAAATTGAAAAAAATGAAAATCTATTTTTCGGAGTTCCGAAGAGTTCTGATTAGAGTTCTGGATAGTGCTTAAGAAACCCAACAAAAAATCCTTAAACAATTTCTTTCTAAACCCAAACACAAAAAAGTTAGAACAAATTGAAAAAAATGAAAATCTATTTTTCGGAGTTCCGAAGAGTTCTGATTAGAGTTCGAAGGATCGTAGACGCTTATTTTAAAAACTGCTCATATCTCGAAAAACCCATCTGTGATTTCGATAAAACTTTAAAACGAAGCAATGCTTACATCCCGAACAATGGGCCTTAGCAATAAACATTTTTAGTTTCGACTCTAAATTTAAGTAGTTTACAGTGGCTATATTTTCCATACAAATTTCGCAATTGTGAGCTTCCGTAAATTTAAAGTCGAGACTAAAAATGTTTATTGCTAAGGCCCATATAATCGGTTTTCAACTAAATAGTTTTCAAATAAACATTGCAATATTTAGTACTGTTTTGTCTGCATAATCTTACAAAAAATCACTCTCACGATTTTGATCGAAATACATATTTAGGATAATAGAATATCACTAATTAAGATCCCGTACTTAGTTTTCCTTAAAAAGTTCGAAGACGTCAGTTTTTCAATTATTTCTCAAAAAATACTTCATCTACGAAAAACTTATTTTTAGCAAAAATACAACCCACTTCTTATTTTTTCAGCAATATTGTATAGTGCAGGAGTTCCCTAACTGTGCGTCGCGACGCATAATTGCGAGCATAGCTTTCAAGTTGACTTGTGATAGTTCTGTCTTAGTTATATCTAATCTAATTAATTTAATTTTCTAATAAATAATAATAAACATTCTTCTTTGGCGTTTTATTTAGTTAATGGCTGCACGCAGGTAGCCTATCTTAGAAGGGCATCGGAAAAAAATTACAACCGGCAAAGGGAGTCGCGGTTTAAAAAAGTTTGGGAACCCCTGGAATAGTGCATCTTAAAATAATGCCAACCATTTGTTGCTTACACAATCAGAAAATCAAACGTAATTTGCACCCCACACACTAGCATCAGGATATTTAATTTATAACTCCAAATGCAAATTCAGAAATGCCTATCGGTCTATCACGAGCAATACTTCCCATCATTGAAAATTTTAATCTTAGTCCAGCCAAGTTAAAAACATATCCTAGTAGGTCAAAAACAGAAAATCCAGCACGCTTGTCGGTAAGACCTTATAAAGTAGTACCTACAGTAGACGCTTATAGCTCTCTAGCCAGAACTTGCGGCAATTGCCTGTTACTGAGAGCTTTAACTTTTAAAAACTTATATTATTATTTGGTATAACTGCCATATGAAATGAATATCCTAAAGTGGATTTTGTTTTCTTTTATCTAGTATCGAGAAAGTTTCGTTCGACCCAGTCGTGCACTTTATTTTAACTTTCTGTTAGGAACTTTCCAGAACTGTAATTAATATTCAATGTAGATGCATTTATTGTGTTAAAATGTTTGCTCTAATATTTTGTTTAGAAAATTATTTTATAAATCTTTTGCTAAGATCATTGTGCACTTTATTGAACCCTAATCAGAACTCTTCGGAACTCCGAAAATAGATTTTAATTTTTTTCAATTTGTTCTAACTTTTTTGTGTTTGGGTTTAGAAAGAAATTGTTTATGGATTTTTTGTTGGGTTTCTTAAGCACTATCCAGAACTCTAATCAGAACTCTTCGGAACTCCGAAAAATAGATTTAAATTTTTTTCAATTTGTTCTAACTTTTTTGTGTTTGGGTTTAGAAAGAAATTGTTTATGGATTTTTTGTTGGGTTTCTTAAGCACTATCCAGAACTCTAATCAGAACTCTTCGGAACTCCGAAAAATAGATTTTAATTTTTTTCAATTTGTTCTAACTTTTTTGTGTTTGGGTTTAGAAAAAAATTGTTCGAGGATTTTTTGTTGGGTTTCTTAAGCACTATCCAGAACTCTAATCAGAACTCTTCGGAACTCCGAAAAATAGATTTTCATTTTTTTCAATTTGTTAAATTTTCAAAGTTCTATAACTTTTTTGTTTATATTCCAAAAAGAATTTTGTGTTTAGAGAACTCCAGAACTCTTGGCGTAGTGCATTATTTTGAAAAAAAAAAAGATTTTTTTTGAAAATGGGGTGCTGTCGTATAATCGAAAAATATTTTTTTGGCGTAATTTGGCAACTTTTTTGAAAAAAAAAACTATGAGGAACTCTATAACTATGTTGTTCCTATGCGAAGAAAAAATAAAAAAATAATATTTTCACAAATGGGGTGCTCCGTGAATTTAGCAACCCAAAATTAAAAAAATTAAAAAAAATAGTAAACGAACAGAACTTTTCAAAATTCTTAGCAAGAACTCTAGAACTCTTGCTTAGCCCCCCGGAACTCTAAAAAAAACAAAAAAAAAAAATTAACATTGGGGTGCCAAGTTCACGCACCCCGTTGCCTGTACAAAACTTGCAATGTATTTTCCATTTTATCCTCGTTACGACTCAAGTAAGCTTTAAGCCTCTTCTCTTGATGGAATTTTCAGACCTGAATTATAATAATATGAAATGTGTTCACGGCAGTACATATTATTACCCTTTGTGTATACATTGAATAATCATGTAACGTTTATATTTTATGATTGTTAGGAATTAAATTAAATTACTTGCATACTTTTAGGCTTCATAAGAGCCGACTTTGCACTCATGTTTAAAAACTACTCATGAGAACCTTACAGTAAAGTAAAACAATAACCATATATACATACACATTACACTTAACTTTAGTATTTTTTCACCACAGTGAGTGACCAAGAGGCACTCAGAAGAATTTATTTTTGTATACTTCACTTCGTGTCTGACTCTCACCCAATAAAGACCATAGGTCAGAAGAAAAAAAAAAAAGGTAATTTTTTTGGTTTTATTTATTTCTTTGTACTCCACGGTACTGCAAAAAGATTGTGTGATTTTCTCTTTAGAACCGCATTCTGAATTGGGACGACAAAGTCGAACTGCAGCGGCCATCCACCAATACGCCACCCCTGTTTTGCTGGATTTTTGTTCGTGTATCAGCCGGCACATACCACACGTGCACAACCCCTACATTTTTGGTCCAGTCGACCCGGATTAAGCAGCAGACTTGAGAAAACCCACCGGAGTTCCCTTTATCCCAAACCCAGAGGTAGGTGCTGTGCATAATTTTATTTAAAATAGATTATATGCGGATAGGATATATGTTATACATATAATGTGTTAGATATATTACGGTGCATTTCGAATCGATAGGCAAACGGTTTACCGCGATCACGTCATTACGGTTTTTTTTTTCTCTCGTTGGTCATTTGACTGAACAGTTATTTCCTCTCTTTTAACGGTGTACAGCTAGTGGCGAATCCCTTGGTCAGATTGACGAAGCATTTTCTCGATTTTCGAGTCATTTCAGATAATCTCGTTGATTTTGTCCAATCTATAAAAATATTTTTTTCGTGTTATTTCGCTACTATCTCTGTGAGAGAGAACTTTTCTAATCGATTATACTATGTCACTCTATGACGAATACTTCCTTTACGTTAGGCAAGTTAATGAGTTCATTAACAATATTCGTGAAATTTCGAAGGAAACCGTTACCCGTGGCGCATTAGTTGCTCGAAAGGATGAAGTCGAATCCTTATGGCGCGAGTTCAGGGAAATTTACGTCAAGTGTCTTCGGAATGAGGGTGATACCTTAGACGAAACAATAACTCTTGTCATTCGTACAAAACACACTAGTGTTTCCGAAAGTTATTTCGCTGCAGTTGGATTGTTGATTGATCTTATTAATCAGAAGTCAATCCACAATACAAAAACCAACGAACAGATTCCTACTCAAAGCATTAAGACCGAACCGGAATGGTGTGTTAGAGTGCCTCCATGCGATGCAGAATGTTTTCAAGGTGACTACCAATCATGGCCGTCGTTTCGTGACATGTTCACATCGGTTTATTTGGAGCACCCTAAGCTAAGCAATGTGGAAAAGCTATATCACCTCCGCCTAAACAAGATTAACGAACTAGAAATATTTCTACGGAAAAACAATATTGATATATGTTTGATATCGGAAACCCACTTAAAAAAGGGACATGGACCCAAAATAAAAGGTTACAGAGATTATCACGCGCATCATCCTTCGGAAAATGCCAGAGGCGGATCCTCTCTTTACATCAAAGATTGTATCAAGCATTCAACAGACATAAAAATAGAACTTGATTCTATGCAAATAAGTTCAGTCTCCGTAAAAGTAAGCCATTTAGACTATCTTATCAGATCTTGCTACTTCCCACCAGGATATAGACTGGCAGACGACGACCTTGACCACCTGTTTGACTCATCTGGGTTTAATTTTATTATGGGTGGGGACTTTAATGCCAAACACACTTTTTGGGGTTCAAGATGCAACTCAACGAAAGGCAGACTACTGTACAAAGCCAGTATGAAGCGTGGTGTGGACTTTTATTCGACGGGCAAGCCAACATATTGGCCAACTGACAAAAATAAAATCCCTGACCTCGTCGACTTTTTCATTGCAAAAGGGCTAAACAAAATTCTGACGGAAGTCGAAGAATGCTACGATCTATGCTCAGACCACTCAGCAGTCACCCTGAAAATGGGTGGAAGTGTAGCAACAAATGTAGGACCGCCCAGGTTAAGTAGTAACAGAACCAACTGGGACGTTTTCCGAAAAGAGTGCAAAGAAAGTGTCGCTTTAAATGTGCCACTAAAGACACCACTCGAAATAGAAGATGAAGTTGACAGTCTTGTGGAGGCAATTCAGAGCGCAGCGTGGAAAAACACTCCCTTCCGGAAGACAGCTACACTTAACAATAAAGTCAAATACACGCCTGAAATAGAAGAGCTCATACGAGAAAAGAGGAGAGCGCGTAAGAGATGGCAACAATCCCGCGCACCCCCTGATAAAACTTATCTGAACCATCTTTGCAACAAACTTAAAAATGAGCTACAGGATCTAAGAAATCTGGAAACTTCAACTTACCTAGAAGGCTTGACTGCTGAAAAGAGCACAAACTACTCACTTTGGAAAGCCTTGAAGTCCATAAAGAAACCAAAAATGCACTCGCCACCAATAAGAAAAGATAACGGCGAATGGGCAAAAGGAGACAAAGAGAAAGCGGATTTATTTGCCGAGCATCTAGAAGAAACATTCAGGCCGTTCGATGGACGACCTTTAAACGAAGAACCGAATGCTAATACGCGATCCGACAACTATAAAGTAAAAGCCGTTTCTCTCTCCGAGCTTAGAATGACAATAAGAAAGTTGAAAAATAACAAAGCTCCAGGATACGATCTAATCACTGGCGAAGTTCTGAAGGAGCTACCGAAAAGAGCACTAGTTAAGCTGCTGTACATTATAAATGCTTCTCTGAGACTTTCATATGTTCCAAGACAATGGAAAGTAGCTGAAGTCATTATGGTTCCGAAGCCAGGGAAGAATACAAATGATAAGAAATCATATAGACCTATTTCGCTACTGCCGATAATATCTAAGGTTTATGAGAAACTTCTGCTAAAACGATTACAACCAGTAATTGAAGAAAGACGCTTGATACCAGATCATCAATTTGGCTTCCGGGTCAAACATTCCACAATCGATCAGGTGTATCGAATAACAAATGAAATTGAAAAAGCCCTTGAATGCAAAAAGATTTGCTCTAGCGCTTTTCTCGACGTATCACAAGCCTTCGACAAGGTATGGCATGAAGGCCTAATGTATAAGATAAGGACAATTCTACCGGAAAAATTATACAAAATATTGAAATCCTACCTTGAAAACAGACTCTTTCGTGTTAGACATGAGACTGAATTCTCGGAATTCAAGGAAATCCACGCCGGTGTTCCGCAAGGAAGCGTTCTAGGCCCAATATTATTCCTGCTCTACACAAGAGATATACCACAAGATGAAGGGACCATCGTAGCAACGTTCGCAGACGATACGGCTATCCTCGCAATGGATGAGTCAGTCGAATCATCAACTGGAAAACTCCAACGGGCTCTCAATAAAGTATGCGAGTGGACAAAGACTTGGCGAATTGCCCTTAACGAGACCAAGTCGACGCATGTCAATTTCACGTACAAAAGGATAAACAACTTACCTGTTTTTGTTAACTCGGTACAAATACCATACGCAAACGAGGCGAAGTATCTAGGAATGACCCTAGACGCAAAACTTAAGTGGAAGCCACACGTTAAGAAAAAGCGCGACGAGCTCGCAATCAGACTTAGAGAAATGTATTGGCTACTCGGGAAATTTTCGAAGCTAAGTGTATACAACAAACTGCTCCTGTATAAGCAAGTGCTGAAACCTTCTTGGACATATGGTATACAACTTTGGGGTTGTACCAAACCAAGCAATATGGCTATTATACAAACATTCCAAAACAAAACGCTAAGAGCAATCGTGAATGCTCCATGGTATATAAGGAATAGTGATATTCACAGAGATCTAGGAATTGCTACCGTGAGTAACGAAGTAACAAATTTTGCTCGCAAACTTCGTACTCGCATTCATGGTCACTGCAATAATGAAATAATTCGTACTCTGGACGTGACATACCTTGAGCGCCGACTGCAAAGAACAAGACCGTTCGACCTAGCGCCATAAGGAAAAACCGTATGTAATGACGGTATTAGTAGGTGCGTTCGCTGGAAAGCTACCTACCAAACGCGATTAACACTACAGAAGCGTAAACTACTTGTTAAGATAACTTAGTCGTAGTCATCACTAAAATGAAAAAATGAGAGGAACAAATTTCTTACTACTATGAGCGCGCGCGACCAGATCTCATAGTGCCTCTCTGAGTGAGGGGTGAGGTTTAGCCCGTAGGCAGACTAGATATATCTGAATCGGGCATAACCAATGGTACGGGCCATTGGTATCTTCTGAAGATTACTCACCTCCAGGCGCAACCAAAAAAAAAAAAAAAAAAACCTCCGCCTCAAAACGAAAAATGAAGCACATAATATTGTGGCGAAATTCTCCCTCACTGGTGATAATCTGCAAATAGCTTGGGAAGCTTTGAAAAAACAGTATGAGAACAAGCGAGTTCTCATCAATACTCAATTGAAGATTTTATTTTCCCTTCCTTCAATTACAACTGAGAATGGTGTTGCATTGAGAAGGCTTCATAGAACTATCACTGATTCCTTAGCGATTATCTCAAATTACAAGATTGCTATAGAAAACTGGGATCCAATTATAACATTTACTGTCTCACAGAAACTTCCGGAAAACACTTTGTTCCTCTGGGAACAAAGTCTTTCTAATCAAAGTGAAATCCCTACGTGGAAGGATATGGATGATTTTCTGTCTTCGAGATACAGAGTCCTCGAATCAGTTGAAGAAGTAAAACAAAATTGTAAGAAAAACGGCACCCCAAATGCAGTTTCAAAAAAGGTGAACAATTTTCACATTGAACAAAAGTATTCCGCTTGTAAACTGTGCAAAAGTAACCTTGCGATCGTGCAAGATTTTCTTAAATATGGATTCTTCATCACGTAGAAAAGTAGTGCAAAGTCATAGGTACTGCTACAATTGTCTAGCACTAACCCACTCAGTATACGAATGCAAGAGTAAACATGCTTGCAGCCATTGTGGCAAAAAACATCACACCCTACTCCATGTTTCAAATGATTCCAAGGAACCTACCAAATCTAATGATACTAGTATCAGTTCCCCCGAATTGAATACTATTCCAATACAGTCCACTTCAGCAAATCAATTTAACCCTCCCCGACATATCTATCCATCAACTGAAATGGAAAAAAATCGGTCTGATGAAGATCCCCAACCTTCAACAAGCAATTTCCAAAGTCATGTTATTAGACAACACAAAAAGGTTTTACTAGCCACAGCGCTTGTGAAAATTAATATGCACAATCGAACATTCTTGTTACGTGCTCTTATCGACCCTGGTTCCGAAGCGACGTTTGTTCTGCAATCGGTAGTGAACCGTTTAAAACTAGATACCTCTAGAACAAGTGCAACAATTTGCGGTATCGGCAAAGTTCAAAGTGAACTTTCAAGCAGTGTATGCTCTCTTACTCTAGAGTCACGCATAGACCCAACGGTTCAAATTCCTGTACATGCAATAGTATTGAAACGTTTGACAGGTAATCTTCCTTCCCGTAATATTGATATATCAAACTTGGTTGAGCTAAAGAGCTTAAAACTGGCAGACCCGCATTTCGATAAATCTTCTCCAGTAGATCTGTTAATAGGTGCTGATATCTATCCTCTTCTTTTACGTGATGGTGTAATGCGAGAAACTGAAAATTCTCCAATCGCACAAAATACGGCATTCGGATGGATCCTCTCAGGACCATGTGAAGAGAACTTCACAAAGCCCACCTATTGCTCGTTCGTTAGTGAACTTTCGTTAGACAAACAAATTCAACAATTTTGGGAAGTTGAACAAGTTTCAGAGGTCAAACCCATGACTGAAGAAGATAAGTTTTGTGAAAACTTGTTTCTCAGTACGACAACTCGTATGCCAGAAGGGCGTTATATAGTCAAACTGCCATTTAAACCCAATGTCAAAGACAACTGTCTTGGCAATTCGCGAAATACTGCATATCTGCAGTATGTTCGCCAAGAAAAGCGCTTATTGAAAGACGTTGCTCTAAAGGAAGAGTATACTAAGGTCTTACATGAATACGTGTCCCTTAACCATATGGTTAAATTGTCTGAAACCGTTTCAAACCTTCAAAGTGATAATTTTTATTTACCCCATCACGCGGTCGTAAAGCCCGACAGTACGTCAACGAAGGTAAGGGTAGTGTTCAACGCTAGTGCTCTTTCTGATTCCGGTATCAGTCTTAACGACATTTTGTACTGCGGTCCCTCTTTACAAAATGATCTACAAGCTGTATTGTTACGTTGGCGTAAATATCCCTATGTTTTCAACAGCGATATTGAAAAAATGTATCGACAGGTCTTTATCCATGAAGATCATCGTCGATATCAGCGAATCCTCTTTCGATCAACCTCCGATATCGAGGACTTTGAATTGAACAGAGTTACGTTCGGAGTAAATTGTGCGCCATACCTGGCAATTCGCACCTTGCAACAGCTAGCCGCGGATGAAGGACACAAGTACCCTTTAGCAAAAGAAGTGGTGCAATCTGACTTCTATGTTGATGATGTCTTTTCAGGGGGATTCAACATAGAGTCTGTAATCGCCCTTCAAGAAGAACTTAATTTGCTTCTTTCTTCTGGTGGTTTCTCCCTTAAAAAATGGACTGCAAATCACCCTCGATTACTGGAAAACATTCCAAAAGGTGATGTTTTGGACAAACACCTCCTATTACTGGATGAATGCTCCAACACTAAGGTTTTAGGTATTGGTTGGAATGCCAAGGAAGATTTCTTCTATATTCGATGTAAACCATTTACCGAGCCAAGCGCTCCTTTAACAAAACGCGAACTTCTTTCAAATATTGCAAAGCTATATGATCCAATAGGTTGGTTGGCCCCAACAACAATTTTGTTGAAAATTTTAATGCAGGATGTCTGGAAAGACAAAACGGACTGGGATTCTTCGATTAATCCAAATCGGTTGGAAATTTGGACGAACTTTGTTCAATCCTTTCCAATCATAAAGGGTATTAAAATCCAAAGATGGATTAACTATTCCCCCGATTCTGCGGTTGAAATGCATGGATTTTGCGACGCATCTTTAAACGCTTATGCGGCATCCATATACTGCAGAGTAACTTCTCCATCCGGAGTCACGTGCACTCATCTTCTTTGTGCGAAGACGAAAGTGGCACCAGTTAAAGCTCTTTCAATCCCACGTTTAGAGCTCTGCGGAGCGGTCTTCTTGACCAAATTGATGAATAGCGTCCAATCCAGCTTACGCTTAGGAGATTGTCCCGTCTATCTTTGGACAGACTCTATGATTGTTCTTTATTGGATTCATGACTGTCCTTCTCGTCTAGAAACATTCGTACGAAACAGAGTATCCAAGATTCAAACAGAGAGTCCCAAAGGAAGCATATGGCGACATGTTCCTTCCGAACAAAACCCGGCTGACTTAAGTTCTAGAGGCGTAATGCCTGAACTTCTCGTTGACAATACCTTGTGGTGGTTTGGTCCCAGTTGGTTAAGGCTAGCATCAGAGTCTTGGCCCCACAATAAAATTAATAAGGATCCTACCTGGAATCTGGAAGAAAGGAAGGTTAAAGCCTTTGTCCTTAAAAGCGACTCAGATTGCGATATTTTAAATCGTTTCTCAACGCTTCCAAGAGCTTTAAATGTGGTGGCGTATATCTTTCGCTTTTTCAAAAGGATTCATCCCACGAGTAGGGCAGATGGCGGATATACCTCCCATGCTCTCACTCACAAAGAGATCGCTTTTGTCAAACTTAGATTAACACAATTAACTCAAAAACTTTATTTTGCTACTGAGTACGAGGCGTTATCCAACTCGAAACTGTTATGCAAAACCAGTACAATTCTCTCTTTAAACCCTACCCTTGATCCCGAAGGCATTATGAGAGTGAATGGTCGATTAGCAAATGCTGATTTAGGATATCACGAAAAATTTCCTATAATTCTGCCCTATTCATGTCCTCTGTCACGACTCCTGGTGGATTTCATTCACAAAATCTCACTTCATGGAGGGAACCAGTTGATGTTACTATTGATTAGAAAGAATTATTGGATCCTTAAACTTAAAAATCTCATTAAGTCGTATTTGAACAATTGCAAGGCCTGTGTTTTACAAAAAAGGCAGTTGCAAACGCAACTAATGGGGTCTCTCCCTTTAGAGAGAGTTAAATTTTCATTTCCTTTCGCTAATGTCGGTCTAGACTTTGCAGGACCCTTTGACTTAAAAGTTCAAAAGGGTAGATTTTATCAATCCCTAAAGGGGTACGCTTGCCTTTTTATCTGCTTATGCACTAAAGCCGTCCATCTAGAAGCAGTAAGTAGTCTTTCTACCGATGCGTTTCTGGCGGCATTTGATAGATTTGTCGGAAGACGGGGCGTACCTCAGCAGCTTTTCTCCGACAACGGAACAAATTTTATAGGTGCAAACAATATTCTAACTAAGGAAATCCGCAAGGCAATTTCAGAAGCGACCTCAGAAGTCGAAAAGGCCTACCTCCCCAGAGACCTAAAATGGAATTTTATACCACCAGGCGCACCGCACATGGGCGGTCTTTGGGAGGCCGGTATTAAATCCTTCAAAACCCACTTCAAAAGGGTAGTGGCAAACTCAAAATTAACCTTTGAAGAATTCACAACGCTACTGGTAAAAATCGAATCCTGTATGAATTCTCGTCCCATTTCGTCGCTGAGCGAAGATCCATTCGAGCCCTTGCCTCTAACACCAGGTCATTTCCTAAAGGGCTCACCCTTGCTTTCGTTACCGGAAGGTCACGGTAATGAACGCACGACACTGAAGAATTGGCAAGCGGTTCAACAAATGCTGCACTCATTCGCGAAACGGTGGAAGGACGAGTATTTGTCAGAACTCCAACGTAGACAAAGATGGAAATATCCTCAACGAAATGTTAAGCTTGGTGATTTGGTGGTGATTCGAAACGAGAACTTGCCGCCTACGATGTGGCGTCTGGGAAGGGTTACTGCGGTACATCCAGGGAAGGATGGAATGATTCGCGTCGCTACTGTCAAAACCCAAAATGGTGAGATTGTTCGCCCATGTTCGTCGATAATGAAATGCTCCAAGTTCATCTAACTATGAAATAGATACAAATTGTCAGTATCTTAGATAAAAATGTATTTTGTTTATTATTTTGAATGCACAGCACCTAATTCCTTATTGACTTTGTAGAAATTTCGTACTCTTAACATAGGTATTATGAATTTACAATATGAATAATTATAGATATATCCCACTAACATGTGTGAGTGAGTAGGGGCACTCGTTAAACCAACCCCCGACGATGGATTTACTAACCCTGCACAGGAGCGAGTTGAGGCGCTTCTTTAACAAATACCTCCACCGATGGATTAATTAATCATTTTTTTTTTTTTTTTATAATTATTTTCTTCGACTTTTGCATTACTGCAAAGGGAGGCCGGAATGTTCACGGCAGTACATATTATTACCCTTTGTGTATACATTGAATAATCATGTAACGTTTATATTTTATGATTGTTAGGAATTAAATTAAATTACTTGCATACTTTTAGGCTTCATAAGAGCCGACTTTGCACTCATGTTTAAAAACTACTCATGAGAACCTTACAGTAAAGTAAAACAATAACCATATATACATACACATTACACTTAACGTTAGTATTTTTTCACCACAGTGAGTGACCAAGAGGCACTCAGAAGAATTTATTTTTGTATACTTCACGTCTTCACTTCGTGTCTGACTCTCACCCAATAAAGACCATAGGTCAGAAGAAAAAAAAAAAAGGTAATTTTTTTGGTTTTATTTATTTCTTTGTACTCCACGGTACTGCAAAAAGATTGTGTGATTTTCTCTTTAGAACCGCATTCTGAATTGGGACGACAAAGTCGAACTGCAGCGGCCATCCACCAATACGCCACCCCTGTTTTGCTGGATTTTTGTTCGTGTATCAGCCGGCACATACCACACGTGCACAACCCCTACAAAATGAATGTCACAAACTGTGCTATGTTCGGAAAAGTTGAGATAGGTAGGTACCTATGCTACATTTTTTGTTATCTCAAACTATTAGCAAACAATTTAGTTATAATAATTTATCTTAGTTATTGGTATTTTTAAGGTAGGGCATTGTGGTTTCAAGGTAGGGCATTGCCCCACAGTGCCCCCCCCCCTAGCTACGGCCGTGTGGAAGGGGTTGCTTTTTTAACTGAATTATTTATTTTATGCATATGGGATCGAGTTTTTATATTAAATTATTTCGAAATGCAGTACTATAAATGTGTGAAAATCAATTGAAATGGATTTCGAGTGCAAGTGCAAAATTGTTTTATTTTGCCGCCAACTCAATACACACACATACCAATATAATTCAGATTTCATGTTCGATTTGGCAGCAGAAATCTGAAATCTCAGATCAAAATCTGAAAAGCCAAATCGAAAACGCATAAGATTTCTCAAAAGTGATCTGAGATAAAAAAAAAGATTGATTTTTGTGGCAAATCGAACATGAAAAACAATCTCGATCAAAAAAAGAATTGATTTTTTTGTCAAATAGAAAACGACATAAAATGAAAAAAATAGTGAACACATTCACCCCAATCGGGAATAATATTTCCCCCGGAATGTTTCCTATTCAGCAATCTTATTTACATTGCTGACAAGGGA
Organism: Cheilosia vernalis; assembly: GCA_949126925.1. NCBI lineage: Eukaryota > Metazoa > Arthropoda > Insecta > Diptera > Syrphidae > Cheilosia > Cheilosia vernalis. Next base: position 40,387,111 of record OX421358.1, on the reverse strand, counting down.
AACACTTCCATCGGAACTTATTTGCGATAGCCTTAGTTAGAGAATACCTAATTCTTGCATCAAAGTTAAAGTGACCAGATCCAAAAAGTCAAGATGTGGGACAAAGTAAAGAAATTCACCCAAGAATAGATAATGTAGGTACACATTTTTTTTTAATGTTGGACAATTTTAATTTTATTAAAAGAAGTTGCAGAATATAAAGAAAAACACTTATTTTAAACGAAAAAATCTGGAACGAAGTCTTAATAACTATTAAAACACAAAATTATTGAATAAATTTTCGCAAAAAATGAAACAAAGCATAGCTCCAAAAAAAAAAAAAAAAAAAAAAATCAGTTCAGTTAAACAAAAAACGAGAAAGTTAAAAAAAAATACTAGATTTTACTTTAATCCGCACTCTAAAGATCCTTTTTAACTTTTTCCATTACGTAGTAAGAGAAAGATATTGTTTTCGTACAAAATTTCGAACTCGAAATATTAATTAATTCTGATATTACGATGATGGAGGAACTCAAAAAAGTGGGCCGCAAATTTCTGCCCGGTCTGTACGTCTGTCCGTCCTTCCACAGGCCTACAGCCTAAACGGCTTCCCAGATTACGTTCAAACCTTCGGATTTGGAGTTTTTGGGCTTAGGTTCGGGAGAGGTTTTTTTTTTGCAAGGTAACCTCGATAATAATGGTACTTCCCATATAACATTTTCGTAGCAGTTCGATTTTATAGAAAACGGCTCTAACGATTTCAACCAAAATTGATATTTAAGCTTAAATAGGTGAGGTTACCTTGACTGCGTAACTAGTTTTTTGGCTAAAAACAACGGTACTTTTGAAATTTCGACATATCTCGAAAACGGTCTATACGATTGTAACAAAAATTAATTTCTAAGGTAACGTGGTCATTTATAACTAAATAGCAAGCTCAGTTTTTCTCTACATTATCGTACAATGGATTTAAAAAAAAAAGGAATTTAAATTTTTTTTTTTTTTTTTTCAGTTTACCGGAAAACGGCAATAACTATTTCGACCAAAATGCAAACTTAGAGTCAAATGGATGTTTTCAAAACTATTGTGTCCTCAAGTGTCAATTCGAAGCACCGAAAACGCTAATTTTAAAAACTGCTCATATCTCGAAACCCATCTTTGATTTCGATAAAACTTTAAAAACGAAGCAATGCTTGCATCCCGATCAATAACTTTCAATAATCAACTAACAGCCTATTCAAAACCACAGGTGCAAAACACTTAATTGCTTGAGTACGAGATTCCCGTTGAATGGTCAATGATCTTTCCCTTCTCCATTTGTCTCGGTTTTCCACCTCTTGCTGGTACTGTATGATGCACTCTAGGAAGGCAACCATCGATATTATCTAAATTGCGGCATTTTATTGTGAAATATCATTTAACTAAAACTCATTCAATGTACTTACGCGTTATTCTGCCATTGCGTGCTCATTTATACTGCCCAAACTCCCATCCAGTATGAGTGGCTTTTGGCATCTTTGGCAAATTAAAACTATACTTCAGAAGTATACTAAGCGAGATTATGTGATAAGCATAATTATTCTACTCGATTTATGTTAACTGCCTCACGAATGTTCGCTAAAAATGTTTTTATTTGTTTATTATTCTTCAGAACTGTTCATCTTTCTTTTATGTCAAATAAATATACAATTATTTTTGAAAATTGATCATTGTCCACACAAAATTTTGTTGTAATAATTATTTTCAAATTTAACGGATAAAATTGTGTGAACGCAGCCAGCAGATTTGCCCACACCGGAAGCCAGATTTTAAGCAGCGGAAGTTGTTACGTTTTTTTGAGGGTGTGTTGGTGAGCCGGATTTTTTGAAGTTTCGTGACATTAGTCAATACGAATTTCTATGTATCAATACTAGAGCAAAAATTTGTCACAAGCCCATGGTAATTTAGCTTGTAGGCAAGTAACGGAAAATCGGCCGGAGTTGGGGGTCTCAGTATTGTCTCTGGTTCTTAATTGGGACAGGTCGCATACAGAATGGAAAATTGGCGTGGGTTGGGTTCTATAGGTAATAATTAGAAAATGAGATTCATGTGCGAGTAATTTTTGAGAGTAAAAATATTAAGTAATTAAATTAAACAAAATTGTGATGAATTCATGAACATGAAAGATTGAATGATATTATAGATTTCAAATAATATCTGATGTGTTGGACTTTAGCCAAATACGGAACCTTCGGTGCGCGAGTGACACTCGCACTTGGCCGGTTTTTCAAAATGAAAACGATGTTTTTTGCCAAATGGTTTTCGACTCTTGATCTGAAGACTGGCTACTGGCAAGTACAGATCCATCCAGAAGACCGCGAGAAAACAGCATTCATAGCATGTAACGGGCTTTGGCAGTTTACAGTACCTAACGCCTTTTGGACTGTATAGTTCTCCAGCAACGCGTCTAATGTAACGCGTTTTGCTGGGACTAAAATGGAAAATCTGTTTGGTCTAGGTATCTGGACGATGTCATCGTAGTAGGAAAACGTTTAACGAACGTCGAAATTGATCGAAATAACCTAAAGGTGTACGATGGCCTAGAGAAAGTTACTTCAGCAAAGTTCTCTCGAAGCCAGAAAGGAACTGTGCTTCCAAGCGCGAACTCCTTGCTATGGTACTGACAACTAACCATTTCCATAAGTACCTTTGTGAGCGTAAATTCATCGTTCGCACATTGGGTGCATTGGGCTCTCTTCACGTCCAAGACTGCATTCTGCAAAGAAGATGGGAAAGCTCGGATGGAAAGCCGTTCGTAATACAGCTTATTGTCCCCAGGTCGGAAGTACTTCAAAGTGTTTAGGGAACTGCATAATGGAGTGTGTGGAGGTCAATTGGGAATTAATAAAACGCTAGAATAAGTGCGAGAACGCTTTTACTGGATCCATTCAGGGGAGGATGTTGAGAATTGTTGCAGGAAATGCGCAACATGTGCGGCCAACAAAGGCCCGAGAGTGAAAGTTCGTGCCAAGATGCATCAATACAATGTTGGAGCCCCTTTCGAAAGGATAGCAGATAGTGCGGGACCGTTCAAAATTCAAAAATATCCCAAATCAAGAAGCTAAAGCCGCGGTGGAGCAAATCGTCTACAACTGGTTAAGCAGATTCGGTGTACCGATGGAGCTGCATTTGAGTCCAAGATTTTCCAAGGAGTGTGCCAGTTAAATAAATAAAAATAAATAGTTGGCGCAACAGGTCTGTAGGGACCCTGAGCCTAGCTTCTCACAACCATTCGTTTTGTGTGAGTTTTTAATTTTTGGAACGAATGGGAGGGATCTACAATTTTATGCCGATTCCAAACGGCCGATTGAGAAGCTCTTTCAAGACAATTCTACTTTTGGATGTTTGTCAGACGTTCGCGAGAGGTGGCGCAGTGAAAAAACCCTCAAGCTCAGTACGCAGATGACCCGAAACGGAAAATCCCATACAAAAGTGACACAACGAAATCATGAACGAAAAATTTCGCTCTCCTTTTCGTTTTGCAGTACGCAGCTGGTACGCAGATGCTGCGAAATGATGGCGGAAAAGTGGTTAGTTGTAGTAGATTGCTTGGTACAATTCACCACTCTCTTTTCGCACACGTTTATTGTCCGGGACATTATTTGCTTGCGAAAATTTGACATTTGTACTCCAGTGTTGCCAGATTTATAAGAGGTATGGAGGCAAGTTGGAAAATTTTGGCGCCAAAAATACCTAAACTCATTGGCAGACTTATTAAATTGTTTAAGGTCGACGATAAATAAAAAATAGGCGGTCATAGCACAAATTCAGACAGATGGAACAGTAAAGAAATTAAATATTTCAGTGGAATGATTTGTTTATGTTTTTTGTGGAATTAACTAAGAAGTTGATCGGAAAAAATTGTTCATACGGAAAAATGTCTAAAATCTTTTTCTAGAAAATTTACCTAAAGGTAATTTGCCGATATTTTCTTGATAAACTTACTTTATAATTCATAAGCAACATTTGAAGACCAAGAATATGAGTTCTGCCATCAAGTTTAAGTGGTCAAAAAAAGCAAAAAAAAAATGTTTACGGTTTCGTCATGCGAAAAGAATACGTTTGTTATTGAAGTACCTATGCATTTTTTTTTATAAATACCTAACTAGCCAAAAAATCACGAAACTTTAAAGTAAATATCTAAATTAGGACAATTCCCAAATGAAAATTTTAAGGAGCCAGCGAAAAGTTCGAGTATCCAAATCGAAGATAAATTGACAGTGATGGTAACACTGCTACTTGTGTAGCAGCTGATAAAAACCTCCACAAATTATTTTCCGCTGCCTTTTCGCAGACGTTTCGTTGTCCTTTTGGAGACCACCGGAAAATTTCGTTTCGGATCATCTGCATACTACGCTTCAATTGGAATTTGGGTTTTTTTTTTTTTGGGATTCGAACCTGGGACCCCCGCTTAGAAGTCCAACACACTAATCACTAAGCCACTGCGCCTACAGTTACTCGGGATTAATACCTCTCTAAGGTCTTCGGCGATGACCAAAGAGATTGGGATAAGCAGATTCCCAAGGACATACTTCATCTGAAATCCAATTTGGTCGAACAGTCCGCCTTCCTAGCGAGTTTATGTGACCCCAAGTTTAAGACGGGAATATTTTGGTGTGGAACCTAAAATGATGAAGTGTAAACAACCCATTCATTAAACACGTTCCACTTCCAAGTGGAGACTCAAATCTGTCAAATAAGTGTAAGTTTACAGCTGAGCTAATTCTAGAACCAGCCGGATATAAAAGGGATATTTGAGAAAGAAATAGTAATCTGTTGTGAGATAAATAAAAGTAAAGTAATACAGTGAATTTGATTGGTTTGAATCGTTTAAGAATAATTGTTTTAAGTTATATTGTTTTTGGGATGTAAACTACCCATTTAAGGGTAGTGTGGGTGTGTAGTTTACACACACCCGTCCATATAATTTTGTCGGGATCGTTTTCGATCTTATTTGTCCTTGATACCGTTTTTGTTCCTTCTTCTTTAGCCAGCCATCATTTTAAAAAGATGTAATAGAAGTAGGTATTCCTTTACCTATATTTTAAGAAACAAAAATCGAAGTTAGTCCAGAAGTGTGTGTTTCCTTGAAATAAATTTACTGTGTCCCACGAAAGACATGGTGTTTTTGGTCTATAAAAGTGCAATAAAAGTTCAACAGAATGGTGTTTTATCTTTTCGAATCTTAGCTCGAATGTAAGAATATTGACTTAACTTATACGCAACATATCGGAAAACAAATTACAGACATTCACTGCATCTCTGCACTATCTTCAAAAAAAAAAAACAAGCGAATATATTGTGTTTAAATCAGTGAAAGTGCTTCTCAACTTTTTCCCTTTCTTTCAGGTCGCAGTGTCAGCCTACTGGGCGTGGGAACATACAAAAAAAAAAAAACTATTTCCCTTCGCCTATTTAATATTAGATAATATAAAAAATACATCTCGTATTCAAATCTTACCACGAAACATCTACAACTTGTAGGTTTCAATATTAGGTATTTCGATTCAGTTTAGAAACTGATGATGTGAGAACTTAAGAGTTCTGTTAACTTCCAATTTAGCTACGGGGATTGGATAAATATTTCAATGTAGGTGTAGTTTAAAAAAAAACATAGACGCTGCTTACTTTGATGTAAGAAGAATTAACGATGACGTAAAAACATGATTATAGTCCATTCTATATAGTAATCTATAGCACAAAATATAGCTGCTGTAGTTGATAAAGCAAAGGATGGTAGTTATAAGCACCGAATGATAAAAACAAACTGACAGTGTGGATGTGAAAGACCCTTTTACAAATAATTAAAGTTCTTCCTTTGTTTGTCAGACGTTCGCGAGAGGTGGCGCAGTGAAAAAACCCTCAAGCTCAGTACGCAGATGACCCGAAACGGAAAATCCCATACAAAAGTGACACAACGAAATCATGAACGAAAAATTTCGCTCTCCTTTTCGTTTTGCAGTACGCAGCTGGTACGCAGATGCTGCGAAATGATGGCGGAAAAGTGGTTAGTTGTAGTAGATTGCTTGGTACAATTCACCACTCTCTTTTCGCACACGTTTATTGTCCGGGACATTATTTGCTTGCGAAAATTTGACATTTGTACTCCAGTGTTGCCAGATTTATAAGAGGTATGGAGGCAAGTTGGAAAATTTTGGCGCCAAAAATACCTAAACTCATTGGCAGACTTATTAAATTGTTTAAGGTCGACGATAAATAAAAAATAGGCGGTCATAGCACAAATTCAGACAGATGGAACAGTAAAGAAATTAAATATTTCAGTGGAATGATTTGTTTATGTTTTTTGTGGAATTAACTAAGAAGTTGATCGGAAAAAATTGTTCATACGGAAAAATGTCTAAAATCTTTTTCTAGAAAATTTACCTAAAGGTAATTTGCCGATATTTTCTTGATAAACTTACTTTATAATTCATAAGCAACATTTGAAGACCAAGAATATGAGTTCTGCCATCAAGTTTAAGTGGTCAAAAAAAGCAAAAAAAAAATGTTTACGGTTTCGTCATGCGAAAAGAATACGTTTGTTATTGAAGTACCTATGTATTTTTTTTTATAAATACCTAACTAGCCAAAAAATCACGAAACTTTAAAGTAAATATCTAAATTAGGACAATTCCCAAATGAAAATTTTAAGGAGCCAGCGAAAAGTTCGAGTATCCAAATCGAAGATAAATTGACAGTGATGGTAACACTGCTACTTGTGTAGCAGCTGATAAAAACCTCCACAAATTATTTTCCGCTGCCTTTTCGCAGACGTTTCGTTGTCCTTTTGGAGACCACCGGAAAATTTCGTTTCGGATCATCTGCATACTACGCTTCAATTGGAATTTGGTTTTTTTTTTTTTTGGGATTCGAACCTGGGACCCCCGCTTAGAAGTCCAACACACTAATCACTAAGCCACTGCGCCTACAGTTACTCGGGATTAATACCTCTCTAAGGTCTTCGGCGATGACCAAAGAGATTGGGATAAGCAGATTCCCAAGGACATACTTCATCTGAAATCCAATTTGGTCGAACAGTCCGCCTTCCTAGCGAGTTTATGTGACCCCAAGTTTAAGACGGGAATATTTTGGTGTGGAACCTAAAATGATGAAGTGTAAACAACCCATTCATTAAACACGTTCCACTTCCAAGTGGAGACTCAAATCTGTCAAATAAGTGTAAGTTTACAGCTGAGCTAATTCTAGAACCAGCCGGATATAAAAGGGATATTTGAGAAAGAAATAGTAATCTGTTGTGAGATAAATAAAAGTAAAGTAATACAGTGAATTTGATTGGTTTGAATCGTTTAAGAATAATTGTTTTAAGTTATATTGTTTTTGGGATGTAAACTACCCATTTAAGGGTAGTGTGGGTGTGTAGTTTACACACACCCGTCCATATAATTTTGTCGGGATCGTTTTCGATCTTATTCGTCCTTGATACCGTTTTTGTTCCTTCTTCTTTAGCCAGCCATCATTTTAAAAAGATGTAATAGAAGTAGGTATTCCTTTACCTATATTTTAAGAAACAAAAATCGAAGTTAGTCCAGAAGTGTGTGTTTCCTTGAAATAAATTTACTGTGTCCCACGAAAGACATGGTGTTTTTGGTCTATAAAAGTGCAATAAAAGTTCAACAGAATGGTGTTTTATCTTTTCGAATCTTAGCTCGAATGTAAGAATATTGACTTAACTTATACGCAACATATCGGAAAACAAATTACAGACATTCACTGCATCTCTGCACTATCTTCAAAAAAAAAAAACAAGCGAATATATTGTGTTTAAATCAGTGAAAGTGCTTCTCAACTTTTTCCCTTTCTTTCAGGTCGCAGTGTCAGCCTACTGGGCGTGGGAACATACAAAAAAAAAAAAAAACTATTTCCCTTCGCCTATTTAATATTAGATAATATAAATACATCTCGTATTCAAATCTTACCACGAAACATCTACAACTTGTAGGTTTCAATATTAGGTATTTCGATTCAGTTTAGAAACTGATGATGTGAGAACTTAAGAGTTCTGTTAACTTCCAATTTAGCTACGGGGATTGGATAAATATTTCAATGTAGGTGTAGTTTAAAAAAAAACATAGACGCTGCTTACTTTGATGTAAGAAGAATTAACGATGACGTAAAAACATGATTATAGTCCATTCTATATAGTAATCTATAGCACAAAATATAGCTGCTGTAGTTGATAAAGCAAAGGATGGTAGTTATAAGCACCGAATGATAAAAACAAACTGACAGTGTGGATGTGAAAGACCCTTTTACAAATAATTAAAGTTCTTCCTTTGGTTGTTGCTGATAACGATGCCTTGTTGTCTGGCTTTTGTTTACATTTACTATAGTTTTCCACAACATCCCGCTGCATGGAATAGTTTTTTCTCTCTAAGGAGTGTTCGCATTAAAGAGCGATTTCTCATGTATTTGCTTATCCATCCATCCATTATCCATCCCGATCCCCTTATATTATCTTGCATTCCTTTGTTGCGAATACATTCCTCCTATTTCCCTCTTTCTATGGGAAACATTTGCTTTTGAAGGGATTTGCTGTTTCGATTGTAAGTAAAATTTCAGTTGTTGTCGAAAATGAAATATAGGTATACTCGTACCTGCACTTTTTCGACTTTTCTTTACTCCCACCATAGTTGGCATTGAGTAGCTGCGTGCAATTATTATGCATCACTCTTTTACTTCAGCTAAACACGGCAACATATACTATTTTGCATCACAGTAAGACAGCATCGGCCTAATTGTTTTAATACATTATCAAGCTCGGACCTTACGGCCGTCTTGTAATTTACAAGAGCCTTGGATCAACACGAATAAATAAAATTCAGCTCTTGAGTAAGGCATTGCAACCTATATTATTCGCTTTGCATTTATAAATGTAAATAGTTTTAGTTATATCTACAGAACAACTTTTAAGAAACAAATGTTAGAACATGAGAGTTTAACAAGAGAGTTTGCCTGAAAATTGGACAATGAATTGGGTTTTCAACCTTTAACAGCCGTATTAATAATAGTCGCGTAACTACATGTTAGGCCTAACTATTGGCAAACACATTAGTTAAACTCAAATTCCTATTAATAAACATTTTTAGAAGATAAACTAACGCTTCGTAACTTTCATATAACTAACTAACGGCAGGAGGTCTGTTAGGGAGTGAGTAAATCATAAAAAATTCGTTCCCGTCAAAACGACAAATAAATTAAATTTAAATTTTGAAAATTTGTGGAACAAAATGGCTGACCCGTTTTCGGTCAAATCAAACTGGTACGAAAATTTCATACTAAAAGTACTATTAATGCTGAGGTTATTCGCGCAATGTTCGGTGTTATTTCAGTTGGCATTCTAAAATTCGGCTTATTTCGCTTTCATCGTTCGGTGTTATTTCACGGCACCGATTTTCAGCACGCAATTACAACAACTATTGTTAGTCTCCAAGTGTCAAGGTTAGCGTAGTTGTTGTAATTATGTGCTGAAAATCCTACTTTGATGAGAAAAAACAGGGATATTGTAAAGCAATCGAAAGCAAAATTCGGGTTTTCTTAATGAATTAGTTAATTTCAGTTACGGCGACCTCGCGGTGAAGAGAAGCCGATATATCTAAAAATGGTATAGTCTTTCATACGACTCTACAAAGATAATCACGGAGAAACTTCAAACCTAATTAAACAACTGGGACTGGGCTCAACCGATACATCTTACCTAATTTAATTTTGTTTAAGCTTTGCTAACTGCAAGAGAGGAAAGTCACCAACTTTTATAGATTCAACAGACAGGAAGTAATTCATATCATCCTAATATCAATAACCAAAGCGAAATGGTGAAATTGGGAAATAGAAACTAAAAAAAAACTGTCCCAAACTGGTTAAGGAGGACAGCATCTGGTCCACCGAATGCATGAAGCATATCGAGATGGAAATCTTGAAAGAAATTCTGCAACAATATAGCTGAAACGATACGGCCTCGAAATTATGAAAGATACTCTCAAAAGAGACGTCCAGCACTTCTAGTATAGTCATTAAAGAAAGATCGATGGCTCCTGGCCCGAACACAGTCAGGAAGTGTTGAAGGTGCTGGTGGCCCATACCATACAAATCTGTAGGTCCAGACGGCATATCAAATGGTAGACTGGGTACGGTTGAAACGAAGGATGGTGGACAATTTGACGATTGATATGGATCGTCATAAGTTTAAGCCGCAGGACACATATATTTGATTTTTAACTTGGTAGGTATTCATTTAGAAATAAGTTAAGTTGTTAGGCTTTGGTGGTCGTTTTTAAGTATATTTTTGTATTAAGTAATCTAGCGAAAACAGTAGATGTATTTACTCATTTGATTCCGCTTTTGGCCCACTCAAAATAACACTAAACTCGATTTGTGACACCTGGATGAGGAACCACCAAGATCTATGATATTTCTGAAATTGTGGCATCGGCTATGGCAATTGCGCTAACATCGGCAAATATACAAGCCGTTTTTCGAAAAATTAGAATATACCCATTTAATCGCTATTTATTCACTGAGTTTGATCTTGCACCCTCCTGGTTGCCACATAGCCTGCCTCCTACCCAAGCTCTGACACTGACACTGAAAAAAAGATTGAGCGATGGTGGAAAAAAAAAAACGACCCAAACTAAACCACAAGAATCTTCAAGCTCAGAAGACGACGGGGTACTTCTGTCTCATTTGTTTGCGAAGGGAAAATTGGGTGCAATGCATCCCATGTAAAATGTGGGCCCACGAAGAGTGCACCGACTCAGATTACTCTGAGAAATAATTTATATTTATATAATCCAAATTTCTCAAATTTATTTTATTTGGTTGACACACAGAAATTGAATGATAAATTTTTCCTACTACATACGGTTTATTAAGAAAAAATTTTAACTATACAAAAAAAATTAAAAATTACAAACAGTGGAAATTAAAAAGTGTTATTTCTAAACCTGTATGAAAATACTAGTACATACCTTTAGGTTACATGGGAACCACCGTTACACATCCCCTCTTTAATGAGTGAGTTTTGATTCATATGATCGTTGGGCACTTACATATTATATTTTTTAGACTAAATTAACTTTAATCTAATTCAGTTTAATCGTGCATTTATTTTTATGTTCGCAAATCTTTGCCATGAAATTTTCCTACAACTAACTTTCCATTCAAATCCTCGAGTTCATAAATATTTTTGCTTAGAACTCTTCTATTTTACACTTTACAAATTTATAAAAAAATTTGCTATTTCAATTTTTGAATTTATTATTTACAACAAAGTTTTTTTCTAAAGACTTGCTGACCTGGCGTATATTGGATATCCCGTGACCTAAGATTATAAACTTTATAATGCTTCTCATGAGCCTTATTTAATTTTTCTTTAATTTTTTTCATGAATAATTTGTAATTTAGATGAATGTGGTAGTATCTCAATGTTATCTCCTTGAAGCAAATTTAGTTTTCTAATGATAGAGTACATGGATCCGTGTGTTATCATTTGGATGCCGAACAAAACATAATAAGGGGGTGTTCCGATGGATTCATGCACAGTTAAGGTTAACGCACTTCCAATCTGTACCAAATGCTTATCCCACTCCTTATGACAGTCCTGTTCAATGTAAGCTCTGATGACCGTAACAATAGATCAGTTGACCCTTTCAGAAGCGTTCGCTTGAAGAGAATAAATAGGAGTCCTTAAATGATTTATTCCATAGCTTTTTAAAAATTTTACAAATAACTTTGAAACAAATTGACTACCATTATCCGAAAATAAACTTTCAGGTACGCCAAAAATTGTGGAGACACTATCTTCCAAAAATGTTATAACTTTATTTGATGTAGCTTTTCGCATTGCTTTGACCATAATCAATTTAGAAAATTGATCTAGAACTACTATAAAAATAAAACGATTAGCAGAAGTTAAACGAGGATAGGGACCCAAGAAGTCTACATAAATTCGTTGATACGGACGGTCAACCTGAATTTGGTTACCCATGAGAGGTCGCTGAACGCTATTGCATGATTTGGTTTGTTTGCAAGTATCAAAGTTGTTAACGAATAATTTAACCCGATTTTCCATTTTGGCACTGTGTGAAGCATTAGGGGGATTATGAGAAGATGAAATGAGATTTTTAGTTAAACTTTGTGGAATCCAAAGCTTACAAATTAGTTTATCATATACAGGATCACCAGAACGTGGTTCCATGCGTTTATAAACATAATCATCGGCTACATGAAAATCTGGTAACTTATCTTGGTTCTCAGCGATCATACTTATTAGTTTCTTGTATTCATGTGAATTCAAATCAATACTTAACATATCTGAACCATATGAGTCAATCTCGTCAGCCGAATATACCCTTGATAAGGCAACAGGTACCACATTCTGACTTCCTTTCCGATGTTCGATCGTGAAATCGAAACCGCTCAAATCTTTCTGATTCATTAACCATTTAAGTGCTGAATGATCAGTGACGATTTTAAATGAAAAGCCTTCTACGTAGGTACTCTCGAAATTTTTTTACACTCACAACTGCAGCGTAGCATTTCAATTCTGTGATAGCATAATTTTTTTGTGCAGATTTTCATTTCTGAGACATTTATAGGCAATCGGTTTCTCTATTCCATTATCTTCGATGTACTTGATGTACTTGCATCACACTGAATAACGAATGGCTTGGAATAGTCAGGATGAAATAACATTAAAGCATTGGAAAGAGCAATCTTAAGCTCATTGAAACTTGCTTCGGCTTCTTTCGTCCAACAGAATTTTTGGTTTTGTTTTAGGCATTCAGTTATTGGACCTCTTATGGTAGCGAAGTTGGGAATAAAGCAACGATACCAACTTGTCATTCCGATAAATTGCCTAATTTGCGTAGTGGTTTTTGGATCTAGGATCTTTCAATCCGCCATTTCCAACAATATAACCCAAATAGTGTAATTCCTTAAAATAAAAATTAATTTTGGCTACATTAATCGTAAGACCAGCGTTAGCTAAGCAATCAGCTACTTTTTCCAGAAAAAAAACATGATAATTAAAATCAGATGACACCACCAGCAAGTCGTCCAGATATACAAACACATTTTCATCACTTTGTCCATCAGTCGACACATATGTATAATGGACGTCCTGGAACTGAAAATGCAGTTTTCTCCCTAGAGCTCTTTTCTAAAGGTATTTGCCAAAAGGCGTCTTTTAAATCGATACTGGATATGTACCTTCTTTCCTGGATTCTGCTTAAAATACCACCAATATTTGGTAAAGGATAAGCATCTTTTTTCGTAGCAGCATTTACTTTTCTGAAATCTAGGCATATTCGATTTTTACCTGGCTTACGGATAAGAACAACGGGAGAATTCCAAGCGCTATTACTTTCCTCAATGACATCCATTTCAAGCATACGGTCAAGCTCCTCGAACATTAGTGTTTGGATAGCAGGTGACACCGGATAATGTCTTTGTTTAATAGGATTTGTATCCCCGACATCAATTATATGATTTTCTTAGCGCAGTTCCCAGTCCCTTTTCAAGAAATGAAGGGAATTTTAATTTAATGAAATTTAATCGAAAATTTTAACCATGTGTTAAACTGTGTAAATTTGGATCTTTATTAGGAATTCAAAATTTAAAGTATACAACAAAAAAAAAAATAATAAGTAGGTACCGTGGAAATTTAGAAAGTGTTCTTTTTAAACCTGTATAAAAATACTAGTACATACCCTTAGGTTACATGGGAACCACCGTTACAGAAGTCCTTTAATTTATTAACTTTGTGTAACTCAATTTAATGGAGAAAGTTTTTAGATTTTATTCACTTTCATTTTATTTATTCTATATTGAATTGTTTTTTTTTTTACTTAATTATATTGTTCAAGTGTGAAATAAAAAATTCATTAAATGAATACTTTGCAACCTGCAAATTGACTTTGTGTTATAGGTACCATTAATATTCATTCTTAGACAGACTGTAACAATTTATGGCTAAACTTAGCAAATGGACAAAGAAAAATGAAACACGGACTTATAGCTTGAATCTCCACTTAAACTAGCAGTCTTAGATGGGATACTTACTTTTCGACCAGGCCAATTCTCCTTTAAGTACGTAAAGCTTCGTCGTGAAATCGAACTATAAAGTGTACATATCTGTCCTTCACAACTCATTTTTCCGGATTAAACGATGCTGACAGAACTTCTTTAATGTCAGCTTAACTGTAGGCATATTGTTCAGCATCCGTTAACAGGCTGACTTATCTTCTTCAACATGCACGACTCAGTCGAAAGAAACTTTCTCGTTGATCAAAGTTTGGTTGGTTGTTTTCTTATTTTTTTTAGATAGATCTCAGATGCAATGCCAGATAAAAGAAATAATTAGTTAAATATAGGAATAGTGTTAAATAAAATTCAATAAAACAATTTGGACAGTAATAAAGGAGACATGGCACTTCCCATGTAAAAAATCATTTGCAATACTGTTTCTCTGAGCTCAAGTTGGAAAATTTGTATGACTGATGTACTTTCTAAAAAAAACTTTCTTACTTTCTTTGTGATTCATAAGAAAACGCGACGTGGCACATTGCAATCAAAAAATCACAGATGCCTATTTTCGACACTAACTTCCTAAACACAATGAGGCCGCTGTATAAGCGGCATTTAGCACTGTCAAAGTGAAAATACACAGAGAACGATAGTAACGTGAACACAATGGGCCGTAGCGTGTATAGTATCTGCTGTAGTTAGGGTTGTCAGCCTACTGGTACTTTCCGGGATTGTCCAGGTATATTTAGACGTGTCCAAAGTCCCAGTTAAAGACAAGCTTTTATTCCTCTTCCAAGAAGCTCGTCTATTGAGAATTCTTCCGATGAGTTGATAAACTTAAAGAAGCTGATTTCAATTGCACTTGCGTCAAAGACGAGTTTTGCGAAAGAGTTTTCAATTTATTGAACGACCTATTATAGTATGAAGAATAAAACCGAATAGCATTTGACTTAATAAAGAACGAGTCATTCATTCGGTTAAATTTTTGTGCAAATAACCTTGGTTTTAAATCATTTTTAAGATTAAACTCGTAAATTCGGTAAAAGCAAACATTAAATGTGCCATTTATATATAAAATTCTGTTATACAATCATTTTTGTTGGGCAAGTCTTTTATGCCCTGGTTAAAAAAACCGTCGGTCAATTTAAATATGTAACTGCAAAAAATGTAAATTTAATTTGTTTTCGTTTCTTTTTTTTGATTCTCCATATTTTTTAAGAGTCTAGATTTATATAAGGACTAGCTGGATGTACCCGCTTTGCTGGGTCCTTTAATAAATGCATACATGTGAACATGAAGTAAGGATACTAAAAACCATACTATGTAATACTGCTACTCACGACAAATCGATTGCTATATATATTATTGAGGTATCGTTACGTACCTACTCCCTACTCGCGGACAAACAGAAAAATGTGTTCTCTTTTATAGAGGTAGAGAAGAGAGGGGGCGGGTTTCCAATATGCGCACTAAGCAAACATTTTTTTTATTTTGTTATAGCTTAAAATGGGCTAAAAAACATAAACATAATATTTTTTTTTTGAGGAAATGAATTTTTTTTTTTAATTTTTTTATTCATTTTTTACTTTTTTTTATATTAAATTTTAATATTTTTTTTTTTAATGAAACCATGTTTATGTGATTTATGCACAAAGATTTGAAAACTTTTTTTCCGAAATCTCAGTACACATGCACAACTGCTCCGCTAAGGGTTCGTCGCTCCGCTAAGGGTATGCCAACAACTGTCAGGCAGGCGCCTGGAGCTAAAGTTTATATATGTAAATAGCAGTATAATATATTCAGTAAAAAAAAATAAGAAAAGACAAAATTGTTTTAACTTTTTGACATATGGCAATACCCACCTATATTATTTTCCAAAATTCACCCCCTCCCCACACATCCCCCTCCACTGCAACACAAACGTTATGCAAAGTGAACGTGTCCATTTGTGCAGTTTGTTTACATGCACTTTTCAGTGAAAATTTAAAACTTTAAAAATAAAAAAAAAAATAGGAAAAAAAGTTTCCGCAGAAAAATTCTTCTACAGTACATCTTAGAATAACTCAATTTAAATAAAAAATATAAAAAAAAAAGAATTTGCTCAGTGCGCATATTGGAAACCTCAGCCCAACCATGCATATAAACAAAGTTTCATTGCGATCGGTTGAGTTTCTAAGAAAACGGACAACAGCGCCTCCTATCGGGTCCAAAACTATCCTACCTTTCTAGCTGCATACAAACATGCACACATACAAAGTTTCATTGAGATCGGTTGAGTTTCTCAAAAAAATCGACAACAGCGCCACCTATCGGGTCCAAAACTATGATATCTTTCTAGCTGTATACAAACATGCACACATACAAAGTTTCATTGAAATCGGTTGAGTTTCTCAAAAAAATCGACAACAGCGCCACCTATCGGGTCCAGAACTATCCTATCCTTCTAGCTGCATACAAACATGCACACATACAAAGTTTCATTGCGATCGGTTGAGTTTCTAAGAAAACGGACAACAGCGCCTCCTATCGGGTCCAAAACTATCCTACCTTTCTAGCTGCATACAAACATGCACACATACAAAGTTTCATTGAGATCGGTTGAGTTTCTCAAAAAAATCGACAACAGCGCCACCTATCGGGTCCAGAACTATCCTATCTTTCTAGCTGCATACGAACATGCACACATACAAAGTTTCATTGAGATCGGTTGTGTTTCTCAAAAAAATCGACAACAGCGCCACCTATCGGGTCCAAAACTATCCTATCTCTCTAGCTGCATACAAACATGCACACATACAAAGTTTCATTGAGATCGGTTGAGTTTCTCAAAAAAATCGACAACAGCGCCACCTATCGGGTCCAAAACTATCCTATCTTTCTGGTTGCATACAAACATGCACACATACAAAGTTTCATTGAGATCGGTTTAGTTTCTCAAAAAAATCGACAACAGCGCCACCTATCGGGTCCAAAGCTATGATATCTTTCTAGCTGCATACAACCATGCATACATACAAAGTTTCATTGAAATCGGTTGAGTTTCTCAAAAAAATTGACAACAGCGCCACCTATCGGGTCCAAAACTGTCCTATCTTTCTGGTTGCATACAAAACATGCACACATACAAAGTTTCATTGAGATCGGTTTAGTTTCTCAAAAAAATCGACAACAGTGCCACCTATCGGGTCCAAAGCTATGATATCTTTCTAGCTGCATACAAACATGCACACATACAAAGTTTCATTGAGATCGGTTGAGTTTCTCAAAAAAATCGACAACAGCGCCACCTATCGGGTCCAAAACTATCCTCTCTTTCTAGCTGCATACAACCATGCACACATACAAAGTTTCATTGAAATCGGTTAAGTTTTTCAAAAAAATTGACAACAGCGCCACTTATCGGGTCCAAAACTATCCTATCTTTCTGGTTGCATACAAACATGCACACATACAAAGTTTCATTGAGATCGGTTGAGTTTCTCAAAAAAATCGACAACAGCGCCACCTATCGGGTCCAAAACTATCCTATCTTTCTAGCTGCATACAACCATGCATACATACAAAGTTTCATTGAAATCGGTTGAGTTTCTCAAAAAAACTGACAACAGCGCCACCTATCGGGTCCAAAACTATCCTATCTTTCTGGTTGCATACAAACATGCACACATACAAAGTTTCATTGAGATCGGTTGAGTTTCTCAAAAAAATCGACAACAGCGCCACCAATCGGGTCCAAAGCTATGATATCTTTCTAGCTGCATACAAACATGCACACATACAAAGTTTCATTGAGATGGGTTGAGTTTCTCAAAAAAATCGACAACAGCGCCACCTATCGGGTCCAAAACTATCCTATCTTTCTAGCTGCATACAACCATGCACACATACAAAGTTTCATTGAAATCGGTTGAGTTTCTCAAAAAAATTGACAACAGCGCCACCTATCGGGTCCAGAACTATCCTATCTTTCTGGTTGCATACAAACATGCACACATACAAAGTTTCATTGAGATCGGTTGTGTTTCTCAAAAAAATCGACAACAGCGCCACCTATCGGGTCCAAAACTATCCTATCTTTCTAGCTGCATACAACCATGCACACATACAAAGTTTCATTGAAATCGGTTGAGTTTCTCAAAAAAATTGACAACAGCGCCACCTATCGGGTCCAAAACTATCCTATCTTTCTGGTTGCATACAAACATGCACACATACAAAGTTTCATTGAGATCGGTTGAGTTTCTCAGAAAATCGACAACAGCGCCACCTATCGGGTGTCGGTTTCTCGGTGACGATGACGCGGTGTCGTTTTAAAGGTAACGCGAATGCATTAATTTCTTCCCATCTTAAAGTGCCCAACGCTAAAGAAGTAATAACTTCAAAAAACTAAACAAAAATTAACCAGACACTCACACTATACCTACACAATAGCTAGTAGTCTAGTGTCTAGTACAAAGAAAGAAGAGAGAAAAAAAATTGATAAACGTGTCCGCACAGCGATGCCAACCTATGCTTTTTCATGCCTTTTAGGCATTATTTCATTGGCTAAGGCTTTAAAGGACCATTCACATGAGCGCGAACTGCGAATAGGCGAACTGCGAACAAATCAATTTATCTGTATTTATGAATTGAAAATTGCTATTTGTTTTACCACAAAAGCTTTATATTCAACTAGCTGGATGTACCCGCTTTGCTGGGTCCTTTAATAAATGCATACATGTGAACATGAAGTAAGGATACTAAAAACAGCGTTGCCAGGCGGTCGAAATATTTCCCCCCCCCCACAAATCGGAAAAACCCCCAGATTTAGCTATTTTCAAGAAAAAAACCCCTATTTTTTTTTAAATAATTTATTAAAAAGCATTTAAAGCATTTAATTAAAATTCAATAAAAACAATTTTTTGTAATTTGTGTAGGGTATTGAAAAGGCACGAATTTCAAGAATTAATATTATTTTTTTAATGTATATGTATGGAATGCGTTGGAATGGAATGGGCATAGATGATTTTTTTACATCGGATTTACTCGCAAATACATTGATTTGGTTTGTTGGTGGTGCAGTGGCTTTATAGCTTTCAATGTTTTTAGTGACAAACAAAAAAAAATAATTGAACGCAGTAACAAAATAAAACCCCCAGATTTCCCCCTAAACAATTTCTCCCCCCAGATTTCCCCCCGTCGGTCAGAAAAACCCCCAAATCTGGGGGGAAAACCCCCAAACTGGCAACGCTGACTAAAAAAAAACTATCCTATGTAATACCGCTACTCACGACAAATCGATTGCTAACAGAAAAATGTGTTCTCTTTTATAGAGGTAGAGAAGAGAGGGGGCGGGTTTCCAATATGCGCACTAAGCAAACATTTTTTTTTATTTTTTTTATAGCTTAAAATGGGCTAAAAAACATAAACATAATATTTTTTTTTGAGGAAATGAATTATTTTTTTTTATTTTTTTATTCATTTTTTACTTTTCTTTTATATCAAATTTTAATATTTTTTTTTTTTAATGAAACCATGTTTATGTGATTTATGCACAAAGATTTGAAACCTTTTTTTCCGAAATCTCAATACACATGCACAACTGCTCCGCTAAGGGTATGTCAACAACTATCAGGCAGGCGCCTTTAAGAAAGTCTGGTGTATTTAAAGTATGGGGTGCGTGGATCGCTTCGCTCGCTAACAGGATTTTAACCCTTTTTTTCGCAGGGTTTAGACGCTCACGCGACTTCGTCGCTCCGCTAAGGGTATGCCAACAACTGTCAGGCAGGCGCCTGGAGCTAAAGTTTATATATATATATATATATTTAGCAGTATAATATATTCAGTAAAAAAAAAATCAAAAAAGACAAAATTGTTTTAACTTTTTGACATATGGCAATACCTACCTATAATATTTTCCAAAATTCACCCCCCCCCCACACATACCCCTCCACTGCAACACAAACGTTATGCAAAGTGAACGTGTCCATTTGTGCAGTTTGTTTACATGCACTTTTCAATGAAAATTTAAAACTTTAAAAATAAAAAAAAAATAGGAAAAAAAGTTTCCGCAGAAAAATTCTTCTACAGCACATCTTAGAATAACTCAATTTAAATAAAAAAAATAAAAAAAATGAATTTGCTCAGTGCGCATATTGGAAACCTCAGCCCAACCATGCATATAAACAAAGTTTCATTGCGATCGGTTGAGTTTCTAAGAAAACGGTCAACAGCGCCGCCTATCGGGTCCAAAACTATCCTACCTTTCTAGCTGCACACAAACATGCACACATACAAAGTTTCATTGAGATCGGTTGAGTTTCTCAAAAAAATCGACAACAGCGCCACCTATCGGGTCCAGAACTATCCTATCTTTCTAGCTGCATACAAACATGCACACATACAAAGTTTCATTGAGATCGGTTGTGTTTCTCAAAAAAATCGACAACAGCGCCACCTATCGGGTCCAAAACTATCCCATCTTTCTAGCTGCATACAACCATGCATACATACAAAGGTTCATTGAAATCGGTTGAGTTTCTCAAAAAAATTGACAACAGCGCCACCTATCGGGTCCAAAACTATCCTATCTTTCTGGTTGCATACAAACATGCACACATACAAAGTTTCATTGAGATCGGTTGAGTTTCTCAAAAAAATCGACAACAGCGCCACCTATCGGGTCCAAAACTATCCTATCTTTCTAGCTGCATACAACCATGCATACATACAAAGTTTCATTGAAATCGGTTGAGTTTCTCAAAAAAATCGACAACAGCGCCACCTATCGGGTCCAAAACTATCCTATCTTTCTAGCTGCATACAACCATGCATGCATACAAAGTTTCATTGAAATCGGTTGAGTTTCTCAAAAAAATTGACAACAGCGCCACCTATCGGGTCCAAAACTATCCTATCTTTCTGGTTGCATACAAACATACACACATAAAAAGTTTCATTGAGATCGGTTGAGTTTTGTAAAAAAAATCGACAACAGCGCCACCTATCGGGTCCAAAACTAACCTATCTTTCTAGCTGCATACAAACATGCACACATACAAAGTTTCATTGAGATCGGTTGAGTTTCTCAAAAAAATCGACAACAGCGCCACCTATCGGGTCCAAAACTATCCTATCTTTCTAGCTGCATACAAACATGCACACATACAAAGTTTCATTGAGATCGGTTGAGTTTTGTAAAAAAAATCGACAACAGCGCCACCTATCGGGTCCAAAACTAACCTATCTTTCTAGCTGTATACAACCATGCATACATACAAAGTTTCATTGAAATCGGTTGAGTTTCTCAAAAAAATCGACAACAGCGCCACCTATCGGGTCCAAAACTATCCTATCTTTCTAGCTGCATACAACCATGCATACATACAAAGTTTCATTGAAATCGGTTGAGTTTCTCAAAAAAATCGACAACAGCGCCACCTATCGGGTCCAAAACTATTCTATCTTTCTAGCTGCATACAACCATGCATGCATACAAAGTTTCATTGAAATCGGTTGAGTTTCTCAAAAAAAATGACAACAGCGCCACCTATCGGGTCCAAAACTATCCTATCTTTCTAGCTCCATACAAACGTGCACACATACAAAGTTTCATTGAGATCGGTTGAGTTTCTCAAAAAAATCGACAACAGCGCCACCTATCGGGTTCAAAACTATCCTATCTTTCTAGCTGCATACAAACATGCACACATACAAAGTTTCATTGAGATCGGTTGTGTTTCTCAAAAAAATCGACAACAGCGCCACCTATAGTGTCCAAAACTATCCTATCTTTCTAGCTGCATACAAACATGCACACATACAAAGTTTCATTGAGATCGGTTGAGTTTCTCAAAAAAATCGACAACAGCGCCACCTTTCGGGTCCAAAACTAACCTATCTTTCTAGCTGCATACAACCATGCATACATACAAAGTTTCATTGAGATCGGTTGAGTTTCTCAAAAAAATCGACAACAGCGCCACCTATAGTGTCCAAAACTATCCTATCTTTCTAGCTGCATACAAACATGCACACATACAAAGTTTCATTGAGATCGGTTGAGTTTCTCAAAAAAATCGACAACAGCGCCACCTATCGGGTTCAAAACTATCCTATCTTTCTAGCTGCATACAAACATGCACACATACAAAGTTTCATTGAGATCGGTTGAGTTTTGTAAAAAAAATCGACAACAGCGCCACCTATCGGGTCCAAAACTAACCTATCTTTCTAGCTGCATACAACCATGCATACATACAAAGTTTCATTGAGATCGGTTGAGTTTCTCAAAAAAATCGACAACAGCGCCACCTATCGGGTTCAAAACTATCCTATCTTTCTAGCTGCATACAAACATGCACACATACAAAGTTTCATTGAGATCGGTTGAGTTTCTCAGAAAATCGACAAAAGCGCCACCTATCGGGTGTCGGTTTCTCGGTTACGATGACGCGGTGTCGTTTTAAAGGTAACGCGAATTCATTAATTTCTTCCCATCTTAAAGTGCCCAACGCTAAAGAAGTAATAACTTAAAAAAAAAAATAAAAAAAAATATTAACCAGACACTCACACTATACCTACACAATAGCTAGTAGTCTAGTACAAAGAAAGAAGAGAGAAGAAAAAATAAATTGATAAACGTGTCCGCACAGCGATGCCAACCTATGCTTTTTCATGCCTTTTAGGCATTATTTCATTAGCTAAGGCTTTAAGGCTTTTTTATTTCCAAAAAGGCATTTTTTTTTTATTTCAAATATATGTATATATTTTTTTGATTCAACGTATACTGACTTTTTATTTTTTTAAATATTCTTAAAAAATCTTGGCAAAAAGAAGACCTCGGTGCTCGGTCTTAAAGAATGTGTTTCCAAACGAAAAAAAAAGTTTTTGTTATTTTTTTTATATTTGTGTTTAATTTTTGATTTATTGTTCCAATTTACATAAAAAAATATTTTATGCACTATTTTATTGAAAAAGGCATCTTTTTTTTCAAGTTAGGCTTTTTTTCGTCAAAATTGGTTGGCAACGCTGTCCGCACTCCACTGGTAGGCTGTTGATTGCAATGACCTACGCATATCTGTGAAATATGTAAGTCTCAAATAATTACATTTTTGCTTATAACTTCTGTTATACAATTCAGAGAATAATGATTGATACATCAATCTCTTCACCGGGAAGTGTACTAATCGAAGAATAAATTCATATTCAAATTTGTTTGGCCATTTCGTAGTAATATATGTTTAAACCATAAAAAATGGTCTTTTTTTAGTTTAAAACTCATATTAAATGGGTTTGAAGGACCAATAACGGACTTTAGGATACTAAAAACCATCCTATGTAATACCGCTACTCACGACAAATCGATTAATATATATATTGTTGAGGTTTCGTTACGAACCTACTCCCTCTTCGCGGACAAACAGAAAAATGTGTTCTCTTTTATAGAGGTAGAGATTAATATAACACCTAATCTAAAAAAAAAAACGAAACTTGATTGATTAAAATAACGAAATTTACAATTACAGCAATTCTCCCGCGAATTGAAAATTCTTGCCGCGAACTGTCACACTTTATTCACAATCCACATAAAACAGTCGCGATCCACAAACCTGCGAATGAAAAATTCGTTCGAACTTAACCTTCAACAATACAAATGATTCGCGGGTACCTGCGACTAAAAAAAGTTTTCATGTGAATGAAATGTCAGAATCTACGAATATTCGCCAGTTCGTGGTTCGCAATTCGCTCTCATGTGAATGGTCCTTAAGGCTTTTTAATTCGCTCTCATGTGAATGGTCCTTAAGGCTTTTTTATTTCCAAAAAGGCATCTTTTTTTTATTTCAAATATACGACGGGGAGTTCAATATATTCGCGGTATGGGGGGGGGGGGGGGGGGGGGGAAACTCCAAAGATGTGAAAAAATTATTTTGTGATTTTAGTAGCCCCGTTATTCAAGAGTTTTACTGTAAAATTTCATTTGGCTGTGATTATAAGTTTGCTTTGTATTTTGCGTTGAACGAAGGTGAAATGGCTGGTGTCGCGATGATCACTAAAATTAAGAACCGCGCTGTGGTAAAATTTCTTACTAAACAAGGAAAAAGTAGAAAAAATTATTCTCGAAGAGATGGTGGCTGTTTTTCGAGATTCTGCACCTTCGTTGCCAACTGTTCAAAAGTGGTCAAGTTTATTTCAAAGGGGCAGGGAGAGCATTGAAGACGATCCTCGCTCAGCCTGCACACTAACTGGCTGCACCGGAGAAAACATTACACAAGTCGAGAAATTTGTACTTGAGGATGTCCGAGTAAAGGTTAAAATGATACCTATGAAGATTAACCTTTCTATTGGTACCATACACACCATTCTTCATGACTGTATAAATCTTTCCAAAGTCAGTGCAAGATGGGTGCCTCGAATGCTCACATCGCTCACATTGCTCCGGTGCACACGGCATGCATTTCTAAGGCTGTTGTACAGGATTGTGGTTTCGAAAAAATTCAACATCCAGCCTATGGTCCGGACATTGCCCCTAGTGATTAATTTTTATTCCCAGATTTAAAAAAAAAACCTTCGTGGTAAGCGATTTGATGATGAGGAGCTCAAAACTGCAATAAATTAACATTTTGGAGAGAAAGATGAAAACTATTTTTTTGAGGGTATAGAAAAGATAATCTCAAGATGTAATAAATGCATTAATGTAAAGTTCCATTCACATGAGAGCGAACTGCGAACCACGAACTGGCGAATATTCGTAAATTCTGACACTTCATTTACATGAAAACTTTTTTTAGTCGCAGGTGCCCGAGTTATGTACCCCTGCAATCGGAGCATAAACAACAATTACTCACTCATTGTATACAACGTATAACATACAACATACAACTTACAACATGCGACATGCTTACTGGTGCTAACCTGTTTTATGCTCTCCTGCATTCCGGAGCATAGGCAACAATCATCAACACATAACATACAACATGCATATCCACTATCTGCTATGCACATAATTGGATAGTGGTACATGCGATAAGAATACGAAAAACACGCTTGGCTTGGGCAGCAGAAACTCACTCTACATCGGACTTTCGAAGAGATCACATATATCAATAAGTAATATTGTTAGATTATTAAATTTTGTACAATATACGTAAATTAACATTAAAACATTATACTATCATTTAGGTAACGTTTCATTAATCATAACTGGCGCAGTCTAAAGGCAATGGTTACGGTTTCGAGAGAATATCGGAATTGTACCAAAGAACCTCGTTCCAACAACCTGTTTGGCGGAATCATCGGTAGCATATATTAGCATCCCAGTCACCATTCACCATATCCAGCAAAATCTACAATTATATTCAATCTTCGACTGTTTCTCGAAGCATCCAATTTCAACATAAGTAGTCAACATAACCATTCATATTTGATCATCTCATCGAAGGACCCTCTATCAAAACTGTGTGGTGGGGTAAGTCCCGTTTAGATTTTAACTCTTCAGTGGTTTTATGCCTCCAATACGGAAAAAGTGTAGGGTGCAACATAGAAAGGTGCTTAGATCAGATAGCAGTGAAAATAAATTTAAAATTAACTTGGAAAAGTTTCAACAAGGTTTTTTAAGAGAGTTTGCTGTAAAATTTGTCCAATCCGCGAATAATATTGGTGAAATCGGGAAGAAGAGCGCAATTATAATAAGCGAATCGCATAATCACGTGGTAGTTAAGTACAGACAAATGGCACTGAATCAAATGGCAACGGACGCTTTTAACACGCTCAGGATTCCTGACGCGGTTAAGGACGTCCCCACATTTGATGGCAATCCGCGGTTGCTTTACGATTTCATCAATAACGTGGAGGAAATTTTGGGTTTAATGCCTCAAATTAGAGGTTCGAATTATGAAAAGATAATTTTACGTTCTATTCGCAATAAGATAATCGGTGAGGCTAATGAAATTCTTAATATGTATGGTACCGCTTTAGATTGGCAAGAAATCAAAAGTAATCTAGTAATTCATTACTCGGACAAACGTAATGAGACTAACCTAATACGTGATTTGCATAAGCTGAGCCAAAATCGGGACACTGTTGAGACATTTTACTCGAAAATCGTTGAAGTATTATCTACGATGATGAATCACATTAAAGTTCACGAACAGAATGTGCAAGTCATTCAATCAAAAAAAGATTTATACGAGGAAATGTGTCTAAATAGTTTTGTTTCAGGTTTACGTGAACCATTAGGATCGTTTGTCAGGTCAATGAGACCTAGTAAATTATCAGAAGCTTTTAAGTTTTGTTTAGAAGAGCAGAATTGTACTTACTACAAAAATACTCAACAATATTCACCAATAGATGTAAGACAGCAGAGACCTAGTTTTTACAATACGCAACAACCAACTTCTTCTAATTTTCCATACTATAGTGCACCACCATTAAGGTACCCCCAACAATATGCCAAACCAATACTTCATCCTAGCCCTAGCGCACAGTCCCCAACTATTAGAACAAATTTCAATGCCCCTTACAGAAATAATAATAATTATGGTTCTGGCGTAAGATATTTCCCTCCCCCTGAACCAATGGACGTGTCAAGTGGCAACACTAATAGAGTTTCTAATCGTTCTTTTAGGACAAATAATCCTCAGAATCGACAAAACCAAATGTTTAACGTGGAAGGCTATTATGGTAATGATAATAACGGGGACTCAAATCCGAAATGGAATTGGCCAACCAATGTGAATGACTGTTATGTACAAACTCATTATCAGCACTTAGATGAGCCAATCGTAGCGAACCAGATACCTTCGGTCGAGGTAGATGACCAAAATTTTCGTTTAGATGCCTCGGAAAGCCAATAGGGTATATAGATATAAACAACTACAACTCTCATCTTTTACCTTACATAACTATTAAAAGTTTGAATGGAAACGATCTTAAATTTTTGATCGATACTGGTAGCAATAGATCGTTTATCAGCCCGGACATAATTAAAGGTATGAAAGTTATGGCTATTGCGCCTGTTGAAGTCAGAACGATTTTTAATACACATTCAGTTAATCAAAAAGTTATTTTATTTGGCTTACCTGAGCTAAATTCAAGGGAGGATTTGCCGTTTTTGGTTTTCAAGTTTCATACGTATTTCGATGGCCTCATCGGCACAGACTTAATGCAAAAACTCGGTATCAAAATTGATTTGAAAACATCTCTTTTAGAAATTAACAATACTAAAGTTCCCTTGGATTTCAAACCGAATTTGATGTCTGAAGCATTTGTTGTTCCAGGGTTAAGTAAAATGATTTGTCATTTACCTGTTGATGTTGAATCTAACAACATATACATTAAGCCTACACGTATAAACAATAATTTGGTAATACCCGAAGGAATATATAATGCAAAAAATTGGTTTTCGTATGTGGAAGTGATGAATACATCTGATGTGGATCAAATGTTTATAATCGAACAACCCATCAAAGCTCACTCCATTTATAATGATTCCTTTATAGAAGCTAATAGTTTTTCAATCTGCAACACCAATAGCCTGGGAACAACAGATTTATATAGTCTCATAAGCACAACGCATTTAAATAAGGAGGAAGAGCAATCTTTAAGAAATCTTTGTAGCGGGTATAGGGATATTTTTTTTCCATGAGGGGCAAAGCTTGACCTTTTCGAATCAGATAAAGCATGCTATTCGGACAAAAGATAATGACCCCATCTACTGCAAATCATATCGCTACCCTTATGTTCTAAGAGAAGAGATTCAGAAACAGATATCTGATCTGCTTAACCAAGGCATCATCCGCCCAAGCTTCTCTCCTTGGTCTTCTCCAATTTGGATTGTCCCAAAAAGAAAAGACCCGAATGGCAAAGAAAAATGGAGACTTGTAGTTGACTACAGGAAACTTAACGAAAAGACAGTGGATGACAAATACCCCCTTCCGAATATAAACGAAATCCTGGACAAGCTTGGAAGGTGTGTATATTTCAGCACCCTAGACCTTGCCTCCGGGTTCCACCAGATTGAACTTAGAACGGAGGATATTGCCAAAACTGCCTTTTCTGTTAATAATGGTCACTACGAATTTTTGCGGATGCCTTTTGGGTTGAAAAACGCTCCATCGACTTTCCAACGTGTAATGGACAATGTTTTAAGAGATCTCCAAGGTAAGATTTGCCTTGTGTACATGGATGATATTATTGTCTTCTCATCCTCGCTCCAGGAACATATGGAGAGCTTAAACGCAGTATTTCAAAAGCTTAGGGAGTCCAATTTCAAAATACAGATTACAAAATCAACATTTCTTCGTAAGGAAGTTTCATTTTTAGGCCACATAGTTACTCCGGATGGCATAAAGCCTAATCCTGACAAAATCTATGCGATAAAAAATTTCCCGATTCCAAGAACTGTGAAACAAATTAAGTCCTTTCTTGGACTTTTGGGATATTACCGAAAGTTTATTAGGGACTTTGCAAAATTAACCAAACCAATGACACAGTGCTTGCGTAAGGGAGGAAAAATTGTTTTTAATTCGGAATACACAGACTGCTTTGAAAACTGTAAAGCCTTATTATGTAACGATCCATTGCTCCAATACCCAGACTTCAGAAAGCCTTTCAACCTTACAACTGACGCAAGTAACGTTGCAATAGGCGCTGTTCTCTCACAGGGGCCGATAGGCTCGGACAAACCGATTTCATATGCAAGTCGGACCTTGTCAGAATCAGAAGAGTATTATAGCACAATTGAAAAGGAGCTGCTTGCAGTTGTGTGGGCAACGAAATACTTCCGGCCTTATCTCTACGGAAGGAAATTTCAAATTGTGACTGACCACAAACCACTTACTTGGCTATTCTCTTTAAAAGACGCTAATTCGAAACTCGTGCGTTGGAGGCTTAAATTAGAGGAGTTCGACTATAACGTAGTGTATAAAAAAGGGAAAAATAATTCAAATGCGGATGCCCTCTCTCGTGTTGAATTAAATGCCAGCGACTCAAACACTGCTAACGCTATTGGTGACTCAATGTCGATACAAAACAACATTGATGAATGTGAAAGCATATTAACAATTCATTCGGGGTATGAAAATATGAACGATGGGATCCCTATATCTGAAAGACCGCTAAATGAATTTGCAAAGCAAATAATTATTATCAAAAACGATCAACTCAAAAAGCTTTCCGTTAAATTTAAGATATTATTTAAATGCAAAAAAAGGCATATAATAGAATGCAACAATACAACCGATTTTAGCACTCTACAATTTATATTTGACAACTACCTAATGCCTAAAAAACTGACAGCCCTTTCAACTGACGATACCACATTTAAAGCAATTCAAAACTTCTATTCGAAGTATTACAGCAATTCACGCATTAAACTAGTAAGATGTACATTTTTGTTAAAAGATATCACAGATACTGACGACCAAGAAAAGTTAATACGAGACCATCATTTAAAATCAAATCATAGGGGAATTACCGAAACTCTTGAACATTTGAAACGGCATTCGTATTTTCCTTCTATGAAAAGCAAAATTAGTCGCTTGATAAATTGTTGCGAAATATGTCACAAGTTCAAGTATGACCGGAAAAGAGAGCGTTTAAAATACGAACTGACCGAAACCCCGTCCAAGCCTTTTGATATAGTCCACCTAGACGTGTATTCAGTTTTTAGGGAAAATTTCTTGACTATCATCGATAAGTTCACAAAGTTCGCAAGTGTTTACTTGCTTAACTCAAGAAATAGTGTTAGCCTGATCAAATCACTCAAACATTTCTTTTCTCATCATGGTGTTCCAAGAAAAATTGTGACGGACAATGGTAGCGAGTTCGTTTCAATACTGTTTAAAGAATTTTTAGATATTTATAGCATAGAACATCATACTATTTGTGCAAAAAGTTCTAATGGCAACTCTCCAGTGGAACGATTCCACTCCACCCTCACTGAATTGATACGCATTATAAAAACCCAAAGTAAGGAAAAACCTATTTCCGAAGTCATCGACGAGGCAGTGTTGACTTACAACAATTCAATTCACTCTACCACAAAACTAACACCTTTTGAATTGCTCTCGGGACACATTAATTCCAGTCAACCGTTTCCATCTGAATGCTGTACTAGAACATATCAAGAATACCTACAAGAACAAATGAAGAGCTATAATAATTTGACAAAATTGATTCATGAACAAAGCTTAAAGCACAAACAAAATATTATAGACAAACTTAATAAAAACCGAATAGATCCACCTGAATATGTACCTGGTGAGTTAGTTTACGAGCAGGACGACAGGAGAAATAAGTTAGCTGCCAGGTATAACGATCATAAAGTTATAGACAATAATAAAATTACAGTTGATACGAACAAACGAAAGGTTCATAAACAAAAAATTAAGGTAAAACGTAAAGTAATCTGATCATAATCGCTAAATTGATATATGTAATGCTTGGAAAATGAAATCATTTTCTGTCTACTTAACCTTACTTAAATAAGGCTTGTTGAAATTTGCCAGGTTATTTCTTTTTGAATTACATAATAGACTTGATACTCCTTTCTGTGTTTCGCTTTACCTATACTTATCCTTTTCCTATATATTAAACTGAAGAGTGGAAATCATGCACGGGGCTAATGCTCTATTAAACATATAAAATATAGAGGTTCAATAGTAATGATCAAATCATGGAGTTGTACTACCAAGAGGTTGTTATGCAGCAGAAGTCGTTTTGAATACTGTTCCTTCAAGTCCGAACGTATGCTGGAGGAGTTACTTACCCTTATCAGTAACTAAATGAGCAACAACTGCGATCATCAATATGGTATGCTCCTGCACTGTTCAAAATTAACAAAAAGGCCACCATGGAGCAGATATCGTTTTGAACTTCAATTCTTCAGTTCAAACCTAGGCGTGAGGAGTTATGTACCCCTGCAATCGGAGCATAAACAACAATTACTCACTCATTGTATACAACGTATAACATACAACATACAACTTACAACATTTTTTTTTTTTTTTTTTTTTTTTTTTTTTTTTTTTTTTTATCCGAGGGTAGGTGAAAATCTTCCAAAGACACTATGAGAATAGCAAGCGCGTTCTCATAGTAGTGTCAGATTTTTACTGACTAAAAACACCACCCTTCTAAAGATTGTTAGATACTGCAACTAAGATATAACTTATCAAGCAATTTTTCTAACATTAAATAAAAACTTTTGACAGGTTACTTTCCAATGAAAGATCCTGCGTGTTCCGCAAATTAGACGCGGTTAATCTTATCTTGCCAAGTCGAACGGTTTCGTTCTTTGTAGTCGGCGCAATAAATTGCTCTCGTCCAAGATTTGTCGGACTGTATTGTTGATATGTCCGATTAGTCGGTTTCTATGCTTTCTCGCGAAGCTTCTAGATGCAGCTTCGATTGTTGGAATTCCGAGATCCCTATGGATATCGTCGTTTCTAATATACCATGGTGCTTGTACAATTTCTCTAAGGACTTTATTTTGAAAAGTTTGTAGAATATTGACATTTGTTTTCTTGGTACAACCCCAAAGTTGTATACCGTAGGTCCATACCGGCTTTAGCACTTGCTTGTATAAAAGCAATTTGTTCTCAGTACTGAGCTGGGAATGTTTTCCGAGTAACCAGTACATTTCTCTATATTTGATATCGAGTTCTTTACGTTTCATTTTCACGTGCGAACTCCATTTCAGCTTTGCGTCGAGTGTCATTCCCAGGTATTTGGCCTCGTTTGCAAAGGGTATTCGGGCCAAGTTTAGAAAAATTGGCAAGTCATTAGTTTTCTTATAAGTGAAATTCACGTGAACAGATTTAGTTTCGTTGAGGGCGATCCGCCAGTTCCTTGTCCATTCATTTACCTTATTCACTGCGGCTTGCAGTTTTGTAGTCGCTTCTTCGATTGTATTACCTACAGCTAGGATAGCTGTGTCGTCGGCGAACGTAGCAAGGGTAGTGCCATCTTCCCTTGGTATATCGCGAGTATATAACAAATAGAGAAACGGACCAAGGACGCTTCCTTGCGGTACCCCGGCCGAAATTTCTTTTAGCTCCGAGTATTCATTTCCATTTCTAACCCGGAAGAGTCTATTCCCGAGATATGATTCTAGAATATCATATAGGCTTGCGGGGAGAACTTGTCGTAATTTAAATTTCAAGCCGTCGTGCCACACCTTATCAAAGGCTTGTGAGACGTCAAGGAATACACTTGAGCAAATCTTTTTTTCTTCAAATGCTTTCTCGATTACGTCAGTAGTTCTATGTACTTGGTCAATCGTCGAATGCTTGGTTCTGAACCCAAACTGGTGGTCAGGGATAAGATTATTGTCTTCAATAACCGGCTGTAGGCGCCTAAGCAATATTCTTTCGAAGACTTTGGAAATGACCGGAAGAAGGGAAATCGGTCTATACGATTTTACTTCATTTGGCGGTTTTCCTGGTTTTAAAACCATTATGACCTCCGCGACTTTCCATTGACTCGGCACGTGTTTAAGTCTGAGCGCAGCATTTATGATATGAAGGAGCTTAATTAATGCTTTCCTTGGAAGAGCTTTGAGAACTTCTCCGGTGATCAAATCATAACCAGGAGCTTTCTTAGGTTTTAGGGATTCGATTTCACGTTTTAGTTCCCTTGGCGTTGCTCTTGAGAGTGTTGAATCGTCAGGTTGTAATTCCGTCCTATTAGTATTGTCGTAGATCGCTTGGCCATCGTACGGTTTAAAGGTTTCTTCTAGATGAGCGGCAAAAACGTCCGCTTTTTGCTTATCTTCCCTTGCCCATTCATTTTGATTTATTCTAATTGGCGGCGCGGGGATTTTGGGCCTTTTGGTGCCTTTTACAGCTTTCCAAAGTGAATAATTGGAATCTTTTTTCGCTGTTAAACTTTCAAGGTAAGAACCTATCGCACGATTTTTAAAATCCTTAATGACTGTCTTCAACAAATTGCACAAATAATTCAAATGTGCTTTATGTTGCGGAGCGCGACTCTGTTGCCATTTCTTGCGCGCCTTCCTTTTTTCGTTGACCAATTCTTTTATTTCGGGAGGATATCGTAGCCCGTATTTGACCGGCGTTTTCCTTGGATTAGGCGTATTATTCCAGGAGGCGAGCTGTACGATCTCGACGAAGCGATCAACTTCAACTTCAAGTTCATAGGGTGTCGTAAGTGGAACACTCAGTTGAACATTCTCTTCTATTTCGTTCCTAAAGCCTTCCCAGTTAGTGTTTCTACCAGTTAATCTCGCTGGCTCTAGGTTATTGACTAGTTTTACACTCAATGTTAATATAACCGGTGAGTGGTCAGATGATAGATCAAAGCTCTCTTCAACTTTAATGTGGTGGGTATTCCTTTCACGACGAAGAAATCTATCAGATCAGGTAGTTTTGAAGTATCAGTTGGCCAGTAGGTCGGTTTGCCCGTCGAGAGGAAATCGCAACTGTATTCCATACCTGCCCCATAGAGCATTCTACCTTTTCGCGAGATGTATCTGGAGCCCCAGAACGTGTGCTTCGCATTAAAATCGCCGCCAATAATGAAATTTGGTTTGAGCGATTTAAGCAGGTTAGTAAAATCACTTTTTTCAAGCGCGGAACGCGGTGGACAGTAGATAGATGAAATTCTAAGAGTACGCTGACTATTTTTAACTCGAATCGTGCACAGTTGCATAGTTTCGAGCTCTATCTTCAGGTCTTCGTATTGTTCAATGCAGTCTTTAATAAGCAATGATGATCCACCTCTAGCGTTCCCCGATGGGTGACAAGCGTGGAAATCATTATATCCTTTTATTTTTAAATTTGATCCCTTTTTCACGTGAGTTTCAGAAATCAAGCAAATGTCAATATCTTTCTCGCGTATGAATATTTCCAATTCGCAGAGTTTTTGTAAAAGCCCGTTTGCATTCCAAGTGCATATTTTTAACATTGGTTTTTCATTCATGTTATTTTTGAAGCACGCGTTTTCCGTGAATTATTTTCGAGCTTAACCAAGCGATCGAGAATAATTTTATTTATTTTGCTTTGTTCTTCAAGTTTCTCGAGAATAATGGAGAAAACATGAGAAACAGGGTCCGGCGAAGTTTCAACGTTTTTCGCTCCTTCGAATGCCGCGGCCTGAGCGTAGGTCTGTACTCTGGCTGTCCGAGGGCCACTATTCGATGGCTTTCCTGGTGGTAACTTTTCAGTAGCGTTTTTTTTGACAACAGAGGTCGAGGGCCTTTCAATTGTCTCTCTTTCTCTGACAATGCTACGCTTTTGAACCGGAGGTTTTATATTGCCTACAACCTCCTGGGCGGTCCTACGCTTTACCTTGGTAAGCGGCTTTGTTTTTTTATTTTGGCTTTTGAGTAGCGCATCTCTCCGTTTTTGCAACTCCTTAGCTACTTCACAGCCTCTATAATTTGCCGGGTGCTTTCCCTTACAGTTAGCACAGGTAGCGGAGGATTGTTTGTTTGCTCCACAGTCTTGGGAGAAATGACTTCCGGCGCATTTTACACATCGCGGCTCTTTTTTGCAATACATTTGCGTATGATTGAATTCTTGGCAACGTTTGCACTGTGGAATCGTTTTCAAATTTCTGCGCATGGGCTCGATTTTGACCACAATATTAAGTATGGTTTTAATTCGGTAGATATCTTCGATATTATCAGACCTATTGAAGGTAAGCATAAAGAGCGGAAGTCCACGCCTTATCAGGATGTCCTTATCTTCTTCCGTTTTTTGCTTCTCTTTCTTGATGATATTTACGGCATCAAGAATTTTAAACCCTTTGGAACGGAGGTCGTTTATAACCTCTTCTTTGGTGCATGAGGGGTGGAGTCCCCTCGCTACAACACGATGTGGCCTTTCTGACTTTATTTCAAAAGTATACCACTGGATCTTCTCGGTATTTAGCTTTTGGGACACTGCCCGGTAGTCTTCGTGGTTAACGACGTTAATTTTCCACGCATTATTCCTCAAAGATGTTACCTTAAATTCCGATGTTATCGTTCCTTTAAGGAGGCTGTGAAACTTATTATACTCCGTTATCCCAACGACGTTTATTGGAGGCGGTGGACGAATTTGCCCTCGGAGTTGTTTTTCTTGCGGTACTTTACGCGTTTGTTCTCTTAGAGGCTCGACTTCAGGCGAAGAACCGGCTCTCCTTTTCTTACTAGGTCTTTTCTTAGGGACCCGATTCGTTTCGCGTGCTAGCTCTTCTTCGTCAGTGTGGTATTCCTGACTAGGCAAGCGTGGTGGAGTACATTCTCGTTCTTTCTGAGAATTAGTGTTCCTTAGAACATTATTTTCTTCTTTTAACAGTTCTATCTCTTTCTTCAGAGTTTGAAAGAGTAGATCCATTTCCTTAAGCTTGATTCGGAGTGTTTTAATTTCTTCCTCAGAGCTTATATCTTTCACTGAGTCCCGTTTTTCACGCGCTGGCGCTCCCGGCGGACTTCTTTTCCCGGGGTTGTTCGATCTTGATGGAGGCGATCGAAATACCCTTGAACTTTTAATAAAAGGGTTAATGGACTGCAATAAGCGGCTCTCCCCAGAATCCGTAGAGCCGACCTCCGAAGAGGGTGGATTTTCCAGTAAAGCTGGACTGCCACCTGGGGTAATTAATCTTTTCGTTTTGTTCATTGCATTTTTTGTATACACTATACGCTCGGTATACGGAGGTTGGATTTTAGTCGCCTCTTACGACAGGCATGCCTACCTCGGGTAAATTCTAACCCCTACCCGAACTTACAACATGCGACATGCTTACTGGTGCTAACCTGTTTTATGCTCTCCTGCATTCCGGAGCATAGGCAACAATCATCAACACATAACATACAACATGCATATCCACTATCTGCTATGCACATAATTGGATAGTGGTACATGCGATAAGAATACGAAAAACACGCTTGGCTTGGGCAGCAGAAACTCACTCTACATCGGACTTTCGAAGAGATCACATATATCAATAAGTAATATTGTTAGATTATTAAATTTTGTACAATATACGTAAATTAACATTAAAACATTATACTATCATTTACGTAACGTTTCATTAATCATAACTCCCGCGAATCATTTGTATTGTAGAAGGTTAAGTTCGAGCGAATTTTTCATTCGCAGGTTTGTGGATCGCGACTGTTTTATGTGGATTGTGAATAAAGTGTGACAGTTCGCGGCAAGAATTTTCAATTCGCGGGAGAATTGCTGTAATTGTAAATTACGTTATATTAATCAATCAAGTCTCGGTTTTTTTTAGATTAGGTGTTATATTAATTGAATATAATGCTTTTGTTGTAAACGAAACAGCAATTTTCAATTCATAAATACAGATAAATTAATGTGTTCGCAGTTCGCCTATTCGCAGTTCGCGCTCATGTGAATGGTCCTTAAGAGAAGATTATATTGAAAAATAAAAATATTTTTAATTTAATTCGTGTTTTCCTTCATGTCGATACCGCGAATATATTGAACTCCCCTCGTATGTATATATATTTTTTTGATTCAACGTATACTGACTTTTTATTTGTTTTAAACATTCTTAAAAAATCTTGGCAAAAAGAAGACCTCGGTGCTCGGTCTTAAAGAATGTTCCAAACGAAAAAAAAAGTTTTTGTTATTTTTTTTATATTTGTGTTTAATTTTTGATTTATTGTTCCAATTTACATAAAAAAATATTTTATGCACTATTTTATTGAAAAAGGCATCTTTTTTTTCAAGTTAGGCTTTTTTTCGTCAAAATTGGTTGGCAACGCTGTCCGCACTCCACTGGTAGGCTGTTGATTGCAATGACCTACGCATATCTGTGAAATATGTAAGTCTCAAATAATTACATTTTTGCTTATAACTTCTGTTATACAATTCAGAGAATAATGATTGATACATCAATCTCTTCACCGGGATGTGTACTAATCGAAGAATAAATTCATATTCAAATTTGTTTGGCCATTTCGTAGTAATATATGTTTAAACCATAAAAAATGGTCTTTTTTTAGTTAAAAACTCATATTAAATGGGTTTGAAGGACCAATAACGGACTTTAGGATACTAAAAACCATCCTATGTAATACCGCTACTCACGACAAATCGATTAATATATATATTGTTGAGGTTTCGTTACGAACCTACTCCCTCTTCGCGGACAAACAGAAAAATGTGTTCTCTTTTATAGAGGTAGAGAAGAGAAGAGAAGAGATAAACAAAATAATAGCCTTTATTTTTATTAATAAAAACATAAAATCATTGAACTTTGAAATGTCCAGGACTATTTCCGGGATATCAACATAATGTCCAGATATGTTTCCATTTTGAACGGGCAATCGTAGCTGTAGTACATATTGTCCAACTTTCAACTTTTGTCGCTCTTCATGTAACACAATCAATTGAAACAATTTTATGTTATATTTTCAGTGGCGATCATTTTAAATATTGATCAATGTAGTTCAAAACTAGAAGGCAGCGCGGTTAAAATTATGTTCATGAAAAAAATGCAGGTTAAAGATTGCGGTATCGAGAAACTAATGAAATTGTACAAAAGGATATTTTATGGAATCTGTCTCCATCCACTTTATAATAATGTAAATCAGAGGTTCCCAAACTTATTTTTCTTATGGACCAGTTTCAAATTTAACCAGGTTTCGGTGGACCCCCTGCTGCTACATTTTTACCATATTCCCAAAACTCGTCAAAAAATGTGAAGATTAGATTAGCCAACATAGACCCCCGTCGAGTCTCCCGTGGACCCCTGGGGGTCCACCTGGACCACTTTGGGAATCACTGATGTAAATAGAAAAAGCAGAGCAATTTCTTGGAATTTGACATATCGCGCTACTTCATTGCATATACTTTTTCGGCCTTACCAATAATCAATCACTAATGTCGACAACTAGTTAGATGTCAGCTTTAGTAAAAATGTACAGCTTTTGTGAAATGGTACCAATAAACAATTAGACCTCCACATTTACTAGTCCTACAACTTTCTTATAATCTATTACATTTGTTGTCATTGCAGAATTCAAATTTCATAATTTGTTTTCGTGAAAAACAAGGTCAATGGTCTCTTTCACAAGGAGGATTTTATTCTAAAAGAAGGAATACACAAATTGCAATTAAATTTGCCCAACACATATCTTTCCAATGCTCTTTGAGACTTATTATAAGCAAAAACAAAACACAAAATAGGAAATGCACAAAATATCCGCTGATCTGTCAAATATCACATGCAAATCAGTAATGCCCTATCGTTCGATCGGACACAATTTTCAGTACTTTTATGGTACGCTTTCCATTGTTTTCTAATACTACCTCGCGATTTCTCTATGAGTGCATTTGTGTCGTAATAAAATCTCTTTCAAATTATTCAATAAACGGAGCACAGTTTATTTGAATGGTTTCATTTATTCGTAGGCTGACGATGCAAATCAAAACTTATTAGTGGTCTAAACGTCCCAATTGCGTCGTTGCAAGTGAATATTTTTGAAAATAGAAATAATAGCTGGCTCATTCATTTCAGAATAAATTTTAATCGCACGTAGGAAGCGTGTTAAGAACTTATCGCTTCCGGGTTTGAAAATAAATACAATTTAACCTATAAAAAATTGTAAGGCTTATATATTACTGAATTCGGGAAATTTAGAAACCGACAAAAGTTAAAATTCGATCTGAAAAATATAAAACGCACATTTTTATGCACACATATTCTCGTACTACTTGTTAGGCTGTTACCCCTCCAGAAGATAATAAACTTGTTATTTTGCATGTATTTTGCTGAGTGCTCATATTTCTATTTTTATAACTATATTTTCCGCGAAGTGAACCTTTTCACACCAACCATTGTCTCATTAGAGATCCTAATTCTCGGTAAACAAACTCCTTTTGCAAAGAGTTTTAATAGGGTTTGAATGCAACAAAATATCTACCTGATTCGCCTGAGGTACTGAGAATTGTTGAAAAATTGTATGAGCCGTCCAAACTTAGGTAAGAAGATATTTTTTTCTGTTTGCAACGACTGTCAAGAAAGTCTTGGAAATATCCCAAAATTACATACAATTTAGTTTTTATTAAGCAACTATTTAAAAAGGAAAACCATTCATAAAGCAAGAACTAGCGGTAAAACAAGATAAAACAAAAAAAAGCACAGAAATATATGCTTCACATGTTTAGAAATAAAATAAAAACGCAATATTTTTCAATGTTTTGCATACATTTGTACAAATTTGTGTGTGATAGACTTAAAAACCAATTGCATTGTTGTATTACAACGAATAAAAATAGAAATCATTCACAATTTACTAAAATTAATTAAGAATTATTGTAAACGCTCAGGCTGAACAACATCGTATTAAATTCTCTCCTATTTCGAAATTTAATACCGCGATTTTGGATGGTTGGGCAACACTTGTCTTCAAAATGACATAAGGGAGGATTTATTTAGCTAATGTCCGAGATAAACATGCCTTTCTCAACACTAACATTTAACCCTACTGTTAGCGATAGTCTGGCAACTATATTTGTTTATTGGTAAAGGGATTTTGGAAAGTGTGGAGTCTTTTCGTAAAGTGCCAGACTAAAGTTGATTATTGGTAAGGCCGTTTGTGTGTGCAGCGCCACATAATTTGTGAGCTTGTGCTACAGCCGCTGAGCCGATGGCCCCAATTACCACGGCCTCATTGTGTTTAGGCAGTAATGGTAGATACGTATAGACTAAGGTTCTATTACAGCTTTAAATGTTCCTTTTATGGACGAAATCTATCCCAACAAATCTGTCTGTTCGCAATTTTTTCTATATACTTGTCTATTTACGAGTATTTATATCATTTCTCAATTTCAACCGTAGTATGATGTTAACTTAGAACTTAGAACTATTTATTTACCTGTAGTTAAAACAAACAAAAACTGGGAGGTAACCTTTCGAAGATATCTGCGCTGGGATGGGTGTTTCCCAATATTGGATTTATGTACCTTAAATGTTTAGAAAACACACACGTTTGCTGTCTGTGACTGCCTGTAATATCAAAATACAAAAATGCCTGCCAGAGGATCTAGGACAGATATGATGTACATTTTGGTCTCTGTACTATAGAAATGGCAGAAACTACGCGGCTTACACATCCATAGTGTGTTAAATGACACGGACCCCGGAGGCTGCAGTTGAGTGGAAATGATGCTACATGACGGTTCGTTATAGTTCATATGTAGGGGAAACAGGATCTGCCAGCAGTACTGGATTTGGGTTCACTACATAAAATACTTTTTAATTGCATTCGTATCTATTTTCATAATATCATGTACCTAGGGGTGCGGCAGCTGTTTTTATGTTATCGGTCGGATGAGCAATGTTTTGCCAATTTCTTTTAACCTTCCGATATTATGAGTAGGTATATAATTCGGCACGTGAGCGAAATGGGAAGGAAAAGATCTACAAATTTAATTGGAACACGTCAGAATGCGATGTTATTTCGCCACTGCCGGCTTAAAAATAAAAAATAAATAGTGGGCGCAACAGGTTCGGAGGGACCATAGGCCTAGCTTCTTACAACCATTCGTTTTGTGTGAGATTTCATTTTTGGAACGAACATATATTATTATTAGCATTATTTGCTATTAACTGGATATTGCAATCATGAGTGATGTATTAACTTATAACAAACTTAAGAAGAAACTTAACGGACTAACGAAAGGCAAATCTAGGCATCTACAGTGGGTTGCTAAATTATTAGGGACATTTTAAATTTTTATTAATTTTCATGTTTCATTGTTCTTTTGATCATTTATGTTTTGGTTCTAAGTGTACGTGGTGATTTTTATTTGACAGCCTAATTGCTTAAACGGCTATTTCTGATTGTAGGAAGATATTCAAAACGGAGTTATTCGGGGAAAAACTGTTTTATTATTAAAGTGCAATCAAAGACAGAAGTCAAAAAAACGTTGTTTTTTTTAAATTGTTTGTGGACGAATTTTTAATTTACCTACTTCAAACGTGAGTAGTGCACAAACAAAGCTTTTCTTAAAATACAAATATAATTTTTTAATGGTCGTAGGCATATTTTCGGAACAGAAAAATTAAAAATGAAAATAAACGGATATGAAAACCTTATTTAACTACTTATTTCATGTAACCAATATTAATGATAAAACATATTTATTGATGTGCACAACGGATGCTGAAAGTTTTATGTTCTTTCGAGAATCGATTAAAATCCTAAAACATGCTAGTGAACTTGTAACAGTACCAGAACTACCTCAGATACGTTTCGCTTACGAGGGATCTAAGGCTGGTTTACCATAATTAAACTTTAACATGGATTTGAAAAAATAAAAAGTCATTTGGCTGGCTGCGAAGTTATAGTAATGAACTTTAACCTCTATTAGAAGAAGCTGCATTGTTTTGTTTGGACAAAATGTTTTCTTACTGCCAACACTTTTTTCGACACTAAATTAAATTAAATTTACTTTTTATTCTTTTATTTTGTACTAGCGGATGCCCTGCGTGTGCTACTACGCTAAAAAAATGAAATAAGCGTGTTTGCAAAAAAAGAAAATTTTGTTTATTTATTATCATCTTTATCTTAATGCTAGCGGATAAACAATATTTTGAGTTTTTTCGGTAGGTGTGTAAACATAATGATTTTTTGGCTTTCCAACACTAGAACAAGCAACAAATAATTGGCCGTGCGAAAAACAGGTATTTTCTAAGTTCAAACCAGCAACACTTAGCGATAGGCCTTAAGCCTTATTGATGGTTTTGGCGAAAGCAAGACGCACTCGAAACTGTAATCGCTTGAAATCGAAGCGTAAATCGGTTGAAATCATTGGAATTCGTGGTTTCAGCACTTCTTCTCCTTTACATTTGCCGCTGATGATTGTGGCTTCGATTAAATTTGGAGATAGTTTTTTTAACAGCAAGTCTTGTTCCGTTGCACAATTTCGGTTTTAAACTTTTAAAGTTAAGATGTGTGGTGGCATTCCAGAAGGTTCCAGAGAGTTCAGAAACTCTATTGGATAGTTAACAGCTTGTTCCTCATCTTTAATTGTATCAATCGATTTGT
The DNA here is from genome assembly GCA_949126925.1 of Cheilosia vernalis. Taxonomy (NCBI): domain Eukaryota; kingdom Metazoa; phylum Arthropoda; class Insecta; order Diptera; family Syrphidae; genus Cheilosia; species Cheilosia vernalis. The sequence continues at coordinate 40,345,044 of OX421358.1, read as the reverse complement.
ACTTCACAACTTCACCGGGTAGCTTCAACTGAATTTGATGGTTTATTTTGTTGACATCAGCATTCTTCGGAGCCAAAATTACTCGTTCGCGAAGCCAATCAAGGTTTTTGAAATTATTTGAAATAACGGGAAAAACTTTCTGCACAACATCTTGAATTGATGACTGCATTTGGCAAAAGTTTAGCGGAAAAGATATTTCACGTGTAGTCGGTGCATACGGAAGTTTTCCATCGAACATATCCAAAAGCTGTTTTGCGAATATTTGTGCAGCAGCATCTTGAAATAAATGCACACGCATATTTGTTGACAATGTAAGTTTTTTTTACATGTTTCCAAAGATATGATGCTTTCAAACATGCATTTAGTTCATCTGCTAGTGTTGATTCTGGAATCACTGGCAAAGTTTGTCGAAAATCACCAGCAAGAAGCGATAGAGCTCCACCCATTGGTCGATCATTCGCTCGGAAATCTTTCAGAGAACGGTCAAGAGCTTCAAGCCATAGTGCATTCATCCCATAAAATAAGTGAGCTTGTTTTTAATATTGCAGCCATGCCAGTATTTTTTCCGATGTTACATGTTGGTGTTTCGGTATAGTTTACATTTAATGGAAGTTTAAGAGCTGTACGCCCACCATCGAGTAAAGTTGATGCGATTTCAGACGATGCTATAGCAAGTGCAATATCAAATTGAGCAGAAATGTTTTTCCAGTGACTCCATGTGCGAAAAGGAAAATAATTCCACCTCTTTTGTTTGCTACGTGTTCCATAAGTTTTTCTTAAAATATTTTTTGATCAGCAGTCAACAGTTTTTTTCTAAGCATGGACAAAATGGCGCAATTCATCAGAATTATACAGTGTTTTATTCGTCTCGAATCAGGGATGGTTTATGAAAAAAGAAAAGTCGGAAAATTCTCAACAGGTAGGCACACATTTCGTTTTTATTTGGAAAAGCACTTTGAAAAAAAAAAAAAAAAAAAAAAAAAACAAACTGGATAGAAATCGAGTAGTGACACAAATACAAATAGAAATACTTTAAATTTTCAAAGCAATTTTTGTTGTCAATTATCATCATTATATTAATACGTGAACATCCAAGCTTTCCGTACGCTTTTTTGCCATTTAATATGAAATGAGGAGAATGAAACTTATCTTATTTGAAAGGTACTGTGCCATAGATGTGCACAAACACAAAATCGTGGGTATATGTCGCCATTAAGACTGGTAAAATTAAGTTAAGACTTCCCCATACAAAACAGGTACTAAAAGGATTTTGGTGACAATCAAGCTTTCGCTGTCATGTTTCCATAGTAACGTATTTAATCATCTAAGATTAGAACCTGTTGAAGAAAATCATTAACCCATAAAGGTTGCAATTTACCTGCCCCTAAAAATAAGCAATAATTGTAAGAAATTTATTAAGGGGAATTATTTATTATTTGTCGCCACTATATTACCATAGTAACGTACCTATTAAAAACATAAATCATTTTAGATTAGAATCTGTTTCCGATGGAGCAGCTCATTTACGTATTTTTTAACTTTCTCCATTCAATTGAACCTTCATCACAGCAAAGCAGCATCAGCAATGATGACTAAATGCTTTGATGAGGATTCGTTTGATATAGCCCTGATACAGGAGCCTTGGATCTTTAGAGGAAAGATTAGAGGACTCCCAAACAGCATGGCTGAGTTGCACTATGCGCAAACCAGCGGAAGAATTAGGTCATGTATCCTGGTGAGGCACGGAGTTCAAGCATATAAATTGCCGGATCTGTGTGCCCCAGATCTTGCAGCAGTACGTGTAGGATCAGGTGCGGGAACTTTTGTTATAGCATCTGCATACTTGCCGTATGATTCTCCAGAACCTCCTCCGACCAGAGAGTTAGAGGTTTTGGTGGATGCATGCAGGAACAGGAACGAGGACTTAATTATTGGTTGTGATGCCAATGCACATAATACAGTGTGGGGCAGCACCAACGATAATTACAGAGGAGAAGCATTATTCGAATTTGTATCATACAAGGATCTAGCTATCTTAAACAGGGGAACAGAGCCAACCTTCGTTAATGTGAGACGAAGGGAGGTGATCGATGTTACCCTGTGCAGTAGTCAGATAATTGATAGAGTATCAAATTGGAGGGTAATGGATCAGGCTACAATGTCGGATCACAGAGCCATTTCATTTGATGTTCGCTATGGATCTAAAAGAAAAAAAGATCGGAAATACATCAGGATTCCGAAGAACACGGATAGGACAAAATACCTTGAAGTGTTGGAGGAAAAACTGAATGTAACGACATTCGGAATACCGAAAAACACTTGGCACGTTGAATCACAGCTGAAGCATCTGCAATCAGCTGTTGAAGATGCGTACCGAGTGGCTTGCACACCTACTTTAGTGGAAAAACAAGATCCTGCACCTTGGTGGTGCCGGGAACTTGAGAAACTAAAGAAGGCTGTGAGGAAGGCCTTTAATCACGCCATGAGGAGGGGGGAACCCGAAGCATGGGATGACTATAAGGCGAAAAAGAAAGAGCTTAATGTCACTCTGCGACGACGTAAAAGGGAATCATGGAGGGACTTTTGCTCGAGTATGAGGAGTACATCTGAAGTCAGTAGACTACAAAAGATTGTCTCGAGAGATCCAGTTTCCAAGATCGGACTCATTCGTAATAGAGCGGGGGAGATGGTGGAAACACTGGATCACACAAATGAGGTCCTAATGGAGGTACACTTTCCAGGAAGCTATAAATCAGATCAGCCCTGGGCTCCAAGGAAACAAGGAGCGAACAGGATGGATAGGATGGAAGCGGAAAGGATCGTAACACCAGAGGCGGTCAAGGGTGCAATAGCAACATTTGCACCCTTCAAAACCGCGGGGCCGGATGGTATATTTCCAGGCCTAATGCAATGGGGAGCAGACGTAATTGCACCAAGGCTCAGGAATATATACGTTGCATGCCTAGCAATAGGCTACATCCCGATTACATGGAGGGAGACAAATGTGGTCTTTCTTCCAAAGCCGGGTAAAAAGGATTACACCGAGGCAAAGTCCTTCAGACCAGTTAGCCTAACATCCTTTCTGTTAAAAACAATGGAAAGGGTGGTGGTGGACTACATGGAGAGTACTGCGCTTAAGATGTATCCTTTAAACAGTAGGCAGCATGCTTATAGGGCAGGCATGTCTACAGAAACAGCGCTACATCAAGTAGTACGCGTTGCGGAGGAAGAGCTAAATACCGGGGGCATTGCGATGACCACCATAATGGACATTGAAGGTGCCTTCGATAAGATATGCTTTGAAAGTCTGAAACAAGCCTTGGAAAAACGTAGGGTTAACCCACTGGTGGTAAGATGGGTGGACAATATGTTGAACACGAGGGCAATAAATATTCAGACGGGAACCTCAAAACTTAGAGGAAGGGTTAGCAGGGGCTGCCCACAGGGAGGTGTTCTCTCTCCTACACTGTGGAATATCACTGTGGACTCTCTTCTCGACAGACTTGAGGCGACTGGCACTCACACAGTGGGATATGCCGACGACATAGCAATAATGGCCAGAGGCAAATTTATAGACGTCACCGCAGATATCATGAGGAATGCGCTCAGAGTGGTTGAGCGGTGGTGTCTGGAAGAAGGGCTCTCCATTAATGCGGGAAAAACAGATCTAATAGTCTTCACTAAGAAGAGGAAAAATCTGGAATTTCGACCCTTAACGCTCTTCGGATCGGAACTAACAACGACCACGAAGGTCAAGTATCTGGGAGTCTATCTAGATACTAAACTTTCGTGGAACTACCATGTTGAGGAGAAGGTCAAGAAGGCAAAAAGGGTATTACATCAGTGCAAACGTGTATGTGGACAGAGGTGGGGACTCTCGCCTAGGTCAGCATACTGGATGTACACGATGATAACTAGACCCATTATCACCTATGCCTCGGTTGTATGGTGGGCGAAAGCTTCCCAGAAAACAGTGAGGAAGCACCTGGATAGGGTCCAACGCTTAGCATGTATAGGAGTTACAGGTGCAATACGGACAACACCAACATGCGCAATGGAAGTGATCCTGGGGATCTTACCGCTGGACTTATTTATTAAGAAAACAGCGGCCCTAACGGCACTTCGTTTGCATCGAGATGCGAAATGGCACAATCGTGGTACCATCTATGGACATAGGAAGATCCTGGAACTTGTCAAAAACGAGATTAGGGAGCTGAGCATGCCTATGGATGGGATTACAAGGGTGCGTGTTATGGAAAGGAATCACAAAACTCGTATTGAGAACGGATTACTTCCAGAAAAAAGAAGTGGTGAAATAGTGATTTTCACAGATGGATCCATGATGGATGGCAGAGCGGGTGCCGGTATCTTTTCAGAAGAGCTGGAACTAGCCCGTCACGTTAGCCTCGGGAAACACACTTCTGTATACCAGGCTGAGATGATTGCATTGCTGCATGCGTTGGACTACTTGCTTGAGGGTCAGGTGGAGGGAAGAAATATCCTTATAGCACTGGACAATCAGGCGGTGATCAGATGCATGGAGCAAGCAAACATTACAACATCGTTGGCACTGGAATGTGTACTCAAGCTCAATAAGTGTTCATCTAAAAATGAAGTAACACTGACTTGGGTACGAGGACACATAGGGATCGAAGGCAACGAAAAGGCGGACTCCCTTGCAAAACAGGGGTCAGCTGAAAAGTTGCTGGGACCAGAACCATTCTCTTCAATTGGCAGAGGAATGGTTGAACAACTGATTTACAACTGGATCACGGCAGAACATCTGAGAAGATGGTCAACCATGGAACAATGTAGACAGTCTAAAATGGCAATTAAATGGCCGACCTGCTCCACTCAAAGAAGGGTTCTAAGCATGAGTCGAGGAACACTGAAATGGGTGGTGGCTTTATCAACAGGACATGGTAATTTCGGGTATCACTTAAGGAAGATGGGCCTTAGAGAGGACGATACCTGCAAACTATGCCTGGAGGAATCCGAGACAGCGGCACATATACTGTGTCAATGTCCGGCATTGGCTGGCAGAAGAATGAAGATATTGGGGCATCACTGGGTGGAGACCCAGTCGATGAAACAGATCTCACATAAACAGATGCTAGCGTTAACACTAGGAATCGAACCCAGGGAAGAACTCTGGAGAAATCCAGAGAGTCTATCTGGCTAAGATTTATAGTGGCAGAGAGACGAAAAGAGACCCGTCAATGGTGGTCTGATTCGAATATCTCTCAAATATATATATATAACTTTCTCCATTACGTAGATAGTAAGAGAAAGATATCAATTATTTTTCTGCAAAATTTCGGACTCGAGATATTAATCAATTCTGATATAACGATGATAGAGGAAATCAAAAAAGTGGATTGCAAAATTCTGTCTGGTCTGTCCGTCCTTCCACAGGCTTACAGCCTAAACGGCTTCCTGGATTACGTTCAAACCTCGGATTTGGAGTTTTTGGGCTTACAGTTCGGGAGGTGTTTTTTTTTTTTGCAAGGTAAACTCAATATTAATGGTACTTCCTATATACAATTTTCGTACCAGTTTGATTTGATCGAAAACGGCTCTAACGATTTCAACCAAAATTGATATTTAAGCTTAAGTAGGCGAGGTCACCATGACTGCGTTTTTGGCTAAAAATTCGAACAACGGTACCGACACCCGATGGCGCTGTTGTCCATTTTCTGAGAAACTCAACCGATCTCAATGAAACTTTGTATGTGAGCATAGTTGGTTGCAGCTAGAAAGATAGGATAGTTTTGGACCCGATAGATGGCGCTGTTGTCCATTTTTTTGTGAAACTCAATCGATCTCAATGAAACTTTGTATGTGTGCATGGTTGGATTCAGCTAGAAAGATACAATAGTTTTGGACCCGATAGGTGGGGCTGTTGACGATTTTTTTGAGAAACTCAACCGATCTCAATGAAACTTTGTTTGTGTGCGTGGTTGTATGCAGCTAGAAAGATAGGATATCTCATTTGCAAATTAAATGGAAATTGTAATATGTATGTATAATTTTTGTAGATGAAAATTCATAAATTTTATTGGTATTCATTTCAAAGAATACCAATTAATTATTAAATTCAATATTTCACGTATGTATTTGTAAATGTAGGTACGTTTTAAGCAAAAGATTGCTATATTTTTTGTAAAATAATATGCATTATTTTTTATGTACAATGGCGCTTTAAATAAAAGTGAAAATTGTAATATAAGATTTGTAGTAGTAGTTTATAATAATCAATAAAGAAACACTTCATTTGAAAGTATTTCCTGACGATTCGAAAAATGCACACGTAATTGTTCAAGTAATAACTTCTGTCGGCACTCCCGGAGTGCCTGTCTTTTTTTTTTAATTTGGTTTTTTTCTGTTTAGGTACCATAAAACGGCGATAACGATTTTGACCAAAATGCAAACTTAGAGCCAAATGGATGTTTTCAAAACTCATATATCGAAAATCCCATCTTGATTTCGATAAAACTTAAAAAACGAAGCAATGCTTATCTACATCCCGAACAATTACTTATAATCGGTTTTCAACTAAATAGTGACGCAATAGTATTTTTCAAACAAAACATTGAAATATTTGGTACTGTTTTGTCTGGCAAATTTTACAAAAAACCGCTATAACCATTTTGACCAAAATACATTTAAAAGATAATAAGCATTCTTAATATGATTCTGTTAAAACTCTGGGGGCAAGAGTGGTGTTCTATCGCCCTGCTATGGTGCATTGTAGTAAATGAACTGCTAAACATACTCAGAAATAAGGGATTCTATGTCCATATGGACACTCTTAACAAGAAAGCTTCGTTCGACCCAGTCGTGCACTTTATTTTTCCATGTACCTATTATAGATGTCGCTCTTTTCTTTTCGTTTATAAAAAACATAAATAAATAACGAGAATAACGAGAATAACAGAAGTACGTTTTTTAGTATACATTCTTATAAAAGGTATGGTCGATTTTCGACCACAAGCGATACTAGTTTTAATTATTTTCCAAGCAAATTGTTATTGTCAACAATTTGACATTTTTTTTTATATACCTATAACCAATAAGTTTGTTTATGTTTACTATGTTACATTAAAGTAAGTTTTTGAAATGGAGTAGATACGGTTTTTAATTCATAGTTTTTGAATCCATCATTTTTGTTTGACTTTTCAGGATCCTTGCATAAGTATATGTGAGTAAGTTGAAACCGATCCAGACCTGCAACATGATATGTGGTAAGGTTTGAAAATGGTATCAGTATTTTCATTTCACATTTTCTGTTTCGTGCGAACCAACTTACAAACACATGAAAACCAATTTAGCAGCTCACTAACATTCGATCACATTTCGGTTACAAGTCATTCCCAAATAGTAGGAACAGCGCTTACACTATAACCATCAATTTCTACTTGAATTCTGGACCCGATAGGTGGTGCTGAAAGATAGGATACCACACTATAGGTAGTACTTTGCAAAACATAAGCGGTAGATATAGGAAAACGATTTGTGGCACCTCCCATTCAAAAATAAAATCAAGCGCTATTTCTAAAGTTACATAAATAAAATTATAATGGACATTGTCCAAATAAGGCACTTTCCAAATCTAAGCGGATTCCGCTTATTCAGAACGGCTTGCCATTGGTATTTAAGCGTCTACATAAAATAGCATATAATATTCAGTTTGTATGGGAGCTGCCACGCCCACTGGTATGATCCCGCCCAATTTTCCTATGACTATTCACATTAACAAATAATCAACGTGCACAAATTTATAAGCCTATGGCTATTATAGTAGGTAGGTACTGTAGATATATGATATTAAATATTTACCTTGTATGGGAGCTGCCACACCCACAGGTCCGATCCCGCCCATTTTTTTCCTGATTATTCAAATCAGTAACATATGGGATACTGCAATGTTTCAAAACTCTTGCTATCACAATAGCCAAGATATAAGACGTTATTCAATTTATGTGGGAGGGGCCATGCCCACTTGAAATACATATAGCCGAAAACCTAATTTGGACTATAACATTTCAAATGAAACCGGTTTGGGCCAAATCGGTTGGATAGTTTTAGAGTCTATAGAGGACAAACATACAAACATTGTATTTTATATATATAATACTAGCTGACCCGGCGAACTTTGTTCCGCCCAATTTCTTTAATGTAATAAAAATAATAATTTCGAGCGTGCACAATGCTAATGCTATGTACTTTATGTAATTCGGTCAATTCAAATTCTTTTTTCAAAACTTATAGTTATGCAACAGAAATGACTGAAGTATAGCAATGTCGATGTCTTTCATTCGCAAACTTGCGAATTCAAAAATTTAAAATTTTACATATTTTTTGTTGCACCTATTGGAAGTGGCACTATCCAGTAATTTTTTTTCAAAATGCGATTCTCCATACTAAATTCTATCCCCATAAGGTATTGAGTTTTCTCGACAAAAAGTAGCATAACATGTTCTTTTTTAAACCAAAAATAATAAAAATCTAACGATTTATTCCCGAGTTATGAGTGCACATACGGACGTCAGTCTTTTTTATATATAGCTGTACCCACCCGGCTTTGACCGTATATTTCGTTTTAAGTCTTGCTCAGATTTCTCAAAGTGCTTTATTTGGACCATGTCCATTTATGATTCTACCTAATTATACAACTTTATAGAAATAGCGTTTGATTTGATTTTTGAATGAAAGGTGCCACAACCCATTTTGCGATTATGGTTTGCAAGGTATCACCTTTAGGATGGTGTCCTATCTTTCAACCGGGAACCAGCCATAAACATGCACAATATTTCATTGAAAAGAGTTGTGTGGTTTCGGAGATCGACGACAGCACCAGCTATCGGGTCCATAGCCCAAGTGGAAATTGTTGGTTATAGTGTAAGCGATGTTCCTACATTTCTGACACGCTTCCGTAACAGTAGATAACAGTGTGCATAGTGTATCAGAGTGCTTACTAAAGGGTTTTTCAATAAGAGCGCTACAAAAGCTTTTTTTTTAAATAAAACAAAAACGGTTTTGGATATCAATGAAATTCTTTATTCCTGTGAAAGTACGTTCGATGCCATTATGCATGGAACTCGATTTCTTTTGCATGGCCACCACGGGCACGCTTGCAGAAGTCCAGACGCTGAACCCAATTTACGACGGTTTTCAAGCATAAATCGGCCGATACTGCTGCAATTTCACGTTCGATATTCCTACGAAGTTCATCAATCGTCGCTGGCTTGTTGGCATAGACCATAGACTTGACGTAGCCCCACAGGAAATAGTCTAACGGCGTCAAATCGTCCCTGTTGAAAAACCCTTTATTTCCAGTGCAGAATGGAACGTTGGCCAAAGTGAGGAAAAAGTTTTAGCTTATAAAATTACTATTTCGGGAAACACATATTTTGGGTATGACTTGTTACCGGAATGTTCCCGAATTTAAGTGAGCTGTCAAAGTAGTTTTCATGTGTTTGTAAGTTGGTTCGCACGAAAAAGAAAATGTGATATAGAAATGCTGGTACCTTCCCTCTTTAATGGGGATGCTAAAGTACCTAAACGAACAAAGTGTCATGAAAATGGTAATGGAGGTAATATAATGCGAATTTAATAATTGCATATCTTCGTACCCGAGTGCAAAATATTTTAACGAAAATCTGTTTTACTACGAATACCACGCGCTAAAGAAATATTAAGGATTCAGATTCAGCTGGCCCGGCGAAATACAATTGCAATAACCGCAGCGATTTACTTGTCGGCCAACCTACCGCTTTTTTACTGAAGTGCTTTATGGTACTTAGCATTTTTCGTTCCATTTACGGGTGCGTACACGTACAAAGCGAGAGGTTTGCCGACACGTGAGCACGCCACATACAATTGACCATGTGAGAAACATGGAACGCTATGCTGATGATGATCGTGTTGTTGTCTATCTCGGTCTCCAGTATGGACGACTGCATGGTATTCTTTCCTGAAGTTCCGAAATATTCTATCGATTGTTAATATTCCGATCTGACTGTTCGTCCTGATTTTCTGCGACGTGAAACGTTTGACCTTCGCACTGGCGGCATGATAAAATTTGTCTTGGAATCGCTGAATCCCACACAAACTTTAATCCCCTATCATCCTGTCAAAGTTTTGTTTTCGAGACATAAAGTAGCCTATGGCCTTCCTTGGGCCCAATCGAAACCATCAAGCTCAAAATCTTTAAAAGCTAACCATCCTCTTTCGAGCTATGTGCGTAAAAACTCAAAACGCTCAACAACTCCTGTGTTGCCTATCATCATCATCATCTCAAACATTTCAACTTACTCACTCTCATACTAATGCAAGGATCCTGAAAATATTTGGCAAACAAAAATGATGCATTCAAACACTATCAAACAAATCGAAGTATCTACTCCATTTCAAAAAGCTACTTAATGTGACATAGTAAACATAAGCAATCTTATTAGGTGTATTTAAAAAAAAGAAATTTCAAAATTGTTTGCAACAACAATTTGCTTGCAAAATAATTAAAATAATTGACAACAACAATTGGCATTAAAATTATTTTTTTTTTTTTTTGTATATGAAGTATCACTACTCGATTTCCACCCCGTTTATTTTTTTTCAAAGTGCATTTCCCCATACAAACTTTCATAACCTTTTTCATCCCCTCAAAGTTCTGTTTTCGCGACAAAAAGTAGCCTATAACCTTCCTTGGTCCAAAACGAAACCGTCAAGCCCAAAATCGTTGAAATCCAACAATCCTTTATCGAGTTATGCGCACACACACGGACTTCATTGCCTTTTATATATATAGATATAAAAAGAAGATGTATCATTGGTTTGTATCTTGAAGGTATAAGAATAAATCTATCTATCTATCTATCTTAAATTAAATTAAAAAGGAACAATAGTCGACTTATGTCAAAATTGAATAAATTTTACGATCGGAGGCACTCTGTACACTTTTCTATATCTTCTAAAATATAAAAATCTCGTGTCACAGTTTTAGTGGTTATACTCCTCCGAAACGGCTCAACCGATTTGGATGAAATTTTATATGTAAATTCAGTAGGTATGAGAATCGGTTTTAAACTAATTTTTATACCCCTAAGAGTTTACAGGTGGCGTTGTAGGCACATATTTCGTTTTTCATGGGGAAATGCACTTTGAAAAAACAATAAACTGGATAGAAAACAAATCAATTATTGTTGTTGTCAGTTATTATAATTATTTTCCAAGCAAATTGTTGTTGTCAACAATTTTGAATTTTTTTTTAGATATAACCTACCTCATAAGTTTGTTTATGTTTACTATGTTACATTAAGTAAGTTTTTGAAATGGAGTATTTATTTATTTCATGGTTATTGAATCCATCATTTTCGTTTTACATGTATTTTCAGGATCCTTGCATAAGTATTGTGTGAGTAAGTTGAAATGTAGGGGTGATTGAGATGACGTGTACAATGATGACAGGCAACAGGAGTTGTGGAGCTCATTAGTGAATAGGGTTATGGGGAGGGCAACTCAAAGGTACCATAACACCTTCGGTACCGGTGTAGGGAGAGAAGGGAAAAGGCTTACAAACCAAGTTGATAGGTGTGTGGTTAGTTATCTTCTTGGCTGTTAAAGTTACAAATATTTCGTCGGTCGCTGATGGCTGATGGACTATTTTGTAAACATCGTGTCTTTGGTTATACTCGATGTTGGATGTATTGGATTGAATGGCAAAAAGAGGCTTGCCTCATGCGCACATTTTCATTTGGTTAGTCGAAAGAATGCAATCAGACCAAATTAATGACATCTTATGTGCCGAGATTCCAGGTCCCGAAACCGATCCAGACCTGCATGATTTCATAATTACAAACATGATTCATGGACCGTGTGGCGCCATTAACATACAATCACCGTGCATGGTCGACGACAAGTGTTCCAAGCGTTATCCACGAAATTTGACTAATGAGACCATCACTGGCAGCGATGGTATCTTCTCATTCGGCATTGAATAACCAATATGTAACATAGCGAAACATTCAGCAATGGCCAAAGTTTTGGTAGCAAGCAAAATTATTATCTGGGACGAATGCACAATGTCGCATAAGCGTGCGTTAGAAACTCTGAATCGCAATATGAAAGATCTGTATATTGACGCAAGACGTTTTGGCAATCACTACCAGCAAAGATCAATGCTTTCCTCATCGATATTGTGGTGTTATGTGAGGAAACTTCAGCTGACGACATCGCATGTTTGCTAAATGATCCATCTGCCGGAGTGTTCTCCAATCAACTGCTAACTATCGGTAATGATCATGTTCCTGTTGACGCTTCGAATGGATTGATTTCGTTGCCGCGTAATTTTTGCAATTTTGCCTTAACGAAAGAGGTATTTAAGCGTCTACATAAAATAGCATGTGCATTGTGCATGTTCGGAATTAATATTTTCATTATATTAACGAATTTAGGCAGTACGAAGTTCGCCGGGTCCAGCTAGTAATATTATATATTTTTCATTCAAATATCTTTTAAGGCTGCTGTGTTATGGATCAGGAAAAAAACGCATAAGTCGTCTTCCATATTCGATGTCAAGCCTTTAACATGCGCTCCTGAAAAGGGGCCAGAAATATTTGAGTCTTTAAATCCGCCTTCATGTTACATTTTTCAATATCCTCTTGCTCATCATTTGGCTGGATGTTGTATGAATAGGGTACACACTGATTGGCATCAACTTGGCGATGTCCAGCTGTTGCCACTGTTTCATACACATCAATTGTGCTTATTTTACCTCCCCGCGGTAGCCACCGGATACTGGTCTCGTCCACCCGGGCTTGACTTGCTAAACTTTTAAGCGCGAGTATTGAGCACGAAGAAAATAGCAACACTATAAAGCTCTGTCGGAATGACTGTCTGATCGACAGCCCCTCAGAAAGAGGACATACAGCGGATGAATCCACAAGGTTGGATCAACGGTGGTGCCAACAGTCAAGATGGCAGATACCTTACGTGAGCTACTCTGACATATTTGGAGCTAAGGTCAGTAAGGATTTTCAGCACTAGTCAGGGTGCTGAAATAGAGATGGTGGCGGATGAACCCTTTATGGGCCAACGGCAGCACTCATATCCGCGAAGTGGGTTACTGGACAACGGAATATCCGACTCGCTGTCCTAGGGTCAATCTAGGGCCTGGTCCTCCAAGTCGAGGGTTGTGCGTGGGGCTAACTACCCAACCACGGAAAAAAATACTGTTGCGAAGCAACCAAAAGCCTCGGATAAGGACGGATTCACTGTTGACGACCCTGGAAAACGTTCGTATCTGCACGTGGAATGTTCGAACCCTGAACCGGCCGCGTGCAGCCGAACAATTAGCGGATTAGACTGCTACAAAGCAGATATCACCGCCATCCAGGAAGTGCGGTGGGATAGGCCGGGTAAAAGAAGGGTGAAAACCTGTGACATTTACTACGGTGATTGCTATAGGGAACGAAAGCAGCGTCTATTTGGATGCGGATTTGTTGTAAGCGGCAGACTTAGGCAAGAAGTCTTGATCTTTCGACACGTTACTGAACGCCTTACAACAATCCGCATCAAGACTTAATTCGCCAACATCAGCCTAATATGCGCTCACGCCCCCACAGAAGAAAAAGACGATGCTGCCAAAGAGTGTTTCTATGAGCTCCTCGACAAAACATATGAGCAATGACGTAAGTATGACGTTAAGATTGTCTTAGGTGATTTTAACGCCAAAATAGGAAAGGAGGACGTTTTTGGTAGCACAATCGGGAAGCACAGCCTACACGACATCACGTTTGGGAACGGACTTAAGTTAATTGACTTTGCTACGGGGCGTAATGTTACTATAGCTGCACACGGTTTCCTCACCTCAATATCCACAAAGGAACATGGCGGTCGCCAGATCATCAAACCGTCAACCAAATTGATCATATTGCGATCGACGTAAGGCAAACACTGGAGGTGTTCTAGATGTCCGAACTTTCCGAGCGGCCAACATAGACTCGGACCACTACCTTGTTGTAGCCAAGGTGCGTATGCGGATATCTCAAACGCCACAACAACGGGGAAATACTGTGAGGAGATTTATCGTTGAACGGCTACAATCGTGTATCCTTTGCTGATCGTGTATCCCTCAACCTCTCGAGAAGTCCTATGCAGCCAGCATCAAGTGCTGAAGACCAGTGGCGCCGATGCCAAGAAGCCATCAGAAACGCCGCAACCGATGTGCTGGGTTTCACACGACCACCCTCACGAAACCCCTGGTTTGATGAAGAATGCCGGCAAACACATGCAGCAAAACAAAGCGCATACAAAGCGGCGCCGCACAGAAGGACGAGAGCACCTCGTGAGCTCTACGAGCAAAAGAGGAGGGAAGAACATCGGCTTCTCCGGAAGAAAAAGAAAGAGCAGAAGCAAGCGATCGAGGAAATAGAGAGGTGCTACTCCAGGAACAATGTTCGGAAGTTTTACCAAAGAGCGAAAAGAACGTGGAATCGCAACAAGACCCGAACAGAGACCTGTAGAGACGAACAAGGAAACCTTGTGGTAGAGTCACAGTCGGTGCTGACGGTATGGAAAAACCATTTCTGCAAACTGTTAAACGGCGAAGACGACCCAAATTCCGCTGTCAGGCATATGCTCACAACAAGAAGGGACACACAACATCGACGAATCGGTCAGAACGTCACGACAGACAGCTATAATTTTGAGGTAGTTAGGGATTATGTCTACCTCGGCTCCGCTATAAATTCTGACAACGACATCACATCAGAAATCAATCAAAGAATTACACTTGCCAACCGCTGTTTCTTTGGTCTAAGAAGGCAATTGAGAAGTAAGGCCTTATCAAGATCCACTAAGGAGACTCTATATAAGACCCTCATCATCCCAGTCCTACTCTTTGGCGCGGAAGCATGGGCGCTATCAAAGGCGGATGAAGATCTCCTTGGTAGTTTTGAGCGCAAAATTCTTCGATTGATTTTCGGTCCCGTTTGCGTTGACGGGCTTTGGTGGAGAAGCAAACTACGAGCTATACAGCGACATCGACCTGGTCAGAAAAGTGAGCATCAGTCGACTAAGATGGCTAGGACATGTAGAGCGAAAGGACACCATAGCTCCGGCCCGAAGAGTCTTCGACTCCGCGCAAGTGGAAGGGGACCTCAACCAACTTGGAGTGCGCAACTGGAGGCAGTTAGCCAAAGATCGCGCTAACTGGATAGGCGTATTGGTTGAGGGCCAGGTCCACCCCGGACTGTAGCTCCACCTAAGTAAGTAAGTATAAATCAGCTTTCAAACTTGAGTACAACTCTGAGGGGTGAGGGTGTTTTTTCCAATTTTCTTTCGGCGACACGAACTTAATTCCGCAGAAAATAGGTATTTTTGTCGTCAGCCAAGCTGCAATCAAGTGGATGGCCTCAATCCACTTGGTGATGCAATGCAGGCTAGCTTTGCTTGATCATTTCAAGATTGAACGATATTGTGGTAGCAGTCCATATTTCGTTCGATGCCAGAATAATAGCGATCACAACATCGCTCTATAGCTCATCATAGCGGACTATGTATTAAAATTGGGCATCCCACACAGTACACACTTCAGTTGTTGCAATCAACCAACCGAAAAAAAACTTTGACTGACAACAAACAAGACAGTGTGCTCTGGACAAAACATTCTTTGACTTCCTTGAAGAAGTCTTAAAGACCGATATTTCAGAATGTGTTGCATGCAATTCCACTGATTATATAAGGCCGCCTAAAGAAAAGTTTAAATAAGCAAACGATATTTCATATTGGCTGAATATTTTTGCCCCAATTTGTACAGTACTAGTTTTAATCTTTAAAATGCCTGTCTTATGAACGACTAAGGATAGTTGAACATCACCTTTCTCCTCTCCTCAGTTTATTTACCTAACTTTTTACATTTAATGAGTTTTGACACTCGATTCTTGTAGCTGTTATATGTCGCCAAAAGAACACAGGTTGGATCTAGACCGTCTTGGTTAACAAAACAACCAGGTCAAATGCGTTGTATTAGGTATCAAGGACAGTTGGAACCCTGCCCTTTTACGAATCGACCGAGACAACCTACCATTGAGAATAATACCATCTCCAAAGCAAAAGAATGTCAAAATTCGGACTTTAAGAAACTGAGATCAACCCAGAGTATATGAATCCGAGAAGATTTATGTAAAATAGATTTAATAAATCCAACAGTAGAGCCACCGTTGTTGAGTTAACACTTTAAATAGTAATTATTCACCACCATTTGTTACCTAGCCTTAAGTCAAATAGTATGTACATAAAGTTCAATAAAAGCAAATGTTATGTAATGCGTTGTACAAACACTATACGACTATTATGTAACGTGGGTCTCACTGTTATTTTATTTTTCAACAAGCAAGTTGTTAACTATAAAATAAATCCATATTTCTGTTGCAACCAGAAATAACCGCTAAGCCGAGTTCAGACGAAATTGAGTTCTGGATGCCAAGTTTTCAAGATAATTTTTTCTCTTTATCTTCAAAATTGGAGCTCCAAAGCCAACTTTTAATAGATAGTCTAGAACCATAATCTGTAATCTTACACTTTTTAGCAAAACTTTAATATGCTCTCCTGAAAAATTATGAAATTCGACCTGAGTGGTTTTTTCTTGTTGGAACAGAATTTTGGCGAACCGCCCAAAGGCATTCTCAGGTGAATTTGGTGCAAACGAATGTATATATTCTCTGCAGTAATCGAAACTGATCTCTCCGACCATTACGCCGTTTTATATGCGACTAAAAGCTTGTAAAATAGAATCTTTTGATGAAGTTGATGATAAACACATCAACCAACAAAGAGTGAATGAGCTAATAGAGCATGCAGACTGGCAAAATATAATGAAAGAAAACGATGTTGAAAAACTTTATAATAATTTCGTAAAAGAAATTAATAATATTTATAATGAGGCAAGCAAAACTACATCAACCAAAAGAACACGAAAACATAAGCCATGGATCACGGCAGAAATAGTGACAAATTGCAAAAGAAGGGATGAGCTTTATAGGAGGTGGAAAAATAACCCGAGGAGTAAAACCTATGAAAACGAATATTAGAAGAACTTTCGAAATATTGTTAATAAAAATATCCAACTCGTTAAAGCAAGATTCTATAAACCACCAATTGCAAATGCTAATAATGATCCGAGGAAAATATGGAGTATAGTTAATGAACTTCTTGGAAGAAAGAAACGCTCAATAGATGAAACTATCAAAAGCAATTTTCTGGTTGTTGACCAAGATTTTAATGAAATTGTGGATAAATTTGCTGTATCGACTGAACGACAAAAAAGGTGCAGACAACATTAGACCAGTAGACCGGAAATTAAATGCTAATTATCTTGCTCCAGTAATTACAAAGATTATAAACCGGAGTATATGTCAGTCTTATGTTCCAAAGTTGATGAAAACTTCGATCATTCGCCCTATATATAAGGGTGGAATCCAAAATGACATTGGAAACTACAGACCAATTGCGATTTTGTCAACGGTTGAAAAATGTATGGAGGAAGTGATATTTAGTCGACTAAATAGTTTTATGGCCAAACACAAAGTGATACACCCAAACCAATACGCTTTTCAAAAAAGTAAGAGCACCGGGTCTTTATTGGGGGAGTTCACCAATATGATCAATGCTGGGCTAAATAAAAGCCACCACGTCCTTGTGCTTTTTATTGACTTCTCCAAAGCTTTCGATACTCTGACGCATGAAAAGCTGTTGGAAACTGTCAGCAGAAATGGATTGAGAGGAGTACTGGCAAGCTGGCTGAGGAGCTATCTGACTGAGAGAAGGATAAAAGTCAAGGTGTCGGATGCAGTGAGCAAGGAAAAAGCAATCAAATTTGGTGTACCACAAGGTTCGAAATTGGGCCCGATTCTATTTATACTGTTTACTTTTGCGACTGTTTAAAAAATGTACTGCTTATGCATATGCCGATGACATTGCAATCGTGGTAAAACACAACCACTTGCATTCTGCTGTGGAAATATTGCAGCATGAATTCAATGCTGTCTCCAACTGGTGTCACGATAACGGACTAGTTATTAATGCGTCCAAAACAAAGGTTATGCACATAGGTACGTGCCCCGTCCAAGCAAGCGGAAATAGTCCAGATTTTTCATAGAAATGACTGCCCTTCACTATCAGCCAACAGCGAACCAATTGAAGTAGTCAGAAGCTTCAAATATCTCGGAGTAATCATTGACGAGCATTTCCTGTGGCGTGAGCATATAAATTACCTACGTCTCCTACTAAAGAGCACTATTTTCGCCATGATATATCTTAAGCGATACTCAAATCTCCAAGTGCAAAAGCAGGTCTACTACTCGCTAGCTGAGTCGCGCATAAGATACGGGATACTGGCCTGGGGAAACGCTGCAAAATCTCATTTAGACAAAATCTCCAACCTACAACATCGTCTTATTAAAATTGTTAGACCTAGTAATTCATATCTTAAATTCTTAGATGTCAAGGCAATCTTCCAGATGATAACGTTGCTGCACTACGACCAGCGGTTTCCGCAACCTATTCGTCACACGGTTAACACAAGAAGACGAGCTCAAGAGATGTTAGAAGTTCCCGCAACATACAACACTTACGGAAGTCGAGAACTACGATATGTTATCCCGAAACTAGTGAACACGCTTCCTAAATTTTTAAAAATCATTCCGAATTTTAAGAAAAGAAAAAAATAGATTAAAAAGTATCTTCTTGAACTATATTGTGTAAATTAGAATTATAAATATTGATACTTTTGCAATTACTTTAATTCCTTAATTAAATTGATTTGTGACATCATTAATGAAACTATCTTAATTTTCTAAAATTTAAAATCACGTCAAAATAAATATTATTAAATAACCACCTGCAGATAAGCACATTAGCGGGTAAATTGTATCTAAAACAAACATGTAAATAATAATAAAAATCTTAATCTAAAAAAAAAAAAATCTCCTTTGCTAGACAAAAGGTCGTTCACATGACAATTTCTTTTATCACCTAATGACTAGTAATTGAAATTTACCAAACTCCCACACAGATATGTTCGTTTTGCCAATGGTTTATTCTTGCCTTTGGCAGTATTCAAATATTTATGTACAATCATACATATCGATATTATCGTTACTCGAATAGAATGGTTTGGTCCTGCAACTGTTCAAACTTACCACACGAATTGCCCTACAAGTAGTTATAATCTTAGTTCAACAAAAATTCTATTTCCTATTTTAATCTTACTTCCCCCAGTCGTCTTAAAATACCACGAAACTGTCCTCAGAGGGCATATAATAGGAATCCGAAACATATTACTTTGTAGCACATATACACATATTTAAACTCGCATACTCAGGAATCAGGATCAATATAAGGATTCTCTCATTCTGCCAAGTGCAGGAAAATCGTAAATTTCTACAAGAATATATGTGTACCTACTAGGTCGAAATTATTTCCCACGCAGAGATTCATCCTGCAGTTCGCCATTCAACATCTGTACAGTGCAAGTAGCAAGGCGACTTATAATATACCTAGGACAGAATTAAATTTTGTCGACTTGAAAACCTCCTACCCATGAAGTGCATGTGTGCAATGATAACCAACCAGCTATGGATGTGGCACATTCTGCGTGATGCTAAACCCAAAAGGATTTTGAGGTTTTTGTATTCGGGGAACAATTGCTTAACCCAGCGTTATCCACTTCTGCCCACATTTCAGAAGTTTCTGGTTTTGTGTTTAGAATCCAAGTATGGATTGTATGAACGTAAAGGACCGGAATCGGTACCAGCAGTTGTAGATAGGTATAAAATAAATATATGAGGAGTTCGTCTGTTGTCTGGTACGGATTTTAGCTTTTCAGACGGCAGCAGAGAAGTGATTTCGTGTAGGGTACAATGGCTTCATTCCAAATGGCCGGTAAGTAATTAAATTTGAAATATATGGCCAAATTAGGGTTGTTATTAAATTATTAAACATTTTTGGAGTTTGTTTCCGAGAGGGATGAGTTGATGATAATTTTGCCAGCTTATAACTAGTGTTGCAGTAATGTTTAAATTAAATTAAATTAACATTACATTACTATTTTCTACGCCAGTTTAATGCAATCAATATTTTCTATAAAAAAAAAAACAAGCAGAATACTTGCTTCAAAGTAAAACAGGGGAATATATTGTTGACTTTAATTAACACATTTAGTCTATTACTTAGGAGCTACCAATGTTTCGCAATTTGAGGCATTTGAAAAATTTAAAATATAATTCTGACTTTACCTTTTAATTTGTCGGTGCAAATTATTGGCCTTAGAAAATAATACACTAAAAAATCGGGAGTACCGGAGCGATGAAATGAGACAATGAGCGTGCAGAGCAAATGCTTTCACCTGCGAAGGGTTCCGGGTCTGGAAAAACTTAAAAGCACACGTTGAAGGCCAAGAAAACTCTTATATTCATAAAACTAATGTTAGTCATTTAGAAGCTGGAGTGGTAGCTCAAGGACGTGTTGATCAATGAAGAAATTTCGTACAGGAAAAAAATATTGAATCGATTAATTGCAATCGTTAAATCACTTGTAATAAGAGAACTGCAGTTAGGAGGACATTCGGAGAGAAGTGGAGATCCCCATAATGGTGATTTCTTATCAGTAGAACTTGGTGCAGAATTCGATTCATTTCTATCTGAACATTTAAAGTCGTATGAGGTATGAGCACACATCATACTTATCAAAAACAATCTTTCATGAAGAAATGATATTACTGATTTAAAGTCAAGTATTAAAGCACATTAAATTGCTATCCGCTAAGTACTGTGGATTCTATGCCTAATATTGCTCATGTCGATCAGCTATCTTTAATTATTAAATATTTATTGCTAAGCAACGACCCGTTTGGGAGAAGTAAAAGGGTAGAAAGAACACCCCCATCTAAAAAAGAAGAAAGTAGTAAAACACTGAAGGCTAAATATCTAGAAGCCTGTGAAGAAAGAGATGGGTATAAGCAACTCAATGAGACACTGCTTAAGGAAATAAATAATCTTAAGCAAGAGTTGCAATTGTTAAAGGAAGAATTCAAAAACCAAAAAAAAGTGAATGTCCAACCTGTCGAGTTCTCGACTGACGAAAAGGAACTTAGAAAAGAGACAGAAGGACATCGTCACAAGGGGAATAAAAATAAAAAACGCAAAATGAGTGCATCCCCAAAAGTCTCACCAACAAAAGAAAGCTGCACAGTCACTGTGTAGTGTGTATGCTTCAGACAAAGAAAGTAAAACGCAAAATCCAACCAAGCCCCCACCAATTATAGCGCTGCAAGTAAATAAGTATGAAAGCTTGGCCAAAGTATTGGAGGAAAATCAAATTAAAGCTAGTACAGCGCTAATAAACAAAAATGACATCAAAATCAATGTGGTTGAAGAAGAGGGATACAGAAGCCTCACTAAAATACTAAACCAAAAAAAGGTGCAGTGGTATTCTTATGAAAATAAGCAGACCAGACCAATGAAGGTTGTAGTGAAAAGACTGCATTATTCAAGCTCACCGGAAAGCATAAAAAAAGAGCTAAAAGACCGAGGCTTTAAAATCTTGGAAGTTGTAAATATGCTTAAATTTAGAAGCAAAGTAGCACTACTAATGTTTACACTCAGTTTTGAGCATGACGAAGATAAGAAAAAAGTATATGAAATTAAAAATATACTTGGGATGTAAGTTGAGATTCATACCCTGCGTAAATCGAAACAAGTGCCTCAATGCAAAAACTGTCGAAGATATGGGCATACACATAGATCTGCAGCTCAAATCCAAGATGTGTGAAATGTGCAGGAAGTCAGCACACCAAGGAATGTAGGAAGAAAGAAAATGAACACCCTAAATGTGTAAACTGCAATGAAAACCATCCTGCTAGCTACAGAGGTTGTTTAGTTGCAAAAGAAATCCAACTTGCAAGGGACAAAAAGCAAAAGAAACAAACAAAAAGCTCAAATAAGGAAGACCAAAAAGTCAAAAAGGGCTTACAAAAGAGCCCACAGAAAGAAAAGTTTAAAGACGAAAAGATAATCAAAAAGGTCCCAAAACAAAATACAGCGGGTCCAAAAATGACATATATGCTGAGGCAGCATCAATAAATAGTCAAACAGATAAAACGATAAGACGAAAAGTAGAGCCAAACACTGGAATGGAAAATCTCATGAAACAAATCCTAAACAGGATTGGCTTTATGGAAAAATCGAATAAAACGATATTAGATAGAATATCGTTGTTAGAGAGACAGAACGGCAACAAAAAAGCTGTGCCAAAAAGACAAACATGAAGGATAGAAAAAAATTCTTGAATGGAATGCTAATGGTATCGAGAGTCGCAAGGACGAGATGAAAGTGGCTCTTGAGTCTTGACATACACCAGATAGATATATGTCTCATTTCAGAGAAACACTTTAAATTCATAACTAACTTTAAACTGCAAGGATACAATTTATATCACTCCCCACATCCTCATAACTGTGCAAAAGGTTGGGCTGCAGTGTTAATAAAGAATACAATAAAACACCATATAGAAGCAAAATTCCAATCATGTGCCATCCAAGGAATTTCCATAAGTGTAGAAACGGGTAGTGGGCAAATATCTGTTGCAGCAATATACTGCTCTCCTAGCTATAGACTAAAGAAAAACGATTTTAAAAGTCTTTTCTGCCTATTTCACAATCGATTAATCGCGGGAGGAGATTTTAATGCCAAGAATAAATATTGGGGATCTAGATTAACAAATACTAGAGGAAGAGAATTATATGAAACTATTAAAGAAGTCGGGGGCAAATATCACTCAACGGGGAAACCTTCCTACTAGCCTGCAGATAGGAATAAAACCCCAGATCTTGTAGACTTCTTTATATCCAAAAATATATCTTTAAATAAAATAAATATAGAAGAAGGCCCTGATCTTCAATCAGATCATTCCTCAATACTTCTTACACTTGGCGATAGAATAATAATAAAAGAACATAGCCCTAAACTAGTTAATAGACTGACTGATTGGAACCACTTCAGGCAGAAGTTGGAAGAATTTATCCAATTATCATCAGCTATTCAAACAGAAGATCAGCTAGAAAAAGCAGTGCAAATATTTACACTGGATATACACTGGATCGCAGTGGCTTAGTGGTTAGTGTGTTGGACTACTAAGCGAGGGGTCCAGGTTCGAATCCCGCAAAAACCCAAATTCCAACTCAGGGTTTTTTTCACTGCGCCACCTCTCGCGAACGTCTGACAAACATCCGAGAGTATAACTGTCATGAAGGAGCTTCTCAATCGGCCCGTTTTGGAACCGGCATAAAATTGTAGATCCCTTCCATTCGTTCCAAAAATTAAAAACTCACACAAAACGAATGGTTGCGAGAAGCTAGGCCCTGGGTCCCTACAGACCTGTTGCGCCAACTATTATTATTATTATTATACAAAAAGCTGCATGGGGTGGGCTGCAACTCCCCAAAGAACAAACAAGATTAAACAAAACTCTTATCCGCGTGAAATATGTGAAATTATTACAGAAAAGAGGAAAGCTAAAGTGTTCTGTTCTAGGTCGTGGAACTACAACATTATTTGTTGATCTAAGTGAATAGGTAACATTATTTCCTATAAAGTTGTTATAACCACCTCTCAGATAGATATGTACGTGCAAATGGTGAAATCGTTGAAAGACTTTTAGATTTTGTACCAAATACTGGTCATAATGCTAAGGATATTGAAGATGCTGTATTCAACTCATTACAAAAAAAAAATGGATTGGACACTATGAACTGTCGTGGTCAATAGTACGATATCGCAAGTAATAGGTCAGGGATATATTCAGGTTCAAGCACGAAATAAAACATTCAATCCATTAGCAGATTACGTTCTTTGCGCTGCCCATTCATTAAACCTCAAAAGTCGTTCTCAAACTCGATGGTCGATGGAAAGCAATGACGAGAAACCGATTACATGATCTGAAGCTATTGGATTGAAACAGAAATTACAGAAGTAAGAAACAGCAATACTAGTCATAGTTTGAATGTAATGTTAGATCTCTTAAATGCTGTTAGTAAGAAACTTCAGGAATTTCAATTTGGTTTATCATCCGGAGTCTAACTCTATGGCTCGTTATCCTCTTTTCTTCAGGATATAAGAGACAAACCATTTTTTTATTATTCAAGATTTTTATCGTTATGGTAGTGTCTGACAGAAGACACCCGACCCAAGCCACATGTGCGCAGTACGAAAGGACGAAACCCGATCCAACAGGACTCTATGTATATCCTATGTACGTTCCTACGTGACGCCCTTTAGCCCAAAGGGATTGTCCGATCCTGAAGACTGAGGTGTCATTAGATTCGTATTCTTCTCCGGAGTGTCATAGGCAAAATAATAAAAGTTAATTTAAAAATCAAAAAAACCGACAAGACACTATACCAAATTATTTAGCAGTCGGAGGGTACTCAGATTTTTGTTTAGCTGTGTCTTGTTTATATTTTTTAGTTTTTAAGGTTCCGTACCCAAAGGGGAAAAACGTTAACCTTATTAGTTTCGCTCGGATGTCTCTCCGTCTGTCTGTCTGTCCGAACCCACTAAGCCAATTTTGTTACCAGGTCTATCTCAAGAACCGATTGATATAGGACACTAAAATTTACACACAACATCCGGTATAACCTCTAGTTAAACGACAAATACCAATGGAAGGAATACATCGATTGGTTTTGGATTAATTAGTAATCTGGGGAAAAAAATATTTTCATTCGCCCAAAAAACGGTTTATTTCTTGATTCACAAAAAAATACATAAATTCCTTTTTTGTAGATCATGTTCTTATTATGTGCTGAATACCGTTTTACCGAAAAGTTAATAGTATACAAGATATTTTCAAAAAAGATAATTTTACCATGTAAAATACGTTGCTCTCAAAGTTTTAATCTCTACTACGCAGTTGTGCACAATTATTGACCCCATCAAAGACAGAAGAGAGTCACTGACTGGTGGTATACCACCAGGGTTCCCGCTTGCTAATTTCGTTGGGGAGTATAATACATTTTTTTGGGGAGTACAGAACAAAATAAAGGTAATATATTTTTAGTCAATAGTTTTTAATTGTGACAGGTCGCATACAGAAAATGAGATTCATGTGCGAGTAATTTTTGAGAGTAAAAATATTAAGTAATTAAATTAAACTAAATTGTGATGAATTCATGAAGAGGGGAAAGATTGAATGATACATATTTCAAAAAATGTCTGATGTGTTGGACTTTAGCCAAATACGGAACCTTCGGTGCGCGAGTGACACTCGCACTTGGCCGGTTTTTTTACTTTACAGTCAGTCGGGTTTTTGGGTTTTTAAATTAACTTTCTTTATTCCAAACATGTTTCTTTCCATTTCTGAAAATGGAAAAAAGCCTTACAGCCTTAGCTAATGAAATAATTCCTAAAAGGCATGAAAAAGCCCAGGTTGGCACCGCTGTACATCATACAATTGATAGCTTTCGTTTGATGCAACCGTTATAAGTATGCTATGGGTAGGCGTGACGTGAGTCAATGCTGTAACCATATATATATAACAAATTTACGCTTATAACTCAAGAACGCCTGGACCGTCTGCTACCAAAGTAGCAAACACGAAGAATCGATACAATATAGTTCGATAGAATGAGTCTGTAGCATAAAAAGAGTGTCCGATTATTTTTCCCAGTTTACTTAAAAAAACCGCAGTATTATTTGAAAAAAGTTTTTTTTCGTTGTCTCTTGAAGTGCTTGTATGCCGATATAAACATTAAAATCAGTGATATAACAAGTCATCACATAATATCATATAATAAAATATTTTCTATTTGCCCGTATCAAAACTGTTTATTTGGTTCATACACAAAATGCCCGTGACAAGAGCCACGAAAGTGACCCAACAACACCATAACACCAACTCTCCGAGAGATATTGCTTCAAACAATTCAGCGAATATTGCGGATAAGCTATGGATCAGGATTCAGGATGGAGAAAAAACTGCAGAAGTGGGGAGAAGACCTTAAAAGCGAACTCGTTGCAATGTTTGATGAGAAACTGTCATCGTTGGAACAAAAGCTCAATGACAAAGTCAAACAGGTAACCCTTGAATTGGAACAGAAAATCTACGATGTCTTCGATAAGTGTAATAGGCTTGAGCTGGTTGCCGACGAGCTTGAAAGGGACAAACTCAAATCGGATGCGATTTTGTACGGTGTTCCAACACAACCTGACGAAAAACTAAGTGACGTCTACCAGAAAATCTGCGACATTGTTGGTACTCCTGCGCATCCATTAAACAACATATTTAGAGTGGTAGTGGTACAGCGACATCGTCAACTGATGCCTGCATTGTACTAAAATTCACCAATGAGCGAGATAAACAAAACCTCTTAAGAGCTGCGGCTGCTTTTCGCAAGAGAACGAGATCCACATTAAAGCTTTGTGACATTGGGATTGGATTCAAGATTCAACTCCCAAAAGAGCTTTCACATTAACGAAAGCTTAACAAAACGCACTTATCAACTACAACGGCAAGCAATTAAATTGAAAGAGCGTTCTCTTATTTCCACGTTTCACACATTTAATGGAAGGTTATACATCCGTACTGCAACAAACCAACCTCCTGTTCTTATAAATTCAATTCAAAATCTGAGAAATTCGATCGGTGCTGCATTTGATGATCGAGGAAACAACTCCATATTATAATTGCTAAACGTTTTATTACTACCTAATATTATTTTTGTCTATACATGCATTTTGTTTTATTTTTGTTTTCTTCTTTCTTTTTTGTTGTTACTGCTCTCTTAAACTAATTTTATTTACTCTTTGTTGTACGAGAACTGTCAAGTGTCTTGATCTTCTTCCGACGGCTTTCCTTTTTCATTTCTGTGTTCGATTTTTCCTCTTTGACGCACTAAAATGTCTTCTGTAATTAACAATAATGGAAGCAGTGTGAATGAGAATTTACGTTCGTTAGTAAATATACTGTGCAAACAGCAAACTGGTCTGCATATTTGTCATATTAACGCGCAGAGTCTTGTTAATAAAATAGACGAGTTCAGGCATGTCTTTGAGAAAAGCGGAATTGACGTTGTCTGTGTATCTGAGACGTGGTTTGATCCCAGGACTCGGGATGAATTCTATCCACTTAATGGGTTTAAGCCTTTTCGCGGTGATCGATATGGCCGAATTGGTGGAGGTGCTGCTATTTATCTGAGGGATGGCATTAGGTATAAGGTTGTTTTGCGTTCAGAAGAGACTAACCCTGTGCAATTTGTCTTCATCGAAGTAAAAAATGGTGCAAATAAATGTGTAATCGGTTCTATGTATATGCCTCCGAATATAGCTGACTATCGGATTGTGGAAAATGTCATCAATGAAGTTTCCCACCTGGCTCAAAACCTCGTAATCTGTGGAGACCTTAATATTAATCTTCTCAGTCGCTCTTCAAGTCACACTTTTAAAGATGCTATGAATGCTTTAAATCTTACGTTTGCGAACTCAACTGATGCAACGCATTTCATGCCTAATAAGATTCCATCGCTCTTAGATGTTATTTTACTTAGTGACCCCAGCTTATTGAAATTCTACAATCAATTATCAGCACCAGCTTTCTCTTATCATGACCTACTTTTTACTACCATTGACTTTGCTGTAGATACTAATAACACGCAGAGTAGATTTCAATATCGGGACTTTCGAAATATTGACATTCAAAATTTATTCCTTGAATGTGATAACCTTAATTGGCATGACATCTATTTAACACCTAACGTTAACGATCAGGTTCACATTTTTAACGATATAGTTTCTTATTTGTTTAATAAATATGTTCCAATTAGAACAAAAGTTGTTATAAACTCTGAGTGTCCTTGGATGTCTACTGATATTATTAATGCGATTTCCCTACGCGATAGTCTTTTCCGGCGATGGAAAAGGTTTGAATGTGCTGAAATGCTCACTGAATTCAAAATAGCCAGAAACCGTGTTACGTGCATGATAAGACGCGCAAAATACCTTCACCACCTTCACAAATTTAATACCAACATCTCCTCTAAATCCATGTGGAAACAAGTAAGAGACTTGGGCCTTGGCAAGAAGTGCCTGACTGTAAATGATGACGTCGATATCGAGGAAATTAATATGAAATTTACTAACCCCACACTGGTCACCCAAAACAGCTCCTCACATTTCATACCCAACTACTCTGAAGATGCTTTTTCTCTTTCTGCAGTGGATATATTCACTGTTGGCAATGCGATTTTCTCAATCAAGTCAAAGTGTGTGGGACTAGATAATATTCACCCCGACTTTATTAAAATTCTTATTCCTAAAATACTCCGGTATATTACTCATATTTTTAATTCTATTTTAACTACGTCCGATTACCCAACAGTATGGAAACGGGCTAAGATAGTTCCGATACCGAAGACCTCAGGAACCGTGAATAACTATCGTCCAATAGCCATTCTGTCTTATTTGTCGAAAGTCTTTGAGGTAATTGTCAGCAAACAAATAAAGGAGCACGTAAATAGTTTAAATTTATTAAATTCTCTGCAATCTGGATTCAGATCTAATCACAGCTGCATAACGGCCTTGTTGAAGGTCTCAGATGACATTCGCCAAGCGATAGATAATGACAGATCAACCTTGGTTACACTATTGGATTTTTCTAAGGCGTTTGATTCGGTCGAACCTACTATTTTATGTCAAAAATTATCTAATCTTTTCAATTTCTCCAATAGTGCAACTAAAATGATTTCTTCTTATTTAAATAATCGCGTTCAGGCCGTTGCGTACAATAATAATCTTTCCTCCTTTTTACCTTTAAGAAGGGGTGTACCGCAAGGATCTATTCTTGGTCCTCTACTTTTTTCTTTATTTATAAATGACCTACCCTCTGTCATTAAATATTGCAACTTCCACATTTATGCTGACGATGTCCAACTCTATCTCGACTTTCCAATAGGCCTTGTTGAAGATGCCGTGGTAAAAATGAACGAGGACCTGGCATCAGTTGTTGAGTGGTCAAACCAAAATCGTCTGCTGTTAAATCCTGCTAAAACAAAGTGCTTACCAATTGGAAGGCACCAACCAGATTTTGTAGATTTTCCACCCATTTTATTAAATGGAGCCCAAGTTGAAATGGTGTCGAAGATCAAAAACCTAGGAATAATATTTAACAGCACACTGTCTTGGAGTGACCACCTAAATAGCGTAGTTGCCAAAACATATGGTTCGCTGCGGGGCCTTTCCACCAGTGGGTACTTCTTACCAGTAGAGGTTAAGACAAGGCTGGTAAAAGCATTAATTGTACCTATTCTAAGCTATGGCTGCGAAATTTTTGCCGATTTAGACTCTGCCTCGCTACGCAAACTACAATTAGCTTTTAATTCCATTACCAGGTTACCTTCGTTTCAAATGCATTGCCCTTCTTGTAAAAATCATAAAAAGAAAAATGCCAAATTACTTGTTTGAAAAATTAACGTTTTCACAGTCAGGGAGAGGTATTTCCCTAAGACCTTGTACGTTCACCTGTCTGGCAAAGCGTCGTCAGTTTTTCATTTACACTGTTAGCCTTTGGAATCATCTCCCCCTTTCTTTAAGGAAAAAAATCGAACATAGTAAGTTTTTACCTGCCGTGTTTTCTTATTTATCGCTGGATAGTTCTCTTTAAATTTAATTTTAATTTAATTTTTGTTGAAATTGTAATTTTTAGTTAACTTTGAGTATCTAAACAAACTTCCAGATCATGTCTCTTCATCAATTTTTCAAAAGATAGACATATATATATACTACCTGTACTACTATAAGATATTATTCTCAATGTGCAGCGATTAAATTAATTTAAATAAATAAATAAAAAAAAATAAGACAACAGGCTTATAATTTTTGTGTGATTTTATTCTTATGCGCATCATTGCATCATTGTGTAGAAGAAAATTGCGAAACCAGTTTTCTAATTCGTCTGATTGTCGGCTGTGCTGTGTTTTCATCCTAATGTCTTTTACTTTTTGCTAGAAGACCCTTCACGCACCTCTATTATACTTAGTTCCGCACGAGTGGTCTGACGTTGGAGATTATAAGAGAGCTGTACTGTGGCATCAGCATTATATACCAGACGTTGGAAACACATTCGCTGCTCCAGTTCTTCTTATTGCTGAGCTTAGTAACAAAGTTCTTTTGGAAATCAAATTTTTTGATGATATCGTTTCCAGAAAAGGCAAATAATGGTTGTTTTTTTTTGTCTATGGTATGCACTTTAAGCCAGTTTGATTTTCAAACAATGTGTGCTAGCATCTGCTTGACTTTGATAGATTACTTGCATTACCCTGGACCAGTGATGCAAATCGCCTTTTCTCAATTGTACTAAAAACTGAAAAGAAATTGTACTGAAACGTACAAAATAGTAGATCCATAGATCCATAGTAGATCCAAATAAATAAATAAATAAATAAATAAACTTGTCAAATGCACTTAAAAACAAACATTAAGCCCTCTGGATAAAGATGCATTTAAACGCGTAGTTTAAACCGATTTTAGGTCGATTTAAACCCACGTAATAATTAATTTTACATAAAGTTTCGTTAATTTTTCGTTGTTTGTCATTTGGCAATTTATTTGATTTGCTGTGTGGTAAGTTTCATTTTTATTGTATTAATTATAAATTAAGAATCGAAAATGCCTCTATTTTTAGCCGAAAATATTTCCGAAAATCCACGATAAAGTCGATAAAGTCGAAGACGAGGACGTTAATTCACCATCTGCTGTTCAATCAGTTCTTCAAATATTTATATTCTGGCGACAAAGCCATTAAAATATCATCCACTTCACAAATGAAATCAATTTTTTTTTTGCCTGCACGAATAAATGTCAATATTATGAAATTAAGTTTTAACCCGAGTTAAAATACCTAAGCTGGTATCTGTGCTGTAGTTTAAATTCAATTAGACTAAACTAAGTTTATGTTCGGGTCTAATTAATGACCGCATGATGCATATTATAGACATCTTGGCTTTTTTTGGAGTTAATAATATTGGTGTAAGTGAAAACCTCATGGTACTTGCGAAGGTACTCGGAAAGTCAAATAATACTGAAATCAGTATAATAGTAAGCCTTTTTACAGCAGTGTCTAATTGCCTAATTTCTTCAATCTGTATACACTTTTAAGCTTTTTATCAAATTTTTGTTCTCATGCGAATTTTTTACATACAATCTAGTCTAAGTTGCTTTTAGTAAGGCAAAAAACTGAACGATGATCACTAGATATATATTATAGCAGCATGTGCATTGTGCAAGTAATGCGAGCAAAATTTTGGTTTTATTTGCAAAACCTTGGAAATCTTTTGGCTATTTATTTGTTAAGTGCCTATCTAGTTTAGAAAAAGTTGGACACAAAATAATGAAATCACATCAGAGATAAGACGCAATATATCAACAATGATACCGGACCAGATAGCCATTCCTTTTTATCTTCTATATTGTATAATGTTCTTTCAGTTATTGCGGAATACAGTAATAATAACTTTTTAGTACCCTACACTTATTGCATAAAAGCAAAATGTTTCATCGGCCAGCCATAACTATTACGCCACTTACGATGAACTTACTTATCTTCATCCGTGAGTTCACTGACCCCAATTTCTTGTTTGCACATCGGATGTCTTCTCACTCTCCAATTGAGTCTATTCCACAACCAAAATATACATGCTAACTGGGCTAATCATGATCAGCATCAGCTAATAAATGGGACACAGTAAAAAAAGAAAGCTTAAAAAAACGGAGCGCAAAAGCCATTCCCCAAAAAAAAGCCCACACAATTCCAAAGAACCAAGAAGAGAATCCAAACAAACAAAACACGTCTCGAAGAAAAGAAAGTATATAAAGCTAGTTACATGATCTTAACAATGAAGCGAACACTGTGTGAATACGGATGAAAGAAAGTCAATGAAATACACTCGATAGCAGTTTGTAAGTCCAGGAAACTGGCTAAAGTGTTTTACTGCTTGTACAGGCAAACAACCCGATAATAATTTAGCATCTTCCATCGAAGGGGTTAATGGTCGCTAAATAAAAGTCTCGGCATGGAGCACGGATTATATAAGTACGAGTATCTTCACAATTGCAACCTGAAGTGGATATTCTGTTGATGCACAATTTCATTTCGAATTCCGATCACGTTCTAACAGAGGGAGCGTGCAAAATGTGGCGAAGATATTGCGTGATTAAAGAGTTCATAGCAAGACGAAGAGGTGACATTGTGGTAGCCAGAACGAATTACCTTCACAATAAACTATATAATCTGAGTTTCAGGTTCGAAGAACCTAAACACTGAATCCCATGGTTGGAACATCTGGATTGAACGCATAACTTTTTAGGGATAGAAGAAATTATAGATAGAAACGTGAGCAATCAACTTGCCAGTGGCGGCGTGAGAGCAATATTAATATTTATTTGAGAAAGCTATTTCAGTGGTTTCTGTTTTCAATGTTAAAACTTTTAATTCTTTCACCACAACGGAGAAATAAGAACAAGTAGGTGCTGTTTTTAAAAACAAATCAAGTTGCCCATGTGATTTACCTTTGTACTGAAACTTTAAATAGGACTTTATTAAGGCTCTCCGGTATTATTTCTAAACCTGAACCCTCCTCCTTGGTTTCAGTGTTAATTGGTCGGATTTAATGCGAGGAAGAGGGTATAAAAAGTTGTATGCATCCCCGTTTTGCTTGTACTTAAATAAACTTTGGATATACCTAATCGCCAAACAATTTCCCCAAGCATGAGGGTTGCATGGTGGACAACATTCCCCACCATCATATTCGAAATATGTATTGCACTAATTCGCCTTTTTACTTACTCATGATGTTAAATTGTGCATATATTGAGAAAGACAGTGGTTGAAGTACCTGTTTAAACGCAAATAGTTGTCTTGTATTGCTGGGAACTCATGGTTCACTTTTTTCTTTTGTGCGAGGGAAATAATTCCACTAAGTGGGACTATCTTTCATTTCTGGTGAAAACAAAATTATAAATTTAATCAGAAGAAACTGCGCCGAAAATATTGACTTCAACTATTAAATTGCAACAACTGATCAAAATACAGTGTGTTTTCCCTTTATCTGGAAAGGAAAATATGTCAGAAATATCGTCTGGAATTTTTGAAAATATCTTTTGGAAAAAAGACCTGAAATTTCGGAAAAATAGCCAGACCATTTTGTTTTTTTTTGTTCCTACGCCAGACTTGTATAGAAAAATTTCTGACGTTTTTTCCAAAAATAAAATCTGGCGTTATTTCCTCTGTCATAATTTCCGGGAGCCCTTTAGTAAAGCCTTCGATATGAAAATTAGGTTTTCAATCCAGTACCTGTACGGACCTCTTGCTCCAAAAAAAAAAAAATTTAATACCTTTTTTCTGGTTAATTTTTGTTTTATTTTGCAGATTGATTTAACAACAATGGATAACCGGGACACTGAAACAAGAATTTGGATTGTCCGCCGCTATCACGCACTGAAGTCCGTAGTTTCGCTTCAAAGAGAGTATAGGATGGACCATAATGAGACTTGTTAACAATTTTGCCCAGCATAGGACAGTCGAAAGAAGACCTTACCATCGAAACCCTTCAGTTCCGATGAAGGAAACAATCGCTGCCATACAAAACAATCCAAGGGTTTCGACAAGAAGCTTATCTGCTCAAATGGGTATAAGCAGACACTCATTGCAGTCAATTATGCACAATGATTTGGACATATAAAATTCAAATGCCCAACAAACTGAACGCAGCAGACTTTTCGATTCGCTTGGAATTTTGCCAGGCATCAAATGGTGGAAGAGGACGGAAACATGTTGACCTGTCTTATTCGGCCTTACCAATAATCAACTTTAGTCTGGCACTTTACGAAAAGACTCCACACTTTCCAAAATCCCTTTACCAATAAACAAATATAATTGCCAGACTATCGCTAACTGTAGGGTTAAATGTTAGTGTTGAGAAAGCATTTTGAAGAGAAGTGTTGCCCAACCATCCAAAATCACGGTATTAAATTTCGTAATAGGAGAGAACTTAGTACGATTTTGTTCAGCCTGAGCGTTTACAACTATTAATTAATTTTAGTAAATTGTGAATGTTTTCTAATTTAATTCATTGCAATACAATAACGCAAATGGTTTTTAAGTCTAACAAACACAAATTTGTACAAATGTATGCAAAATATTGAAAAATATTGCATTTTTGTTTTATTTCTAAACACGTGAAGCATATATTTCTGTGTTTTTTCTTCTGTTTTATCTTGTTTTACCGCTTGTTATTGCGTTTTGATTGGTTTTCCTTTTTAAATAGTTGCTTAATAAAAACTAAATTGTATATAAGTTTGGGATACTTCCAAGACTATCTTGACAGTCGTCGCAAACAGAATAAAATATCTTCTTACTTAAGTTTGTACGGTTCATTCCTTTTTGCAACAATTCTCAGTACCTTATACCATGTTCCCACCAAACTGAAATCGCGAGATTTCGATGAACTTTTACCGAAACCTTGTAAGTCGTTCCCACCGAGTTGAAGGGATTTCATAAGTCGAAAACTGTCAAATTTAAAGTGGCTGTCAAAACAGCTGTTTGTTGACGCAAAATAATAATACCAAAAATGAGTTCTGAACAAATTAAGGAAATAATTGCAGCATTTATAGGCGATTTCGCAGTACAAAGAAATCAACTCAGGACAATGCTAAATGTACAAGTTCTTAGACTCTTACAATTTCGATTCTTCTTTTATATTTTTTTTGATTGTTGTGGCGTTTAGTATTTTGACATCTGCAAATGAACACAAAATAAACCAAAGTTCACTATAAAGGCTTGTTCGATTTGATAACCTCTCACGGATGGATGAACTCAGAGGGATTTCAAATAGATTTCGCTGAAATCGCGAGATTTCGGCATCTCAAAAATATATGGCGAAATCTCGGAGATTTGGAAAGATTTTACGAAACCTCGGGGTTTCGTTTGGTGGGAACATGGTATTAGGCGACTCAGGTAGATATTTTGTTGCAACCAAACAATTTTCAAACTCTTTGCAAACGGTGTTTGTTTACCGAGAATGAGGACCTCTAATGAGACAATGGTTGGTGTGAAAAGGTTCACTTCGCGGAAAATATAGTTATAAAAATAGAATTATCAGAACTCAGCAAAATATATGCAAAATAACAAGTTTGCTAACTTTCTGGAGGGGTAACAGCCTAACAGGTAGTACGAGAATATGTGTGCATAAAAATGTGCGTTTTATATTTTTCGGTTCGAATTTGAACTTTTGTCGGTTTCTAAGTTACCCGAATTAAGTAATATATAAGCTATACAAAATTTATGGGTTTAATTGTATTTATTTTCAAAACCGGAAGCTTCTTAACACGCATCCTTCGTGCGATTTTGATTTATTCGGAAATGAATGAGCCAGCTATTATTTCTATTTTCAAAAATATTCACTTGCTAACGACGCAATTGTGATGTTTAGACCTCTAATAAGTTTTGATTTGCATCGTCAGCCTACGAATAAATGAAACCATTCAAATAAACTGTGCTCCGTTTATTGAATAATTTGAAAGAGATGTTATTACGACACAAATAAAGACGACACTCATAAAGAAATCGCGAGGTAGTATTAGAAAACAATGGAAAGCGTACCATAAAAGTGCTGAAAATTGTGTCCGATCGAACGATAGGGCATTACTGATTTGCTTGTGATATTTGACAGATCAGCGGATATTTTGCGCATTTCCTATTTTGTGTTTTGTTTTTTGCTTATTATAAGTCTCAAAGAGCATTGGAAAGATATGTGTTGGGCAAATGTAATTGCAATTTATGTATTCCTTCTTTTAGAATAAAATCCTCCTTGTGAAAGAGACCATTGATCTTGTTTTTCACGAAAACAAATTATGAAATTTGAATTCTGCAATGACAACAAATGTAATAGATTCTAAGAAAGTTGTCGGACTAGTAAATGTGGAGGTCTAATTGTTTATTGGTACCATTTCACAAATGCTGTACATTTTTACTAAAGCTGACATCTAACTAGTTGTCGACATTAGTGATTGATTATTAGTAAGGCCGATTATGTCTGATGAGGCCCATTTCGATTTAAACGGCAACATAAACAAACAAAATTGTCGAATAATGGGTGCTTCCAACTCACAGATACTCAATGAGACGGAATTGCATCCACTTCGTGTCACAGTGGGGTTTGCAGTTTCATCGCGCTGCATTACGGAATCGTGTGGTTATTGCAAACAGGAAGTCTACAAAGCAAAACCAACAAATTTGAATAACTAAAGCAATCCATTCGAGAAACAATTCCGGCTATTCCTATCTCAATTCTCCAAGCAGTTATGAACAACTTTTTGGTAAGATGCCGCACATGCATTAACGAGCAGGGGGGACAATTTAAATTCAATTATTTTTAAAACTTATTAGCTATATTTAATAAAATTTAGTGAACTAACATGAATGCTCCTGAGCCTGGCCACTTCCAATTAGCGTTTACTTACTTTACTTAACGGGCTCCCGACCCGTGGAGAGTCTCTGCCTGAGACACTGCAGCCTTCCATCCTCTACGATCCCGGGCACGCTGCTTCCAGTTGTCCAGACCAAGCGCTCTGGCATCCGCGATGGCTTGGTCTTTGAACCGGAGGTTCGGTCTTCCTTGTCTTCTCGAACCTGGGGGCTGGGATTCGAAGATCCTCTTAGCTGGAGCATTATTGTCCATTCGCTCGATGTGGCCGAGCCAATGTAGTCGACGTATTTTGGCTTTTTGGACTACATCCACATCTTGATACAGCTCATAGAGTTCGCGGTTATATCTTCTCCTCCATTCGCCCTCCTCGCACACAGGACCAAAAATCCGCCGAAGAATTTTTCTTTCGAAGGAACCCAGTATTAGCTCTCCCTTCCTGCTTATCGTCCAGCACTCGGCGCCGTAGAGCAGAACTGGCAGTATAAGGGTTTTGTAAAGCATACATTTCGTCCCTCGAGTTAGGAGTTTTGAACCCAATTGTTTTGCCAAACCGAAGTAGCAGCGGTTTCCTAGGGTAATTCTCCGCCGGATCTCCACTAGGATGTCATTCGTGGAGTTCATGTTTACTCCGAGGTAGATGAACTCCTTAACTACCTCGAAATTGTTGCTATCAATAGTGACGTTTTGTCCTAGGCGGTGGATAGATGTTTGTTTGTTTGTTGATAGCATGTACTTAGTCTTGTCCTCGTTTACTTCAAGACCAACAGATTTCGCCTGTTCTTCAATCGCCGTGAAAGCTTCTATCACGGAGCGCTGTGACCTACCGATGATGTCAATATCGTCCGCATACCCCAGCAGCTGGACGGATCTGTTGAAGATAGTGCCTTCCGTGTTGACACCTGCCCTACGCACTATCTGCTCCAGTACGAGATTGAAGAAGTCGCATGATAGCGCGTCCCCTTGCCGAAATCCGGTGCATGTTTGGCATAGTTCGGAGGAGCTGTTTCCAAATTGCACGTTGCAACGCGTGTTTTCGAGTGTCACGCGACACAACTGAATCAATTTTGACGGAATTCTGAATTCGGCCATCGCCATATACAGCTCCTGACGATGTATACTATCATACGCGGCCTTGAAGTCGATGAATAGATGGTGTGTCTCGACTTGAAATTCGTTGGTCTTTTCCAGGATTTGCCTCAGTGTGAAAATTTGGTCTATAGTCGATCTGCCGCCGGAAGCCACACTGGTACGTGCCGATTAGTGTGTTGCAGAACGGTTTAAGACGTTCACACAGTACGTTGGATAGGATCTTATACGCGACATTTAGCAGGGATATGCCTCGATAGTTCTTGCAAGACATAGGATCGCCTTTTTTGTAGATAGGGCATATGGAGCTGATAGTCCAGTCATCGGGCATGTTTTCTTCCATCCATACTTGGTTGATGATTTGGTGCATGCGCCCTACCAAAACATCACCTCCGTATTTAAAGAGCTCCGCTGGCAAGCCATCCGAGCCTGCGGCTTTGTTGTTCTTAAGCTTTTTTATAGCTAAGCCAATCTCTTCTATACTGGGTGGTGGAATAGGTTCTTCATTGGCTGGACGCGGGTTATCTTCTTGCCCTACCACTCTCTCAACATGATGCCCATTAAGCAACTGCTGGAAATGCTGCTTAAATACATCTACTATTCCCTGCGCTTCGGTGACTAGGTATCCTTCGCTGTCTCGAAGAGCCTGTGTTCCGGTTTTGAAGCCAGCAGCCAGTTGCTTGGCTTTCTTATGGAACCTCCGGATGTTGTTGCGATCACGAGACTCTTCGATCTCCTTGAGCTGGGATACTGCGTAGGCTCTCTTCTTTCTACGCAGGATCTTTTTCTCCTCCCTTCTCCTGGCTCGATACTCTTCCCTAGCTGCCCTTGTTTTGCGCTGCAGCATTTTCTTGTATGCATCTTCTGTCACCTTTTTCCTGTACACGCATTCATCATCATACCAGGGGCTCTTTCTCTGGGGTGGCTGGTACCCAACAGTGGTTTCGGCTACCTCCTTGATGATGTCGCGAGACTGGCACCACTGATTGTTGGCGTCTGTGGAAGGCGAGTGCATAGTGGAGAGTTTCATGCTCAGGCGCTCTCTGTAAGCTCTGGCTACTCCAGGTGTGCTAAGGCGTCCAACGTCAAATTTCTTCTTCTGGGCGGCCCGCAGCTTCTTCTCTTTGGACAGTCGAGCTCTGAATCTAGCTGCAACAAGGAAATGGTCAGAGTCGACGTTTGCCCCTCGGAATGTGTGCACGTCGAGGATGTTGGATGCGTGCCTCGCATCGATTAGCACATGGTCGATTTGGTTGGCGGTTCGACCGTCTGGAGAGCGCCAGGTTGCTGTGTGGATCCTTAGCCTTGGAAACCTAGTGCTACTTATCACCGTATTACGAGCTGCTGCAAAGTCAATTAGTCGGTAGCCGTTGTCTGTTGTCGTTTCGTGGATTCTGTGCTTACCGACTAACCCGCCAAAGATGTTTTCCTGACCGATTTTGGCATTGAAGTCCCCGAGCACAACTTTAACGTCATACTCCGGACAGGCTCCGTAGGCTCCATCCAGGAGGTCATAAAACTCCTCTTTTATGGGGTCTTCAGCCTCGTCGGTAGGGGCGTGTGCACATATTAGGCTTATGTTTTGGAAGGTGGCTTTGATGCGGATCACAGCTAGGCGATCACTTATCGGCCTAAAGTCAATAACGTTTGTCCTTAGCCGATTTCCCACGACGAATCCGCATCCTAAAACATGCAATCTCTTATGGCAGCTGTAGCGTTTAAATATAAAATAAACAGCAAGAAATCGTAGTCAATAGTCGTGTATTCCACAGAATGCTCGAACTAGTCACGGTAAAGTCAAATGAACGAATAAATTAAACTACCAATTATTGCAAAATCTTCTTTCAAAATAGGTACTTCTTCTATGTACGTCAGTGAATATGTAGGACATTTGGGATAAGTTTTCCTAGAATGTAACGTTTTTTTAAATTTTTTATTTATTTTCTCGAGCCGGCAAAGCTTATTTGTACCTTCGCTGCTTTAATGAGTTCAACAAGCCCTTTTTTTTAATGCTTACCAAGCATTACATTTGATCAGATCAACACTGGCAGTTTGATTTCGGTATTGGGTTAACCAAGAATTTTTCAAACGATTTAAAATAGGTAATGTAGAAATATTTAATTTCTCATCCACCCAATTTTATTTTTCCAAAAACCAGATTTGTTTGTTTGTTTTGAAAAACTGTCAAGCAGCCAGGCTTCTTTTGTAAGATCGGGGGTAATTTGTTTTCTGATTTTATTTGACTATAAGTTTCTTTTGTACCCTTATTTTTTTTGTAGTTTCCGTAAATAAAGTTTTAAATAAAAAAGTATTTATTTTTGAGAGACAAGTTTTGTATACCTATAAACAATGTACGTACATATTAAATCATTTGGTTTACATAAAATCTTAAATTAATTTATTTTGTTCTTTATTTTTGAAGTTATTACTTCTTTAGGCGCGTTGGGCACTTTTAGATGGGAAGAAATAAATGAATTCGCGTTACCTTTAAAACGACACCGCGTCATCGTCACCGAGTAACCGTCACCCGATGATAGGTGGCGCTGTTGTCCATTTTCTGAGAAACTCAACCGGTCTCAGTGAAACTTCGTATGTGTGCATGTTTGTATGCAGCTAGAAAGATAGCATAGTTTTGGACCCGATAGGTGGCGCTGTTGTCGATTTTTTTGAGAAACTCAACTGATCTCAATGAAACTTTGTTTGTGTTGAGAAACTCAACCGATCTCAATGAAACTTTGTTTGTGTGCATGATTGTATGCAGATTGAAAGATAGGATAGTTTTTGACCCGATAGGTGGCGCTGTTGTCGTTTTTTTTGAGAAACTCAACCGATCTCAATGAAACTTTGTATGTGTGCATGGTTGTACGCAGCTAGAAAGATAGGATAGTTTTGGACCCTATAGGTGGCGCTGTTGTCGACTTTTTTGTTCGCTGTTTTTACTCCCAAAACATCTCACTTCAAACATGAAGTTGAAGCTCTCAGTAACAAGCAATTGTCGCAAGTTCTGTTTAGAGAGTTGTAAGCCTACTGTACTAATTTAAAACAAAGCAAAGCGTAGCAGGAGTTTCTGTTATTGTGTTTTTATTTGAAGTGAGGCATTGAAATTATTCCAAAAATATACCGTAGACATGCGAAAATAGACCGGGAAAAATAATTAATTAAAAAAATATATTTTTGTCGAGTAGATATTTTGAGAAAAACTAAGTACCTACTGCATCTTACTTAGAATACCTACTCGTATGTATTTTTATAAAAAAATTGTTATCGGTTTTTGCAAAATTATGCGGACAAAATAGTAACAAATTTTCAATATATCGTTTGAAAATTGCTTTTACTTAACTATTAAGCTGATAACTGAGCATTAGATATTGTTCGGTATATAAGCATGAGATACTTGGGGTTTTCGAGATATGAGCAGATTTTTTTTTAAATTAGCGCTTTAAATTCAGTTTTCAGTTAGGACGCAATCATTTTAAGAACATCAGTTTTACTCGAAGTATTAATTTTGGTTAAAATCGTTGACCGTTTTCCGGATAACTAAAGAAAATAAAATTTTTAAAAATCCATTGTCCCATAATATAGAGAGAAACTGAGTTTGCTATTAAATTAGAAATGGCCATATTACATTAGAAATATTTTTTTTTTATCGTATCAAATGTACATTCTACTTTTAAGCCAAAAACTTTCTATGCGGGTATGCAGCCATGTGCAAATTAAGTGCAAATCAATTTTGGTTGAACGTTGAAATCATTGGAGCTATTTTCGAACAAATTAAATAGGTATGTACATTTTGCATGAGAAGTTAATTAATAATATTGAGGTTAGTTAGCAAAAAAAAAAAAAAAACGGCCCAAGAATACCGCAACACAAAAGAAACAAAATTTCAATTTTTAGCTAGTATTCGGCATCATAGGTTTTTGACATTTGCTGATCTTGTTTGAAATGTTTTGGTTGTAAACTGTTGGCTACTGTCATTCATTAGCTACTGCCATATTAGCTGATGTAATGAATGTCAAACAATTTTCTGCACACGACTTGCAGCACTGCATTTCTGCACATTTGTTTTGGGCATTATTGTACTTTTAAATACCCATAGCTCTTGGTTACTTATAATTTTCGTATAACAGTTTGGGTTCTGTTCTCATTTAGGTCGGGCTAATGATGGCGATTTATTTTCTGAACTAAATAAATATTTGCCCTTTCATCAATATCCATCAGCCAACACTTCGGGGATAATCGAGTGATGATTTATTCTACTTCCCGGTCATAAGGTGTAGCTTTTCAAGTTGAACCAATCATTGTATTGTTTTTAAAACAGTGTTTTGTTCTAAGCCAACCTTCAATTGTTCTATGTTTTATAGGTTTGATAGCTATATTATAATATATTTGATCTGAAATATGAACTCGCACATAGTTCTTTTGTTATTACAATGGTTTTGAGGACCTATATAGTGCTATATTTTCATTTACCGTATTGTTATAGATATGGCACGAATTTGTAGCAGCATATCTTTGTATTATTGAAGAAAACATATTTCCGGATCGTCAATATTTTACCTGTTTTCTTCTTTGTAAGTAAACTTCTTCGTGGTAAGCATTTGTTATGTAACGTCTGAAGCATATAATTTGCGTACACATTTACTTAATAAATTAAATTTTTTTGAAACAACTCACTTTTGTTGTTGGTTTCCTAAAATTTGTCTTTATATACCTACTATAATAGATACATCATGGGAATAGTACACCTCGAAATCTAAATTCAAATACCAACACAATTGAAAGAAAGAAAACCAAATCTGATACATTAGAGCTTTTTTATTATGCTGCGATCTATATACAGTCAAAATCGCTTACAACGACATCGGTTATAACGACCAAATTCTTAGGTCCCGGCTGAGCTTCATTATAAACATATCTAATGAATAACAAATCGTTTACAACGACCGATTTTTTCCTTGTTTTAAAATAAAATATTGGTTATAACGACTAAGATCGACGCAGCTGTTCGTGCGACTGCATTTTTTCTGAAACAGTAAACTATTTATGGGTCTGTACATGCGATGTATCTGTCTAGACACATGTTACACTACAGCTCACCGTTTGTTGAGATATTATTATTCTTTATGTTTTGCGCTTATTGGTTTTGAGTGTTTTCAATAGTAGGTGGGGAAATTAATTAGTGTACATTTTTCTGTGTGACGAGTGGTCGAAGAGTTTTGATGTTATTCGGTTTGCATAAAGTTAAATGTATGTACTTTGTAAATAATTCTCGTATGTCTGACACAAATAAAAACTATAAAAATAAATAAAAAAATTGAAAACAGATTAATTTACGTATGCACCTTGATATCGGTTACAGCGACCTATCGCTTATAACGACCAAAATCGTCAGTCCCTTGAAGGTC
The DNA here is from genome assembly GCA_949126925.1 of Cheilosia vernalis. Taxonomy (NCBI): domain Eukaryota; kingdom Metazoa; phylum Arthropoda; class Insecta; order Diptera; family Syrphidae; genus Cheilosia; species Cheilosia vernalis. The sequence goes on along the minus strand of OX421358.1, from coordinate 40,302,021 downwards.
GTTATAATCCATTTTGACTGTAGATCATCGATTTCCATGGTTGACAACAATAATACGAGATCCAACTTTTGTTGTTAACTCTATACAAATCATGTGGGCATAATAAAAAACGCCTATTGTCCATATTCTGACATCAATATCTATCAAAAAGTACAATGAGTGTCATTAAAGAAAACAATTCCTTATAACTTCAAGGAAAAACGTCATATAAGCTTTTTTGTGAGCATATAGAAAACAAAAAAAATTATATCGAATTACAACAAACCTCACTTTGCGCCTCATCCTTAAAGTTATGGAAACTCAGAACTGCGAAATTCATATTAAAAATAAAACTGTTGCGAACTCCTTAAATTTAAAGGAGAAATGCAAATGTTTATTAGTGGGACCCTTGTAACTTGTAAGCCTGCACAAAGACAACATCAGGGTGTTTCGACTTAAAATATTCCAATGTATTTTATTAGTACTCTAATAAAACAACAAAAAAAATGATTTCTTCTAAACCCTACACCGCATCTACCACACTGTCTATTTGGTGGACTTATTTCGCAAATGCGACGGGCATAGGATTGCTATTGTGAGAAACTATGCACTGCACATCTAAGTCATTTTCCGTCATGATCTTGCGCTCATGCAATAAGCCTAATAACAGTATCCATTCGGCAAGCAGCGTCGTGATCTCCAAACAAGTTCCATGCTATAACCGCTTTAGCGATATGCCTCGATTCAAGCTGCGGCCAACCAAAAACAACAACAAACTAAGTATCTTTCGCTGTTCTCGTCTCTCCAATTCTTCTTGGACTTGGACTTGAGGTTCTGTATCTTGGTGGTCGTGGTATTCATAAAATTCTTTCACCTGGTTCCAATTGATTCATTCCGTGTTGTGATTTCGTTTAGTTCGCATCGAGAAATGGAGTTTTTAGCAAGTAAGTTTTGGATAACAAAGACCGTATTAGAAAGAACCAAAATAACGTGTACAAAATTGTTTCCTCTAACATAGAGTTTGTGCTTTCATATTTTGATTATTTACTAAAACTACAGTTATAGAAGGGCTTAGCCTCAATTGAGTATTTTGCATGATTTAACTTGAACCATTCTTTGCTGCTGGTGACTATATTTTATTGTGTTTGCGTATTTGAATTGCGTTGTAATTTTTCTCAAGATTTAGGAAGAAGTGCATAAAGTTCGTCATTCCTGTACTTTTATATATTAGGTATAGGACCGAAGTTGAGTTACAAATGTTGTATACGCTTAGCAGAAAGACGATTAATATATTTTACTTATGTTTAAAGTGTTTGTTTTGATTTAAATTAACTGAATAAGTGAATTAATGATGGCTGAATCTTTTCGTGATAGGAAAATATAACTTATGTCAAGTTTAGAAAATTTGATTTCCGAAATGTGTTTTAATTTTAAATACATAGTTGTTTTAAACATAGAAGCATCGGTATTAAGGCAAGTGTATTAAAAACATAAAACTTGAGCCAGTTGCATTTTACGAACAAATTGAATTAAGATGTTGATACATAAAGATATTTTGATAGATAGCCCCGTGGAAGAACATACGAGTACAAAGTGCATTTATAACTTTTTTTTTATATGACAAAATAGTTTCGGTAAAGTTTTTGGCAAACGTTGACTTTCTGCTCAAACACAGTTTTTGAGAAAAAGAAAATTGTATATACTTTCTCGTATAAGTCCTTGTTAAGGTTGAACCTACCAGTTTTTTCTTTGGAAATGATTCTTTAAAAGAATTAAGTAAATAAATACATTTCTCAAAGAATGTCTTAAAAATAGCTAGCGATTTAGCTATTAAATCTGTTTCCTCAATAGACTATGCAGTGTTTCCTCAATAGATTCTAGTCGTTAATAATGTAACTGTACTTTAAATTCAGAAACATTTTCAAATAATATTGAAAACAATAGCTACTAAGAGAGGTTTTTTATGATTTAGCTTGAAATAAATTCTCGCATATGGCATTATCCTCTGTTTTCAAAGTTTTTCGGTACATTCGCATGAAAAAAAATTCTAAAGTAAGAGTTGATATAGAGATTCTTCTAGTAGTATGCAAACTCAGAACTATACAAAGTCAAGATAGGCTGGTTTTGCACGGGGTCATAGATTTAACAAATTATAAAATACCCATTTGGAAACGTGTAGCAATGTTTAAATAAAATAGTGTTTACGTTCGTCGAAATACCAGACAAATTTAAGGGGGTATTTTAAATCATTACGTTACCTTATAAAACCTAGTATACACACAAAAAATTACACTACTGTGATTTTTGCTCCGTTATTAACAAAAATGGGTTAAAATTAACTAAGTCTCTGTTGTAAAAAAAAACTAGGACCTAGGTGTTCGTTGTTAAAAACTATGGAGATCAAGTGATTAAATGCATACTGTTAAAAAAACACACTTTATCATTTGTTGTCAACCAAGATTATTATCAACAAAACAGTTTAATTTTGTCTTTTACGACCGAAACAATGCGGAGGGGAAATTGATAAATCGGTACCTATCAATTTCGAGTTATAGGTATCGAGTTCCCTTAAAAAAATTTGCTCGGTTATTTTTAATCCACTAACTATGTAGGAGCTATTTTTATAGTAATACTTAGTAGTTTTTAACCGAATGTTTTATATAGGTAAGTTCTTCGTTTCAACCAACTCAGTTCAATTGAATAAATAATGTTTTTAACTTTCTCCATTACGTAGTAAGAGAAAGATATTGGTTTCGTACAAAATTTCGAACTCGAGATTTTAATCAATTCTGATATTACGATGATAGAGGAACTCAAAAAAGTGGGTCACAAAATTCTGTCCGTCTGTCCGTCCTTCCACAGGCCTACAGCCTTAACGGCTTCCCGGATTACGTTCAAACCTCGGATTGGGAGTTCTTGGGCTTACAGTTCGGGAGGTGTTTTTTTTTTTGCATGGTAACCTTAATATTAATGGTAGGTACTTCCCATGTAAAATTTTCGTACCAGTTTGATTTGATCGAAAACGGCTCTAACGATTTCATCCAAAATTGATATTTAAGCTAAAGTAGGTGAGGTTACCAGGACTGCGTACCCAGTTTTTGGCTAAAATTTCGAACAACGGTACTTTTGAAATTTCGACATATCTCGAAAACGCTATATGTCTATACGATTGTAACAAAAAATAATTTCTAAGGTTATGTGGTCATTTATAACTTAATAGCAAACTCAGTTTTTCTCTATATTATCGCACAATGGATTTTTGAAAAAAGGAATTTTTTAGAAGTTAGTTTCTTTCACTTTACCGGAAAACGGCTCTAACGATTGCAACCAAAATTTACATTTAAGTTTAAGTAGGTGGGGTTACCAGGACTGCGTACCCAGTTTTTGGCTAAAAATTCGAACAACAATACTTTCGAAATATCTCGAAAACGGCCTACCTATACGATTGTAACAAAAATTCATTTTTAAGGTATAATTCCATTATAACAACAGCAAACTCAGTTTTTCTGATTATTATCGTACAAAGGATTTTTGAAAATTGTATTTTTTTTAAAAATGTTGTTTTATTTAGTTTACCTGAAAACGGCAACAACGATTCTGACCAAAATGCGGACTTAAAGTCAAATGGATGTTTTCAAAACTATTGTGTCCTTAATTTTCAATTCGAAGCATCGAAAACGCAAATTTTAAGAACTGCTCATATCTCGAAAACTCCATCTTTGATTTCGATAAAACTACGAAGCAATGCTTACATACCGAACAATAACTTATAATCGGTTTTCACCTAAATATTTACGCAATAGTATTTTTCAACTTAAACATTGCAATATTTGGTACTGTTTTGTCTGGCAAATTTTACAAAAACCGCTTTAACGATTTTGACCAATATACATATAAAAGATAATATAAGTACCTATTATTAATAAGATCCCGTACTTTCTTTTTCTCAAAAAATTCGAAGACGTGAGTTTTTTAAATTATTTATCAAAAAATACTACAGAAATCACGATCTATGTATTTTCACATATATCTACGGTATATTTTTGTAATAGGCTTAATTCCCCTAATCCAATTTTTTGTTTTCTTTAATCTAGTATCGAGAAAGTTTCGTTCGACCCAGTCGTGCACTTTATTTTTAAAGATATACGTACCATCATTTTGCGTTGAAGCAGTACCTACCTACGATTTTCACTAAATCAAAAGAAAAATTCCATATAATCTAGTTGGTCTATCTCTGCGATTATTTGCTAAAAGGCATATTGGATTTACTATATAGGTGCTGTGAAATAAGGCTACATTTTTTGGCGAAGTTTTCCATACAAAATTGCATATTGTGACCTATAAAATATTTAATGTGAAGGTTAAAAATGTTTATTGGTAAGGCCCAATGTATTTATGTTAAGCACTACGTCGTATTACATAAACTTCTCAATCGCAAATGACCGCAGGTCAGGTGAGACGTTTATAATCCATACGATGAAATGCCTATTTTTGCAGCACGCTCCATCGATCGTCGACTATTGCCGCATTCCAGTGTTATTGCGGACGTTTTGACAAAAAAATTTTAAACTAAAAAAAACTAAAAAACACACTATTAAAGTGTGCAAATTGAAAATAATTTTTTGATATTTTATTTAACAGCCATAGAAAATTTACTTCAATATACTTCAATCATTTTCAATGATTCTTAAATAAAAATAGTCTTTAATACGTGTGCAAATTTTCAAATCAATTAGACCTTTTGAAGTGGGTGAAAATTGCGTTGAAATATTTCGTTACATACAGGTGAAGCTAAGTATGATAAGTACTTATCCAAAGCCATTGGTATTTAAGAATTTGAATTACCATAAGGTGATCTAAAATTTCATAAACACAAATTTCCTTCTCTGATTTCTTGAGTCGATCCACTTTGCACCACATTTTGCAAATATTTATTACATGGTATTTCAACGACTTGCCATTATGGTTCATATCTAAAAAGATTTAGCCTCATAAGGTCTCACGACTCTTATCACTTATATTAATGTTGAACGCAAATTATTTAAAAAAAAATTTTTGCTGAGCTTTATTTACAGTATTTGTCATAAACGTTGCAAATGAACGATGTTTTTCGAAATCTAATTATTCTGTGTGACTCGAAGAATATATCACACGAAGATGAGCGATTAAATTATTCACTTTAAATGCCGAATTTTATCACTAAACAAAAAGCTTGCGGTAAAAAGTATTAGAAACAAAAATTCAAATGGCTGAATATCAAAAAACCTAAATTTCAACTCAGGGTTTTTTCACTGCGCTACCTCTCGCGAACGTCTGACAAACATCCGAGAGTATAACTGTCATGAAAAAGCTTCTCAATCGGCCCGTTTGGAACCGGCATAAAATTGTAGATCCCTTCCATTCGTTCCAAAAAAAAAATAAAAACTAACACAAAACGAATGGTTGCGAGAAGCTAGGCCCTTGGTCCCTACAGACTATTATTATTATGAATATCAAAAAGTAAGAAATAATATATAATCGGGACTGGAATAAATGTATTCCTTTGCCCATTACACAAATGAGTAATATGTATCCGAGCTGAGCCACGGGAAAAACCATAAACTCCCGAAATCTTGCTTCCGGCATTTCAAATAGGTTTGTGCTACCTCTAAGTTCACGCCTTTGAATTCGTAACTTGTTTCGCCAGTCGTAGCCAGAATAGCGGAATGTTTTGTTCCTAAGTTTTCGATGCGAAAAGTTATCGCATGAGTTACAGAACATGGGCAATGTATAAGGTTTGAAAGGGTGTTGGTAACACTCCAATTGATTCGCAATGATGTTTAGAAAACTCTTCGCTTTACTTTAAGGATTCGACTTACATTTGTCCCACCTTCCTTCAATTTTTTTGTATGATATCCTCTCTTTTTAATACCTACTGCATCCGGACGCAGTGTCTCCTTTGCATCTGATACATGCTACTTTCGAGCAACCTTCACCCATTCTTTAACCGACTTAAATTCTACATAGGACATCAGCTTTGGCGTATGTTTCACTTGCAATGAAACTTGCTTGGATTTATCTAAAGCTCCATTTTTCGGCGAATTTATCATCGTCTTTCTTTGAAACAGTGGCTTTAGGTTAGGTTTTCCTCGGTCCGGTTGCTACTTACGTCAACCGTCAATTTTAATTCCGAGTTGTACCACTTTGGTTTTCTTTTGTCTGCCATTATTCCGGCCGACGCACGAGCCTAATAATAGCTGCGGTGACCATATTTTAGAATTTCAAATTATGAGCAAAAGAAAAAGAAACAAATTTCAAGCAAACATTTTTGAAGTTATTACTACCGAAACCGACACCCGATAGGTGGCGCTGGCTGTTGTCCATTTTCTGAGAAACTCAACCGATCTCAATGAAGCTTTGTATGTGTGCATGTTTGAATGCAGCTAGAAGATAGGATAGTTTTGGACCGATAGGTGGCGCTGTTTCGATTTTCTGAGAAACTCAACCGATCTCAATGAAACTTTGTTTGTATGCATGGTTGTATGGAGCTAGAAAGATAGGATAGTTTTGCAGCCGATAGGTGGCGCTGTTGTCGATTTTTTTGAGAAACTCAACCGATCTCAATGAAACTTTGTATGTGTGCATGGTTGGATGCAGCTAGAAAGATAGGATAGTTTTGGACCCGATTGGTGGTGCTGTTGTCTGTTTTCTGAGAAACTCAACCGATCTCAATGGAACTTTGTATGTGAGCATGGTTGGATGCACCTAGAAATATAGGATAGTTTTGGACCCGATACGTGGCGCTGTTGTCGATTATTTTGAGAAACTCAACCAATCTCAATGAAACTTTGTTTGTATGCAGTTAGAAAGATAGGATAGTTTTGCACCTGATAGGTGGCGCTAGTTTTGGACCCGATAGGTGGTTCTGTTGTCCATTTTCTGAGAAACTCAACCGGTCTCAATGAAACCTTGTATGTGTGCGTGGTTGGATGCATCTAGTAAGATAGGATAGTTTTGGACCCGATAGGTGGCGCTGCTGTCGATTTTTTTTGAGAAACTCAACCAATCTCAATGAAACTTTGTATGTGTGCATGGTTGGATGCAGCTAGAAAGATAGGATAGTTTTTGACTCGAAAGGTGACGCTGTTGTCCATTTTCCGAGAAACTCAGCCGATCTCAATGAAACTTTGTATGTGAGCATGGTTGGATGCACCTAGAAAGATGGGATAGTTTTGGACCCGATACGTGGCGCTGTTGTCGATTATTTTGAGAAACTCAACCAACCTCAATGAAACTTTGTTTGTATACAGTTAGAAAGATAGGATAGTTTTGCACCTGATAGGTGGCGCTAGTTTTGGACCCGATAGGTGGTTCTGTTGTCCATTTTCTGAGAAACTCAACCGGTCTCAATGAAACCTTGTATGTGTGCGTGGTTGGATGCATCTAGTAAGATAGGATAGTTTTGGACACGATAGGTGGCGCTGCTGTCGATTTTTTTTGAGAAACTCAACCAATCTCAATGAAACTTTGTTTGTATGCATGGTTGTATGCAGCTAGAAAGATAGGATAGTTTTGGACGCGATAGGTGGCGCTGTTGTCCATTTTCTGAGAAACTCAACCGGTTTCAATGCAACTTTGTATGTGAGCATGATTGGATGCAGCTAGAAAGATAGGATAGTTTTTGACCCGATAGGCTGCGCTGTTGTCTATGTTTTTTTCGCTGTTTTTACTCCCAAAACTGTTTTAAGTATTTCCTGCGCATTAAAATATCTCCTGACGATTCGAAAAATACACACGTAATTGTTCAAGTAATAACTTCTGTCGGCACTCCCGGAGTGCCTGATGTTTTTTTTTTTCATTTCTTTATTTCAAAAACTTCTACCAATAAGCAAATTAATCTCTGTCGACTTTTATGAACAATACGGTGAATGGAAGCATTACAGATGCTCTACATGGTAAGGTAAAAGGGGTCCTCACCCAACTTGGAGTGTGCAACTATAGAATAGAATTTTAGAACTTGTTTTGGATAAAAATTCGCCAGCTTGATTTTTCTTATATATTTTATAATTTCAGAATTATGTTTTATATGATATTAAGGCTGCAATATATACATAGAACCACTTGGTCATACCCTGATATATTTATTACTGAAATCACATTTCGGGATCTAAATCACCTTGTACACATTTATCTTTTTTTTTTAGTAGATTTTCTGGTGTTAATTTCGTAGATGGTGGTTACTGTTGTTATCAAAAATGACCTTAGCATCCAGAGGTCTTTAGTGCTTTATATATACAAATCACAAGTTAATAGTTTCAGTTAATAGATTAAGTAGGGCTTGCCCCTCAACCAATGATGTAAGGGACAAGTTTTCATTCTGTTACAGATAACCACTGCCTATAATCAGCGTTGCCATTTTGACTGCTTTCCAGTCAGATCTGACTGGATTGATATGCATTTAGCTGGAAGATTTTCTAAAATCCAGCTGGATGTTTTTTTTAGCTGGATACGATTTTTGTTTGACTATTTTTAACTGATTCGTGTCATATCTGTCCAATCAGTAGTACCTACACATTTTAAAATTCAACCCGAGAACAATATTAAAATTAAAAGAAGAACAACCTTTTCTTTAATTTCGTTTTTCTGCTCTGGGATTGGAAGCATTTCTCACTAATGCAAATATTTAAATTTATGCGTTTAGATTGATACAAGTTTCTTTTACCCTTTTTTTAAATATACAAATGCTGCTTCAACTTTAATATATATCGTCTGAAAGTCTATGTAAAGTTTATTTATGAGTTCTTATTTGTAATAATTTGTTTTGTATATACATTATTTAGTTTTTAAAATACACTTCACTTTAATACATGATAGTAAATGGATTCAGTGTTTTTTTAATAGGGTTTATTTATGACTTTTTTAATTTTTCTATTCGTAGTTTTATTTTGCCTGGATTTTTAGTGGGAATTTTTTATTGTATTTCGATGACTGTTGATTTTGGTTTTTTGACTGTTCAAAATGGCAACGCTGCCTATAACCCTTAGGTCCTCGAAGTACAAAACTCTTAACAAGAATTAAACAAAACAGGTCTCTAAAAATATTTCCATCCTACGTAGTACCAAAATCATAGGTTCAGTAATATTTTTTGATTTCATATTTGCCAACCACTTTTAAATACATTTTATTGTGCTACAGCACAATTCGTAATAAAATTTATAAAGCCATAAAACTTTGGGTACGTTGTGTACATCACTGAAAATACCTGTTAAGTAAATTTGAACAAATTTTGGCAGCTTGGGGAAATCTTACCAAAATTCCCATGAAATTAAAAGCTACTAGAGGATAGCTTTTCGCAATGTAGGTAAAGGTAAAGAACTCCATTATTTTCCAGACTCGATAAACGGGCGGAATGTTTTGTTCCTAAGTTTTCGCATGAGTTACAGAACGTGGGCAATGGACACATTTTTGAAGTGCCAAGATTTGAACAAGGGATACCTTGTCAAGAAACACAAACAACACACAATTCAGTTCGGATTTCCTGAATTGAGTTTGGCGACATTAGCATTTTTCATTAAAACTCTTTTAAGCGTAGATGTGAATTCGAAAATAATGATGAGGCTTTGTTTCAAATGCCCAGGAACCTTCGTTGATGTTTGTTCTTTATCCTGCTTCATCAATTGTGTTTTTCCGTAAGAATGATGTTAAAGCTTCATGACGGTTTCAAGTCTACTGGCAATTTGAGGATATATCTAACTTATTTTAATTTAAGCCACTCGAAAATATGCGACACAGTTTAAAATCCAGCTCAATTGTCAAATATCTGTGCTCATGCTATTTATGCGTCTTTCGTTCAATGGAAACAAATTTTCTGGCCGCTTAATTCGAGTATTGTTGGAGAGGTTTCATGTCTGCAATTTACTGCATAACTGGTCTTGTTACTGTCTTAGGCTCCTACATTCAGTATTATTAATTCACCAACTGGATCCGGCATAATTCTGTTTTAACCGACAAATGGGAATAAATCCGGAATTTTATTTCTGCTTAAACCTGAAATACAGCAATACAAAGAAAGACTGATGAAAATCGGCCCAGTGGTTATTGAGTTATAACGGCATCGAGTTTCATCCCGAAGGAATTGTATATGTATATAGATTATTGTCTGCCACTTCCAAAATCCGTATTCGATGATGGTATAGCATTTTCAGTTTTAAAATATTCTTCTTCTGATTTTCGTCCCTGTTTTTCGGCCCAAAAATTTTAACACCAGTGTATGTTAAACTCATTTAATACCAAAGTCAACAATTTATTGAAAAAGTAAAGGTAGGGCAAACAGAGTGAAGTTATTACTTCTAAAACACAGAGCTGCTATGCTAATAAACTCGATGAGGACTAAGTATGATCTCGTGAAAAATGTTCTAAAATGCCAATGGCACTTATTACTGTAGGTTGCTTTAGAAAAACTTTGCAGATTTTAGTTAATCGAACGAATTTTTTTTGAGGCAACAGAACTTATGACGTTTTTTCTTAATTAATTTCTGAACCTATTTTTCAGCGCTGTGCCTACTGGCCTGGGTTGGCAAAACTACATGATTTTTAGTCGGCCGATGTAATCTACATAAACCATGTAGATTACATGTATTCTACATGTAGAAAGTAGAAAACCATAATAGTGAATTTTTGTAAATGCTCCCACGTTAGCTTGTAGGAGACTTACCTACATTATCACTGCGCTTGCAAAAACTTTTCCCGCAGTTTCTTAGTGCATTTTATTTTTGTTTCTATGACAACCAATCCCTTGCATTGCATCACGTAGAATAATCAGCGTTGCCATTTTGACTGCTTTCCAGTCAGATCTGACTGGCGACATTTTTTTTGAGAAACTCAACCAATCTCAATGAAACTTTGTATGTGTGCATGGTTGGATGCAGCTAGAAAGATAGGATAGTTTTTGACTCGAAAGGTGACGCTGTTGTCCATTTTCCGAGAAACTCAGCCGATCTCAATGAAACTTTGTATGTGTGCATGGTTGGATGCAGCTAGAAAGATAGGATAGTTTTGGACCCGATACGTGGCGCTGTTGTCGATTATTTTGAGAAACTCAACCAATCTCAATGAAACTTTGTTTGTATGCAGTTAGAAAGATAGGATAGTTTTGCACCTGATAGGTGGCGCTAGTTTTGGACCCGATAGGTGGTTCTGTTGTCCATTTTCTGAGAAACTCAACCGGTCTCAATGAAACCTTGTATGTGTGCGTGGTTGGATGCATCTAGTAAGATAGGATAGTTTTGGACCCGATTGGTGGTGCTGTTGTCTGTTTTCTGAGAAACTCAACCGATCTCAATGGAACTTTGTATGTGAGCATGGTTGGATGCACCTAGAAATATAGGATAGTTTTGGACCCGATACGTGGCGCTGTTGTCGATTATTTTGAGAAACTCAACCAATCTCAATGAAACTTTGTTTGTATGCAGTTAGAAAGATAGGATAGTTTTGCACCTGATAGGTGGCGCTAGTTTTGGACCCGATAGGTGGTTCTGTTGTCCATTTTCTGAGAAACTCAACCGGTCTCAATGAAACCTTGTATGTGTGCGTGGTTGGATGCATCTAGTAAGATAGGATAGTTTTGGACCCGATTGGTGGTGCTGTTGTCTGTTTTCTGAGAAACTCAACCGATCTCAATGGAACTTTGTATGTGAGCATGGTTGGATGCACCTAGAAATATAGGATAGTTTTGGACCCGATACGTGGCGCTGTTGTCGATTATTTTGAGAAACTCAACCAATCTCAATGAAACTTTGTTTGTATGCAGTTAGAAAGATAGGATAGTTTTGCACCTGATAGGTGGCGCTAGTTTTGGACCCGATAGGTGGTTCTGTTGTCCATTTTCTGAGAAACTCAACCGGTCTCAATGAAACCTTGTATGTGTGCGTGGTTGGATGCATCTAGTAAGATAGGATAGTTTTGGACCCGATTGGTGGTGCTGTTGTCTGTTTTCTGAGAAACTCAACCGATCTCAATGGAACTTTGTATGTGAGCATGGTTGGATGCACCTAGAAATATAGGATAGTTTTGGACCCGATACGTGGCGCTGTTGTCGATTATTTTGAGAAACTCAACCAATCTCAATGAAACTTTGTTTGTATGCAGTTAGAAAGATAGGATAGTTTTGCACCTGATAGGTGGCGCTAGTTTTGGACCCGATAGGTGGTTCTGTTGTCCATTTTCTGAGAAACTCAACCGGTCTCAATGAAACCTTGTATGTGTGCGTGGTTGGATGCATCTAGTAAGATAGGATAGTTTTGGACACGATAGGTGGCGCTGCTGTCGATTTTTTTTGAGAAACTCAACCAATCTCAATGAAACTTTGTTTGTATGCATGGTTGTATGCAGCTAGAAAGATAGGATAGTTTTGGACGCGATAGGTGGCGCTGTTGTCCATTTTCTGAGAAACTCAACCGGTTTCAATGCAACTTTGTATGTGAGCATGATTGGATGCAGCTAGAAAGATAGGATAGTTTTTGACCCGATAGGCTGCGCTGTTGTCCATTTTCCGAGAAACTCAGCCGATCTCAATGAAACTTTGTATGTGAGCATGGTTGGATGCACCTAGAAAGATGGGATAGTTTTGGACCCGATACGTGGCGCTGTTGTCGATTATTTTGAGAAACTCAACCAACCTCAATGAAACTTTGTTTGTATACAGTTAGAAAGATAGGATAGTTTTGCACCTGATAGGTGGCGCTAGTTTTGGACCCGATAGGTGGTTCTGTTGTCCATTTTCTGAGAAACTCAACCGGTCTCAATGAAACCTTGTATGTGTGCGTGGTTGGATGCATCTAGTAAGATAGGATAGTTTTGGACACGATAGGTGGCGCTGCTGTCGATTTTTTTTGAGAAACTCAACCAATCTCAATGAAACTTTGTTTGTATGCATGGTTGTATGCAGCTAGAAAGATAGGATAGTTTTGGACGCGATAGGTGGCGCTGTTGTCCATTTTCTGAGAAACTCAACCGGTTTCAATGCAACTTTGTATGTGAGCATGATTGGATGCAGCTAGAAAGATAGGATAGTTTTTGACCCGATAGGCTGCGCTGTTGTCTATGTTTTTTTCGCTGTTTTTACTCCCAAAACTGTTTTAAGTATTTCCTGCGCATTAAAATATCTCCTGACGATTCGAAAAATACACACGTAATTGTTCAAGTAATAACTTCTGTCGGCACTCCCGGAGTGCCTGATGTTTTTTTTTTCATTTCTTTATTTCAAAAACTTCTACCAATAAGCAAATTAATCTCTGTCGACTTTTATGAACAATACGGTGAATGGAAGCATTACAGATGCTCTACATGGTAAGGTAAAAGGGGTCCTCACCCAACTTGGAGTGTGCAACTATAGAATAGAATTTTAGAACTTGTTTTGGATAAAAATTCGCCAGCTTGATTTTTCTTATATATTTTATAATTTCAGAATTATGTTTTATATGATATTAAGGCTGCAATATATACATAGAACCACTTGGTCATACCCTGATATATTTATTACTGAAATCACATTTCGGGATCTAAATCACCTTGTACACATTTATCTTTTTTTTTAGTAGATTTTCTGGTGTTAATTTCGTAGATGGTGGTTACTGTTGTTATCAAAAATGACCTTAGCATCCAGAGGTCTTTAGTGCTTTATATATACAAATCACAAGTTAATAGTTTCAGTTAATAGATTAAGTAGGGCTTGCCCCTCAACCAATGATGTAAGGGACAAGTTTTCATTCTGTTACAGATAACCACTGCCTATAATCAGCGTTGCCATTTTGACTGCTTTCCAGTCAGATCTGACTGGCGACATTTTTTTGAGAAACTCAACCGATCTCAATGAAACTTTGTTTGTATGCATGGTTGTATGGAGCTAGAAAGATAGGATAGTTTTGCAGCCGATAGGTGGCGCTGTTGTCGATTTTTTTGAGAAACTCAACCGATCTCAATGAAACTTTGTATGTGTGCATGGTTGGATGCAGCTAGAAAGATAGGATAGTTTTGGACCCGATTGGTGGTGCTGTTGTCTGTTTTCTGAGAAACTCAACCGATCTCAATGGAACTTTGTATGTGAGCATGGTTGGATGCACCTAGAAATATAGGATAGTTTTGGACCCGATACGTGGCGCTGTTGTCGATTATTTTGAGAAACTCAACCAATCTCAATGAAACTTTGTTTGTATGCAGTTAGAAAGATAGGATAGTTTTGCACCTGATAGGTGGCGCTAGTTTTGGACCCGATAGGTGGTTCTGTTGTCCATTTTCTGAGAAACTCAACCGGTCTCAATGAAACCTTGTATGTGTGCGTGGTTGGATGCATCTAGTAAGATAGGATAGTTTTGGACCCGATAGGTGGCGCTGCTGTCGATTTTTTTTGAGAAACTCAACCAATCTCAATGAAACTTTGTATGTGTGCATGGTTGGATGCAGCTAGAAAGATAGGATAGTTTTTGACTCGAAAGGTGACGCTGTTGTCCATTTTCCGAGAAACTCAGCCGATCTCAATGAAACTTTGTATGTGAGCATGGTTGGATGCACCTAGAAAGATAGGATAGTTTTGGACCCGATACGTGGCGCTGTTGTCGATTATTTTGAGAAACTCAACCAACCTCAATGAAACTTTGTTTGTATGCAGTTAGAAAGATAGGATAGTTTTGCACCTGATAGGTGGCGCTAGTTTTGGACCCGATAGGTGGTTCTGTTGTCCATTTTCTGAGAAACTCAACCGGTCTCAATGAAACCTTGTATGTGTGCGTGGTTGTATGCAGCTAGAAAGATAGGATAGTTTTGGACGCGATAGGTGGCGCTGTTGTCCATTTTCTGAGAAACTCAACCGGTTTCAATGCAACTTTGTATGTGAGCATGATTGGATGCAGCTAGAAAGATAGGATAGTTTTTGACCCGATAGGCTGCGCTGTTGTCTATGTTTTTTCGCTGTTTTTACTCCCAAAACTGTTTTAAGTATTTCCTGCGCATTAAAATATCTCCTGACGATTCGAAAAATACACACGTAATTGTTCAAGTAATAACTTCTGTCGGCACTCCCGGAGTGCCTGATGTTTTTTTTTTTTCATTTCTTTATTTCAAAAACTTCTACCAATAAGCAAATTAATCTCTGTCGACTTTTATGAACAATACGGTGAATGGAAGCATTACAGATGCTCTACATGGTAAGGTAAAAGGGGTCCTCACCCAACTTGGAGTGTGCAACTATAGAATAGAATTTTAGAACTTGTTTTGGATAAAAATTCGCCAGCTTGATTTTTCTTATATATTTTATAATTTCAGAATTATGTTTTATATGATATTAAGGCTGCAATATATACATAGAACCACTTGGTCATACCCTGATATATTTATTACTGAAATCACATTTCGGGATCTAAATCACCTTGTACACATTTATCTTTTTTTTTAGTAGATTTTCTGGTGTTAATTTCGTAGATGGTGGTTACTGTTGTTATCAAAAATGACCTTAGCATCCAGAGGTCTTTAGTGTTTTATATATACAAATCACAAGTTAATAGTTTCAGTTAATAGATTAAGTAGGGCTTGCCCCTCAACCAATGATGTAAGGGACAAGTTTTCATTCTGTTACAGATAACCACTGCCTATAATCAGCGTTGCCATTTTGACTGCTTTCCAGTCAGATCTGACTGGATTGATATGCATTTAGCTGGAAGATTTTCTAAAATCCAGCTGGATGTTTTTTTTAGCTGGATACGATTTTTGTTTGACTATTTTTAACTGATTCGTGTCATATCTGTCCAATCAGTAGTACCTACACATTTTAAAATTCAACCCGAGAACAATATTAAAATTAAAAGAAGAACAACCTTTTCTTTAATTTCGTTTTTCTGCTCTGGGATTGGAAGCATTTCTCACTAATGCAAATATTTAAATTTATGCGTTTAGATTGATACAAGTTTCTTTTACCCTTTTTTTAAATATACAAATGCTGCTTCAACTTTAATATATATCGTCTGAAAGTCTATGTAAAGTTTATTTATGAGTTCTTATTTGTAATAATTTGTTTTGTATATACATTATTTAGTTTTTAAAATACACTTCACTTTAATACATGATAGTAAATGGATTCAGTGTTTTTTTAATAGGGTTTATTTATGACTTTTTTAATTTTTCTATTCGTAGTTTTATTTTGCCTGGATTTTTAGTGGGAATTTTTTATTGTATTTCGATGACTGTTGATTTTGGTTTTTTGACTGTTCAAAATGGCAACGCTGCCTATAACCCTTAGGTCCTCGAAGTACAAAACTCTTAACAAGAATTAAACAAAACAGGTCTCTAAAAATATTTCCATCCTACGTAGTACCAAAATCATAGGTTCAGTAATATTTTTTGGTTTCATATTTGCCAACCACTTTTAAATACATTTTATTGTGCTACAGCACAATTCGTAATAAAATTTATAAAGCCATAAAACTTTGGGTACGTTGTGTACATCACTGAAAATACCTGTTAAGTAAATTTGAACAAATTTTGGCAGCTTGGGGAAATCTTACCAAAATTCCCATGAAATTAAAAGCTACTAGAGGATAGCTTTTCGCAATGTAGGTAAAGGTAAAGAACTCCATTATTTTCCAGACTCGATAAACGGGCGGTATGTTTTGTTCCTAAGTTTTCGCATGAGTTACAGAACGTGGGCAATGGACACATTTTTGAAGTGCCAAGATTTGAACAAGGGATACCTTGTCAAGAAACACAAACAACACACAATTCAGTTCGGATTTCCTGAATTGAGTTTGGCGACATTAGCATTTTTCATTAAAACTCTTTTAAGCGTAGATGTGAATTCGAAAATAATGATGAGGCTTTGTTTCAAATGCCCAGGAACCTTCGTTGATGTTTGTTCTTTATCCTGCTTCATCAATTGTGTTTTTCCGTAAGAATGATGTTAAAGCTTCATGACGGTTTCAAGTCTACTGGCAATTTGAGGATATATCTAACTTATTTTAATTTAAGCCACTCGAAAATATGCGACACAGTTTAAAATCCAGCTCAATTGTCAAATATCTGTGCTCATGCTATTTATGCGTCTTTCGTTCAATGGAAACAAATTTTCTGGCCGCTTAATTCGAGTATTGTTGGAGAGGTTTCATGTCTGCAATTTACTGCATAACTGGTCTTGTTACTGTCTTAGGCTCCTACATTCAGTTTTATTAATTCACCAACTGGATCCGGCATAATTCTGTTTTAACCGACAAATGGGAATAAATCCGGAATTTTATTTCTGCTTAAACCTGAAATACAGCAATACAAAGAAAGACTGATGAAAATCGGCCCAGTGGTTATTGAGTTATAACGGCATCGAGTTTCATCCCGAAGGAATTGTATATGTATATAGATTATTGTCTGCCACTTCCAAAATCCGTATTCGATGATGGTATAGCATTTTCAGTTTTAAAATATTCTTCTTCTGATTTTCGTCCCTGTTTTTCGGCCCAAAAATTTTAACACCAGTGTATGTTAAACTCATTTAATACCAAAGTCAACAATTTATTGAAAAAGTAAAGGTAGGGCAAACAGAGTGAAGTTATTACTTCTAAAACACAGAGCTGCTATGCTAATAAACTCGATGAGGACTAAGTATGATCTCGTGAAAAATGTTCTAAAATGCCAATGGCACTTATTAGTGTAGGTTGCTTTAGAAAAACTTTGCAGATTTTAGTTAATCGAACGAATTTTTTTTGAGGCAACAGAACTTATGACGTTTTTTCTTAATTAATTTCTGAACCTATTTTTCAGCGTTGTGCCTACTGGCACTATCACTTGCTGGCAGTCTGGCGCTGCCAACTGATTTAAATGCTCAAAGCGATCTGACGTATGCCAGCCGATTGTCTCAGCTAATCGCGACAAATCTACTCAAGGACAATATGGAAATAGATGGCAATAGCGCTTATTCGCCACTGGGTGTGGCTACGACTTTGGCTATATTGGCTGAGGCGTCAGATGGCGAAACGTACAACGAGTTCATAACTGCACTCAACAGCCCAAAGTCGAAGTCGGATCTTCGGCAATCATTTAAACGCATTTTGCGTAATTTCCAAACACCAGTGACAGAATCCCCGCAAAATCCGTCCTTCAAAACGTGGCTGTACATCTATAGGAATTATACAGCACGCGATGAATTCAAGCAGATACTCGTCAATAATTACTGTGTTGAAGTAAAAGACATTAACCGCAGCGAGTACAACTGGGATGTACCTAATACATCGCTTGATGATGCATCACTTGAATCGTCCAGCACAAGCAACAGTAAGGATGTTATTGGATTCGAAACACTTAAGAAATTGACCATCGACAAGCAGCAGGACGAAGAGATTGCCAATATCGAAGCCGACAAGGAGGCGTCCAAGTTTGATAAATTTGTCGATGATAAGCAATACGTTGAAGCACCATTAATTAGAGAGGAAATCGGCCGAGAGAAGCTACAACAGCAAGAACAACAGCAACAACAGCTGGAGGGCGACGATGAGGAACTCTCGACCACTGTTAGCGACGATGCAATGATTAATGATATGCTTGGAGTAGATGAGTCAGCGAAAGCCGGTCCGACTGCCTCAAAACGCGACGAAGAGATTAACGTACAGGAAAATGAGACTGTTCAGGATGAGGAGAAAATCGATGCAATCCGCAAGAACTATGCTGGAGTGGAGGAGATCCAACCACCACCACAAGAATCCAATGAACCGCAAAAAGTAACAATTCCACTACAAAAACTTGTGGACGGGGGCAGCGAAATAATGCAAGCACTTGAGTCCCACTTCACATCGAGAAGGGTACGTTTCGCTGCCCATGGTCCCATCGCCATTATTTTCTTATTAATTTGTTTTTTCTTCTCTTTTATATGCAGCTCAGTGGAGCACGAAGCCTTTTCCGCAAGGATGATATAGCATCAGCGCTTAGTGCCAATTCAATAACTGGCAAGGAGGCGGGATCGCGTACAAAAATGTTGCTCTTTAATGGTTTGTACTATCGTGGCAATTGGGCTTATCCGTTCCAGGAATTACGCTCTGGTCCAAATGAGATCTTCCATCTGACATCGGATCAATCCTTGCAAACACCAATGATGCATGCACGTGGCAAGTATCGAGTAGCCGATTTGGAAGCACTTAATGCTTGCGCTGTGTCATTCCCCTACGAGGTGAGATAGTGCGTAAACGTGAATATATTGTGTAGTCGGTTCCAAATCGCTTACACTATGCATTTAGTTGCAGTTCTTTTGGAATAAAAATACGTATATTAACGAGTTACGCGACATCTAAATGAACTTATAAATTTTACAGAACCAACGCTACTCGCTGTTAGTGGTGATGCCCAAGGACGTCGATGGTCTTCACAAGCTAATTGAAAATCTCAACCCGGACATTTTTGCCATTATCAATGGGCTACAAAAGGAGCGGGAAATTTACATAAGCCTTCCGAAATTCCAAGTAGAGGAAACATCTCGATCCGAGTCGATGCTGAAGGAGCTTGGACTGCTTAGACTTTTTAACCGTGGATCAGCAGAATTAAGCCAGCTTTCTGATGATCCTGATTTGCATGTTGACGAGATTGTGCAATTCGTGAGTGTAAGGGTGGATGAAGGTGGCAGCTCGGAAAATGTGCTTTCCGCTAGTAGTACTGTCGGTGCAAGGATTTTGGATGATTCGGTGGAGCTGAAAGTTGAAGTTAATCGACCATTTTTGTACTTCGTACTGGACAATGATGAAGACTTCGTTATTGTGTCAGGTAAAATCACTGCTCCTGCATTCAAACAGGACCTGGGTGTTGATTTAAATATCGAGTATACTCAATCGTAGGGAGATTACTGTCTTCGTCTGAGAATTCTATGTTAAGTAAGTCGATTTGAATAAAAATAAACCCCTAAGACTGGAAAATACGCCTTGCACTTGTTATTAGAGAGAGATGGCTGTAATATTTGGATTATGTATTTGGTTGTTTTACTACAATAGGCATAGCTGTGGCGTTGCAGTTTAATTGTTCCTTGCTGAGTTCAGTTCAACGTTTTACTTTTGAACTCGATATAATGCCACGAAAAGATTTTCATGAATAAAATACAATCAGAGTCCAGCGGGAGTTGAGCGATAATAAAACACCAAATGTATTTTGTTGACATAGAAAATCCAAGAAAAAACATTATCTGGTTGGTTGGTTGGTTTATGTGTCTGTATTCCCTATTACCTGGCGAGGGAAAAACACAAATAACGCATTGAGCGCCGTTTTGAAACCACTACTAGCGGAACCTGAAATTAAGGGGGGAGAAGGGTATTAAGGAAGCTATAAACCAGCCTGTGGAGTTGAGAAATTTTAAGATATGATTGAAATGGATAGGTACTTTGGATGGCCGAAAGGTCATCATAGAAGGGATAACTTAGTGGACTGTGTCCGGTTTTGGTTTGCTACGGCAGTGAGTGTAATGGGGGATGCCAAGCTTGGCTGCGTAAGTTCCTAAAATTCAATGGCTGCACTAATTGGAGTTAGTCTAGCAACAACTACACATCTTCCTTGAAATGATACAGTTCGTCAGGTTTATCTACCTTGCCTCCGTAATAGAAGTGAAATGCATGAGAATCGCTCTCTTTACGTATCCCAGCTGAGGGAGGAATTCCTCCGTATCAGACACGCACAGAGCAGTGCAGGTTCATGGGCATTTTCATTCAGCTCTACGTTTCTGTGGACGGGAACCCAGACGATAGTGTCTTACTGATGCATTTCACAACAAGCTTGGACGTTGACCTGATTGAAACGATAGCCTTAATCGCGGGTTGACTGTCGGCGAAGATACCTATTTTTTCCTGGTTTCGCTATGTTAATGAGCAGTCTACACGCCTCTGTTGGAAAGACTATGACTGCGTTGGGAAGCCGAAAAGATTCGGAAATGTGTAATTCTGTTGAGAAAATGCCGGCTCCCAACAAGTTCGTAGACGAGTAAGTCGTTGTGTTGAACCAAAGCAGAATATTTGTTTATCTAAATTAATATAATGTAGTTAATGAAAATATGTATAAAAATGTTTGTTTTCTTTCAATTTCTTTTTATATAAATGAAATGTTAATCTCTACCTCTATAAAAGAGAACACATTTTTCTGTTTGTCCGCGAAGAGGGTGAAGGCTCGTAACGAAACCTCAACAATATAGATATTAATCGATTTGTCGTGAGTAGCGCTATTACATAGGATGGTTTTTAGTATCCTAAAGTCCGTTATTGGTCCTTCAAACTCATTTTATATGAGTTTTTAACTAAAAAAAGACCATTTTTTATGGTTTAAACATATATTACTACGAAATGGTCAAACAAATTTGAATATGAATTTTGACGAAAAAAAGCCTAACTTGAAAAAAAAAGATGCCTTTTTCAATAAAATAGTGCATAAAATATTTTTTTATGTAAATTGGAGCAATAAATCAAAAATTAAACACAAATATAAAAAAAATAACAAAAACTTTTTTTTTCGTTTGGAAACACATTCTTTAAGACCGAGCACCGAGGTCTTCTTTTTGCCAAGATTTTTTAAGAATATTTAAAAAAAATAAAAAGTCAGTATACGTTGAATCAAAAAAATATATACATATATTTGAAATATAAAAAAAAGATGCCTTTTTGGAAATAAAAAAGCCTTAGCTAATGAAATAATGCCTGAAAGGCATGAAAAAGCATAGGTTGGCATCGCTGTGCGGACACGTTAATACATTTTTTTTTCTTCTCTCTTCTTTCTTTGTACTAGACTACTAGCTATTGTGTAGGTATAGTGTGAGTGTCTGGTTAATATTTTTTTAGTTTTTTGAAGTTATTACTTCTTTAGCGTTGGGCACTTTAAGATGGGAAGAAATTAAAGAATTCGCGTTACCTTTAAAACGACACCGCGTCATCGTCACCGAGAAACCGACACCCGATAGGTGGCGCTGTTGTCGATTTTCTGAGAAACTCAACCGATCTCAATGAAACTTTGTATGTGTGCATGTTTGTATGCAACCAGAAAGATAGGATAGTTTTGGACCTGATAGGTGGCGCTGTTGTCGATTTTCTGAGAAACTCAACCGATCTCAATGAAACTTTGTATGTGTGCATGTTTGTATGCAGCTAGAAAGATAGGATAGTTTTGGACCCGATAGGTGGCGCTGTTGTCAATTTTCTGAGAAACTCAACCGATCTCAACGAAACTTTGTATGTGTGCATGGTTGTATGCAGCTAGAAATATAGGATAGTTTTGGACCCGATACGTGGCGCTGTTGTCGATTATTTTGAGAAACTCAACCAATCTCAATGAAACTTTGTTTGTATGCAGTTAGAAAGATAGGATAGTTTTGCACCTGATAGGTGGCGCTAGTTTTGGACCCGATAGGTGGTTCTGTTGTCCATTTTCTGAGAAACTCAACCGGTCTCAATGAAACTTTGTATGTGTGCATGGTCCATGGTTGTATGCAGCTAGAAAGATAGGATAGTCTTGGACCCGATAGGTGACGCTGTTGTCGATTTTTTTGAGAAACTCAACCGATTTCAATGAAACTTTGGATGCGTGCATGTTTGTATGCATCTAGAAAGATAGAATAGTTTTGGACCCGATAGGTGGCGCTGTTGTCGATTTTCTGAGAAACTCAACCGATCTCAATGAAACTTTGTGTGTGTGCATGTTTGTATGCAACCAGAAAGATAGGATAGTTTTGGACCCGATAGGTGGCGCTGTTGTCGATTTTCTGAGAAACTCAACCGATCTCAATGAAACTTTGTATGTGTGCATGTTTGTATGCAGCTAGAAAGATAGGATAGTTTTGGACCCGATAGGTGGCGCTGTTGTCAATTTTCTGAGAAACTCAACCGATCTCAATGAAACTTTGTATGTGTGCATGGTCCATGGTTGTATGCAGCTAGAAAGATAGGATAGTTTTGGACCCGATAGGTGGCGCTGTTGTCGATTTTCTGAGAAACTCAACCGATCTCAATGAAACTTTGTATGTGTGCATGTTTGTATGCAACCAGAAAGATAGGATAGTTTTGGACCCGATAGGTGGCGCTGTTGTCGATTTTCTGAGAAACTCAACCGATCTCAATGAAACTTTGTATGTGTGCATGTTTGTATGCAACCAGAAAGATAGGATAGTTTTGGACCCGATAGGTGGCGCTGTTGTCGATTTTCTGAGAAACTCAACCGATCTCAATGAAACTTTGTATGTGTGCATGTTTGTATGCAACCAGAAAGATAGGATAGTTTTGGACCCGATAGGTGGCGCTGTTGTCGATTTTCTGAGAAACTCAACCGATCTCAATGAAACTTTGTATGTGTGCATGTTTGTATGCAGCTAGAAAGATATGATAGTTTTGGACCCGATAGGTGGCGCTGTTGTCGATTTTTTTGAGAAACACAACCGATCTCAATGAAACTTTGTATGTGTGCATGTTTGTATGCAGCTAGAAAGATAGGATAGTTTTGGACCCGACAGGTGGCGCTGTTGTCAATTTTCTGAGAAACTCAACCGATCTCAATGAAACTTTGTATGTGTGCATGGTTGTATGCAGCTAGAAAGATAGGATAGTCTTGGACCCGATAGGTGGCGCTGTTGTCGATTTTTTTGAGAAACTCAACCGATTTCAATGAAACTTTGGATGCGTGCATGTTTGTATGCATCTAGAAAGATAGGATAGTTTTGGACCCGATAGATGGCGCTGTTGTCGATTTTTTTGAGAAACTCAACCGATCTCAATGAAACTTTGTATGTGTGCATGTTTGTATGCAGCTAGAAAGGTAGGATAGTTTTGGACCCGATAGGAGGCGCTGTTGTCAATTTTCTGAGAAACTCAACCGATCTCAACGAAACTTTGTATGTGTGCATGTTTGTATGCAACCAGAAAGATAGGATAGTTTTGGACCCGATAGGTGGCGCTGTTGTCGATTTTCTGAGAAACTCAACCGATCTCAATGAAACTTTGTATGTGTGCATGTTTGTATGCAGCTAGAAAGATATGATAGTTTTGGACCCGATAGGTGGCGCTGTTGTCGATTTTTTTGAGAAACACAACCGATCTCAATGAAACTTTGTATGTGTGCATGTTTGTATGCAGCTAGAAAGATAGGATAGTTTTGGACCCGACAGGTGGCGCTGTTGTCAATTTTCTGAGAAACTCAACCGATCGCAATGAAACTTTGTTTATATGCATGGTTGGCCTGAGGTTTCCAATATGCGAACTGAGCAAATTCATTTTTTTTTATTTTTTTTATTTAAATTGAGTTATTCTAAGATGTACTGTAGAAGAATTTTTCTGCACAAACTTTTTTTCCTATTTTTTTTTGTATTTTTAAAGTTTTAAATTTTCACTGAAAATTGCATGTAAGCAAACTGCACATATGGACACGTTCACTTTGCATAACGTTTGTGTTGCAGTGGAGGGGGATGTGTGGGGGGGGGGGGGGTGAATTTTGGAAAATATTATAGGTAGGTATTGCCGTATGTCAAAAAGTTAAAACAATTTTGTCTTTTTTGATTTTTTTTTTACTGAATATATTATACTGCTAAATATATATATATAAACTTTAGCTCCAGGCGCCTGCCTGACAGTTGTTGGCATACCCTTAGCGGAGCGACGAAGTCGCGTGAGCGTCTAAACCCTGCGAAAAAAAAGGGTTAAAATCCTGTTAGCGAGCGAAGCGAACCACGCACCCCATACTTTAAATACACCAGACATTCGTAAAGGCGCCTGCCTGATAGTTGTTGACATACCCTAAGCGGAGCAGTTGTGCATGTGTATTTAGATTTCGGAAAAAAAAGGTTTCAAATCTTTCTGCATAAATCACATAAACATGGTTTCATTAAAAAAATATATTAAAATTTAATATAAAAAAAAGTAAAAAATTAATAAAAAACTTAAAAAAAAAAAATGCATTTCCTCAAAAAAAAAAAAAAAATATTATATTTATGTTTTTTAGCCCATTTTAAGCTATAAAAAAATAAAAAAAAATGTTTGCTTAGTGCGCATATTGGAAACCTGCCCCCTCTCTTCTCTACCTCTATAAAAGAGAACACATTTTTCTGTTTGTCCGCGAGTAGGGAGTAGGTACGTAACGATACCTCAATAATATATAAAGCAATCGATTTGTCGTGAGTAGCGGTATTACATAGGATGGTTTTTAGTATCCTCACTTCATGTTCACATGTATGCATTTATTAAAGGACCCAGCAAAGCGGGTACATCCAGCTAGTTAATAATATTAATAATATAGAGAAATGAATTTTTAAAACTATTTGTTGAGCTTAATAAAACTTATTTGAATGTTTTTCTTTTTGTAATTAGCTTAAGATTGTTCTAAAACAGAAGTTTGTATTAGTTTATAAGATATTGTATCTTAAAATGCAATAACCTGCAAATATATAAATAAATTAAAATTAAGTCCGCCTGAAATCAAAATTGGTATTCTCAAAGCTAAAAATTATATTCACCTTTCGAATGAGGTAGAATTTTACAGCACGTCAAGTAAACCATTTTGGCAGGTTGTGAAAGAAAACACAATATTGAAATTTAAATTTCATGGGAACTGGTGTTTTCGATTGACAAAAGAAATAAATACTAATATGTATGTATGTTTAATGAGTATTTATGGGTTTTCGCAATGCTACTTTGGGCGATATGAGTTCAGTTTTCAGTATTTCTTCGATTCTCAATGAAGCAGTTACGCGTAATCGAAATATACCGAACTATAGGTACGAGAGCCCCAAGACTGCTTTGAACGAATGGCACTATTTCCGAACACATTTATGTCAACGCGAACGGATATCATTCAATAAGTGCTTTCATTTAAATTGTTTGATTTATTTTAATTTTACTCTTATTTTCTCACACACAAATCAAAAATCAATGAAGTATCAAACGCATTATTCCGTACATATACGAGATGCAAATCCGCCGAGTTACTTAATAAAACACAATTAAAGTAAAAAAATGCATCCGCATTATACCGTTTTGCCGTTTGTAGTTGTCCAGCATTTGAAATATCCGTCCCCTTAAATCAGTATGCGAGGACGATTTCAACCCTGAGCATACTATTTATCTATTCGAGCACCTTATGGTTATGGTATCACTTATCCCAAAAAAATATATATCGTCCAAAAGGAGTTGAAACTTCCCTAAATACGCAAAAGCAATTTCGGTATATTTTCTCATGGGCGCATTTTTGATGAAATGAAATGGTTAATGCTTTTACCATTTTTAAATTAAATAAAATATGAACACAGCTCAAATCTGCTTGTTGTTCATTTGAAAAGAACGATTATCCCGTTAGTAGTTTTAAAAGGGATTCTGCAAAAGATTTGTGCCAACTCTTTTTAGTAGTGGGTTTTAATGCTGTTTAAAACCTACCTACTGATAAATTAACACAAAACTCAAATTTTCATCCATAACATTTTTAATATTACAGATTTTCCCAATTTCCCTTAACAAGAAAGGGTTCCATAAGTAAGTTGCAAAACGGATGTTTTTGTCGCGTTGCAGGATAAGTCTCATTTTAAAGGACCGCTGGTTGCACCCTTTTTCCGAATTCATATTCAATGAACTCGTAGTCGAATCCCATTGGAATTATGTGGACAAGTTTACGTATCTCACGGTCTGAAGTGTTGAAGGTAATAAAATATTATGGCCGTCTATTCGTTTATTTGATTGCAATCCACTGCGGGTTCTGCAAGGCCAAAATACTGGTCTTCACATGTGACACATAAATGCTCAGAGCCTGTTACTTAAAATTGATGAGTTTCGTGATCTGTTTGAGGGTTCTGGCATTGATGTGGTATGTGTATCTGAGACGTGGCTTTGGTCCGATCTTAAAGATGCTTTCATTGATATATGTGGTTATAAGATTTTTCGAAGTGACCAAATTGGCCGTATTGGTGGTGGGACAGCTGTGGTGGTCGACTCTCTTGAAGGCTTAGACGGCGTTGCCAGATCAACAAATTAAATTTCATCAAATTTAAATTAATAGCAATTTTGTGTTTTTTTTTTCACTTTTTAAATTCTTTTGAAATTAACCTAAAACATAAGTCCGATAAAGAGAGCTATTGTTTTCCTACTTTTTATTTATTTCTTACTTAGTTTTTCTTTTTCTTGCTTTCCTTCTTATATTAATAATACAACCTGCCTGAAGTCATGGAAGTGAATGTAGGTACGACGGTGCGGGTTCTGCGAGGCCAAAATACTGGTCTTCACATGTGACACATAAATGCTCAGAGCCTGTTACTTAAAATTGATGAGTTTCGTGATCTGTTTGAGGGTTCTGGCATTGATGTGGTATGTGTATCTGAGACGTGGCTTTGGTCCGATCTTAAAGATGCTTTCATTGATATATGTGGTTATAAGATTTCTCGAAGTGACCAAATTGGCCGTATTGGTGGTGGGACAGCCATATATGTGAGAGATGGTATCAAAAGTACGCCAAAGTATTCCTCGGCAGAAGAAAGTTACTCCGATTTTGATTACACGTTTGTGGAATTGGTAAGTGCTGACACAAAACTTCTGCTTGGTACAGCGTACAGGCCAAATAAATATATAAACTATGGTCCCTTTCTGACTTAATTATAGAGTAAATCTCACTTACCTGTCCCAATGTTATTTTGTGTGGGGACCTAAACAGTAATTTGCTGAGCGAAGTTCATCTTCTGCAAGAATTAAATACTCTCAACTTAGCCTCTGTTAATACTACTGCACCGACCCACTTTGCTGTTGATCCTCCAACACTTTTGGACTTATTTCTGGTTAGTGACCTAACCAAAGTGTCTTTATATGATCAACATTCTGCATCTGCATTCTGAAAGCATGACCTTATCTTCCTCACATTTGGCTTTAATGTTGTATCTACCGCTTGTTCCTTTGAATACCGTGACTTCAAAAATCTTGATTACTCTCTTTTAGAGGATCACGTTTGTAGTGTTGTATAAACTGGGACCTTGTATATTGCTTGGCTTCTCCCAATGACCAAGTCGAGTTTCATAAATGGAAACGCTGTCGCTCCGAAGAACATCGACGTGAATATTGCTCGCTTCGAAATAAAGTAGTTCTGGAGATTCGGCCTGCAAAAACAAATATTTACTAAACTAAACTAAATGCTTCATTGGGGGGTAAACTTCTGTGGAAGAATCTTCGAAAGATTGGTTTGGATAAGACTAAATCCCGCCTAACGAAAGAAAAAGACCCTAACCTGCTAAATCAAATGTTTGTGCCATCACATACCTCTAGGCTCAATTTCTAACCTTCTGTTAGGACCTGTACTTTTTCTTATATACACGAACGATCTACCACAAAATGACGAAACTACTGTTGCCACATTTTCAGATGATACGGCTGTACTTGCTGTCGGCAAAACCGTGCAGGAAGTTACAGACAAACTGCAAAGGACAGTAGATGATATATCTGATTGGACCAAAAAATGGCAAATAAAATTAAATGAACTTAAGGCAATCCATGTTCACTTCACCAATAAAAACGTACAACACATACCTGTGTAAATTAATAACAAAGCAGTTCTTCATTCGAACTCAGCTAAGTACTTAGGCATGACTCTAGACGCGAAGTTGCGCTGGAAAACTCATGTAAAGAAAAAACATGACGAACTAAATATCCGATACAATAAAATGCATTGGCTCATAGGAAGGCATTCATGCCTCTCAATATTTATAATAAACTGCTTCTATATAAGCAAGTCCTAAAACCAATATGGACATATGGTCTCCAGCTTTGGGGGTGCACAAGTAAGACAAACCTTCAAAGCATTCAATGCTTCCAAAACAAAGTACTACGCAATATTGTTAATGCGCCATGGTACATACGTTACGCTGATCTACATAGAGAAATCGAAACGGTAGAGGACGAGGTCAGAAATGTCACAAGAAGACATGAAGGTAGGCTTCGCAATCATGCAAATTCAGAAGTAGTCGAACTACTTAATAACAACAATTTAGTTAGAAGATTACGAAGAGTAAAACCATTCGAACTAGCTAACTAGGAATAAAGAAAATAAATATAAAATTTAAGTACAATCACACCAACAAAAGTGATAACGAATTAAAAAACAAAAGGTATTAGACCAACGCTAGTACCTTACAGAATAGAATGATAGGTATTAAAAACAAATTGCTGATTAGTTTAACGACTAGGTGCGATTATTGGAAGGATGGTAGCACCATGCTTCCCTCGGGTGTTTTTTAGTGGGTGAGCCAACCGCAAGTCCCACACTATCGCAAAGCTCGCATGCGATGTCTTTCAATGATTTTACATCCAGCTACACGCAAAAAAAAAAAAAAATTTTCTCACCTACACCTCAATTAGAAAACCCACCTCCTGTTGAATGCCCGAGTGTCTTCTTCACTGGATTGGTATGTGCCGATGTAGTCGAGAGCATAATATCCATCAAATCTAAAGCCATAGCTCTTGATGAAATCCATCCATCTGTTTTAAAAATTATCTTGCCAATAGTTCTACCGCACATCACACACAGCTTTAACACCGTACTTAATACTGGAGTTTTTCCAGATCATTGGAAATTAGCCAAAGTTATACCTGTACATAGGACACCCAAGGGGGAAGACTGTAAAATTGTAGATCAGCGTTGCGTATGTACCAAGGTGCATTAACAACGTTCCTCAGTACTTTATTTTGGAAGACTTGAATTTTTTTGTAAATTTGTTTGGCATGTACTGTACATGCCCACAATTGGAGCCCGTAGGTCCATACCTATTGGTTTCAAGACTTTCTTGTATAGCAGTAATTTATTGTAGTTGGACAGGGATGAGTATCTCCCAATAAGCCAATACATTTTACTGTATCGCATGTTCAGCTCATCTCTTTTTTTCTTTACGTGCGCTTTCCAACGCAGTTTAGCATCTACGGTCATGCCTATAGATATTCCACTAGATTGTTATTAATGTAACTGGAATATGTGGTACGTTTTTATATGTAAAATTAATATGGACTGACTTTTGGTCATTCAATCTAATCTGTCACCTTTTAGTCCATTCACGGTTAAAAATCCTGGCGTTAAATTTAATATTTTTGGGGTTGTATATAAGTCCACACCGGAAAAATATTAAAATTTAATATTTTGCATATATTCAAATTAAAGAACTAATACAAGATTTATTAATTTTAAATTATGTCTGATATTGCAAAATAAGTGTGAAATATTAAATTTTAATATATAGACGGAGACGGGTTTTAATGCAAAACTATTTAAATTAAACCCTTATTTATATTGATAAGAACGGATTTTAATACATTTGTATTCGAATTCAATAAACTGCAGATTAAAATTTAATACTTTAACCTCAAATTCAATACTTCCATAACCCATAGAATATTAAATTATAATACAATCTTATTATATTTAAAACTTCTTTATATTTGATTTAAATATCAATGGGATACATTTCAACACCAAAAATATTTTATTTTAATACTAATTGTTATTGACTAAATATTACAATACATTTATACAAAACTGTTCAGCGTAGGCAAATTCCCGTGTATTTTTATCCCCTTTGAAAATAATCCTATAAAGTGCCGCTGTGCTTCTTTTAGTGGGTTTATTTTTCTTGAACTTTAAATGAAGAAGAACTAATGAATGCTCGAGTTATCTGATTAATTATTTAGTCAATTACTTACTTTTTGGATAGCAATAGCTATATTTCTGAGGCAATGACCTGGAACCCACTGGAACATCTCTGGCGCTTCACAACTTAAAGACAAAAGGCAAATATTATAACCTCTTACAAGAATATTTTGAATTTAAATCTCCTTACTTGTAAGAATAATATTCTCATTGGATATCTATGTAACTCCCTTTATAATTATTACTTTCACTCGTTTGTATTTGTCAAGCATTTTTCTTTTACAAAACCTTTATCCGAATGATTCACTTCATTGAGTAGCACGCGCAAACTAACTCTAAATTCTTAACCAAGCGAAAAAGTAGTATATTTGGGTTCAAAAATAATACCGATAGCTATATTTAAATCTAATCACGTTGGTTCAGATTTTGTATTAAAACCAAATACAAATGTATTGAAGTTGATGGCCTTAAATAAGTTCGTATTAAAATGTAATCAGAGTAGATCTTATATTTCAGGTCTACCTACTATAGCTTAATTGCAATAAATTCTTGATTGAAATATTATTTTAATATAGACCGGATTAGATTGCAGAGCAAAAATATTGGATTTCAATCTTTCGATATTAAAACTCAGAAAATTCGTATTGAAATGATCATTTTAATAAAAAAATTATTAAATTTTAATATGAGAATATTACAGAAAAAGTTTAATAAATTTAAAATATTAAAAACAAATTTTTCTTGTATTGCATAGACCTGTAATACTGCGGAGGTATTAAAAAACGCCCCCATATTTTTAACCGAATTCTTCAGAATTCTGAAATACCGTTTATTGCCATTTGACGCTTTTTTGTTGCTATTTCGACAGTTGCTCAAACTGCAAGCACAGCAGTGTCATCTGCAAAAGTTGCTATTGTAGTTTCTTCACTTTCAGGTAGATCGCTAGTAAACAGAAGGTATAAGACTGGCCCTAGCACACTACCTTGTACACTGGCTTTAATTCCTCTTAATGTTGAGTACCTACATACTCTGTCTCTTGTTTAATTCTGAAGAATCGATCTGTTATATATGACTCCAGAATGGTCGAATACTGCTTCGGCAGTTGCCTTTGTAATTTATGGATCAGTCCCTTATGCCAGACTTTATCGAAAGCTTGTGCTATATCAAGAAATATTGTAGAGCACATATTTTTCTCTTCGAATGCTTTTTCGATTTTATCTGTGATTCTATGCACCTGATCAATTATAGAGTTCTTGTTTCTAAACCGAAATTGATGATTTGGAAGTATAGTGATTTTTCATTAATAATTTTTTGCAGACGTTTTTCCAGCATTTTTTCGAGTAGCTTGGACAACATTGCTTTATAAATGCGATTCGGTTATGGAATGCATTGCCCAGAAATATTAAAAGCATTGGTAACCCGACAACATTTCGAAGGGAATTAAAAGCTGTTCTCTCAGCGCCACCTCTCGCGAACGTCTGACAAACATCCGAGAGTATAATTGTCTTGAAAGAGCTTCTCAATCGGGCGGTTGGAATCGGCATAAAATTCTAGATCCCTACCATTCGTTCCAAAAATTAAAAACTCACACAAAACAAATGGTTGTGAGAAGCTACCGACCTGTTCTGTTGCGCCAACAATTTTTATTTTTATTTTTTTTCTCTCAGTAAATGACTAGCTCTCTTTCTCTCTACTTGTTTAGGTATATAGTGTGACCATCAGCTTCTCTCAAAAATATTCCACTTACTCTCAAAAGTGGAATATTTATATAAATTTATATTCCACTTCAGCTTTTTTTTTTGTTACCAAATAAAATAAATAAAACGAATTTTAAATCATTAATACAAAATAAGTAAACTTTTATTTCAAACAAAGATAAAAAAAATATTAGGAACCATTCTTAAAAAACCTAAAAAACTATAATTGCAACAAAAAATATCATTTATTTATTATTAGATATTAAAAAAAGTTTAAAAGTTTGGAAGATCAAAATCCAGTCGTTAGATTCGTCAATAATTAGACTATATGGACCAGATCCAACATCGAGCCTTAAGTGATTTCTGAGAAATGGTGATAGTACTTGCCTTATTACAGCTGCACATTTTGTTCTTTTTATTGTGACTTTGCTAATGCTAGGACTGTCACTACAGATGTTCTTTACACAACCCATGAAGGCAGATCGAATTTCGTTAGTTTTTGAAGTATTGCTTACTTTTTCTTGTTTTTGGAAAACTATTTTCTGATTAAGGCGTAACCCCTTTGTGCAAGATATGTGTTTTTTGGTGTTGAGATGCTGCTTTAAAGATTACTTTTTTAATATAACTTTAACATTACAAACTTTGCAACGTGATTCATGAGTGTTATCTTCCAAAGTTAGCCAGTCCTTGAACAAAATATTCCTCAGATAGTCATCTTTAACTAATTTTCCAAAATTGACTCTGCAATGAAGAAGATCATACAAGCGTGAAAGCTTAATGTACTAACACACAAACGTATGTAAAAATATGTACTTCCGCTTTGTTGTCACCTTGTGGACCCATTCCGTTAATGACTGATCTGATTCTGATTCCGTTAATTCAGAATGAGAATCTTTTGATGTTGACACCGAATTTGATTGTGGTGATTTCAGTTGATCACAACTGCAAAAGGTTAAAGAGAAAGCATTCGGTTCATTATAAACTAAATCTACGGTTTAGTAAGTATATAACTTACTTTTGAATGAAACGATCCACTCTCAATTCGTGCAGTAAAATACAATAAAACGACAACACGTCACTTCATATTCACATTTCACACCACAATGTTCATCGTAAACAGCTTTTCGCGCATGTTTCCATGGAGACATGACTATTGACTATATATGGGCAAATAAGCATTAGTGCTACCAGAGCTCCAAATTTCGTGAATTTTGCGATTGAGAAGTAATAAAACCATCTTCAGTTAAGAATTTAATTGTAATTTATAAAGAATATTGTGTTATCTAAAAATTTTTTTTTGAGAACAAAATATTCCACTTTTATATGCGAATATTTTTTGGAAAAAATATATTCTCTGCAGCTTAAAAATATTCCACAAGTGGAATATTATATTGCACTGTGGTCACACTGGGTATATTATGTATTTTAATTATTTTCTCTATTCTTGTTTGCCTTTCACTTATTTTTTGCTCCTTTCTCTTGAAATTTAGTTCCATCGAGCACACTCTATTCTAGTACTTATCCAACCTAATGTAAGCTTAGCACCACTTTATAAGATTGTATCTTACTGTGTTTAAGCTCCAATCATGAAATAAAATAAAAAAAAAAATTGTTTTCCACTTGGAAGTCTTGCAAAATTAAAGAGAAAGCAAAGTTCTTATCACCGTTCGGTAATTAAAATCATTACCAATTACAATCTACCGAGTGCGGGTTTAATTTTTTAATTAACTCTGCGGGAATAATTCAATCAATTTCGCAAGTTATTATAAGGATTCGATGATAATGCTTTTCCAAAAGGTCAATATTTCACTTCTGCAAAAAGGCCAATCTTTGTAGCGTGAAATACCCCCTTGCCCATATTTGTATTAAAATTTGCTTATGTTCAGTAAAAAATATTTAATAGAGTATAAGTCTTTAAACAAAATCAAGTCTCATAGGGTTTTGCTATTTTTGCTATAAATATAGGTGTTTGGGTGGAAGTTTCAACAATCACAGCAATAAAAGGTTTATCAATCACAAAATCTATGGTCACCGGCTCTGCAGCGCTTAGCGGCACAATAAACGCAGCGGTTGCCGATGTCGCAATAGTTCCGTATTCGTCCACCTCTAAGGTAGACTGCTGTATAATTTCACTAATTTGCAATGGCTGCTGCGAAAAAAGCAGTTTCGACAACTTCGATTTGGTAGCTGAGAATATATCAACCAGTCCGATCTAAACGAAGTAAATGAAAGAATGAGCGGGCTTGTGTAACTACTTAATTTGTACATACCTTTTGAAGTGGTTCGACCAGTGATGCTTTCGATGAGACTTTAAACTTCGGCATAGACAAGTGCACTTTGCTGTTCAACATGTCGCCGATACTTTCAATTATTTCGGTGAACTTATTGTGCCCTAAGCTCCCTAGGAACATATTTAGGGTTATCTTGGGGCCAGGCACAATCAATACCATCGAATAAACATTGTCCTAGAAAAAATACAAAAAAATAGTTATGATTTGCGTGTAAGGGCTCTCAAATTCTCAATAACTTACTTTGTATGGCAAATTGATCACAGTCCCGTCAACACCTCTGCCAAGGTCAATGTTCTTTATTTTGAAATAACCATTAACTTCCATATAATCGGTTTGCCTACCATCATTGAAGTAAGTGTGGAATATTCGTGGCTGTGATGGGCTTAGTTGGTACTTCCAAGTACTTCGGAAGTATACAGCAGATGCAAGAATTGCCTTGAGACTTGATACGTCAGTTTCTAAAACAATGATGTAAATGCAATCAAAACCAAATACAATTTCATTTATCTTACCCTGGCTAAGGAGTTGCGGAATGTGTCCTTCGGTAGCATTAGATGCCCACTCATTGATCATCCGTTTAGCATAACTGGACTGTTTTTGAAGTGGCAGTGAATATATGTCACCTCCAATTTGGAAAATCTTCACTGAGACATCTAGGTTAATTTTTTCACTATCGTCGACGAAAATTCCATTTGCTGATTTTATTTCAGGATTTGTTCCTTCAGGATTAAGGACGTAGTATAGTTGACTGGGGCTTATATTATTAGTGATTCTTCTAATTTGTTCTTGGGTGGATCCTTCGGATGCTATTTCCAGCACAGATACTAAGAGCTGAACTGAAACCGGACACAAGACGAAATTCTCCGCGTTTCGGTTTGTTGATTTTGAATTTCGGAAAAGATTCCAGGCGAACTCATTGCTTTTAGTGGTTGAGGTCGAAGCAATTGGATAAACCTGAGCATTAATCTCATTATGCTGATACAGGAGAGCGATAAAAGTAACCAATATATTAAGTTGTGCTGGAATAAAATCAAGAAAACGGCCATTCTGGAATTTTTAATGCTAGATCATATTCTAAAATAGAAAAATGCCAAATACTTTTTCCTATTAAGAAAAGAATATTCTAAAAATAAACAACAATTATATGAAACACTTGCCGACTGTAACCATCAATTTCAGATTTTTGATTTGAATTGAAATTAATTTAATAATTTTTAGTAAAGAATTGATATTTTTAAATCTTTTATATACGTAAATAGGGGAAGGCAAATAGTTAAAAAAACACTTTCACTGCTTTAAACACAAAATGTTCGCTTCTTGCTTTTGTTGAGAAGATTGTTTTCCAATATGTTCTGCATAAGCCTGGTTAACATAATGTTAGAATTCCTACCGCTGGGCGAATGCTAGTATTTAAAAAGGCAGAAATGTGTATTCCAGTTCCACCCAAAGCTACAGGCCATTCAATATTGAGCTAACCGCATTTACCAAACAGCCAATAGAGGCATTCACAAACATATTCAGAAATATTGAAGCATCTGTACATGTTCTTAGCTCACCAAACTGGTCGGGACTCGGGAATAAAAACTATATTGTATATAGGTATATATCTACCTAACCTGACAATGAAGGTTTCGAGGACAATGAAAAAGCCAATGGGCAGTCGATGTTTCGAAATGCTCAGGACCTGACGCATATAATGAAGAAACCTAGTAGGATACCTAACTTACAAGTCACCTACAAAAATTAATGTCGCCAACTTGTCTTGAAAAAGACGAAACCGTGGAAACTGGAAAACATTCAGGAGATAGTCAAGTCCCGCAAAAAAATTTCTGCTGATAGTTTCAGAAACTTTTTGACGAAAGTTATAAATCTAATAAACTGCGTGGTTTTTTCTCCGAATTAAGTGAAACGAAAGAGAAGTATGCGACGTGAATGTGTATGTAATGTAATCAACAGCGAAAATGTGTTTCTGCGGAAATGCGCAGGTGACTGATGACGTGCGCTGACGGACGTACTACAGGTACAGTCGTACATAATTATGGTGGTGTATATAGAAATTGAGTTCAACGTTTTTGTTTTAACGTAGGTACCTACGGTGATACCTACAGTAAGGAATTCAAGAATTCAAGAAGAGTAAAGACGACATAGGTGAATTATGTTGTTTGATTTATTGTTGGTGTGGATACAAGTTTCCGTTAAGGGCTTAAGGCTTTTGTTTTAGTGGTTGTTTTGATACTACCTTCGTTGATACCTACAGTAAGGAAGTGGAACTTTAGTAGGTAGTTACGCTGTTGAATTTCATTTTCTTATATTGGTATTTCACATTGACAATGTTCACCGCTTTGTTTTAGCTAGACTGTTGATTTTAAACAAATATGCCGTCGAGAAAACGGTCAAATCATTCTCGAAGCTCAACAATATTTAGAAAAATGAGACGAGTTAGATCACAGAAAACGGATGAAAATATCAGATTCCACCGTTACAAAGAAACACATAATACTCCGTGGGTAAATTAAATCAGAAGTGGATTTTATTACACCAAAGAAATTCATTATGCCGAATTTGCTGCTATCGGCGGTATGACTCAGGCCTGTGACGTTGTGCACGGCGGATGTAGACCTCACCAACGACTGTTTCTCGCACGGTCAATTATACGTGTCTCTTTCTCGAGTCAACGAAAGTAAAACCTTAAATAGGTATTGTATTTCAAGAAGCTTTGTAAACAAATTATCAAAACAAATATACACAGTCTCACGCCGCGTACGAAGTTGCGGGCACAGCTAGTAAATTAATAAAGTATTATTAGCTTTTAGAAGAGCGATAAGCAGTCGGACACAACATTGACTTACATAAATAAAGTTACAAATTTTCTTCTTAATTTAACTTCTTCGTAACTTCAAATCAATTGCACAAATTACAAAACTTTAGTTAATACATAAATTTATTCAGATACGCATATTTTAAGTTAATAAAAATTTGATATTTTCCAAGTCGGTTTAGGTCTTCAAATATGAAAACAAAATACCTTTTTTGTTCCTGTTATAATAATTTTCGCACACATACTAGGTGCATTTATGTCATTTTGCAGGAGAGCCGTTTAAAGTTTTTTAAGTAAACGGATTTTTAAGCTGAATGCAGATATAATTTATATAGAACTTTTCAAATATATAATTTGACTGGTAATATTGTGTAGGTACTTGTAAAATTTCAGTTAGAGTTATGTAAAACAGCGTAAATGGGACATTTCAATACCTACACTATTTGATGTTAGTTCTATGTAGTACGGAACTTAGCATCCCTAAAACTATTTTAAGTACATTTAGAGTGAAAGTGGTTTGAAATCAATAGAAAAAGAGGGACTTATGTGGACTTGTTACTTACACATTTTTATAAATTGAAGTTAGTACCTATAAGAACAAGAAAATAAAATTTCTGAAACCACTTTTTTCGGTTTAGTCTAGGTTTATAAGGTGTTTTCAGACGCGGATGAAACTGGTACATGGGAAACTGAAATAGGTATATGACAAAATACTTCCGGTAGAGTGCGGACATTGAAAACGTACTGGAAAACAATTTTTTGACAAACCTTGACCTTCTGTTCAAACACAGTTTTTGAGAAAACTAAACTTTCTGGCATAGCGGTCCTACCAGAGTTTTTCTTTGTCATTCATTCATTAAGTCTTGGCATAAGTCCCACTGCTCTTCATTCAAAATGTAAATGTTAAAATGGATTGGTAGCATTGAACTTGAGATTCTCCTTCAATTTGTTTCTTTTATTTGTAAGTATACGATATCTTCTGTTACTGAATCGCCCGTTTTAGAGAAGATAAATTATCTGGCTAGTACACACTACCGCTATCTGCAAATGATTCTTCAAAAGAATTGAGTAAATGAATACATTTCTCATAGAATGTCTTAAAAATAGCTAGCGATTTAGCCATTAGATCTGTTTCCTTAACAGACTGTGCAGGGTAACGAATTTTGATGAATTGCCTTTTAAATAACTACGAATGAATTTTATAATTTAAGAGAATTGTTACAGTCAAGGTATTTAAATCAGTGTTGAGAAATGAGTTCAAAGCAAGATTTGTATCCATATTCAATATTTTTTTAAATCTAGTTTCTCATATTTTAAACTCAATACCTACTTACCTACTTATTTTGTTTTATTTTTCTTACAAGATCAAAACTTTTTCTTTCCCTTGAAGTTATGTTTTTATTGATTTCAAAGGAACTTCTTTACAAATTTAGCTCATAAGGTCAACTAAACGAAATTCCTCCAGTCATTAATAATGTAACTCTACTTAAAACTCAGCAACACGGAAAAAAGTTAACTTAACTATACTAACATACCCTTTGGTGTCATTTGCGTTTTCTTTTATACACAAAGAAAAATACTGAAAGTCACATTAGTGTAGCAAAATATAAAAAATTCAATGCAAAAGAATACTATGTCAACATTGTACAAATGTGATTATTGGAAAACTTATTGAAAGAAATACTAAGAGAGGTTGGTATGATTTAGCTTGGAATAAATGTTCGCATAGGACATTATCCTAAAAGTGCATTGATTTTGTGTAAAGGTGTAAAGGGTTCACGTATAGGAGCATTCTATAAATGTGAGTGTGAGTGATATCGCGTATCCTGGAAATTCCAGGCGAGCTTTCAATTTTCAATTCATAAATACAATTAAATTCATTTGTTCACAATTCGTGCTCATGTGAATAGTCCTTAAAAAAGTTTTCAAAAACTGTGATTTCAAAATCCCCATCATAATGTAAAGCCGGCTAATACTTGTTAGATATTGGGAGAATATAATAAATTTACGTAGTAGCGTCAAAAAAAGGCACATTTTTCTTTCATTTTTTTAGGGACTTTTTAAAACAAAATTGAACGAGATCTTAAAAGTAGATATAAAAATGATTTGATATGGTTTAGAAACAATATCAGATGCGACACCTCTAATAATCCTCTTATTAATCAATTAAATAAAGAATAGCTTAGATAAACATGGCAATGTTAAATCCATTTGCGAACTTAGTTACTGTTAATTAACTTATCTGTTAATTGTTAATCTTAATTTAATTATTTGTTAATAGTTTATCTATTTTTTTTTCTTTTAATTTATTTATTACCTATTTATTTACCTATTTATTAATTTATTTATATTTTATTTCCTTATACTTATTCATATACTTATTCTAGTCATATCTATAGAGTGGCTTATTCTTGTTATACTCGTATATAATACAAAACTATTCCTTAGGTTAGGGGTTCAGGTGCGAATCCCGCAAAAACCCAATTTCCAACTCAAAGTTTTTTTCACTGCGCCACCTCTCGCGAACGTCTGACAAACATCCGAGAGTATAACTGTCATGAAAGAGCTTCTCAATTAGCCGTTTGGAATCGGCATAAAATTGTAGATCCCTTCCATTCGTTCCAAAAATGAAAACTCACACAAAACGAATGGTTGCGAGAAGCTAGGCCTAGGGTCCCTACGGACCTGTTGTGCCAAAAATTATATTATTCCTTAGGTTTATACAAGTTAACACGAGCAAAACCGAAATAATCAGCATTTCCATTCAGACAAAATTCCAAGAAAACAATAGCAGCAAAGCAACGACACAATTCCGGGAATAGCAAACAACAAACCAAACTGCTGACTTGACAAAAGTCAGCAAAGATAGCCAATAAGTAGTAGTAAGAATTCCATTGTAATTTCAGTCGTAATTCTGGTATTAAATAAAGAAGGCTATTAGCCTGAAAAATATTTTTTTATTTTTCTTTCAAGTGAAACTTTATAACTGGCGCCCGAGCAGGGACCGTTGGAGAGTGAAATAGTAATTGTGTAAACTTAACCAGTGCTCATAAAGTAAAAGTGAAAGTGCCAAAATCACCAAGAGCCAAATAGTAATTGTGTAAACTTAACCAGTGCTCATAAAGTAAAAGTGAAAGTTCCAAAATCACCAAGAGCCAAATAGTGAAATTAAAACTCACGAGACAAGTTTAGTATCAAAGACTATCACAAAAGTGGCAAATAGTGGAATAAATACCCACGAAACTAGTTCATCAAAGACGGAGGAAATTAAAGGCCCCGGAGTCACCGAACATTATTCGGACAAAACGGAATCTTCCTGTTAGGAGTA
The DNA here is from genome assembly GCA_949126925.1 of Cheilosia vernalis. Lineage (NCBI taxonomy): Eukaryota > Metazoa > Arthropoda > Insecta > Diptera > Syrphidae > Cheilosia > Cheilosia vernalis. The sequence goes on along the minus strand of OX421358.1, from coordinate 40,261,296 downwards.
AAACACGAAGGTAGCCGCCCCCGCAGTTGCAACTAGAAGACCACCCTCGGTCCCCACACACAAGGACACAACACCGGGAAGTGTGTGAATCACACCAGACTCAACGAGACTCAACAAGAGATGATTGTCCTACATCTTTTTATGTAAGTTAAGATAAATTTTAGAACTATAAGAAAGAAGACAAAAATTAATTAAATAATTCAAAGAACAAGTAAAACCAAACAATTTATTATTCTGTGAACATATTTTTAAGAATTTAACACAAAACAAGTATAGACCCTTGAAAATAACTATCATACTCTTAAGAAAAACTTCAAATTGCCTTTAACTACAAAAATTGTGAAAACCTAATCATCGAAACTTAGTTATAAACAGGCAGTGAATATTAGCGAATATTTAACATTCTTTTAATCTCAATTATCGTCAAGTTATCTGTTCGTTTTTCGCGAGTCTGACTTCTTAACAATGGCTAATAATAATAACCTGATTAGACCACCTCGACTTCAAGTCGGAGAAGGAGTCGCAGGAGGTCCTGCTGCTCCTGCAAATGCCCCCAACGACCCGTTTAACCTCAATAATCTCACAGAACAAATTACCAGAATTGTCCAAGAAGTTTTAGCAAGAGAAGGACAGAATATTATTAATAACATAATAAACCCCAATGCCGACATTGCGAACGATATTGATCAACCGATCATTATTAACGCAGACCGAAATCTTACCGACTTAGATAAAGTTCCCGATGTGGTCAAGAGTCTGAGAGAATTTTCTGGTCAACCAGGAGAGTTCAGCTCCTGGCGCAAAAGCGTCGACCGAATCTTAAGCGTCTACGACCATCTACAGGGCACGCCTAAATATTACGGTATCATTAGTGTCATAAGAAACAAAATAGTAGGGTTAGCCGACATGGCATTGGAGTCTTACAACACTCCATTAAATTGGAAAAAAATATCCAAATGCTTAACCCTCCACTACGCTGATAAAAGAGATATCGGCACTCTTGAATATCAAATGACCACGCTTGTACAAGGGAACAACTCAATCCCCGAATTTTACCAAATGGTCTATCAACATCTTTCTCTTATTTTGAATAAGCTCTCTAGTATGGACATAAGCAATGAATCACTCACAAACATGATTCAATGCTACCGCGGAAAGGCCTTAGACACGTTCGTAAGAGGACTCAAGGGAGACCTCCCGCGCCTCCTTAGTATAAAAGAACCAGCGGATCTTCCGCAGGCCTTACATCTCTGTCTGAAACTACAAAATGTAGATTTTAGAACACAATACGCTAACAACAGCCAAAGCATCGTACGGAGATCACAAATTCCACCACCCATACCGCCGAAACGGTCAATTCCCCATTATATTCCTCAACCCATTCCGGCTCCTAGAAGAAATTTCTACCCGGAACTAGTCCACAACCCACAATCTTCCCCAAGGCCAATTGTTTACACTAACCAACCGAATCGCGGCCCACAATACGGGTACCAAAATGGACCACTGCCACCAACTGGATACCCCCGACAGGCTTTCCCTAGACATTTCCAACCACCAGAACAAATGGATGTCGATAGAAGCATCCATTCAAGACAAGTAAATTACGCAAATAGACAGCAAATGCGACCAGGTCCAAGTAAACGACCAAATCCCCATCAAAATAATCCATCTTACCAAATGCATCCACCAAATAAATTCCAGAGAGTCCACTACACAAACGATAATGATAACAATGAAACTGAACCTATAATCGAACAATATGAACAGGAAATAGAATCCCAAAATGGCAATGAGAACGAAGGAATGCCAACACTAGACGAATATCTATACGATGTCGAGAATCCCGAGTTTCACCAAACTGAACAGTTAGACGACATTTATTTTTTAGGCTAAATCGCTCTTCACTTCCTTACTTTGAATGTAAGATACGAAGTGGAGAGACACTTAGATTTCTAATAGACACCGGGTCTAATAAAAATTACATTCAACCAAAACGTATCAAATTCCCTATACCCAACACAAAATCATTCACCGCTAATTCCGTCGGTGGAAATATCAGGATCACCCATCACGCCCTGATAGACCTATTCAAACAAAATAAAAAACTTACATTTTACATTCTTCCAAGCCTAATATCTTTTGATGGAATTATAGGCAATGACACGCTAAGAGAACTGAAAGCAATTATACACACAAATGACAGTTATATGACTATCCACCCAAACATTAAAATCTCACTCAAACAATACATTTCGGAAAGCGTGAATAAAATTAATCTTCGTGTTTCACACTTATCAGAAGAACAGAACAAAAAACTCAATACCATCATACAAAATTGTCCAAACCTCTTCTCAGATCCCGACAGAAAATTAACATTCACTACTAGGGTCAAAGGCGAAATTCGCACTACCAATGAGTCCCCCGTTTACTCCAAACCTTATCCATACCCTATGGCTCTTAAGGACGAAGTGGAGAAACAAGTCAAGGAATTACTAAACGAAGGAATAATAAGGCCTTCAAAATCTCCCTACAATTCCCCCGTTTGGATCGTCTCCAAAAAACCAGACGCATCCGGTAAGAAAAAATATCGGATGGTTATAGACTACAGGAAACTGAACTCTGTCACCATATCCCATTCCAGAAATAAACGAGGTCCTTTCAAACCTCGGTAAAAATCGGTATTTCACAGTAATCGATCTCAAAAGTGGCTTTCACCAAATTCCACTTAGAGAAAGCGATATCGAAAAGACTGCGTTCTCAATAAACAATGGAAAATTCGAGTTTACCCGTCTTCCTTTCGGGCTCAAGAATGCGCCCTCCATTTTTCAACGGACACTGGACGACATATTAAGGGAACATATAGGAAAGAGATGCTACGTCTATATAGACGATATTATCATATTCGGGGAAAACGAAGAGGAACATTTCAAAAACTTGGAAACAGTATTCAAAACACTCGAAAAGGCTAACATGAAAATACAATTAGATAAATCAGAATTTTTAAAATCCGAAGCAGAATTCCTAGGATTCATTGTGGGAATCAATGGAATAAAAACAAACCCCAAAAAAGTTAAGGCCATAGTTGACCTACCACCACCTCAAAATCTCAAGGACCTTCGATCATTTTTAGGAATGTCAGGGTATTACAGACGATTTATTAGGGATTATGGGAAATTAGCAAAACCCCTGACATCCCTTCTAAGAGGGGAAGATGGACGTGTGTCCAAAAACCTCTCAAAGAACAAAACCATTCAGCTCGACAATACTGCTTTAGACGCTTTTCAAAAACTAAAAAATACCCTTATTTCCGAAGAAATCATTTTAACTCATCCAAACTTTGAAAAGGATTTTGAACTTACCACAGATGCATCCGACTACGCCATTGGCGCAGTGCTGTCACAAGAAAACAAACCAATAACATTCCTCTCACGAACACTTAACCAAACGGAAGAGAGTTATGCAACTAATGAGAAAGAGATGTTGGCCATAATTTGGGCACTAACTAGCCTACGAAATTTCCTTTACGGATCCAAAAAGGTTAAAATATTCACGGACCATCAACCTCTCACCTACGCTCTCAGTAACAAAAATTCCAACAGCAAAATGAAACGTTGGAAGGCCATATTGGAGGAATACAACTACGAGCTCCAATATAAGCCCGGAAGAACCAATGTAGTTGCAGACTCACTTTCCAGACTACCATTTTCAACAAACGTAAATTCATTAACTATGACTCAACATAGTGATGATAGTTCATCTGATAACCTAATTCCAACTATCGAAACTCCTGTTAACGTCTTTCGCAACCAGCTCATATTTAAATTAGATAGCGAAAACAGTTATCAAATTCAAACCCCTTTTCCTAATACCAAAAGACACATTTTCACTCAAGAACATTTTAACGAAACCGATATAATTAACATATTTAAAAGGTATCTCAACCCTAGCATAGTTAACGGACTTTCTGCACCCGAAGGAGTTATGGGCAAAATACAAGAGATATATCCCGTCCATTTCAGAAACTACAAAATAAGGTACACCCAAACCGTTGTCGAAGATGTAGCCAACGAAGACCGACAAGAAGAAATAATACTTATAGAACATAAAAGAGCTCACCGAAACGCTTACGAAAACCGATTGCAAATACTGCAAAAATACTATTTCCCAAAGATGAATTCAAAAATCCAAAACCTTGTTAAACGCTGCACAGTGTGCAAAGAAAACAAATACGAACGCCATCCCAACAACCAATTTATAGAACCAACTCCTATACCAAACTATCCTGGTCATACAGTACATATCGACATATTCTCGACAGAAAAATTTCTAGTACTAACAGCAATCGACAAATTTACGAAATTCGCTCAGGCCAAACTGATCGATTCTCGATCAACTGAACACATAAAACGACCCCTTCAAGACATCCTTTTCTACTTCTGCATTCCAGAAAACGTGGTGATCGACAACGAAAAAGCCCTTAATTCGGTTTCCATAACTTCTATGCTCGAGGATGACCTTAAGATTAAAGTCTTCACGACACCCCCTTACAAAAGCGAGGTCAACGGACAAATAGAACGTTTTCACTCAACGTTGTCCGAGATTATGCGATGCCTTAAGGCAGACGGACCTCCTCGTTCTTTTCAAGATTTGCTAAACCGAGCAGTCAATGAATATAATTTTACCATCCATTCCTCAACAGGAAAAAAGCCAGTCGAACTATATTACGGTCGTATTCCAAGAGTAAATCCAGAACAATTCGAACAGGTACGCATCGACACTATTGAAAAACTTAAAAATAAGCAGGAAAAAAACCTCAGGTACCATAACAAAAATAGGAAACCCATAAAGAACTATCTCCCTGGAGATATCATTTACATCAAACAAAATAAAAGAATAGGTTCCAAGCTAACAGTCCGTTACAAAAAAGAAATAGTGAAAGAAAACCGAAATACCACAGTTACAACAGAGTCAGGAAAAACTGTACACAAAACCCACATACGAAACTAATTCAGACTACCCTATTTCAGATACTCACTTTATGCCGCTGTCAATGGAGAAATCCAAATCCTAGACTTCACTAATTCACAGTTCGTGTCCATGCACATAGGAGAGGCCAAGATCAAAGAAGGAAACTTTAAATTAATTCACGAAGTTGATATTGATCAATATAACAAATTCATAGACAATATTACGCCAACTATAAACCTAAACGCTACAAGACGAAATTCTCTATTTCCCCTCCTTTACCACGAAATCGAGCAGATCAAAAATCTAATTTACAACCTGAAACCACGTAAAGTGAAACGGTCTCTCAATTTTATCGGCTCAACATGGAAGTGGATTGCTGGCAATCCCGACCACGAAGATTTCGTTACAATCAAAAGAAAGATGTCAAACATTTTAGAAAACAATAATAAACAGGTAGTCATCAACCGTCTTCATAACGAACGAATAAATAACTTGACAAAAATAACGAACGAAATTGAAAGATTTATAAATAAAGACAATACAGTCAATAGTAGAATGGTCTATAGAATTCAATATAAACTTAAATTAATTAAAGAAGAATTACAGAATGTTAACCTAGCAGTCCATTGGGCGAAATTAGGCATAGTCAATTCTTTAATATTATCAAAAGATGAAATAAACGTTGCTATCGAAACCTTAAATAAAGAAAACATACCATACGAAAACATTGAAGAAGCTTTGAACTTCGCAGAAATTAAAATAATTACCAACTCTTCCTCATTACTTTATATTGTTAACATTCCTTTAACAAATTACAAAACGTACGAAAAATTACTGTTAAAACCCATAAGGAAAGGTAAAATAGCAACTGAAATAGATTTCGAAACAATTATAAAAAATAAAGAAGAAATGTATGGAATAAAAACTAATTGCAAAACTATAAATAATTTATCAATATGTAATACCGAAAATATTGTAAACCTTACGAACACTACATGTATACCAAAGTTGTTAAAAAGTCTTAAAGCTAATTGTAACCTAATGAACAGTCAACACTTGCCCAACATAGAAGAACTTTCACCTGGGATAGTACTCCTAAATGACTTCAACGGAACATTGAAAACCGAATCAGCTCAGCAGAATCTAATAGGCACCTTTCTCGTCAAATACCACAACACTAATCTTACTATCGGCGACCAACTATTTATCTCCAAGGAAGCAACATCTTCTCACCAAATCTTACCAGCGATCCTACAACCATCCCCTATAGAGAAGGAATATCATCATCTCCTATCATTAGAAATGATCAACGAACTCCATATAAACAATACTAAAGAAATCCAGTCACTCAGATCCAGTAAAGAAATTCATCAAATCACCTCATATGGACTCATAGGTTGTATTGGAATACTATTCACAGTCCTATCAGTATGCAAACTCGTTAAACACAAAAGCACAGAAATAATCATCCGCAATCCAGAAGAGACCTTAACAGAAAACTCTCCAAGCATCAAAATTGTACCAGAATCAAAACCATATCTTATCCCACAAACAAGATTTCACGACCTACCCTACTTTTAGGCGATTGAGACCATCGCATTTAAAGGGGGAAGAGTTAACACGAGCAAAACCGAAATAATCAGCATTTCCATTCAGACAAAATTCCAAGAAAACAATAGCAGCAAAGCAACGACACAATTCCGGGAATAGCAAACAACAAACCAAACTGCTGACTTGACAAAAGTCAGCAAAGATAGCCAATAAGTAGTAGTAAGAATTCCATTGTAATTTCAGTCGTAATTCTGGTATTAAATAAAGAAGGCTATTAGCCTGAAAAATATTTTTTTATTTTTCTTTCAAGTGAAACTTTATAACTTACATAAATAATACCTATTCTCTATTTTTCATTTATTACTAGCTGGCCCGGCGAACTTAGTTCCGCCCCAATTCTTTAATGTAATGAAAATAATAATTCCGAGCATGCACAAGCACATACCTCTTTATGCAATTCGGTCAATTCAATTTCTTTATTCAAAAGTTATATTAAATACTCTAGGTATGACACTTAAAGATAAAAGAAAAATAACAAAGTTCGGCCCTTAAGTCCACTTTTGCTCTGTCTAAATTAACAAAAATCAACTTCTAGCAGAAGTTGTGACTGAATTTTGTTGTTTCGCTTTAGGCGAACTTCAAGTTGTTGATGATGTGAACTAAATAAAAAAAAATTGATATGATTTAACAGATAAAGCAATAGGAAATTCGAAAAATCGCTCGTGACAAATGAGACTTTATATTTGACATAGTCAGTGATGTTGATTCCGATACTTGAGGAATAGTTTTCAGAAAATAGGCATCATTTTTTTGTGAACTGTTTGAACTGTTTTACAATCAATTTTTTGTGAATTTTTTTTTAGAATCAATTCACACAAATACATTTTGAAGTTGGTAAATCTGGTACATTCTTTAATCAAAGTCGCATTAAAAATTTTAATTTACAACTGGGCGTCGTGCTTATTTTCCAATAACCAACTTGACTTACTCACCAAATCAAAACCTTTGATTATAGAGATAAAAAAAAGATAGAATTGCCTATCAATCGACCAACATTCTGATAACAATTTCTTGAATCACCTTGTAGGTTAGTTGCAGTTCCTTTGTAAGTTATGCAATTTTTATCTTTTTCACCAAAGAGGCATGATTTTTCGAAAAAGGCATAATTTTTTAAGGGTTCAGACATGAAAACTTAGATCCGGCTTTGCATCACTGGCGGTGACTCCAATCTAACTATTTCTCAACTTAAAGTCAAATTTAATGCTTTATTTCTTCTTATTTAGACTAAAAGTTAATTTGTTGCCAAAAGTCGGGTCTAAAATGTTTTATTGCTAAGGGCCAATAGAAATAACTGCGAAATCAATATCGATGTGTGTCAATCAAACCGCAATGATTGACGTGCCACCTATCGGGTCTAAAAGAATCCTATCCTTCAAATTGGAACCATCCATACTCAACAACAAATTTACATGGAAATCGCCTGAGTGGCTTTGGAAATCGAAAACATTACCTATTGAGTCTAAAAGAATGTTATCTTTTAAGTCTTGCTAAACCTTGAATATGTCAATACGAACAAAACCAAAAAGTTTCATGAAAATTGGCCCATCTGTTATCGAGATATAAAGTCATCGAGTTTCACACCGAAGGAATTATATTTATAAATTATTGTTATTGTATTATTACATTTTAGAAGTTAATTGAATTTAAGTTAAAAACGAAACGTGTGCCTACAGCGCCACCTGTTGAGAATTTTATGATTTTTTATAAACCATCTCTGATTCAAGACGTACAAAACAAAAATCATTCAAATCGATTTCCTTCTACATTTAGGAATCTCAATTTTGACTTCGGTGAAAGGGTTGTAGGGTCAACAAAGCAAGGCAGGCTTGTTTAAGCCTGTGCTTAGCTCGTCGTTAGAGTGGGATCTTCTGCTTGGCTTGCGGACTACCGTACTTTTGCATGCCTGAATTTTGATGCGAAAATTTTAAAATTTGTTGGCATTAAAGGGATATGAAGAAAATTGGGAAAGGATTAACTCTATACAAAATATTTGTAACTTTAATAGCCAAGGAGAAAACTAACCACACCTATCAACTTGGTTGGTAAGCCTTCTCCCTTCTGTCTCCACACCAGTACCGAAGGTGTTATGGTATCTTTGAGGTGTCCTCCCCATAATCATACTCACGAATGAGCAGAGTACCATGATTGTGAACACTCAAAACGTTCAACAACTCCTGTTGCCTGTTATCATTGACCTCGTTATCTCAATCACCCCTACATTTCAACTTACTCACACATCAAAGAAATCAACGTATCTACTCCATTTCAAAAAGTCACTGAATGTAACATAGCAAACATAAACAAATAAAAAAAATTTCAAAATTGTTGACAATAACAATTTGCTTGGAAAATAATCAAAATAATTGACAACAACAATTGCTTTTAAAATTTAAAATAATTTTTTTTTTGTTTTGGAAGTTTCACTACTCGATTTATATACAGTTTATTTTTTTTCAAAGTGCTTTTCCCCATGGAAATCGAAATGTGTGCCTGTAACGCCACCTGTTGAGAATTTTCCGACTTTTCTTTTTTCCTAAACCATCGCTGATTCCAGACGAACAAAATGAAACAAAAATCATTCAAATCTGTTTAGCAGTTCTCGAGCCTTTACCCGACTAACACACAGCGATTGATTTTTATATAATAGATACTAGCAAACCCGGCAAACTCCGTTTCGCCACCAGATGGCTTTGTTTTTTGTAACATTTCGTTTGAGGATTAAAAGATGAAGAAAAATTATTATTTTTTTCTTGTATTTGAAAATGGAAAATTTTATTTCATTTCACAACAGTAATGAATTAATTTCGATTACAAAATTGAAGTGTAATTTAGTTGAACTTCTCTAAGTAAAAAATGAAAGTGAATCCAAAGTAAATACTGAATCGAAGCGTTATACGTGTCCGCAAATTATCCGTTTCATTGAAGTGATCTTTGGTAAACCACATTTTTTGTTTTTTGGTCTGACGTTAACCCAAATAAAGCGGATGGTTTACCAACTCGTGAATACGCAACGTATAGCTGCCCATGTGAAAAACTATGATTTTCTAAATGAAAAATTGCTTGCAACTGTTCAATAATTCGTCTCTTTAACTGTTGTGTTCCCTGTATATTGCACCGCACATTCAGCTGATCCACCATCGACGAAATGAAATATATTTGCAGAAATTGATGCGGTTCATCTGGTGTTGGCTGACCTGGTGATTTATACTTAGTTTGGTGATTAAATAAATTTTGTTAGTAATTTAAATTAATTCAATGCCTTTTATGTTCCTGTAAAATAGATGATATTTAAATTCAATGCAAAGATTTGTAGTAAAAAATTGCAGTCGTTTGAATTCGAATGGTAAGTCCGTTGGAATCATCGGGATGCGTGGAATCAAAACATATTCCGGAAAAACACGTCGAATGAGCTCTTCCTTAGAATCGGTCATGTGGCAGAAATCAGTGGGCAAAGTGATAAGTCCGGTCGAGATATAAACTGCAATCTTTCCATTAGCAATGTCCAACAATTGCTTCGAAAACACATCTGCAGATTGATCTCGCCAATCGGAGTGTCTTGACATGTAGCCACAAATTTGATGCTTTCAAGCACGCATTTAGTTCGTCAGCTGCAATTGATCGTGGGAAAACTGGAAGAGTCTCCCGAAAATCACCGGATAATACAACCATGGCTATTCAAAAAATGTTTTGATTGACACGAAGATCTTTCAACGTCCTGTCCACCGCCACCATTGACCTTTTGTGGGGCCATCGTACATTCGACCCAATAGATCAATTTGCATCATTGTAAAATCTTCGCATTTTTTCTTCAATTTTTCAAGAATATGTCTGGTTGATTTGCATGTTCAGTGGCAATATCAATGCTGAATGTGCAGTTCGGTAGCCTTCTAACAAAGTTGCTGTTTTTCCAGAAGAAGCCAATGCCAGGGCAACTCATGCCGCGATCAAATCCGTGCCAAAAGCAATGAAATTAAGAACGTTTTGGCAGTACCTCCGGGAGCACCCAGAAAGTAAATGCTACCAGTTCTTTTGTTCACAGCTTCCATCAAAGAGTCATACGCAATCATTTGTTGTCGATTCAATTGCAGAACATTTTTACGAACTGCTTCGGCTATTGCTGCAGTATCGTATTGTTTTGCTGTTCTCTTTGCAATTCGTGGTTGAATGCATCGTGTATTGGACGATTAGGTGATATCATGCCCAACTGCGCACTTTATTCGCCATCAATAAACACTAACTCTAAAAGAAATATTTGTAACTTTAACAGCCTAGAAGAAAACTAACCACACCCATCAACTTGGTTGGTAAGCCTTCTCCCTTCACTCTCCACACCGGTACCGAAGGTGTTATGGTAGCTTTGAGCTGCCCTCCCCATAACCCTACTCACGAATGAGCATGGTACCATGATTGTTACTCATTCATTTTTCGTAACAACCCCTTCGTGAACACTCAAAACGCTCAGCAACTCCTGTTGCCTGTCATCATTGTCCTCGTCATCTCACTCAATCACCCCTCCATTTGAACTTACCCACCTATTCAAATGCAAGGATATTGAAAACAGGTACTTCCCAAACAAAACTGATGGATACAAACAAATCAAAGTATCTACTTCATTTCAAAAAGTTACTTAATGTAACATAGTAAACATAAACAAACTTATTAGGTAGCTAACTATATCGTATATTAAAAAAAAATTTTCAAAATTTTTGACAACAACAATTTGCTTGGAAAATCATTAAAATAATTGACAACAACAATATTGCTTTTAAAATTTAAAATATTTTTTTTTGTATTTGAAACTACTCGATTTCTATCCAGTTTATATTTTTTTCAAAGTGCATTTCCCCATAAAAACGAAATATGTGCCTACAACGCCAACTGTTGAGAATTTTTCGACTTTTCTTTTTTCATAAACCATCCCTGATCTAAGACTAACAAAACAAAATAAAAATCATTCAAATCGGTTGAGCCGTTCTGGAGTTATATCGTCAGGAAGGAAAACCCGACTTATTTTTATATAGTAGATTATTTTTGTTTTCTTCTTTATTTCTTCAAATTGAGGTTTTTTTTTCGTTGTTTCCTCAGGTTCAAACTTTGTAAACTAATAGCATCACATAAAAATATAAAAATAATTTTTCAGTAGAAAAATATACATTTGTAAATCATATCTCTGTACGAAAATTGTAAATTGTGCGATAGCAAACTATACTTTACTAGCGAAATAAATGTATCTATATATCAATATGTAATTGATTTGTATATATTTATAAATGAAAATCAAGGGTTTTATTTTAAAACATTTCATTTGAAAATTACATCTACTGTTTCGTAATAGTAGTGTCTAGCTCATTCGCAGAACAATCTTAAAGACATATAATTCTAACGTAATTTGGTTGTTTTGGTTTTATTTACAAAATAAATTTTATGTGTGAATGATCGACAGGTTGTTTCTGCCGGTACCATCGACACTATTTGTTGGTAGATACTAAAAATGTTGATTTATTTTTTTTGGTTGGATGTAAGCAACAACGGGAAGATATTATTGGACTATAAATCAAGCATGTATGTTTTATGACCGAGAGAGGAATATTTTGCAAAGAGTAAAGGTTAGTTTGCGCTGCCCTAAAATGCAAAGAAATTGATACCTACTAGTGAACTTTGCACTATTTCGTTGTGCAATCACAAAAAAACAACATGTGTATTGCTACAAATCAGCTTTCAAAGACTATTAAGCAATTCTAATTATTATTAAAAGAGAGGAAAATGTATTTACTTGTGTTATTTATATAAGAACAATTCCAGTTTATTTTGATTCATTTATTCATAGCTACATTATTCAGTGAAATAAACAAGAGACTAGTCCAGAAAATCAATTGTCATTAAAGTTTGAGTAGGATTTTTTTGTTTAGTGATGGGCTAAAATTTTCTATGAAGTACATAAGCTCTGGTTTTCCTCAGTAAATACTAAGCAAGAACTAGTAAACATCGGCGACTATATAGGGCAATATTTTCAAAGCCATTGCAAGATCACCCTTATGTATGGTTTTAAAGAGCCCTTCCTTAATTTTGACAAAAAATCCTAAGTCGTATTGCTTTGTTAGAAACATAGAAGGTTATACGGTGAAGGTGAACATACGGGTAGAGGTATAAGGTACTTATAATTATTTGCAGATATGTGACGGCAGTATCAAACTGGTTCCTACACCGTAAAATAATGGGAGTGAAGACACTTCCATGATTAACGCTTAGTCATATACATCTGACAACAATCTTAAACTAAAAGGTATGTGGTCGTGGTGGTAACCAGAATTCAAGGAAAAACCACCGATGCTCACTCGATGGAGAAACCCCTCTTTATATTATCTGGTTGCAAATAATTTGAGTGAATGAAGCATTGTGTGATCTTATACCGCTTAAACACAGCCACTCTGTTGTTGGGTATGGATATGGAAACAATAGCAGTTCTGGTCAACACCAATTGCAGCTTTTATCGCATAAGGTCTTCTATCTGTTTCTAATTTCAAAGTTTTTTGACCGTAGATATTTATAAATAAGTATATATCTTAATATATTGTAAGCAAGCCTTACGCGAATCTACAGATATTCGGTCAAAAAACGATACATACATAATCGCACGTCGCGTCGCATTCGCATCTAAAATTATTGCCCCAGCTGGATAAGGTGAGATGCATTTCGTTCTGATTAGCCCGGAAATATTTTAAAAGTGTTTGAAAAACCCTCTAACATACTAACATATAAATAAAGTTGTTTTGAACCAATTTCTATGCAGAAAAGACAATAAAAGTACGTACACAAGGTATTTATGTACACTTACGCGAACACAAGTTTCACATGTATGGAATCAGTAAACTGAAATCACCCTATTAGCTAATTACTCAGTTTGCATTGAGCTATTTAGCATAATCAAAACACTGTTATACTTTATCACACCCGCATGAAATTGCACCGACTATAAACCTTCATGATTGTTTGTTTATTTTATACTTGATATAAATACCTTTCATATTATTGCATTAATTATTCCAGAAACTATCGAACCACATTAATATACATACATATATTTTTATATTTGATTGTGACACTTATTCCGAATAGAATGATTTACGGAAACAACGTCCAAGTTACGACTGAGCGTGAGCAGCACTTTGTATTTAAGAAAAGTCTGAACCGGAATCTTTATCAGAGGCCAACATGCTTCACCAAATCAGATGCGTCATAAATTTCGAGCTGCTCTTCCAACAATAAATATGAACTTGATTTCTCAACTTTAGAGAACATTTTTCGAGTATCTAACTATCTACACTCGATTTAGACCCGTTTGCTGAGGCGTGAGGCAATAACGCCCAAGGAAATAACGCCCAAATCAATTTGGAAATACCGCCCAAAAAAATCTCATACAATTTGTTGTTGCAAAATTTGTCGTCAGTTTGGGTGCTATTTCCTTGTCAGGGTCCATATTTGTGATAAGCAATAAAGCCCAAAACAACGAGTGTAAATATCAAAACAGGAAATATTACACAAATTGATACAACGCCCAACAGAATGAATGACAAATATTGTAGAGTTTTAACAGAATTTGTTTGTCATGTACCTAGATAATGAAAAACACAACAACAAATAACGCCCCAAAGACTAGTAATTATTGCCCAAATTTTACAATTTACTATTTCCATTGAAATTTGTTGGGCGATATTGCCTTTTTATAATTTGGGTGCTACGGAGTTTTTGGAGTAAAGTAAATCCTTTTTAGGCTTTATTTCCATTTAGTATCTAGTATTTTTTGGGCGTTAGAAAGCCTTATTTCCAATTTGATTTGGGCGTTATTGCCCAACGCCGTTTCCTTATACTACTAGCCCTACTTTATTATCAGCCATGATCTATATAAATCATCGACTTACATGCACTTACAACAACAGCATATAATCCTGCTTCTCATCGAGATCATGAACCATGATCTGAAAATTATGTCTACTATTGCTCGCATCGTTAGCCGTGTTTTATTATCAGCGTGATCTGATCCGAATCAGATCACGAAAATAAAACAATACGGATCATAGGCGAGTTGTGGCAACAGTTGCTTTCAAAAGACGACCATGCTACCAGCCATATTGCAAACATTCTGTACAACGACATTTCACTTGCTTGTCGGGGGTGTTGCCATATCAGTCAAATTAATCATTTTTAATTTTTGAAGGTGATAGTTTTTTAAGAACTTATTTAAAGTGTTTACAATCAGTTCGAAATATAATGAAAACCGCAGTTTACACATCTGGTCCGCTAAGATTGGAATAATTCTTAGACAAAGCATTATACTTTTCATAATAATACCATAATTCTCTCTCTGCACACACACAAAATACGTTTGATTGTTAAAATAAAATCGTCACTTCACGTAAATTTAAAGCTATTTGTCCAAGAAACTCGGCGAAAACAGTTGCAGCTATAAAATAGTTTAAATTTATGCAGCCTGCTAGTTTACATTTTTCATTAGATATTCCGAGATTTTCTGGACATTTGTACCTGATTTGTACTTTATGTAAAAACAAAAAACAACTATCCCTTTCTGCCGGAAATCTTGTGAAACAATAATTATTTACGAACCTTTACAGAATTAAAAAGCAAAATATCCAAGGACGGGAAATTTATTGGATGTAAAAAAATGCTGATTGATTTTTTGTGCTATGAAGAGTATTGAATTTTTTAGTCTGGCAACGTGACTGTGTGGCTATCTTTTACAGGCACACCAACATTCAAGAAAGAAACAAACAGCGCCAAACAGCGCTGCGAGCAATAGTAGAAATAATTTTCAGATCATGGTTCATGATCTCGATGAGAAGCAGGATCATATGCTGTTGTTGTAAGTGCATGTAAATCGATGATCTATATAGATCATGGCTGATAATAAAACACGGCTGTTGTTTGCTTCATTCTGAAATATTGGTGTGTCTGTAAGCGATAGCCAAGCCACACAGTCACGTTGACAAACTAAAAAAAAATCAAAACAAAAAAATCAATAAGCATTTTTTCACATCCAATAAATTTCCTGTCGTTCGCGATTTTGCTTTTTAATTCTATAAAGGTATGACAAGACCAGCGAAATCTTTCATAAATATTTAAGTAAATGTTTCATAAACATAAAAGTGTTGTAAAGAAATAAGCAAATATCCTATTTAATGGAGAAAGATGGATCTTTAAACAGGGCTCTCCCCGTCGGAAGACGCCACAGGACAGGCTCGAAATCGAGAAGTCAACATCTGAATCCATTCAATTGCCGATTGTTTTCAGAATTGAACAACAAGACCAACACATTCCCACAAAAATTTTTACAGCCTACAATAGCGTTGACAGCAGTGTTCCCAGGTCAAAATGTTAAAATCCAGTCAAATTTGACTGGATTTTTTGTGTCCAAATCCAGTCAAAAAAACAGTCGATAATGAAAACAGCTTTTTTTTTCAACAATTTTTTTATTTTATTTTATAGCTAATGAAAACAAAAAAAAATAAGTCGTACTTAATTTCACAGCACTAATTTCTTATACCTAGGTCAAAATTAAACAAATACATAAATTATTAATTTTAACTGGTAGGTAGGTAATCGAAATTAAATTATACCATTAAATTAAATTAAACACAGTCTTCTGAGTCTGTGTCATTGCAATTTTCTATTGCTTCCGTTTCTATATTTTGATAGGTAGGTATATATAGTATTCTTTCCAACTTTTTTTTATAACTTCCTCAGGTATTTCAAAATTTGTACAACATGTTTTTTTTATCTATCAAATTATTTCTAATTGTCAAAATAGAGTTGTTTAATTGCATCCGATTTCATTGCTTATACCATGTTCTCACCAACGTGATTTAGCTCATGTGATTTATTAATCACGAAAGGCGTCTCCACCGAACTTTACGTGTTTAAGTCTGACATCCAGGAGAAAGGGTTCATCCCCTTCGGACCAGGTTGTTTTTTTTATGCTGTTTTTGTTTTGTTCCCATACCTGCCACAAATAAAACAATTTATGATGTATACGTACTTAATAAAAATACAAAAACGCACCGAAACACGAAGAATATTGGATTTAAAATAATTTTTTGGACATTTTTGTTTGTTGAATAAAATTGAATTGAATTGAATTGTCCTGAAAATGTAACAATTATGTTCGATTTTATTTTGTGTAATATACATATACGTAATTAAAATTTAAACACGTATAAATCATGTAATTAGTAATTACGAAAATGTATGGTAAATCACGTAATTTATGAGATGATTTACCTAAATCAAGTGGATTTAGCTAAATCACGTTGGTGGGAACATGGTACTAGTTTTGACCAAATTTAACAGACAAAATATTCTTTCCACTGCGGCATTCGAAATTGGCAAAACTAAAACAGAAAAAGCAAACTTTGCGAGATCGTGAAATGGATTTACTCCACTAGCATCTTTACCTAGAGCACAAAACTTCGCACCAGAATGGTACTTTTAGCGGCTTGCGGCTTGATGCCGCTGGTAGTGGGCTGTTTGTTTCTGTCATTTTACTAAATGGGTGTGTTCATTGCACTCCGCTCATTTACACTAGGTTTGCATTGGAGGTGAAATTGTTTTTTATTTTTTTTTTTAGGAATTATAGAGTCAAAAAAATAAATAACAGTCGACTTGATTTCCGTTCAAAGTCGAAAAAATCCAGTCAAAAAAAAACAGTCGGCTGGATTTCATTTCATTTTTCAGTCAAAACCGAAAAAATCCATTCAAATTTGACTGGAAAACAGTCAAACTGGTAACACTGGTTGACAGTATCAATAACCTCCTGGAAACCGTACGTGCCGCTATAGCTTTATGGGCAATACGTTTGGAAGCTTGGGTCAAAGTAAAATTGATTGCAAAATGTAAACTTTTTTCATGCCGTTTTATTGATACTTGTAACCGAATTTATGGGAGCACTAGGTGGGGTATATATATTTTATTTGTATTGGATGATGAATGCACGAATAAAATGTCCGATCTGTTGAAATTTCTCTTGAAATATAAAAAAAACGTAACAAATTAATGGTGCTGCTGTACACAAACCATTATGAGAGTGACAAGATTTATTTGAAACAAAAGCGGGACACATTTCCAAAATATCGAAGGGAGTAGAAATTAGGTTTTGTTTTAGTAAAACAATAAAATAGTAGGGGAGAGGGGGGCACCTTTGAACACTTTTTGCTTTCAAGTCTCATAAAAACCTATGTTTTTGAATTATAGATCTGTAAATTCTTTTAACTTTTAGAAATGGAACTCGGCTTTAGTTTAAATGCATATTTCTTTCCGTTTTATGAATATTTACGTAAAATAAAAGTCAAATGACATTTAAAAAAAAAAAATTTGACTTCACAACATTTTTTTTTTCATTTAAAAAGAGATCAGTAAAAATTTGTAGGAACATTTAACATTGTACTCCTAACATTTTCGTTTAGACAAAAATATAAATAAAAACTTAAAAAAAAATCAGCCTCAATATTACTAGCGTGTTTAGACAAATTCAAAGTAATTATATATACATAGTTTAATAACAGGAAATTAAAACTAAAATAAATGTTTCACATTATGTACCTAATTAATGATTTAATTATAAATTAAATATTTAATTATAAATTAAATATTAATTCTTATATTTGGATGCAGAATGAATTTCTTTAAGAATTTCATTATTATTTTTTATGTTTTCCTAAAAGTTATCACAGTTTTCGTACTGCACTTTTTAAAATATGTATAGCCTTAACTGTTTCGACCGACAGTTGAGTTTATGCAATGGCCAGATTTTTTTTATTATTGAAATAATTCTTTCTGTGACCGCATTAGTTCGAGGAAGACACGAAATATATTCTACTTGTTGTTTTTTATTTACTTATCTACAAATATCCGCCCAATATACTTCACTACACACATTTTTACAATAGTAGTACAAGCGGGACATTTTTTACAAAAGTAGGAAAAGCGGGACATTTAGCGAGACAACTATGGCCGCGGGACAGAGACCTCTAACACCATATCATTATCTTGTTTGTAGCCATGTTGAAAAGCTCGTTTTGGTGGTGGAAAGTAACGCAAAGTGCTTTAGAGAGAAAGATTTTTCGTAAAATGTTTGGCTTAAAATTGTAAAACAGCTGTACAGCGACTAGGAACTGGTCAAAAAATTGCAAATTAGTTGTCTAAGACGATTGGAACATCTAGAGCGAATGAACCCAAATGCTACGGCCCAATTAGGCCTCAATCGTCTAAGCTCTAAGAACTCAGTAAAACACCATTTTCATTGGAGAGTTACTTTACTATTTAGACATAAGAGTGCATGTAAACATGGCATCATTTACAAACAATTCAATTTGAGGGTGATACGAATATATGATATATGAATACATGTACCTATGCTGTAGTTCCAGGCAGTGTTATTACTTGTTAGGACTCACTCTTAATTTATCCTACAAAGCGTAGTAATTTTTCCCATTTCACAGTACTTAAATTCCCTTAAAACTCCCTCGATAGGTACTTTTTTTTAAAGTAAAATTTTTACCACAAGGAAAAAAAATAATATTAAATTATTTAGGTAATAAAATCGCAAATTGTTAACATTAGGTACAATGACTATTGGTTTCAAAACGATTTTCATGGAAGACATCTTACATGAACAATAATTTTTTATTTACACTTTTTTATAGTGAAATGTAGATGTTTTGATGCAATTTAAGTAAAAATTGTTTGAATGTTTTCCAAAAATATGATTCCCTCATTCGAATATTATATAGTCACCTATTTTGTAATATGATAAATGAATCATATTACAAAATCACTACATTTTTCTTTTGATTTTTTTCAACCATCTAAACAGAATATCAAAATTTTCTTTAAAGTTTCAACTTTTTCCGTTTCATCCCGCTGTTCGTTTTCAGAACTTTCCGTAACATATTTACCTCTAGGAGAGAGGGGGGCACCTTTGAACGTTGGGCACCTTTGAACAGCACTAATAAAACCTTATTAAAAAAATATATGAGAGCGTAAATCAAATTTTTATACTGGGAATATTGTTTTCTTTAAACGACAATAGCTTTCGGTCATCTTTTCAGTAGTCGATTGAAACACGCTCATGGTGTATGTTTTTATGCATAGGGGGCACCTTTGAACATAAGGACCTGTTACACTCAAAAGATAATAATTAATAGAAATCTTCATAAAACGGAAAGAAATATGCATTTAAACTAAAGCCGAGTTCCATTTCTAAAAGTTAAAATAATTTACAGATCGATAATTCAAAAACATAGGTTTTTATGAGACTTGGAAGCAAAAAGTGTTCAAAGGTGCCCCCCTCTCCCCTACTTAGTACTGTTTCCATTATACTTTTTTCTTACTTATTTTGTTCCCCTCTTTGAAATAGTGGCTGGATAAGTAACAAGCAACGTGCATGAATCTGCACGAAACGCTTACCGATTTTTAGTTAATGATATGCAAAACATTTTGGACTGTAATTGTCTTGTCGCTATATCAAATAATGAAACTCTTTTACTTATAGAAACAAATGGCCAACAATCCACTTTTAATTTGCCCATAAATGTATCCCTCTCAGATAACGCTCTATGTCTTAAATTTAAAAAAAACTGCCTAAATTAAAACGCACACATTTCAACTATGAGCATTTTAAGATTTTTGTACATTTTGCTCTGGTCCGTACCCGAGCTTTTTCATAGCTTTGTATAGAACTTGTTAATCCATTTTAAAAGGTATCGAAATTACATTATGTTGTGCCCACAATAATGGAAAAGACAGATTTTGTTTTTATGTGTTTTTAGATGCGATTTGTTAGTGAAAAACTTATCTTTAACTAAAAAAAACAATATGCAGACATTTTTATTTCATAGTTAAGTTCAACGATTTTTTTGTGCTCTAGTTTGTTAAACCTGTTTTAATGTTGTGGATTCCGATTCTGAACAAATCTTGCTAATAAAGTATTGTGAGAAGCCCTTACTTCCGCGTTTGAAAAACACAAAGTTTCAATTATTATTTTTTTTCATGTACCTACTCGTATGTATAAACTTTCCTTCTTATTATTTGCCATTAAAACTATGAGGGACGCGCAAGAAGTCTGGAGTTCGAAATTTCGCTACTTTAATGTTCTTAAACATGTTTTTATATATTTTTGTTTGGATTATTTCCGAGGTCAGAAATGGTTAATACGCGTTTCAGCAATTCGTTCAATAGCTTTCCAATGTATAGGCCTTAAATTGTTTATCTTTAACTTGCAGCGCTATGTTTCATATGGTCCTTAATGTGATAAAGCATTAAAGCCCTTTATTTGTCCGTTAACAGTACTGTAAAGTCGATATCCACATGAAATGAAATCCAATCAAAGTTGTTGCCTGATTTTTATTGACAATAATTATCAGGCATATATTATATCGCCTAACCTTTATTGAACAAAAAAATAAAAAAATTACAATTTTAACGAGAATCCATTTTATTCAGTCAGTCTGAGAAGTGATTCAAGTCAGACTTCAGAATTTGCTCTGTACTATCAATTTCAAATCAGGTTATAGCAATGTTATATAGTGCTAAAACCCTCCCTTTCTCTGTCTTTCATTCACTGCGAGAAGAACTGAACTGCGGCCGCATACAAGCGTTGCTCACACGGATGGCTTTATTTATAAAACACATCTGAAGAAGAATTTGGTTTTCCCCATTAATCCCCCATTCGATTACCGCTTTCGTAGTGTAAATAAATTCGCAACTACAGATAACATTTAAAGAAACGTACCTAAGGTTGTTTGTGTATTATTGCGAACTACCTTCAGAGGTATAGGTAATCACATTTAAACGATTTTCTAAAACAAAACTGTCAGTGATAATGATAATCGTAAGCATTGATTTGAGGGGTCGATTCAACTTTTAGACACTTATTGTTAATACATTTAAATTTGTACTATGCTCGTTTTTATTTTCGTTTCCGAATAATTTGCGTATGTGCGCACTGGCCTATTCTGTTAGTGGGTTTAACTCTGGGTTCTTGGCAGTTATTAATGATAGGTATATTACATATTCTGGGTTATGGTAGGTATTTCCTTAATATAATTCAGTTTTGTTATTATACAAGAAATTCCCTATTAGTTAGTATTTACCGTCATTTCAAGTTCTTAGATTTCTTTGAAGCCAATGAATGTGCGACCCGACAATTTCGGACCCTCGAATATTGGAAAACTTAAGTTAAATGAGCGATGTTTGATACTCTTAGGCTCAAAATACACTGGATAAGGACTCCTATCCTATAAGCAGAGTGGAAGAGCTATTTCACAAACTGCGCGGTGGCCAGCTATTTTCCAAACTAGATCTTACCGATGGCTATTTACAACTTGAACTTGATGAAAGCGCCAAAGAGCTACTTATTGTAAGCACTCCTCTGGGTTTATTCCAGTAACAGCAACTTCCTTTCGAAGTAGCCAGTGCCCCAGCCATTTTCCAACGCTATTTAGAACAGTTCATTTATAGAATACTTGGCTGCATGAATTATTTAGATGACATTTTTATCACTGCTCCAAATACACGACTACATTTAGAGCGAGTAAAAGAGATTTTCCAATGCTTAAGAGAAAATGGAATTTATTGCAATATGAAAAATGCAAATTTTTACAGCCAGAAATTGAGGATACACAATCACCCATTGACCCCAGGCTGGGCGATCAGCTGGGTGGAACAAGATGAGAACGGAGATGAGTTTACTTCGAAGGGTGCAAACAAATCTGGAGTGATTCGCTGCTCATCTATCAACCTACTCTAACCAGCCTAATAAGCAATCATCTTTTGTAAGCTCACATTAGAGCAAATAATAAAGCAAATTTTATAACCTTTTAAACGGTCAACGTGTTTTTCTTTGTCCTGTGCTTCAACAAAGCAACGAACATCATTCGCTTTAGGCAACAACTCAGCCTAAAACATTGGTATTAGTTCTACAGGTGGTATCAGCCCGTCGAAGTCTGGAATAATAGTCGAAGCTGTTCAAAAATAACGCCAAACAACATGTTATGTCAAAGAAGCTCAAGCTTCGCCATAAAGGGGAAGCAAACAATTTCCACAATAATAATAATAATAATAATTTTTTGCGCAACAGGTCCGTAGGGACCCTAGGCCTAGCTTCTCACAACCATTCGTTTTGTGTGAGTTTTCTTTTTTGGAACGAATGGAAGGGATCTACAATTTTATGCCGATTCCAAACGGCTAATTGAGAAGCTCTTTCATGACAGTTATACTCTCGGTTGTTTCTCAGACGTTCGCGAGAGGTGGCGCAGTGGAAAAAACCCTGAGTTGGAAATTGGGTTTTTGCGGGATTCGAACCTGAACCCCTCGCTTAGTAGTCCAACACACTACCCACTAAGCCACTGCGCCTACAATTTCCACAAATTCCTCGAAAATTTCTGCTGCGGCCTTAAACTTACTGCGACGTGAGAATGTAAAATTTTCTTATGAAACTGAGCAAGATACATCGTTTCAAAAGCTATCACCAGCGTAAATACAGCCAAATAGAAAAAGAGGCTCTCTCAATAATATATAATCACATCAATGGCTTATCGCGACCGTATAAAATATAAGCCAAGTCACAGCACTGCTATGCTGATGCCCTCCCCCGCTTCCCTCTTGGACCAGACACCGAAATCGATAGCTCAGAAGCATGTTATGAGATTGATAGTATCTACCATGGAGGAATCGCTCTTAAATTTTCGAATTAATCATAGAACAAAGTATGAAAATATATTGAAAATAGATGGCCTGAAAATCTCGGCGACAGTGACAGTAGCCTGAAAGCTTCGGCGGCATTCATTTTCGACTAACAAAGGTGTTTTATTACCGCAAACAGACACCAATCGGGTCGTTATACCTTTTAACTTACGCCAACGGGTTCTTAAACTTTTGCACGAATTCCATTTAGGCATAGTACGTACAAAGCAACTTGCACGGCGGCACTGTTGGTAGCCCCAATATAGATGAAGATATTGCTTCGCTCGTGCGAAACTGAAATTCCTGTCAAACCAACAGCTCCAGTCCTGCTGCAAAATATACGAGTTGGCCACAGGCCATTGGGATTTTGCTGATCCCTTTTACAGGCAGATGTGGCTGATTTGTGTGGATGCATATTTACATAGTTCCCTTCTCGTGTCCAAATGAACTCAGCAACATTTTCGAAAGGACTTCCGGAAACTATTATAATCGACAACGGGCCGCAATTTTCATCGAATCAGTTTAAAGTGTTCTGTACAATTATAATGGCCTGAAACAGCTTAAAACAGCACCATTCCACCCTGCTTCAAATTTACATGCAGAAAGCTTTCTTCGAGTATTTAAAACAGCATTTAAGAAAATCGTGGAATGAGGAGAACACAAGAAAAGCGCCCTACTTTGAACTTACAGGACGAGTCCAAACTCGGAAGGCAAAAAACCAGCAGAACTATTACATGGTCGCCAACCACGAACTTTGCTTTTGATTTTTATTCCAAAAGAGCAAAAAGTATCTCCTACTACGGATAAACATCTATTCAACTTAAATCAGCATATATATGTTAAGAACTATGCTTCTGGACTCAAGTGGATACCTGGAACATTAACCTAACATTTTGGAAAAATTGGTTTATCAAATCAAAACAACTCGAGGGCTATGGAAACGAAATCAAAACCAGATGAGATATCGCCAGCCAGCAGACAGTTCAACATTAGCCTTTCATTTAACCAATATTTCTAACTGTACTAATACTGATAGCTCACCTAAAACCACTAGTCTTCTAAGTGAAAATAATACTGCTCAATTTAAAAACTCAGTCCTGTTAATAATTTAGAAAAATAGGTATCTACATGTATTTCGTTTCCATTTTTACAATTACATTTACTTTTATTAAACTTTTTGTATACAATTTGACTTAATTCTAGGTAACAAATGGTGGTGAATATTAAATATTTAAATGCGTTGGCTCAACAACAGGGGCCCAACGGTATACAATGTTTGTTTTCTTAAATCTATTTTACATAAATTGCGGCTATTTTCTCAGATTTATACCCATGGTAGGCATCGTTGGCTGGGTGACGGTCACGATGTTCAAGTCCGGGTGTTGATGTCCTTGTTACCCCTCCTATTGAAGATATAGCCGCCTCGACTCTTTTCGTTCCTGTGCTTTACCTACTTCAATTATGCGATATTAATTGCCGCTTATTTGGTAATTTTTTTTTGCCTATTTCATTTATTTACTCGCGGAGCAAAGGTTCCGTACTTCTTTATAGTTGGAAATTGTGAAGATTTCTTCCAGATAATAGGAACTAAATGATTGTAAGCGTAAGACTAGGGATCACGTTTTAAGAATGAAATGACCAAGAGGATGTTTGTTCACAACAATCAACAATATGTGTGTATGAGAATGAGTATAAATTGCATCCAATTGGAATCGATTAAGAGAACACACCAATAACGACAGAAAAATGGTTAAAAGTAGCGTATGCTGATAGCTCATAGTGATTGACAGCTTTTTTTTAAATATCTTTTAAAATATTAGCTTTTCTGACAAACAGTCTTCGGAACTTACATAGTTACGAGCGCATGATCTACGAAAAAGGTTTATATCCATTTTTAAAGAAATCAAATCAAGAAATAAACAGCTTTTTGTGCGAATGAAAATATTTTTTACACCAAATTACTAATTACTCTACAACCAGCCGATGTATCGCTACCATTGGTATTTCTCTTTAAACTAGAGGTTATACCGGTTATGTGGAAATTTCAGCCTTCGACATCAATTAGTTTCTGAGATAGACCTAGGAACCTAATTTAAATTGCATATACATATTAACATATCGAAATAAGTGCGTTTAAGTTTTCGCCACGCATTTAGGCGATATGGGCTCAGCTTTTGTTCAATTGACAATGAATCAGTTATACGCGAAATCGAAATACCTATACAAAACTACCCGAAGACGAATTACACTATTTCCGAACATATTGTAATAAGCTAAATAAAATGATTGCTAGAAGGAGCTCAGAATTATGGCAGGAAGTGAGGATGTGGACGGGATCTTAGAATGTGATGAGAGAAAGAGAAGCAGAGCTCGGCGTACGTTTGAGCTTTTGTCCTCACACACCACAAAATCTATTACAAAATAATATAACATGCAAATAAACAAACAGGTTGGTATAATAACTTTGTACCGAAAGCGGATGAACAAGGACATCCACCACTCTGAAAGGCGCTGCTGTTCGTTTAGTAGCGAATCCATTGCCCTCCCGATTTGGAAGCTCCGTGGCCATTTGGGGAACTTCTCGCATTAATTCAGTTCATTTTTGCCAAAGTTTATCCGCCAAACCATACTGCACGCCTGAAACCTTGCGATTATCAAGTCATTAGGACAAGCACAACATATCTAATTCCAAAGTCCTGCGTTTATACAGGCGTGATTAGCCAGGTAAATATTTATTAATATTTTTTAAGACCTGAGGCAGCGCAAATTAATTTCAGGAAAACAACTGTCAGATTCGAAATTCGAGGAAAACTAATAGGAAAAAAATTAAAACAATAAGAAAATTAACTATACTTTCATCGTCCCACACTTAACATTATATTTTATGGCCTTTTATATACCATCCGAAGGGAAACTAATAATAACTTACACGTAGTTCCTACCTATAGAGAGATTATGGAAACTGAAACTTCTCACACTAGAAAGATGACGATTAGGAACAATAGAAAGGAATCTTAAAACAAGCAAAAAGAAAACAAAAAAGGAAAAAGAAATTTCGTGATCAAAAATGCTTATAGCACATGGTAAATGCTGTCGTTGTAGAGCAACAACAAAAGTATTAGGGTACAAAAAGTATCAAAATATCTTAATTATGGTCCTTTCTCCGTTTATTTTTACTGGTATGAATAAGGAACGCAGCTGTACTTTAACAATTCGTGGTCTTGATTGACGTAAAAGTTATTCGCCAAAGGAGCACTCTTGCTCATTTTGAGTTGTGGCGTTACCGTTTAGTGATTTACTCAACGCTATTCGATTTTAGGTGCAGTTTTTATGGTACATGCGGTAGTCTACTGGATAACACTTATTTTAAACTGCCTATTTGCTGGATTTTGCATGCAGATTTAAAATCACGTTCGGTTAATTTTGACGGCCACCACTGTATCGACTTAATTTTCGGTTGTGCAGGTCCGCCTAACAATATGTTGTATTTATTTGTTTCATCCGTAAGACCGCCCATAACCACACTATTGAAAATAAAGTTTGTTTTCATATTGAAAATAAAAATTGACCAACTGTAGCTAGAAATTACCAAAATAATTAAGTCCGAAATATTTTTAAACACAGAACAATCAATTCATCTCATGTATTTCAATATATTTTGCACGTACACAGATCACGTATTATATTTTTTTAATTTTTAATAATATTTCATTTCTTAAAAAAAAATTACCAAATGGAATAAAAAATTACAATGTAACCAAGAGAAAAAGTAATGACCAAATTTGGTCACAAATGGCGACCGTGGCCATAAGTCTATTATTCCCTCTCTTGATATGCACTCTATTTTTTGTGTAAGAAGGCTATGTGCCATGTCGTTTTTCCACGATGTCTATTCTCAGCGGGGAAAATAGGACATGGTTTAAACATAAATGAAATTGCAGTTTTATTTGGGTTTATTTCCTTCAATCTGGTGACTATTGAAATTCAATTTCACACCACCAGCATTCCACTATCATGCTACCAATAGCATTGGGATGACTTCAATTGTGCTATTGTCGCTAATTCTAATCAATTCAAGTGTTTTCATATCCGCAATTAATTTCTCTAGTTTTGTTGCATCGCTTTTCACTCGGAAGCGTGCAGTGCAGTTAGTGAATGAGTTTGTGCGTTCGTTGTTGTTATTAACAGTTGATTGAACTGCTCCGGTGAAAACGTTGCTATTCCTTTTATCTGCAGTATTCGTTCACAATGTCGTAGGGTAAGTTCGGGCATTATGGCGCACCGGGCATTATGGCGCACCTCGCAAATATCATACTTCCCAAACTCTAATTAAAATTAAAATAATACAGAAACTTCAATCTTTGCCGAACACGTGCGCAGTAAACATAGACAGTCGGTACGACGAGTTTCGCTGAACAAAAAAATAAAAACAAAAAAAAATTTGTTTGATTTTAGTTTTTTATAATTTCGCTTTGTGTTTGGATTCGTTTTTCTCGTAAAGTATACAACGCAGGTTTTCGGTGTGAAGAGTGGAATGCAGAATACAGTTTCAGTTTTGTTGTGTAGCGGCCCAAATTTGAAACGAAAAGAAAACTACGTTTTTTTTTTAATGTGTTGTGAATAAGTGAATTTTGTGTAATATGGCGCAGGTGTTGTAAGGGCATTATGGCGCACCCGCGCCTTATGAAGTTTTCTTGTAAATTATAGTTTCATACCGATGTCCTTCGTCTCTTCCGGTTTTTTTTATGTTCTGTTTTGCAAAGTTATATTTTGTTATGCATACTATAATTCTCTAGAAAATCTTGAGATCCAGCTAGCCAACGAGTCGGGTGTGGTCGAAGATTTTGCGGGGAACATTTGCGCTGGATGTGGTGAAAATTGCACCACTAAAACCAAAAGGGACGAGTGGATGCAGCCTGTCCTTTGTGGACAGTGGTCCCACGACTCCTGCGCTGTTTTCAGAAACCCTTGCGATGGATGTGGGCGTTTAAATAAAAAAATAAAAGCTAGTCGCCATATTGCCCGCATGTAGGGCAATATGGTTTTTTTATAAACTATTTTTAAATTAAATTATTTTTAGTTAATGAATTTGATTTATTATTTTTATTTAATATATTTATGTTACTGTTTTGTCTAGTTTATTAAAAAAAATAAAAATTATTAAAAAATGTTGTTCGTCGAAAAGTTATTTCAGATTGAAATTTTGTGCGCCATAATGCCCGAAGTTACCCTATATCGTATTATGCTGGACATAAACTAGCCACTAGTTAAATGCCAATTGTAGGGAGAGAAGTAATCTTACAGTACAAAATGATCTGCTTTATAAAAGTACATATCGCCTTTGTTCAAGTGAACCAAAGTGCATCTAAATACCATTGCTGTCAGAAAATGTCTATGACAGTTCTGCATTTGTGAGTGTATATAATCATTATATTAATACGTATTACGTACACATCCGAGCTTTCCGTACGCTTTTCTAGTATTTAATATGAAATGAGGAGAATGAAACTTATGTTATTTGAAAGGTGCTGTGCCATAGATGTGCACAAACACAAAATCGTGGTTATATGTCGCCATTAAGACTGGTCAAATTAAGTTACGAATTCCCCACACAAAACAGGTTTGGTGACAATCAATTTGTCGCCGCCATGTTTCCATAGTAACTTATTTAATCAACTTAAATTAGAACCTGTTGGAGTGCATCATTTACCCATAAAGGTATGCAATTTACCTGCCCCTAAAATTAAGCAATAATTGTAAGAAATTTATTTAGGGAAACTATTTATTATTTGTCGCCACCATATTAGATACCATAGTAACGTACCTGTTTAAATATAAATCATCTTAGATTAGAGTCTGTTTCCGATGGGTCGGGTCGGGTGCAACTCATACCCAGACTATTCATCCCCTGCTAAATTTCCCACCTAGCGCCATCTACATCGCAACTTTACAACTAACAACCAATAATCGCATCACTCACCTTTAGAATATGGTGTTACCATATCAATCGAGAATTATGTTGAGTGCTTGGATAAAGTTTCTTCAATAGATATTATTTGTGGAATTTGGAAAGATATAATATGGGGTAAGGTACGTCAGCGGAAAGCATAATTGGTCTAAGTCACAAAAACGAAATTTTACAGGAGACAATAACTGCCATACTTATTGGCTAGTTCACTGCTCATGTAATTTTTTTTTAATCCTTTTTGCAATTCTGTTTTCAAAAATAAAAAAAGCTGCTTTATAAATACATTTTTACTATTTATAAATAATTTTAAAAACAAAAACCTCCAAAATGGACAAGTGTGCATTCTGGTAAAAAAAAATGGACTTAGAACAAAAAATGGTAGTTAGAACAATTGAGAACAACGTTGTTGTAATGAAAGTGATGACTCACCTCTGCATTGCTGTGTTCTATGTCCAACTTCGAATTAAATTTTAATCAAAAAAATATTATTTCTTATTATCTACTCAGACAAAAAAACAAAACGTATAACATTAAACAAAAATGTATTTATTAAATTAATGAAAAATGAAAGCTTAGCAAAAATAACAGTTAATAATTCATACAGAATAAGTTAAAGAAAAGAGAAAAGCTTTTATGTACGTCTTATTTAAAAACTGTTTTATAAAATTGGACATCTTCGGAAGGCATCCAATTGTACATGGATTCGATAACCTTTTTCTTTTCCTTGGAAACCAAGTCTCCCATTGACGTTTTTATTATTTTAGGCGAAACATTTCTTTTTCCTGGGTTTCTTAATTTTTTGTTGTTTGCGAATAACGAAACAGATTTTAAGATTATGTTTTCCCCATAATCTTCACGGTACTGTATGTGAAGTATTCGCTAGCGGTTTGACAGTACAGGAATGGATTTTGTTCAATTCGCTAACCATAATACAAATTAGTCACATTCGCAGGATTTTTTGTTCGACTCGCTAAGGATAATAGGCCTATAAATACTGTATAGACTACAACTCGTACAATAAGGGTAAGAAGGTAAGTATAAGATGCCGTAAATATCATCAAGAAAGAGACGCATAAAACGGAAGAAGATAAGGACATCCTGATAAGGCGTGGACTTCCGCTCTTTATGCTTACCTTTGATAGGTCTGATAATATCGAAGATATCTACCGAATTAAAACCATACTTAATATTGTGGTAAAAATCGAGCCCATTTGAAAACAATTCCACAGTGCAAACGTTGCCAAGAATTCAATCATACGCAAATGTATTGCAAAAAAGAGCCGCGATGTGTAAAATGCGCCGGAAGTCATTTCTCCCAAGACTGTGGAGCAAACAAACAATCCTCCGCTACCTGTGCTAACTGTAAGGGAAAGCACCCGGCAAATTATAGAGGCTGTGAAGTAGCTAAGGAGTTGCAAAAACGGAGAGATGCGCTACTCAAAAGCCAAAATAAAAAAACAAAGCCGCTTACCAAGGTAAAGCGTAGGACCGCCCAGGAGGTTGTAGGCAATATAAAACCTCCGGTTCAAAAGCGTAGCATTGTCAGAGAAAGAGAGACAATTGAAAGGCCCTCGACCTCTGTTGTCAAAAGAAACGCTACTGAAAAGTTACCACGAGGAAAGCCATCGAATAGTGGCCCTCGGACAGCCAGAGTACAGACCTACGCTCAGGCCGCGGCATTCGAAGGAGCGAAAAACGTTGAAACTTCGATGGACCCTGTTTCTCATGTTTTCTCAGTTATTCTCGAGAAACTTGAAGAACAAAGCAAAATAAATAAAATTATTCTCGATCGCTTGGTTAAGCTCGAAAATAATTCACGGAAAACGCGTGCTTCAAAAATAACATGAATGAAAAACCAATGTTAAAAATATGCACTTGGAATGCAAACGGGCTTTTACAAAAACTCGGCGAATTGGAAATATTCATACGCGAGAAAGATATTGACATTTGCTTAATTTCTGAAACTCACGTGAAAAAGGGATCGAATTTAAAAATAAAAGGATATAATGATTTCCACGCTTGTCACCCATCGGGGAACGCCAGAGGTGGATCATCATTGCTTATTAAAGACTGCATTGAACAATACGAAGACCTGAAGATAGAGCTCGAAACTATGCAACTGTGCACGATTCGAGTTAAAAATAGTCAGCGTACTCTTAGAATTTCATCTATCTACTGTCCACCGCGTTCCGCGCTTGAAAAAAGTGATTTTACTAACCTGCTTAAATCGCTCAAACCAAATTTCATTATTGGCGGCGATTTTAATGCGAAGCACACGTTCTGGGGCTCCAGATA
The DNA here is from genome assembly GCA_949126925.1 of Cheilosia vernalis. Taxonomy (NCBI): domain Eukaryota; kingdom Metazoa; phylum Arthropoda; class Insecta; order Diptera; family Syrphidae; genus Cheilosia; species Cheilosia vernalis. The sequence continues at coordinate 40,229,702 of OX421358.1, read as the reverse complement.
CATCTCGCGAAAAGGTAGAATGCTCTATGGGGCAGGTATGGAATACAGTTGCGATTTCCTCTCGACGGGCAAACCGACCTACTGGCCAACTGATACTTCAAAACTACCTGATCTGATAGATTTCTTCGTCGTGAAAGGAATACCTACCCACCACATTAAAGTTGAAGAGAGCTTTGATCTATCATCTGACCACTCACCGGTTATATTAACATTGAGTGTAAAACTAGTCAATAACCTAGAGCCAGCGAGATTAACTGGTAGAAACACTAACTGGGAAGGCTTTAGGAAAGAAATAGAAGAGAATGTTCAACTGAGTGTTCCACTTACGACACCCTATGAACTTGAAGTTGAAGTTGATCGCTTCGTCGAGATCGTACAGCTCGCCTCCTGGAATAATACGCCTAATCCAAGGAAAACGCCGGTCAAATACGGGCTACGATATCCTCCCGAAATAAAAGAATTGGTCAACGAAAAAAGGAAGGCGCGCAAGAAATGGCAACAGAGTCGCGCTCCGCAACATAAAGCACATTTGAATTATTTGTGCAATTTGTTGAAGACAGTCATTAAGGATTTTAAAAATCGTGCGATAGGTTCTTACCTTGAAAGTTTAACAGCGAAAAAAGATTCCAATTATTCACTTTGGAAAGCTGTAAAAGGCACCAAAAGGCCCAAAATCCCCGCGCCGCCAATTACAATAAATCAAAATGAATGGGCAAGGGAAGATAAGCAAAAAGCGGACGTTTTTGCCGCTCATCTAGAAGAAACCTTTAAACCGTACGATGGCCAAGCGATCTACGACAATACTAATAGGACGGAATTACAACCTGACGATTCAACACTCACAAGAGCAACGCCAAGGGAACTAAAACGTGAAATCGAATCCCTAAAACCCAAGAAAGCTCCTGGTTATGATTTGATCACCGGAGAAGTTCTCAAAGCTCTTCCAAGGAAAGCATTAATTAAGCTCCTTCATATCATAAATGCTGCGCTCAGACTAAAACACGTGCCGAGTCGATGGAAAGTCGCGGAGGTCATAATGGTTTTAAAACCAGGAAAACCGCCAAATGAAGTAAAATCGTATAGACCGATTTCCCTTCTTCCGGTCATTTCCAAAGTCTTCGAAAGAATATTGCTTAGGCGCCTACAGCCGGTTATTGAAGACAATAATCTTATCCCTGACCACCAGTTTGGGTTCAGAACCAAGCATTCGACGATTGACCAAGTACATAGAACTACTGACGTAATCGAGAAAGCATTTGAAGAAAAAAAGATTTGCTCAAGTGTATTCCTTGACGTCTCACAAGCCTTTGATAAGGTGTGGCACGACGGCTTGAAATTTAAATTACGACAAGTTCTCCCCGCAAGCCTATATGATATTCTAGAATCATATCTCGGGAATAGACTCTTCCGGGTTAGAAATGGAAATGAATACTCGGAGCTAAAAGAAATTTCGGCCGGGGTACCGCAAGGAAGCGTCCTTGGTCCGCTTCTCTATTTGTTATATACTCGCGATACCTATACCAAGGGAAGATGGTACTACCCTTGCTACGTTCGCCGACGACACAGCTATCCTAGCTGTAGGTAATACAATCGAAGAAGCGACTACAAAACTGCAAGCCGCAGTGAATAAGGTAAATGAATGGACGAGGAACTGGCGGATCGCCCTCAACGAAACTAAATCTGTTCACGTGAATTTCACTTATAAGAAAACTAATGACTTGCCAATTTTTCTAAACTTGGCCCGAATACCCTTTGCAATCGAGGCCAAATACCTGGGAATGACACTCGACGCAAAGCTGAAATGGAGTTCGCACGTGAAAATGAAACGTAAAGAACTCGATATCAAATATAGAGAAATGTACTGGTTACTCGGAAAACATTCCCAGCTCAGTACTGAGAACAAATTGCTTTTATACAAGCAAGTGCTAAAGCCGGTGTGGACCTACGGTATACAACTTTGGGGTTGTACCAAGAAAACAAATGTCAATATTCTACAAACTTTTCAAAATAAAGTCCTTAGAGAAATTGTACAAGCACCATGGTATATTAGAAACGACGATATCCATAGGGATTTCGGAATTCCAACAATCGAAGCTGAATCTAGAAGCTTCGCGAGAAAGCATAGAAACCGACTAATCGGACATATCAACAATACAGTCCGACAAATCTTGGACGAGAGCAATTTATTGCGCCGACTACAAAGAACGAAACCGTTCGACTTGGCAAGATAAGATTAACCGCGTCTAATTTGCGGAACACGCAGGATCTTTCATTGGAAAGTAACCTGTCAAAAGTTTTTATTTAATGATAGAAAAATTGCTTGATAAGTTATATCTTAGTTGCAGTATCTAACAATCTTGAGAAGGGTGGTGTTTTTAGTCAGTAAAAATCTGACACTACTATGAGAACGCGCTTGCTATTCTCATAGTGTCTTTGGAAGATTTTCACCTACCCTCGGACAAAAAACTAGGTGCAGGGTATGAGTCGTCGGTAGATGAATTGCGATGACACCGTTTCCTATGGAGTAGGTCATTTACTTATGTTTTTCGATATATAGATGTCGCACTTTTCGTTTCATTTATAAAAAAAAACACAAATAAATAACGAAAATAATTGTAGTAGATACGATTTTTAGTAGGTGTACAAGTACATACTTATAAAAGGTATGGTCAATTTTCGACCACAAGCGATACTGAAATTGATTGAGAAGCAACAAAAATGTTTTTTTTTAGAAATCTGACAAATGGAGGGTCTATTAACTTTGTACCGAACTATATTTCCCCAGATAAAAAGCATTCGAAGTGTTGAGCTTGGGGAAAGACAGTTGCAAACTTGGTGTTAAGAACATTTTTCTTTTTCTCACAGTTTTATAAGAAAATAGAAACAAAAGGTTGGATTCCAACCAGTTTTCGCAAAATGAAAACAGTTTTATGAAGTAAAACATTATCAACGCGTCGATAAGTCTAAGAGCCCGAAGTAATTTTTCGGTCTGAGAGGTAACCGAAAGATATTTGCATTATTGTATTGGGATCAAACACATTTTTTAATATTTGACGTAACCGATTGTAATTTTGAATAAAGATAAAACATCCCTTATTGAATAATGGGTATGCATAAAAAAGAACGATATAAAATAAAATATCTTTGCTTATATAGGAAAACGCGAAAGTTTGGCGAAATCACTTTCCGAGGAACTAAACAAATAGATTTTTTTTTAAATTGCCAAGGCTTTAAAATGAATGTTAATGTCTATAATCAATAATCATTCGAAAGGGGATTTAAAAAAAGGAGATATTGGGTTGCTAGCATTCACATGATGTCATAAAAAGATACACTTTTTTCATTGCAATAAAATAGAGGATTGGAACAAATACCATATCCCATTTATGCTTTGCTTTAATAAATTTAGAGAAAGACAAGCCACGCCAAAAGCCAAAAAAGTAATTTTTTTAATAGTGTGTCTCATTCTCAATACCTATATATATATTTATACATAGAAGCAACGAACGTTGATGAATACTTGCTCAACGCTATGCTTTATTTTCTAATAACGGGTTGCATCTAGACTCTGTAAAAATATCAGCCACTTTTTCTGTTGTTTCTATAATGTTGATTTTATAAAATAATATTTTATGCCAATATTTTTAGCTTTTATTTTCTAGATTAAATGCATCGCTGGTTGTTCTCACAAATTATAACAGGCTCTTCTTTTAACTCGCCCAGGTCTTGCATTTTAACCATAGCGCTTCTGTAAAAGCTGAGCTTAAGACAATATGATCTGCTTCACTGGATGATGTAGTAACAGTAGTTTTTTTTCTGGATTAAGAAACAGTGCCTCCATATGTTTTTAAAATATAACAAATAACTTGGTCCCTAGTCCTCATCAGCGCATCCATTATTTTTCAAATGTGCAATTGTAATGAACTCAATTTTGTGATTAGAAGCATTAAATAACTGAAAACAATAAACAGCCTGCAAACGTGAGAACTAGTTCAAATACAAAGTGAAGCACACAATACAGTACAGACTTACAGTTCTTATCCGAGACGCTTATCCCCCTCAGGCTTATGAAGTTACAAAGCACTTTCAACTATTTATTCTGACGACGTTGTCCATACCTAATTTTATTTAGATCAATAATTCTATGTGCAACTACTAGAACGGTTAATCTAATATTTTTTATTTTTTTATATATAATTCGTTCTGACAGCTGTGAAAAAATAAAAATAAAGTGATAGAAATGTCGACCTGTGCGTACCGTCTTGCGACGCCCTTAGGATAGCGCAGCGACGCCCCAGGGCATCGCGACACACAGTGAGGGAACTCCTGCATTAGACGATTTTCATGATTCTTTTTTAGTTTTGTTCGTATTCCTGGTTCGTATATCAGGTTTAGGAAGAAAGAAAAGTCGGAAAACTCCCAACAGGTGGCGTTGTAGGCACACATTTCGTTTTTCATGGTGAAATGCGCTTTGAAAAAAAAAAAAAAAATAAATTGGATAGAAATCGAGTACCTAGTCACACTTCAAATAGAAAAAAAAATATATTTTAAAATTTAAAAGCAATTGTTGTTGTCAATTATTTCAATCATTTTCCAAGCAAATTGTTGTTGTCAACAATTTTTAATTTTTTTTTTTAAATAGATACCTACCTACATTATACGACATATCCTTATCCATATCCTTACTTTATCCTTATCCTTACTAATAATAAAACTGTAACTTTTTTCAGGCTTTAAATAGTTTGTGTGCTAAAGGCACAAGAAGTAGGTACTGCACGAAATTGATTTCGGTTTTCACAATTGCATTGGAAATTGTCGATATTAGAATTTAGGATAATGTTTAATCATTATCCGCTGTCCGGAAGCGGAGATTTAAGCTGATATCTAACAAAAGTTGTAATTCTCGAATGCCTTCTAGCTCCTAGCTTTGGAATGACTCAACCGAATAAAATAGGTTTTTTTTTAATATAAAGTTCAATTATGTACAAAGATTTTAAGATATAAATCATCTTTGTACGTAGTCCTGAAGCTGTACAATAAGCATTAAACTATACATTTTATACAGCTCAAAAAAGTAAAATGTTCGATTGAAGCTAGATCGTTGGATTTGCCCGGCATTCAGTGGAGGAAATTTGTGTGTGTGTGCGGCAAAACCTGTTTCTCTCTCTGCTGAATGCTGTATCCTGTATGCTTTTTGTTTCTCTTTTTTTTCATACACCTTTTGTGCTTTGTGTTGTTGTTTTTTTCTCACTTCTTTTAAATTGAAATTGAACTGGTGATAGTGGAGAGAGTGGAGTTGTGGCCTTATGGGATGGGTGGAGTATTAATGTGGTGCATGGGTGGGAGGGAGATAGGTCAGGTCAGGTATAGGTATGTAATGTAATTGAGATTGGGAGGGAGTCACACTCAATTGTGATTTAAAATGCGCTATATTGATTGTGATCTGATGATGCATGCCACGAACGAATCCCGTTTGTGCTCGGTATTGTTTTTTTTCGTATGCATGCATATGCAACTGCACCTTTTCTGCCTTATGTTTTTTTGAGGTTATTATTTCTTTAGGCGCGTTGGGCACTTTTAGATAAGAAGAAATTAATGAATTTGGGTTACTTTGAAAACGAAACCGCGTCATCGACACCGAGCGACCGACACCCGATATGTGGCGCTTTTGTCTTTTTTTTTTTTTGAGAAGCTCAACCGATCTCAATGAAACTTTGTTTGTGTGCATCTTTGTATGCAGCTAGAAAGATATAGGATAGTTTTGGACCCGATAGGTGGCGCTGTTGTCGCTATTTTTGAGAAACTCAACCGATCTCTATGAAATTTTGTTTGTGTGCATGGTTGGATGCAGCTAGAAAGACAGGATAGTTTTGGACCCGATAGGTGGCGCTGTTGTCGATTTTTTTGAGAAACTCAACCGATCTCAATGAAACTTTGTTTGTGTGCATGGTTGGATGCAGCTAGAAAAATAGGATAGTTTTGGACCCGATAGGTGGCGCTGTTATCGATTTTTTTTGAGAAACTCAACCGATCTCAATGAAACTTAGTATGTGTGCATGGTTGTATGCAGCTAGAAAGACAGGATAGTTTTGGACCCGATAGGTGGCGCTGTTGTCCGTTTTCTGAGAAACTCAACCGATCTCAATGAAACTTTGTATGTGTGCATGGTTGTATGCAGCTAGAAAGATAGGATAGTTTTGGACCCGATAGGTGGCGCTGTTGTCGATTTTTTTGTTCGCTAGGGAAATTTAATAATTTGAATGTAATGTGGTATTCGATTGGGCGCTCTGAGAGCACTTTTTTCTCTCAGAGCAATTTATATGTTCGCTTGGTACAAATAAAGCAATCTTTTTCAAATTTCAGAGCACTTTTGCGAACCAAGATATTTTTTCAGATTTACCAATAACAAGTGCGTTTGAATTTGACAACTGGTAGAGTTTGTTTACATTTTAGTGATTTTCTTCTCCAGCAAAGAAAGGCATTGCATCGAGTGAATCAATTTTTGTAAATTATTCATGCATAAATATTTAGTAATCAATCGGGACGGAATTTCTAATGTTTTAATACAAAATTTAACCAGTGAATGGAAATCGCATAGAAAAGTGTCGAAGACTGTACATGTTCATATCGCACGAATAGGTATCAACACTAAAAAGAGCAGGTTACGTTTTTGTGTTCGACTAGGCACACGAAATCGGAAATCTGAGAGCAAATCTGAAGAAGCCGAATCGAATACTACCTACATAAATGAGATTGTGAGGGAATAATAGAAGAGGCTAACTATTTGTTTGGGTTGTTTTACTGACAGTTTTTCTTCTCATTTTTGGGTAAGAGTGGTTGGATTCCACTGAAGTCTATGTTATATTTACAAAAACTATATAATTCAAAAATCCCTACTACATATTACAAAACTAAGTCATTGTTTTCTTTGTTTCTTGCTATACGTCACTTACAGCAGCGGAGTGGGTTTGTATAGCTCTTATTATTTTGTTTTAAATTTGAGAAGTGGAACTCTGGCGAAGCAAGGCGAGCACGGGTCAGCTAGTACCTAATAAGTTTGTTTATGTTTACTGTGTAACATTAAGTAACTTATTAAAATGAGGTAAATACTTTGATTTGTTTGAATCCAGCATTTTTGCTTGGCAAGTATTTTCAGGATCAGGGTGATTGAGATGACGTGGTCATTGGACAATGATGACAAGCAACAGTAGTTGTTGATAGTTTTGAGTTTTCACGTTACGAAAAATGAGCGAGTAAAAGTTATGGTACCTACTCTGCTCATTCGTGAATAGGGTTATGGGGAGGGCAGCTCTAAGGTTCCATAACACCTTCGGTACCGGTGTGGAGAGAGAATGGAGGATTCTTACCAACAAAGTTGATGGTTAGTTTTCTTATTGGCTGTTAAAGTTACAAATATTGCGTTCCTATCCCTTTAGTTTTACTTCTAGGTTAGAAAAGTTTTAGTTTAGATTACACATGGTGAAAAGGTAAGAAACACCCCCGTCCGACGAGCTTAAGCCGAGCAACCGCGAGTCAACGACAAATTCATCAACGAAGTCAAAATGAAGAAGCGCGCCAAGCAAATAGAGAAGTTGACAGAATGGTACATCGCATAGGACCCGATCAACGGGCGAGCAATTTGAGAGTTTTTGCAATGAGAACTGCGTCAAATCGTACCGCTCGCTGCTGGAAGAGAGCGAATGAATGCAAATCGAAGAATGGCAAGACGCGCATCGTTGCCCGACATACGAACGACTGGCGTTTCGGTATGAACCAACAATAGACTATGGTGCTGACTCGATTTTCGATATCGGAGCGATGACTATTGTGTGCCAACATTGGAAAGCACTGAGATTTAAAGGCGAAACGCCCGGCCTTTGCTGTGCGAGTGACAAAGTGAAATTGGTGCACCTCCGGGGCCATTTAAATCGTTATTGGAATGATTGGAATAGCTATGACTTCGTTTGGAACAAAAAAGTATTTTTTTTACATCATTCAATGGCACGGGGTTCAGTAAATAAAGATGCATACTACTATATCGGCAGGTCGGAGGATAATTAAGTCGATAGGCGGTACAGAGGGCAATCAGGAGTGACAAAAAACATCATTGGACAATTTCATTGCGGTGTTTAAGGCGACGATGGAGACAAAGAGCTCCGACGATCGCAGAAAAAAAAGTACATAATAGTTACAACAAAATTTATTTGAAATTTTTAACTTTTTAATTCTTTGGATGTTCCGGCCTTGCCGCTACACAATTTTATATTGAAAGTCGACTCAGTTATAATTTTGTTGCGCAACCTCAATGCACCGAAACTTTTTGACGGATCGTGTTTGATTTGATCGTGTAGAATCTCAAATCAATGTCCTTCAAGCGACGATTTTGAGTGGAAAATTCAAAGGAAAACCACTTATTCAGAACGATTTGCTATTGCGTCTTCAATTTCACGTGAGTCCCGGCTTCGCTATAATAATAATAATAATAATAATAATAGTTGGCGCAACAGGTCTGTAGGGACCCAGGGCCTAGCTTCTCGCAACTATTCGTTTTATGTGAGTTTTCAATTTTTGGAACGAATGGAAGGGATCTACAATTTTATGCCGATTCCAAACGGCCGATTGAGAAGCTCTTTCATGACAGTTACACTCTCGGATGTTTGTCAGACGTTCGCGAGAGGTGGCGCAGTGAAAAAAACCCTGATTTGGCTTCGCTATAAGACAAATAATTCGAAAGGACAATCGCTGGATATTTGTGGCTTCCATATTGAATTCCCGTGTTTTTCAAATGGTTAGTTTTAAGTGGCGTGCACGTGTGAGCAAACCTTCCGCTTTGTAATTGGTGTACCTATACCGTAAAGCACTTTAGTGAAAAAGCACATCGAAACACATCGACATTGCTATACTTCAGCTATTTCTTACTAGGAGTTATTATTTGCATTACAACAACGAATTTGGGTGGAACGAAGTTCGCCGGGCCAGCTAGTATTTAATAATTTCAAATATAAAAGCATAACATGTTCTTGGTTTGAATAAGTATCAAATGTCACTAATAAATAAATCAGCTTAAGGAAAATGTACATTATCAGACAACATTATTGAGAATGCGAAAGTTTAACAGTTCCGTTTGTTCAAAGGGCGTTCAATATAGTAAAAAGCCCTCGATTCGAGAAGGGTTCCGATATCTAAAAAAAATGGGTGGGGACGAGAAACTGATGCCACAAGCAAAAGTTCTTAAAAACAAGTTTGAGAACAGAGATAGCTATTTATCTATGTGTTATGCTGATGCAGTATAGGTTAAATAGAACGAGAAATGCTACAACTATATATGGAAGCCAGGCAATACCGGAAAGTATTTGGAAATTATTTTCAGCAAAGTTTCGACAATTGAAATCTCGAAATAGGTTTCCTGGATTATTTTCTCTTTTATTAAGTTTGAACCATCTACTAGTGCTCAAGTGGGAGTTATGCACTCAATATACGCATTTACAGCAGTATGCTTCCATTTACATTTAAAACAATTCAAGGGATAATCTCTTAATTCATTGGAAAACTTTAGAAAACCTAAAATATTTTCAGTGTTTTTATAGGGAAAATAATTACAGTGCTGCACTTGATTTTAATTACAAAGGAAAACGATTGTATAGCGATCAAATAAATAAATGCAGCCGTCGTCGCGTCACTGCCCGAAAGATAATTTTCCCGATCTGGAAACTAGCAGTGGATAGGTTAAGAGAAAGTTAAAGGTTACCAAAAGTGCAACGAATGCTATTTTGATGCCGCTATTCAGCTGGTGGGTTTGATCACGTTAAAACATTTTTCAATGAAGGAAAAAAGGGGAAATAATCGATAATTTGAAATAAGTTCGTATGTAATCTTAAGAAAAGGAAGATTGCGAAACCTTTGCAGCGAAAATTATCGATGGTAGGGCTGACGGAACAATGAAATAAAATATTTCAATTGTTTTCCCAACAACTGGGAATTTTGTTGATTTTAGATAGATTTAATGTGGTACTATGTACATAATTGGAAAAAGCTACTGATTGTTTTAGAAAACCATCATAGAGCTGGAAGCTCTCAGTATCTATTCGAAACAGAAACGAAAAGTAGGAACGCAAAGTGTCTAGGAAAAACATTTTTTTAAGCAAATTCCAAAGGTAAAACTGCACAAAAGTTATGGAGTAAAACTATTTCAATTTTCAGTTTTAGCTTTTAGGCCAACGAACGACTTCCGCTTACAATACTATTCGCGCTGTCAAAAATTGGCAACTCACACCCACAACCACCCAGCCTACTACACATCATACATATTTTTATCGTTCAAGGCCGGTATCGTTAGATTTATCATATCCTTTGCTTATCCTTTTTTATGGTAGGCTCTATTTATTGATCACGTCCAGAGGTCGGACAGCTTTTTCCCCCGCTATATTATTACTATTTCTCTACCGACAGTAATTCGTCACCCTAAAAATCGTTAACGTAACACCAGACGAAAGGGCAATCAATGTAACAAAGTTGCTGCCATTAACGATTTGGGAGCAAAATGAACGGCCAGGGACATCATTGTAGAAGCTACAGGCGAGTCCGAGGAGGATTTTGAAGGCGATAGTGCGACTCATCTCTTAAAATCACAAGCCTCTTTAATTTATCCATAGTGATCAATTTGTTTTTTTCTTTTATGTAGTTCAACGTTTAATGTAAGTTTTTAAGTAATATTAAAGGTTTGTTCGGTTTTTTTTATTTAAAATAAAAAAATTAATCAAGCAGCAAAACTTTAAGGTAATTTGTTTTTTAGTGTTTTTTTTAAATAAACAAGAATTTTTACCATTTTTACTTTTTATTGAAAGAATTCAAAGTTTTGACCTATAAACTTTAGGAAACCTTCAATAATTTTTTCGGTCAAAGGTATAATTCTCCGTGGACCAAGGTACAATTACGTCTTGTAAATATCTTGAAACGTTTGCGGTAAGCATATAAAAGTTAAGTTTTCTAAGGAATATTAAGCAATATCCTTTTGGTAGTTTGGCCATATCATAGATAGGACTTCAGGCAATAACTACAATAACAAAAAAAAAAAAAACTAATGAAAAAACGTCACATAAAATATTCGCAAAAAACTGAAATCCGGACCAACGTGCAATACCTTCCCATACTACCTATTACTCTCAAATTGAGCTATGTATTGTATATGCATCGATTTTTATTCAACAAAAAAGTCCTATGTAAAGGGTGTTTTTTTTCTAGGTACCCTAACTTTGAAATGGAATAAACAAAAAAAAAATTTTAAATTGATATGAAATTTACTTTATTCGAAAGATACTTGTGGCATTATAACTTAACTAGCCGACCCAGCGAACTTCGTTCCGCCCAAATACGTTAATGTAATGAAAATAATAATTCCGAGAATCAGCAATGCTCATGCTGCTCTATGTAATTCGGTCAATTTAAATTCTTTATTCAAAAGTTTATATTAAATACAATATAAATAACTGAAGTATTGCATTGTGGATGTGTTTAAATCAAACCGCAATGATAGACGTGTCTCCCAACTTTCCACTTTTTCGCTCACACTTGAGCACGCCACATGCGATTGACCATTTGAATAACATGGGATAATTTATGTCACAAATATCCTGCTATCCTGCGATTGTCCTTGCGACTAATTATTTTTCATAGTGAAAGTGATACGCATGGGAAGTTGAAGGCGCTTGAAAACCAATGGCAAATCATCGGAATCCGCAGAATTATATAATGGTTGCTTGAATTTTTAGGTCAAAATCTTCGCTTCCATGACATTGGATTTGAGATTCTTCTCATTCAAATCAAACTTTCGTTTCAAATTGTGTAGCGATGAGCCCCGAACATCCAACGAATCTACAAATTAAACATTTGAAATAAGTTTGGTTGTATTGGAACCGTTTATCTATCCAGTCTAAATTTTTTCAAAGTTTGGTTCCCATACTAAGTTCCATTACCAATCTCATCCCCTTTAACTTTTATTTTCACGACAAAAAGTAGCATAAATGCCATTTCAATACGAATCCCCCAAGCCCAGAATTGTAAAAATTTAACGATCCATTCTCTAGTTATGAGTGCACACACAGACGTCAGTCTCTTTTATATATTGGGGTACCCGCCCGGTTTGTGCGTGCCTTTCGTGTGGAACTATCGGATCCAAAACTATCCTATCTTTAAAACTGGAACACCATACCCATCCACAAAATTTTATTGAAATCGGTTGAGTGGTTTCGGAGATGGACAACAGCGCCACGTATCGGATAGACTGTCAGCGCACCTACCCAATTCCCACGCAAAATTTAGAAAATAAAATTCTTTCTTAGATTTCCTATCTATGTTTAGATCTCCACAATGATGATCAGGCCCATCATAACATACGCTTCTTTAGTATGGCTAATTGCTAAGCTTCAATGGATAAAGCGACTTGCATGTCTCGGTATATCCTTAATAGGACTAACACCTCTACACATATACATAAACAAAGGGCAATTCGCAGCTCGGCAAGTTTAATCGAAATGAAAGAGACAATTCTCAGCGACCATCCTGAGCTAAAGGATTTTTTCTCTGAAATTACAGTACTTGGCATAATCTGCGCGGTAACAGACCGCTTTCCAAAGACTTTATGTTTCAAAAAACGGTTCTCTACGGAGATCCCTAGTAGAGGAGCATGGGCATACAATAGCCCACCTACTTGCCAAAATGGTCGAAAGTGGTTTACGGATGGTTCCAAAATGGAAACAGGAGTGGATGCTGGGTTCCACGGACTTAGCCACATATACAACACAGGTACTAAAGGCATATACATCCACATCCATATATTCACGGACAGTCAAGCAGCTATAAACGCCCTTAGCTCGCCTATTATGGCCTCCAAATCAGTACTAAGCTGTTTCAACGGCCTTCAAACGCTCGGACGTAGAACCCTTCTACTACACTCCCAAATCACACAAAATGTAGCTCATATTGGGAGAATATCCCAGGTCTAAGACAGACAAAGCCGTTCAAAAAAGATGCCAACAGAAATTTAAATCTAAGAAGGCATGATATCGAAAATTTGGCTGGTTTCCTCACAGGACATCACAACCTACGATATCAATTAAATAAAATTAATATAACTGACTCCTCACTTTGTCGGTTGTGTCTTGAAGAAGACGAAACAGCTTGGGCACATAATATGTGAGTGTCCAGCCCTATGTGGAATCAGGAGAACTATCTTCTACAGGGAGCTTCTGAGCCCTGAAGAGATGAAGAAGTCATCTGCCAGCAGCTTGATTTACTTTGTTAGAAAAGTGGAGAATCTGCTCGCCTAAACATTATTCTGGCCCTATGGTACAATAGATCTTATAGGTCGACGTGCCCTTCATCGCTCAGGCGTAGGCAGAAGGTTTTACATAAATCTTTACTGTAACTCTCTTCTACCGTCGACTCCCTTTTGTGACTTCGTTTGTAGTTTATGTGCATGAAGAACGAAAGGAAAGTATTTCCCGGAAAGATAGTTTGTACACAACTGCGTAGTTGAAATTTAATGCAGTAAAATATTTTTTTTTTAATTGTTAATATTTTAAAAAAGTAAAAATGCAAAGATAAGCACCCTAAAAATATCTTTTTTTTGACACTTCTTTTGTTAAGATTGGTTGACCGTGTGAACACACTACAATAATTACAGAAATAATATCGAGGGGATATGATTTCTGGCATATGACCGGTACGGCTGGCTCGGACGTAGTTTAATCTGGACGTCCAATTTCCGATGACTTTTTGGAACATTTGTGGCCGTCTATTGGCAATAATGCGGCGAATGTTGTCCTCCAAGTGGTCAATCGTTTTGGGCTTATCGGCGTAGACTATCGAAAGAAAATAGTCAAGCGGCGTTAAATCGTTTCTTTCAATATAAATCAATTTTGGCACGAGCTGTGTGTCATGTTGCACCGTCTTGTTGAAACCACAACTCCTGCATATCGTGGTTGTTCAATTTATGAACGAAAAAGTCAGTAATCATGGCTCTATAGCGGTCACCATCGACTGTAACGTTCTGTCAAGCATCGTTCTTAAAGTGGAACGGGCCAATTATTCCACCAACCCATAAATCACACCAAACAGTTATGAACAAAATCATGTAACGGTGTCTCAAATACACTTAAAGATTATCATCACTACAAATACGGCGGTTTTGTTTATTGACGTATCCATTCAACCAAAAGTGAGCTTCATCGCTAAACAAAATTCGCTGATGAAAATTGGGGCCAACGGCCCCATTCACCGAATCTACGCCTTGCTAGGTGATCCTCTGGCTTCAATTCTTGCACGAGTAGGATTTTGTAATCACGCAAACCAAGATCTTCCCGCAAAATCTTCCATAAAGTGGATGGAAACATATCCAGTTCCTATATGCACGATTGAATACACAAAATCTAAAATCTAAAAATAAATATACCACATTTAATTGCTTTTTTGTTAGCAGTTTAATCATATAGGTAGTCGTATTTCTACAAATTTACTTTCCGATATTAATTCGTCTTTTTTCAAATATGAATAGCATTTGCGTTCGTTAGTCACATCATTCAACACTGTTCACTGTTATTAAACCACTAAATTTCCAATTAGCTATATTTTGATTTTGTAAAAATTTGGTGCTAAATAAACAAAGTTGAAAACACCAATATCAAGCGAAATAGGAATTATGAAAATTTTCTAAAATTCTTTTTTGCCGCAGTGGAAACTTGGGCTTAGCATTCATGTTATTGTCCTATTTTTGGAACAACCCCCAAAGGTAGCTGTATGAGTTCTGCTGTCAAAAATAAAGCCAAAGGGCCTTACTAATAATCATTTTTAACCTTCACACTAAATATTTCCACAATATGCAATTTTGTATGGAAAATTTCGAAATTGTGAGATCGAACAAAAATGATTACGAGTATTAGTACTGTGGAAAGTTTATTCGCTTTATTCTTTCCTATTCGAGCACATGCGACTCCTTCAATTCAACATTTTACGTGTGTTCGAATCACATGTGGCTTTTATCCGGGGAGTACTGTATTTGAATTTTGAATATACATGATTTGGTAAATAAACTTATAAATCCAAGCAATGCATACGAAACGTTGCGTCAAAATTCAGCTGGCTCACCTTAATTAATAACTCTGGATTTTATTATATCTATTATATAAAAATCAATCGTTGTGTGTTAGTCGGGTAAAGGCTCGAGAACTGCTAAACCGATTTGAATGATTTTTGTTTCATTTTGTTCGTCTGGAATCAGCGATGGTTTAGGAAAAAAGAAAAGTCGGAAAATTCTCAACAGGTGGCGTTACAGGCACACATTTCGATTTCCATGGGGAAAAGCACTTTGAAAAAAAATAAACTGGATATACATCGAGTAGTGAAACTTCCAAAACAAAAAAAAAATATTTTAAATTTTATAAGCAATTGTTGTTGTCAATTATTTTGATTATTTTCCAAGCAAATTGTTGTTGTCAACAATTTTGAAATTTGTTTTTTTTTTATTACCTTAAAAGTAGTTTGTTTCTGTTTACTATGTTACATTAAGTGACTTTTTTAAATGGAGTAGATACTTTGATTTGTTTGACGGTGTTTGAATCCATCATTTTTGTTTGTCAAGCATTTTCAGGATGCGTGAGTAAGTTGAAATGTAGGAGTGATTGAGATGACGAGGACAATGATGACAGGCAACAGGAGTAGATATAGCGTTTTGAGTGTTCACGTACATGATACTTTGCTCATTCGTGTGTAGGGTTATGGGGAGGGCAGCTCAAAGGTACCATAACACCTTCGGTACTGGTGTAGATACAGAAGGGAGAAGGCTTACCAACCAAGTTGATAGGTGGGGTTAGTTTTCTTCTTGGCTATTAAAGTTACAAATATTTCGTTTAGAGTTAATCCTTTGCCAATTTTCTTCCTATCCCTTTAATGCCAACAAATTTTAAAATTTTCGCATCAAAATTCTGGCATGTAAAAGTACGGTAGTCCGCAAGCCAAGCAGAAGATCCCACTCCACCGACGAGCTAAGCACAGGCTTAATCAAGCATGCCTGCCTTGCTTTGTTGACCCTACAACCCTTTCACCGAAGTCAAAATTGAGATTCCTGTGTCTCTAAATGCAGACGGAAATAGATATGTGCGTTAGTTAGATTTGAATGATTTTTGTTTTGTTTTGTTCGTCTTGAATCAGAGATGGTTTATAAAAAATCATAAAATTCTCAACAGGTGGCGCTATAGGCACACGTTTCGTTTTTAACTTAAATTCAATTAACTTCTAAAATATAATAATACATGAAACTTTTTGGTTTTGTTCGTATTTAAGGTTTGGCAAGACTTAAAAGATAACATTCTTTTAGACTCAATAGGTAAAGCCACTCAGGCGATTTCCATGTAAATTTGTTGTTGCGTATGGTTGGTTCCAGTTTGAAGGATAGGATACTTTTGGACCCGATAGGTGGCACGTCAATCATTGCGGTTTGATTGACACACATCGATATTGATATACTTCAGTTATATCTATTGGCCCTTAGCAATAAAACATTTTAGACGCGACTTTTGGCAACAAATTAACTTTAAGTTTAAATTAGAAGAAATAAAGCATTAAATTAGACTTTAAGTTGAGAAATAGTTAGATTGGAGTCACCGCCAGTGATGCAAAGCCGGATCTAAGTTTTCATGTCTGAACCCTTAAAAAATTAAGCCTTTTTCGAAAAATCGTGCCTTTTTGGTAAAAAAGATAAAAATTGCATATCTTACAAAGGAACTGCAACTAACCTACAAGGTGATTCAAGAAATTGTTATCAGAATGTTGGTCGATTGATAGGCAATTCTATCTTTTTTTATCTCTATAATCCAAGGTTTTGATTTGGTGAGTAGGTCAAGTAGGTTATTGGAAAATAAGCACGACGCACAGTTGTAAATTAAAATTTTTAATGCAACTTTGATTAAAGAATGTACCAGATTTACCAACTTCAAAATGTATTTGTGTTAATTGATTCTAAAAAAAGAATTCACAAAAAAATTGATTGTAAAACAGTTCAAACAGTTCACAAAAAAATGATGCCTATTTTCTAAAAACTATTCCTCAAGTATAGAAATCAACATCACTGACTAAGTCAAATATAAAGTCTCATTTGTCACGAGCGTTTTTTCGAATTTCCTCTTGCTTTATCTGTTAAATCGTAAATTTTTTTTTTTATTTAATTCACATCATCAAAAACTTGAAGTTCGCCTCAAGTGAAACAACAAAATTCAGTCACAATAGCTAGCAGAAGTTGATTTTTGTTAATTTAGAGCAAAAGTGGACTTAAGGACCGAACTTTGTTATTTTTCTTTTCTTTTTAAGTGTCATAGAGTATTTAATATAACTTTTGAATAAAGAATTTGAATTGACCGAATTGCATAAAGAGGCATGTGCAATGTGCAATGTGCATGCTCGGAATTATTATTTTCATTACATTAACGAATTGGGGCGGAACTAAGTTCGCCGGGCCAGCTAGTCTTTATTATATTTTTGAATCTTAAAAGAATGAAAGTGTGCAATTGTACATAATATCTACTATTTTATTGCGGCTTTTTGCCAACTTGGAACACAAATATTAAAACTTAACCAATGCACAATCTACACAAGAAACATATTGCTATACCAAAGTGTAAATCACCACCTCTACAATATGCACAAAATTTGGTATTTCCTTATTGGGCCTTACCAATAAATATTTTTAGTTTCCGCTCTAAATTTTAGTAGTTCACAGTGGATAAATTTTCCATACAAATTTCGCAGACTTAAATTTGTTATTATTAGGTGCGGCAGAATGTATCTAAGATTATGTAAGTATATGAAATCGATACGTAATAAAATCAATTTCCAAGACTTTTTAAAGATAATAGGAGAAAAATATGTAGAGCAAAAGCAAAGCACATTGCTCAAAGCTAAACAAGGTCCATTAGTAGGTACAATTAAAAATTCTTAGCCTATTTCGAATGCAATCTTCATTCAATGCCATTGCCGGCTAAAGAATTTTCTTGAAGGATACGCGAATAAAAAGCTTCAACAAACAAAGAGGAAACAAAAAATAAAAAAAAACGCCAATAAATGAGGAAACTTTCTCATCCGAGTTATTCTTGTACACTTTATATCATTCCACAGCCTAAGAGGAAAAGTGTTAACTTTGAGACAAATAATTAGAAAAGTTTTCTTTTTTCTGTTTAAAGTTTTAAAAGAGTGAATGTCTAAATGAAGATTGAGAACAAGTTCAAACAAAAAAGAAAAACAAAATGCATTTAAAGTTTATGTGAACTGTCGAGTGTTAATAGACCACATTTTTAGTTTTGTAAATAATGCTTTTCTGCTATTAATTGGCAATAAAATATAGGAAGGAAAATCGTAGATGCGAGTAGTTTATTCTTTATAGGAAGGAAAATCGTAGATGCGAGTAGTTTATTCTTTATAGTCGTTTTCGTTTGTGCAATTTAGAAAAGATTCAGAACTTTAAATGGTAAGTGCTAATGGACAACTGAAAATAGTGGTCGCTCAATTCTGCGAGTCTTTCCGTATGGTAAGCTCCCGAAGCATACAGCCTAAACGGCATCCCATATTTCGGATTTGGAGCTAGGGAGATTACAGTTCGGGGCCGTTTATTTTGCAAGGTGACATAATGGTAGGTACTTCCCATATAAATGTTCTATTTCAATCAAAATTGATATCTGAGCGTAGGTAGGTGAGGTAAGCAAGACTGCATACTCGTCCTTAATTTTCAATTGGAATGACCAAATAGATAATCTCGGAAACACCATTTTCGTTTTGGATACAACTTTAAAAACCAACTAATACTTAGATACATCCCGAAAAATATCTAATACTCAGTTTTCAGCTACATATTAACTATATGCTATAGCATTTTACAAACTAAACCTTGCAATATTTGTTACTGTTTTGTCTGCATAAATATTGTGATTAAAAATCATAGGTATTAAAGTGAACTAGTTTCGCTGGTTGTCGAAAATCGAAACTACCTTTTATAAAGATGTAATACAAAACTAACGTACGACAATTTTCGATAAAAATGGTGTTTTTTTTAATAAGCGAAAAAGCGACCTCTAGATTAATACGTAAACATTTGAGAAGTGAACATTTTCCCAAATTTCTCTTTTCTCTGGGGTGAAAAAATGTGTATTCTTTGCACCGCCGGCGTTTTTGAGGCTCAGGCCTCTACTGCGCTCATTTTTGAAAAATTATCAAAATATGTAAGATTTTATTCTTTATTGAACGAAAAAGAATGCAAATATGAAAAAAAGTGTTTCGTGATGAATAAATTGTTGTTTGTTAAAAATAAATGTCTTTCTTTATCTTTTTTTATGTTTTTATGTGGTAGCCCCCTTTTTTGCATTGGATACCTTTTAAGTCCCCTTTTGGATTTTTTTCAGCGCCAACGCTGCTGTGTTGAAATCAGTTATGTGTTGGTCGTCGATCAATAGAGAAATTGGACTATACTATGGTTTTCACCAAAGAAGAAATTCATATTAAAACAATAGAGAAAATCTTATTAAAATGATGGTGAATTTTCTATAAGAAAGCCACATTCTTTTAAAAATATCTATATATTATTAAATGTTAGAATATAACGGCACCTTGAAACAATACAAAAACTTATTGAAAAGTATGTGAAAACCTCTTAGCAGCAATCGGGAAAACTTATCGAAAGTATATGAGAAACGGTTTAAAAATACATATATGGAAAACTTATTAATACTTTATTTGCGAAAGTTATATGTACATCTTAAAACTACCTATCATAAAATTATAAAAATGTTATATTGAATTTCTGGTCTCAAAACGACAATTCTTGACGGCAGATTTTCCTTCCTTTCAAAGAATGGCAACCTTATTCGTTCCTGTATCCTTTCTGGAAGCGAATAAGTTGAAGCATTAAATGCAGCAGGAGAAACTTGATGTAGTCTTAAATCTAAGAAAATATAAAATTTTGTAATTATTTAATTGCCCGATTTATTTTTATACAAAAGATTACCTACCTCTTAAATCTACATCTTTCTTCACACATTTTAGCAGTTCCTTGTTCCTTTCATTTTTAATTTTCTCTTCGAATTTCAACATCATTTGGGAAAACATTTTTCGTATTTAGTGAAAAGTAAAATGTTTGTCTCGGGATGAAGGGTTTCGAAATCTAAGATTTAAAACTGTTATACTTTTTAAATTAAATAGATCTGCTAATGATTACATTTATATTACTTTCACTTCGCAACACGTGGACTCAGCACTTTTATAAAATATTTTAGTTCTAAGACGGAATTCTTATTGATCAAAGAATGTTACCGTTAAGACAAGCACTTTTAATAAGTTCGTCTTCTCAGAAACGATTATTAGTAATATATCATGCAATGTGAAAATGCCACTTACAATTAATGTGATATGGTGCCGTGAAATAAGGCCAAGCGAAATAAGGCCAAATCTGAAAATTTGGCCTTTTTTCACTTTACAAAAGTGAAATAAGGCCATATTTCAACAGTTGGCCTTATTTCACTCCGACAAAGTGCAATAATGCCAACAAAATTTGAGTAATAAGACCAAACTTGCACCCACCCCGTAATCCAACAATAAACCCAAGCAGGGGGGTTGCAGGGGGGCAGCATGCCCCCCCTTACAGATTTCATAGGTTGAAAGCGCAATAACACCAATTTGGCGTTATTGCACTTTGTCGGAGTGAAATAAGGCCAACTGTTGAAATATGGACTTATTTCACTTTTGTAAAGTGAAAAAAGGCCAAATTTTCAGATTTGGCCTTATTTCGCTTGGCCTTATTTCACGGCACCCTTCTTAACGCCAAATAGTAATAAGGTTTTCCGATTATTAGTATTATTTAATATGATTTTGCATGTAAAAACTATACGAAAAACTGTTAAAAAAAATTAATAAGATTTTCTTCATTAAATCATTAAGAATTCTCTATGTATTAGTTTTAATCAGATTTCATAGTAAAGTAGTCCAATAAGGCAATCTTATTGATTTTATATAATCATTTTTCGCTCTGTGTAAGTTTCATTCTCCACATCTGCTTCTTCTTTCTATTATATAAAAATCAATCGCTGTGTGTTAGTCGGGTAAAGGCTCGAGAACTGCTAAACCGATTTGAATGATTTTTGTTTCATTTTGTTCGTCTTGAATCAGGGATGGTTTAGTAAAAAAGAAAAGTCGGAAAATTCTCAACAGGTGGCGCTGCTTTCGATTTTCATGGGGAAAAGCACTTTGAAAAAAAAAAAAAAAAAACTGGATATAAATCGAGTACCTAGTGAAACTTCCAAATCAAAAAAAAAAATATAATTTTAAATTTTAAAAGCAATTTTTGTTGTCAATATAGTTATTTTCCAAGCAAATTGTTGTTGTCAATAATTTTGAATTTTTTTTTATTTGTTTATGTTTACTATGTTACATTCCGTAACTTTTTGAAATGGAGTAGATACGTTGATTTGTTTGATGTGTGAGTATGTTGAAATGTAGGGGTGATTGAGATGACGAGGATAATGATAACAGGCAACAGGAGTTGTTGAGCGTTTTGAGTGTTCACAATCATGGTACTCTGCTCATTCGTGAGTATGATTATGGGGAAGGCAGCTCAAAGATACCATAACATCTTCGGTACTGGTGTGGAGAGAGAAGGGAGAAGGCTTACCAACCAAGTTGATGGGTGTGGTTAGTTTCCTTCTTGGCTATTAAAGTTACAAATATTTCGTTTAGAGTTAATCCTTTCCCAATTTTCTTCCTATCCCTTTAACGCCAACAAATTTTAAAATTTTCGCATCAAAATTCAGGCATGTAAAACTACGGTAGTCCGCAAGCCAAGTAGAAGATCCCACTCCACCGACGAGCTAAGCACAGGCTTTAACAACCCTTCCACCGAAGTCAAAATTGAGATTCCTGTGTCTCTAAATGTAGAAGGAAATAGATATGTGCGTTAGTTAGATTTGAATGATTTTTGTTTTGTTTTGTTCGTCTTGAATCTGAGATGGTTTATAAAAAATCATAAAATTCTCAACAGGTGGCGCTGTAGGCGCACGTTTCGTTTTTAACTTAAATTCAATTAACTTCTAAAATATAATAATACAATAACAATAATTTATAAATATAATTCCTTCGGTGGCTGATGGGCCAATTTTCATGAAACTTTTTGGTTTTGTTCGTATTGACGTATTTAAGGTTTAGCAAGACTTAAAAGATAACATTCTTTTAGACTCAATAGGTAATGTTTTCGATCTCCAAAGCCACTAAGGCGATTTCCATGTAAATTTGTTGTTGCGTATGGTTGGTTCCAGTTTGAAGGATAGGATACTTTTGGACCCGATAGGTGGCACGTCAATCATTGCGGTTTGATTGACACACATCGATATTGATATACTTCAGTTATATCTATTGGCCCTTAGCAATAAAACATTTTAGACGCGACTTTTGGCAACAAATTAACTTTAAGTTTAAATTAGAAGAAATAAAGCATTAAATTAGACTTTAAGTTGAGAAATAGTTAGATTGGAGTCACCGCCAGTGATGCAAAGCCGGATCTAAGTTTTCATGTCTGAACCCTTAAAAAATTAAGCCTTTTTCGAAAAATCGTGCCTTTTTGGTAAAAAAGATAAAAATTGCATATCTTACAAAGGAACTGCAACTAACCTACAAGGTGATTCAAGAAATTGTTATCAGAATGTTGGTCGATTGATAGGCAGTTCTATCTTTTTTTATCTCTATAATCCAAGGTTTTGATTTGGTAAGTAAGTCAAGTTATTGGAAAATAAGCACGACGCATAGTTGTAAATTAAACTTTTTAATGCGACTTTGATTAAAGAATGTACGAGATTTACCAACTTCAAAATGTAACTATTTGTGTGAATTGATTCTAAAAAAAAAGAATTCACAAAAAATTGATTGTAAAACAGTTCAAAAAGTTCACAAAAAAATTATGCCTATTTTCTAAAAACTATTCCTCAAGTATCGAAATCAACATCACTGACTATGTCAAATATAAAGTCTCATTTGTGACGAGCGTTTTTTCGAATTTCCTCTTGCTTTATCTGTTAAATCATAACAATTTTTTTTTATTTAATTCACATCATCAACAACTTGAAGTTCGCCTCAAGTGAAACAACAAAATTCAGTCACAATAGCTAGCAGAAGTTGATTTTTGTTAATTTAGAGCAAAAGTGGACTTAAGGATCGAACTTTGTTCGTTTTCTTTTCTTTTTAAGTGTCATAGAGTATTTAATATAACTTTTGAATAAAGAATTTGAATTGACCGAATTGCGTAAAGAGGCATGTGCATTGTGCATGCTCGGAATTATTTATTATATTAACGAATTGGGGCGGAACTAAGTTCGCCGGGCCAGCTAGTTTCACAATAAATAATTAAAAAGTGTACGGAAACTTTCGATGTTCACGTATTAATATAATGATTTTAATATTGTAAATAAGATCATGTAGTAAGTTTTTCTCGAAAAACTCCAAGGTTTCTGGTTTGTGAGAGTAAGTCAAGTAGAGAATTGGAGAATAAGCATGACGAACAGTTATAAATAAAAATTATTGATGCTACTTTGATTGAAGAATGTACCTGATTTGCCAAATTCAAAATGTATGAATTGATTGTTAAAAAAAATTCAGAAAAAATTATATCAACACAAAAAGGAGCAAGTGACGTTATTATGTTCGATAAGCCACGCGAAATCTGAAAGCGAATCTGAAGAAGCCCAATCAAATAGGTAACACAAGTCAATTCAAAAGTGTCATTTGTCAAACATTACAAGTCACAAGCCTTTTTGACTTTTTCTAATCCCTCTTTGCTTTATTTGTGAAACCATAACAATTTTTGTTTATTTAGTTTAGTTCACGTCAACGATAACTTGAAGCTTGCCTCTGGTAGAACAACAGAATTGAGTCACAATTGAGAAATGAAGGGTGTACCCTAGCGGCTATAATTTGAGCCCTACTAGACATTCAAGTTTGACAGATCAGCGACAAAATATACGTTAAAGAAGCTAAGTGAGATTAAATATTTAAATATTGTGGAAAATAAATACATTTGTTAATTAAAAACATACAAATAAGTTTCTGAATAGTTTACAATAATGGAGAAAAAGTGTTGAATCGAGCGTCTCATTGTGGTGTACTCCAGTGCAACTCATATAGACAAAATGGTATAACCATGAACAAAATTCCAAAAGAAGTTTAAAACACTGGGCTGGAATCGGCTAAGGTGATAGTTGATTGTCGCATTTTTGATTGTCGTTTTTGATTATCAGCTCTTCTTTGCTCTGTGTAAAGCGATCACTAAAAAATGATTGATTATTGGCAGCACTTAGAGTTTTAAACGTCACTTCCTTGCCGACGCTGTCATTTCGTGCAGCTGACACTCATTCGAAGTGTTACATTTTGTGAAAAATGTAAGTGAATTTGAAAACAATAATAATTACAAACAATAATTACACAAATTACAATAAATTTCTTTGTTTTTTTAAGGTCTCAGGCTAATATAAAACAAATTGCTATTCTGTCATCATATATGCGAGAGCATACTAGTTTGGCTAGATCATTAATAATGCTCTGTCAAGCACTGCCCGGACAGCCCAGAGACAGCAATGGGAATCGTTATCAAGGACGTTAAATACAAATGGGCCGCCAACAAAAACAGTTGCTGAGTGGAAAAGAGTAAGTAATGAGCATACACATACACACCAATTGTTAAAATTATAAATTTATTAAGTCCTAATATAGATTTGGACACTAAGAAAATACAATACCAAAAAAAAGTATACCCACAACAAAAATTCATTGAAAAAAACCGGTGGCGGTCCATATGATCTAAAGTCCTTAGACGAGACGGATGAAGCAATAGTTGCTGCCTGTGGGCTGGAAACATCTGTAAGTGGAATTAAGGACTCGTTAAGTTTTGGCGAACGTGAAAAAGGTAAGAAATACCTAAATATTTGTTAATACATATTAATACATAAATACCATTTGCTTATAAACAGTAACCAATGAAAATGTCTGTGAAGATGACGTTGACGATGACGATGAAAATATTAAAAGACTCGACAAATACACCCATCCGTTCTACACCAAAAAAACAAACAAATGTGATTGAAAAACAAGATGTTCTTCAACAACAAATAGAACTACAAAAAATGTTTTTCGAAAACCAAATGAAAAACTCAAAGCTAACACCACTTTATTGGAGATTCGCGATTGCCTAAGACGGTTGTGTGAGACGAAAATCAAACAAATGGATTCCCAAAACTCTTTGAAAAAGGAAGAGCTTGTTATGAGGCGGATGGAGCTAGAGGTGGCTAAGGTTGCAAACGACATCAAATTAATGGAGCTCAACAACAACTCCAAACATTTTTCAAATTTGTTGTTTTTCGTGTAATTCCAAAAAAAAAACCTTTTACAGCATGGCGATTAGTAATTTGCAAATAAGTCATCTCTTATACTATCGCGAATTCTTCTACCTTCTCCAATATCGGGGGCATCTCCAGTTTGCGGTGTTTGCCGTGGATAGTTTGGGAAAATATTATTTTCTCGTTCCGTATAGGGTACGTTGTAAGCGAGGCATATGTTGTGCAATGCAGCACAGACATTTACGATTTCGAGCACTCTCATCGGACTATATCTACACTTTCGTTCTTCAAGTATTATACGCCATCGACCTAAACAAATTAAATTTGCATTTAAAGTTGTTAATAATATGAAAGAAGGACTTACCTTTTAAACGACCGATGCATCGTTCTACAATACTTCTGGCCTTCGAATGAACTAAGTTAAAGTGTGATTCGGGGGAATCTTCACTAACGCTTCTATACGGCGTCAATAGGAAAGGCTCTATTGGATAGCCGCTATCACCTTAAAAAAAATATGTGCTACTTAACAATTTATATATCAAATATAATGTTACCAAGTAGCCATGATGAGCACCTGCCTGCTATAGAATCTCTTTCTAATGCATTTCTTTCTTCACTTTGTCGCCATACAAAGCTGTCGTGAGCACTTCCCCCATATCTAGCATTTATAGCCAAAATTTGTGTGTTTTCATCGCAAATCTGGAATATTTAATATGCACAAAACGATGCACATATGAGTATTTGCATGAAAAACCTGGCCAAAATTAATTTTTGTTACCTTTGTTACTTTTTCAACTTAAAATTAATATTTATTAAATAAAATACAGTTTCTAATTGATTTGTATTAATTTTGGCATATATTTTTGAAAAAAGACGTTTTTTTTTGTATTTGATTTTTTTTTATTGTTCAAAAACTAGATTTTTATCATTCTGGAGCCTCTGGAAGAAGCATTTCTAACGTCTCTTTTGAAAATGGAATTCTTATTTTCGGATGCATCTTTCTAAGAGAAGTGATTAGAGGATCAGAGCTGAGCAACAATCGATTTAGGACGTCTTTGTTACAATCTCTCA
Source organism: Cheilosia vernalis (assembly GCA_949126925.1). NCBI lineage: Eukaryota > Metazoa > Arthropoda > Insecta > Diptera > Syrphidae > Cheilosia > Cheilosia vernalis. The sequence continues at coordinate 40,203,225 of OX421358.1, read as the reverse complement.
TTGAGAATTTTCTACCATAATTAAGGCGATATGATCTGAAACCTGAAAGTTTTATATATGAATATTTTTGTTGAATGTAGTTTTATTTTATTTCGCTCACCTAAAGTGTTTGTTCCTGGCTTCTGCTGCTTCTTCCGATAGCTGACCAATTGGAAGAAGGGCATTTGCTATAATTATAGACCCGTGCATTAAGATCTCATGCGTTTGAACCTGTTTTGAAACAAAAACAACTACACACGATTTCCAAAAATGCACTTAATATTTATCAATCAGTGGAACTCTCCATTAAAAAAAATTAATATTTATATCACAACAAGTTTCAAAATTTCAAGTAATCACTTACAGAGGAAGACTGACAAAATTGCATGCATGCAAAGAAAAAATGCAAAACATCCAAACCGTTAAGTTTGAACTAAGTTTATCACAACACACGATGAAGAAGAAAAAAAAAAAAAAAGCTGCAGCGCGTTGACCCATGTATATTTAGGTTACGGTATAGCAAACTTTTACTTCTTGATTTTACTTTTTAGTAAATTGAATTTTGACCAGCTTTTCGGTGCAAATACTCCTGCGTGCGATGTTAGGTAAGTTAAACTTACAACCATGGCATTTATACTATGCCTTCCTTTCCGATTGAAGAACATGTTCTCATTTTCTATTGGCCTTATAATCATGATATGAGTTCCATCAACGCACCCTTTTACTGCAAAATTTAAAGGGCAATTTAAGGATTACTATATGTTTATTGCAAAAAAATCAACCTCCTGGAATTTTATATTTATCAAAAAAATATGATTTTGTTGAATCCTTTGGCACAAACTTAATCATAAATGGACAGAGTATTTACTGAATTTTTTTAATAACTGCAGCAGTGATTTCAGCTACCGCACTTTGTCCCATTGGTGCAGCCTAGTCAGCCCAACTTGTCTTTGATAGCCACCACCCCCAAGAAGATTTAAAGTTGCAGCCAATTGAAGGATGGGTGGAACATGCGTTGACCTTATTCCAGTAGGTAAATCAAGCAGTTCCAAAACAAACACCAACGCTTCCTTTGATAAGCGAAAGTTTTTCAAAAATCTGAAATACAAAATAATAAATGCTACCAATCAACGATGAATATTTATAAATATGCATTCTTACATCGGGTTTGGAAGTTCCAAGATATTTGCTTTATTTCTCAGGTTTCTTCGTAAAAGTTGGACTTTTTTGTAATTGTTTTCTTCATTTGTGAAGAAAAGTTCCAATGAAGTAAACATTGCACTTCACGAATTTTCAAATTTCACTTTTTTATTTTAATTTATTTAATATTTATTGTTTTCACGAAAGTATTTAATTTATTTGGAGTTCAAACTGAGGTGCATACTTATGAAAATGACACAAATATATGAAAGCGACACCTAAATAGCTGTCACATGAAATTGATCGCAAAAAAGCGATTGTCAATTTGATAATCACCTTACGTGGAGCCAAAACACGATTTTTGATTGTCAACTATCAACTATCACCTTAGCCGATTCCACCCCTGGATTCCTTTTGAAAAAGTGGTCAATTGTTCTTCGCATGGGAAAATCATTACCTAAATTCTTTAAAATATGAAGTTTACATTTTACAAAAGTGATATATTAAATAATAAAATATAGGTACCTACTGCACGTTTTTGGTCAAAGGAGCATTTCCAAGCAGAAACCTTCCAAAGTTATCGAGAAAGTCTGAGACAAATCTCGGTTAGTTGGGTACGCCATTGGTATTTGGGACAATGCTGCAGAATAAATAGAATATTAACAACAATTTAACGAACTTAAAAACAGTTCAAAAAGAGTCTAATCCAAAAAAACAAAATTATTTCCACGAAGCCAACGCAAATTTTTCATTCCACTTTTAAACGATTCAAACCTATTTTATGGACCCGATGTTATTTTACTTTGCATAAAAAATATTTGAATTTTAGACCGACAAGGCATTTAAATAAAATAGTTTTTCATTTATAAAATAAATGAATTATCTTTACAAAAATACACGTACCTACTGCTTGCCTATGACAGATTCCTGTATGTCTGATATGGTTCTTTTCTTTGCCACCAAATTTCGCAGGCCAACTTGTACATTTGTCAATAGCTAGCAGAAGTTGATTTCTGTTAAATGCATTTCATTTCTATGAAATGCTAGGTGGAGCTGAGAGGTGACTAGCAAAAGTGGACTTTAGAATAGTACTTTGTGTTTTTTATTTCATTTCTAAGTTTTATTGCATTTAATATAACTTTTGAATAGGGAATTTTAATTCACCGAATTACATAAAGAAGCATGTGCTTATTATTTTCATTACATTAACGAATTTCGACGGAACGAAGTTTGCGGGGTCAGCTACCTAATCAAAAAGAAATTGATCTTTGAAATTAACAAAATATATCAAAGCGGGGCGGAACACGGACACTAAAGTAACTCCAATTCAATCCTAATCCAACATACCTAGACTATACAAAAATGCATATTATATTAACATGTAGCGCTAAAATAATTGAAACTCCTTCACAACTTTTTGCGACATGATTATAATTTTCAGACCAATATCACGCATCAGAAACAAATTGCTTCCTTCTTCTGATTTTCTATGTATAGGTACATAACCGTATACTTCCAAGAGACTCGCAATTTTTATTTCCTGCAATCACATAGCATTGCATACAGTTACCATACCATTGCACAGATTGCACTTCTTCTTGCATTGTTCCGTGGGGACGGGATGACTAAAAGTGGGTCACTATACCTGTAGGTACTGTTTTTACAGTGCACAATGGGATCGTCTGCTGGCAAATGTAAGACTCTTAAATCCGATTTTATTAAAATGTTGAAAACAATATCCTTCCCCGGAGATATCGCTGCATATTTTGTTTTGTGTGGTATTTCGCTTAGCAAATCGTAATGGAACTTACAAGAAAAAATGAAATCGCCTTCAAATTGATTAAAGTTTTAAATTTAACTTACTGACTTATCAACCCAGAGATAAAATTGGTACATACTTACCCGTATCTATGCTTCAAAACCTTGAGTATGCATTCAACTAGCAGTGTAGAAGAAGGTAGGTATTTTTAAGTATGGGACAGATTTTCGTTTTCAATATTTTAAAACACAACTCTGGACAAATGAGCAAAAATACGCTTAAGATCGTTGAGGTCATATACTGTACATAATTTTAATATTATTTTGTAATGCTCGTAAGAAGTCGCGCAATTTGAACTTGAAGATTCTATTTTCATTAAAAGTTTTGAAACAATTTTTAAGTTTCAAGCAAATTTCACTTAAGAATTATATGCTTTCATATACAAAAAATATTTATACCCTCTTATTGGAGTTGGCATCCTTAGCCCTCAATCCGTGTTTGTTGAACTCGTGTTTGGGACATTTTGTGCCCCTTTGCTATTTCTTTCGATAATGTACATTAGTATATAACGAAAGTAACTTTATTTATTAAAAAAAATTGGTTAATTATTTGTAATGAAGTTCTTCTCAACCTGGAGAATGTGTCTTGGAACGTTTCGATGGTGCTGGTGACATGTACTTGTGCATGTCCATCCATACACAATTCGTTATTATCCTTATCCTCTGCATTTGCGAGATAGTAACTTTCACATATCCGTATATGTAATGCTTGGAGCATGTGACGGTGTTACACAAATCGCAAACTGCAGCGGTTTTCGTGTCTCCTTTTGTGTCTTTGCTGTCAACTTTACATGGTATACATATTTGGTGTATATTATTGAGACGTTATTGTGAAAGTACTTGGGTAGGAATTTCAGTTTTGAAACCAGTTTTCGCCGATATTCGCAAAAGATCCTCATTCAATTCTCTTGTGAATATTTGCAAATGCTGACTCAGTCGCAAGCGACTTCTTTTATTAGATGTTTTGTTTCTCTTCGCTTTACTTCATTTGGTTCAGTGAACTGATTGGGCAACTCAGGTTTATTCGATCGAATTGTGGCTATATTGTAGTTGTTTTGCTTGAACACAATTCTTTTGTCAAGGGTATAGACATAGAGGTAAACAAATTTTCCATTGTGATATTATAGCCACTATCGAGGTATCGTTGAGATTATCGAAGGACCAAGTCGTGCGCAATATTCTTGGCTCGCTTTTGTCCTTCTTCGTACCTAAATATCTTTTCACAATAAGAGGATAATTTGTTTCTGAATGAATCCACAATCCAAAATTTCTCTATTCCATATTTCCCTGGTTTACTGGCTACATACTGTCGAAAACTGCACCTTTCGCGTGTTGTAACCAACTGCTCGTCAATGGTATATTCTTTGGATGGTTGAAAAAATAGAGTAAGATTATGCTGAAACAAACCCCATAAGTGGCGAAATGCAGCCAATTTCCGTCTTCGTCATTTTGTGAAACGCCAACAATATGGGCATTACCTTGTCCATCGGCAGCTACAGGAAAGTCGGAACCTCCAATATTTTCACGATGTATTTTATCACCAGCACCACCAAAAAAGTTTCCGAAATCATTTTTAAGGCGCTCCCGTTCAACATAAGAGAACTCTCGGTGTGCTGATGTATTCGGCAATCAAAAAATATTTTTCAATTTGACCTATATAATTGTATTTAATTTTTGATAAAAATCGTATAGGTATACCTAGTGTATCTGCCTGGATCCTGCAATGACTACTTTGTCCTACAAAATAACTGTGAAATGAGAATACATTTTTCGTAATTAATCAGCTACTTTGTGCAACAATTCATAAAAGAAACATATTAGGACAAACGTATTTACATATTTATACCTTTTCGATATCATTAACATCGATTTATATGTACATTATTCTGAAAAAACTGATAAAAGTTTTGTCAAAGTGTTTTTAATTTCATACAACCATTCTGCATTGAGAATTTTTCATTAATATTTTAAGCAATTTTACACTTATTACTACAAAAAAACTATCCACACAAAACGAATAATTTCAAATGTAACGGATAAAATTATATGAACTCTGACAGCAACTTTGCCAATAACGGCAGTGGCATAATGTGGGAGCGACTTGGTGAGCTGGAATTTTAGAAATTAAATTTGTCTACGTAACAATAGGTACTAACGCACTTAGCATTTGCCACCCCATACAAATATAGCTCGATGGCAAGTAACGGAAAATCGGCCGAAGTTGGGGGTCTCAGTATTGTCTCTGGTTGAATGTATCTGCGAACTGCAAAACCGTTGGAAAGAATTTGAAAATTAGTTGGGCCACTCAGTGCACCAAACACGGATTTAGGTTTAAGTTATTGGGCTATAAAACGAAAAATATTGAAATACATATTGCTTTACATTCCTTGTAATTCTATCACCATGTAAGACTGCACATCCCTATGGTAAACGGTTAAGCACTCATATCCCTTAAGAAAAGTAAATGCTTATAAATTTTTCCCATTTCAAATCAACTAACTTTGCAATGTTTAAAATTAATGCAACCAAAGGAAACTGCGTTTTTAAGAATCATAAAAAAAAACAATTAATACAATATTGCAATTGAATTATTCAATTATTCGTTACATATCAGAATTGCAGCTTTATTTAAGAGGCAACATATTAATATAACTATAACGAAAAAAGAAAAGATTATGTTCAGCGAAGGGATGTGTTGGTAAGGTAAAGTCTTAATAAATGTATTTCAAATTTTTTGTTGGTTTTGTTTCCGAAATTCTATTTTATTTACAGCGTCGTCTATTTCGGTCGTAAAAATATTTACGAAGTTGCAGAAATGGGGGCGAAACAAATTTAGATCGGAGCATAGTATTAACTTTCGGAAATGTTAACATTTGAGATAAATACTTTCACATAACAACTGTGCTTGTAGGTTGGGTTTCAGCAAAAGTTTTTTAAATGTAAGTCTCGTGTGCATCTATAGAGACTTAACTCGGCGGAAAAACCCATTGCGTCTTAACGATTTTCAATTAGCACCTGCACCAGCCAGTCGCTTTGGCATTGTAATTTGTGAACTTAATATACATACTGCAGATTTGGTTAGGGTAAGGTAGCTCTAACCCATTGAGCGTTGGACAACTGATTGCTACCTGATCTAGTTTAGAAGTTTCCAAGAAAGTGTTTTGCTTACATTTTAAGAAACTATATGCTAGGCGGGGAGTCTTAGACCTCTAAAGTTCTATCAAATGAAGTTCGTTGGCATTGCAAATAGCTTAAGAGGGTGTGAAACCGCTAAAGTCTTCAATACGGGATTTTTAGGTTTCATTTATGTACAGACTATAGTGTAAGAGCGAGTACTACCATTTCGATTGCTGATATTATATAAGTACATATTGATATAGGTAGTAGCTACCTAATTAAATTTTAAAGCTTGCCCATTTTGAGTGCTGATTTGTGTATAGGGTGACGTGGTCGTAAATGCACCACCCTTTTTTCAAACGACCATAACATTTTTAAAATAAGTTTTTTTTGTTTGGTATTTTGACATACATTTTATGAATTTGTTATGGAAATATGTGTAGAGTAAATTTGTTGATAGCATGTGAACATTTTAAGTTAAAATGAATTGTTCAAAAAATGAGAAATGGTGCATTGTGCACCATGGTAGGTACTAAATGCACCAGTTGTATGTGTATAATGCACCACCTATTATTTTAAAAATTAAAACAAATATTTCAATAGATAAACATAGTTTTATTAGACAAAAAAACAGTTCATTGCAACTTTGAAGAACATATAAATAAAAATAAATACTAATGACTTCATCTTCACATCAACATAAAAATAAGTTAACAATAAAACAAAAATAACAAAAATAAAATAGGTATTTAAACATAAACAAAATAAATAACTTAAAATTAATTACTTAACGAATATTTAATTTATATACAGATTCTGAGAATTTGTATAACGACTGTTGCCGCTTCGTTGGCCCCGATACAGAAGGATCTTGGTGGTGCATTGTGCACTACTACGGAATTTTAGGTTAAAATTTAAATAATCTGCAGACAACGCATCAAGGTTATAAACTCTTTATTATAAACCAAAAATAAAAGGTTAAAAAATCATTTTATTAAAGCTAAATAAAGAAAAAAGTCACTTCCACTGAAGAAATAAAAAAATTAACTTACCCTTTTTTTTTCGTTTTTCACTGAAATTGTAAAAAAAAAATCGCACACGTCCGCGCACAAAGAAAGCCACTACCAGACTGAAATCTACTATCGTTGCCGGAAAAAACGAATACTTTTGAGTGAGGTAGACACAATTACATCTGTCAGTTAGGCAGATGGAGCTATGGTGCGTGGTGCACCACTGGTGCATCTACGACCATGTCACCCTACATCATTTGAAAACTGTACAGAACTGGCCAACTCATTCAGAAATGTCTTAACATAATTTGTTTTTATAAAAGAGCCGAGATGGTATTGTCGGTCCTCCATGGCACATAATATTTTTCGTTACTGCATGAACAAGCACACCAATTTCTCCTTTCTAACTATACATAAAAAATAATCCACCCCGTACCTACATATAGCTACTATAGTTACACCAAAATACGATGCGTTTCAACTTACACTCATAACATATCGTCTTCTGACGATGTTACCTAAAATGCAAATTTGTAACTTTCTGCACTAAAATATAAAGTTACTATCTTCTCCAGTAATGGCAATTTTCAACAAACAAACGAACAGAAATCGACTTTTTCAAATTCGTGCAAGGACATCGGAGGAACAACGTATGGAGAACTTGAGTCCTTCTGTGCTGCCAAAATGCAAGCAATAACAAAACTGATAGCCAAGTAGAGAAGATGCTAGTACAGTTCATTGAAAAGGGTAATCGCATTTTCTCTACAAAATGAATTCCATTCCAACTTTACCCTAGAGATGGAAATCAAAATTGAAGAACCTGTTAGGGAAAATTTCGTTCTTGCGAAAGATATTTTAGATTACATTATAAAGTATCATTTTACAAGTTGCATCAAAAGTAGTAACAGAACTTGGAAAAAGAGCATTGATTTCCCAGAATGGATATAGTGCCTAGGTATATCATTTTGGAAATGTACAAACATTTTCTGTTTGCTTTGTTAAATATTATGAGTATACCAACAAATTCTTGGGTGAGTTAATTATTGCGAATATTTATAAAGTGTTGATTACAGTGTCTATTAGATAAAATCATTGACAGACCATATCCAAACCTGCCGTGGAAACTTGGTTAAGGCGCTGTACCTATACCAATAATAGTTTTGGCATAATATACAGGTTGCGATTTCACAATATCGATGATTTGCATATAAAACTGTGAGCCTATACATTACTATACAGGAATAAAACATTTAACAGCTACTTTAATTTTGCTTTTATAATTACATTGTGACCATAATAATATAATATACGTATACTTTAAAATTGTGCGTACTAATGGGATAAACAACTATGACAATAATTGTTCAACGTTAAAAGTTATGTATGTATTGTATAAGTCGTCTTTCTCGCAACCTAAATAGGTTGCGTTAGGGAAAACTGTCGTCTAATTTCCATAAATAAGGCTATATCAGAACACATTTATAGAATCCGCCAATACGTGAACCACAAGATACGTTTTTTTTCATCCCCGTAGCGGTTGTAGAATCCATTGCTGAATTGTAACAACCAAAGAAAAGTATCCATAAACTGTATGGAAATGTAAAAATTGTTTTTTTTTTATTATGTAAAACGTCAACCAATAAATGCAATATTTGTAACAATATATTATGATTACATAATAAAGTTAGGAATTAAAACTTTTAATTGCACCTCATTTGAATTTTCAATTTCAATTTATTAACATATTTTTTTATGATTGAAAATACTCTTTCAGATGGTGCATTAGAAGTTAGAACACAATAAGCACAAACTGAAATTTAAAGTGAGCATGCACTGAGCACTGAGGGTGTAAACACAGTTTCAAGTAGAACATTGCTATTTTTTTCCTTTCGTACGAGAGATGAAATGTGATATGTATATCTAAGTATATACTTTACTTATACATAGTATTTTTGATTGCCCAAAATGCAAACAAAATTCGTACTTTCTTAAAAAGACAAAAAAATATAGGGCAGGGGTAAAAAAGAGAGGACTGCCCTCTCAAATAAAGGACGGATGATCAGCGTAAGCGTAGTTATACAATAAGACTTTTTTTTTATAGTACAAACAGTGATAATTGCATGTATGTAAATTCAATTATTATTAATGAATAAAGTAAAGCTAGATATTGTCTCAGAGTTCTGTTTTATTTTTTTATAGTGCGACAAAAATTGTCCTCTATATTATTTCTGTAGTTTCTGTAGACTGTAGTTATTATTTCTTTTGCGGACGTTCAACCTAACAACCTATCAGGGATGGAAAAGTCGATACAATTGTATCGAATTCGATACAAATGAGTTTGCTCTAGTACAAAAGTACAATTTGCCGTATTTCGATACAATCATTTATCTATCTGTACCTACCCTATCTATCTTTCAAATTCTCTTGCAATTTGTGGTTTTCCAAAAATGGAAAATCAAATCAATTAACGAACTATTTGTTTTAAGTTTTACACAAAGCATTGACTGGATTCGACTTTTCACTTGAAACTCACCCCGTTATGGGTTTGATGCTCATGACAATATTATGAATATGAATGTGGAAAATGAGAGTATTAAGCCTGAAGAGCTCAGGGATTAATATATTATACTACTAACTGTTCCCGCCCTGATTAGCAAGGTCCCTTATTTTGACAGTGCAGAATCTTAGCTGCCATGAGTGTCGAGAAAAAGCGTTCTTAAACTCGAGAATCGAGATTACATTGAAACAATGTGAAGTTGCCGCTAATAGTTGTTGCATTCTACCCAAAATCCAATTTGCAAATTAGCACAAGAAATGACTTCCGTGAAGAAAACAGAACTCTTGACAAACACGATCTCACTGTATAGGTATTACGATTAAAACTTTAAAAAATCCCCCTATGGAAAATCAATTTCTACGAATTTTTCCAACCCCCCTTTAAAATTTTCCAATTTTCTCACTGTATGAACCTTCCTTAAGGTAGTGTTCCTTAAACATCGATAGTCTATATTATCGATAGTTTTTTACTATCGATTGTTCAAAAAAACTATCGATACTATCGAAACGCATATATGAGCGTATTCAAAGCAAACGTAGAAGTACTCATAAAACATGCGAAACATGTACGTAAAAGAAGTAATTCGTTAGTAGGAGTACTACTTTTCTACGTATAAAGAAGTACTTCTTTTGTACTGAAAAAAAGATAGTTCTTTTAAAACATTTCTTGACCTCAGCTGCTTCGGTAGGTATTCTAATATTTTTTAAGTGTATAGACATCGGTCTTGTCTAGATATGCATCTGGTTTATGGTGCTGTAATAAAAAAACAACAAACAATAACAAAACTCTGGCAAAAGAAAGGCGTTCTCTTTACTACAAATTACGTTTGCACGACTATGTGCGCAATGTGGCCGTTGGCGCTGGTGAAAATGATTTCGAATTTTTTGTACCTATTTTGTTTTTTCTTGCGTCAGCAAAGAAACAATCGTTGCATATCCTTGTAGCATTTACAATCGCAGATAGTGCCGCAAGTGCTGCATGTTTTCAAACTTTGTAGATGCAATTCACTTGAAGCAGGCTGCTCTTACGGTTAAGCTCAAGTTTGTTGACTAGTTGACTAATTACAATAAAATAGTAAAGTTATTTCTTCAAATTTAAAGTTAAAAATTTTAGTGATACCTGATACCTAAATGAATCAAAATAAAAAATATGGACAAATTTACAACCCCGTCGTTAGAAAACGTATGTATATAAAACTATCGATAGTATCGATACTATCGATAGTTTTACTCCGAAACTATCGATACTATCGAAATATTAAACTATCGATGTTTAAGGAACACTACCTTAAGGTAAGATTAGAGGCGCAGGGTCATAAGTCCATAGGCCAAAAGTCCACAATAATTAGGTGGGTTATAAGTCCACAAATCAATTGTGGACTTACAACCCACCCAGATGAGCCAAAAGTTCACACAAAATTCTTGTGAATTTTTGACTCACTGATTGTGGTCTTATGGCTCACGGATGAAGAAGGTGAAGAAGAGGACAACGAGCTTGAAAGCGAAGCTAAAAATTCTAGTAATGACCTCATTTGCGGTGTTTGCCTCCAAAACCCACAAGTCACACTTCTCCAGCATTGCAATCATTTTAAGATTGCGCTTTCAAACTTAGAATTCTGTATGGGGGGCATGCTGCCCCCCTGCAACCCCCCTGCTTAGGTCTACTGATGGATTACGGGGTGGGTGCAATTTTCTTCTTATTACTCAAATTTTGTTGGCGTTATTGCACTTTGTGGGAGTGAAATAAGACCAACTGTTGGAAGTTATCCTTATTACACTATTTATGAGCGAAATAAGGTACATTTTTAGAAGTTGGTCTTATTTCACGGCATCTATCAAACATTCCCATACTTTTTGAGTTGTTAAAACAACTATTTTAGTCATATGGATAATTGTGGGTTTATGGCCTACTTCCATTTTAAAATTGTGAACCTATGGCCCGAATTATTGTGAACTTTTGGCTCATCTGGGTGGGTTGTAAGTCCACAATTGATTTGTGGACTTATAACCCACATAGATGGGTAAAAGTCCATTGTGGACTTTTGGCCTGTGGACTTATGACCCTGCGCCAAGATTAGACTATATGCCAAGTGGTCATAAAATGTCATAAATGACAGTTATCCTGGTCATACAATGTAATGGGCATATTATTATGGTCATACAATGTAATGGGCATATCCTCTTCCTCATATGCTCTAATGAGCTGAATGCCACATATGACCAGGCTGATTTTGACAGATAAAAATGACCAAATAGCATAGTTTAATCGGACAAAAAGCACGAATTCCAGCATAAAGTGTTTTGATGGAACAAGCAATATTTTGTTGTCATCAAAGTTTGATGAGTTCGTAGAATTGGGATTTATATTTTCCATCCCTGCAACCTATCGTAACAAATAAAGAGAATTTCTGGGTATTTATCTTTGAATTTTACTTTTCTTAAATATTGACAATTGAAAAAGTTGAATATTACTCATTAAATTTCAACTTCGCAGTTGTGTACAATACAAACTATGATTCCGAGAAATACTTTTCTTTCGTTCTTCATATCATACCCGTAAAATACAAACTACAAACGATGCCACGAAAGAGAGTCGACATCCGAAGAGAGTTATAGTCAAGAGTATTGAAAACATGCTCTTATGAATCATTCTTAAATCTTAACATATTCACAGATCACAGATTAAGAAAAGAATGATTGTGGCTGAATTTCAAAACGTCGAAAATATGCTCATTGTGAATGCACAATGCTTTTCTTATGACAGGTTATGAATGCTTTCGCGCTGCTTTGCATTTGTTATGCTTTGCAATTTTTGACGTTTTGGAACGACTTTGATGCAAACTATCGTAAAATGTCTCAAACACCAACAAGGTCCAAACTATTAGTAACAACCATCGTTTTTAACAGCTTAATAAACAATGTTGGTTCGTACAATGCCAACACGTTCAACCATATTCTTTATTTAAGAAGGAAGCTGTTTACTCGGAGAATGTCTTTGCTTTCTTCAATTAAACAAATAAAAAGAAATGTACCGAAGTGTAGAAATTATTTAAATGTTATAGAATCCTATCCAAACGATGTGTTTTTTAGTCATTTTCATTACGACTCCGGCGATGAACCCATTCTATTTGGCGGTATAAACTGAAATGTCAAATGTCATTTGCATCATAATCATTCACGATGCTCTGTTTGCTTTTGTTTGCGCAGTTGATGCATTCACAATGCGTTTTAGAAAAGTATGCATTGCATGGGTATGGTATAACTCGCGGTTTTTTTCTGGCATTTTGTTATTTCGCTGCGACCATTTCGCATTTTATTATTTTGCATATCAACAACTCGCATTTTGTTTTTTTGCAGTTTTTATTTGGCAAAATTTCATTTTGCATTGTAATTATTTCGCCAAAAGATATTTCGCATTTACTATTTCGCTATAACTTACTTTGATTTATTTATTTTCGTATTGTTTTATTTCGCTTTATTTTATTTTGCAAAATGTTATTTTGCTTTTATAATTTGTTTGGCTTTCATTTATCACATGTTAAGAAATTTCGCGCGAAATTCCTTAACATGTGATAAATGAAAGCCAAACAAATTATAAAAGCAAAATAACATTTTGCAAATTAAAATATAAGCTTGTTGTTTTTAATTTTGAAATCTTTATTATGTTATTATGAAGCTATGTCGAAAATGTTTTTTTTTTTTCCTTGTATTTCAGTATAATTTTATGTTAATAAAATTGTTACCTGTATCAAAAACTTTGGTAATTTTTCTTTTGGAAGCAAAAGTGGTTTTGCTACTATTTTATTTTGAAAAATGTAATTTTGCTTTTATAATTTGATTGGCTTAGAATCTCCTCTAAATGTTCTATTAATAGTAACTTCGACGTTTTTTGTTTCCTTTTCCAATTCATAAATTATGGATATAAAAACACTGCACCCTTTTTCTGCATTTTGGGTAGCATCAATTGTATGCCTGTACATTTTATCAAATCACAAGAACACTGCATGTGACAAAAAATGCATGCTGAAATAAACAAGCGGCTAAATAGCATGGCGCGAAATAACGATATGCCAGTTGAAGGAATAGCGAAATATAGAAATGCTAAAGAAGTTATGCGAGTTAATCTTACAGCGAGATGAACGCAAGACGAAATGGCAGTTTGCCACATGACTTCTGCGAAATAGTTGAAAAATATCTAAGCCGTCGCGAGATAATAGTTTGCGAAATGAAATCCGCGAGTTGATAGGCACCCGCATTGCATCATAGTAATCCGTTTGCGTTTTGGAACGCTTGATTAAGCAGTAATAAAGAAGTACTGCGTTTTGGAATTCAGTCTGTATTTTCAAAACTTGGAGGGGAATTGGGTAGGTGCGCTGACGGTCTATCCGATACGTGGCACTGTTGTTTGAAAAAAATAGACTGGATAGAAAAACGGTAGTGTCCATTTCAAATACAACGAAACACATTTAAAATTTTGAATTCTTGAATTCTTTGGATGTTTCGGGCTTACCGCTGCAGGATTTGAAATTAAGAGTTATAATTTTGGTTCGCAACCTTAATCAACCGAAACTTTGCAACGGATCCCGTTTGATTTGAATGTGAAAAATCGCAAGTCAAATGTCATGCAAGCTACCATTTTGAGGGGAAAATTGAAAGGCAAACATTCGCATTTTGCCATTGCGTCTTAACCCTAATCCTACCAAGGTATTTTCGGTACATGCCATACCAAGGTGTGCCTCTCAGGCACATTGCATCTGACTGTACTTATATCTAATTGATTGTAAAGCTAACTGTATAAACAAAGAGTTATATTATACATTTTATTCATTTTAACTTTTATTGAACATAATATCCATTTACCCATTTATTTCATTTCTTTTCTTAGCAGTTTCTGCAATTTATTGTTTTCTCCGAATGCTCAATACATACTGCTAGATTACATAGGGGTAGAGGGTGTCAGTAAAGTATGTTTATCAAGATATTATCTAAAATTCTGTAAATATATTTACTTTGATGTTAGTTGTTGTATGTGTCAACAAGCAACTGTTTAGAATACTAAAAGTCATAGTTCGATTAAAATTGTATCTAGATAAATGTTGTTTGGTATGATTAGGGTTAAGCATCTTTTCTCCTCAGAAGTTGATTTGGCGCAGGGTCATAAGTCCACAGGCCAAAAGTCCACAAATCAATTGTGGACTTATAACCCACCCAGGTGAGCCAAAAGTTCACAATAATTTGGGCCATAGGTTCACAATTTTAAAATGGAAGTAGGCCATAAGTCCACAATTATCCATATTACAAAAAGGGTTGCTTTAACAACTCAAAAAGTATGGGAATGTTTGATAGATGCCGTGAAATAAGACCAACTTCTAAAAATGTACCTTATTTCGCTCTCAAATAGTGTAATAAGGATAACTTCCAACAGCTGGTCTTATTTAACTCCCACAAAGTGCAATAACGCCAACAAAATTTGAGTGATAAGAAGAACCTTGCACTCACGCCGTAATCCATCAGTAAACCTAAGCAGGGGGGTTGCAGGGTGGCAGCATGCCCCCCATACAGAATTCATAGTTTGAAAGCGCAATCTTAAAATGGTTGCAATCCTGGAGAAGTGTGTCTTGTGGGTTTTGGAGGCAAACACCGCAAATGAGGTCATTACTAGAATTTTTAGCTTCGCTTTCAAGCTCATTGTCCTCGTCTTCACCTTCTTCATCCGTGAGCCATAAGACCACAATCAAAAAAAAAAAAAAAATAAATAGTTGGCGCTACAGGTCGTAGGGACCCTAGGCCTAGCTTCTCACAACCATTCGTTTTGTGTGAGTTTTCATTTTTGGAACGAATGGAAGGGATCTACAATTTTATGCCGATTCCAAACGGCTAATTGAGAAGCTCTTTCATGACAGTTATACTCTCGGATGTTTGTCAGACGTTCGCGAGAGGCGGCGCAGCGGAAAAAAACCCTAAGTTGGAATTTGGGTTTTTCGTGGGATTCGAACCTGAGCCCCTCGCTTAGTAGTCCAACACACTAACCACTAAGCCACTGCGCCTGCATAAGACCACAATCAGTGAGTCAAAAATTCACAAGAATTTTGTGTGAACTTTTGGCTCACCTGGGTGGGTTATAAGTCCACAAATCAATTGTGGAATCAAAAGTGGGTCAAAAGTCCATTGTGGACTTTTGGCCTGTGGACTTATGACCCTGCGCCGTTGATTTTTGTTAATTTAGAGCAAAAGTGGACTTAAGGACCTACGTGAAGTTAGCCCGCACTTTTTCTAGAATGAAAAACGTGAAATGCAGTTCGATAGACATTCGTTTGTAGTTGTTTGTAGTGAAATTTTTTTCGTTTGTAGTTCAACCGTTAGAAAGTTAGAAGCATTAGAAAAAAATTTCAGCCCGCACTTTTGGCTTTTTGAAATAAAAACTAGCTAGTTGCATTCGAAATCGTTTGTAGTTGTTTGTAGTGAAATTTGTTTCGTTTGTAGTTCAACCGTTAGAAAGTTAGAACCATTTGAAAAACAAATTTTCAATCCCTTAAAACCTTGTTATCTCCGAAACCGTGACAAGTAGAGCGATGAAATTTTCTGTGTCGAAAGTGTTTGCCATTACTAATCTAATAGAATTCAAATTATACCAATCGGCCTAACGGCTTATGATTTATTTGAAATTTAAGCACAATTTGGGCTTCTAACTTAAGGTCCCCATAACTCAAAAACTGTTGAACTACAAACGATGAAACTTTGCTTTTCTATTCTCGGAACCCTTTTCTACCTATGATATCAAATAGAAGACAGCCCGCATTACTGGACACTTTTTATTCGCAATTTAAGGGGCGCCTATAATGGTCTAAATTGACCCATTTTTAAGCGATCCGATATTTCCACTCCTAACGAGTTATGAAGGGTGAAATATGTTTTTTTCTAATGCAACAGCCCACCCTCTTCTAAGAAAGTGATGCAAAATCGTTTTCCAATGAACTGCAATGGAAATATCGGATCGCTTGAAAATGGGTCAATTTAGACCATTATAGGCTCCCCTTAAATTGCGAATAAAAAGTGTCCAGTAATGCGGGCTGTCTTCTATTTGATATCATAGTTAGAAAAGGGTTCAGAGAATGGAAATGCAAAGTTTCATCGTTTGTAGTTTAACAGTTTTTGAGTTATGGGGACCTTAAGTTAGAAGCCCAAATTTTGCTTAAATTTCAAATAAATCATAAACCGTTAGGCCGATTGGTATAATTTGAATTCTATTAGATTAGTAATGGCAAACACTTTCGACACAGAAAATTTCATCGCTCTGCTTGCCACGGTTTCGGAGATAACAAGCTTTTAAGGGATTGAAAATTTGTTTTTCAGATGGTTCTAACTTTCTAACGGTTGAACTACAAACGAAAAAAATTTCACTACAAACAACTACAAACGAATGCCTATCGAACTGCAAACTCAGTTTTTCATTCTAGAAAAAGTGCGGGCTAACTTCACAAAAATTAAGCGGCAATTTCGCTTAAATTCCATATAAATCCCAAACCGTTAGGCCGATTGATACAAATTTTTCTTTATTAGATTGGTGAGGTGGAAAACTGTTGAAATGGGAAATTTCACCACTCGGCAATGTACCGTTTCGAAGATAACGCTGTCTTATATCGCCTGCTTAAATTGCTTATAAATTCTTTTTGGTTTGGTCAATTTCGACATTTAAGGTTTTATTAGATAGAGCACACATGCTTTCTAACAACCAACTAGTTTTTGTCGTTTGTAGTTGTCCAGCATTTGAAATATCCGTCCCCTTAAATCAGTCTGCAGCGACGATTTCAACCATTTTCTTAAATTTTCAATAAATCGTTATCTATTGATAAGAGGTAATTTTTTTTTGCTCCATTAGATACATCTAACAGAAAGCATTAGAAAAAAATAGATTTCACTATTTTGAGTTGCTTAATAACTGAAATATGGATATGAGTTTATATGACGAAGTAGTGTTCGCTTAAGTTTCATCTAATTTTTTTTCTTTGTGATAAAATCACAAAATTTGAATTGGATTAGATAGTCAGGAATACAGGCTTTGCAGAAATTGCATTTTTGTTGTTATAAATTGTTTCAAAGGTGTTAGGTTTTAATGTTATTCGAAGGAATAGAAAAAATTGTTGGATAAAATCGGGGTTTATTGATTGGTTGTTTTTGCTAATTGACAAGTAGTGACTCATGTCGATGGGTACAGATGAGTGCTTTGCGAAAATGTGTTTACCGTTGTTTTGTTGTTGTTGGGAAGTCCATATATGGATGCAACTCTAAAGGGATGCGTTTTTTGACTTTGATTGCTTTTTATTAAGTAACGCTTAAGTGAATTCAGAAATTTTAAATGCAGTTATTTAAGTTAGGATATGCTTTATTCACCAGTGGTTTTAAATTATTTCTCTCTTTTGTAAATTCGGAGTTACAGGTGCAAACACAAATGTCCTTATATCTCGGAAATAAGGCATTTCTGTTAAGAAATAATTTCACTACAAACAACTACAAACGATTTCGAATGCAACTAGCTAGTTTTTATTTCAAAAAGCCAAAAGTGCGGGCTGAAATTTTTTTCTAATGCTTCTAACTTTCTAACGGTTGAACTACAAACGAAAAAAATTTCACTACAAACAACTACAAACGAATGTCTATCGAACTGCATTTCACGTTTTTCATTCTAGAAAAAGTGCGGGCTAACTTCACGTAGGTGACTTAAGGATCGAACTTTTTTCTTTTTCTTTTCTTTTTAAGTGCCAAGTATTTAATATAAATTTTGAGTAAAGAATTTGAATTGACCGAATTGCATAAAGAAGCATGTCCTTTTGTGCATGCTCCGAATTATTATTGATGTGTAAACATCTAAGCGCGTGTTGTTGGAATCTGGTGGAGTAATTCCAAGCATAGAACTTGCTGCACCGGATATGCATGTCTGTGTTTTATCATTGCATACATTTATGAGCTGAAATAAAGCATGTTTTTAAAGTTATTACTTCTTTAGGCGCGTTGGGCACTTTGGATGGGAAGAAACCAATAAACCCGCGTCACTGTTACCATCAACGTTACCGTCACCGTCACTGTTACCGGTACCGTCATTGTCACCGTTACCGTCACCGATCCCAATGAAACTTTGTATGTGTGCATGGTTGTATGAAGCTAGAAAGATAGGATAGTTTTGGAACCGATAGGTGGCGCTGTTGTTGTTTTTTTTTTGAGAAACTCAACAGATCTCAATGCAACTTTGTGTGTGTGCATGGTTGTATGCAGCTAGAAAGATAGGATTGTTTTGGACCGATAGGTGGCGCTGTTGTCGATATTTCTGTTCGCTGTTTTTACTCCCAAAACAGTTTTAAGTATTTCCTGCGCAACACAATATTTCCTGACGATTCGAAAAATACACACGTAATTGTTCAAGTAATCACTTCTGTCGGCACTCCCGGAGTGATTCATATTTTCATATATGATGGTCTCACATTTCTTCCCTGTGACGGACATCTCGAGGAAATTCGGTGCCGGTGTCGTAGACCAGCACCTCTACAATATGCAATGCAAGCCGAATGAAATTCCAATGACACTTTCATTTCCTGTATAAAGTATAACAGTTGATGTCATTTAACTTGCGGGGATGGATTGCATACATTTATGTTATTCTCGTTATTTGTTTATGTTTTTTTTTGTAAACGAAACGAAAAGAGCGACATCTACAATATATCGAAATAAAGTGCACGGCCGGGTCGCATCTGTACATTTGGAAATGTTTGGTGTTAGCAAAAGCTCCTGCGATGTCAAGAATTTGAGGGATTTCCCGATTCTGTTGGTGAATTCCTAAAGAGCATTGCCGATTTCCTGATTTTATAAAACACCACTATTAGAATTATTTGAGAAAAACTAAGTTCGAGATCTTATTGAGAACGCTTATATTATGTTTTAACGGGTGATTTTTTAGCTGGTTTGGTTTTGGCAACACTGGTTTTGACAGCTGACGTGTGTTTAGTACCTTGTGTCACTGTCAAACAGCTTCAGTTTGGTTTGCAATTTAACCATGGATCGTCTTACAAATGAACAACGCTTGCAAATTATTGAATTTTACTATCAAAATTCGTACTCGGTTCGAAATGTTCATCGCGCGCTTTTTTATCGAAAAATTGTGTTCAGCGATGAGGCTAATTTTTGGTTGAATGGGTACGTAAATAAGCAAAATTGCCGCATTTGGAGTGAAGATCAGCCAGAAGCATTGCAACAGCTACCAATGCATCCCGAAAAAGCCACTGTTTGGTGCGGTTTATGGGCCGGCGGCATTATTGGGCCATATTTTTTCAAAGATGATGCGAATCGCACTGTCAATGGTGAACGCTACCGAGCGATGATAACAAACTTTTTTTTGCCCGAAATGGAAGTTCTTGACTTGCATGATATGTGGTTTCAACAAGACGGTGCCACATGCCACACAGCACGCGAAACAATGGCGCAATTGCGAGGCGAGTTTGGTGAACAGTTAATTTCACGTTTCGGGCCGGTCAATTGGCCGCCTAGATCGTGCGATTTGACACCATTATGCATTTTTGTGGGGGTATGTCAAGGCTAATGTGTATAGGGACAAGCCCGCTTCGATTGACGCACTGGAAGCCAACATCCATGCATTCATTCGTGAGATACCGGCCGATATGTGTGAAAGAGTATGCCAAAATTGGACTCAGCGGATGGGCTACCTGAGACGCAGCCGCGGTCAACATTTGCATGAAATTATCTTTAAACATTAAATTGCAAGGTTCACACTATCGATTCAAATAAATATTTCATTCATTTTTTAGAATTTTTTGTGTTTTTTTTTTTTAAAAAAGTTCTAAACCTCTTAAAAAATTACCCGTTATATGTATTTGGATCAAAATCGTTAAAGCGGTTTTTGTAAAATTTGCCAGTCAAAACAGTACCAAATATTGAAATGTTTAGTTTGAAAAATACTATTGCTTAACTATTTAGTTGAAGTTATTGTTCAGGATGTAAGCATTAGGTACTTCGTTTTTAATGCTTTATCGAAATCGAAGATGGGGTTTTCGAAACATGAGCAGTTTTTAAAATTAGCGTTTTCGGTGCTTCGAAGTGAAACTTAAGGACACAATAGTTTTGAGAACATCCATTTAACTCTAAGTTTGCATTTTGGTCAAAATCGTTATCGCCGTTTTCCGGTAAACTGGAAAAACTAAATTTTAAAACAATGACTTTTTTCAATAATCCATTGTACGATAATATAGAGAAAAACTGAGTTTTCTATTAAGTTATAAATGACCACATTACCTTCGAAAATAATTTGTGTTATACATTTTGTATAGACCGTTTTCGAGATATGTCGATATTTCAAAAGTACCGTTGTTCGAATTTTTAGCCAAAAACTGGGTACGCAGTAATGGTAACCTCACCTACTTAAGCTAAAATATCAATTTTGGTTGAAATCGTTACAGCCGTTTTCGATCAAATCAAACTGGTAAGATAATTTTATATGGTAAGTGCCATTAATATTCAGGATACCTTGCAAACAAAAAAAAACGCCCCTGAACTGTAGGTAAGCCCAAAACTCCAAATTCGAGGTTTGAACGTAATCCGGGAAGCCGTTTAGGCTATAGGCCTTTTTTTTGCGACCCGCTTTTTTGAGTACCTCGATCATTATAATATCAAAATTTATTAATATCTCGAGTTCGAAATTTTGTACGAAAACAATATCTTTCTCTTACTACGTAATGGAGAAAGTTAAAAAATACGTAAATGAGCTACTCCATCGGAAACAGACTCTAATCTAAGATGATTTATATTTTAATAGGTACGTTACTATATGGTTATATGGTGGCGGCAAATAATAAATAATTCCCCTAAATAAATTTCTTACAATTATTGCTTATTTTTAGGGACAGGTAAATTGCATACCTTTATGGGTAAATGATTCTCTCCAACAGGTTCTAATCTAAGATGATTAAATACGTTACTATGGAAACATGACGGCGACAAATTGATGATCACCAAAATCCTTTTATTACGGGTGCGTGCGAACTTGGCACCCCAATGTTAATTTTTTGTTGTTTTTTTTTAGAGTTCCGGGGGGCTAATCAAGAGTTCTAGAGTTCTTGCTAAGAATTTTGAAAAGTTCTGTTCGTTTACTATTTTTTTTTTATTTTTGTAATTTTGGGTTGCTAAATTCACGGAGCACCCCATTTGTGAAAATATTATTTTTTTATTTTTTCTTCGCATAGGAACAACATAGTTCTAGAGTTCCTCATAGTTTTTTTTTCAAAAAAGTTGCCAAATTACGCCAAAAAAAATATTTTTCGATTATATGACAGCACCCCATTTTCAAAAAAAAATCTTTTTTTTTATCAAAATAATGCACTACGCAAAGAGTTCTGGAGTTCTCTAAACATAAAATTTTTTTTGGAATATAAACAAAAAAGTTATAGAACTTTGAAAATTTAACAAATTGAAAAAAATGAAAATCTATTTTTCGGAGCCGAAGAGTTCTGGATAGTGCTTGAGAAACCCAACAAAAAATCCTTAAACAATTTCTTTCTAAATCGAAACACAAAAAAGTTAGAACAAATTGAAAAAAATTAAAATCTATTTTTCGGAGTTCCGAAGAGTTCTGATTAGAGTTCTGGATAGTGCTTGAGAAACCCAACAAAAAATCCTTAAACAATTTCTTTCTAAACCCACCCACAAAAAAGTTAGAACAGTTCTGATTAGGGTTCAATAAAGTGCACAATGATCTTAACAAAAGATTTATAAAGTAATTTTCTAAAAAAAATATAAGAGCAAACATTTTAACACAATAAATGCATCTACATTGAATATTAATTACAGTTCTGGAAAGTTCCTAACAGAAAGTTAAAATAAAGTGCACGACTGGGTAGAACGAAACTTTCTCGATACTAGTTAGATACAAAATTTAAAACCAAAAAAAAATTTGAAAACCAAAAAAAAAAAAATCCGAAATTTAAAACCAAAAAAATAAAAAATTTGAAAACAAAAAAAAAATAAAAATTTGAAAACCAAAAAAAAAAAAATTACAAAATTTAAAACCAAAAAAAATTTAAAAATTTTAAAACCAACAAAAAAAATATAAAATTTAAACCCCAAAAAAAAAACAAAATTTTAAAACAAAAAAAAAATAGATTTTAATTTTTTTCAATTTGTTCTAACTTTTTAACTTTCTCCATTACGTAGTAAGAGAAAGATATTGGTTTCGTACAAAATTTCGAACTCGAGATTTTAATCAATTCTGATATTACGATGATAGAGGAACTCAAAAAAGTTGGTCGCAAAATTCTGTCCGTCTGTCCGTCTGTCCGTCCTTCCACGGGCCTACAGCCTAAACGGCTACCCGGATTACGTTCAAACCTCGGATTTGGAGTTTTTGGGCGTACAGTTCGGGAGGTGTTTTTTTTTTGCAGGGTAACCTCAATATTAATGGTACTTCCCATACAAAATTTTTGTACCAGTTTGATTTGATCGAAAACGGCTATAACGATTTTAACCAAAATTGATATTTAAGCTTAAGTAGGTGAGGTTACCATGACTGCGTACCCAGTTTTTGGCTAGAAATTCGAACAACGGTACTTTTGAAATTTCGACATATCTCGAAAACGGTCTATACGATTGTAACAAAAATTAATTTCTAAGGTAATGTGTTCATTTATAACTTTAATAGTAACCTCAGTTTTTCTCTATATTATCGTACAATGGATTTTTGAAAGAAGGAATTTTTTTAAAATTTAGAAGAAATTCTGTTTACCGGAAAACGGCGGTAACGATTTTGACCAAAATGCAAACTTAGAGTCAAATGGATGTTTTCAAAACAATTGTGTCCTCAATTTTCAATTCGAAGCACCGAAAACAATAATTTTAAAAAATGCTCATATCTCGAAAATCTTTGATTTCGATAAAACTTTAAAAACGAAGCAATGCTTACATCCCTTATAAGTTATAAGCCTTATAATAGTTACGCATTACGCAATAGTATTTTTCAAATTAAACATTCCAATATTTGGTACTGTTTCGTCAGCACAATCTTACAAAAACCGCTCTAACGATTTTGACCAAAATACACACTGAAGATAACATAAGTATTCTAAATAAGATGCCGTACTTAGTTTTCCTCAAAAAATTCGAAGACGTCAGATTTGAATTATTTCTCAAAAAATACTACAGAAATCAAATACAACCCACTTCTTCTTTTTTCAACAATATGCCAACCATTTGGGGCTTACACAATCAGAAAATCAAACTTCATTTGATTTTTGTTTTCTATCTATAGTATCGAGAAAGTTTCGTTCGACCCAGTCGTGCCCTTTATTTGTGTTTGGGTTTAGAAAGAAATTGTTTAAAGATTTTTTGTTGGGTTTCTCAAGCACTATCCAGAACTCTAATCAGAACTCTTCGAAACTCCGAAAAATAGATTTTAATTTTTTTCAATTTGTTCTAACTTTTTTGTGGGTGGGTTTAGAAAGAAATTGTTTAAGGATTTTATGTTGGGTTTCTCAAGCACTATCCAGAACTCTAATCAGAACTCTTCGGAACTCCGAAAAATAGATTTTCATTTTTTTCAATTTGTTCTAACTTTTTTGTGTTTGGGTTTAGAAAGAAATTGTTTAAGGATTTTATGTTGGGTTTCTCAAGCACTATCCAGAACTTTAATCAGAACTCTTCGGAACTCCGAAAAATAGATTTTCATTTTTTTCAATTCGTTCTAGCTTTTTTGTGTTTGGGTTTAGAAAGAAATTGTTTAAGGATTTTATGTTGGGTTTCTCAAGCACTATCCAGAACTCTAATCAGAACTCTTCGGAACTCCGAAAAATAGATTTTCATTTTTTTCAATTTGTTCTAACTTTTTTGTGTTTGGGCTTAGAAAGAAATTGTTTAAGGATTTTATTTTGGGTTTCTCAAGCACTATCCAGAACTTTAATCAGAACTCTTCGGAACTCCGAAAAATAGATTTTCATTTTTTTCAATTCGTTCTAGCTTTTTTGTGTTTGGGTTTAAAAAGAAATTGTTTAAGGATTTTATGTTGGGTTTCTCAAGCACTATCCAGAACTCTAATCAGAACTCTTCGGAACTCCGAAAAATAGATTTTAATTTTTTTCAATTTGTTCTAACTTTTTTGTGGGTGGGTTTAGAAAGAAATTGTTTAAGGATTTTATGTTGGGTTTCTCAAGCACTATCCAGAACTCTAATCAGAACTCTTCGGAACTCCGAAAAATAGATTTTAAATTTTTTCAATGTGTTCTAACTTTTTTGTGTTTGGGTTTAGAAAGAAATTGTTTAAGGATTTTATGTTGGGTTTCTCAAGCACTATCCAGAACTCTAATCAGAACTCTTCGGAACTCCGAAAAATAGATTTTCATTTTTTTCAATTCGTTCTAGCTTTTTTGTGTTTGGGTTTAGAAAGAAATTGTTTAAGGATTTTATGTTGGGTTTCTCAAGCACTATCCAGAACTCTAATCAGAACTCTTCGGAACTCCGAAAAATAGATTTTAATTTTTTTCAATTTGTTAAATTTTCAAAGTTCTATAACTTTTTTGTTTATATTCCAAAAAAAATTTTATGTTTAGAGAACTCCAGAACTCTTTGCGTAGTGCATTATTTTGATAAAAAAAAAGATTTTTTTTTGAAAATGGGGTGCTGTCATATAATCGAAAAATATTTTTTTGGCGTAATTTGGCAACTTTTTTGAAAAAAAAAAAACTATGAGGAACTCTAGACCTATGTTGTTCCTATGCGAAGAAAAAATAAAAAAATAATATTTTCCGTGAATTTAGCAACCCAAAATAAAAAAAATAGTAAACGAACAGAACTTTTCAAAATTCTTAGCAAGAACTCTAGAACTCTTGATTAGCCCCCCGGAACTCTAAGAAAAACAACAAAAAATTAACATTGGGGTGCCAGTTTCACGCACCCTTTTATTACCTGTTTTGTATGGGTAGGTCATAACTTAATTTTACCAGTCTTAATGGCGACATATACCCACGATATTGTGTTTGTGTACATCTATGGCACAACACCTATCAAATAACATAATTTTCATTCTCCTCATTTCATATTAAATACCAAAAAAAGCGTACGGAAAGCTCGGATGTTCACGTATTAATATAATAATACTCCATCTTTTGAGCTACATATCATTGAATTTTATTCAATCAGTTGTCAAAAAAATTCAACTAATTCGCGATCATAATAAAACCGCAATAAATTACATACCTAGGTACTTCCTTTGTTTTTTTTTTTTAATGTATTTTCTGGGTTCGTCTGCTCCTCGTCGCCAAATGTAATATCCGTGACAAAAAATAAAAATTAAGACGACTGTTATGTGCCAGTGACGTAGGCACGTATGATTATGAAGTGTCTTTATTTTATTATTTTTAAATGCTTTTTGAGATTTTATTATAGTGTTGCTAGACAACACATTTCTAATATTTGATTCAATATTTCCAGACACACCTTTCATTCATCCCAAAAATGAAAAACGAACACAAAACGAATTGTTGTGACTTGTGAGAAGCTACCCCTAGGGTCCATACGAACCTGTTGCGCCAACTATTTTCTTTTTTTTTTCTTCGATTAAGTCTTCTTAGGGAAACTGTAATAAGCCAGTGGTTCAGCAGTTAGTGTGCTGGAATACTGAGGTACATCCCCAAATCATGTTTTTTTACTCTTTTAAATGAAGTTCCTTGCCACAAAGCGGAATTCATTCGTTCTAAAAATAATCCATCTGTATTCTGTACGCTCAAGTTTCAAAAGCTGCTTTTTAAAATTTCAATACGACTGAGCTTTACTGAGTCATATCATTACCAGTTGGCTCCATCATTTATTACCAAATAGAAAAATAAGTAATATCAGAAAAAGTGAAGCATCTAGAAAGCAAATAAAACTAAGTTACGCATTTAAATTTTTAGAAATATTTATTAATATGTCACACAGTTTAGCTCGCTTCCATTTGGTTGTTCTTTATTTCACATTTTATATATGAAAAACATGACGATTAGCTTGACTTAAACGCTAGCCTAGTATGATTCATTTCATTATATGTTTACTTTATAATTATATTATTTTTGGTTTATTTATTGTTAAACTAAGAACTTAAATTTATCTGATGTTATATTCTTTTATAAATTTGTATAATGGTATAGTATTGGATATGTTTTGAACGTTAAACTTTCAGTTTATCTTGTATATGTCCATTAATAAAGCAGTGTAAAACTAAACTAATTTGTTTATGAAATCTTTAAATTGATATTAGATAAAATTATATATATTAGCAGAATGTTTATTGTTGTTATTTTTGTTGTTTTTTACTCGCGTCTGTTAATAACAAAATTATACTTAAAGTAGTTGAATAACAAAAGGAAATAATATATTATAAACTTATTTTGGGTTATTTACATAATGTGTAAAAATAAAACAAGATGTTGTTTAAATTTTTCCTTTTAACAAATGTAATATACATATATTTATAATATAATGTAACAAGTGAACTACGTTTTATAACATGGTTTTCTTTAATTGTATTTCTTTATTTATCATTTTTAATTTTAACAAATTTCATTTCTATGGTCATGCACTATATAAAGTTTTCTTGGTTAACAGTATATAATTGTTTCAATTGTTTATATAAAAATAATATTTACATACTTGTAATAAATTAGTCTAATAACAACTGTATGTAAACTTAAAAGAACTGATTTCAAATTTAACAGCATACGTATATTTTGTTATTAAATTTAGTGATATTTTCTACTTTTTGGTATTAATATGATATTTTTTTGTTGCGGTCGAAAGTAAAATACGCATATGCATTTGCATTCACGCATGCATTTGCTTAAAAAAGAAAATTTATGTAAAATTGCACCAATTTGTGTTTTTTGCTTCATTTAAACAAAGCCGTGTAAAAAAAGAGAACAATTTTTGATTTGTTTTATGGTCTTTACGTTACGTTAAACAAATTAAAAAATTGTAGCTTACATTTGCATTGTAATTTTTAAGTGACTATCTACCAGCAGCTAATACGTTATATTTTGTTTAGTTTCTTAAATTTTGAATTATTGTATGTGTTGAGCAAACAAGTTGTTTCTACTAAATAGGATTTTCTCACTCGTTTATTTACGGACACACACCAACATGCTGTTTTATTTATACGGACATTGGAAATAGTGGCATTCACATTTGTTTTTGATAAGTGATATTGTATTTAGGGGGCTCAGACTTACTTTTACGGTTTGTCTATAGTTAACATTGATATCAAACTGTTTAAATTATGTACAAAATAGCGAATATGAATTCGGTCAGTATAAATAAGAAATGGTTATGACAGACATACGGGCATGATATGAGACATTTTTACAAAACTAACCTACTTCCACTTGTTTTCAAGTTTAGGTGACTGGTTTTTGTTTTTTTTTATTTTTAGTGGTATGATATGAAAATTGCTATGCTATAAATATTTGTATTATTATTTACAGTTCTAGGGTACGGATTACGATTTAAGATAGTTGTGATTGTGGCTGCGTGAGGCAATCTATCAAGAATTTTAACTCATTTGCAAACTGGGAAGTTTGGCCGGATGTTTCAGTGTTAAATCACTGGTATATCGAATTCGAAAGGTTATATCCCTGCAGAAATTAATGGGCCTTAATCCGCGCTTAAGAACACCAAGTTATGCTGCAAGAGGCTACAGTTGGATTAAATCATTTCGTCTAAAAGCTTAAGTCGAATAATACACAAAATTATGATCTGATGTTCTCAGAGACGATTTACGATTATTATTAAAAAGTGTTCTATCACTTAATGAAGCTGATCATTGAAGGTCTTAATTAAATGTTGCCTAATTTTAAGTTAAATTCTAACTCCACAGCGGCTTCATCGGATTTGGAAAAAAAAAAATGGTTATGCCTACGTAGGTAAAGGTGTCAACAGTGAATCAGTGTACACAGTGATTCACTTGCTCTCATAACGTCTGTTTTTATTTTAAAATAAATCTGAAAAAAAAGAACACATTTTCACTTCCCCTCGCAACAGACTATCAGTCTGCGCGATTAGGATGTCAAAGGTGGCCATACTCGTGTATTTGTGTTTTCTGCATATAGGTAAGTAATTTTTTTTCCGTTTTTTTGATCTTATTGAAATAGTGTGTATTGTAACATCATTTGAGTCTATTATTTGTACTTTTGCTTACATATCCTTACCAATTATTTTCGATTTGATTACCTACTTTGGTGAAATATTTTATAAATTATTAGCATGTTTTTGTGAAATGAGAATAGTGTACACAACGGCGCAAAAAGTAAAAAAATTATCCACTGTTTACACCTTTACCCTACATTATTCATTCATGGTTGATTAAAGCTATTAGTCATTAAATCTGCGCTAAAGATGTCTGAAATGGCCGTCGTTGCCATATGATTACTCCGTGTTCCTATGTAATTATTCGCAGTCGCCGGTCGGTGGTCGGCGGAATCGATAATTTCAAGATGAAAAGACAGTTAGGCAATTCGGATATGGCCACTCTGAAGCTGGTGATGCAACAGAATTGACGTAAGCTAATGTTGTAGAATTTAGAACTTTGATGTGCCGTGGCTATATAAAGCACTTTGCAAAAAATAAGCTCAATAGAAAAATCGGAAATAACACTTCCCATATATCTGGACATGGACATTGGACATTTATGACAGCTTTAGCCTAGAACATTGGTAAATAACATTTTACACAATATTGCAGTAGGTATAAAAAAGGGACGTTGCACCTTACATTAAAAAAAAATTCAAACTCTGTTTCTCTGAGCTAAAATTGATAGTGCACATTGTCCGTCCAAATAAAGCATTTTTGAAATGTTGACGGGACTCATACGAAAGGCTCGGTCGAAGCCGTGTTGTATATCAGATCCTTATCGCTTTACTGTGCGAACGCCTGTACCCACTCGTTTACGACCTGATTAGTCCCTACTAGTGAGTTTATAGCCCCGAAATATTTACATTACGATCCTGAAAAAAAAAGACAATAAAGTCCAGATCGGCTTTTAACATCTTTTTAACGATTTTAAATCTAGATTTACATAGCCAATACAAAGGCGTGCGAAGTTATGGAATCCCTTGCGAATATTGACTCGCAAGTCTAGCAAGGGTTTACGCCAAATGGCAAGCGGCGCTCTAAATGGTCACATGAGTGACTACCGAAAAGCCGAGTTTTTGTGACGTCAGCATGTCAAAATGTGCCACGAAAATTGACAAGTGTAATTATAGCTTTAGAAGTGTATGACTAACAAAAAAAAAGACCATTGGCATTGCTGGATTTATTTTCCATCTGTTATCTGGAACACTTATATGAGATCAACAATTCTACTTCCACTGCGTTCCAATTAGACCTACATTCTACACTTGCTGGAAAGGCGTGTCCTCTTAACGAGCTATACATACAGTGTATCGTACCAAAGTGACAGATGGGTTAAAGTAGTTAATCCAACTCAAATATCGGTTTGCCACGGGGCAAAATTAAAAGTTCCACTGGAAAGGGACGTGCTGTGCAAGGACTAAATTGGGATTTTCACAGTGCTTTACGCCACCGATATTACACAAAAAGTAAGTACCTACCTCTTTGTTTACCTATTCACTGTAAAGCGCTGTTGTGTATTATCCACTAGTAGGTACGTGTGATTTGTATATTTTCTAATTATATGCAGCTGTATGTAACCTTTGAAAGGATTAAACCTGTAATTAGCAGATGGAATTATTAGTATTTTATAAATTTTCATTTAATTAGATTGTGTAAAAGTTCTTTGGTAATTTATTTCGGTGCTGGGAAAAGTGATAGCTTGTTGGAATTCCGAATTCCCCCTCAAGCCGCGTCATATCCTTTGTACAAAAGTAGGGTCATTACTGTGAGTGGTTTCATGTAGGGTTTGGTTAGTGACCATTGCTTCCGATCCAGCAATGTTTGCTTTTAGTTACTCAAAATGCAAATTTTGCGGTCCGTAAGGCTGGTTGTGTGGCAATGAACAATTTGTGGGGAATACTCGTACTTGTTGTGGGTATGTTTTCCTAGTTAGGAGGGTACCTACAGTTTGTGTTTTGCTTAGTTAAACGTTTTGCATTTTGTGGCGGTGAAACAGTACCTATTGGTGGTATAGTACTGTACATTTCCATTTGAAGTTCTAGCACAATTAAATTAGCATAAATGAAGTAGGTGCGCATTTATTTGTATGTATAAGGTTTGGTTGTACGTACCGAGGTATGAAATTAGTAAGTCTATCTAACAAATTAGAAAGTTCGATGACGTAATTAATAGGCCTGAAACATGACTTTTTAAAATATTTCAACTGTCTGTTTTTTTTTTTCTTTAGTAAAAGTCTTATTTCATAACTCATTAATTTCTCGCCCTGATATACAATTTATATGAAAAACGGTCTTAAGACAACCCACACCTGAGCGACCCCACACAAATCTTCGAATCCGGAGCCCATAGCTACCATTGTGAATACGTTTTGATTTTCAAAAGCATGTTGGCGTTTTTGCATCTTCTTATTCGAATTTATACACAGACTTCTATTCTACCTATGCGGTCTACGCCGACCTAAAACCGTTATGGGGAAAAAACCCTTAAACTTCGAAGCAAAGTTGCTAAAACATTCGCTAAGCATTCAGCTTGTAGAGCCAGCTGTCCCGCTCCCAGTGGTCCTATCTGTACTTGAGCTAGCTCCCTGAAACTTGACGCAACATCATGCACTTTGAGAACGATATTTCTTGTTTGCAATGGCGAAGACGTATGCCTTGTCATGTCTTGTGCTAGCTCTGTTATCCTTCGTATCGCTGTTAAACATGATGTCAAATGTTCGGGCAGCGTGGCCAATGTCATGTCAGACATTGCTACCACCAATAACTTTGACGCTGTTACGAGAGCTAACGTCTGTTCTGTGAGTTCATCTCTGGCTCTCTGGAATTTGTCTTCATTGATGTTGGAACCTCCACCGGCAGCTTGGGCAGCAGTACACTGGGCCGCCACTTGATCCAACTTGACCAGCAATCCGGCCATTGCAACATCAGTTTTAGATAGAAGTGCTTCGACATCGATAACATAACCGTTTTTGGTGATAAGCCTCTCACTGTGTGTTGGGCTGTTGGTAAATTTGCGAGACATTTGCGGGGAGCACAATAGGGAGAGTTGTGGTCTATTATCGGGATGAGGATTTTTCAGGCAAACTGGAGGACAATCACTATTAGAGCGGTAGTGACCGTTGGAGCGGCTCTGTTGGAGGGTAGCCTGCGTAGCACTGAAAGCACTATCGATGTCACGATAGGCGTTAAGGTTGCGATGGAGATGTGGGGAGCCGATTGCGGCCAACTTAACCGGAGAGCTGCAATTGCTTGGGATTTGTCGGGTTGGTGAAGGTAACGGTTGTGCAGAACGAAGGATGGGTCGACCAGCTAGTGGAGGAAGAGGCGGTTTTTTTGGTGGCACACTCACCACTGGTGAAAGACTCCGTTCATCACATCGCGGAGGAAGTACTGGAGGATACGGACTGTTGCTGATTGGAGTCATACTGTCACACCTAACGTCAGGTGCAAACGATATTTGCTTCTTTGGAGAGTAACGACTTTGGAGCTCAGCGCTTTTTGGGGGACGTGCTGGAGGACTAGAACTTTCAGAATGAGTACACCGCCTTGGTGGTAAGGCTAACTCTATATTTGGTGCCAGAATATGCGTAAGTGATTCAGGTTCAGGCGAATCGCTGCAACTGGAGTCATCCTTTTTGCTTTTCGCACAGCATGAAAAGGCCCCCTTTCGTTCGACCGTAGCATATTCGATGACATGAGCCACAGTTGCATGCTTGACGGTTCCATTATTAGTGCCGTTTGGTTTGTTTTCTGTAGGAAATTCCTTAGAATTGCTGTACAAAGATTCCTCCACATTATGGTGCAATTCCATGCTTTTTCGTTTTTCAAGTTCTTCAAGATTGGGTGGTGGAGGAATTATATACGACATAATCTCTTCTGGTGTGAGCTCCTTTGCAGGTGTTGCTCTTTGTGTCGGTGGAGCTATAATAACTTTCGCCAAGAATTTATCCAAGTCACCATCACCGTCTTCGCTGCGATTGCTGCTACTGCTGTCGCCGAATCCTCTTGGAGCTGCGTTCAAAATTGATAAAGCATCTAGTTCGTCAGGCGTCTGGGGCGGCGGTATTGCCCGTAAATCTATTAAGTCCGGGTCAGTCTCTATGAATGTGTCCTCTCCTATCTCAAAGCCATAAATCTCGGATAACTTTTTCGCCGCAAGATCAGTGTCCTGATTATTGCTATCGACTTTGCTGTACTCTTTCAGCTGCATAAGGTACTCCTTTAAGTTGTAGTCCTTGGCATCGGTACCCATGGAACTGCCATCGGGACTGTGCAGACCAAAACTAGTTCTATACAAGTTCTTCTTATTCTGTTGAGTTTGTGGCGGTCGTTTGTGCGTCGGTGACGTACTCGGCGTATGCACTGACTCTGAATCGCTCTCACTTTGTGAGCAGTCATGACCCAACGCTTGCAAATCACTCAAAAGCTGACTCAGGCCGTTCATTTTTCTTGCCGGCTTGGGTGTCGATTCACTTTGACTCACCACGCCACTATCTGAACCCTGATTGTTGCCCGTAATGGAATTTAAACCTTTTGTTATGCCACTAAGATCGTGATTAATCGCTTCGGCAAGGAGAACCAAGGAATCGCTGTGCTTCAGTACGCCTGCTGGCGGTGCATCCTCGTTCGATGATACTTTACTGCTATTCAGACTATCACAGTCACTGTCAACGAATTCAATTACACCACCACCCACACTGGGATTCGGTGAATATGCGCTGCCACCATTCCAACGTGACTGCATACTACTATAAGCGCCCTTTGTCATCTCCTCGTACTCCTCATCGACCAGCTCGCCGTGCTCGTTCAAGTATTGTTCAGAATTTTCCACCATTTTTTGCATCTCTGCCACTCGACGAAGAACCTCTTCATTTCGAGCCTCAATCAACCCATTCGATGCGGGACAGTAAATCGCTGAGCTGCTACCACCGCCACTGCTGTCACTTAGCCCAGAGTCCTTCGCGTCTTCGAGCAGTTCCATTGCCATCACGCTATGAATGTCTAAGTCTAGGGTGTGTGGCACAGGATGGCCACCCGCCCTCACATTCCGCCCTTCTATCATTTGTGCAGATTTGTGATTGTTGTTGCTTATGGCCGTCGTATTCATGTTCCGGTCGCATTGATTGCCACCAGTCACACCCATTCCATTTCCTGTCAAACTATCAGTACTCTTCATGGGACTAGATATTGTCGGTGCTGCTGTATTGACCGTATTCGATGCGGTCGTGTTGGTTGATGACACTGTAAGTTGCTTCACCGAATGATACGGTGGTGGCAGCAAAAAGTTGATACTATGCGCACGGTTATGGAATGGCAAAAGGTAGCTCCAGTTTGCGGGGAGCACAGTATGCTGAGCGAGATATGAGGGTGCGTTGTCCTCGTCGTATTTTTCTCGTTCTCTATCCACCGCAAGGTCTCTTCCTATTAAAATAATAACAAATAAATACAATTTAGCTCAGTAACAAATATGTGCGGAGAACCATTGTGTGCTTACCTGTGAGCAAACGAAAATAGCCCGCTAGCACTAAGGAAAATTCACATGCATCGCGGTCTTCCATTGAAAACTTTGCAACGCGATCGCCAATCATGAACACTCCAACGGTGCAGGTTACGTCATCCTCCCGGTTCACAATCACTCGGGTGAAGTCTTCGATTGATGAAATCGGTTGTGGCTAAAAGAAATAAAACGGTTGGAATTGAGAGTAAATACATTTCTTTTTTAAGTTATTAAAAATTAATAAGTGATTGAGGTTCGTTAGGTGCCGAGT
The DNA here is from genome assembly GCA_949126925.1 of Cheilosia vernalis. NCBI lineage: Eukaryota > Metazoa > Arthropoda > Insecta > Diptera > Syrphidae > Cheilosia > Cheilosia vernalis. Next base: position 40,168,692 of record OX421358.1, on the reverse strand, counting down.
TAAAGTTTAAGTTCTGAGAGTGTTAAGTCACATAATAAACAGAGTTGTGTGGTGGGATACAATAGGCGGCAAGCTAGGATTAGCTTACGAAAAAATAAGTGTAGAGACCTGAGAACCGATTGCGCTGAAGTTCAGTATCCAGTGTACATATTTTACATTTCATACAGTCAAGTGTAGCATTTTCGGTGATTCCAATTGAAAATAAAAGACACAATTTCATTCAATACTGTTTCATTCCAAATTCAATCATTCATTAAAATAAAATCATACAAAATTTCGGGTACCTACATAATGTATATTACGTCACATACAATATAGGTATGACGCTCGTATCTATCCTCTTTTTAAGGGGATTATCCCTTTTTTCAAAGTCAAAGAAACTGTCCCCTGAAAATTTCCAAAATCCCTTTTTTATCCTATAAACTCCTCTTTTTACCATAGCAGATTTTTAACGATATATCGTCATATACTATAAGCGAACCGACCTACCACGCCATTGTGAATTCAACTTTTGCAGGCTGTCTTTTCTGGTGGTTTTATTTTACTTGTGAATTTGTAAAAAAAAAAACAACATAAAATGCCGAAAAGAAAAAAAAAGGCAAATGCATACTAAACGCCAAACTTTCTGAAAGATATTCTACAAATTTCTGAAAACAAAGCCAGAATTGCTTCGTTCGCTGTATTAGACAAATACAAGAAGAAAACCAAAAGTGGAGAAATTATTGCTATCGAAAACTATTCAGATGCGAATGACGACGATGGCGATGACGGCACATAGGTTGTTTGAACAGATATGTAGTTAAAAAATAATAATATTTTTTTAAACACAATTTGCATTAATTTTTTGTGTTGATATTATGGTTAAGTCTCATAATTTTCAGTGAGAAAACAAGTTAAAAACATATCCCCTATATATCCTCTTTTTTGATATGCGATATCCCTTGAAATCTCAAAATTTCGGGCATTTATCCCCTTTTCTGTCCGTAAAAAGATACGAGCGTTAGCGTATGGTTATTGGTAAATCTTGTAAATAACCAATCAAAAAAGGGTTCATAGGCGTTGAAAAGTGTCCTGAATTTTCATATATGGGTTTGGAAAAAATATTTAATTGGGCCCTAAGGGATCCAAAAGGTAGCCCTGGTGGCAAGACGCGCATTGTTGCTGCAATACGAACGACTGGCATTTCGGTTTGAACCATCAGAAAACTTTGGTGGTGATGCGATTTTCGATATTAAAGTGATAGCTATTTGGTGCATTTAAAGGCAAAACGGTCGGCCTTTGCTGTGCGAGTAGCAAGTGGAATGATGATTCCATTAGATGCACCAACGGAGCCATTAAAATAAAATAAATCCTATGATTTGCTAAAGAACATTCGACCAGTAGAAAAACTGTTTCCGTATGACTTCGTTCGGAACAAAAATCATTTAAGAAATTGAATTCATGCCGACTTGCAACGTAATTTTTTCTTTTACATATAATGGAAAAACACCTGTTCTAACAATAGCACGGGACTATACACTACACAATTCGGATGAACATATTCAAGGACAAATTTACCATCGGATGTGTGCATTCTTGCCTGTAAATGAAGATGCACTACAATTTCACAGTTGTAGGTGCCTACTTAGTTTCGTCGGAGGATGATAAAGTCGGTAGAGTATAAAGGGCAAACAGGGGTGATGAGTGGCAAAAAACGTGAATCGACAATTTAAGGCAAACAACACTTTGATTACGATGTTTAAAACGGCGATGGAGAAAATGGATTCAAATTAAGCCCATTACATAGTGACCAGTTGTAAATTCTTCAGAGATCCTCATTTATTCTAACTATTAAATCCTCAACTATACCAATTGGTCGTGATAAGTAAATTTTGGCATCATCGGCGTAAAAATGAATAGATACATCAGAGCATACAAAATAAAATTGGTCGTAATATTGATCCTTGTGGCACTCCAGCTACAAATGTACCAAATTGGGAGGATCTGCCATCATGTACGACCCTCTGGAACCGATTACCTATCTATAGGTAATTAACGATCATGCGCACCGATCTTTCACCAAAACCGAAATACATTCTGAGTTTCTGACATAATACTTTATGATCCACTCTATCAAAAGCCTTGGAAAAGTCAAGCAAAGTCAAGCAAACATATTAAAAATTCCATATCAAAGCTAGTCCTAACATCATCCAGAATTTTAATCATAGCTGTTCAAGCTGTGCTTGTAAGCCAGATTGAACTGGGGATAACAAGCAATGTTGATTTAGGTAACTTGAGATTAGATTTGCAAAGGATTTTCTCCAAGACTTTTGATAGACACGGTAAAATACTGATTGGGCGAAAGTCGTTTGCCGATGAGGGCTGTGACTTCTTCGGAACAGGGATGACTTTGGCCAATTTCCAATTGTCTGGAAAACAAGAGGTCATAATACCATAATTAATAATGTGTGTGAGAGAGCTCAAGATGTGGGGTAAAATCATCTTTACAAAGCTAATAGGTACTCCATCTTCACCTACAGCCTTTGATTTTATAAAGCGAATGGTGATAACGATATCAATTACTAAGCTCGTTGTCATCAAGTATACTCGTAGTATCGACGGCAGCATTTTTCCCGACACCAATTGAACGTAAATTACTCCAGACTTTTTTTGAAGTTTGGTTGGTACTTAGCTTAGATAGAAAATATCTCTTTTTAGCTCTTCGCGTTAAAAAGGTGGCATGATTACGTACCCGACAAAATATTTCCCAGTTGACACTAGTTCGTCTTTGCTTCCACCTTGAGTACAACTTGTTACGGGCTTTCATGGCATTCCGAACCTCGCATGTGAACCAAGGGCAATTTCTGTTTTGTATTGCAACTGTCTTCAATGGAACATGTCTATTAAAGAGGTCCAATAAAAGGTTTTGCAAATAATTGACCTTATCATTCATATTTGAGGCATAATAGCAGTTACGCCATGGGATTCGGCATGCATCTAACTGCAGGTTATATAGTTGTCCACGAAAGAAAAATCTCTGAAGTGGAACGACGATGGTAAGTGAGACCGAGCAAAGTGAACCTTAATGCACCGATATTTTGAAACGTATGGCGTTTGATTTTATTATGAGGAATCTCAAATCAAATGACATGCAAGCGACGATTTTGAGTGGTAAATTCAAAGGCAAACATTCGCATTTCTCGGATTCCGCTTATTCAGAACGATTTGCCATTGGGTCTTAAGAGCTGCGTGAGGCCAAAACAGAATAACAGTTCTAGAATAAACTGCGTTACTTATACAGTTCTTAAGCTAATTATTTATGTGTTCAATATCATTGTTTTGAACCATACTGAACTTGCAATGAGCACATAAGCAGATGTAGTACTCTTTCGCACCGCAGACGATGCGAAATGAAACTGATAAAATACATTGGAGTTGACAGTAAAACAAATAATATATTTATCTCCACATTTATAATTCTGATTTACATCTGCAAACGTTTCTCTATTTCAGAAAGTTGCAAATGTGAATGATAAGACAATTTAAAAGATAAAGCCGAACATCCCTAACATAAATATGCTGATCTTAAATAATGTCAAAACTCACAAAGTGTTTGTCATATTTGTAGTAGGTATTACTTAAACAAAGTTATGAATAGAAACGTAATTTCTAATCAGTTCAACCGTCAACCCTTTGTCTAATTCCCTTTGGCAAACAAAAAAATATTTTTTAAAGCAACAAAGCCCTTCAGAGTCCGTCTACACGTACATGGTCCAAAACTATTAACCAACGTTAATTTAATTTCCATGGCATTTATACGATACATTAACCGAGTAAATTGGAATTCTGAAATCTCTATCACGTCTGCGGGTGTTTTCATGTCATTTATCCAGACCCGTAAACAATTTCCTCTTTATACCGTAACAACGTCGGAAATCGACATCGTTATCGACGTTCACTTTATGACACTTGCAGGACCAATACTCCGAAATCTCAGACTCCCTAAACGAAAAATCGATTTACTCTCTGGCAGCTCAGGAAATTGATTGTGTGACCACCATATTATGCTGAGCACCATGTATATTATATATACCTACAAAGCTCGATGAGTGAAACTGGTGTTCTTCGTACTCCCTATTTAATATCCAAAAGTAAAACACCCCCAACTTTAAAAGGAAATGTTAAAATATAACTAATGGTTCAGCCGCATTCTTAAGCAATTTGAATCGATTCATAGAAGCTGCTGCTTTCCCTTTCTCCTATTAGTTGTAGTGAGCGAAAATCAGATTAAGAGCACCATGACAACAGACGGGAGAGAGCATTAGTTATGGAACTCGGCTACAAAGTCTTAGGCATCTACCTATAACCAAGCGACCAATTTGCCGATGATATCTTAATTGATTTAATTTAATTAGTTTCCAATATTTGAGGCAGGTAATTATCGGAAAGGATGGAACAAATTGCTTTGCTGAGTTTCGGAATTGAAAGATTGTTTAATTGTAAGAGTATCGTGAGCTTGTAGGACTGAACGATTAGCACAGGAAGTGAGAAAAGGTAGATGAATTTACTATTTTATTACTAGTTGCGAATAGTACTGGAAAATTCAATTGAATGTCTGAAATAATTTGAGCGGATTGCTGCAGTAAATATTAAAAAGAGATAAGAAATAAGAGCTACCAATGAAAGAAGAATTTGGATAGGATTCAGGACCTGAGGAAATAAATTGTTAGTGTATCTCCGCATCGCAACATCGTTCAAAATTTGCCGCCTAAAGTATGTTCTCATATTTTTTTAAGTCCCAATTCTTTCATGAGGTTAAACAATTACACCCTTGCAAAGAACACATCTTTTGAATATCAATCTACACAGAAATAAGTGTTTCAGGAATTTGTGTGAATCTATGAACCACATTTGTTGAACTAGTCGATTGGGGAAAAAGGAGCACATATGAGCACCAGCTTTGTTTTCAACTGCATACACCAGAAGAAGCGATATTAAAAAAACGAAAATCTAGGTGTGTAAGTGTGTGATATATAATTTAACTATAGCATTCAAAACACTCCCTTAAAATTACTTCGAAAATGTAATTTATATATTGTTAGAATCGAGCTGGGATTCGAAAAGATAAAACACTATTCTGTTGAACTTTTCTAAGTAACAAAACAATATCACTTAAAAAAAAACTCTTAAACGATTCAAATCAATCCGTTTTCAAATGGGTATGTACTAAAGGAGTCTAGTTATGCAAAGCGTTACACTTCGTATACTAAGTGCGACAAATTACATTACCTACTGGTCGCCGTAAATTTCGGTAAATATTTCAATGAACTGAAGCAACATTTCGCGAGCCACAGGTAGCATTTGGAAATAGCTCTTTGAAGTAGTTATTGTGAATGCGCAAAATGAAAGTAGAAAATGCACCTAAGCTTCTTGTGTCAGATTGTCCTTTAAAATAACGATTCCTACGTAGTACAAGAATGTGCCTTTCCAATATGCAAAACAATCGAGACTACGCACAACTCGATGAAATTCCGCCTTCATATTGCATTGAAGAAGGTAATCTGACACTTCATTTGTTGTTTGGGCTCGTCATTTTGCGTTGCAGTGGTGGAAGGTTCCACCCGAATAAAAGACGTTTCGCACTCCGTTCGGGGAAATATATTCGTGTTGCTGATATAACTGAATTCTCCATTGGTTGTTCATGACAGGCATGATGACCGTTGAAGTTCGACACTCCTGCAAGAACAACATATGACACTACTAACAGTAAAAACATGATTATCTAAATTCAAAATAAATAAGCTATTCATATCGGTACCTTTCACATATGAACGGGCTGGCGAATCACAAACAATAGGTACAATGGATGCGCACTTTAATTTTGCGTGAATTGATGTAAATTCAATTGATCATCGACCATGGCTTCGTTCATTTCGTCAAAAAATGAAGTAAGAAAAGCTTGCAAGTCAGTTCACTTGCCCTTTACGCAATATATCATATATGCCAATGACCATAGCTGGCACTTTTATTATTTCGGTGATGTTGAACAATTTAGGCCAAAATTCCATTTTGGAGCTACTAAAAATTGGCAACCCGTCAATTCTTATACTTATCAAAATGGTTGTCGCTTGATTGACGTTCTGAAATATACTTTTCCGACACCGTGGTGCCAATATTGTCCGTCATCTTTATTGGCATAATGACGATTTCTTGTGGAGTCTGCAATAGTGTTCGCGGGTCATCTGGTAATATTTTGATTACGTCAGCGTTTATCAGCTAAGGTAATAAGATCCTTTAGTGCCATGCGAGTTATTTGATGATGTTGAATCGCCCATTTCCTCAAAGTGGTGTGAACTTTTGTATTTCTCTCCACTTGAGTATCTTCTTTCTTCTCGTATAGGTATTTAATATGTAATACACAAATAGGCGCGACGCTTAGTGGATAAGATGTCTAATACGACTATTTTATTTAGAGTAGCAACACGCGCGGGGTTCAGGTTCGAATCCCGCAAAAACCCAAATTCCAACTCAGGGTTTTTTCACTGCGCCACCTCTCGCGAACGTCTGACAAACATCCGAGAGTATGACAGTCTTGAAAGAGCTTCTCAATTAGCCGTTTGGAATCGGCATAAAATTGTAGATCCCTTCCATTCGTTCCAAAAATGAAATCTCACACAAAACGAATGGTTGTGAGAAGCTAGGCCTAGGGTCCCTACGGACCTGTTGCGCCAAAAATTATTATTATTATAGAAACACGCGCGGTGGTTGAGGCAGCGGTCCATTCCCGACTGTAAGTGCCTGAAGTACCTGAAGATTCATAAAAGTAATAATTTCTCTAAAAACACGACTTGTTGAGCTCAGATTAATATCGGCTGTGCACAGAGCATTATATTTCCAAGGAATGAGAAAAAATAAATAAATAAAGGAAAATTGCTGACAGAGATCTGCTTCAAAATTGTCAAACTGAAATAACAACAACTGAAGCAGAACTCTTCGCTTGGCTTCATTTCCTGGTAACCATAGAAAAATACATCCGGAAATGGGCACAAACACTTTTCATATGGCATAATATTTGCTCTATTCGGAAGTGTAGATATATTTCTTCTTTATAAATAAGCGGTTTTCATCCTGCGGAAAATACTTTAAACCAATTAATTTCATTTAATTAACTGACTGGCGTTGTTTCACCTGCCAGAAGGTAGCCATAGGCAGTGGTAGGTACTTTATATTTGCCGGCTATAAATTTTCCCTGTACCATTTACACAATTATTTACTTGGAATAGCATCGGTGTATATTTGTAGTGATGCCAGCGAACTAAACTATATTTATCAGGGGAAAATAAAATTAACAGAAATTTACTTCTAGTCGGCGCACAGTTCAAGGGGAGCATATCATAAAGGCTCCCGTAATGGCATCGACCGTTTAGAATTGTCACTGTAGGTACCTATATTATTTAAAAAAAAATGGTACTTACCACTGAATTCCGAACACCGGCAATTTGGCTCAGACCAAATCGGGGACTAACCAACAGCACTCGTTCAACACCTTCTCTTTGATTTGTGCTAAAACACTTGGCCCCATAGCTGGGCAAGCCAGAAATGATGTCGAGGTAATGGATTTTTGCCTGCAAGTAGAGGAAATAAGGACGTTCTTTAACAAAAGCACTGAAAAAATGTACTAGTCAAAGGACGTGCGCAAAAAGAAGGTATTGTTGTAAACACGTTCCATTGATACATCCATATCCCCTCTTCGAAGCGAAGGCGTTATCACTTCATCTGATGTCTAGTAAATGCCGTAACAAGTGACGAGGTTGATAAATTGTCTTCATCGGGGGTGTCGAACAGATTCCCCCCGTCCTAGTGACAGCCACCTCAGACAGGCAGACAAAAGAACATAGTACGTAGATATGGAGGGTTGAAAAATTATTTTCCAGACAGGAAGTCGATTTCACTTACACTGCATAGACATCTCTGATGCAAAATCGCAACTCATTGAAATGAAGAGTCATGCACCAGCTATCGTACAATTTTCGCAAAAAAAAATCTTCGCATATCCCCCCTATTTACCTACCTGTAGCTGCGTCAGCATTTTTGTTGACGATCCAGTCATTTGAGAATTTAATTTCAGGAAGTGTGCTATCAGACGTCTCAACTCTTTCCGTTTCATTCCCTCGATAAGTGATGAAGGCACAAAACGCTCTAGACCGAATTCTCTCCTGTAAATATAATACAGAAAAATTAGATATCACTTCTAAAGGAATGTTTATCTCAACTTACTCGACAACTTTTACGGTGAGTTTCGCTGGGGATACATTATTCGCCAACGCATGTTGGTGCATATGCAATGCTGCTAAACGTAACGCTACTTCCGGCTGCAATTCTGGGGCGAAACGTTCCTGAGTTACATCATTGCAGCACTGCATGTACAGATAATCAAGGGTATTCAGATCTCTTTGCGCCAATTCTGCAGCTGAAATCGGCACAAAGGTAACGCGAAAAAGGCAACGTAACTTGTGAGCACCAGGGCGAGCTGCTATCTGTAATGCGAAACATAATGGTAGGTGGTAAGTTTAACAGCATAAGTAAGGGTATAGTAAAGAATATATAAATATAAATAACCTTCTGTCAGGAGCAGATCTAATATCGCATGGTATCCTGATATAACATATGTATTAGTTTAAGTAACACACTGCAATTGGACGACTCCAAAACGGATATCGGTACAGGGAAACTCTAAATAGCCGCAACATCCCAAGTTTCGAAGTAACTACTGAAACGATGCTACGTCGATAAATATAGAACTGATAGCGGTATACATGCCATGGAGTCAGTCGAGGGGAAGTCAAGGCCAGAAAGCAAATGCAATAAAATTTTGGAATAAACATAATACGGCACACCGGTGACCATATGCAAAGTGAGTGTTGCGTAAGGAGTAACATCACTGAATATGCTTATATTAAAGATTAATATTGAATCCTTCAGTAGAACAAATCTACGCCGCAAAAATCTCAATAAGTATACATGTAAGTTTGTTTAATTAAAAATAACCGGCCAAGTGCGAGTGTCACTCGCGCACCGAAGGTTCCGTATTTGGCTAAAGTCCAACACATCAGATATTATTTGAAATCTATATCATTCAATCTCATGAATTCATCACAATTTAGTTTAATTTAATTACTTATAATATTTTTACTCTCAAAAATTACTCGCACATGAATCTCATTTTCTAATTATTACCTAGTAGGTACCCAACCCACGCCAATTTTCCATTCTGTATGCGACCTGTCCCAATTAAAAACTATTGACTAAAAATATATTACTTTTATTTTGTTCTGTACTCTCCAAAAAAATGTATTATACTCCTTAACGAAATTAGCAAGCGGGAACCCTGGTGGTATACAACCAGAGACCAGACACCAGTGGTGACTCTCTTCTGACTTTGATGGGGTCAATTGTGCACAACTGCGTAGTAGAGATTAAAACTTATGAGAGCAACGTATTTTACATGGTAAAATTATCTTTTTTGAAAATATCTTGTAAACTATTAACTTTTCGGCAAAACAGTATTCATCACATATTTAGATAAGAACATGATCTACAAAAAAGGAATTTATGTATTTTTTTGTGGATCAAGAAATAAACCGTTTTTTGGGCGAATGAAAATATTTTTTTCACCAGATTACTAATTAATCCAAAACCAATCGATGTATTCCTTCCATTGGTATTTGTCGTTTAACTAGAGGTTATACCGGATGTTGTGTGTAAATTTTAGCCTCCTATGTCAATCGGTTCTTGAGATAGACCTGGTAACAAAATTGGCTTAGTGGGTTCGGACAGACAGACAGACAGACAGACAGACAGACGGAGAGACATCCGAGCGAAACTAATAAGGTTACGTTTTTTCCCTTTGGGTACGGAACCTTAAAAAGATTATAGGACTAGGGAAACAGGTGAGCGAATAGATTTTAATCTTCATTCAGGTGTGAACAACGCACTATAAGTTTATATTGGTAAAACAAACATACAAGTGTAGTAAAAAAAATCCTAATTTGATTAACGCGACAAAATTGTCTTACTACAATAATCCTACTTCAATTAATTCCAACAGACTACTTATAATGCGTCACCATCCAATGCCATTCTAATTTGTACACAAAATTGATTGCTTTCATGTTGGCAATTTTCTGAGAGGCCCAGATAAAGCACGTCAGTTAAATAAAAATCATGTTAGAGTAAGCTCGTCCCTAAAGTATTCGCAATTTTTTTTTTACCTTTTGTGCTGAAGACAGTAAATAGAGTCGAACTCGTAATTTTGTATCTAGGACGCAATAAATCAAAAAAGTCTCAAGAACGTAATTTACCATAAATGAAGTTACTCAAAAGAATTTTAAAACTTTGCGCATTTCCCTTCAAGATACTAAGTCGGCATTTCTTAAGCGCTTATCCTCTCCTTCCCAGATAGGTGAATTTCGCTGAGGAGGCATATAAATGCGGAATATAGATATAATGGCACATAGCTGATGGAGCAAAAGTAAACCATCCGTGCTAGAGCCTTTTTCGTTGATTTTTAACTAAAACTTAGTCCTTAATCATAAAGCGGGGGTTTCTTTCACAGATCCTAAATCAACATGAATGTCACCAAAGAGGAAAAGAAATTTATATAAAAAAATATATATTAAAGGATATTATCAGAGATGACAATGGAGAACGCACGCTGCTCCATCAAGGTCGGTAAAGAACTCACCGAGACCTTCGATGTCAAAATGGGATTTAGACAAGGCGATGCGCTGTCATGCGACTTCTTTAACAGCGCTCTTGAAAGAACCGCTAACACCAGAGGCACTATCTTCCAAAAATCCGCCGCCGACATCGACAAATCGGCAGAATGCAGCGTGATGTCACTGATCAGCGAAAATGGGTTTGGTCTTGGTGGCTTCGAGAGGAAAATTCTTCGAGTAATTTTCGGTCCCGTCTGCATAGACGGTTAGTGGAGGAGGTGATACAACGACGAACTGTATAACGACATCGTCCTAGCCAGAAGAGTGTCATGTAGAGCGAATGGACGTGAATGCCATTCACCATTTTATTTTCCTATCGGTGTTATGTCAATTTACAGTTTACAATCTGTGGGCTCGGGAATACCATATTTTATAACATTAGGTACTGAATGCCATTGGTTAGTTATTGTTTTATATATTTTTGCACGATTGCGGCACACGCTGTGTGACTTGCGGCACCGTCTTGTTAGAACCACATACCACTGATATGCAATTTTTCAAAGAGGAGTAGCGAATACAATTTACCGTAACTTTACGGTCATTTTCATTATTTAAAATACATATGAATCTAAAAATTGTCCGCAGTTAATCTCCTGGCAACAAAATACACTCCAGGATTTATAGTATCATACAAAGAACGGACATAAATTTATTATTAAATAAGATCGACTATATCCCGTGTTTCGACGCAAGGGACTGTTTTATGTATATTAAATGAACCGTAAAGCTTTCTTTCTTTTCGTTTAACGTGTGTTCACCTCATTATGAGTGAAAGAGGCGCAAGAGCATTAAATATTCGTTCAGTATTTAAGTACTTCCACTTTCACAATTTATGGTTCTTACCCTGAAGGATATTGCACCCTATCGTCGTAATTCCTGTATACTTAAAAATAAAGAATCAAGTTTGGCTTTTAGATAACAACCTGAAAGTTGGTAGCCTTAACATCAGATACACTGTTCTGAGTTGTCCTATCATAGTATTGTTAGAGGTAAGATTAAAATGCTTCTATTACAATCAGGGCCCGATCCAGCATTTATGCCGCCCTGGGCAAAATATAATTTGACGCCCTTTTCAATGTGAACAAACATAAACACAAATTTCATGAGAAACCTACTAAGTTCAGAGATAGCTAGAGTTCGAGAACTAATTTAGACAAGATAAGAGTGTTAAGCACTTTTAATGCAACTTGGCTATCGCTGCAAACGCATATACTTCTAGTCCTCCACGTGTTTGTCACAATATAGCGCATAGCCATACGGATAGCGAAAAGCTCCGCTTGGAAGACAGACGCATGGTTACCTAAGGGGTAGTGTAGTCTAATATTCTCGCTTTCCATAAAGACTCCAGAACCAAAATCATGTTCGATGACATTTTCCCTGGCTCAGAGTCTGGCCGAAGCCATTCCATTGCCTGAGGAAAGCTGACTTGGTAGTTTTGTCGCAGTAGGATTTCTCGTGTCATTGTGTCAGACGGCATATCCATAAGACAGGGGTCAAAGGATAATTCTCGCAGAAGTTCTTCAAAAATGCGTGTGGTACCAAAAACCACTTCACTTTAATCGAGAGATGGTTTTCAGCGTACACCCCATGATACAAATATCAAGAGGGTATGTTCATCATAGTATCTAGAGCAGAGTCCGCAGTGCTAGGGAAGGCCCCTGTGCATCCAAGACAGACCGTTCTTTGAAGTTTCGCAAAAGAGGCAACACGTTTCCACGAGAGGCTGTTCCAACATACAACAGATGCATATGTGAGATGCCGTATAGATCCAAAGGAACCTTTTAGGAGATAGGCCCCATGTCTTGCCAAAAGCGCCTTTTGTACTGCCAGAAAGTTGACAGCGCTTTATCGGTTTTCGATTCAACATGCTTGAGCCAAAGAAGCTTTCTGTCGAGGATTACTTCCAGTTATTTGACTTCATCGAAGATAGTCGTTGTGACGCCTTTTAGCACAAGCTGAGCCAGACAAGTGACATTCCTATTTCCTACTTCTCGTAAAGAGAACAACCGTAGTTTTAAGACTATTCACTGAAAGCCCATTTTTTGCGCACCAATCATCGATAAGGCCCAAGGATCTCTGCGCCTGAGAGCAGATAGTCCTTAGGTCTGAACCGACAGACAGAACGGCATTTAGGCTTAATATAAGAAAACATTATAAGGAATATTAAATTAATTTTTTCATTTCTATTAAATTTAATTTTTCGTTGCACTTTTTGTTTTAATGTCTTTGTTGTTTTTTGGTTATTTTTGTGTTGCTTTTGGGCAACACTGTATGGGTGGTCACGTTGGAGCGTTTGATAAGCACTGCTCTATATTGTATGGGTATCGATGTCGCAGCGTTTCGTTTTTAGCTATACGCCGCGCGTAGTTGCAGTTGATACATCACTAAAGCTTATGCATGCGAACAAAAAACACTCTCTTGCTCTCAAAAAATGATCATAGCTATAACTACCCAAATATACATAAATACATGTAGTAGCGAAGTAGCGACAAGTTGTCGCCGACAATCAATCAATCAAGCAACGAAATTGCAATGGTAATAATGCCGTTGCAATTTCGTTCCTCGATTTGTTGTTGAATCAAAAGAAAAGAGTGATAACAATAGCAAATAAAACAAACATAATCAACATTTTAGATGAAAAGAAGTTTCAAACTTCATATAATTCGAAATAAAATTGAATTAAAAGAATAATTTGGCCGCCCCTAAAATTTGCCGCTCCGGGCAATTGCCCGGCTTGCCCACCCCTAGATCGGGCCCTGATTACAATGAGTCGAGTAAGATTTACAGAAGCTTTTTGCTGTTCAAATTACTTATTAGGATGACCAATTTTAAAACAAGTTTCGCTGAAATAAGTGAAAAGAATATCTTACGCTTACTCTATTATAAAATGGAAATCAAATCAACGCAAAGCATGCTTTACATCTAGCTATATTCTGATTAGGTTTCAAAAGCTTCACTTAATGTAATCTCTGCGATAGATTGTGTGCTGTGAATGATAGCACATTTTCGGGAAAATATATAGCTGAAGTAGATTTTATTATTTTGCAATGGAAAGTGCCTATAATCAAATTGGATGAACTTAAAACTGACTGAATTTGTGAATTATAAAAGAGTTGACCCTACTCCATAATGTCTCGGTGGGTGATTTGAATCAATGTTTGCCAGCGTTTACGGAGGTATCTTGATTAGCAACAGCAATAGGTATGGTAGTGTGAGCTCTGAAAGTTTTTTTTATGACACCACCCTTATGGATTAAGTAGCTGATGAAGCCCATAATAATATCATGTATATTGTATATGTATATAGGTACGATTATAAGGACAATTATGTTTGTTTTAAAAGAGTTTGATCTTATTAAAGTGACAAAAGTTTCGGTGAACTCATTCATCGGTAGACATTGTTATACATAAATAAATTATCTTTTGAGCGTTCCTCGAATATTAAACCGATTTTGAATGCTAATTTTTGGGTGGACTAGTTTGAATGCCAGTTAAACTTTAGCAAAGTTGGACAACGAGTAAGATGAGGAACCAAATTGGCGAACGAAAGTTTTGTCGATGAAGAAGGAAAGCAATGAAACATAGTATTAAACTCAGGGACGAAAATTAAACGGTTGACATAAGACATATTTTTAATATTCGTATTCGAGTGCTGCGATGTAATTGCTGTATGAAATGAAGGAATAAAAAGGACTTATTTTAATAGTTTCTGGTATGATATAAACTTTAAGGACTATTTTGATTATCGATAAAAGCTACTGGTTTGAGTTAAACATTTGTTTCAAATATTACAGGTACCTACATATTATGTTGACTGGTCTATGAGAAATATTTCCGGACGTTTAACTGAAAATTTGAGGACGAATTATAGTCTTCTGGCTATTCCACAAATTCCACCTTTTTATTTTTATATGACATATGAGAGCGAAATGCTAACAAACGAATATTCGTCAATTCTGACATTTCATTCACATGAAAGGATGAAACCTTTTTTTTTAGTCGCTGGTACCCGAGAATCAGTTTCGTTGTTGAAAGTAAAGTTCGAACGAATTTTTCATTCGCGGGTTTGTGGATCGCGACTGTTTCATGTGGATTATGAATAAAGCGTGACAGTTGGCGGCTAGAATTTTTAATTCGAGGGAAAATAGCTGTTTCTGGAGTTTTTCTTTAGATTAGATGTGAGATTAATTAAATAATGCTTTGGTGGTAGAATAAATAGCAATTTAATTTATTTGTTTGCAATTCGCGATCATGTGATAATGAAGTTCCCTCGTCTATGTTAAAATCATCCCATATCAACTATCGATTTGTAAGGACAGAACTCGATTTGCATATGATTTTTTCTTTTTTGGTTGGAATCGTAATGAACAAGGTAAATAAACTATGTACGACCGGAAAATCGCGAAAACTTCAAATTGTGAGGGGTGAATCGTGACGATATCTGTATATTAAATTGTGTATGGAAGGAGAAAATTTGCAGCCTTACTAATAATCAAGCACAAATTAATGTCGACAGTTGGCTGCCAACTTTAGTAAAAATGTGCAGCATTTGTGAAACAGTACCAATAAACAATAAGACCCTTAATATCCTAGTCCGACAGCTTTCTTAGAATCTTTTACATTTGTTGCCATTGTTAAATTCAAATTTCATAATTTGTTTTCGTGAAAAACAAGGTGAGTGGTTTCTTTCACACTGAGTATTTTATTCTAAAGAGAGGAATACATAAATTTCAATTAAATTTAGCCAACAGATATTTTTCAAAGTCTTTATAAGGCTTATTATAAGCAAAAAAGAAAACACAAAATGCACAAAATATCCGCTGATCTGTCAAATATCATATGCAAATCAGTAATGCCACATAGTGCGATCGGACACAGTGTTCCGTAGGAGTAGGCTTTCCATTGTTTTCTAGTAGGTACCACTTCACGATTGATTTATGAGTGTCGTAATAAAATCCCTTTCTGATGATTCATTATGATGATGATTTTGAATTTTTTGTAGCCTGATGATGCAAATCTAATAACGGGTGATTTTTTAAGAGGTTTAGAACTTTTAAAAAAAAAAAAACACAAAAAATTCGAAAAAATGAATGAAATATTTATTCGATAGTTTGAACCTTGCAATTTAATGTTTAAAGATAATTTCATGCAAATGTTGACCGCGGCTGCGTCTCAGGTAGCCCATCCGCTGAGTCCAATTTTGGCATACTCTTTCACACATATTGGCCGGTATCTCACGAATGAATGCATGGATGTTGGCTTCCAGTGCGTCAATCGAAGCGGGCTTGTCCCTATACACATTAGCCTTGACATACCCCCACAAAAAATAATCTAATGGTGTCAAATCGCACGATCTAGGCGGCCAATTGACCGGCCCGAAACGTGAAATTAACTGTTCACCAAACTCGCCTCGCAATTGCGCCATTGTTTCGCGTGCTGTGTGGCATGTGGCACCGTCTTGTTGAAACCACATATCATGCAAGTCAAGAACTTCCATTTCGGGCAAAAAAAAGTTTGTTATCATCGCTCGGTAGCGTTCACCATTGACAGTAACGCTGCGATTCTTTGAAGAAATATGGCCCAATAATGCCGCCGGCCCATAAACCGCACCAAACAGTGGCTTTTTCGGGATGCATTGGTAGCTGTTGCAATGCTTCTGGCTGATCTTCACTCCAAATGCGGCAATTTTGCTTATTTACGTACCCATTCCACCAAAAATGAGCCTCATCGCTGAACACAATTTTTCGATAAAAAAGCGGATGAACATTTCGATCCGAGCACGAATTTTGATAGTAAAATTCAATAATTTGCAAGCGTTGTTCATTTGTAAGACGATCCATGGTTAAATTGCAAACCAAACTGAAGCTGTTTGACAGTGACACAAGGTACTAAACACACGTCAGCTGTCAAAACCAGTGTTGCCAAAACCAAACCAGCTAAAAAATCACCCGTTAGTTAGCTAGTGAATATTTTTGAAAATAGAAATAAAAGCCTATTAATTCTTTTCAGAATAAATTAATATCTCACGTTAGAATTTCCTCTATTAATTTATGAATTCACATTTCACAATGTCTCGAAGCGCTTCGTCTTTTTTTTTAAGCCTTACAATTTGGGCTTGGATTATACCAGATAAACAAATTCCTCGGAATATGTTGTCAATGGCGGACTTATTAAACACATAAAGTTATAATTGCATCATCGGGAACCGATGGTATGGGTATGGATCCTCAACTAATTAGAGTTTTCAGATCCAGCCTATCTCTAAGCCACGAAGCATTGAGCTGGACTAAGGTTTCATACCAAAGGCAGGTGCGAAATCTGAACAACTAGCGAAATCTTATCGCCCCTTCAGCCTTAGCTCCTTCCACTTAAAAAGTTCTAGATCAATATAAAAGGGATCAGTTCCTTAACGGTAAAGGAAAAGGCTATGGCAGCAAAGGAAACGGCTCTCTGTGCCTTCATAGACATCCAGGGATCGTTTGATAATACCTCCTTCGATGCCTAAATATGAAAGAAAGCAGAATCATTGATCTGGCGTATGGAGGGTCATAAAACCCACAGATGGTGTCAGAACAAGGGATTGACCCTCAAAAACAGTCATGATACCATTCTCAAGAAAGAGAAAGCTAGAACTGAAACCGATCAAGCTGAATAACGCATCGAAGTATCAGGAGAGGTAAGGACAAGGAGTAATCCTATACAAGACTCTCATCAGGAATTCACACCTCGATCAAGTCACAAAGAAGGTCACAAAGGCCATTTATATGTGCCAGCGTCTTTACGGCAAAACATGGGGCTTAAAACCAAAAATGATTCTATTTGTCATACAACACGATCATCAAACCAATGATCGCCTATGCAGCGATATCATGGTTGCCAAAAACCGAACAAAATAATGGCTCAACAAAAACTCAACAACATATATCGCTTAGCATGTGTTGGTATAACGGGGAGAATGAAAACTTGTCCAACTGCAGCCATAGGGGCAATGCTCAGCCTGTTGCCTTTACATATTTCTGTAAAGAAGTAAGCAGGTCTCAGTGCCCTAAGGCTCTCAGATATATTAAATCTTAAAGCAGGAAACCTCACAGGACACCTTCGGGTACTACAAATGCTTCAAGATGATCCTGTGATCAAGGTATCAGACACCATGCTTAAAAGGCTTCGCTTCTCCAGAAAATTCAAGATAGTCATATCTGACAGGAGTACCTGGAGAACCAACCAATTCGCAATACCATCAGGATCACAAATCTGGTACACCGACGGCTCAAAGAAGGAAGATGATGCCACCGGTGCTGGGGTCTATGGGCCTTGGTTCCAACAAGCTATAGCACTGGGAAAATCACCAGACATCTTCCAGGCGGAGGTACACGCCATAGAGATATGTGTCCGACAATGCTTACTAAGGCGCACTAAAGGTGCCCGTATCTACATCCTCTCCGACAGCCAGGCAGCTCTTGAGGCCCTGAGATCGTATTCGTTCAGATCTAAGCTAGTTTGGGAACGTTTCAATCTCCTCAAGGATCTGGCCAAGGACAATACAGTCAAAGGTGGCTACCAGGCCATGAGGGATTCGGAGGCAATGAACGAGCGGACTGTCTGGCGAGAAGAGGCGCATCACACCTGCTCACTGGTCCTGAGCCCTACTTCGGGTTACCTTTGAGTTATATACACTCAAAATTCAGTTACCTTTGAGTTATATACACTCAAAATTCAGGAAATGGGAACATGATCAGCTTGCCGAACACTGGACAAAATCCAAAAAAAAGATACTTGAACTAGGCGGTCACTGGCCACTAAAATACCATTTGAAAAAATGGGACTTTCCTCCTGTCGACTCTGCGGAGAAGAGGAGGAAACAACGGTACACAAATGCCCTGCTGGGGCAAGGAACAGAGCGATCCACATGCAAGGGGCGGTTTGAAGTCCTGCAGATATAGGAAACATGGAACCAAGAAGGATACTGAGGTTTATAAAGGGCCTCAACAGCTCCCTGGGTTAAATAATAGAACCCAACACAATAGATATCTTCGTCGCAGTGCATAGGGCCTATTACTTACAATACAATATAATTGCATAGCTCTTAGACTTTGTTGATAACCATGATTTCGTCACTGATCACTGATGATCATAAAATTTTTTATTGTATTTCCTAATGTCCTTGAATGTTGAAATTTGGTTTTTAAGCTATTATTAGTACGCAAATAACAAAAAATATATAGAACTTCTAAGTTTTTCCCAAACCCCTTAAACTTGGCGACGGAAGTTTGTATGAGACATCCGCAATTTTGACGCTAGAGTCTGAAAATTGATTGAGCTAGAGTCTGAAAATAGATAAAGGGACTTCTCCTAATTATAAATTATTAAAAAAATTTCTTATAATAAACAGTACCTACCCAAGCCAACAAAGAAAAAAGGCAAGGAGTGGGCTATAAAAAAAAGGCGGCTCTGATGTGCAAGCAATACATCACAAAAAAGGGGAAAAAATTGTAAAAAGCAACTTACAACAAGAAATGATTGAAAATAACCATCCTTAAAAACCAGTTAATAATGTGTCTTACAAATAAGATATCATATAATATACTTCGTTATAAATCCTAGTTAAATCACCCTCCCTCTTGCAACATTAAAACATGAATTATCTTATCATTTCAAGTAACTATATAATTTACAAATAACTTCAGAAGTATTAAAAAAATACAAATATAAAAAACACATCTGTATAAATGTAGAACTTACCCTCGCCAGTGATTCCTCTGGGTCCAAAAGTGTGAGTTTATTTCTCTTCAGACTTTTCACGTGCTCTAACACGAGACTGAAGTGCTCCCCAGCCGATAGGCATAATTTGTCATAAAGCGACGATACGACATCCTGTGGATTTTATTTTTATTTTCAATGTAAATTATAAAGGCAGTCAAATTTGTTAAGGCGTGAATGTTTATGAATAACATCAAAGCTTGAGTTATTCATAGAACATCGTAAAAATAAATTCTTTTCATACCTGCACAGTTGTAGTAGCATCGTACTTGAAAGATTTCGTTTGACCATTCTCAAGGAATACTTTTAGGACATTTGCCATTGGCGGTACACAGATGTCACCAAGTGAAAAAGCAGAGGGCTGAAAGAGAAGAAATGGATACTTAAAATAAAGCAATTTGATTATTTTTGATTTGCATTTGACAAGCATATGCGGTTAACTTTTATTATATACATTAGTGGTTTTATTATACGGCTTATACTATATTTTTGTATGAAAATTAAACTTAATAAATAATAATGAAAACTACATATACTGTTGACGTTTTTTTCATTGGAAGATTTTAATGCATGACCTTTTTGAAGGCGTTTGCATTTATGACATTTGCAATATGTTAATGTCCTTATCCTTAACCACCCCCCATATATTTTCTTCAGATATATTTAACAGTCATATAGAAGATTGTTTCCATATGGAATATGGAATACGTACAATACAATATGGAATAATACAATACGGCTGTAGATGACTTTTCGTATTTTAGCTGTGGTTTAAATACAAGGATATGCTCAAAAAAACAAAACATGTATCTCTGTTCACACATAGGTATTATTTACTATCTTGATATGCGTTGTTTAGGTTGCTTATCGTTGTCATGTACATCTCCATCAAACACTAAATTCCTTGTCAAAAATAACCACCACCACTCACTTAGTTCCACATTAAAGGATTATCTCAGCAAGAAAGCTGCCACTTCATATGATTCATTCATCAACCTTCTCTTACAGTTTTTGTTTGTTTACCTAATTATCCTTATTTAACGCTTGACGCATTCCTTAACTTAATACCAGCTCTTCAGTTCATTGTATACACATTCTTCAGTTTAATTAGGATAACGACACAAAACCGACAAGGAAGAGCCATGTAATTTGCCTTTCATTGCTTTTGCAAAGAACACATTTAATGAAGGAAGAAAACACAAAAAAAAAAAAAAAATTACAAGGACATGCTTCTTTTCCATTCTTCTTCCAAAGAGAAAATCATACAAACAAAAGTTAATTGTTAATGATAATGAGCAATTTTGCCCTGTTGCCATACTCTCTACCGAAGCGAGAAACGGAAAACTATTTGCCTATCTCGTGTGAGTTATTGTTGCAGTTAAACTTACCGGAAATAAGGGAGCCCCATTTACGCACACACTCTCTGCGAAACGCACTCGACTGGGTCTAGTACGCAGCTTAGCACGTTTACCCGCTGATAGTAATGTAGATTTACGACCAGGGCCGTGATTGTTAGCGGGTTGGCATACTAGCAAGGTCACTTGCGACTCGCAGGCACGTACTAATTGGATGACATGATCCCTATGCGCCTCTTTAACATCTTCGCCATTGACGGCGAGAATTTGGTCACCCGGTTGGAGCTAAAAAGATAAAATAAAGTTCACTGTGATTATTTACATTTTTCAAATGCTAAGGCAATTATTTCAACGTTTAATGTATAGTATAAGTTTAAGGTAAGAGGTGAAATAATATAGTCAGGGCTATTGATAATTCCTCACTTCATTTTATTGTTTGCCTAAAATGTGTTAATCGCTTTAGTTTACATATCACCTCAAATTTGGGAGATTTATAAAAATATTTGTTTAAAACTACAAAAACCTGCGCAGTAAAATACAAAATATAGCCACTACGGTATTAATGTTAAAAGGGTTACCATTTAAGGAAAGGAGCTCCCACCTTGCTTTGAATATCAAGGATATTTCATCATACATATGTAGCTTAGCGAGTCATGGAAGAAGTTTTTACGATTTAGATTAAAGTTAAGCTGACTGTATAATATTCTACTTTGGGACTCATAATGAATGCATCTCGGGTAATGTCTGCATTTTTCTGAATAATGCGGTAGAGTTGGTGTTTTAAATGACGTATATTGTTCATATCCATGTGTAAAGTTTCACCACAATTGTTGCCAATATTTGACCATCTTTCATACCACCTTATTCCTCATCTCATACAAAATCAATTTTTTTAAAGTCTAGATTCATCGTAGTTAGGTACTGCATATCTTAATTATAAAGTCAGCCTGTGACTTGAGTTTGTTCAACAGAAATTTGGTTTCCAAGTAGGTATACGGAATAACTAAGCGTATTTAGAGGTAGATTGAACAGCTTTTTTTATAAAGTTCCATTGAAATTTTTCGATTGCCTCGTACTCATAAGAACCCAAAACTTGAGAAGCATATTAGAGAGTTGATTTAAAAACTGAATTACATAAATACTTTATATTTTACAGATGAAATTATTCTTTTGTTTGAGAACACATTTTTCCATGATAACTCTTCATAAGCTTTGAGAGCTATAGCCTTTTTCGGTTAAGTGTTTGTTGAAATTTAAAATTGGATTCAGTTTGACTCCCCAATATTTAACCTCTTTAACTGTTTCCATAATATGACCGTTATATTTAATTTGTCTTTCAATGTGCGCTTTGGGAATCGCGCAAAGACTATAATTTTTTACTTTCCTGTATTAACAGACAGTCCCCATTCTTTGCAGTAACGTGATAAGCTATTAATTAGTAGTTTTATATGTTCTGGGGATTCAGAAAGTATGACAAGGTCGTCTGCTTATAACCAAACATTAATGGTAGAATTATCAATTCCTACTCCTCCGGGAAGATCTTCTACTACGTCGTTTATAAACAAAGAAAACAGCAATGCACTAAGTAGACTACCTTGTTTCACACCAGTATTTTTCTAAACCATTCGGAATTGAATGATCCATCCCACACCGCTGCATTTGTATCCGAGTACATTTCCTTGATCAGTCTAATGAATTTCGAGGATATGCCAAGTTGAGAAAACTTATAGAATATAGTATTTCTGTTAACTAAACCAAAAACTGCTTTAATCAACAAGAAAGGAATATACATAAAAGGAATATATACTTTTTTGTTTCTGTCATGAAAAGCTTTGACAATGGATGAGAGAGTTAATATCTGATCTATTATTGAATAATTCTTTCTAAATCCACCTTGGAAGTCATTAAATTGTTTTTGAGATGAAAATCCTCCAAAACACGTTGATAAAAAAAAACTTTTCATTCGTTTCTCCATCAAAGACGAGGAAGCAAGCGAAGGCTTATTTCGTAGGGGGAAGCTTAAAATGAGAGATCAACAGCAAAAGGCATGTGATAAGAGAAGGTCTTACAATTACAATCTACTACAAGTTTGTCGAAGACGGAATTTCCTTGGGCTCCGACGAAGGTGGAGTGTTCTCCCCTATCTCCTTCCGTGCAGCCATTCAGAATTATAATATCATACATGGTGGTGCGCTCACAAAGGAGGTTAAATTTTCGATGCCTCAGGCACATAAGTTGGCCTTACACTGGATTGCAGCGCTTTCAATATATCCAGCAGAAACTTGCTGGATTCTTCAGTACCTACACATAAGTGTAGGTTAGGAAGGTACGGTGCCAAAAATTGTTTCGGTTGGTTTAATCCACTTCTTTCATAAGCCACTAACAATCTGTCCGTTTAACGAGGGCTGAAATTATGTATGTATAACACACACTGTATACATGTACCCTAAAATTATCGCAGATGTGGGAATTGGGAAGCGAACAAATTTCTGACAAGAGTTGTTCCATTACAAATAATTCCCTTGGGCTCTTCCGACATACAGTCGCATCTGTACAAAAAACTGGAAATCATTTTTTGGTAGCATCCAAAAACTAACATCTTACAGTGTCCCATCTCAGAACTCATTTGAAACAAAAAATACAATTTATTGACAGCCCCAAGCTGCTTTTTTTACTCATTATTTTCAACTTACAATGCAAGAAGGGCACCATTGCAACACTCTCAACCTTACCCAGTTTCAGTTTCAATCACGAACAATTTGGCGCCTCATTTTCCACGAAACATGATTTTTTCCATCCCCGAACACAAAACCTGCCAAACGTGCTTCCTTAACGCAACAGTCAACAGGAAGTTCCTTATATCCCTCAAAATTCTGCCGTCAATTGAATTTCATTATTTTACATTGCCTTGTCAGATAAATACTCACTTTGTTCCCTTGAAGGCGAGGGGGAATATCTTTTACACACATGCCAAACGACAACCACAACAAACCGCTTACACCGCACACCATGAACCATTAAATGAAATTACGTGCCACTAGGTATATTGTCATTCTTTATTGTTATTGTTCCCCCTTCAAGCCAGAGATGTATAACAGGCGTAAATTAAAAGAAAAAAAAATCTCTGCCTATTATTATTAAAAAAAAATCTAATTCAATTCGCAGGGTAAGACGTGACGTAAGATCCTTCTTCATCCTCATAATATCCTTGATATTGAACACATGAAAAGAAAAAAATTTAATTTGCCGTTCAAACCTTTATCGGAATTGTTCAGAAAAGATGCCATCCCACTTTGTCGGAATTTCATTTGCAGATAACTTGTTGTGGGTGTGAAATGTGAAAAACTCGACGTGGTGCGCATTTTTCGATTTTTTTTTTCATGTTCGTAAAACGGTTCGCATTTACACCCACACAATATGAGTTATGAGCGAGAAAACTCGTAAAAAGTACTTGGTTGAACTTTTTTTTCTCTTCCAGGATATGTGTGCCACCAACGACATTTGCAGGTTCGGAAGGATTTGTGTGGATTTATAGGGATAGAAGAAGATGGCAACCTTTATCCTGAAGAGCTGGTGATAGCATATATCTTATGCAGGAATAAAGGCGGTGTGCTGAAAAGGGATCGCAAACACTACCAACTTGTTGATATGTTGATGTCGAAAGAGATGTAAGTAATAATGCATACAGATGCATTTATCCAAATAGAAAGGAAAATTACTTAGCACTGAAGTGTGCATGTCTTTAAAAAGATTTAATGATGCTTCTACTAAACAGGGTGAAAAGAAGTTAGCTGGATTTTTTTTTAAATATTTGACATACACATTGGATTATATACTAAGAATCAAAAAGACTTTACCTTCTGAACTTTTAATCCATGAAAAACAGATTATGAGTTAACCGTCTGTAAGACAATTATTGTACAAATCAAAGACTATCAAAACTAGCTTCTGTGCAGCTACCCGATCTTACCCGCAACATTTTGGATGACAGACCTCTCTCGCGTGATTTGCTTTCCTATCTGTGAATACGTGTTATAATTTATAAATGGCCGCAGGGTGGCAATTTTTCAATAACGAACATTTTCTAAATGAATTTATAACAATAAAAATGTTGTGTTGAGATGTCTATCCATCTTCAGCGCCAAAAAATGTTCATCTATTAAAATCTCCGGTTTTTTAAATATTCTTTATATGAATAATATTTTCGACAGCTGAATTCATGCAACCACCTTGGGGTTGTTCCAAAAATAGGTTATATGCAAGTTTCCAAGTTTCCCAAGTTTCCACTAGGGCAAAAGCGAATTTTAGAGAATATTCCCGAACATTACATAAATTTCTATTTCGCAAGATGATTGTTAGTAATTGATATCGTATCCCTGAATTTTGATGGATCTTTCTACCTATTCGTAGGCTGTTGTTGAGTTGTCGAGTTTTATTTAATAAATTTCATTGCGCTACATTTTCCTTGTTATCAAAGGATTAGTTAATCACAAAACTTAATCTAATTTATAAAGCCATTCATTCTTGGGCATGTTATGTAAAACACTGCAAATAATTATAAAATAAATTTTAATAATTTTTTCTTGTTTTCTTTTCCACTGGGTACCTATCTCGACAGCTTGGAGAAATCTTTATAAAATTCCCATGAAATTAATAGCTAAAAGAGGATACTTTTTCGCTTGAAGTTAGAGAACTTCATTATTTTCCAGATGCAATAAGCGCCGGAATGAATTGTTTCTAATTTTTCGATGCGAAATGTTATCGCATGAGGTACAGAATATGGGCACTGGATGCCCAATGATTTGGAAGTTGGTTGGTGAAAAATCTCTAAAACACTAGGTACCGTACTCAATAAAAATTTGTTGTGTTAAAGTGATTTAATTTTTTTTTCCGCTTTCACTTGAATTTGTTTAGTAAACTATCACAACCACTTTAGCAATTTTCAACAATTCCTAAATGCATATCTTTACCGACTATTACCGCAAGACATTTCTCACTAAAATAAAAGCACAAGCAAATTATTCATACGATACCGCACCATTAAGTACTTTACCCACAAAAAAAAAATCTAATTAAACAATTGTCCATTTCAATGACATACTAATCCCCAAGTGTTACCAAGCAGACAATAGTAAGTCCGCTTTATTATTCATCCCATTGGCTTCTTTTATCCCTGAAGTAAAAAATACATAAACGCGAACCGCACATAATGATAATGAGCTTCAATTAAGTAGATTGCAATGAAAGCAAGCGCAAAAAGGTAGTAAAAACCATGAACTTCATGTTGTCCGAGGGCATAAAAGAATGAAATCAAAATAATTTTTCTTATTATCTCTCGAGTCTTAACGCACAATCAGTTATCATTCCGATTTTTATAACCCTTTTAGTGTTTCTTTTCCGGTTGTCCTTTTCAGCTTTCACCCTTGCGGTATTTTCCCCAGTGTATCCCAAGAGTGTTCCGGTTTAATGTAAGTCATTTCTTCTCGCACCCTAAAGTGTACAATTTGTATAAAATGAATTCATTTACGTAGTCCCGGTGGTGCCTTTTGTGTCTACGAGCGCCAATAGATGTAAAGGTCAAATTAATGGATGGACTAGTCTTGAGGAAAACAACATAAAAGGGCCAAACTAATAACCATTTGACCCATATTGGAATTTCTATAGCAGATATAAAACTAAGTTTAGGAGGGATCAGAGAAAAATACATTCAACTGGATAAAGGATAAAGTGAAGCGGATAAGGGTTTCACGGAACGATGACTTTTAAAAACCAGTGAGCGCGTTATCAAAGCAACAAATATCAACTCGAACAAAATGTTCCCAACAAAAAAAGAAAGATTTGCATCATTCGTGTTCGTTAAGGATTTTCAGAACGAAGGAAGTCATACTTCAGTAGTATACTTCTTCTTGGGGCCTGCCTTATTCATCAATTGCCTTTTTTTTCTGTACCACTCTTGGGTAAGCTGAAGGATTTATTGCACCTATGTATATTTGTATACTCATGCTGGTACATGTAAATGCCTAAATCCGTTATTAACCCTTCTTGTAGCGCCTAGCGATCTTTTGTTTTCATTTCGATGGATTCCTTTATTTTTATCTAAGCTGTTCGGGTGCACTTGTGGTTTGTGATGTTTCTCTTGAAGGGTCACTTTTCCACATCAGATAACAGGAATTGGCTTTCGGCTATAAATTTGAAGGATTTGTTTTCTACTCTGAATTTTTTTTTCCTTCTTTTTGTATCTATTCGCTTTTTATTTTTGGGTTACACTTGTATTTTGTTGTAGCAAATATTTGCTTCTAGTTTTATATTGAAAAAGCTATAAATTTCATTGTGCTTCGGTATCGATTGGGCAAGTAGTAAATCAAAATCGGTTGACCTTTTTTATAGTTACCAATAGTGGACATGCGGCAAAGCATATGGGTTTGCTTTTAGCAAAAGCACTAAAGTTGTCATGTAGTGGTTTTTTTATTTAACCTTTTACGAGTATTGTAGAATTGATTGTATTGGACTTTAAGTATGGTATGGTTTTTACGAGCGAAGGTCACAAGTAGAAAGGATATGAACACAGATGCGTATCGTTGTAGGTTTGTTAGTTTTAAGTTGTTTGTACTGAGGTTAGGTGATTTCCTTTTATTTGGCACTTTCGGCCTTATCAATAATTAGCTTTAATCTTGCACTTTACGAAAAGACATTCCAAAATCCCTTTACCAATAAACAAATATAGTTCCTAGACTATCGCTAACTGTAGGGTTAAATGTTAGTGTCGAGAAAGCTATTGTAGCATCCCTGGAATGCAACATTTAATGTAGCATCCCTGGACGTCTACATGTTGGTTTTACCGCTGGCGCTGGTGGCGAAAAGAAGTAAGTGTCAGCCAAAGTGTCAGCCAGCACAGTTTTGTTCTTGGGCTCGCTCTCTTTTTACATCGACCACGAAACAGGCCGGACGTGCCAAAATAAAATTTATAAAGTATAATTAAAAGCCGTAGTTTTATTAAATAATATACGGGCATAAATTGGTGACCCCGACAGAACAAAATTCACCGACGTAGGTACCTAAATATTTTCGAAGTGAAGAAAATTCACCGACGGTGCAGTGCATATATATCCGCCGCCGAATATTCTCGACGTCACTGAATATTCGCAATTCATCAATATCCATCGACGACACACCGGCACCATCTATATATATATCCGACGTCGAATATTCTCGACGGCACCGAATATTCGCAATTTGGATATTTATCGACGACGCACCGGCACCATCAACATATATATCAGACGACGAATATTGCCAACGACGCTGAATATTCCCGAAGCGATTTGGATGTTCACCGAAGTCGCAGCATACATATATACCTACGACGCCAAATATCCCCCGCAAAGAGGAATATATATGTGCACATACATGCATTATATATATACGTCACCGAATATTCACAGCAACTAAGCTAAAACCACAAGCAATAAATATACGTTGCAGTGTATATCCGACGCAGCAGAAACCGACGTGGATGCACGTCGTACACGGCAGAAAACAACCACCTTCGGCACATAACGCCACACGGCACACATACATACAGCACACCAGCAGAAAGCAGCCGCAGCCGATCACAGCACCATAGCCAGCCTAGCCGAGTTCACCACAAATCGAGTAGCTCAGCAAATTCACCAACCACCACAGACCACCAAGCTAGCTAATTTCACTACCGCACAAAGTAGCTCAGTAGACACCAGCACACCACAACATAGCAAAACTCACCACCAAATTGCAACATAGCCGAGACCATCAGCACCACCATCATCAACAGCATTCCTCAATTATGTATTTAAAAAATTCGTAAGTACAGTGAGAACTAACTTAAGAATAATATCTATATATTGGGTCGTATGAATAAAACGTAGCAATTGCTTTTACTCAAGAGAAATGTCAAAATCGAAGCATTTGCTACGTTTCGTATGAATAAAAACCAATTTGAGTTAGTTCCAACTTTTGACATGTTCGAAAGGCGGCGGCACTGACCTTTTACTCAGATCGGTATGAATAAAACTTGTCAGACAAAGCAAATGCTATGCAAATTCTGAGTCTGCTATTTTGTTGACTCAGACCTTTTGCTAAATATTTTGTATGCTCATTTTTCAACATAAAACAATCTAAATATTATTAATAGTTAAGTTGAATTCTGTTTGTACAGGAAAACCAACGAAATACATACGGAAAAAGCAGCAGTTGTTTCGTCTCAAGCGAAGCTAATATTTCTTTCAGATGAAAATATTTAGGCAGAATCATTTGTAAGGTAGGTATATTATAGCGGAGATCTAGGTCGACTATTTGTAACTATTTGTCTAATTTGTTAACAAATAAATATTTCCAACAATATCGGATACGATTCCCGGCACCTAAAGTAGAACGGAAGCATCAACAAGCTATTCGGCAAACATAAATCATATTTTCAGGTGAAATTGAAGATAAAAATTGCATTTATATTTCTGTATTTATTTTTTTTAATTTCAATTTCCACAAAAGTCGTTAGAATCTTAAGAAAAATTCAAAAATTCAAATTTACTGGTCAGGTTTGACAGGAACTGCAAGGCAAGTACACGTACAGCGAAGTAAATGCTATGTTCGAATTTTCGACTTTACTTTAGCAAAGTATATTTTTATTCATACCGATTCAAAGCATTTGCTAAGGGCTTTTACTTTGCTACAACCTTTTGCTCAAAGCAAATGCTAGTTTTTATTCATACGACCCATTGTACTACAAATACTACATTGATAATAGTTTTTATATATATTGAACATTAATAACATAAGATAACATTTGCATTTAAATTATATAAAAGTGTTTCAAAACGTTTTCGTTATACAACGATAGAAAACTCGTATTTTTGTTCGGTTAACTAGAACTCGTGTTGTTACAACGTGGTGTTACGGTTTTGAGATCCCGGTTCATCTCCACTCGGATAATCCCAGCCTTCGGTCATTCCATGCATGAATTTAATTATTTTGATGAATTCGAGCTCGTGTTTCTAGATTTCTATTATAATCAAGATATCTGCAGGTATACAAAATACATTTAAAAATTCAATAACGAACCCTTCATTGATTTTTATCAATTTTTCACTTGACGTACAATTTTCCGATCGAAATACTTTTCGTATACTTACGATTTATACTTACGATTTTACACAAGACATTCCATTCTTCAACCCCTACCCTACGTTTCAAAATGGCTACAGAAAACAAAACCGGACATGAGTCAAGTTCCAATATGGAACCAAGTGGCTCCGCGATATCTGCCGCGGAAAATATTCTGCAAGCATCACTTATTTCGATCAAAATTCCACCATTTTGGAATAACCGTCCGGATTTGTGGTTTTTGCAGATTGAAACACAGTTTCGTCTCAAAAATATAACTTCTTCAAATACGAAGTATGACTATTTGGTAGCTTCGCTGAATAACCAAACAATGGAATCGGTGGCCGATGTTCTAGTATCACCCCCTGTGCACGATAAATACGAGCATTTAAAGAAAACCTTGTTAGAAAGAAACAGAGATAGTGAAGAACGGCGATTAGATGAACTTCTAAACAAGATCGAGTTAGGCGATTTAAAACCATCTGAGTTGTATAGAAGCATGGAAAGTTTAGCGAGCGGGAACAACCTCGTTAACCCGCCTTTGGTCATGAAACTCTGGCTAAACCGACTTCCTTCGTCGATCCGAGTATGTCTTATGGCGGTCGAGAAATCCCAATCGCAAAGCGAACTTTTCAACCTCGCTGATAGACTCCATGACTCATCTTCTATACCTCAGATAGCTCAAGTTAGTGCACCGCACAGTTCAAATCTCAACAACGAACTTGTACAAAAACTTATTTATCGTATCGAACAACTCGAAAGAAATCACTCACGACCAAATAACGGTAATAGGACGTCAAGGAACTTCTCTCGGGATAGGACGAAAGACAGATATAGGTCGAATAGTGGTCGTAGAACAAACGAGGATAAGTCGATTTGTTGGTTCCACAAAAAATTTGGAAGCAGCGCGAGAAATTGTACAAAACAATCGTGCTCGTTTCAATCAGACGCCAACAAAACGCCAAAAAACTAGTTCGCCAGATCTCAAATGCGGCTTTGAGTGAGGCAAACTTTTCGCGCCGTCTTTTTATCCGCGACAAAACTTCCAAGTTACAATTTTTAATCGACACTGGAGCAGAGATTTCGATAATCCCTCGTAAACTCTGCCAAAACAGCAACCGTCCTAACGATTTTGTCCTACTTACTGCGAATGGCGGAAAAATCCACACCTATGGTTGCAAACGATTATCAGTTGACTTGAACCTTCGGCGCGCTTTCGATTTCACTTTCGTCATAGCCGATATCGATCACCCTATTATAGGAGCTGATTTTTTGCACAAGTTCAACTTAATCGTCGACCTACGCAGCCGCAGAATAGTGGATAAAAAAACAAACCTTCAAGTCAGTTGTCTTATCAAATCTTCAAACACTATTTCACCGAAACTTTTTTCAATTCCGAGCGAATTTGGCGCTATTCTTGACGAGTTCCCAGAGCTGAAAGCCCCACCAGACTTTACGTTACCGGTCAAACATGATGTGGTTCACCGGATAGTAACCAATGGCCAACTTCCGGCAACTAGCGCCCGACGACTCAATCCGGAAAGATTATCAATCGCCAAGAGTCAGTTTCAACAGATGATTAAATTAGGCATTTGTCGCGTGTCGAAATCGCATGTGGCCTCACCACTTCACATGGTCCCTAAAAAGGATTCCCTCGAAGTCCGACCATGCGGTGATTACAGATGGTTAAACCAAGCAACCATACCGGACAAACACCCGATCGCAAACGCTCAAGACTGTTCTGCCAACCTTGACGGCTGCTCGATCTTTTCAAAGATCGACCTGGTACGTGCGTACCATCAGATTCCAGTCGCAGAGGAGGATGTGCATAAAACCGCAGCTATAACACCCTTCGGGCTTTTTGAATTTCTTCGAATGCCTTTCGGCGTACGCAACGGTGCACAAACTTTCCAACGTTTTATGAACAGCATTTTAGGCGATCTTACATTCGTTTTTATATACCTGGACGACATATTGGTGTCAAGTAAATCAACCGAGGAACACAAGAAGCATTTGCGAGAAGTTTTTCGTAGATTGCAGGAGCACGGACTCAACGTTAATGTGGCAAAATGCGAACTCGGAGTTAGTGAACTCAATTTTTTGGGTTACAACATCTCCAAACAGGGGATCACTCCTTCGCAAGAAAGAGTCAAAGCCATCAACGAGTTTCCTAGTCCCAGATCTATCAAACAGCTTCAGCGTTTCCTCGGCATGATTAACTTTTATAATCGTTTTATGCCAAGTATGGCGTCCAAAGCAAAAGTTTTGTACGAAATTTTAAAAGCTGTCAAAAAAGAAGGCAAAACAAAATCAAAACCGATTTTTCCATGGTCAGAAGTATGTGAAGATGCGTTCCAAACGTTAAAGCAAGACCTATCGAAGCGCACTATGCTTTTCCATCCAAAGCCGCTAGCGCAGATAAGTATTATGGTAGACGCTTCTAACGACGCGATAGGAGGAGTTTTACAGCAATACCACAATAACTGTTGGGAACCATTGGGTTTCTTTTCCGTACGTTTAAGCCCGGCCGAAAGGAAATACTCTACGTTCGATCGCGAGCTTCTCGCGAATTTCAAAAATATAAAACATTTTCGATACTATGTGGAAGGTAGACAATTTACAGTCTTTACCGACCACAAACCGCTTACTAATGCAATTTGCTCCAAAACGGAAAAATCACCGCGTCAAACACGCCACTTAGAATTTATCGCTGAGTTTACAACCGACATTCGTTATGTCAAAGGCATACAAAATATCGTCGCTGATACCTTATCGCGGTCCTATGTCGAGTTGATAAATTTCAAAAACGTCAGTATCCCAAGCTTGCTAAAAGAGCAACAAAACGACGATGAGCTCCAATCGTTGTTAATTCAACCGAATCCGTCTTTTAACTTAAAAGAGATACATTTTCCGATAGTTGATGTCGAGATTTGGTGCGAAACGTCCACAGGAACTAATCGGCCATACATCCCTTCAATTTTCCGTCGTACGATTTTTGACAACCATCACACACTGTCACATCCAGGTTCAAAACCAATGCGTAAAATAATTAATGCAAAATATTTTTGGCCTAAGATGAACAGTGATGTGAACCGTTGGACAAAAAGTTGTATCGCTTGTCAAAAATCTAAAATTACTCGACATACCATTACGGAACACGGACAATTTCCAGTACCAGAAAATAAATTTTCGCATATCCACATGGATTTAGTGGGTCCGCTTCCACCATCACAAAATTTTACTTATCTTCTTACAATAAAAGATCGTTTTTCTTCATGGCCCGAGGCGATCCCTATTAAAAACATTAACACTTCTACGGTCGTATCCGCTTTCATACAAAATTGGGTTTCAAGATTTGGGGTACCTCAAACGATCACGACTGACCAAGGAACCCAATTTGAATCAAGTCTGTTCAAAGAAATTTCAGAAACCCTCGGTACAAAACGGATCCGAACTACAACGTACCATCCACAAGCAAACGGATTAGTAGAACGTTTTCACCGCCAGTTAAAAGAAGCTTTACGGTCGCACGAAGATAAACTCAATTGGTTTTCGAATTTACCTTGGACTCTCCTCGGTATTCGCTCCGCAATAATTGACGACATTAACGTAACTCCAGCACAACTTTTATACGGACAAAACTTACGTTTACCTGCGGAATTAGTCGAACCAAGATCTTTTAACCCGATTTTGAATTCATCAACAGCTCGAGAAATTACGCAAGCTATTTCGCAAACCCGTCCGTGCGCTAAGCGAAATCGCGAGCAGAAATATATTTTCGTACCAAAGGAATTAAGAAATTGTAAATACGTTTTTATCCGAGAGGAGATGAAACGCGGTAGCCTGAACCCACCGTACAAAGGCCCATTCGAAGTGGTTAATCGTTTTAAAAAATCGTTCGCGATACTTATTGAAGATAAGGAACATATAATATCCATTGACCGTCTTAAGCCAGCCTTTTATACTAACGAAAACGTCGAGAAACAAAAGTCTAAGCACGTAACTTTTAACTTACCATAAAATAATATCAAAAAATTATCAATTTTATATTTTCAAACACAATGTTCTTCAACCAAAAATTATCATTCTTATATTTTTTTTTTTTTTTTTTTCTTTCAAACACAATGTAAGGTCTTCAGCCAAATTGTTACTTTTCTATATACAATAATATTAAATACGTTTAGCAACTACCATTTCAATTATCTTAGGTAAGGTCCTCTACCTACAAAACTTTTCCAATTTAACTGTATCTTACAAAACGTTCTCACTGTACAAAATATATTAATATATTTAGATACCTATTTTCATTGAAGAATATATAATGTATAAAACCAATGTAAATACCTTTATACGGCGGAGAGTGATGTAGCATCCCTGGAATGCAACATTTAATGTAGCATCCCTGGACGTCTACATGTTGGTTTTACCGCTGGCGCTGGTGGCGAAAAGAAGTAAGTGTCAGCCAAAGTGTCAGCCAGCACAGTTTTGTTCTTGGGCTCGCTCTCTTTTTACATCGACCACGAAACAGGCCGGACGTGCCAAAATAAAATTTATAAAGTATAATTAAAAGCCGTAGTTTTATTAAATAATATACGGGCATAGCTATGTTTATCTCGGGCATTCCCTAAATAAATCCTCCCTTAAAGTCATTTTGAAGACATTAAATTTCGGATAGGAGAGAATTTCATACGCTGTTGTTCAGCCTGAGCGTTCACAATTATTAATTAATTTTAGTAAATTGTGATTGTTTTCTAATTTTATTAGTTGCAATACCTACAAAAATGCAATGGTTTTTAAGTCTAACAAACACAAATTTCTACAAATGTATGCAAAATATTGAAAAAAATTGCATTTGTGTTTTATTTCTAAACATGTGTTTTTTTCTGTTTTATCTTGTTTAACCATTAGTTCTTGCTTTTTGATTGGTTTTTCTTTTTAAATAGTTTGCAAGCTACGAAATTTATTTAATATAAGTTTGGGATATTTCCAAAACTTTCTTGACAGTCGTCGCAAACAGAATAAAATATCTTTTTACTTAAGTTTTGACGGCTCATACCTTTTTTGAACAATACTCAGTACCTTGGGCGACTCCGGTAGATATTTTGTTGCAACCAAACAATTTTCAAACTCTTTGCAAAAGGTGTTTGTTTACCGAGAATGAGGATCTCTAATGAGACAATGGTTGGTGTAAAAAGGTTCACTTCGCGGAAAAAGAATTATCAAATTGGCAAATTAACAATTTTGTTAACTTCATGAGGAGTAACAGGTACCTATAGTACGAGAATATATGTGCGAATTGTATTTATTTTCAAAACCATACGTGCGCTTTCAATGTATTCTAAAATGAATAAGCCAGCAATTATTTCTATTTTCAAAAATAATCACTTGCTAACGATGTTTGGACCCATAATAAGTTTTGATTTGCATCGTTAGCCTACAAATAAATGAAACCACTCAAATAAACTGTGCTCCGTTTATTGAATAATTTGGAAGAGGTTTTATTAAGACACAAATGCACTCATTAAACAATATTGAGAGTATTAGAAAACAATGGAAAGCGTACATACTATAAAAGTACTGAAAATTGTTTCCGATCGAACGATAGGGCATTACTGATATGCATATGATATTTGGCAGATCAACGGATATTTTGTACATTTCCTATTTTGTGTTTTGTTTTGTGCTTATAATAAGTATCAAAGAGCGTTGGAAAGATATGTGTTGGGCAAATTTAATTGCAATTTATGTATTCCTTCTTTTAGAATAAAATCCTCCTTGTGAAAGTGACCATTGACCTTGTTTTTCAGGAAAACAAATTATGAAATTTGAATTCTGCAATGACAACAAATGTAGTAGATTCTAAGAAAGTTGTCGGACTAGTAAATGTGGAGGTCTAATTGTTTATTGGTACCATTTCACAAATGCTGTACATTTTTCCTAAAGCTGACATCCCCTCTATATTATTTCTGTAGTTTCTGTAATGTGTTTCTCCCTTTTGCGGTTCACACGCTCAACCAATCTTAACAAATCAAGTGCCAAAAAAAAAGATATTTTCAGATAGCTTATCTTTGCATTTTTACTTTTTTTAAAACATTAACAATTGAAAAAGTTGAATTTTACTACACTAAATTTCAACTGCGCAGTTGTGTACATACTTTGATTCGGGATACACTTTTCTTTCGTTCTTCATGCGCATGCCTGCACAAATTACAAACGACGTCACGAAAGAGAATCAACGGCCGAAGAGAGTTACAGTCAAGATTAATGAAAACATAATGCTCTTATTAACACATTCACAGATAGGAAATCTAAGAAAGAATTTTAATTTCAAAATCTACGGAGGAATTGGTTAGGTGTTGTCGATCTCCGGAACCACTCAACCGATTTCAATGAAATTTTGTGGATAGGTACCCATCCAGTTGGTTTCAGTTTTAAAGATAGGATAGTTTTGGACGCGATAGTTCCAAATGAAAGGCATGGAAAAACCGGGTGGGTACCCCTATAAATAAAAGAGACTGACGTCTGTGTGTGGCACTCTTAACTCGAGAATGGATCGTTAGATTTTTACGATTTTGGGCTTTGAGGATTTTTTAAGGAAGGACTTTATGCTACTTTTTGTCGGGAAAATAAAAGCTTAAGGGGATGAGATTGTGAATAGAACTTAGTATGGAGACTGCACTTTAAAAAATAAAGTGCTACTTCTAATACAACAAAACTTAATTCAAATGCTTAATTTTTAAATTCTTTGGATGTTCCGGGCTCACCGCTACAAAATTTGAAATCGAAAGTCGGCTCATAATAAGTCGCAAGGACAATCGCTGGATATTTGTGACATACATTCTCGAATTCCTATGTTTTTCACATGGTCAATCGTATGAGGCATGCTCACGAGTGAGCAAAATCCTTCGCTTTGTATGTCGTGTACCGTAAAGCACTTTAGTGAAAAAGTGGAAGGTTGGCTGACACGTCAATCATTGCGGTTTGATTTAAACACATCGACAATTACTATACTTTAGTTATTTCTATTGTATTTAATATAACTTTTGAATACAGAATTTGAATTGGCCGAATTACATAAAGCAGCATGTGCATTGTTCATTCTCGGAATTATTATTTTCATTACATTAACGAATTTGGGCGGAACAAAGATCGCCGGGTCAGCTAGTCTAACTATAGTCGACATTAGTGATTGATTATTAGTACGGCCATTTGTGTATACATCTCAAAACATTAAAGAAAGGTATACTTATCCAGCGGTTGCTCATAAAGATATAAGATTCCCAAACAAATCCATAGTCCCTTCGGTCTAGAAATCTACGGATTGTAAGGTACTTATGAAAGGATAAACCGCCTAAATATCATATCGCAAATGTTGGATTGTGTACCAAATCGTAAATCATTGGCAATACTTAATTCAGTTTATATGACGTTCCGCGAATTGGCCTCACCCTAAAGAACGGCCAGAAATCTAGAGAAACCAGATTAAAACCTAAACCGGTTTCGGTTAAGACTGGACAGTTT
The DNA here is from genome assembly GCA_949126925.1 of Cheilosia vernalis. NCBI lineage: Eukaryota > Metazoa > Arthropoda > Insecta > Diptera > Syrphidae > Cheilosia > Cheilosia vernalis. The sequence goes on along the minus strand of OX421358.1, from coordinate 40,131,165 downwards.
TCCCATCCCAATAGCGCCAAGTTGGTTTGCTCAACAAAAAATCCTACGCCTAGAATTACTGGCCTGGTTCATTGTTGTTCATACATTGCCATGACCATATTAGCAAGTCTATTCGTTCTATTCGAAAGAGGGCTAAAGTGCTACGTATGTATGTCATAGACGGGCTGGAAATTATTTTAAGATAAGCAACTTAAATGACCCGGAATCATTTCATGCTAAGGAATTAAAACGACAGCATTGGCGTAGCAGTCCTTTCAATGCAATAAAGCATACACGGCGAGTTGGTAGACGAAAAACATTATAAGAAGATCAACAACTGAACAAAAATAAGTGTACAACATCCAAAGAAATATTAAATATCTCGATTCGGACCACGGAAATATAAGAGATATGAATGACGCCAGAAGGTGAAAATTGCAAGAATATCCTTTTCTGCTGATTTACATAGTCTATTTTAAAATAGTCAAATTGATTAAGGAGCTTATGGGAATAAACCTTGGTTCTTATATATCTAACAAACAAAACTACTAATTTTTAAGATATAGGTACAACTTGGCAATGCTGTAATCTAATCTATAACCACAAATTGTGGGATAATAGGTTTTGTTTTAATAGCGCACCCTCGGAATATCTATGTCCATAAATTAGACACATTCGGCCTTACCAATAATCAACTTTAGTCTGGCACTTTACGAAAAGACTCCACACTTTCCAAAATCCCTTTACCAATAAACAAATATAGTTGCCAGACTATCGCTAACTGTAGGGTTAAATGTTAGTGTTGAGAAAGCCATGTTTATCTCGGACATTAGCTAAGTAAATCCTCCCTTATGTCATTTTGAAGACAAGTGTTGCCAAACCATCCAAAATCGCGGTATTAAATTTCGAAATAGGAGAGAATTTAATACGATGTTGTTCAGCCTGAGCGTTTACAATTATTAATAAATTTTAGTAAATTGTGAATGTTTTCAAATTTTATTCATTGCAATACAACAATGCAAATGGTTTTTAAGTCTAAAAATCACAAATTTGTACAAATGTATGCAAAATATTGAAAAATATTGCTTTTTTGTTTTATTTCTAAACACGAGAAGCATATATTTTTCTCTGTTTTATCTTGTTTAACCGCTAGTTCTTGCTTTTTGATTGGTTTTCCTTTGTAAATAGTTTGCGAGCAACGAAATTATTTTAATATAAGTTTGGGATATTTCCAAAACTTTCTTGAAAGTCGTCGCAAACAGAAAAAAATATCTTCTTACCTAAGATTGGACGGCTCATACAATTTTTCAACAATTCTCAGTACCTCAGGCGAAACAGGTAGAAACCCTATTAAAACTCTTTGCAAAAGGCGTTTGTTTACCGAGAATGAGGATCTCTAATGAGACAATGGTTGGTGTGAAAAGGTTCACTTCGCGGAAAATATAGTTATAAAAATAGAAATATCAGCATTCAGCAAAATACATGCAAAATAACAAGTTTATTAACTTCTGGGGGTGCAAGTACAGCCTAACAAACAGGTAGTACGAGAATAGCTATGCGTTTTATATTTTTCAGTTCGAATTTCAACTTTTGTCGGTTTCTAAGTTTCCCGAATTGAGTAATATATAAGCCATACCATTTTTTATAGGTTAAATTGTATTTATTTTCAAACCCGGAAGCGATAAGTTCTTAACACACTTCCTAAGTGCGATTGTTATTCATTCTGAAATGAATGATAATATCTTATTTCTATTTTCAAAAATATTCTCTTGCTAACGATGCAATTGTGATGTTTAGACCACTTATAAGTTTTGATTTGCATCGTCAGCCTACGAATAAATGAAACCATTCAAATAAACTGTGCTTTGTTTATTGAATAACTTGAAAGGGATTTTATTACGACACAAATGCACTCATAGAGAAATCGCGAGGTAGTATTAGAAAACAAAGGAAAGCGTACCATAAAAGTACTGAAAATTGTGTCCGATCGAAAGATATGGCATTACTGATTTGCATATGATATTTGACAGATCAGCGGATATTTTGTGCATTTCCTATTTTGCGTTTTGTTTTGTGCTTATAATAAGTATCAAAGAGCGTTGGAAAGATATGTGTTGGGCAAATTTAATTGCAATTTATGTATTCCTTCTTTTAGAATAAAATCCTCCTTGTGAAAGTGACCATTGACCTTGTTTTTCAGGAAAACAAATTATGAAATTTGAATTCTGCATGACAACAAATGTAGTAGATTCTAAGAAAGTTGTCGGACTAGTAAATGTGGAGGTCTAATTGTTTATTGGTACCATTTCACAAATGCTGTACATTTTTCCTAAAGCTGACATCTAACTAGTTGTCGACATTAGTGATTGATTATTAGTAAGGCCGATTCACAATTAAGGCGCCAAGAGTAGTTTCAAATAACATTACACATCCGTTCCCCATTATATTAAAAAATAAAATACTTCTGTAGGGATTACAGTTATTTCTCATCAATCATTTGTTCTATAATCCGCTTTCCAGTATTCAGTATTTGAACATAAAGCAAGTAAAATATCTATATATATAAAAGGCAATGAAGTCCGTGTGTGCGCGCATAACTCGATAAAGGATTGTTGGATTTCAACGATTTTGGGCTTGACGGTTTCGCTTTGGACCAAGGAAGGTTATAGGCTACTTTTTGTCGCGAAAACGAAACATTGAGGGGATGAAAAAGGTTATGAAAGTTTGTATGGGGAAATGCACTTTGAAAAATAATAAACGGGGTGGAAATCGAGTATGTAGTGATACTTCAAATATAAAAAAAAAAAATTATTTTTAATGGCAATTGTTGTTGTCAATTATTTTAATTATTTTGCACGCAAATTGTTGTTGCAAACAATTTTGAAATTTCTTTTTTTTAAATACACCTAATAAGATTGCTTATGTTTACTATGTCACATTAAGTAGCTTTTTGAAATGGAGTAGATACTTCGATTTGTTTGATGGTGTTTGAATCATTTTTGTTTGCCAAATATTTTCAGGATCCTTGCATTTGTATGAGTGAGTAAGTTGAAATGTTTGAGATGACGATGATGATAGGCAACACAAGAGTTGTTGAGCGTTTTGAGTTTTTAAGCGCATAACTCGAGACATGATGGTTAGTTTTTAAAGATTTTGAGCTTGATGGTTTCGATTGGGCCCAAGGAAGGTCATAGGCTACTTCATGTCTCGAAAATAAAACTTTGACAGGATGATATAGGGGATGAAAGTTTGTGTGGGATTCGGCGATTCCAAGTCAAATTTGATCATGCCGCCATCGCCAGTGAGAAGGGCAAACGTTTCACGCCGCAGAAAATCAGGACGAACAGTCAGATCGGAATACTAGCAATCGAGAGAATATGTCGGAACTCCGGGAAAGAATATCATGCAGTCGTCTATACTGGATACCGAGATAGACAACAACACAATCGTCATCAGCATGGTCAGTTGTATGTGGCGTGCTCACGTGTCGGCAAACCTCTCGCGAGTGCCAAATCTTTCGTGAACTACCAGGCACGCAGAAATCACAGCTGGACTACAACTTACAAAAATGTCGTAGACCAGCACCTCTACAATATGCAATGCAAGCCGAATGAAATTCCTTTCATTGCTGTGTAACAGTTGATGTCATTTAACTTGCGGCGATGGATTGCATCCATTTATGAGCTGGGGCATATTAATTTCAGCTTTTTGTTGGTGTGAAATAAAGTATGTTTTTCATATATATGATGGTGTCACATTTCTTTCCTGTGACGGACATCTTGAGGAAATTCGGTGCCAAATATTTCGTGAATTACCAGGCACACAGAAATCAAAAATTTAATCTTCAAATGAACTCCAACCGGAAAATTTCAACAACACGATATGGAACAACCATCGATACTGTCTTCCAGCGTAATCTAGATAGATTACAGTCTCGAATGTCACATCTTACTTCAGCTTCCACAATCCGATTGTATCTATTCTACCGAAACTAGCACAGAACGAATAAATTATTGTTATTTCATAATATATGTACCAAGAATACGGTTATTACAACTCCCTCTTTTCTCAATGACGTGTATCAAGCCACACACATACCGCACGCACCGTTTTGCACATATATTACGGGACTGTTGGATACCTACAGTCGCACATTTTTTTTTTTAATATAATCATATCTTGGGAATAGACTCTTCCGTGTTAGAAATGGAAACGAATACTCGGAGCTAAAAGAAATTTCGGCCGGTGTACCGCAAGGAAGCGTCCTTGATCCGCTTCTCTATTTGTTATATACTCGCGATATACCAAGAGAAGATGGCACTACCCTTGCTACGTTCGCCGACGACACAGCTATCCTAGCAGTAGGTAATACAATCGAAGAAACGACTACAAAACTGAAAAACGCAGTGAATAAGGTAAATGAATGGACAAGGAACTGGCGGATCGCCCTCAACGAAACTGAATCTGTTCACGTGAATTTCACCTATAAGAAAACTAATGACTTGCCAATTTTTCTAAACTAGGCCCGAATACCCTTTGCAAACGAGGCCAAATACCTGGGAATGACACTCGACGCAAAGCTGAAATGGAGTTCGCACGTGAAAATGAAACGTGAAAATGAAACTCGATATCAAATATAGAGAAATGTACTGGTTACTCGGAAAACATTCCCAGCTCAGTACTGAGAACAAACTGCTTTTATACAAGCAAGTGCTAAAGCCGGTGTGGACCTACGGTATACAACTTTGGGGTTGTACCAAGAAAACAAATGTCAATATTCTACAAACTTTTCAAAATAAAGTTCTTAGAGAAATTGTACAAGCACCATGGTATATTAGAAACGACGATATCCATAGGGATCTCGGAATTCCAACAATCGAAGCTGAAACTAATCGGACATATCAACAATACAGTCCGACAAATCTTGGACGAGAGCAATCTATTGCGCCGACTACAAAGAACGACAATGTTCGACTTGGCAAGATAAGATTAACCGCGTCTAATTTGCGGAACATGCAGGATCTTACATTGGAAAATAACCTGTCAAAAGTTGTTATTTCATGATAGAAAAATTGCTTGATAAGTTATATCTTAGTTGCAGTAACTAAAAATCTTTGAAGGGTGTTGTTTTTAGTCAGTAAAAATCTGACACTACTACCTATGAGAACGCGCTTGCTATTCTCATAGTGTCTTTGGAAGATTTTCAGCTACCCTCGGAAAAATATAATTTTTGAATAAACAATTTAAATTGACCGAAAGCGAAAGCTCGGAATTATTAGTTTCATTAACTACATTAACGAATTTTTGCGGAACGAAGTTCGCCGGGCCAGCTAGTTATACATAATATATGCTTTCGAACATCTGTACAGCGCCAGTGTTAAGTTAAAAAATCTTTGTTTTTATTTCTATATTGGTATAATATACTACCAAAAATGGAACTATTTGTTAAATTATGTTCACAATCACTATAGTATAGACCTACTTCTATTAGCTTTTGTTATATAACATTTAACAGTCATATGTTCTGAGAAATTGTATTTCCATTTTCAATTTCTTTCCAACTTTAATGAGGCACATAGTACAAAACGTACTTATATTGCAAAGGGAAGTTTTAGTTTGAGAACGTTTGCGTAAATCCGTGCAATACCCTTTCCAAAAATGCAAAAGGTGATGAGTATAGGCCTGCTTCTATTTTGCCCTTTTTTATACAAAGTGCTTGAAAGGGTTCTACAAAAACAAATTGGCGCTTATCTTACGTCGAATAATATGCTTACACAGAATAAGACAGGCATTGGACAGAGATGAAGTAACTTGGTGTAGCTCGATTTCTCACAAGCTTTTGACACAGTCAATAACATTAACTTGTGTAAAAATCTTATGCGGCAATATAATTTTTCAGCTGGTGCTGCCGAATTCATATATTCCTATTTAAAAAATAGAAGGCAAGTAGTTCAAGTTTATGACAACTTGTCAGATTTTCTTCAGAATTCTACCTGCGTTCCGCAAGGTTCTGTAATTGATCCTCTTTTGCTTACCATGTACGTTAATGAACTTCCATCTATGATTGACAAATGTCAATCTCATATGTATGACGGTGATGTACATAGCGCTTCCTGTGTCAACGAAGACCTAGAGAAAATAGTGTACTGGTCCAAATCAAATGGTGTGATTCTAAACCCCAAAAAGTCGACATGCTTGGTAATATCAAGAAAAACATCGGATCTCTCTTATTTTCCTTCGATATTATTAAAACTTATTTCTTCAGAAACAAAAAATGTTGCAATAAAGTTTCTTATATACTTATAAAGTAACTTAAATTATAGTTTCATTACAGTTTTGCTTATCTCTTAGAAAGGGATGGGATATCCACAATTTTAGTGGGGCGTTTTGCACTGCGAAATTTACAAAACGCCCTAGTGGAGTAAGTCTAAAACGCCTCCCCCAATATTTTGATAAACATCGTCATTAGAACTTCTTTCGATACTTATTTTTAATAGAAATGCCGTGGAATTACAAAAGGACTACACTGCGGACATCATGGTCTGAAAAACACAACCAAAGACGAAATTTCAGATGAAGATTGTAAAAGGTGTATCAAAAGTACTGAAAATTATTACAAGACCGCTTCTTTAGAAGATTGGATCCAGTGTACACTGTGTTAGGGCTGGTTACATGAATTTTGCCGAAAAGAGAAAAGACGGGCAATGCAACGTCTTGTCAATAAATTGGGGCTTTTTACCCAACAACCTATTTACAAAACGACCCACATAAACTATTTTTTAAAAAAATAGAAAAAATAGTAATTAAACAAATTTACAAATATTTCAAATGCCAAAGCCAAGAAAAGAGAGTATTTTATTTGTATGCAATAAAAGATTTGTGATTTTCTTTTATTTCTTGTCTTTTATTGATGATTTCTTGAAAGTGGGGCGTATTGTATAGTTTTACCCTATGATTACTATATATACGTATGTGCATTGAAAAATGTAAATACAAACATTTTGCTCTGAAGCATACACATCGGCTGATGCGTATATCCGATGTCAATCAAATTATTCTAATGATTCAAAGTTTTTAACTTGTTAAATGTACCACTTATTGTCAGGCACCCCCAACTTTAACTGGAGCAAACTGAAGTATGTCACCGGATCAAAGTGCATGGCAAGCCGTATCCCTCCAACACCGCCTGCTTTCAATATCATTCATATTCATAACAGGTTACACAATACACAGTTGAAGGTTTAATTCTATTTCCCCCACGTATTCATACATATTGATAGAATAAGGGTATTACTACATAATGTATGTACAGTTAGCAACAGCGTATTTCCCTCATTTGCAATCAGAGCATGTACACTTGTACAGGTACACACATCTGTTGATTGCTTCGTGGCTAGACAGTGAGTTCTTTGTTCTGCCATATATATCCCGAAGCCCCCTGCTATAGGCAATTTCCGCATGTATGTACTCCAAGTGGAAACAAAATAAATCGATGTTCGCCCATATCGAACAATACTGCATGAGTACGTTTAGTCTAGTTCTATGACAACTTCTACCCAAATCCAACTCACCTTGTTCATGCTAGGGCCACCCTCGGTGACAAAACGGACTATCACAGGTCGTTCACTTCCAGCTACAAAACCGAAACCCATATTTGGGCTTCGCTGGAGCACCGCCACCCTAGGCTCAGGGGGATTTTCATCCCATCGAACACAGTCTGGTGCTTCATAGGTTGATGTCTTATTCAGGTGGCTGTGGAATGAAATATTTGAAGATTTTTTTTCTATGCAAATACAGACAGGCAATTTATGTTTGTTGTTGAAGTCGATGGTTGTGATGATGATGACGATAATGATGGCGATGAAGATGGCTTTCATGATAATGCTGGGATTTGAATACTTACTTTATGAAATAGGGACGACCCTTTGAGTCGACTGCTCTTTCCCATCCATATGGCAGGTCTTCGCATTGGTTCCAGTTCTCGCATGGTGGTAGCCATCCTGATGTCTGTGTGATGTGACTGGAATAAAACGATAGACTTATTTAATACGTCCATCATATAATCGTATTGGAAGAATAGATTGACTTTGGTATATTTTCCTTTGTGTTTTTTTGATTTAAATATATAAAGTCCTAAACTGTGATTAGATTTGGGATGTCAACTTTTTTTATCTACTCTGCAATTAACAGTATGTAGTTTATCAGGTTTTAATGTAAGGGTGGTGGTTTTCAACCGAATATGAGTAGTAGTTTTCAGTCATTGTACAAAATATACACTGGAGCAGTTTGTTCCAAAAAAGTAAATAAAGTCAAATTCAAATCCTCCTTGGTTTAATAAAATATTATCCAATTAAAAAAAAAAACGAATGTTAAGGCATATAAATTAAAATATAAACGTTTATAAACTAATTTTTTTATTTATTTAGATCTATGAAAGAGTTTGATTATCTTAATAAATTTTTTTTACAGTTGAGGCTAAGATCAAAGAAAACAGTAAACAGTTTTAGACCTTTATTAAGAACAAGCGAAAATGGCTTCCCAAACTGTATGCAGTAGGTACCTTGAAAATGAATCGAGTGATACTGCCACCATTTGTGGGCAAAATTTTTGTGAATTATTTTACATCCGTTTATTGTCCATCCTCTCCAATTACTCTTCAAGACTTTAGCCTTTAAAATCGGGTTACCTAATAGGAAATATGTAGTTAAGCCCTTCGGATGTCTTTTGTGCTCTAATAGACTTAGATGTAAAAAAGGGTTTAGGTCTTCACTTGCAGGTAACTTTCTTAACGAGTGGAAAGTGTCCTACATAACACCATAGCACACAAAGATAATTTATATATATGGATAAATTGGATATAGTCTTATGGCTGGATCAAAGCGAGAAGTTACTAACTCAGCTAACTATCAGCTTTGGAAGAGATTGGGTGCCATATTTTAAATATCCTTGTCGAAGAAATAATTACCGATCCTCAACAATTACAGATCCACAGCCAATAATCAAACAATTTTTTGGAAAAAAAAATGTAACAAATTTTAATGGCCGAGTAAATCATAGAGTGCTGATAAAAATGTATTGGGTTCGACTCCCCACTGTTCGATTGGATATCATCGTACCTAATAGATTATTCAGTTAGGTGGTTATCTTTCAGAGCCCATGTTTGCATTCCGTTGTTGATGATATTCCGTCTTATATTCGTAGTTCCAACTGTCTTTTATTTACTGATGACTTAAAAATCTTCCACTGCATCCAAACTGCAGAAGATGGCTTGCTTCTCCAAAATGATCTTAATAGTCTAGCTATTTGATGTCAACATTACCTTCTTGACTTTAATGTATCAAATCCTTATATGCACTGAAGGCTCTATACTTCGAATCTGTATTAGATTACTGCAGTATAATCTGGAATTCTTACTACCAGTCCTACAGAATAGAAAGGGCGCGAAAATAATAATAATAATAATAGACGCAAGTACTTCAGTGCCATGTTTATAAGAGATGTAATTAATTGACACGTTTATTTTCCTGAAAGGAATTTGCGTATGAGTTTTTATCTTCGTGGACAGTTTCATAGAACAACATTATGTCAGTAATGAACTGATTGGGGGAGGACCAACGAAATAATTTTAGTTATTGATCGCATTGTTTTGTTTGAAAACAGTTCTATAAATTATGTCTGTTCTCTACTATAATAATTAAAGATTTAATATTACATTAATATTCTTTACATTACAATAATTATTAGTTGTTAAGTTGTCTAAATGGGTCTGCAGCTCTAATAAATACTAGTGCTATAGTACGATATTTCGCAGCACAAATACATAGATAAGAGTTCTCTTAAAATCACGTTTATGAAAATCATTTTCGTGGGTGAAATGTGACATGCGACAATACTCGCATTGGTGCAAGCGGTGGTGCCGCCATAAAAAAGACTTTTATTAGTTTAGATGTAATTTTGATTGTTTAAAAAAAAGTGTGCCAGCGGTAGTGCCGCCGTAAAATACAAAATTATTAACTACCGAAAAACTGATTTTAATTTACGTCGAAAAGCCCTACCAAGCGATGGGAAAAGTGAAACCAAAAAGAGCACGATTTGCAAAAAATGCCAAACTATTATAATCTTGACACAAATGCTAGGAAATGTATGCAAGGAAAATCAGTTGCAAACTCAGCGCAGTGGCTTGCGGCTTACAAATTGTAGTAGATGAATAATGGCTGAAGGCCCAAGTTACATTTGTTGAATTTTACACTTAAACACTCACCTTAGTAAAGAGGCATAGCAACGAGGTGGCTGGGCAACAAATCGACGAAGGGGACTGGTGGCGCAATAGGCAGGTACTCTGGTGCTTCCGGATCCCCCGTAGTCGTGCAAGCAGGGACGAACAAAAATGCACACCAGCTGAACAAGCTTCTGATGCGCAATGCCCGACGTAAAATCCAGAGTGCGAAGCGCAAAGTAGAGCAGTTCAGGGGGGTGACGTTAGTTCACTTAGTAGACCCAGCTTGAACGGGCCAAGGAAACGATGGTCGCTGAGGCTGCCAAAAAATCGGCAACCGCAGCGGTCGTAGACGGGGCAGAAACTCGGCCGTCCACTAGTGTACTTGCACCAGCCAGTGTAAAACAGGGCAAAAAGGATGGAGAGAAGACCGTGTCTGGGAAAGTCAGGGAGACCCTCCTTAGCAAAAGGGGCAGATCTGACAATGTCGTTGAGCCGAGTGCGGCAAAAAAGGGGAAGGCTGGTACTTTGCCCGTGGTATGCACCCGGTTTATGACTCGAAGGACGAGCTCCTTGTCGCTATCATAAACGAGCAGAGCCGAGCGGACGCTTGACCATGGAACAGTGGTTAACTGGCGAGGAGAAGTTTCAAGACGCTTTGTGGAAGAAAATGTCTTCCGCAGAGAGTTGCGACCTTCTCTTTGACGGCGCTGGTTGGGATAGCGGTCGCAAGGTTGTAGCTTGTGGAAACAGGGAATCTGTTAACTCAAATGCGTAACCGTGGCGGAGTTGGCTAAGTAATCTCCGCCCAAGGCATGGGTATGGGTTCCGCTGCCATACACATACCCCGACAGACTACTCGGCCTTCTCCACATGCAGAACAGGGAACTGAAGGCCGATACATGAATGGTCTTAAAGACAGGTCCCAGAAGGCAATTTGGACAGCCATTACGGGTGCTTTACGTACCACACCAACGGCTGCACTGGAAGCGTTTATGCATCTTTTACCACTGGACTTACAAATAAAATCAATTGCAGGAAATAGTGCGCTACACGGCTCACTAATATTGGGTTCTTTAAGAACAGTAGGATAGGACATAGCACTATTTTGAAGGAATCATTCTCTTGGTACACTAGATTTTGACACACCATATGATGTGTTGTACCCTGACAGAGAGGATTGGTATAGGAATTTGGTTTCTAGGGTAAATGAGACCTCGATATATACCGACGGCTCCAAAACCAGCGAGAGCACTGGGTCTGGTGTGTTCTCCAATGAACTGGACTTACATCTGGCCCTGAGACTTCCGAACACAATGTGTGTGTTCCAGGCAGAGATTCTGGCAGTACTCAAAGCTTCGAAGGTGCTTGAGATGAGATCGATATCCAATAAGAATATCGCCATCTACATTGATTTGATAGTCGTTCTGAGCTTAAAGCTCTAGAGTCACATACCACTAAATCTTAACTAGTAAGGAATTTCCGCACAAAGCTCAAGGCATTCGCATTATGTTCGCAGAACTGTGTCAGATTATTTTGCGTACCTGGGCATTGTAATATTGAAGGTAATGAAAAGGCCGACGCTCTGGTCAAGGAAGGAGCGGAGCTCCCACCTAACACCATGATTGAGGGCATAAGACCACCAATAAAAAAACTTCCCATTTAGCAGCCACAAGATGGTCACAGCTAGATGGTCACAGGCACTGTGGCCAATTTTAAACTGGAAAAAGTCTGAAGAATTAATCAACTTCAGTAGAACCAAACTGAGATTAACGGTAGGAATACTCTCTGGACACTGCCTTCTAAGGAAGCATGCCATGAGACTAGGACTAGCTAACTCGGACATATGCAGGTATTGGGAGGACCTACAAGTCACGGAAGACATCTTCCACATTCTATGTGAGTGTCAAGCAATCGCTCGGAGTAGAAGGAAGCACCTTGGCAGGTACTTCTTTATTCACTTAGAGGAGGTTGGTTCCTCAAACAACATTGGAATCATTATGGAAATTGATTGTCTGGGTTTTCGTTTAGGTTTTTAACCGTTACGGTTCCCTGGGGATGGCGATGGGCCCACTATGGTGCCTGGTCTTTTGTGATGAACTCACAACCCCGCTCAACCTAACCTAACCTAACCTAACTAGAAGAAGGCGCTGAGGCTAAACAAATTTACTCTTCTGCAACAAAAAGAAATCGGGATCCTCAAAAGGTTAAGTGAAATAAAGCCAAACGAATTGAGGCCAATTCAAAATTTGGCTTTATTTCGCCTTGAAAAGTAAAATTAAGTCTATTTGTCTTTATTTCTTTATGGAAAACGTATTAATGACCAAGTAACAATACATAAACAGTAGAATATGTATACCGATTATTCATTATAATATACATAAGCAAAGATTAGGACTGTATTTCTCAAAATAAAGTTTACAGAGAGATGAATTAATTTTAATTGTGTCGTTATTGTTGAACTCTTCTATGTAGACTTTTTTTCTATGATTTCAAGTAACTTTCTGATGTTACAAACATTTTAAAATAAGTGCTAAGCAACAGCAAGGCAAAATATATATGAGAAGAGAAAATTGTAAGAATTTTGTTTCAACGTTTTGTATTTATTAATAGTTTATACCTGTAGTCATTGTTTTAGAAACGGCAAAGATGCAACAACAAATTTCGTTAAGGCGGATGCTTATTCGGTTTTAGCGCAGTGAAATTTTCGGTTCTACTGTACATAATTAATAAATCTTTGTATTAAGAATTTTAGATCAACGATATGACATTAAAGGGCCTTTACATTTGTTATCTCTGAATGAAATGAGGCTGAAATTTTATTTTAAAAAGTATGTTAGAATTAACAAAGTCTCCTGACCACTTGGATCTATTTATAATGCTGCTTTGTTAATTACGAGGGAGAAACTTTGAAGGAATTTGAAAACCGGTTGTTATAAACCGAGTTTCCTTAAACAATCTTACTCTGTTATTTTTAATCCACTAACTCTGTTGGAGATATATGTACTTGTACTTGGTACTTTTTAACTTAAAGTTGGTCGATCTTAAATAAGTGATTTTTCTAACGTGTGGTCTGTCTATTCTAATTATTTGCAAATCATAAAATAAGTACCTACATTTTCAAGGACACCAAGAAGCCATCAGAAACGCCGCAACCGATGTGCTGGGTTTCACACGACCACCCTTACGAAACCCCTGGTTTGATGAAGAATGCCGGCAAGCACATGCAGAAAAACAAAGCGCATACAAAGCGGCGCTGCACAGAAGGACTGGTGATGGGAACTATCGAATGAATGCGACTATCGATAGTTAGTAACTGAATGATTTGGACTATCGAATGATTTTTTTCATTCATTCATTCAGTTAAAAAAAAAATTAAGCCGATTTAGCTTCTTTTTTTTTTTGATCTCGTTGGAATTTCAAACAAATAAATAAAATAAATACAACCCACTTACCTTTTTTCGAATCTCTTTAAAACAAGTAAATTTCAAATTGTTTTTTTTTTAATAATAAGAAAACACAATATGTTTTTCATTCGCACAAGGATAGAAAAAAAGATATTACTACAAAAATATAACGATTTTATATTTAGTGTTAATTTGCACATTCACCAAGTTTTTTTTTAGAACATTGGTTAAAACCTTACAAGTTAATAAAGGAAAGAAGATGTATATTTTAAGTTAAAGTAGTAGATATTTTAAAGTAGGTAAGTAAATACAAAATAATAATATAGATTTGATTTATTAATTAAAATAATATTGACCATGTCGGGTTAGCGTTTGATACTTATATATTTGGTTAATTAAAAGCTTTCGAGGCTAATAATAAAAAATGGTTGCATGAATAATGTTTTTTAATTTAAATGTAAATCGAAGTAGACGGATTAGATATTATTTTCATACAGGCAGATATGTTATGTAGCAAAAAAAGAATTAAAATTAGGGATTAAATAGCAATTGATTTTAAGATTATTATGTTTAGTTAAAATATTATTTACAGTATGATGGTACATATTTGTTAATAACACCATTTATAAATCATAGTTGCTATTCAAAAATATAATCTGGTTTAATTTTTCTCCTTTTAAGCTATTTCTTCTATCATTTATTATTTAACCTGCTTTTGAAAAAAAACCTTTCTGAAGGAACCGATGTTGCAGGAATACATATAATTTTTGTGAGAGCTGAAAGAGTTCTGGACTTATGGTTTTGTACTCCTTCCAAAACGCTAATGGATCTTGCGATCGGCTTACATAATTTGCTCGTAAGTACCGCTGCACTGCAAGATTAGCCACAACACTAGGTGCATTACTGTAGGTTGTTTTTACCTCACTAATCTTTTGATCGAGCATTGACCATAATGAGATTGCTTTTGGAAGTGGTGTTATTTCCTGGACTGGGTCTCCTGGGTCATCAACGTCTTCTGAATTGTCTTCTATGTTGTATAAAGCCACATGTGGGTAAGCAACAACTGGTGATGGTGAACTGCTTTTCTTATTTAAAAGAAAAGTTACCTCTTCAGTGATCAGTTTTTGGGTATTTGTGGCATTTGTCTCATTTCCGAAAGCAATCTTCTTAAACCTCGGGTCCAGAAATGTTGCCTTTGCGCAACGTTTTATCGGTTTCCAATTGCCCAAGTCGCCTTTGTATCACATCAAGTAAGGAATTTTTTAACAAATCTCCAGACGATGATTTAAGTTGTTGATTTTTAATCGTAAATTGGAGACCTCTTACCAATGGAATTACAAGGGACATTGTTGGATATTTTTCGGCGGATAACTCGATTGTCATAGACTCGATTGGTTTAAGAATTGCTATGCAATCCGGTAAAAGCTCCCACTCTAACTCATTTAAAAAGGTAGGGGCGGTTGCCAAAGAGGTGATTATAGCAGACAGTGGTTCCTTCACCAGAAGAATGCGCTCTAACAATATAAGCGAAGAATTCCATCTCGTCGGTACATCCTGCTTAAGCTTCAACTCCTGTTTGCCCATTTGTCTCTGCATGCTCTTTAGCTTTTCTGTTGCCAATGTGCTATGACTAAAGTGCGATACAATTGGCCTGCATTTAATGAGCAGTTTTGCAATCTCTTGATTTATTTTAATTGCATCGACGACACACAAGTTCAGGGTATGGGCAACACATGGATGGTGATGTTTTTTCAGATTGTCGCTTTATAGCTTTTTTAATGTTTGATCCATTGTTACTAATTATTGTAAAAACTTTACTTAAAATCGAACATTCTTCAAAATTTTTTGTTAAACACCTGCAATATTTTCAGCTGTATGCTTTTCAGGAACTTCCTTTGTGGTCAAAACTGCTGAATGTATTTTGTTGTCAATAATAAAATGGCTTGTAACGGTTAAAATTGCTCTGTTGCTATCAGAAGTCCACATGTCAGTCGTTACAGCAACATGAGCGACATTTTGAATTACGATTTTTAGCTTATTCAAAACGTCGCCGTATTTACCCGGCAGCATTGTATTTGATAGCAGTTTTCTGTTTGGAACTTTGTATAACAGCTGAAGCTTTTTAGAATATTCCAAAAATCCTTCGTTTTCAACAATAGGTTGAAGATCTTTCGTTATCATTTTTATTATTGAATCGTCAATGTCATTTCTTTCAAATTCCGATAGCTCTGCTGAGCGTTTATCTGCTATCACCAGTTTGGTCTGTAAAGGTTTACTTTTTGGCACTGCACCTTGTGCAGCTCCAAACTCAACTAACTGCAGCGAACCCACAGGCACTTCAACATTATTAGTTTCACTTTCCATTTGTATATTACGTTGAGCTAAAAAAGAAGACCCCACATCTGAACGAGATTCACTATGAGCCCTTGAGACTCCATCATGTAGATAACTTGGATTCCTACGGCGCAAATGGTCATTTAAATTTTGAAGTATTGCCCGAATATTTGAATTGCTTCTTGCATAATTGCAGAGCACAAAGTCTCCAGTTTTCTTGAAAAATTCGCACACGTGGGATCGTTTTAGGCTCGGACGCATTTTCTTGGATGTGTTTTCCAATAAAATGTATAGGTATATAAGCGATATGACGCATATGAAGATGAAGGCAAAGGTGGGAAATGTTAATATCATAATTGGTAGGTAGGTATTTGTATTTGAATTTGTAATTATTTTGTTTGTATTGATCGACAAGTCAACATCAGAATCAGCGTGACTTGATTGAACCAACATCTACAACAGCATTTGAAAACGATGCCTAACACCTCGCTATAATTAACAAAATATTTTTTTAAGTTAGGTATACATTTTTTGGTGCATGGAGGATAACATTTTCATTGTTTGTTACTGAAGTGGAATCCACATTGTTGCGGAAGTCAAATTCTATTGTTACGTTTTGTTTCACTTTGTTTTGTTTTTTTTTTTATTTTTTGCTTTGGTTTGTTTTGTTTTGTTTTGTTTTCTAAGAACATTAATTATAACCACTACAAAAAACAACATACATACAGATTCCATTCCTTTAATTACCTACTAAACCAAATACAAATATCTACCCACACAAAATAAAATTTTTAAATTTCTTTACATTGTCCCAGCTCTGCGTGAACAATAATAGATATGTACACTAAATTAGTACCTACCGTAAGTAACAAATTTAAAAAGAAAACGTGTAAGGAAGTATTTGTTTTATTAATGAAATTCCTACAAATTAAGCCTTTTAACTTAGTATCTAGAAAATAGAAAGTAAAACACACACACCCTTGATGAATTTCGTTGGATTTTGAACTTACATATTATGTGAATTTCGAATCGTCGGTACAATATCCAAATTTGTTTATTATATTTTATTTATTTTGAGAAGCATCACAAATGGAAATAGAAAAATCAAAATAAAAAAATCAGACATCCACTAAATCCAATTAAAATTTGAACGTAATTCATAAACCAATTTATAACCCAAATAATAAACACTCATCCAATCAAGAAAAATCGCGTTAAAAGTAAAAGCATTAAGCACACGAAACAAAATATTGCTTTGTTACTGTTACCTACAAAAAGCAAGCAAGCACACCCCATTATCGACGAAAGAAGAAGAAAATAGTAATTGAACGAAAAGTTGAAGAAATGAAATCATTCACTCAAACCTACTATCGAATGAAAATAGCAGATGAACGAAATGTTGAATGAACGAATGGATTCGTTCAAACCTGCTATCGAGTGAAAAAAAGTAGTAGTTGAATAACTTTTCGTTCATTACTATTTTCATTCGATAGCAGAGTGAATGATTTTTTCAACTGAACGAATGAACGAATTTTGAGCAACTTTCGAATAAGTCGATAATTTTTATTCGATAGTCCCCAACACTAAGAAGGACGAGGGCAGCTCATGAGCTCTACGAGCAAAACAGAAGGAACCATTCAACTTAGACGATGAAAGCCAAGACTTCCGTCCACCCGACCAAAACGAAGTGAGGATAGAAATATCCAGCTTAAGACCAACAAATGGACCAGATGGCTTGACTTGACTGCCGAGCAGCGGGAGCGGCAGCGGGAGATGACTTGGTAGAGAGCATACACCAACTCGTCTCCAAGATTTGGTCGGAGCAAAGTATGCCTAATGAATGGAACCTCAGCATCGTTTCCCCGATCCACAAGAAAGCAGACCCTCTAAACTGCGCCAACTATAGAGGTATCAGTCTTCTTAACATCGCATACAAGATCCTGTCTGCTATATTGTGTGAACGCCTGAAACCTTTTGTCAACGATCTGGTTGGTCCCTACCAGTGCGGTTTTAGGCCCGGTAAGTCCACAACCGACCAAATATTCACACTACGGCAGATCCTGGAGAAAACCCAAGAAGTCCAGATCGATACTCACCATCTTTTTATCGATTTTAAGGCCGCATACGACAGCATTTATAGAGACGCGCTATATAGAGCCATGTCTAGTTTTGACATCCCTGCCAAACTCGTCCAATTGTGCAGAATGACGATGGAGAATCCTCGCTGCTCCATAAAGGTCGGAAACAATCTCACCGAGACCTTTGATGTCAGCAATTCACTGCTGTTTAAGAGAAATACGTGAGTCAAATCAAATACGTTTCTCGATCAATTGGATCGGCAGACCCACAAGGGAACACCAACACATCTCGGTAATATTTTTCCCTTGTTAGACTTTCGATTTCGTTTTTCTTCGCAGTTTTTTTTCGAATTGCTCCCATAGATGGTCGTCTTTTGGGCATTCGCAAGCAAAACCAATATTATAAATGTTGTACATAAGTACAAATACATACTATTTTCACTTGAATTCTTGTGAATCGCAATAATAAAGTTACAACTATAGAATGCAAAAAATCATCTTTGGGTGTAAATCAACTATACTGTATTAAATTCAATTAATAGTTTAACTTTTGTTTGAATCAGCAATAACGACGAAAGTGGCACGTACTATTAAATAACCGGCTAAAAAAACCGGGTAACATTTGCTTATTCACTCTTTCGCATTTTCGCCCCTGCCAACAAATAAAAGCCAGCATTTCACATTTTTGTACTTGCTTTCGCTCTCACATTACCAGGTGGTAGCCAAGACTAGTCCGGTGGAACTGAAAGATTCGTTTCCGAACGAACTGAGACCTTAGCTTCAGCAACCTTTGCTACCCAGACTAAGTAATCCATTTTTTTTGGGAGCAGAGCCAAACTTAGATGCCGGGATAGCATTTACTCTTAAAAAGTAATTATCCCTTGCCGGAAGTTCTGTGGCTTCTGAAAGACTGATTTCTACTTTAAATGATGTTGCTTCCGATGAGAGGAGTCGACTCACAGACCAACATATCATCGAAAGGGTTTTTGTATATTAGCCACCTAAAACCTGTTAATTTATTAAATCTTTTTATAAACACAATTTCAAATAAACAAATTTTATAAAATAGATGTTTCTATCGTAAAAAACGGAATCCGATTTAACCGAAAACCGGTTATTTTAAGTGGTTAAAACCTACTGGATAAATTTGTGATAAATAAAACCGGAATAACCGAAAACCGGTTATTTTGTAAACACCACCGTCCCTACTGCCTTGCCTAGCCGAATAGTAAAATAAATAAAGTGCAGTATTGCTTGGGGATTTAGCACAGTTCGTCAATCATGAACAATGACTTATAGTGCCAAATAGGTTTTCTTTAGGGTAGGGTATTGAATTTTGGATAATGTATCTCAAATTTGACAATAGTATTGTATTATTAGTACGATATGTTATTACATACTTCTTCTTTGAAGTTTCTATAAAAGCTATATTTATCTTATTTTTCTTATTGAATAGCAGAATTTGACTCAATCGATATGTTTTTTTTTGGTAAAACAAAAAGTATTTATTCCTAAAACAAATAAAATATATAGGTATAATATTTTGTCTTTTTGTTAATTTGTTTGCCGTTAAATTTCAAGAGCATTGATGTAGCATGAGCAAGGCGTGTTTGGAAGAAGACGATTTTTCTTTCTGCATTTTTGCATCCGCAAGAATAATGCAATTAATAAACGAAAATATACCTGGTTCCAGTCGCATATATGTATATAATCGATGCAACATATAAAATTGTGCCAATTGGCTGCTTTAAACGACTTCTCATCTTCCATATTATATAATTATTATTTCGAGCATGTGAGTTTGAGTTATTCTTATATCGTTTGATTTTATTTTATTACGCTTAACTAAACTACTGACCTTTCTTCTTTTACCTATTGTCAGTAATTTTATATTTCTCAAATTTCGCTTAAAGTAATCCGTATCTTATGTACCTACTTGTAAAAGAACTTAGTTCTTAATTGTACAAACCGTTCTATTTCAATATTCACTCCTTTTTGTACTCATGTCATGAAAAACGGAAAAGGCAAAATAAGAATGCCGCATTGCTGCCAAGCGAATCTATAATTTATATGCATACGAATGTTGAAATACGAAATAGATTCATATAAGTTGACATCATTTAATGAGTTTGCTGTTTATTTTGAAAAACAATGACTGAAACCGGTAAACTCACATTGTTAGAGTTTCTTATTTTGTTTGCCAAAATAATATCTCCTTTCTAGGAAAAACCAAACGGTATCTGTTTTTATAAAGGAAGTGAGGACGACATCCTCTGTTGAAGCTTATAATGGAGTCCTTGAAAGGGAATTTCTTTAAATTCGTAAAGGTCGTAGGTGGTGCAGCGGGAACTATACAAAAAAAGTACAAGGATAACAGTGCGAAAATTGCTGAGGCTAGTAAAAAGTTGGAAGAAAAACAAATAACACACACTATGTTCTTAAATAGGATGAAATTTTTAGGCCGTCCGATAAAGATAAATATTTCTTTTTTGTTTTTTAGGATTGCGCCGATGTGGTTGAAGGCGATGACGATTTTTCGGATGATAATGCCGATAACATGGCAGGAAAACATTAAAAAAGCGCAGAGCTTGAAAACGTTATTTTATGTGTAGTTTGTCACGCTTCAGCCAAATATTGTAATGTTGCCATACAAACACATGAAGGTATGTTCCGAGTGCAACATTAAATTACCAGCCCAGTCAGTGGCTGATGGAGAAGATTATTATAAATGCCCATGCTGTCGTGAAACTGTCGCAGACATCCTTCAAGTGTTTATATAACTGTAGCATAATAGTATGTAGTTTTAATTTAAATTCACAAATAGAAAAATAATTGACTTCAACAAAGTCGTAGTGGCCGTGGCGGCAACGCCAACGCGCGAAAGCACGCAGCCTGCCGTGTCGCACCCCCCCCCCCCCCCCCCGACCTCCTCCCCCCCCCCCCGTTTTCTAGCACATATTTAGTTTTATTTCAGAAGAACTACGGCTAAATAAGTCCAGATCGAGTTTTGGGCCTAATTTCCATAATAAATTCTGTTTAGCCAGAAATAAAACAGCTTTTTTGGTCTTATTTCCAAATCAAATTTGGAAATTCGGCCAGAAAAATAAACTTTTTCTGAAGTAATTTCCATTTAATTTTTTGGCTTTTTTTCCAAAAACATGGCGTTCTGCCGAATTTGCATTTTTATTTTTTGGAATTTTTTCCAAAATTATTACGCCCCAATTGTTTTGGTCTTTTTTCCAAAAAATTTCCGATTCTGAATCTGCAATCGGCTGTTTCCCATGAAATGAAAATGTGTGTTTGCAGAAAACTAGGTACTCTAATGTAATGAAATCGAGCACACAAGGCCCGCAGAACATTTCGAGGTCCTAGTTTTTATGCATACCTAAGCAACACCAAAACAATAGTTAAATATAAAACCAAAGGAAAATACACTCCACGACACCACACAACCCGACAGAAAACGCGAACTGTCAAATTTGGGCAGCACGACGATCGATGAATAATGCAGATCTCATTCCAACACATGTCATCGTCATACTTATGTGTCTTGTGAAGGAAAATTCCTTATGACCGAATTGGAAGTAAGCGAGATGCATCTACCAGAGCAGTGCACTCTAACACCCACTCCGAAGATGTGGGACATTGTTGAAGGAGTAAATGAAAAGGCATCAATCAATTTAATTTTATGTATAAGTTAGACAAAATTATTCTTGTACAACTAGGAAGTAATATTGTATTGTCTGTATTGTATGGTCATTAACCCTTGAACGCACAACTGATCTTGGTATATCATCCATCAGCAGCTAAATGGAAGGAAGAAATTGTGAATCAAAACCTCTCTTTAACTGACAGTAAAAAAGTAAAGTCAACTTTGAAACATCCAAATCCAAACAGAGTTTTATTTCTTCATCAAATCAGTTCATCTAACTGATTCACCATACCGCTTGAGAATCAACCATTCCAAGCACAACATTTTGTTTTCTTACACCATCTTATTCTTATTGTCAATCATCTTCACTTTGGACGTTTTTAAAATGTTTCACAGCCTGAAACTGAAAATAATACTGTTACAACTACTTAAAGTTATTTTAAGGCTTTACGCACAATCTGTGGCTATAGTTTCCACACCCGATTCATACAAAATCTTGTCTGATATCGAACAACTTTAATCGTTAGCGCTTAATTTTTTGTTATCTCCTACAACCTCTCCGACCTATCTTTAGCCAGAAATGCCTTCAGGCTGATATCCTTTTTCGCACTTTAGAAAGAGGCAAGCAATGAAGCCAAAGAACAAAATTAATTAAATTAATAACGAGGTGGTTAAGCTCGCAATAGTACTCAACTCATAATTAAAACCCGCCTGCGAATAATTTTCAAATGCAAAGAAAATACATATTCAATTCGGAAAAAGGGTTGGTGGCGCTTTAATTAACACCTCTTATTGACACTAGATTTTCGCTATTAATGCTTGTGCCTTTTTGTCCTTGAGTACAGTTGAGGAGTGTCTGTTGTTTTGTTGTAGGTATATTAGTCTATGCGTACTGTGAGTTTTGATAATGAGTTATTATATTAACTGTTGAAAGTAAGTAGGAAAGGATATTGAGATGGTATGATATATACATTCCGCATATATTTTTCCAAATGTTAATTTAATATTTGTATAATAAATACGTAATCGTTCTTTTTGTATACCAGAAGCGGATGGCATTTTGAGCTACAGAAACTTGAACAAATTTATAATATCATGTATTTATAGATATACCTGTGGTGATGTTTGATACAGATAAGGTTAATACAGATCAAAGGCAGTACTTGTTTGACCGTAGAAGACCTTTGACGATTGTACGAGTGTCAGAATACATTATTGATCTTGCGTTAAACTACTGGGTATATTTCTTGATTTACTTAATAAAATATGTTAAAATTTGGGAAGTGCTTTAACATTTGGGACTTCTCTCTTACTACGTTATGCAAACTGAAACTGATTTAAAGTATAAAAAAGTTTGTAGAGTTAGAGGAGCTCTTAAGAAGTCCATTAATTTTATTGAATGCACTTTGCAACTCAAGTGCATTACCACTTATTAGATGATGTGCAGTTTATGAACAGATTCGCTTACAGAAAATTCTACATTATTCTCGCTCAATGTGACCTTTCGTTCTTCAATGAATTCTCCCTCTCAACATACCTATGTACACATACAACATATTTTATGTAATCGAAAACATGGAGTAATACATTTTTCAACCTTACGTACATACACAAAGTTGAAGGAGGTAGAGCAGGAAGTGTATTTTTTGCACTTAACTGAGCAGAAAAATCGAAAAGCTTTAACATCTCGATAATTTTATTACGATTATTTTCTTGAACCTCTTTCACTGTTTTTCAGTCAACACGAGTATGTACGTAATGTGTACATAAGTTCAAAAAAAGTTAAAGTGTATTGCTTTAATGTATTTTCTGCCAAGACTATACATTGCTGTTGAGAATATAATTATCCATTATTGATGCTTATTATACCTGATGGGCATAGAAATGAAGACAATGCAATATTGGGGTCTTTCTAGTCTTAAAATAATCATGTGTCGCTTTACATGGCGATTGTAGGGTCAATCCAAGGTCTTAAAGCACGGCCTAATGGTACCGCTGGGAAAATTAAAACCAACCCCACAGTGGTCTAATAACTGTAACAGACTAGAAGGTTGAGGTATATCCCGAATCCTTGTGATAACAGCTACTAAACAGGTTGGGACATGCCTGAATACACTAATAAATGGTGCTCTACGTTCCACGTCTAGCTGTACTGAAGGCGTTTATTTATCACTTACCACTGGACCAATACTAATTGCTATAGGTCTATTTTTGATGATCAAACAACCTTACTCAACCTAACCTAACTAAACCTAAGTATAGAGGCAACAGCTTTATCGTGTTCTGATATTCTTAATACGTCGGAGATTCCTCTTTAGTATATCGATCAGGGCAGATAGTACTGTAAAAATAATAGTTTGCTAATCACTCTTCCCAGCATCGATTAACAACAGAAATGTCCTCAATTTTAAATTCGAATCACCGAAAAAGCTAATTTCAGCAACAGCTCATATCTCAAAAAACCCATTTTCGATTTGGATAAAAGCATAAAAACCAAGTAATGCTTATATCCCGAACAACTAGATAATTATTCATAAGCAATAGTAATTTTCAAACGAAATACATATTTAAAAATTTGTTACTGTTTTTTCTGCATGATTTTAGAAAAATCGCTTTACAGATTTTGATCAAAATATTTTATTCTAAATAAGATCCCGTACTCAGTTTTTCTCAGAGTATGAAAAAAAATTGTTTAATTTTTCATATTTTCGGATTTTTTTTTATATAATCTACGGAATATTTTTGAAATAATCTCACAGGGAAAAAAATTGTTTTTAGAAAATATGTATTACCAAAATCTAAATATTTAATATGCAACTTGAAGTAATTCCCTCCACTTGGAGCTTACACAATCAGAAACTGCGATTTAATTTGCACCTAACACACACGTCCATCGGGATATTCAGATATTACTACTAATGCCAATTCAAAAACAAATCCCATGAATTCTTGCATATATTTCTATAATGTAAGCATATGCGAAAGCATCTTCACTATTTTTATCTATGTATTGCACTAGAAAATACTTCTTTGATCTAGTCCTGTGATGTCTCAGTTTATATTTAATTTCTCCATTTGGATATCTGTAAGTTTCAGTTCCCATCTGACACTTGAATCAATACCGGTAGAATAGGTATACGACAAACACATCTTGATCTACATTCACAATGCACATTCAACATTTGCATCTGGCGATGCTATTTTCAATCCCACCCAACTTACATATATCAGAGTAGCACGGTTAGATAACAATAGTTACATAAATAGCCATAATACTATGTACTCGTATGCAGTTCGTATACGGCGGAAAAGGGCCCTCAAAAGTTTTGTTTTGCGTGAAGTTTAGTATGTCAGAGTATGCACATGACACCATTTGGCAAGACACTGATGTGGGACCTATGAGGCTTTAAGGCTATAATCCTGATTTTTGTCAACGAAAAAAACGGAATTGAAAACCCTAACTATATAGCCCATTATAGAAATGCCAATAGTATTTTTTTCCCTACTGGACACTGGCGTATCTATGTCTGTTTCAACGTGGCCTCCTGTATGCTAAATGACGCCGTGTCGATGGCTGCATGGTCAGTATGTGGTTAAACCAACTCGGCCGCAAACGGTCCCCTCCGATGCCCAGGCAAGGACGGTTGTATAAGTGCCTTACCCTGGTAAGACGGCTCTGCCGGGGTCGACTACCCTTTCCGATCTCACTCGTGGAAACAAAATCTAAATACAATAAAGTGCACGACTGGGTCGCACGAAACTTTCTCGTTTAGTGCGAGTCTGACTGACTTTTAGAGTCTTCAGCAAATCGTTTGCTATTAAGTTACAAAAGACCACATTACCTTAGAAATTAATTTTTTTTACAATCGTATGGAGCATTTTCGAGATATTTCGAAATATTAAAAGTACCGTTCTTCGAATTTTTAGCCAAAAACTGAGTACGCAGTCCTGGTAACCTCACCTACTTAAGCTTAAATATCAATTTTGATTGAAATCGTTAGAGCCGTTTTCGATCAAATCAAACTGGTAGGAAAATTTTATATGGGAAGTACCATTAATATTGAGGTTACCTTGAAAAAAAAAAACACCTCCCGAGCTGTAAGCCCAAAAACTCCAAATCCGAGGTTTGAACGTAATCCGGAGAGCCGTTTAGGCTGTAGGCCTGTGGAAGGACGGACAGACGGACAGACCGGACAGAATTTTGTGACCCACTTTTTTGAGTTCCTCTATCATCGTAATATCAGAATTGATTAAAATCTCGAGTTCGAAATTTTGCACGAAACCAATATCTTTCTCTTACTACGTAATGGAGAAAGTTAAAAAATGGAAAGAAAAGAAGAAGAAGTAAAACAAAAAAAAAGGTAAAGTACCAGCTGAGGCTGCCAGAGGTTGGCACCTCATCAGAAGAAGAACTGCTGGCCTCCAGTCAGGAGACAGTCGTTCGTCCACCAAGCAGTGAGAGTGCTAAGGCTAGCACCTCAACTGCAAACCAGAAAGAAACCAAAACAAAACAAAACAAACACAAGTCCCCTGGGAAAGCTATTAAGAGCAAGTACCAGATGGCCCTTTTTATCTTAGGCAAGATAGCCAAAAATGAGGCCGATGGAAAGCCCCATGATAAAGACAAGGAGGACAAAGTCAAATATCAGGCGATCGTTGACGAATACAGCGAGCGCCTGAAAAATAACCCAAGGCAGGCAACGAAGCGAATCAGATCTCAAGATGAGACCTCCCATCGCCCGGCCCCAAAAAAAAACCAAGGCAACCGTAGGTACAGCAGCCGTCAAGCCAAGTTCATCGGCAGCCAGTGTGGTCCAGAGGAGAGCCTTCACCGAGGTGGTAAGGGATCACCTTCAGGTCGCATTGGTAGACGAACTCTCCACAAATGGGAAATCCACAGCAAAGGCGTGGGGAAGCATTGAGGCCAAGCTTTCCGACATGGTACTGGACCACCTTTTGAAAAACCAAGGGGGACCTCTTCCAGACTTTGACTCCGCCGAGGTGGTGAGGGGGTATCGGGTGATCAAGTGCGCCTACCAATTTTCCAGGGATTTCCTTAGCGAGTGCGTTGCTAAGGTTAGCGACGCCTGGGACGGTTTGAAGCTCAAACTCATCCCAGCTAACGACATCCCGAGGAGACCCAGGGCCCGCATTTGGTTGCCCAATATGAAGATAGAAGGGGAAAGGCTTCTCCAATGTCTCAAACTCCACAACCCGGCGGTTCCAATGGATGACTGGTCAGTCATAAAGGCGGAGGAACCCCACAAAAACACAATGTCCTTCCTGCTACTCATAAATAACGAGTGCCTGGCCGCTCTCGAGAAAGCAGACCACAAATTTAGGTTTGGCATACGGCATGCTAAGCTCAAAGTTTTTATCTCCTCTGGTCCTGATGATGATGCGGACATCGTCGAAACCGACAAGTTGTTGGAGGACCTCTTACTAACAGAAAAAACCACAAATAATGCTGAAAGTCGTTCAGATTAACTTGAGGCACTCAAGGTGTGCCTCCGACAATCTGAAGGTTTTTCTAAGGGAGGAAAACGTGGACATCGGCATTATCCAGGCGCCATGGGTGAGAGATTCGTCCATAAAGGGGCTTCAAGACAGACAATACAACATTTTTTACAAACATCAGGCCACAGGTAAGCCTAGAACTTGCATACTCGCTAAGAAACATCTAAAAGGTTTTTTAAGTCCCAATCTTAGCTCAAACGATTTAACAGTGGTTAAACTGGAGTGTGCAAACCAATCAACGTACCTGGCATCAGCATACATGGCACATGAGGTACAAGCGCCGCCAGCGGAAGTGGAGCAGCTCATAGCCGCAACAACAAGCAAGGACAACCTACTATTAGGTTGTGACGCCAACGCCAGGCATACATTATGGGGGAGCTCAGAAGATAATGAGAGAGGTGAGTCACTTTTTGATTTTCTTTTAACTACTAACCTGTCTGTCTGCAATAAGGGCACGATTCCAACCTTCGTTTTCCCGAGTACGGGAACTTTCCGGGGGTGGGAAGAGGTCCTAGATATCACACTAAAAACAAACAACGAAAGCTTTAGAGTCGAAAACTGGAGAGTTTCCAATCTGGAGTCACTCTCAGACTACGACTTGGGTCAAGTTTGGTCAAGTCCTTCGGACAAAACTCAAAAATACACCTGAAAGACACACTTTAGCAATCTAAGAACTTGAGGCAAAGGTTAAGACTTTCGAGAACGCAATGGTTGCGGCATACAAAGTCTCCTGCCCAGTTAAACGTAGCAAAAAAACACTTCCCCCATGGTGGAACGAGGATCTCTCCAATCTCAGACAGATGACCAGAGCGATTTTCAATATCTGCCACAAACACAAATTCTGGCAGCCTTATAGGGACTGTCTTAGTCTTTATAAAAAAAGCCATCAAGGCATCCAAAAAGGAGGCCTGGATGGATTATTGCCATTCAATAGAAACCCTTAAGGACTCCGCCAGGCTTAGCAAAATTCTGTCCAAGGAACACTCCAACCCTTCCTTTTGAAGAAAGTCAGATGGAGGTTGGACTGAATCCTGTGCGGAGACCCTAGAACTCCTAATTAACACACACTTTCCCGGTTGCAGCGATATTAGTACAGAACCCGAGAGGTCTCGGCCAGTACAACCTGCACTCCATATTCACATCACTTCATTAATTTCCGAGGAAAAGATCTCCTGGGCTATCAACAGCTTCTCTCCGTTTAAGTCTCCGGGCCCTGACGGCATTTTACCTGTCATGCTACAGAGAACGCAAGACTTAACAATACCTTGGCTGGCGTCAATTTTTAGAAGCTGTATAATACTAAACCACGTTCCCTACTCCTGGAGACACGCTAGAGTGGTGTTTATACCGAAGGTTGGCAAACGCGGCCATGAAGCCGCAAAGGACTTCAGGCCAATTAGTCTAACCTCCTTTGTTCTCAAAACTCTAGAACGTGTCCTAGACATCCACATGCGAAGCTTTCTAGTAGAATCATCGCTATCTAAATTACAGCACGCCTATCTCAAGGGGAGATCTACGGAAACGGCTCTACACGAGGTAGTGCGGACAATCGAAAGATCCTTATACTATAAAGAATACATCCTAGCCTCCTTTTTAGACATAGAGGGAGCTTTTAACAACGTACACACTGAAGCAATTCAAGAATCTCTGATTGAGATGGGCATAGAGGAATTTATTAGTCAATGGATAGTCTCTATGCTCAGAACAAGAACCCTTCAGGCAACACTAGGCAACAGCCACTTAACCAGATTTGCCCACAGAGGAACGCCACAGGGCGGTGTCATTTCGCCTCTACTCTGGCTAATGGTTATAAACAAAATTCTTGCAAAACTTGACAGGGAACGAGTGAAAGTTGTCGCGTATGCGGATAACGTGGCGATACTAGTGTCAGGGAAGTTTCCCTCCGTGATTAGCGAAATCATGGAGGCCGCTCTAGAAAAGGTAAACACCTGGGCTGCAAGCTGCGGCCTCGGCGTCAACCCGGGCAAAACGGAACTGATGCTGTTCACCACCAAAACCAAAATACCCGATTTTACCCTCCTCCGTCTAAATGGTCAACCACTCACACTATCCTCCAGCGCTATGTATCTGGGCATCATGCTTGATACAAAACTTAACTGGAAACAAAACATCGAACACAGGGTAAAGAAAGCGCGTATTACCTTCTACGCCTGCAGTAAAACATTTGGAAAGAAGTTGGGACTTCAACCAAAGATGACTTTATGGATGTACACTGCCGTTGTGCGTCCAATTCTGACATACGGCTCACTCGTATGGTGGCCTGCACTGAGTAAATGCTACAACCTTACAAAGCTTAAAAGACTGCAAAGAACAGCCAGTATAGGCACCACGGGTGCAATGAGGTCGGCACCAACGGATGCCCTTACTGTGCTCCTGCATCTTCTACCTCTCGAGCTACACACCAATGATACTGCACTATGCAGCGCCATAAGACTCAGAGAGTCTGGGTGCTGGAGTGCAAGGCCGTATGGCCACAGCAACATTCTGGACTCGTTACCAAACGGTATGGCCACGTCTCCAACCGACTATATCACACCACAACTCAATTTAAAAAAAGGCTTCCAGGTAAGTTTCCCTTCCAGAGCTCGGTGGAAGAGGAACGAAGTAGTGCAGGGCTTTGACACGGTCATTTACACTGACGGATCTAAGATAAACTGTGGTGTGGGGGCCGGGGTCTACTCAGAATCACCGAATATATCAGAATCATATCGTTTGCCGGATTTTGCCAGCGTTTTCCAGGCTGAATTACTGGCTATCCGAGAAGCCTGCGCGCTTTTAGGGCATGGCACAACGCACAAACAAAACATTGCTATATTTATTGATAGCCAAGCCGCCATCAAAGCCATCAATTCGGCTACCACATCCTCCAAGCTGGTGCAGGAGTGCCGGAACGAGCTTGCCCGCCTGGGCGAACGTTTCAGTGTCACACTTCTCTGGGTACCGGGGCATAGTGACATAATAGGCAACGAGCGCGCAGATGAGCTTGCCAGGCGGGGGTCAGCTCTACACGTCTCACACGCGGCAAGGGTTCATGTTCCACTAGGAGTGGTAAAGGGACAAATTCATTCACATTTTCTGCAGAAAGCCAATCTCCAATGGGGGGGGTTTGACCAACTGTGTTATATCAAGAAAGATATGGCCCACATACGACCAAAATAGAACAAGAAACCTGCTAAATAGAACCCGCCCAGATATTGCCAGAGTCACGGCAATAATCACGGGGCATTGGCCAATTGGCGACCATGCGGCCAAACTTGGGATCCCACACAACCCTCATTGCCGCAGCTGCGGAAATACAAACGAGAAAGAAACTCTCTGTCATTTCCTCTGCAAATGTCCGGCACTAGCAAGAGCCAGATTGCGGAAACTGAACCAACCTTTTTTTGACGACCTTAGCGATTTTTCGGGTAAAGGCTAATATCCCTTTATCCGTTTCCTCAACTCCACAGGTTGGATATAAGTATATAATGCATTACACCCCTTTATAACCATCACAAACTAGGTCACACGAGTCGTGGTAACAAAAAGGCACATCATAGTGCTACTTGGGTTCAAGGATGGACCGCCACTTCTATCTACCTACCTATGCTAAATGACCGCATTATGAGAGTAAACTGTCTTTAGATTTGTATTCTTTTTTCAGAGTGTCATAGGCTTTAAAGATAATAAATTATAGTTTAAAAAAAATAAATAAAAAAGCACGCTTTAATAGCAAATTGACCTAAGACAGGAAATAATTTTTAATTATTTATATTTTATTCAACAGCCAAAGAAAGTCTACTACCTCACTATACTTCAATCATTTTCAATGATTCTAAAATAAAAATAAAGTGATAAAAATAAAATTAATTTCATTGTAAAACGTGTTGTGATTTTTATTTTATTCTTATAATAACTCTATCATCAAGCACACGCCTTTTCAATGAAATTCATTATATTTTTTTAAGCTCTAATTTTTTTTATAAACAGCGATAGTTATAAGAACACGTAATATTTAGTATGTTTTTACCTATACCTACCTTATTTTTCATTTTTGTTCCCAAGAGTATTGACAATAAAACGGTCCGGTAGAAGGGTAAAGCTCTTATACAACAGGGTGTGCCCGATTCCCTGAGGATGAAGATATCGACATGATATTTCACGCCACCCTCTTGCCATTCGCATGGATTATACTATGGCGGAACCCAATTTTTTTTTTTTTGAAAATCGCCATGGCCATACTCTACCGAGTCCAGATATCGACTTTTATCTCAATCGGAAAACATACACAA
This sequence comes from Cheilosia vernalis, assembly GCA_949126925.1. Classification (NCBI taxonomy): domain Eukaryota; kingdom Metazoa; phylum Arthropoda; class Insecta; order Diptera; family Syrphidae; genus Cheilosia; species Cheilosia vernalis. The sequence goes on along the minus strand of OX421358.1, from coordinate 40,099,690 downwards.
TATGCACATGTGGGGAGAAGTGGGGTTATGTAGTGGGGGGCCAATCAGGGGGACACTTCGGAATTTAGCTCCCACACTGAGTTCGGCCTCGGCCCTGCTGCACCAAAACGCATTTGGGAGAGGGGGTCACAGGGTGGGGGAATAGTTACTTGGGAGAGGGTGCCACAGGTAGGGAGGACAGTTAAATTTTTGTATTGTCATCGGTCTTTCATTCGTGTGCAAATTTTCAAATCAATTAGACATCTTGAAGCGGGTGAAAATTGCGTTGAAAGATTCCGTTACGTAGATACATAGAGGTAAAGGTAATAAAAGCGTGTAAATTTAAAAAACCAAAAAACCGAATGACTGTAAAAAAAAAGAAGAAGTGTGATGAAGAAGAACTGAGCGAATCTCCTGTCAAAAGTGACACTGAAACGATGTCCCAAGAAGAAACTCATCAAGTTACTTGCCGGCTTAAGATCAATCAATTTATAATCTTTTCAATTATGGGCTGGATTAGTCAAACGTTTAGTAAATGAATCTGGGAATCGATGGTAAATTTTTGATTGGGATATTTTTTTCTTGTTTGCTTTATTTATTTATTCGTTGCCTTAATCCCTAAATATTTCAAAACGAAAGATTTTCAATAAAGCTAAGAAACCCATAGTCAACTTCTAAGTTTGTCTAAACAAGATGTACGGTACAGTAACACTGCGCGCAGCAACGGACAACATACTTTTTAGTATATTGATTATGTTAAAACCAAAGGTATAGGTACCGACAACTATTCAAAAGCTAAACTTAAATCTCTAATTGAAAGGAGGCTCCGAAAGAGACATTTTTTCGCGAACTAACTTTAACGTTTGTGTAAGATCCTCTGGAAGAAGCATTTGGTACTGACTATAGAAACACATTAATTTTGGATATTGAGGACGTGTCTCTCGTCAAATGCTGGCCAGGTTATTCCGAAAATTAAATCAAAATGAAGCGCTTAAAATACGCTAATAACATCTATTTGGACAGAAAGTTTTGCAAACTCCTTGCATACTTGCCTTGAAGGTTAATTTCAAACAGAAATTTTCAATTCATAAATACAGTTAAATTGATTTTTCCGCTATTCGCCCATTTGCAGTTCGAGCTCATGTGAATGGTCCTTAACATAAGACATATCTACCATACGCATATTTGACGCGTCCAGAAATAGTAGAGAATGGTCACCTTATCCCTACAGCTTAAACAATATACAGGCGCTTTTATTTTATAATACAGTCTTACCAGTAACCCGTGTTATCTAAATTAAATTTACATTCAACAAAATAAATGCTGCCTATAGTCTGGGAAATTATCGTGAACCCCATAGACAAACATACCGAATTTTACATCCCTTTGCTCAAAATGCTAGAGGTTATTACAACATTGCATATGAAAACTGGTCCTATAAACATCAACAACGCTTACCCTCATTAAATTGTTTCAATCGCATAAGGTTTGTGTGTACCTACATAGGTGTAGTAGTTTTGCGATACGATTACGAGACGTATAGGACTATAGGTATAGGTAGATACTTCAAGCAAATATTTATATATAAGTGGAACTAGTAGCTACGTATTTACAATCAAACTAACCCCAACACTGTAAATCGTAATTTCCGGTATAAATATGAGAACAATTTCAACAGTCCTTTAGCATTACATTGCAAAATGTAGATACCTACTTCTATAATTAGATTTGTTGATAAGTAGTCATGATGAGAGGAGAAGCACGATGGTGTGGTACGATGTAAGTTTAAACGCATATGTGGTACATAATGTTTAAGTGGTGCCCATGCATAAGTTGTGACATAGTAAAATGGATTTAATGCTGCGGATGTGTATTGTTTACTCTACCTGAAAAATATTTATTGCTACAAAATATCAATTTCTTAAATTTACTGTTCTCACAGTTAACGACTTAGGAAAAATTTATTTTAAGTCTCTTCCGCATGTTTAGCAATACATTTATCGCAGCTGGAGATTTTTATGCCAAAATCAACTGCCTAAAGCGGATCCCGATTGATAAACACCAAACGAGGAGAACTTTCTATCTAAAGTAATAAACAAAATTAGCGACACATATCACACATAAAAAGTTGCAACGACAAAACATACTGAGTACCTAATCTAATCCCAGCACCATCCCTATGCTAGCGTAAAGAATTGAATCCTTTCCCTCTAAAGAAGGTAGACGTTGTTACGATAATAAAGTTCGATACTAAAGCTTTCCAGAGCCCAGACATCTTCTATAGAAATAGATAATTGTATAGTTGGCACAAGAACCCTAGGACCAACTTCTCACTACAATCTTATACCGACCCGATACCGATCAGGTGAATTATAAAACTCGACAGGACTTGTATATACCTACTCTTCAACGTTTTCCCTATATCACAATTCACAAGATGTAACCAGCTGACAATTAATTTTGTTTTTTTTTGCGGTTCAACGTTTTGTCTCTATAGTCCAAACTACTACACTAACAACCGAGCCTGATATCATTTTCGTAATTGTTCCGCTTCAATTGTAGCAGAGTTTATATTGGATCAGTTCCACTCTGCATAATGTATATGCCATACAAAATCAATTTCCATTGTTGTACTGTAAAACTAACTTGACCTTGGCCAAATGCAAACCTGCAAATTTAAAACATGCAATGTTTCACATAAATTTTATTAGTATAGCATTGAAGGATACAATTAAATTTTCTGGATAGCCCCTCGTTCGTAATTATGAGTATCCTTCAGCAACTACCTCAATCGGGCACTTAGTTTGTTTTTGTTTTTCAACAAAACACGAAAAGCACTCACGGCACCACTGCACTCATGCAACGTCTCTGCTGGCACAGGGGCACGTCATTGCATAAATTCGCCAACCTGGTGGTTAGTGCACCGTGCAATACATGGAACTAAAGAAGTATGCAAATCCTTCAGTCACCATCAAATCCAAATATAAAAATGTTTTTCAGGCCGGAAAAGAAAACCTCGGTCGCACTCTTGAAACAAACAAACACATTAAAATGAATCAAAACAAGTGGAACACTAGCACACGATGCAGTTTATTAGAGTTGCTCTTTCCTCGACATAAATACGTCCTCTGCTGTGAGAACGAAAATATAATTCTTTTGCAAAGTTCTATTTCATAAAGTATATACGAAATACGAGTCTCTGTCTCTATGCCGTGTTGCGATTTTTTTTAGTCGTTTCATCCACGAGAAACTACGACGAATTTGAATGTGGCATTTTGCAGGAGCCAGGTTAGTGAGAGAGATTGCAGGAGAACGACAACGAACTCAAGAAGTAAGTCATGCCGTCAGCTGTTTTTTCAGGATATATAGAATTTTTTTGTATTTCTCCATAGTGATATTTGTTTTGAAATTCACTTAAAATTGAAGAGGGAAAGTTGACAGGCGGTCCGATGGGAGGGTGTGGAGCTGACTTGTAAGTTTGGATAATTTGATTTCACGTGTGAGTGGCACATGTGGCGACTGGCGAAACTAGCTTCCAGGGTTGGTTGATTCTACGGAATGTGAAAGCATTAATTCCAAAGCTGTGGAAAACTTTTAAAATGTATCGAAGATGTGTGAAGCCTAAGTTTTGATTAATTGCTATAAAACACAGAAGGTAATACATTTTAATACATCATACAGTAACATTAATTGCTGCACTAGCACCGCACACGAGATTCGTTCGACTCGATTTCTTTTTTATAAAATAAAATATCCAAGCACACAAGTAAAACAATGTAGGTATGTAGGTACATTAAAGTGACCACCAACACATTGCAGTTCACAAAAAAAAATAAAAAAACCTGACAAACAAACCAATAAGGACTCTCATAAGGAACATTACTTTTGGCTACAATTCAATAAGAAAAAATAAATTGGTTTTCATGCTCACTTGCAATAGTAGAGTCGTCCTTCCTTGGCGGAATGTACAGTCCAACCATCTTTAAGCTTTTCCTGTAACACGTCAAGATGTCTTCCGATTTCATTCCAATTTGAAGCTGAAAATGTAGTCACTCCTGTTATAAACTTTCTTATTGGTCCTTTTTCTGGAGCTGTGGTTGCATCTTCCGTAGTTGTATTTATTTGCTGTTGCTTTGATTGTATTACCGGTGCCTTACCCAAGCCATTTTCGATTTGTGGCGAGCATGACGATGGTGGTGGCTGAGCATCGTTAGTTGTATGCCCCGAAGGCAATAGCATCTCGTTGGTACATCCGTTTAAATCTGCAACGATGAAATTACTAAAGAATTATTTTTCATATTTTTGTTTTGCTTCAAGGTTGGTAATTTGAAGGTAACTGCTAGATGTAATGCAAGAAAATGGAAAACTAAACTCAAATATAAAATGGAATCAAATATGTACGAATTGAAAAAAAATTCCCGAAAATACAAGGAATTCATATAATATAACAATACCTATCTATATGTATCAAAGCAAAAAAGAACCTTATTACTGATAGAAGACCCTTGATCAATATTTTTTTTTGATCTCAGTAACAATCAATTGTCGCAAGCAGTGGCGTAGCTAGGGGGACAAGGGCCCTGGTGCATAGGGAGAGAATCGGGCCCTTCTCCCCTCTTTCCGCGTAGTTTGAACTTATATTGTCCTTCAAAATTATTGACACGGAATAAGAATAGGAAACAGTGAGTTGAATCATCCCTATCCATACGTTGTCTCTATCAAAATCTTCATGTGTTCAATGGAAGAAAAAAGGATTAAATAAACAACGACGCACATGACAATATAGAATATTTATTAATTAAGAGAACAAACGAACTCTAGCAGAAAGCGGTTTCGTAAAAAAGCTATCTAGCTTGGGCATTTTTTTTTACTTTCTTCTCTTTCTTGGCGTTGTTTCCGCTTTGTGGCACCGCTACGTTCCTTTTTTCTTTCCATAATTTTCAATTGTTAACTATCGAAATTTTAGAAATTCGGAGTACTTACTGAGATTTTCCTATATTGCTTGTCAATGTTTAGCATAGATTACAGGAAGCTCAACAAAAAAGAACCATAAAACAGCTTGTTTGGTAATGATGCGGTAAAATCATTATTAACTCATAAGAAGATATTATAGTTTCTATAGTAGCTCGTTGTCAATTTGAACTTGAGTTTAGAACAAAGATAGTAAATAAGAACTGATGCAAGGCAAGAGCGAATGAAAAGTTATTTAAAAAGTTGATGGGCGGAATTGGCGAATTGATCTCACGACCGTCAAGCACGTGAGCTGATCCAATGTGCTACGGGCGTACTCATCCAAACTACCATATAACTGAAATAACGATAACAGACAAACAAACAGCACATGCTTATCGAGGACCTTGGCGCATGTGTTGAAAATGTCAAATAAGGAGTTTTATCATTGGTGATGTTGATTGAATAAAAAAAATAGAAATTGAAAGAAAAAAAAAACAGAATAAATATAATATAAAATATATAATATAAAATTCTTCTTGAGCCCCGAGTCTCGAGCCTGCTCACAAGAATTTTATTTTTTTGGAATTTTTTAAATTTTTAATTTTTTTTTTTCAAAGCTGAGGCTAGAGGGCCCCCTGAGCTCCGGGGCCCTGGTGCACTGCACCGCCTGCCCCTATGATAGCTACGCCACTGGTCGCAAGTTCTGGATAGAGAGTTGTAAGCAATGTAAGCGCCTACTGTACTATTTTCGAACTTATACACTTTACAAGATTTTGAGTACAAAGTAAAGTATAGCAGGAGTTTCTGTTCTCTGATCTGTGTTTTTATTTTTGAATGGAATTATTACTTAAGCAGACTTGGGGTGCCTATGAATGGAAGTATGGTTCGTATTACACCAATATCTTTATAGAGGTGTATAATTACGTATAGCGTATAGGTATGTAAAATTTTAGAATTATTTTTTTTTTGAATTTGCGTAAGCAGTTATACCGAATATAATGAGGTAGGAGTTTTTGATAGTCTAAAGTTCCAAGTAGTTGGAAAGATTTTAAGGCGCCTATTGAATATTGAAAATTTGCAAAAAAAAAAAGTTTTAAAAGTTTTGCGTAGCTGTTATTGCGTTTTTATTGAAAGTTGGGGGTTAATATTATTATTTAGAAAACTTATGTTATCTTCAATAAAAAAAAATCGTTAGAGCGGTTTTTCTAAAACTATGCAGACAAAACAGTACCAAATATTGCAATGTTTAGTTTGAAAAATACTGCTTAACTATTTAGCTGAAAACCGATTAAAAGTTATTGTTCGTGTAAAGTTTTATCGAAATCCAAGATGGGGTTTGCAAGATATGAACACTTTTTAAAATGATCGTTTTCGGTGCATCGAATATAAAATTAAGTTAAGTTTGCACTTTGGTCAAAATCGTTACTTCCGTTTTCAGGAAAACTAAACAAAACTAAATTTTTAAAAAATACTAATTTCAAAAATCCATTGTACGATAATATAGAGAAAAACTGAGTTTGCTACTAATTTATAAATGACTACATTACCTTAGAAATTAATTTTTTTTACAGCCGTAAAACCGTTTCGAGATATGTCAAAATTTCAAAAGTACCATTATCGAACTTCTAGCCAAAAACTGGATATGCAGCCATGGTAGCATCACCTAATTAAGCTTAAATATCAATTTTGGTTAAAATCGTTAAAGCCGTTTGCGATCAAATCAAACTGGTACGAAAATTGTATATGGGAAGTTGCCTTGCAAGAAAAAAAAAAACGGCCCCGAGCTGTAAGCCCACAAACTCCAAATCCGAAGTTTGAACGAAAGACGTTCAGGCTGTAGGACTGTGGAAGGACGGACAAACAGACAGACGGACAAACGGACAGAATCTTGCAAAGCACTTTTTAATTTCAAAATTGGTTAGTATCTCAAGTTCGAAATTTTGTACGAAAACAATATCTTTCTCTTAGTTCCAAACGTTATTGGTCCTTTCCACACACTGAATTAATTTATTTGCATTGAAAAATATTAGTGGACCTGTGCCATTCCAACTATGAACGGTACACTCTATGACCTCAAAACGAACAATTTGAAATTCTAAAGTTTTTAAAAACCGCGTGATGGTAAGAAGTAATAGATTTAGGCATAAGTATGGGATGTTATTTAAAATGCTTACATATTTTTTTATATTATCTTTAGTATTATGTATGTATATTTAGAATAAAATCGTTAAAGCGTTTTTTTGTAAAGCTATGGAGACAAGAAATTAACAAATGTTGAAATGTTAAGTTTGAAAAGTACTATTGCTTAACTAACTGTAGAGCTGAAAATCTAGTAGGTGTTAGATATTGTTCGGGTTTTTGGGAAGTACTTATTTTGCTATAAGTTTGAAATCGTACTTTCAAGTACATTATACATACAATTTCAATTTATTTGCAATAATCTTAACACAGAAAGATACACTATCTTCTAAAATTGTGCAAGCTTCAATAATGTATTCATTACATATGTTACTGTTTAGAAAAAACAAGAGAGAACAAAGAAACTTAAGTAGATAGAATTTCATTAAAGGTAATTGGGTTCATGGATATATAAATATTAGCTTAAGTACCTACATTGTAATATGACTTGTTTAAAATAGAAGGAAAAGTACAATATAATAAAAATAATCAAAAGCATTGAAAATAATCTTCATCATCACTACCTCAAAGCGCCTCCAGATGCCGCCTAAGTCTGTTCTTGAACTGAGATGTACAGCTTATTGCTCGAATGTATTGTGGTAGGGAATTCCACAGCCTAATAGCGTTTATTAAAAATTGACGCTTAGAAATTAAATAAGAGAAACGTACTGGCGCAAGACCAGAAGTTCTAGATCGCTTTGTGGGTATCATATTGTAAAGATAGAGTGGTTGACAGGTATGTAATACATTGTGCAGCAGATTTATTGTCCTAAATTTGAACAGATTTTCCAGCGAGAGGCCATATATAGATTTTGAAAAACTAGAAACTTGGTCATACCTCCTTAGTCCGTAAATGTGTTGGGCAATACTGTTATATGCAACATTAATTCTTCTTTTATGTTCAAAGTCACAATTTCCATATATTTCACAACCAAACAATAAGATTGGAATGACTAATGTCTTGGCTAGTATTATCCTAGTCTTTATGGGTGTAATTTTTTGAGTTGTCCATAACATTCGGAGGCTCCCATATACTTTTCCTAGCGTCAACCTAATGTGGTTATTCCATGTAAGAGTTCTGTTGGCTCCCTGAAATTACGCCAAAGGAAATTACGCCAAAAAGTGTTTTGGAAAAAAGACCTAAATAATTGGGGCGTAATAATTTTGGCAAAAACGCCAAAAACTAAAAATGAAAATTCGCCAGAATACCAGGACATGATTTTGGAAAAAGTTTATTCTTTTGGCATAATTTCCAAATTTGATTTGGAAATAAGACCAAAAAATATGTTTTATTTCTGGCTAAATTTCCAGAATTTATTATGGAAATTAGGCTCAAAACTCGTTGTGGACGTATTTAGCTATTTAGCCATATTTAGTTATTCGGAAATAAAACTAAATATGCGCAAGGAAACGCGGGGGGGGGGGGGGGGCGGTCCGCCGCGTCAGGCGGCTGCGCATTTGGCGGCTACGATCGCGCGGTCGCGTGGCCGCCCGCCGCGTTCATCAATGCTTTGTAGAACTTAATTTAAGAACTTCGCAATCTGGAACCTAAGACATTGAAACTTTCCAATTCTTTTAAGATTGCACTGAAACGCTACTAAGCGAAAACCCGTTAACTTATATACCTACCTACTGATTACGCGTGATCGCACGTGCTACATCAATGCTCTTGAAACTTAATGGCAAAACAACATAAAAACTAAGCCAAACAATGCAGCTTTATGGTGCTTTTTTTCTAAAAGAAAATGTTTGCCGTATTTTCCTTTTTAATTTGGAAAATAGACCAAAAACTTTTCTGGTGTTTTTTCCAAAATATTTTTCTTGGGCTTGTTTTCCATTTTCCTTTAATGGAAAAAATGCCCAAAACATTTATGGAAAAATAAGCCAAATTTCGCGGCACTTGCGCCAAAATATTTGGGCGTTTTTTTCCTAGGAAAAACCACCATAACTTTGTATGGAGATTTTTGGGCTTTTTTTCCATTTTCATTTTTTTGGCGTAATTTCCTTTGGCGTAATTTCAGGGAGCCAGTTCTGTTGAAGGTTATACCCATGTTCTTAGCCGTATCGACAAAATCAATAGGTGTATCACACAGATATACTTTAGGTAAACCTACAACAAGAAATTTAAATGGCTTTTTCAAAAAATGTAAATTTTGTATAGGCACGATAGATTTGATTTCTTTCAGACTAGAAATTACCTTAGGGGTGCATTTTTGTTACAATCGTATAGACAGTTCTTAAGATAGGTGCAATTTTCAAAACTCCAGAAACTGGGTACCTATTCAACCGTCATCAACCGTTGAAATCGTTATAGCCATTTTTATGTAAGCTATTGCAAAAAAAATTTATTTGCTATCATACCAAGTTAGAAAGAACCATCTTAATTTCGGAATGCATTTCTGTTAAAATCTTATGGACCGTTTGCAAAAAAGGTTGCAGAGAACTTTAAGCCCGCATGCCCTAAACCGGAGATTGAAGCAAATCCGTCCAGCCGTTTAGGCTATAGACCTCAGGAGCCGACGGACAGAATTGGCGGACCCACTTTTTTGCGTTCCTCTGTTGCCGTAATGTTAGAATTAATTGAAATCTCAAGCTCGAAACATATCCTTTTAGTTGTCCCAAAAATAGATTCATAGGTATTAAACTCACCCAAACGAATATTTATCAGGAAATAGCTCTTAGGTAAGTTCCTATTTTAATTTGTTGAGCGGGCATTTTTCTATTGATAATGAGAAAGTTATTTAACCTTAAAAATGATAAAGGAAACTTTTTTGAACTAGTATCTCTACTAAAACTTCAAATTACTCTAAACTTCTTCCGACAAAGTTTAAAGCAAAATATTGCAGGTCAAAATTAAAATTTAACTTTATTTCAATATGCAAATTGGCAACTACAAACAACTCCATACTCCACCGGTGTTATGCCATTTCCCGCTGATAAAACCAAACGATATGCATAACAGCGAAAACACTTCATTGTGTGGGCGCATAATTCATTTGTTCGTTCCTCATTTTTTTAAAATAACAAATCCCCTCCCGCTATCTGTAAACAAGAAAAAACTTAGTTTGAAAGTAATCACAACATTTATTTCCAGTGATGCCTTGAAATTTCGCCCCTATTGTGTGTTTTTTACATCCCCTTCCTTTGTTCCTATGTTCCTAGTTGATCCTAGGATTTCATTCACTAAACACAAAAACAAAAAATGTTTCCAAGAGAAAAGAACTTGTTTTGAATTGCAAAATATTTACTTGTCTATCTTGGCAAAAGACAACACGATTTCGTTCTACAATTTAATTTTATTTTACTGCCCACGAACAACAGTAAAAAAAGATGGGCATCCTTTGTCTGGCACCACCATACAACTATCCTCACCGTACCTACTAAAAAAAATTTATAAAAAAAAATTGTAAATGCTGTGGATTGTTAATTAGGATTTTAATTTAAAAGGGTTTCCATTCTACTGCACAGATGATGTTCAATTTAATCAGCTAAAGTCCCTTCGTTCATCTGTTCAGTTCACTGGCAAATAAACTGGGCCGACGAAATCTTGAGTCTGTTCCACTAAAAAGGACGCAGTAGGGTACCTAAGTGAAAACAATCCCGAGAATTCTTTAAAAGGATTAATAAAATCGAATTGGGATTGTTATTTAATTTAAAAATCTAAGACATGGGACCGACGCCGACGCGACGAACGGGGAAGCCAAAATACAATTCATCAGTTCTTTTTAACTTTCTCCATTACGTAGTAAGAGAAAGATATTGTTTTCGTACAAAATTTCGAACTCGAGATATTAATCCATTCTGAAATTACGACGATAGAGGAACTCAAAAAAGTGGGTCGCAAAATTCTGTCCGGTCTGTCTGTCTGTCCGTCCTTCCACAGGCCTACAGCCTAAATGCTTCCCGAATTACGTTCAAACCTCGGATTTGGAGTTTTTGGGCTTACCTACAGTTCGGGATGGCTTTTTTTTTTGCAAGGTAACCTCAATATTAATGGTACTTCCCAGCATAAAAAATGTTCGTACCAGTTTGATTTGATCGAAAAAGGTTCTAACGATTTCAACCGAAATTGATATTTAAGCTTAAGTAGGTGAGGCTACCACTGCGTACCCAGTTTGGGCTAAAAATTCGAACAACGGTACTTTTGAAATTTCGACATATCTCGAAAACGGTCTATACGATTGTAACAAAAATTATTTTCTAATGTTATGTGGTCATTTATAACTTAATAGCAAACTCAGTTTTTCTCTTTATTATCGTACAATGGATTTTTGAAAAAAGTAATTTTTTTTTTAAATTATTTTTTTTTTCAGTTTACCGGAAATCGGCGATAACTATTTTGACCAAAATGCAAACTTAGAGTCAAATGGATATTTTCAAAACTATTGTGTCCTCAATTTTCGATTTGCTGAAGACTCTGAAAGTCAGTCAGACTCGCACTAAACCAGAAAGTTTCGTGCGACCCAGTCGTGCACTTTATTTTTTTTGTGATTGTACACTTGAGTGTGGTACTCTTAGAATAACAATGATAAGTTTCATTTGAACTTATTCAAAAATCAAAAGCGATCAATAGGGAATTACTCCAATACGTAAAAGGACTATGACACTTTGTTAACCTTGTTCTCGTATTAGGTACCTACTAAAAATAGAAATAGAAAAAGCTAAGGACAATTCAGTTGGAAAAAATATGTTAAAAGTTTGGGATCGAAGTTTAACGGAATGCGGTAATTTGTGTGTAATAAAGCAAACAATTGGGCATTCTGAGGAAATGATTAAAAACAGTAAGGAAAAGAATTAGTTGGATCTTAACTATGGGAAATCGGACCGACTGAAGTTCGTTTGTACTACTAGTTGTACCTAATTAAAACTTATATCTCTTCTTCCTTTTTTTTTAACTATTTCAACTCCCTTTTTGTATTATGATCGCTAATACCATTCTTTAACGACTTGATTGATTCCTAACAATGATGTGCGGGCCTTGGTAGGTCCAAAACCGACCAAATAAATATTCACTCTACGCCAGACAATAGACAAAAAAACAACAAGTTCAGATCGATACTCACCATCTTTTTATCGATTTTAAGACCGCATCCCGCATATCTATGAGCTATGACAACATTTATAGTTATATACAGAGCCATGTGTAGTTTTGGCTTCCCTGTCAAAACTGTCAGATTGTGCAGAGTGGCGAATGAGAAAGCTCCCTGCTCCATGAAGGTCGGAAAAAAATCTCACAGAGATCTTTGCGTTTTTTGACATCAAAGGTCTCGGCGAGATAAGAAACCCGCAAACCAATACAATACAATACAAGGAGCACAACTTTCCAAACGTCTGTACAACTTCTTGCATTTTTTTGATGACGACATTGACATCATTGGCAGAAGACAGGGAGCTGTCATTATTGAACATTTTGCTTAAACTTTTTCAGAATTAACTGTGAAAAACATGGGAAATTTATGATGAAATGATTTGGCACGGATCAACAAGCCAAAGTTGTTCAATTTTATTTTGAAAGTCGGCATTTGATTATTCAGGGACAAAGAAGGAAGTTTCTTTCATGTTGAAAATGCACCTAGCAACAATTTATTGGTTCTTTGGGTTAACCTAAAAAATAAGGTGTATGCAAATAAGCCAAGTCAAATTTTTTGAATGATTTTAATTTACGTTGCGACGTTCTATGAAGAAGGAGGATTAACGGCAAACTCTACGAGCTATACAGCGACACCGACCTGGTCAGTAAGGTACGGATCAATTGTTTAAGATAGCTAGTACCTATAGATCGAATGGACACCAATTCCAAATCGATGCTTCATATAGCAATTGATCTTTTGACACAAGCTCTAAATCAGCATTCTCTGTATAGGTAGACGGGAGACGGTAGACCAACAAGCAGAGTGGATTGCAGGAGTTTATACGATTCGATCGTTTGCATTCTCAAAACCAACAAAACAGTTTGGGACATTTTAAATGTATTTCGGTTCTTGCTGCTACAGGCACTCACTCGAGTCAGCGTTTTCTGCATGAATTTAGGATCTGGTCGTGGAAAATACCATACGCCATAGTGGGGTTTTTAGTCAGTTGCCCGAAGCTATAAATTCTTAACTACAGCCAATCACACACCGGATGAAATAAAGAAATTTTAAGCAACTGGTTCATAAAAGTTACCATAACTAAACTCATATTCTCACAACCATTTGTTAGTATCTACGAGTTTTGTTGCCATATCTGAGTCACAAGCTTTCTCAGTAGGTTATAGTTTTTGAGTCTGACAAAACGTTTGCCATTGGAAAAGTAACTCAATTTATTTATTGATTTTCAGTTCCGTAATTGCCCAAATAAGTGAAAACCAATTACGAAATTTGGGTGAAAAGAACGCCTTCTGAATGGAGAATTAGAGTTTTACGTTTCTACATATAATAGCAGGAAGTGCTTCATAACTATTGATGATCTTTTAGTGAACGAGTGTTTCAGACAGTTACAACCTTATTTATAAACTCACCGTATTAGTATGTGTGAATATGTCTACAAATGGCCTGGCATTGAATTTGGGGGTCGTTGGTAGAATAGAAATAGGAAGACACATAGATATATGATTGCAGTTTGATATTTCAGCAGTACCTCCGAAGACTTCTCGGAATTGTTTTAGATAATTTGACTTTTTATTGTGTAAAATTATTTCATTTACAAAACTAATCAGAGCCGATGTCGGTTTCAGGGCAAAAAGTTAATAAATTTCTTTGTTCAATGTAATAGTTTATCGAAATTCTTACCTATATAGACACAAACCGGCGCAGGGACATAAGTCCACGAGATATAAGTCCATAATGGACTAACGTCCCATTTCGGTGGGACATGGGTCCACTTTTTCATTATGGACTTATGTCTCATCGAAGCGGGACATAAGTTCCGAAATTGTTTTGTCGAAGATGGGACATTAGTCCCAAATTTTATAATAATAATAATAATAGTTGGCGCAACAGGTCTGTAGGTACCCAGGGCCTAGCTTCTCGCAACCATTCGTTTTGTGTGAGTTTTTTTTTAGTTTTTGGAACGATCTACAATTTTATGCCGGCTCCAAACGGGCCGATTGAGAAGCTTAGGGAATTAGGGTTTTTGCGGGATTCGATTTCGAACCTGGAACCCTCGCTTAGTAGTCCAACACACTAACCATTAAGCCACTGCGACCACAGTCCCAAATTTTACCATAGATAATATTTAGCAAAACGTCGTGGATCTCCAATAGGCATCGAATACTTCAAATTAGGCGCACGAGTTATGTTAGGAACACACATTTCCAACGACGATCATATCAACATGAGTGATATGACACCAGCAGAGGGACGACTAGTTTTATAACCCGAGAAAGGACAAGGGTCCACTATCATACCCAGCTGCAAACAATAAACTCTGTGAGTTATGACCGACGCCTTTGGTTATCAGCTCAACAATAAACTCTGTGAGTTATGACCAACGCCTTTGGTTATCAGCTCAACAATAAACTCTGTGAGTTATGACCGACGCCTTGGTTATCATCTGTTATCCATTAATGTAAGATTTATTATGGACGCCACCTAATATCTAAGTATAAATAAGAGTAGATTTGTAACTTAGAGATCAGTTTAGATTTGTCAACGTAAATGAGCAGATCGGCTCAAACTTAAATAAATATATATTTTTAAATAAATAATATTTGTTTTATTTAATTGGCGCAGTCGGTAGGATCCTTATTAAACATATACAAGTAAAATATATGTCCCTGAAAGGATTCAAGTGATCGAACTAAGTTCCGCAATTAAAAGTAAATTAATTACAGGACCAAAGTTCCTAAAAAGAAAAATTTGTGAACCGTGAGTAAATTGTGAAAAGTGGTGTTCAAAATTCGAAAGAATATTATACACAAATTCTCCAGGAGAACACTAAACAAATAATCCAGAAATTCACAAAGAAAAGAAAATATTTTTTTTTTCACATATACCTTGTGTCTTGTCAATAACTAAACAAAATACATAAGAGAAAAGAAAATAAAGATGGCAAACGCTGAACAAACAGGAGTCATCAACCGATTGGAAAAGATCCCCACATTCGAAGGATCCAACGAAGACGTTATAAATTTCTCAAACCATGTGAGCTATTTATACGACCTTCTTGATGTCCCCTACCAACCTTTGGCGAACCTCATCATATGCCACAAGATACAAGGAGAAGCAGCGAATTCAGCACGAAGGGCCCCAGAAGCCACATGGAACTCCATCAAAATTTGTCTCCTCGAGGACTACGGAGTCAAAGAAACATACGAGCAGATTCTCCAAGATCTTCACGCAGTACAAGCAAGAGATGTAAACACCCTATACCACCAACTGAACAACATCCTACAAAAACTTAATAAGAAAAGTAAGTTAGAACCTAGTGCTATTTTTACTACAACAAATAATGAAAATATTGTATTAAACAAATTTACCAATAACTTAAACGCCCCTCAGGCAAGCGTAATAATTGCACAAAACGTTACCACTTTGAGTAATGCATATCACCTCTTAAGTAGATATAGACAACTTAATGATTATACTAGAATGCCAGTAAATTCTTTTAATACTCCACAAAGAAATAATTTTAATCAAAGGCAGAATGTTTTCCAACCTAGGCAGAACCCACCGTCCTTTAACAATCAAAATAATTATCGCAACTCTAACCATAATAACAATCGAAATAATTACCGACCTAGAATAGATATGAATAATTCTGGACAGATAAGAGCACATAATGCTCAAATCTTAGGACAAAGAAACCCTAACAATAATTTTAGATTTGGATTCAGTAATTCCAATCAATTTAGAAATACTCCACAACCCATGGAAACCAATAATTTAAGTCAAACTAATCAAGGAGAGGTAAATTTTATAAACCCCGGGAGGTTGAGACACTTCCCGTAATATCTGTCCACATACAAGGACATAGACTGAGACTTCTAGTAGATACAGGAGCATCAGTTTCTATATTAAAGATAGATAAATTAGAGCAGTACCCTAGAATTAAGTTAGAGAAGCCAATATCCATGGCAACAATAGATACAAGGACACAAGTCACGGAAGAAATCATATCCCCTCTTCCTGAAGAATTCAATGAGCCGAACTCTACGATGACGTGGAAGCTGTTGAACTTCACTAATACCAAATTCGATGGAATCTTAGGCACGAATATCCTAAAACCGATCGAAGCTCAAATAGATTTTAAGTCTGCATATTTAAAAATAAATAATATGAAAATACCCTTCACAGAAAATGAAGAAAGCAATGTTAATACATGCCCCTATAATTATGAGGATATAACTCAGATGAACGTAAATCATCTAAGTATTAAAAACCTTATACCAAAAGATTTAAACCATGAAGAATATAGAGAGCTTCAGGAGTTTTTGCATGAAAATAGAGATCTCTTCTACAAAGAAGGAGACACACTTAGTTCAACTACTCAAACAACACATAAAATAAGAACAACTGACGATGCACCCGTTTTTACAAAAATATATCGTTATCCCAAAATCCACGAGGAAGAAATTGATAAACAAATATCACAAATGCTCCAAGACGGAGTAATAAAGAAAAGTATTTCCCCTTACGCATCTCCAATATGGGTTGTGCCCAAAAAAGAAGACAACTCAGGTACAAAAAAATGGAGAATCGTTATAGACTATAGGAAGTTAAACGAAAAAACAATAGAATATAAACATCCAATACCTCATATAGATGAACTCTTAGATAAAATAGGTAGATGTCAATACTTCACCACATTGGATTTAGCAAAAGGTTTCCACCAAATAAAAATGCATCCACAGGATATAGAAAAAACAGCCTTTTCGACACCTTCCGGACACTACGAGTTTCTAAGAATGCCTTTCGGTCTAAAGAATGCTCCAGCAACATTCCAATGTATGATGAATGAAGTCTTAGGCGAATACATAGGAAAGATCTGCGTAGTTTATCTAGATGATATTCTTATATTCTCCACTTCATTAAAAGAACATTTAATAAACTTAAATCTTATATTTAAGACATTACGAAAATTTAATTTAAAAGCCCAAATAGACAAATGTAACTTCCTTAGGAAAGAAACCCAATTCCTTGGACATACAATTACTTCCAACGGAGTAAAACCAAATCCAGATAAAATAAGCACCATCCAAAAAATAGAAATACCTAAAACCCCGAAGCAAATTAAAAGCTTCCTAGGACTGACAGGGTATTATCGACGGTTTATTAAAGATTACGCTAAAATAGCGGGGCCAATGACTAGGAATCTGAAGAAGAATGCAAAGATCGATGTAAACGATTCTGAATACAGAAAAGCATTTGAAGAACTCAGAGATTCTCTCATAATAGAACCCATACTAGCATATCCCGATTTCAATAAGAAATTCGTCTTAACGACAGATGCTAGCAATTACGCAATAGGAGCCGTCCTTTCCCAAGAAGGACACCCAATTAGCTATATCTCCCGAACATTAAATGATCACGAGAAAAACTATTCTACAACAGAAAAGGAATTGTTAGCAATAGTGTGGTCAGTGAAATACTTAAGACCCTACTTATATGGTAGACCCTTTGACCTCAAAACAAATCATCAACCACTTAAGTGGCTACAAATAAAAAATCTAGGTAGAGACATTTCACCACGACTACAGAGATGGATACTCCAGTTAGGAGAATACGATATACATATAGAATATTTAAAAGGTACAAGCAATACTGTAGCTGATTTCTTGAGCAGAGAAATAAAAAATGCAGATGAAATAAACATGTTAGAAGATGAAGAATCAATGCAACCGACAATACATTCCCAACAAGAAGAAGCGAATGATCACTTCCCTATTAAAGATAGTGCAGTAAACATATTTAAACAACAAATAATATTGAAAGCAGGAAACGGACTTCGAAAAGGAAAAGGAAATAACAGGATATATATAGGAATAAAGGAAATTAACAAAAACGAATTCAATAACCGTTTAATTCCTCTAGTTGACAACAAGAACACAGGAATATATACAGATTTGTCAGACACTGAATATAACCTACTTCAACAAAAATTTGATAGAACTATTTGGAACAAGAATAAAATTCCATAAATGTCAATACTTTGCGAAAGATATGAAATCCGAAGAAGAAGCTATCAAGCAAATAAAAATGTACCATGAAAAAGAAACAGGACATTCTGGTATAGAAGAAAACTACAGAGGACTTAGAACTAAAATTTATTTCAAAAACCTAAGAGAATTAATAAATGACGTCATTAATAGTTGCAATATTTGTAAGCAGTCAAAATACGACAGAAGACCTGTAAAAGAAAAATACCATCTAACGGAAACCCCTAAAGATATTAATGAAATTGTACACATAGATATCTATTGCATAGCCAAAACAAAATTTCTCACCTCAGTTGATAAATTTAGTAAACTAACTACAACCACGTATGTTCCCAATGTTTCACATGAAACCTTAGAAGAAACTATTTTACAGATAATAGCCGTAAACGGAAAAGCAAAGAGATTCGTGATGGATAACGAATTTAACTTCCCTAGGATAATAAAATTATTAGAAGATCTCGAAATAGAGACCCATTTTACGAAACCAAACAGTCACACAGGTAATTCTGACATTGAAGTCTTCCACAGAACTTTGGCAGAGAAAGTAAGAACAATACTTAATGGAAAAGTTAACCCAACTGTACATGAAATTCGAAAAGCAGTGCATAAAGCAAATCTTTTTTATAACACGTCCATACATGCAACGACCAAACAAAAACCATATGATATTCAAAATGGAAGAATCATTAAAAAACCACTTTATGAATTGATGCTCAAAAATAAAGAAAAAGTCATAAATAATCTTAATAAAAATAGAGAAGAGTACATTGATAACAGAATCGAAGGCTTTGTAAAGAATTCAAGAGCAGACCGCCATAAAACGCAACCAAGATATAAGTTCAGTAAACTCAACAATCAGCACCCAACGAACATACAAAAGGAAAGAGTCACTCGATCAAAGAACGAGGAAAATTTGATAAGAACTAGCCAGAGAACCAAACATTCTCGAAACAAATAATCCTTACTCAGTTCAATCTCGGAAGTCAAACAATAAAGACGTGAATAAAAAAAAAAAAAAAAAAAAAAAAAAAATGAAAATCTTAACACTAGCCATACTATTATCAGTCACAGTTTTAGTAAAGAATAAAATAATTATAGAAGAAATCAATAATAACAACGGTTACTCGGTAATTCGATACGATCAAGTGGAAGTGGTCAATAAATATAATTCAATAATACATATAATAAATGTCACAGAAATAAGTTCAGTTATAAAGATCATTAAAGAACAATGGTTAAACCAAAAGGAAGTTTTGTTAAAATCACCGTCGGATAGATCCTATATAACGATCGAAAAGGAAATAGACTTGATCCAGGGAGAATTGCAAAGTGTAAGAGGACACAAACAAGGAAATCTTAAAAGAAATGTTAGGAGTTTATTTAACTTAGGAGGTAGAGCACTCAATATTTTATTCGGTACTATGGACGATGAAGACAGAGTAGAAATTGAAAACCAAATTAAGATTATAACGGAAAATAATCATCATCTTATAAAAAACAATAATAATCAATTGAAGATAAATAGCCAGATTCAAAATGAAATAGAAATTTTAAGACACGCAGTTTTAACCAAAACTAAGCATGAATTGGGATTTCAGCTAGAATTTCAAATGGCCGAGAAGAGACTAGTAGTGTTAGAATACTTACGTAAAATAGACAAAATTAAAGAGTTAATAGAAAAAATACAAAATATTATTTTGGCTAGCCGATTACAAATTATGACGACAAGCTTACTAACCACGGAAGAAATTCAAAACTTTGATATAAATTTAAGTAAACTAAAAAACATTAAACTTTCGATTGGAGAATATTCAGATGACCTTATAATTTTTATAATTCAAATACCAGATAGAATATCTACCTTTGATAAGTATTTGTATACACCAATCCCGAATGAAAAATTTATGGAAATAGATACTAAAGAGGAAGATATGATAAAGAATAATAACACCTTTTTAAAATTTGAAAATAATAAAGAACTCAGGCACTTAAAACCTGTAAAAAACTGTTTAATGAAAGAGGATTGTATGATGAAAATTAATAAAGAAATTAATGTAATTCTAGAATTAAGAAAAGGCGTATTACTAATAAAAAATAGTAACACAAAAATTAACAGTTCTTGTGACGAACGAAAAATAATAGCGATAAAAAGAAATGTGCTTATTCATTTTGAAAATTGTAAAATTGTTATTAATAATGAAGAATATGAGAACCAAAGAATTATTGTAAAACAACCAATTAGTATTGACTTAGAAGACATGTTAAATCTAACAACAATAGCTAATAAAAATATAAGCTGGAATATTACAAAAAATAATAATATTGATCGAATAATAGAAAGATATTCAAATCATTCAAAAGTTCACTTTAGTATACATGGAACTGTAATTATTGTAATTATTGTCATATTTGTAGTATTTTATAAAAGATTGTTCCAGGAGAAACAACAAGCTAAGGGAGGAGGAGTTATGTTAGGAACACACATTTCCAACGACGATCATATCAACATGAGTGATATGACACCAGCAGAGGGACGACTAGTTTTATAACCCGAGAAAGGACAAGGGTCCACTATCATACCCAGCTGCAAACAATAAACTCTGTGAGTTATGACCGACGCCTTTGGTTATCAGCTCAACAATAAACTCTGTGAGTTATGACCAACGCCTTTGGTTATCAGCTCAACAATAAACTCTGTGAGTTATGACCGACGCCTTGGTTATCATCTGTTATCCATTAATGTAAGATTTATTATGGACGCCACCTAATATCTAAGTATAAATAAGAGTAGATTTGTAACTTAGAGATCAGTTTAGATTTGTCAACGTAAATGAGCAGATCGGCTCAAACTTAAATAAATATATATTTTTAAATAAATAATATTTGTTTTATTTAATTCACGCGAGTTGCTACCATTGTATTATGAAATGTGTATGGGACAACCCCTCTGCTTGGGTTTACTGTTGGATTACGGGGTGGGTGCGAGGTATTTTACGTATATTTTTTGTTGAATTTTAAAATTGTTGGGTGGGACATAAGGCCCAACATTTTTGCTTGGGACTTACGAGTATGTCCCGCTTCGATGAGACGTAAGTCCATAATCAAAAAGTGGAATTATGTCCCACCGAAGTGGGACTCAAGTCCATTATGAACTTATGTCTCGTGCACTTATGTCCCTGCGCCACACAAACCTCGTTTAGTAAAATTACTGCGGAAAAATGTTTATAAATCACAATTTCAGAAAAGTCACGTAGACTTTTAGACGTTTAACAAAACAACATCGTAGAGGCGTCGAAAGAGAATCTAATAAATACGGCTGTTACAGTTTACAAATTGTGCCACAAAGTTGAAATTTCGTGACAAAGTTGAAATTTATATGAGCTTAGAGTAGGATGTCCGGTGAAACGTTTGTATAGTCCCTTTCCTAGTGGAGTTGCGTGAAATAGGTAGTTCGAATGATGGAACGAACATGGAACGTTTTTTTTTTTAATGGAACTAGTTCGTGGGAACTTGTCCGCGGAAATATTTAGTTCGATTAAAAAGTATCATTTGTGCACAAGATTATTTTGTGGTTTGGTCCCCACCTTCTGCCAAAGATGCGGTTACATGCGTAGAAACGATTCTAAGTAAGTTTCCTATCGAGGATCATACCTAGGTATTTCGCCCTATATGTCAACTTTAGAGGTATAACCTCAAGAGTTGGTGGCTCGAATTGTGGTATTATTCTTTTGTTTTTAAAAAGGACAAGCTCGTTTTTTTGAGGATTAACTCCAATTCCGCATTGCTTTGCCCATGTACTTAGTTTTTTTTAGTCAATTCCTTAACAGGTCATTTATGGTTTGTAAGAATTTTTCCTTTGCAAGCACGACTACCTATATCATCTGAGATCTGATGCGTATGCAGTTACCGTGACCCCCATATTCTTGAATCTAATAAGTGCCTCATTAATGACAAGAACCCAGAGTAAAGTGGAGATGACCTCTCCCTGCCTCTTGCAGCATTTACTCCAAATTCAGTTTCACTTGTTTTCGCGTTGATGTTCCTTTCGCTAAGTAAATTTAGAATCACATTAATAAGATTGGCATTGGAATTCTGTAGTGCTCTCTTTACTGCGCACATTTAAACATTATTGTATATTCTTTAACTTTTAATGACTTGTTTATAGTGCTAACGACCTCACGCTATGCGGTTTCCACCCCTTTGCCTTTAATATAAGCATGTTGGGCGGAGGAAATTGCGCTCTCATCTATCCGAATACGTATTCAGACGTTCATCCGTTTTTCAAAAGTTTTTAGAATAATGATGATGTCAGACTTATCGGCCAGAAGACTTTGGCGGCGGTGTGGCATGATTTACCCGTCTTCGGAATGAAGATGACCTTAACCTCTCGCCAGGTTTTAGGAATGTTACCGCATTCAGCGAATGAATAGTATTTTTAAGACCGGTGTAATAATGGTCCTAGCTTTCTGGAGCATGACTGGAAAATTGCCGTCGTATGGTTATGACAGGATAAGGTAGGTACGGTTAAACAACATTCCGAGATTTTTGGCGGTTTCGACATACGTTACCGGGGTATTATGGAGGACTGCAGGAGGAAAGTACGAAAGGTAAACTTTTTCTTTGATATCACGAGGCACCAACAAGCGATGTCTTCGCTTTCTTCGTTAACTCAGCTTCCCCATAATGCACACAACCTGTTTTTAGACATCCTTTCAACAAGTTTCTGTCATCCAGAATCACGAAATTTATCAATCTTGAGCATTAAACTTTTTGTGTCAATGTGGCATAACTACTCTAAAACCACCAATTTGACGACTCAATACTCTTATCATAGCACACAATATCCCACTTCCTAAAATCGAACATTGCTATTCAGTCAATAAATACAGCTGAATCGTTTTGATGACGTTTACCATACAGTCTGAGATTAGTTGTTTAGTTTTTTTTAATTCGAGGGTATATTGTAATAGGAGTTTATTTTGCGATGATAAACTTTCCCGTAAGTAGATTGTAACGTCAAATGAAAAACCAACATCACGTAAGCAAAGCGGTCGATGTTTAGTGTTTACCTCTCCGGAAAACCGCGAAAGATTTTAACACATAGTACGTTCATATGTAGAGACAAATTTTATCATATCGCTGTATCATGTTGTTGTTGCGCGAAAAAATGCTCTGTATAGGTGGTGGATTGATATTAATTGCGTTGCAAAGCGTATCGATTAGATTAAATTTACTTCGGATTTAATAGATTGCATATCGAAATTTCTGTTTGACAGTGAAATTTCCATGTGGTTAAATTTTTCATTAAGTTCGCAAATATTTTTTTTAATATCACTGATCTCTATACATCTATTTTTTGTTTAATACTTTCTTCACTCGCGGACATTTTTAAGGAAAGCAGCTAGATAATAGACTCACTTTGTTTACGAAGGTTTCGCCCATCGTCTCTTCGCCAGTGTTGTTGGTGTCCTCCATAGGTTTAACACTTTACTTTGGGTATAGATCTGGTTCCGATACATTTATAAATATGTGGGGTGACATGCATATGTTTTAAGGAGCACAATGGAAAAAACGGTACGGGATTGGCACAGTGAGTATTATTTCTTTTACTTTGTTTTCTTATATATATGAGAAAAACAAATGTTTGTTTTGAATTTATTTTTGTTTTTATGCTGCGATTTTCACTTAAAAGCTGGGGAAAAGTTTGCAGTTTTTTTTTTTAATTCGTTAACAAGGGTCATAGCTTCCATGGGTACTTTCTTCCTCATGTTAAAACTTTATCTCGCTTGTAATGGTCCTTAAGAGAGGGAGAAACTTAATATTTATAACAATTTAACTGTGACATAGCCTCTGTATATCATATTACAAAAAAAAAAACAACATTGTATTACCTACTTTATTCATTCACGAAACAGCACTTCACTTCGAAATCGCTTTAAATCTTAAATTAAAACAAAAATAACTGACAAAGACTCTATGGTAAAAAAAAACAAAAAAAAAGGTGTACCTACAATAATAGACTTTAATAGGAAGTACCTAAGATCTCACTTCTAAAATCAATCAAAACCAAACAAAAAAAGAGAAAGAAAACTAAAAGAAAAGCAACCACTATATTGCTCTCGGAAACACCTAAATGCCACCCAAAAGAGAAAAAAAATCTATTCGTTTTCGCATCAATACTTCCTTACATATTTCCTATCTCACTGTAGTTTAAGTAATTTTGTAAATAAAATAATTTGTCTTTCACAACATCTTCAACAAAATATATTAAAATCCACAAGCAGGAGCAGTCCTAGAAACAAATCGTTCACCACGAGGTTATGCTCCTTCCTTCGTTACATGTATTGTTACTTTCTAATAGGCCATACGATTCAGCCACTAATCTCTCTCTCTCTTTAGGTTAAGATAAAAACGAAACAAATTTTATTAACTCGTTGTACTGCAATCGAAACGAAAAAAGTCTTAATAAACTCAACTCAACTCAACTGTGAAATCGGAACAAAGAGAGGAAATGTTTTTGACGTCAGACATATTTCAAGGAACTATACAGGGTTCGGAACTAGGTACCCTACTGCATATTATGTTTCCTAGAGGACTTGGCTTGAGCAGTACCTTTGATTCAAAATAAATTTGAAAAACATCCTAACAGCTTTCGCTACAGTTACGACTCCATCCACATGGAGGGAGTGCTAAAGGCAAACAAATAAAACAAAAAAATCACCACACACAGGATACAAGATTAATATTCGGCCTGGGAGACACATATGGTTTCGATACCATATGGCATCGTCAATACTATGAAAGGTGACACACTGTTCAACGTAGTATAGTTTGAAAGTTGCCATGTTCGAGCAGACAATACAACCAGTGACACACACCAAGTATACACACTGTGGTATGAATACTATAGCATTTTCTATGAAAATGGCAGGTAATTTAAATAAAACTATACTCCACTTCATGAGAGTGGTGCTATTTTCACTATTGGGATGGCTATACCACGCAAAAAACCCTAATATCGACACCACGCTCAAACCACATTCATTGCTTGGTATTACAGTGATATACCCTGACAGACTCATTTGGATCGCGATACCATGGTATCGATACCATATTTGTGTCACAGGCACATGGGTCCATATACATATGGCCAGCGCCAGCCAAAAATGACAGCTGGTGTAAGAAACAGCCTAGATCATCTGAAGATGAACTGGGGTTGAATCTTGAATTATAGCATCCGTGATTGAGTTATACGGGACTGAATTTGTTATTGTTTTGCTTAAAATAAAATAATAAAAAAATTAGTGACGTATGGCTCATCGCTCACGGATGTGGTAACTGTCCTTTGAGTTAGAAGTCTGCACGTCGGCTGTAGTGATCTGGTACATGGTATTCACGATTCATTTACAAAAAGCATGCCAGGGTATATTCATTTTGTTTCTGTTTATAAGAATTTTAGACCAATGTACAAGGTCCACAGTTAAATAATATAATATGCTTGTAACATTCGTAATAATACAAAAGAATCCGCTTGTAAATTGAATTATAATATCTAAACAAAATAACATATGGGGCTACCCCAAC
The DNA here is from genome assembly GCA_949126925.1 of Cheilosia vernalis. Taxonomy (NCBI): domain Eukaryota; kingdom Metazoa; phylum Arthropoda; class Insecta; order Diptera; family Syrphidae; genus Cheilosia; species Cheilosia vernalis. The sequence continues at coordinate 40,073,859 of OX421358.1, read as the reverse complement.
ACGCACCACTGCAATACACACGTATGCTACCTACATTGTTTTCAGCTAAATATGAATTTTTGTTGTAGGTACGATGTACCTACATTATATATTGAATATTTTGTATGCAGCAAACCCACTATGTAATTAAATTCCTTCTATCCATGCCTTTGTTGAAACAGAGGAAGTAAATTGCAATAGCCACGCGTCTGTTAATACACGTTCGCTAGAAATCCAAGCCCATCAAACAAAAAAAGAACACAAAAGGGGGCTAAATACAATAAAAAACAAGTAAGAACAAGGAAACACCAACAATGACTAAAAAGGAAACATTATATAGTCGCCATTCAGGATTGCGTGCGCCTGTAATCAAATCCAAATTAAATACGAATTCACCTACTCTCATCTGTACATATAGGCACATATAGCTTAATACTTTCTGTGAAAACAGAAAATTAAACTGAAACTAAAATGGAAAATCGAAATCCATTTGGCAAAGCAGCAACACGTTAGTGTGACGGCTGAGGTGTTAGCGCTTAAAAGCACTGTAGCTGTAGGCATGCATGTGCACATTAAGCAAATTAAAGGGATCAACGTCTGCCAGTGTTAATGTCTCCGTTTACGAATTAAGCTCTGATTTCATTATACCCATGCACACATGTCTATTAGAATATAGCAAGCACAACCGTACAGGGTTGATGTGAAGCGCTACCTAGTACCTACCCCTATTCGTTTCTATTTGCAGACCGAGTTTTCCAACAGTGAGCTATCAAGTGATTTTGCACCTGGAGTAGGTTTATGCATAAAACTTGTTAAGATCCTGATAATAGGGAGAGAGGTGGAGATTTCGCTTTGTTCCATGCATCGTTGGCTGTCATCATGGCTTGCGGAATGGCACACATCCTGGGATGCGCTACGATGACAACAAAGACTTGCTCTGTAGATAAAAATAATAAAAAATATATGCCAGTGGCAGGGAACTGATGCTTTAGGAAGCACTCAAACAAAACCCGGAAACGATTTTTGATGAGCGCACATCGTGAGTGCATATAGTGAGCGAGAGTGAAAGGAAGATTTAAAAAAGGAAGTGTGTGTGGTATGTAGCAAGGTGATGTGATACCTTCATTACAAAACTTTTAATTGAATTTTTTTTTATTATTCAAATTTAAGTTATCAACCTACGAAGAAATGACTAATGAGAGACGCTATTATGAGATTCCACCGTGATGAAGGTGGTAATTATCAAGTTTGCGTTTTGAAATGCGGAACTAATTGAGACGGTGTATACCTTACCTAGTAGTTCATGTCAGTCGTTGCAGATATGCAAATTGCATTTCCCTCATTTTAATTATTGGTTAAGAAATAAGGGAGTGTTTTTATAACAAATAAAATGTATGCGAGGCGATTACATGCAAATATGCGTTACCGAACTATACAATATACATGCATGCGGAGTTGTAACTTTGAATCTATAAAAACGGAAAGTTTAAGTTCAATATAAAACGTGTTTACAATAAGCTTGGAAATAAACTCGACGTAAAATGGTGTTTTCTTTCTAGAATGGTAACCTTTATGTACTTTGCCTTAATCACAACGTTTCTGCATGTCAGACAAGACATCTGACGTTGCCAGTTTTTAAAAAATTGTGTAAAGCTGCTCATTTTAAGAAGATTTTTTTTTAAACTGTGTGTGTAAACAAAAATAATGATTAAATACTTATTGGTAACAAGGTCGTCTTTCGCGCAGTCACTATTTATGTAAGTTTATGGAAGGTTCATGGCTTTCATTTGCGTTAGCATTCGATACCAATAAAATTGTATAATCGATCAAACGAGTTGCCTTTATGCAACAACGACATACTCGTAGGTAGTACTTGAACCCAATTGCAATTCTTGGACAAGCAAGAGGCGATCACATATTTCCTGTATGACTGCGTGTATGGTGTAGGTTTGCTAGATAGGTAGAAAAAATCTAAACGCCAAAACGCCAACGCACATTGGCTACAAAAATACATAGTCTGTGGACTGTAAGGACATTTTATTTGAGTCCATTCAGCTGAATTGAATACATTTTTAGTATATCACACTCACATTAATAAATACCTAATGTTCCTATAGATATTTAAATCTATTATAGCTATTAACAGATAATTTGTTCCTTTGACATACCTACTCGAATCCTGTGGGAGGGAATTCGAAAATCGGTAATCTTGCATGGATTTAAAATTAAAGAAGTATATTTTCATTTCTAATTGTTATGTTCGCAACTAGTTTTATATAAGTATGTAATCCAATTTTTATCTTAATTTATTATAATGTGTTATAATTAAACTTATACTAGCCTTCGACGGTGATGCAAAGTGCATACATTACACTAATTTCCAATAACGATGGCAATGACAAATGACCCAAGACTAAAGCCTTACATTTCTATCGAGGGGGAAGTAATCAATATTTTTGAGTGGTCCTTGAATACAGATTTGCTACTTGTGATTGCATGTGAATTCGTTTGAATACACTGTGATACACTGTGATTCACCATGAATACGCACAGAAAAGTACCTTGAATACACCTGATTACTTTCCCCTCGATTTCTATGTAAGTGACTTGCTAGCGTTAAGGTGTAAAACAGTATAGCTAAGCTTCCCCCATATAAGGACTTAGAATGGATAAAACCAAAAGCTTGCAAACGGTCTTCCTCGATCAAATAAATTGAACACATGCAAAAAACAAACTAACAAAAAAAGCAGTATCCGTAGGTACATCTGAAAGGTAGAAAATACTCACAAATGTTCGGAGGGTGTGTTTTAATGAGTAAAAGGTTGACACGCCATTACGATGTCCATTAGAGGGCAAACATTTCTTCCGCATGCTGCTGCAATTACTCGGAAGTGGACAGGCCATTATTGAATAAAATAAAGTGGGAGAGAGTAAATTTTCGGGCAGTCCTTGCGATAAAAATTATTCGTGAAAAGAATTGAACAAAATTGCCAAAAATTTCCAATATAAAGATGTAAATGTAAATTGGTGAAAAGCGGCACTAACAATTGGGACAACATCTTTGTATCTAGCATGGATAGCTACGTATTTCCATATCCGGTCCAAAATTGGAATCACAATGAAATTGGTAGTTCTGAGGCAAAGCAATGTTGTTCCCCATAAAATTTCAGTTCTTACCCAATATTTACTTTATTATAAAAATAAATACCAAAATTCTTTTAGCACGCACTGAGTACCTACCTACCTCGAATTCAAAACCAATTCACGAGAGAAGTGATAACCAAATACCATTGCAATGGCTCTAGTTTACTGGAATATATGCTAAATAAATTTATATTCATTACGGTTTCATTCTAGCCACTATAAAAAAAAATTACAAAAAAATATTGTTTGCACCAATCTCAAGAGATCGCTGATGCGGGACCTAATGGGTTAACAAAAAGAGGTGTATTCTGAGCGAGTATTTGAATTGGAACGTGTATCTTGTAGTTCTATAGTCTGTTGTTCCAAACAATTTTGGAAAAATAAGAAATGAGTTATTGATATGAACTTATAAAAAGTATTACGCGGTGGATCCAAGGTCGTACCGCACTCAGCTAGCAAAAATGTATACCTACTCAAAAACTACAATTGTAGCATAGGAGGGAACGCTCCTCTCAACTCGCATTCGCTTCAAAGCAGCATTTCGTTTCACAAAATTGTTGTTCGACCGCTTTGTCATTTAAAATCTTTAAGTTTCAATAAAGCGTGTCAAAGCCGAATTGTGAATTGGCCATTAGTTCTTCTTAATTACTACTATTTCCACATTTTTCAACTGCTTTAATAAACATCATCAGAAAAATCTTTTGTCGCCCTATATTCAAATATGTACCTACATTAACATCCTTTCTATCAGTCTATTAAAGGCGCATTATATTTGCGGCTGCAAAGCGGAAAAATCTATTCGGTTGAATTCAGAATTTGAAATTAATGTCACCGCAGATGTTTCCCAAAATTTCGAAATCCCTGCACAAATGCATTTCAGTCACGTGATATGTACGTTCGTTGCTGATGGAATGTAAAACGGAAAACTAAAGACTGAGTGGGTGGTGATGACGATATGGCATACATGTTCTTGGACCTAGAAGAGATGGATGGCATTTGGGCGTATTAATCATAAATCTCAACCGTTATAGCTGATGTCATGTCCGGCACAATGGTTATGTGTCTACGATACCACGTTACGGATGCAACATACTGTTCCTGACGAGTGCGATCATGGGATTTGCAAGCGATAATAAATTATTCCATGAATGCGGGCATAGGGCTTTGTATTTAACCAAAACACATTTATGTAAATCTAGCCCAATGTAAAACATTTGCGAAAGAAGAATTTAATTTTTTATTCTTATTTGGGTCATCTTGTGATCCTAACTCAACGAACTTTTCTCATATAATTGCACTTTCTTATAGGAAAACTTCTAAAGTGCCTAAAGCTCTCCACGTACTTACATCATGAAAGAACCGAGTGGTGTACCATAGTTGGAAGCTTGTATACAAATCTACAATTTGAACTCAACTCAACCACCATCACTACTCGAGGGTGGTTGTGAAGTGTCTCCCGGCAAACATTTGGTTTTAATGAGAATTGAAAACGGCTAATGGTTTTGAAGAAACCGACAGCTGCTCTACTCGTGCAAACTACCCAAAATTGACATTTCTTCGAGGATAGGGAGAAAGTTTCCTATAGACTCCTAACGAATATGGGATATACTGATTGAGGTTGAAATGTTGTTAGAAATTTCGCACATTAACTGTTCGTAAAGGACAAACTTAGATCTCATGTGATGTACCTTTTTAAGTACATTTAGTATCTACTTAAACAAGACTTGGGATTCAGGTTGGAGAAGCAGTGGAACCCAAATAACACTGAATTGATGTTTTTCACCATCTTAACAGAAACTCATCTACCTTAAAAATCCCAAATTGACGTAATTCTTGACACTATAAACATAGCTGGAAGTCCATCATCACCTGTAAATAAATTGTGGGAAAAAAATGTATTTTTGTGTACCTACACCTACACAGCCGTGGTACGTCCCCTCCACCCTAATGGATCTTGGTATAGTCGAATCCCTAATTGAGGGTATAAAATGTAGAAACATTAAAATTACCCGAGTACCTACAAAGAACAGCTATTGAATTGGAACCAAGGATTGCCTACGATCAAGACTTAAATTATTAAAAATTATTGGCTGTGTTAAGAGATACACTTATACCAGAATAGTAAGTCCTTTGTGATACCACATGAGTATGAGGGGAAAGAAGGATGCTCTGAATAATTTCTTGACCAGGTAGCCTTGAAGCTCCGTGCAAGCTTGGTGACAATTTGTCTGTTGAGTTTTTAAAGGTTGAGATGAATGGGTGACGATTTGTTTCTCCAATCGACGAATGTTAACTGAAATAATCTGCCGAACGCTTATAGTCGCTAACATCTTATCTAAGAGAGGATAATGGTGTAGCCAGAATCGGGTAATTGAATTAATGGTGCTCACTGTAGCTATTTCGACTTTGTTATGTAATTCCATGCGAGACATGAAGCTCAGGTTTTTAAAGAAGTAACCTCTTAAGATGCACTTAGTGCCAAGAGCTGGAAAGGTGCAAAGGAGGTATGAGCATATACTTTCGTCCAAACTCATCTGGATGCCAATAATTATTCCCCTTTTTATTCGTGATATATTTAGAACTTTAATGGCTTCCTGACTGACTATATGCCATTATTTTCGGCTCAAAGATACTGCTGTGGTCAGGAAGAAACAAGGCAATGTTAAGTTCGGGTTACGATTAGAAAAACCTCCCGCCCCGTGCAGATAAAGAAAATCTAACAAACTGTTCATGTGCAATCAATAGAAATCCCATCTTCGGTTACGTATATGATTTCAACTTAAACGTATGTTTTAAATTTATAACTTGATCGGTTTTAAGCTTAATCATTTAGAAGGAAGTAGGATTCAATAAAACCTTCTCTGCAAGTTTAGTCTCACACATCTACGTACCCGGTACCTACCTGCATGTTTTGTTCTTTTAATTTCACTTTATTCTCCTCATCCTATGGCAATTGCCTTCTTTGATCCATCTTTGTATTTGCGACGTTGCCTGCCGATTTTTATGTACGTATGCTCCCATTCACACAGCCATTAGCAAGGATAATGAATGGGATTTAAATCCTTAAATACATTACAATGAAATAGCGAATGCAAATTATCGTGAGAGGTTGAAAAACAAGAACGAAAAGAACTATAGGAAAGCTAACGATAAAAAAAGGATATTAAATATAAGGAGCTTTGTGTGTTCGAAGCCAAAAAAAAAAGTAGAATTGTGGCGATTCGCAAAGCACTTCGTTTAGCAGAAATTAATTCACAGAAGTTCTATATGCTTCCAACTTAGCCATAAACAAAACGAGCTTATTTAATTATTGCTACAAATTTAAAAGCGAGAAATTGACAAAAGGTGGCAGAAATGTGACCTATTTGTCAGCAGTGTTGATGTGGATGATATTAATGGTGCTAGAAATGTCTGCTATTCACCAAATAAATTATTTAACGTAGGTACCTTAATCATGACAGTTAAACAGGCACACAAAACAAAAGAAGATACCAATCGTCATTTAGTAGGCTATATTCAGGACCTTATCGCAACCTACTTCATGAAATAACTTCATCAGCGATAAATGAAACAGTAATGAGTACCAAAAGTTAATGTTTCTTCATTTAATTACCAGACTTCATAACCCTATGTGACTTTAATGAGGTACGTAAACCATAAGCAACATTTCTCACGACGAAGTGTATTTAATGCGCAAAAGATGCGCTTTCCCACTCTATTTTCAGATAACGGCTCAACATTTATTATAATTAAAATTGCATAACTTTTGGGACGAACTTTTATTGAGCGAAAGTTCTTCTTATTATGGGACTGCCAAAAGGAGTTGTAAACAGTAAATCACGGCAAGAAAATCGATTGATAGCGCATAGTCAATTAAAGGTTTTACTACACACTGCCAATTACAATAACCACTAAGGTTGTAATTTGATGTTGTTATCACGTGCTAAACAATCAAATGATGTAGGCTAGGGTGTGAGTTCTAGGATGATTTTATTTGGTGATTTGATGCATGATTTCGTTTGGAAGAATAGGTTATACCAAATATCAAGATTTAATAAATTGTTTGGTTGCAGACAGTCGATGGAAGAAGTTTGGATACGGTCACATACTAGGATATAGTTAAAGCTTCTTTTAAGATATTTAGGCAGACGAGGAAAGAGAGCTCCATCACATAAGCGAGAATATCTGTCCTGAAAAAGCTTATTAATTATCAACCGGTTCGGACTCGGCATAAAATTGTAAGTCCGTCTTCAAAGATAAAAACTCAAACAGTGTTTGTGAGAAAAAGCTTTGCCTACGGTCCTATACGCACCTATTGTGCCATCTATTTACTGATTTGACTTTATTTATAGAATGCGCCTGAGTTTATTGATGTATAATTGACAAATGTGTGTTTAATACTTTCAACTGAAAAAAAAAAAATGGACAAGCATCTTTTTTTTCCATTGTCAAAAAAGCTTAGACTCTGTGTCTTAACGGAAATTGTCAGATGCAATTATAATTTTAAACGAGTACTCTTCACTTTCCTGTGTTTCAAGGACATAGTTTCTAGTCTATCCCTTTTATGTCAATTTCTTTAAGTCGAAGTTATGTTTTTGTTTTACTCTATGGCTTTAAAAAAAATTTAAATTTAACTAGCTCGGAAACAGTAGTGATGGGTGTTGTTATGTAATCATACTTACACGTTATGAATAGAGGCATACGAAACTTACCTGAAAAGAAAAAAAAAGAACAAAGTTGACAGTTAGGAAATAAGTTGAGTATGTTGTGAAATGTTGTTTGTTGTTGTTTGTTGGAGCAAAGGTTTGAGATAAATTTAACAATAAATTTGTATTCAAATACTGTGCGTGGGTTCTAAACTGAACGCTACACATTTGAGTGGGTTCCTTTATTTTCCGATAGCTTCTTCAAAAAATAGATGTGAAATCTCAGAAATTCAGAGGGATATAATCTGAAATTAAGAAAATTACATGCACACTTAAGAAACAGGAAAATTATAATTTATCTGAACAAAACGCTATTTATTAGGCCTTAAAAAAGCTATAACTGTGGATTAAACTTAAAAATATAAATATATGGTTAAAAGAGAGCTTATAACTAGGGCTTAATGTTAAGAATGTTTAAAGCCGTCAAATTTTAGATAGGGAGTGCTGCAGTTGGTCAAGTACAAGTTTGAGAAATCTAGGAACTCAACGAAATACCGTGAAGAGTTTCCTTCAGCAATATTTATCTCATCAATATGCACACAGGAAACTAAGCTAAGTAGGATAGTATGGCAAGATCGCGGATGTATTGGACGTACTAACATGAAAAGGTAATAAACTGACATTTGGATGCATTGAGTACCAAGCAGTCAAACCATCTGAAAAAAATATTATAGGTATTTATTTGACGAAGCCGCGACGGATGTTTTGAGGAAACTAGTTTGAAATATTTTTTATCGTCAGCATAGAGAGTGCTAAGTTTAATTGAAAGGATGAAGAGGAAAGGTAACCCAGACTACCTTGTAGAACACTAGAGTTGACTTAGAAAGGGACCGAAGAAAAATAACTCTGTATAAACGAATGTCGAGGTATAAATATATCAACTGGGTTCGAAGCTGGGGCGGACAACTTGAAAAGATTTAATGTATAGTAAATCTTATTTTAAGGTCTACTCAGTTAGCCATCGAATCCATCCATATGGCTAGTTCAAAAGGCTGAATTCAAAAGTCTTCTCAGGAAAGTTATAAGTTATCTATACCTACTCTCGAAAATACAATCTATGTTCCAAATATTTAAACTACCACATATTCCAAAGTTATATTCCTTTTTTATAATTCTAAGATTATTGAGAATAACAAAAAAAAAAAAAAACGACTGCAATCTGGCACTGTTTCTTAAATTGTAAATGATTAATAAACTTGAAAAATTAAACGAAAATTGTATAGTGGAATATCTCGTCCTTCTTGAAGCCTCTGTCAACGCTTTATACAATCATTATGGAAAAGGCCTTGTCTGTCCACCAAACCATCAATAGCAGCGTAACAGTAATCATCTCGAACCTCCTAGGAAAATGCCTTAGACTTAGACGTATTTGAAATTCTACCGAGTCGCTTGTAAAAAGAATTTTCAATTAAGCAACATTCTGGTGTCCTTTTATACTGACGAAATTAAGCTTTTATAAAGTTGTTTCAGATTTGCAAGGAAAGTTTGTATTTAAATTTTGTTAGGTATAGGCAAAGTGATTGGGAATTTCAAAAAGTAATCATTTTTTAATATTAGTTAATCTTATTAGGTATGTAAATTCAAAATATAAGGTACATACAAATATATTAATTAGTAAATAATATAAGTATGAAAAGGAAACAAATGAATATTATAATAATTAAAAGTTGTAATTTCTGGCTGCTTCATAAGGTATCAATATCCAAAGAAAAAAAATAATTTTTTTAAATGTTTGTGACTGTAAGGCGACCAAAATATTTTTCGGCTAATGCAGTTTTACATAGCCCACGAGACCCGTCCTCTGTTAAATGTTATACTTTTCATATGCGTAGGCAAGATATGTTAGGCACAATACTTCCGTACCTAGTTACAGTTTGGTGCCCAAATTGGAAAATAAGTGAACAGACAACAATACTAGATGAATGAACAAATTCGAAAATTATGGATGATGGATGCAAATATTCGACAAGTGAGTGTGAACAATTTCGTTTCAAAGAGTTCACATTTTGTATCCAAATGAATAAGAGACATAGCGCCAATTCCAAACTCCTTCTTAATTTATTAATGCTTAATGTTAATTAAGAACCCAAAACAAGTTAACTTATAACAGTATTTATTCCACTTTAAATATTAATCGGTAGGCAAAATCCGAATGCTCAGATTGACCCGGATTCAAATGCACACATTTTAAAATAAAGATAATACCGCATTATGAGATTTCCCCTTCTTAAAAAAGAAATCCAGATTGAAGTGCAACCGCAATGATTTAATTGTTTTAATTTTAACCACCGAGTTGTTAAATTGATCTCCATTGTTTGAGTGCGAAAAATGTTTTATATTGAGTTGAAAAGAATTTATTTCCATTAATCTCGTACATATTTCACTACACTTCACTGTGTCAAACGAAAACAAAACCTTTTCGTTTATTTAATATTTATTTCGCTCACCTCAGGTGGCATCCCAATACTTTTTAGTTCCAATCATGTCTGCCACTGAATCATGACTTTATTTCAATCATTTCGCGATGGTCCTGTCCTAGCGTTTTTATTGCCCGCGCTCTGAGGACCCCAAGCGCCACAACTTGATCCCATCACATCATCAAGCAATCGTATTTTGTCGGCTATTAGGCCAGATGAAGCGATGCTTTTACTGTCTCCTCTTTCACTATTGTATATAGGCGTAATAAAACATCGTTAATGTCATTTTTGTTAACTCCCTTTGGTTCCTTTCAAGGCCACATACTTTAACGACAAGCTTTAATTCTCTGCTAAGAAAATAAATGATTCGCTTTCCTCATCCACTTATAAAAAAAATGTACAGGATTTAATGTGAAAGGACATTTCATTGGTAATAGTTAAAAGTGAACCTGGGATACCATTAATAGTCTTGTCATTGCGTCTCACAGGACATGTGTTCATTCTTTTGCCATCGATGTTGTGCGGTTGTGGCAAGTTCTTACTTTGCTTCACTGTGATTCCGGAGAGTGCTAAAACCATCATTACGTCCCCAATATTGTACAAGGATGACAATGGATAACATCATGGTAAAACGATATTTCCTTGTTTGTGTTCATTGTGTGAGGGATATTTTTTTTTTTTTGCTTTTGCTTTGTAAAGATATCAGACGGGAAAAGCAAAGAGAAGGTATGCGAAGGATCCTTTCACAGTAAGTGGGTGGTTTCCTTTTCTTTAGAAATCTTGATTGTGTGTCGTATGTTTTCAGACATGTTTAATGGAACTGAATAAATTGTCCTTGATGATGACAAAGGCACACGATATATATGTTCATTTATTTTCGGGTATCTTATTTGTTATTTGTTGACGACTATAAAATGATATACAAGACAGCGAACAAGTGTTTTGTGATGTGGTCATCTTGATTTCTGTATGTACAAGTACATGTACATGTCTGAATGCTTACATTAGCTTATACGTAATGTTATGGTTACCCTAACATTACTTTTGTTGCTTGCTACATAATTTATTTATACAGAATATTGACAGGCTCAAATTTTGAAAGGGAAATCAGTTGGGAAATGTGTTATTATTTTGGGCAGAAACACGAAATGAATTAGTGCCAGTTGTATAGGGTGCAGTGGCGTGGCGTCCATATAACTCGATTCCTACCGAGTTACCTTTTGAAATCTCCACCAGGTAACACTATCTGTCTACCAAAAACCGAATATACATGAAACACTACCAAATGAATTTGAATACTCACAAAATGGTATACACACAAAAGCACTCATATAAAAATTGTGTGTGTATCCATTTTTATACAACATCGTCATCGTCTCGTAGCGACAAAGCGAAGGTAACCCAAAATATGTCGGGTTATTAAAGTTCTCACTTTATAGTACATTTTGAGAGAAAATTTTCTTGTTATCTCTTTTTTTCTTCCCTGAGTACTTTGTCTGAGTCTGACACCTCTCTGTTCAACACCCATTGTAGAAAATTACCCGCTTTTCTTCGAGTTATAAGCTCTCACAAATTTCATTTTGACTGCCGAATCTGAGTGAACATTTGTTTGTATCTCTTTTTTTCTTCCCAGAGCTGAGTACTGGTAGGGGTACTGGCCATGGGCGGCCAGCGGCCACTGGCCTGGCCATTGGGTTGCGTTTTGGCGTTTTGGGTACCTATTTATATCGTATGTGTTTGTTTGGCTATGATATGAAGAAAATAACGCGGTTTTCTCCGAGTTATTCGAGTTTCTTTTAATTCTTCTTTTCTTATTGTCTCTTGTGTGAATAATTGCAGGTAGTATGTTGAGGTAGGTAAGGGCGTGTTTTGGTTTACAAATTCAGTTGGCAGATTGCATTGCATGACTTAAGTGAATTTAGTAGGTAGGTACTCTGAAAACGATTTTGCAAATGTGCAATGTATGATTTTGTTTCAAGTTGCACAGGGTCACAGGTCTAAGGTTTTTTTTAGATTTATAGGTACCTATAAGATAAATTTTTGCTTCGACTTCCCATTTTATAATGTTCACGCCACGCCACTGATAGGGTGTATCCTTTGAAGGAGGTATGCGACAGAGAAATATAGATGTAATCATGTTCTTCAAATTTGGCTGAATAATATCACCCGGATTAAGCTCGAAGAAACCGCCCACGTAGCACGAGAAAGGGAAATGCACGAACTAGCGAATGACAAACGGTCAATAGGGAGGACTACTTGGTGTTGGTAGATACTATTAATTTAGATATTTAAGACGTTTCACAAGAAAGCAGAAAATGGATATTTACATCAAAGGGCACGATAGTGCCCAGCCATGCTCTGGTACTACACCCTATTTACAGAAACAAACTTAGACGATTTTCGAACCCCTCTATCATCTGTACCAATTAATTCAGAAATTCGGAATATTTGCTAAGCTGATCAAGCACAGGCACATTAGTGTTGTCTGAAAAATAGGGCTTAAAAAATCACAAAAACCGTAACTACTGACTGACAGATCAATAAAAATCTTGTGACCTACTTTTTAGAATTGTTGTCATTTTGTCAATTATATGAAACACTTAAAAAAGCAGTAGAATAATGAAATTTTTTAGAGCGGTAGAGCTTGAAAATTGTTGCGGATGGTTGGGTGTAAAAAAAAAAAAAAAAAAAAGAATAAAAAAAAGGAGGGAAATACACAAAAAAATGGTATAAAAATATAAATCCAATCGAACGCTTCAAATCCCAAATTACCTATCCTAACACTATACATGTACACACTAAATGGTCAAAACTACTAGAATACCTTCCAGAGCTTCTCAATTTCTTTTATTGAAATAGCTCACGCTCCCAGTCAACTATCTCACCTATATAATACCTTGATGCACATGTTTCCGCTTTTTTTGTGATCCGACCGCTGGTGAAGTGACACGAAAACAGCATCAGTGTGCAATTAAGAAATTCCAAGACACCAAAAATTAATTCTTGCGTAACGTGTAAATACACAAGGACGAAATATTCCTTACTAAATCTACCAATGATTTTTATGAGACAACTGGTGCACTCACGTGATTTAAGTAAATAGCAATCCTATGTACATACACCACTAGTTGTCTCATATCATCGTTTCTGGTGGCCTTTAACTGCGATCTCAAACACCATATTCGAACGTTAATCTGGCAATATCAGTGATTATGCTCCACCTGAAATATTGATTGGCCTCGTATTGTGTACATAGTCAGCAAGTTCTCTCCGATCGCACCACCCCCCTGGTACCAACAGGCACGATCATATGACAGATCCCAAAGCTGAGCGTATTATACAAGGCACAAATCCGTTATTCTATGCAAGAGACTCAATTGCTCATATGCAAAGAGTGGTTTAAACGCATATTTCGACAGCCAAAACAACCGTACAGCCTAGATTCCCGTCAGCCGTCGCACAAGTGCAAAAACAGTGTTAAGAGCATTGCTAAAGCATAAGATCAGATAGTCTACTAAAAACTTGTCATTCGCCGGTAGTGCCGTAACTTGGAGACTAGCTTCAATTATTGTTCTAATTTTAAAAGTGGAGATTTATTCTAAAAGAAAACAATCAGTATAAAGAAGAATCAGAAGGTGTAAGAATATATGAATATTTGCTGTACGTGTGTTGTTTCGTGTGAAATTGTGTCAAAATTTGCATGTATATTACAACATCAAGATCATCCATCATCATTCGTTTCAATGTTTGTGCGCACAATCAATGGACAAGTCATCTTATCATCGTCATCATAACATCCGCATTGGATTAATCAAAGTGAGTTGGTATTTTTTTTTTTTGCATCTATCCTTTTCTCAAAAATTAATCATATGCATAAGTTGAATGGAGAAATACTATTACATATGTTTTATATATATAATTATTCTTAACTTACCTATTTTAATTTTTTTTATATCTGTATAACTTAGCCTAAAACTCCTTTTATATATTAAGATTTGAGTGAATTTATTTAACTGGACTATGTAACTACAAAGAGCATACTAAAATAATATTGAGTGTTGCCAATGCGTAACAATATTGATACTTTGATACCCCCTTCACGAGCCTATTGAATTCCCGATGTACGAATCTTGTCTTGCTAATAAAAATTTAGTTTTGTAAATTCTCTCATAAAATGAAACTGGTATAATTTCAAACCATTAGAGGGGTGTTGATTGATATGGGTGAGAAGACAATGTGAGTATACGTGAAGAAAACAACAGGGGCAACATCAAACTTCGAGTACTTATGTCGCCATGGTGTATTTTACGGGTGGGAAAAGTGTACTCTGATGATAAACATCTCATCTCCGTTTCCTAATCATTGCTAGTCTGTTCAAGTCCGTCCGATTTATAATAACTACGCGAATGAAGTGTTCGAATTAAGTCCTGGCATGTAATTTATCTTTTGTTTGTAAAGAGAGTTGGTAGTCACAAGAATCCCTCCCAATCCGACGAGCTATCCTTTTAATCAACAAGCATGCCAACTGGTGTCTCATCAACTCTAATATTATATGTGTCGTAGATACAATAATTTCATTACAGAACAGTCACAAAAAAAAGATATGGCGCCCAACGTTCAGCCAAGTAGTGTGAACCGAATATTATCTAGGCAGAAGTCTCCTTCACATGGCCACTTACGCCACTATTAAGTCCTCAAGATAACAAGGTTCACGTCATTTGGGTATTAAAGTTTCCATCCTTGTGAGTCCCGGTAGGTACGTTCTAATACGTCTCCGCGTTGCCACAAAGATTTTTTTTTATTAATTTTCATCGGCAGAGACTAAGACTTTAGGTCGATTATCCTAAATATTTTTGCATGTCGAAGAGTTCTTAATTTTTTTTTTATCACTCTGTAAGCCCATTTTTTTTTTGGTGTCAGTAGGAACCGAAAAATGCTGCTACAAGTGACTCCTTATGCTTCAACGTAGACATTTTGCCTAAATGTTTTGAACAGAAAGCATTGGAAAGTGTACTCGCTTTCTTCGCACTCCGAAATATCAATCAACAACCCCCATATTTATGAAAACAGTAGAATTAGCCTGATATAGTTAACAATTTCGATAGATTTTATAGCAACCGTTCTATAGTAATAAAACTAAAATAAAATGGAAACACGTTCCAAAAAAGCAAAAGATTCTGGGATTACGCCCTCTAACGACAATCCAAATTCATCATTTTATGTCGAGCTTGATGTTAATAATGAATCGTTTCAAAACCAAAACTCTACTGGAGCCAAACCAAAAGTGGCTCATACGCCTCCACGGTCTAGTATGAGCAATATCCCTGTTCCCTTACAGTCAAATGTGCAACACCAATATTACCATCATCAACCTCAACCTAAGCCGTTAAACAATCCTGCTGAAGGAGATGGTGCTTGTGGTGTTTTAGTCCATGACCATCCGGCAGAGGTCGGTGGTCAATCAAAGAATTCGTCCGATTTAAAGTCGATCGATAGATTAAAAGCCTTGCTGATGAAGACCCTTAATGCTAACCAAGATAATTTTATTCGAGAATTCAAGTCCTTCCAGAATGTTTTGGTTAATAAACTCGGTAATGTGAATCATGAAACTGGAACTAATAATCAGTTAGACAATTTATTCGATGACACAAGAAATCCTCCAGGGGAGTTCCAAGATTTTCAAACTTCGTCATGTCCTTTCGAAAACTCGCAGCCTACAAATTCCAGTATGTGCAAAGTTGAAAAATGGAAAATATCATTTGATGGTACTGACAATGTGCACGACTTCCTTTTTAAAGTTGAAACACTAAGAAATCGTTCAAAATGTTCGTGGGAAAATTTGCTTTCTAATTTTCATACCTTGTTAGATGGTAAAGCTGAGCAATGGTTCTGGTTCTTTTCAAAACAAAATAGAAGCTTCACATACTCAACGTTAAAACAAGCATTGATACGTGAGTTTAGCAGAGTGGAAAATGATCATGACAAGTTAGTGAAAATGTTAGAGAGACTTCAATCTCCAAAAGAATGTTTTGATGATTATTTTACTGCAATGGTAACGATGAACTCACGTTTAAAAGATCCTATGAGTGACCAAAAGTTAATGGACCTCATTAAGAATAATGCCAAGGAATCGCTTGGAATGTTACTATTTTCTTACTCAACGACTGACATCTATCACTTGCGTGACATTGCTAGGCGAGCAGAGAAGTACCTTCAGAGGCAATATCATCAGCCTAATATTGGGTTTAGACGAAAGGTTTCAGAATTTGAATTTGTTGATCAGGCGGAGCACGTTTCATTTAAAACTGACGAAAATGATATTGCCGCGTTTCAGACTGGCCCCACGCAAAGGCACCAGCCTGATACGTCTAAATTCCGTTGCTGGAATTGTGACACGCTAGGGCACTCCTTTTACGATTGTCCTTCCGAAGTACGAAACCTTTTCTGTTTTAAATGTGGTAACAAAAATGTCACCACACCGAAATGTCCAAACCGTCATTTGGGAAACAGAATGGTGAGCGAGATGGCCACCGGGGACTCTCGTTCAACACCCTCAGCCCCGAGTCAACTATAAATCTGAATACTCAATCTTCAGAAGACAACAGTTGTGACTCAAATTCAACCCCGAAAGTTGTCTTAATTAGAAAAACACGAGATTTTTCTACACAAACATCAGCTATTTCCTCAGCTAGTACACTACACCAGCGCAAAGTTAACTACGCTAATGTAAGAAATAAAATTTTTCAGAAACAACCTTCAAAAGCTATAACTAAATGCCGAATTAGATATGACCAACGTAGAAACTTCCGCAAAACAATAGAATCAGCTGTACTTTGTACTTCAGATGATATTAGGCCTTTTATTGAAGTAAAGCTGGGTCAAGAAGCAATTTATGCCCTTCTCGACTCAGGAGCTTCTGTTAGTGCTCTGGGAAAAGACAGTGCGGAACTTTTGAAGCGAAATGGATTTGAATTGAAGCAACTTAAAACATTTGTCAATACGGCAGATGGTTCAAAGCAAACTGTTTTAGGATACTGCACGATTCCAGTCACTTTTAAAGACACTACGAAAGATATTGTTTTTTATATTGTCCCTTCACTGCAACAACGTGCCTATCTCGGTGTAAATTTTTGGCGAGAATTTAAGATTGCTCCACAAATTATTTCAGAAATCGATATCGTAAGCACGAACACTGCTACGCCCGAAAAATTCCATGAACTGAATAAATTTCAGAGATACGAACTAGACAAAGTCAAATCCTCATTTCCATCTTATTCCAGACTGGGACTCGGTCGAACAAGTGTCGAAACACATGAAATTGATACGGGTGAAGCGGTGCCCATCAAGTCAAAACACTTCCCACTATCGCCACCAAGACAAGAGGAAGCCTATAAAGAGCTTGACCGAATGCTCAGTCTGGGTGTAATAGAGGAAAGTAATAGCCCTTGGTGTAGTCCCATAGTGCTCGTTAGAAAACCAAACAAGATACGACTCTGTTTAGATTCACGCAAACTTAATTGCGTAACAAAAAAGGATGCGTACCCTTTGCCACACATCAATGGATTGCTCAGCAGACTAAAGAACACTCACTTCATAACCGGGATCGACCTAAAGGATGCCTTTTGGCAGATCCCACTTGAAGAGCGTTCGAAAGAAAAGACTGCATTCGCAGTACCTGGAAGGCCACTGTACCAGTTTACAGTTATGCCTTTCGGGCTGTGTAACGCTGCACAAAGGATGAGCCGTCTCATGGACAAGGTAATTCCATCCCGACTCCGTGAGAACGTGTTCGTATATCTGGACGATCTATTGGTGTGTACGGAGGACTTCGATACGCACATCGAACTACTAAGGGATGTGGCAAAGTGTCTAAAGGATGCTCAATTGACAATAAATGTCGAAAAAAGAAAATTTTGCCTTCGAGAGATAAAATACCTTGGTTATATTATTGGCCAAGGGTGCCTAAAAACAGATCCTTCGAAAGTAGAAGCAATAGTAAAGTTCCCGCTTCCAAAGACTGCTCGCCAAGTTCGCCGATTTATCGGTATGACAGGGTGGTATCGCCAATTTATTGAGAACTATGCTGAGCTAGCATCGCCTCTTACCGACTGCTTAAAAAAGTGTAAGCAATTTAGCCTCCAGCCCGAAGCAGTTGAGAGCTTCGAAAAACTAAAAACAGCTTTAGCTGCAGCACCGGTTTTAGCACAACCTGATTTTTCTAAGCAATTCCATATCCAATGCGATGCTTCAAGTGTAGGAGTAGGTGGAATTTTATTCCAATTAGATGATGAGGGTCGAGAAAGGCCAATTGCTTATGTTTCACAAAAGCTCAATAAGGCGCAGCGTAACTATACAGTCTCGGAACTCGAATGCTTAGCAGCGGTTCTCTGCGTAAAGAAGTTCAGGCCTTATATTGAGGGACTTCCCTTTAAGATCATAACCGACCATTCAAGTCTGAAGTGGCTTATGTCACAAAAGGACTTGAATGGAAGATTGGCTCGATGGAGCTTGAAATTACAATGCTTCGACTTTGTTATGGAACACAGGAAGGGATCTCTCAATATAGTGCCTGATACGCTATCTAGAGTAGACATGGATGAGTTGCAATTGCCCGAAATACCACCCGATATCGACCTGCAGTCGCCTGACTTCAAAAGTGAAGAGTATGTCAAACTTATTAAGACAATTAAAGAAAATGCAGACAGATTACCTGATCTGTGTGTTTCAGAAAATTTTGTTTATAAAAGAGTACGTGTTTACTCGCGCTTTCTTTAAACCTTAACGCGAAAAAAAGGAAGAACAAACCTTTGTATAGGTACTAAGAATTTATTTTACAAAAAAATGTGCCCAAGATGGCGTAAGTACGGCAGCCGGCCAGTCCGAAGATAAAAGAAGGAAGAGGCCAAGAACAATGGCGGCCGTGGTTTTATACCACCAATACAATGAAACTATACCCAACTTCACTTGGTGCGATCGCCCTCTAGTGTGAAATAGAAGCTAAGGTCCGATCGCACCAAACTCGTTGGTACAATACAATATATTACATTATTTGATTTAAACATTACCGGCCGCCTTGCCGCAATGCGGCTAAATGAATTCATACTTATATACTATAATTACAAAATTTCCAAATTGTTATATTGATTACAGATAGAAGCTTAGTAACTAATGAAAACTATTATAGTGTGGTGCATTCAGTAGATACAAGCGTTATGTAAAATTCAAGTAAATTAATTGTGATAAATAAGGTTTCCAATATAAGTGCAGATACTTTATTTAAAGTTTATAGATACTTCATCTAAAATTGATAATTCATTTTTTACGTAGCGTTTCATTAAGTTTATAGATACTTCATCTAAAATTGATAATTCATTTTTCACGTAGCGTTTCATTAAGTTTATAGATACTTCATCTAAAGCAAAAGTTTAATTGTGGATTATTGGAGGCAAATATCGGTTGATATCATTTATTTGGTAATACGCAAACCTTAACAATTGGTCTGGTTATATCTCCAAATTTCGTTTTTATCGTCACGACTCTTACTCGGCCATCTGAACCAGAGTGAGTATTGATGACACGCCCAAGGCGCCATTCCAAAGGAGGCAGATTTTCGTTTTTGATAACCACAAGATCATTTATCTTCACGTCGGTTTGAGGATGTTTCCATTTATAGCGTTTGGACAGTTCCCTTAGGTATTCATCTTTCCAGCGTCGGCAAAATTCCTGTTGCATACACTTTAATTTTTCCCACCGATTGATGATTGAAAGAGAAGATTCAGTGATCTGTGGTTCGGGTAATGCGAGCAAGGGACTTCCACGCAAAAAATGACCAGGGGTGAGAGCTAGCAGGTCAGCAGGGTTTTCTGACATAGGGGAGATCGGCCGTGAGTTAAGGCAGGCCTCTATACGAGCTAATAACGTCGAGAACTCTTCAAAAGTCAATTTTGTTGAGCTGGCAGTTTTTCTAAAGTGGGTCTTGAAGCTTTTCACACCGGCTTCCCACAAACCACCGATGTGCGGAGCGCCAGGCGGTATGAATTTCCAAACAAGTCCTTGAATACCATACCTTGAAGCAACTTCACTGGACGCGGATTTAAGAAATGCCCGAAAATCCCTTTGAATCATAGAATTGGCACCCACAAAGTTGGTTCCATGATCGGAGAACATCTCCTTTGGTAGGCCACGTCGAGATATGAAACGAGCAAACGCTGCCAAAAAGACTTGGGATGAAAGATCACTAGCAGCTTCGAGATGGATAGCTTTAGTGGAGAAGCATACGAATAAACAAACGTATCCCTTCGAAATACGACAGTTTCGCCCGCTAAAGCTTTTAATATCGAACGGACCAGCAAAGTCAACGCCTGTATAAGTGAAAGGTGGGGAAAAAGTGCATCGCTCTGAAGGTAGAGCAGCCATCAGTTGCTTACTCATTTTTTGCTTGTGAACAACACATATTTTGCAACGATTTATCCGTGTCTTAATTAATGTTTTCAACCTTGGCACCCAATATACTTGTCTTACCATTCGTGAAACAAGTGCGTTGCCGCCGTGTAGTGTCAATTCGTGAATGTAGTCAATGAAAAGGGAAGAGTATGGAGAGGCGTATGGCAGTATGATTGGATATCGCTCACTATATGACAGATCAGCATGAGTTAATCTGCCATTGCTACGAAGAGTTTGATGACAATCAAGATATGGATTAAGCGTCAGCAGAGGACTTTTAGCTTTAATTGGTGCTCCCTTCGATAAAAGGTGAAACTCTGAAGAAAAGTATCGCCGTTGGGTCAAATGAACAAGTTTCAGTTTGACCAATTCTACCTCATTTTGAGTGAGTGATAGAGTGCGAGGACGTGATTTAGATTCAATGTGGTTACGAGCATGATAATAAAACCGGAACATGTATGAGATTACTCTCAGTGCACGACCGTAAGAGGAAAATCGTGTTAGAATATCTTCACTATCTTGGATGAGGAACGATTTTAAAGGTTTTGCTTCCAAGTAGTCCTTAGGAACTGAATCGGGAATACTATTCGGCCACTCACACTCCGGCAACTGGAGCCATGAAGGTCCATTCCACCATAGAGAATTATGTTTAAGGTCAAGAGGGACTATGCCACGAGTGGCGAGATCCGCGGGATTATCAGGAGACCTCACATGCCTCCACTGGGTGTTTCCTATGTTGTCCAATATAATGGTTATGCGATTGGCTATGAAAGTCTTCCAGTTGCGAGGGGGCTTATTGAGCCAAGCAAGCACAATTGATGAGTCAGTCCATAAAAATAATTTATAGGACTCGACCGGAAAATTTGGAAGATAAAACTTCACTAGTTTTGACAAAAGTACAGCACCACACAACTCCAAACGCGGTAAAGAGATTTGTTTAATTGGTGCTACCTTTGTTTTAGCGCATATTAAGCTAGAGAATTTGCTCGAATCGTCATTAGTAACTTGTATGTACAAGGCCGCAGAGAATGCGTGTTCTGACGCATCACAAAATCCATGAAATCGAACACAGGATGAAGGTTGATAATTAACCCAACGATGAATTTTCAGACATTGAATGTCTGGTAAGGTTTTGATAAAAGTATTCCAGCGTTCAGCTGACTCTGCTTTCAGGTATTCATCCCAATCGGTACCGTCGGACCAAATCTGTTGCATTAGGATTTTTGATGCCACAATTACAGGTGCGAGCCAGCCGGCAGGATCAAAGAGGCGCGCTATTTTAGAAAAAACTTCACGTTTAGTTGGTATATTGGAAGGTTGATAAGGTTGAGTAGTGAAATAGAAATAATCGCCTTTAGCGTTCCAGCGAACGCCAAGAGTTTTAACTGAGCTGTCCTCATCGAGGTTAAGAAAACTTTGGTCAAGGACGTGATCAGGAGGCAGATGTTTCAAAAGATATGAAGAATTGGAGGTCCATTTGCGAATTGAAAACCCAGCAGACGAAAGAGCCGCAACCAATTCACATTGTGCAATTCTAGCTGTACGAAGATCATGAGCACCAGACATCAAGTCATCCACATAGAAGTCTTCTTCAATAATTCTTGAAGCGATAGGAAACTGGTATTTAACATCTTCAGCCAATTGGCGCATTGTACGGAGTGCAAGATATGGTGCACAGTTGACACCGAACGTAACAGTAAGCAGTTCATGGTCTTCTATCTCAGAATCGGCCGATTCTCTAAAAAGTATACGCTGGAAGGGGGTTTCTTCCGGATGTACCCAGATTTGGCGATACATCTTCTCAATGTCTCCATTAAAGACGAATTTGAAGAATCTCCACCGTATAATAAGCGACGTGAGATCACGTTGGAGAGCAGGTCCAGGATGCAGAAGGTCGTTTAGACTATTCCCATTACTGGAAGAACTGGATGCGTTAAATACTACGCGAACTTTTGTGGACGAGCTTTCTGGTTTGAACACTGCATGATGTGGCAGATAGAAAGATGAGACAACGTTATCATTGACCTTCTCTATTGCCTTGATTTTACGCATATGGCCTAAAGTAAGATACTCTTTGAGAACTTGTGAATAGGTAGAGTGCAGATCATTGTTTTTAGCGAGAGATTTTTCAGAACGCAGGAACTGATTTAATGCTATATGACGTGAAAACCCTAGCTTAACAGTGTCTTCAGATTCCGTTTTAAATGGTAATCGCACGATGTATTTTCCATCAGGACTTCTTTTGGTTGTACTGCGGTAGAGGTCTTCACAAAACTGGTCTGCAGCAGAGGCAGAGGGACTTGTAGCTGGTATATCTTCTAGTTCCCAAAATTGTTTTATTTGACTTTCAAGGGTCGAGTATGAGCAATTAATAGTTGCAGCAAATGAGTTGAAATGTTTAGGAAGAGGGCCAGATAAAATCCAGCCAAAAACAGTATTTTGTGCCACTAGGGAATCTGAGATATTTTGAACCCCAGGGCGAATTATTGTAGGGTAGAGATCTGCCCCCACTAGGAAATCAACTTGAGAAGACTTGTGAAAGGTAGGATCAGCTAGCTGAAGTCCCTCCAATTGACTCATATCACTTAGCTGAAAGGATGCAGCTGGAAGATGACCAGTAAGATTTTTAAGGACAATGGCTTGAGCGAAGATAGGCTCATCCGGAGTTTCATCATTAGCGAGTGAAAGCGAGCACATTTTTGAAGCTGTAGCAGCATATGCGGAGCTAATACCTGAAATATGAGCATTAATGTGCTGGGTTGGTAACCGGAGACGTCTCTGCACCGCTTCTGATACAAATGACACTTCAGATCCCGGATCAACCATAGCGCGAATAACAAAAATGGAGTCATGATGAATGATTCTAATTAACGCGGTCGCAAGTAGAACCGATTTGCCGTTGACGGTAAAGAATGTTTGAATGTTTGGATCGTTGAACCCTTGATGTGAAGTGGACTGTATATATGATTGAGATGGGGTAGCGTCAATGGAGTGATTATTGTCTTCATTGTTTGGAAGGCGATTTTGAGGTGAAGGAGTAAAATGCAAAGGAATATGTAATAGCGTATGGTGTCGGCCCTTACAGGTATTGCAATTATATGAGCTTGTGCACTCATTGTTTAAATGGGTGACTGCTAAGCAATTGCAGCAAAAGTTGTTATCTCGAATATAATTAATGCGAGATTGGACTGTCATTTCCAAGAACGTTGGACACTTTCGAATTGAATGTCGTTCCTTGCATAGCGGACAAGAAAAGGCATATGAGTTTGCGTGGTAAGTCTTAATATTATTTCTGTCTGAATAATTCGGCTTGTGACTCTGCCGTGTGCTGGTGCTGGGATTTGAACATGACATCACGTCCGAGATCGATTCTAAGATTCTATATCGAGAATCCAGAAAGGCATTTAATTGTTCCCAAGTTGGAACCTCCGTTGGGTTTTGAATTGATTGTTCCCAAAGCGCCAGAGTAGGTTTTGGTAACCGATTAGCACACGCATAAATTAAGATGGGATCCCAGTTGCTGGTATCGATCTTATGAGATTTTAGTGCAGCTATGGAGTCACTAATAGAGCTTTGAAGTTGTTTTAATGCCTTAGCGGACTCATACTGGATGGCTGGAAGATTGAAAATAACCTTCACTTGATTATTAACAAGAATGCGTTTATTTTCGTAATTGTTTTTTAATGCCTCCCACGCTAAATCAAAACTGTCATTTGTTAGCGGAAACTTGCTCACAATATTGTAAGCGGCATCTTTAGTTTTTGCCCGTAAGTGGAAAAGTTTTTGAACCGCTCCAAGCCTGGGATGCTGCCTGTAAACAGCATCGAACATGTCCCGAAAAGACGGCCATGAGAGATAATCGCCATGGAAATCCTCAGTGTCGCAAGGAGGAAGTTTTACACACTGGAAAGATGTTACACTATCATCTGTTGCGTAAACGGGAGCAACGTTATCAATTGTAGGGGAAGACGGGTCCTTATTCGATGAGGAAGACGACGCACCGCTATTAGAAGAAGAAGACGCATTTGAGCTGGGTTTTTGTTCTTTAATCTGCGAGATGATTTCTAAAATACCACCGAGGCAAGTAATGTACGTTTCGTTGGATAAGGCGTATTTTGCCTTAACAGCACCAATATCAAGATCTTCTTTTTCTAATTCAGTGGCATCGCGAGTGCATTGAGCGTACATCAGTTTCACTTCACTCCATAATTCCTTTAATTCGATTTGTCGTGCTTCTAAATTCGAAACTGTATGTTTTATAATCGCGATTTCTTTAAAATTTGCATGATAGTCAACCAATTGGTCGGCAGCAAAAATAAACTTGGCTATCGACGAACTCATTTTCAATTAAAAACAAAGAATGTATTTATGTAGTAAAAACTAATTTGAAGATATAGCAAGACCAATATAAAAAAGAATTGAAATACCCAATGGCAATACTAAGGCAGCGATAAATGAGAAGGTAGTACAATTTTAGCACAGTTGTTGTCGCTGTATTTGCCTACTTGGTTTTTCGAATTTTTAGCCCCGATTAAGTGATGAATACTCTTTACTTTTTCAAGGACTTTTATTTCCTGTTGATTTACGTATATAAATATAGGTTATACAGAAATATTTAAATTCATAATAATAGATACGTACGTTTTAGTATTCCAATTAGGCTATACAATATATAGTATAATTTTATTTTTTGTTTTCTATTTCTTTCCTTTATAATGTGATATAGTAAAGTATATAATTAAAAGAAAGGTTATTCTTCATTGAATTTAGTTCTAGAAAAAAAAAGACGGTGTGGTTTTCAAAATTCTCCCTTTGTTCTTCTGACAGTCGACCTTATTTGGTCTAAAGCCATTGTTGCTATTTTTTGACTAGCTTTTAAGTGCTGCCAGGTTTGGCAACACTCCCCCCTGGTAAGCTAATCCAACGTCGCCAGAAACGATTTGCGTATTGCTCGCTGGTTAGCCAGTTCTTCCGCAATAGAACTCCTTCGTCGCTGAGTAAGCCGGTAAGTTTCTCCCCATTCGATGAGCCCAGTAAAAAATGGTTGGGTGTTAACGCCTCTCCCTCGTCACTACCTAAGGGAACGTAAGTAAGGGGTCGCGAATTGATGACCCTCTCTACCTCAGCCATCATCGTAAGCAATAATTCGTCTGAAGGTTTTTTTGTTGGGGAGATACTACTCAAAGTTTGCTTCACTGAGCGAACTAATCTCTCCCAGCTACCTCCCATATGTGGGGAGGCAGGAGGAATAAAGTTCCACTTCAGATTTGGTCCAACGAAGTTATCTGCCATCTGCTTTACCTCGATGTTACGTACTGCTTCTTTCAATTCATTATCAGCTCCCCGAAAGTTGGTACCATTGTCGCTAAATATTTCTAAAGGCCACCCTCTGCGTGCGATGAAGCGTTTCAATGCCATAATACACGAATCTGTTGACAGAGTACATGCTACTTCGATGTTCACTGCACGTACTGTCATGCATGTAATCAGAACTCCCCATCTTTTTTCCGAGTGTCTTCCTACGGTAACGAGGAGCGGTCCGAAATAGTCGATTCCTATGTAGGAGAAGGGCCTCGTGAATGCCTGCAATCTTGCGGGTGGCAGGTTTCCCATTATCGGTGGCTTTGGGACACATTGCCGGTTTTTACAAGCCTGACAGTTTTTTGAAATTGATTTTAATAAGACACGCAGCTTCGGAATATAGAACCTTTGGCGTAGTTCGTTCACCACTGTCTCGTTGTATTGGTGAGAGAATCGGTAGTGGTATTCGGTGATGATCAACTGAGTGATATAATGTTGCCTAGGTAATATAATTGGTCTTTTCATGTTAGTGGGCACTCCTGGAGCGGCATCTATTCGACCACTCACGCGCATAACTGAATCTTCATCTATGTATGGCGACAGCTTATACAATGGACTTGACTTATCTACAGTCAGCCTTTCAGTATCGTCGTTGTTGTTATTGAGAACAGCGAACTCTTCATCGTACACTTCTCTTTGGCATAATCTAAATAGATAATTTTCGGCGTTGATAAAATCGACGGATATAAGATACTTATTGAACTTTTCTTTGATCTTCTGTTTAGTTCTCCTTATAAACCGAAAAACTTGCGCTAGGGTCCGAATGAGTCTGCTCCACCTACTAAATCGCGATACATCTATTAGCGGCTCAACTTTTTCGGTGTGATGTAGGTGTATATGTCTTATTTCTGCAGTCACTGGTTCCGAGAGTTTAAATTCTTCTGGCCATTTGTCAGTGGATTCGTACAAGAAGCTGGGCCCGCGGTACCACCTGCTATCTGAGTGAAATTCGTTATTGGTTTTCCACTTGGTTGCTTCGTCGGCGACATTTTGCTTACTTGGAATCCACCTCCAGTTTTTTGCTGAAGTTTCTTCAAGAATCTCTCCTACGCGAAATGCAACAAATTGCTTGAACTTTCTATGGTCGGAATTTATCCAACTCAATACGGTTTTGGAATCAGACCAAAAAATTCTTTCATTTATATCTATTGAGTGTCCGGCAGTAATAATTTTTGCCAACCTTGTCCCCAGAACAGCTGCTTCTAGTTCCAGTCTAGGTATCGAGATAATTTTCATGGGCGCTATCTTTGTCTTGGAGGCTACCAGACTGCACTCGACAGTATTCCCACTGCATACACGAAAATAAGCAACTGCTGAGTATGCGACTTCGCTAGCATCAACAAATATATGCATCTGTACTACACAATTTTTGTTGAACGAAAGTTGCTGCATATATGGCCTTTCCACTGAAATATTCTTTATATTTGGGATAAGGCTTTTCCATTTCTTAAACTTTTCTACATGTTCCGGATTGATCCTTTCATCCCATTCCACTGCAGAAGCCCAAATTTCTTTTAATAAAATCTTTAGCAACACTAAGAAGTTGGCTATTAGCCCAAGTGGATCGAAAACTGACATCAATACTTTTAGAACTTCTCTCTTAGTAGGCCACAAATTTTCGGCCACCACATCAAATTTGAGTGTATGTGTATTAATTGCGAAGGAAAATAAATCAGACGAAGGGGACCACCACATTCCCAGAATCTTTTCCGGGCCAGATAGAACCTGCCAGTTACTAATATTCTTCTCATCGTTTGCTGCTTTCGCTTTTAAATTGTTGAGGACCGTTCGAGAGTTTGATAAAAAATTTCTAATATCGAAACCAGCTTGTTCGTGTATGAAGATGACATCCCTTGCTAATTGCATTGCTTCGTTTTCGGAGTCAACGCTATCGAGGTAATCATCTACATAATGATTCTCGATAATTGCTCTCGCCGCTCGTGGATACTTTTCTGCATAACATTTTGCATTTGAATTTTTAACAAATTGCGCACAGAACGGGGAACAAGTCGAGCCGAAGGTCATTACTTGCATTGCGTATTCCTCTATTATCTTACTCTCATGATTCCGCCATAAGAATCGCTGAGCATGTTGGTCCGATTCTTTTATCCACACTTGGTGGAACATCTCTTTTATGTCCGCACAAATTGCTATTTTACGCTCTCTGAAGCGAAACAAAACCGATAAAAGAGATGGCACAATATCGGGACCAGATAGCAACATTGAGTTAAGAGAGATTCCGTTTACTGCTGCCGCAGCGTCCCATACGATCCTCAGTTTGTTTGGTTTGTTATGGTTGAAGACCGGAAAAATCGGAAGGTACCAAGTTGGTGACATTTTTTGGTGCAATTCTTCTTTGCTTAATTTTCTTGCATATTTTTTCTCCACGTAATACTCCATTTGCTTGTTCATGTTATCGAACAGTTTGCGGTCTTTTAACATTTTCTTTTCTAAACATAACAATCGTCGCTCTGCCATTGGACGACTAACGGGCAGTTCTTTTGTGTCATACTTCCACAACAACGGAACGACAAAGTGTTTACCTTTTTTTGTTATGTTGTCTTCTATAAGTGATATAGCTCTTTCATCATTACATGAGCGCAAAATTGTTTTTGTACCGGTCGACTCAATTGATATGAACTCTTTAAACAACGCATTAAGATTTTCATCTTCAGTTCGCTGACAGTCGCAGATGTGGAAGCTGAAATTACTTTGTTTTTCATCGCCTGCTCTAAGTTCCCGTTTATATGGCCCATACACCGTCCAGCCTAAACGCGTTTTTGACGCAACGGGCTGGTTCTCGGCTCCTTCTCGTGATCGCAGTGGAATGCTCAGCCTCCATTGATCCAGGCCAAGCAAGATACGTGGTTTTGCATGTGAATACGAGTCGATTGGAATATTTTTTAAATAATTATATCTGTTCGCTAATTCTTGTGCGTTTATACTTTGTTGTGGAAGGTCGAGCGACTTAACAGTGTGTATATTGAAGATGTTGTACCTCTTACTGGACGAAATTTGTGAGATTTGTATGTTCATTCTCCTAGAAGTGTTTTCTGTTCTATGTGTGTTTGCTGTCCATTTAAGGCACAGGGGCTGCGGCTCTCCTACAGTGCCCAGTTTCGCAGCGAGATCGTCGTCCATGAGGGATATCGAGGAGCCATCATCGAGAAAGGCGAATGTTTTTATTTCTACGCTCCCGTTGTACAATGTTACCGGAATTATTTTAAATAAAATGCTACTTTTTTCTAATTGGTGATAACAATTCATTTGGGCGTTTGTATTACTTTGAGTGAATGTGCCTGATGTGTTAGTGTCACGCATTTTATGTAACAACCTATGGTGCTTGTAGCTACATCCATCAATGCCACACTCCCTTACAAGACGGCAACGATTCATACCATGTTGGCGAAGGCATGATCGGCAGACTGTATATCGTTTAACGACGTTCCATTTGTCGTTTAAATTCATATGCAGAAAATGCTGGCATTGATCCATCGACTTGCAGTTTGATTGACAGAGTGGGCACTTTCGCTGATTTGGTTCTGAATGTGAGTTAGCGTCTTGATGAACGTTCAATGCTGCTTTAGATGAGGTAAAGCTGGTAATATTCAATGGTGTTACTTCAGAAGCTGAGTATGCCACATCGGATAGCCAGGCGCTGTAAACAGAAAGATTAGGCGCACTTACTGTTTTTCGGTAACTACCCCAATTTAAACGTATTTGCGGTGGCAACTTATCGGTCAGTTCCTGGAGCAGGCACGGATTTGCTAGATGGTTATGTAGTCCACCTGCTTCCATAACTGCGCATATATTTTGCACTGCAAGAGAAAATTTTATGATAGATTGCAGCTTTTCCGCACGAGGTGCTGGTTCCTTCCTTATTCTTTCTATGAGGCTATTAATGATTGCCTCTGGCCGACCAAAGAGCATTTGTAAGGTGCTTAAAACACCTGGAACTTGTTCTGGGATAAGCAGTCTACATTTCACCGCATCAAGTGCTTCTCCCTTTAAGCAATTTTGTAGTCGCCGAAGATTATCAATGTTTGTGTACCCACATGAGGTCGTTGAACTGTTGAACCAGCTGATAAACAGAGGCCATTCTTCTGACCGTCCACTAAATGTTACTTGCTCCTTTGATATTAATTGTCGTGCTGCCAGTTGCTGTTTGCTCGGTGTTGGCGTTTCTATCGATGTGCCATTTTCGAGCTGAGTAGTTGTTGGTGCTTCGACAATCGGTGCGTTGTTGGATGGTGCTGGCATAATCGGTGTGTAAGTGACGGGCGGATGTGCATTTACATTCTGTATTGGTGCAGTGGGAAGTGACTGGAAGGGTTTATAGCTGAGCGTGCTATTAAACAGTGATCCATTAATATCTGGATTGAGACTGGGATTATCGGATCTGTGGCGTGGAAGTTCTAGGGTGTTTATCATAGGTGCATATGATGAACTTGACGCCTTTTGTTGGTTAGGTTGGTGAAACATGCTGTTTGGGTCTTGTAATAATTTTGCCGTGCCATCATTGCCGTCGTCATCCGAAGTGTCGGATCCTAGCTCCCTTAACAACGCGTATTTTCGTTCAATATACTCTCTATCCCGCTTTTCCTTCAGTTGCCTCTCTTCCTCAAGTTGTTGTAATAGTAGCAGACGCCTTTTTGAAACGTCCTTCTTGGTACATTCCTGATACGTAACGTGGACAGGGTCGAGGTGCTTTTTTGTTGGTGAAGGTTTCTGAGTGGTCGGAGTTCGCTGTGGAGGGGGGCCAATATGGGCAGAAGAAGTTGAAGCATTCCGTTGACTAGTGGCGACTATGTGATCAGACTCGCACAATGCAGTTTTTTGCGCTGTTGCTTGGCATTTAGAACAACACCATTCCTGCTCCTGTATTGAAGCAGTAACTCCAACGCAGGCAAAATGGAACCATTCATCGCAGGAGTCGCATTGGACCATATCGCCGCTCTCAATTTTGTTGCATGCCTTGCAGTTGACAGACATTTTTTGCAGAAGGGGTGGCTTACGTGGCAGAGGTAGAGATTATGGTGGATCAACAATTACTACGACTTACCTTACGTTCTTGTGGTGGTTCGTGAATATGCAATATCTTTGGGAAGGACGGTGGCGTTGGTAGCAAATCGTTTCTGGCACGAGGTAAAACGAAATAAAAGCTATGTTGTCGCTGTATTTGCCTACTTGGTTTTTCGAATTTTTAGCCCCGATTAAGTGATGAATACTCTTTACTTTTTCAAGGACTTTTATTTCCTGTTGATTTACGTATATAAATATAGGTTATACAGAAATATTTAAATTCATAATAATAGATACGTACGTTTTAGTATTCCAATTAGGCTATACAATATATAGTATAATTTTATTTTTTGTTTTCTATTTCTTTCCTTTATAATGTGATATAGTAAAGTATATAATTAAAAGAAAGGTTATTCTTCATTGAATTTAGTTCTAGAAAAAAAAAGACGGTGT
This sequence comes from Cheilosia vernalis, assembly GCA_949126925.1. Taxonomy (NCBI): domain Eukaryota; kingdom Metazoa; phylum Arthropoda; class Insecta; order Diptera; family Syrphidae; genus Cheilosia; species Cheilosia vernalis. Next base: position 40,042,334 of record OX421358.1, on the reverse strand, counting down.
GGTTTTCAAAATTCTCCCTTTGTTCTTCTGACAGTCGACCTTATTTGGTCTAAAGCCATTGTTGCTATTTTTTGACTAGCTTTTAAGTGCTGCCAGGTTTGGCAACAACAGTGGTAACACTTATTATTTGCCTCCAACAATCCACAATTCAAATTCTTATTAGAATGGAATGGAATGAAAATGAAACGGATCGACAGAGAATATGCAATTATGTATGTACTCTCTTTTTATCACAATTTTCTAATTACATATATAGATATTTCAATGAAATGGAAAGAATGCACTACACTAACCTGTTTTTTATAATTGTTGAATATGGAAATGTTGATGATGGTGATGATATTTTCCTGCTGCGCTTTGAATGCCGGTATGATGATCCTGTCTGATGAAAGCGGTGGCTGATGACGATGGTGTACTTTATGAGGGATGATGCCGAGTGTGGCTGCTAATCTGTCAAATGTTTTATGATGACGATGACGAGTAGCAACTGGACTGGTGGTTTGTCTGGTGGATACCAATGTGACGACGACGATGATGTGTCTTGATGGAGAATTACGCAGCACTTAACCGTGCCGATATAACGTCTGGCGGATTCGGTGTGTGCTGATGACGAAATACAGAGGCGGTGCACCGTGATGGGATGGTGTTGCCGGTGTTGGTGGCGAGCAGACAGCAACAAAGCGGAACTGTTGAGCTGTGCTGCGCTGAGTCGATGGGGCGCTGCACCGTGATGGGATGGTGTGGCCGATGTTGGTGGCGAACAGACAGTGGCAAAGATGGGCTGCTGAACTGTGCTGAGCCGGTAGCGTTCGATGAGTCGATGGGGCGCTGCACCGTGATGGGATGGTGTGGCCGATGTTGGTGGCGAAGCAGGCAAAAATGGGGCTTCTGCACTGTACTGAGCCGGTGTGTGACGTACAAGTTGGCGATGAGTCAATGAGGCGCTGCACCGTGATGGGATGGTGTGGCCAATATTGGTGGTGAAGCAGACAGTGGCAAAAATGGGGCTTCTGCACTGTACTGAGCCGATTATGGTAGTAGGCACTGGTTATTTTATTTTATTTTTATTCGGATCGAAGGCCAAATGTTTACTCGCGCTTTCTTTAAACCTTAACGCGAAAAAAAGGAAGAACAAACCTTTGTATAGGTACTAAGAATTTATTTTACAAAAAAATGTGCCCAAGATGGCGTAAGTACGGCAGCCGGCCAGTCCGAAGATAAAAGAAGGAAGAGGCCAAGAACAATGGCGGCCGTGGTTTTATACCACCAATACAATGAAACTATACCCAACTTCACTTGGTGCGATCGCCCTCTAGTGTGAAATAGAAGCTAAGGTCCGATCGCACCAAACTCGTTGGTACAATACAATATATTACATTATTTGATTTAAACAGTACGGTTTAGACAAGGAATTGAAGGTGAGGAGGATGAATTATGGAGACTTTGGATCCCTAGGCCAATGACCGCCCAAATTATTGTCAATGCTCATGATTCACCACTCGCCTGTCATGGTGGATACGCTAAAACCTTGTTTCGAATCAGGCAGAAGTATTTTTGGCCAGGAATGGCTAATCAAGTAAAAAGGTATGTAGACTCCTGTAGTGAGTGCAAAGGCATTAAGGCACCTAACCGGACACTCCGACCACCAATGGGAAATCAAATGCTGACCGAACGCCCCTTCCAGCGCATTTATATAGATTTTCTTGGTCCATATCCGAGGTCAAAAGATGGGAATTCAATGCTTTTCATAGCTCTGGATCACTTTTCAAAATTTATTTTTCTCAAACCATTCAAGAAAGCTACATCGACTAATGTCATAAATTTTCTTCAGTCCGAGGTATTCCACCTTGTTGGAGTACCACAGTATATTCACAGCGACAACGGAAGGCAATTTGTCTCCAAGGAATTTGCGAATTTTTTAGAAACCTATGGCGTACTTCACGTCAAAACTGCCTTATACTCCCCACAAGCCAATGCTTCCGAGCGCGCAAATAGAGAAATATTGGCGAAGCTGCGTAGTTTTATTGATCAGGATCACACGCGATGGGATACATACATTTCCCAGATAGCGTCAATTCTTAGAAGTGATTACCATGATTCAATCAAGTGCTCGCCGTATGTTGCTGTATTTGGGCAGGATATGATACAGCATGCAACCTCATATGGCATCCTCAAAAAACTAGGCTGTGTTCAAGACCATTCGCTGCAGATTTTGACTAAAATAGACAAACTGAATAACATTCGCAGTTCAATACAAACTAACTTGCTGAATGCTCACAATAAAGCAGCAAAGACATACAACACCCGTTCTAAAAATGTCACCTATACGGCGGGACAAGAAGTTTTTCGTAGAAACTTTGAACAGAGTAACTTCTTGCAAGGCCGGAACGCAAAGTTATCCCCTAAATTTCTTAAATGTCGCATTCGACGGAAAATGGGAAACAGTATCTACGAGTTGGAAGATTTAAAAGGAAATTTTATTGGCGTATATCACGCAAAGGATATCAGGCAGTAGAATATCTCACTCCTATTATATTGCCCGGCTAGCTCAGTCGGTAGAGCATGAGACTCTTAATTTCAGGGTCGTGGGTAGAGCCACACGTTTCGCACAGAATACCATTGAACCATCTCGTTTCCTTTTTGTTTGAAGCAATTATGCTCTCAACCAAAGCAGGTTTGTTGCGGATGGTTGGGTGTAAAAAAAAAAAAAAAAAAAAAAAAAAAAAAAAAAAATGGTATAAAAATATAAATCCAATCGAACGCTTCAAATCCCAAATTACCTATCCTAACACTATACATGTACACACTAAATGGTCAAAACTACTAGAATACCTTCCAGAGCTTCTCAATTTCTTTTATTGAAATAGCTCACGCTCCCAGTCAACTATCTCACCTATATAATACCTTGATGCACATGTTTCCGCTTTTTTTGTGATCCGACCGCTGGTGAAGTGACACGAAAACAGCATCAGTGTGCAATTAAGAAATTCCAAGACACCAAAAATTAATTCTTGCGTAACGTGTAAATACACAAGGACGAAATATTCCTTACTAAATCTACCAATGATTTTTATGAGACAACTGGTGCACTCACGTGATTTAAGTAAATAGCAATCCTATGTACATACACCACTAGTTGTCTCATATCATCGTTTCTGGTGGCCTTTAACTGCGATCTCAAACACCATATTCGAACGTTAATCTGGCAATATCAGTGATTATGCTCCACCTGAAATATTGATTGGCCTCGTATTGTGTACATAGTCAGCAAGTTCTCTCCGATCGCACCACCCCCCTGGTACCAACAGGCACGATCATATGACAGATCCCAAAGCTGAGCGTATTATACAAGGCACAAATCCGTTATTCTATGCAAGAGACTCAATTGCTCATATGCAAAGAGTGGTTTAAACGCATATTTCGACAGCCAAAACAACCGTACAGCCTAGATTCCCGTCAGCCGTCGCACAAGTGCAAAAACAGTGTTTGAGAGCATTGCTAAAGCATAAGATCAGATAGTCTACTAAAAACTTGTCATTCGCCGGTAGTGCCGTAACTTGGAGACTAGTTTCAATTATTGTTCTAATTTTAAAAGTGAAGATTTATTCTAAAAGAAAACAATCAGTATAAAGAAGAATCAGAAGGTGTAAGAATATATGAATATTTGCTGTATGTGTGTTGTTTCGTGTGAAATTGTGTCAAAATCGTGTATTTGTGTTCTAAATTAAGAGTTAGCAAGAAAGGGGGAAAATAGTAATCATGAATATTTAACAAAAAAAAAAATTAATACCAACTGTTAGCTCTGCAACTCTACAATTTGCATGTATATTACAACATCAAGATCATCCATCATCATTCGTTTCAATGTTTGTGCGCACAATCAATGGACAAGTCATCTTATCATCGTCATCATAACATCCGCATTGGATTAATCAAAGTGAGTTGGTATTTTTTTTTTTTGCATCTATCCTTTTCTCAAAAATTAATCATATGCATAAGTTGAATGGAGAAATACTATTACATATGTTTTATATATATAATTATTCTTAACTTACCTATTTTAATTTTTTTTATATCTGTATAACTTAGCCTAAAACTCCTTTTATATATTAAGATTTGAGTGAATTTATTTAACTGGACTATGTAACTACAAAGAGCATACTAAAATAATATTGAGTGTTGCCAATGCGTAACAATATTGATACTTTGATACCCCCTTCACGAGCCTATTGAATTCCCGATGTACGAATCTTGTCTTGCTAATAAAAATTTAGTTTTGTAAATTCTCTCATAAAATGAAACTGGTATAATTTCAAACCATTAGAGGGGTGTTGATTGATATGGGTGAGAAGACAATGTGAGTATACGTGAAGAAAACAACAGGGGCAACATCAAACTTCGAGTACTTATGTCGCCATGGTGTATTTTACGGGTGGGAAAAGTGTACTCTGATGATAAACATCTCATCTCCGTTTCCTAATCATTGCTAGTCTGTTCAAGTCCGTCCGATTTATAATAACTACGCGAATGAAGTGTTCGAATTAAGTCCTGGCATGTAATTTATCATTTGTTTGTAAAGAGAGTTGGTAGTCACAAGAATCCCTCCCAATCCGACGAGCTATCCTTTTAATCAACAAGCATGCCAACTGGTGTCTCATCAACTCTAATATTATATGTGTCGTAGATACAATAATTTCATTACAGAACAGTCACAAAATCTAAGATCTTTCATTCAAAGTGTCTGCTTATTGTCATTTTGAAATTAGATAGCTATATAGCTATGCATCTTGAAAAAAAAGTTAAGTTCTTCTGAAGTTACAAAGCTTTTAGTTTCGCTTAGTGTTTCAAATTTGTGGAAAGAACTTTTTACGTATGATGAGTTGACAATAATTAATATGAGGCAGTTGAACGACATACATTGGTTGAAACACTGAAAAGAATAAGAGTAGGGCTAACAGCAAAACAAAATCGGGATACATTGTTCTCTCTCATAATTCCCATTTCTTCTTCACCACTGACTGATTGAACGAAATTTCTTCTTTCCATAACACGCCCTGTGTGCATTGGGGTAAAACTATATCTTTCATATATCGGAAACAGTTTCCTATATGAATGCCGTCACATTACATAAAATCCAAGGGGTCTGTCTCGAAAATGCTCTTATTGATATTGGGTCATCCTCATTTTCTTGTGGTCATGATTAAGTAGCTTTGTCTAGAGTGAAAACTCTTAATGCTGTGCAATTAATTAATTTTGACCCAAGTCCAATAAAAGCCCGAGAAAGTGTTATTTTAGAGTATAAAAGATTGAGATTGAGGTTTATAGAGGCAAACTTGATTTGTCCTCGCACTTCAGTCTAAGAATGCACGATCTCCCTCAAATATACAACCATTTCATTGTGGCATGCATACCACATACTGTTCACATACAAAAAAAAAAAAAAACCCAAAATGGATGTACGTTTTCAAACACACATCGATAAGTGGTAGAGCGTAACAAAATAGTCACTCAGCAAATCCCTCCCACGCCATCGTCTACTAAACTCCTTATTCGATGCCACAAGAGCAACCAAAAGAAATCTAATGGAAATTGATTCGATTACAAATCTGTTCTCTCCCAGATATACCTACTAAACAAAACACATTGATGTTAGGATAAATAAGGATTCAACACGAAATAGCATCACAGGACATCATCAATGCTCTTTGCGATTGAATATACATATATGAAGAGTGACGAAGAATGTGACGGCAATGCTTGGGAAAACTTTAATACCATTCTCTTTCACTTAATTTATTAAATACTTATTTTTTTCGGGTTTCTTAAATACAAGTGCCTTTCGGTGACGACTTTTTAATTTTAATAAGTCGTTATCGATGTTTCTTGACATTATGACATTATTTGAAATTTTTTTAGAAACCGATGCACACCTTTAATTTAAATATTTTATGCAAATTTTAACTGCATCAGCATTCCGCCCTTTATTTATTGCCTAAGGCTGAAAGGCATTCAAATACATAATAGTTTCTTCCGATGCCTCAAAAAAATCATTAGGGGATGCTTTTACGCTAGATGTGTTTTTGTTATTTAGAACAGCAAAGGATTCATTGAAAGAAAATTTAAAAAAATATATATTTTTGGGTCGATTCTGAAACTGTTTTATATTGCCTTGTATGTCAATCGAATTTGTACGACACATTTGTGGCCAATAGAGTCAGCGAGGCTCGACATTTTAATTCAAATGTCTGTTGGAGACATGTCAGATCTGAAAAAAATTCTGCGGATATAATTTCTAGTGGAAGTCGAGTTTAAGACTTGAATTTATCGAACTGGTTTGATTTGTCCTAAATTCTTAAAGGATCCTTATGAGGAATGTCCTCAAAATCTCAATTTCGATAGAATGAATTCGACAGCTCACTGTTAGAAACGAAGAGAAAGACAAATTGAAAGGTTTTTGCGGGATTCGAACCTGGGACCCCTCGCTTAGTATAGTCCAACACCATAGCCACTACGCCTTGCAGCAGAAATATTTTCGACTATGGGCGCATTACGATGATGCAGAGGCATTACAACATCAGTAACGCTTCCACTTTCTTCAAATTTCTTCACAATTTTACCGATCGGTAGTAAGTTTTAATAAAAAAATGGCGACGGAAAGGCCGAACCACGGATGATAGAGCGCTTGGTCTAGATAAGTGAAAGCAGTGTACCCGGGATGACGTTGATCGGCAAACTTGAATCCCACGTCCAAAAAATGGATAAATTACGTGCGTGAGCGTGTTCATAAATCCGTCTATTTGCATCCCATCATCTTAGTGTTCTTATATGTATAAAGTATAACACTGCTGTTCTGGGTTATTGGTCTCCATAGTTGTTAATTGTTATTTCCACTCCACCATCCATGCACAATGCACATATATGCATATTCTATATCCACATAAACATATATATGCACAGAGGCATCTGATCAACCACAGAGAGAACGCGTACGATGATAGTACTCCAGGTCGCAGATGTTTTCCCTGATTTTGAAGGAATATGGAACGACTGAGCGCATTGGCTGACAGATAAGTGTCGCACAGCCTGAAAAACTCAAACGTTTTGCAGACGATGCTGAGAAAAGAACTGTCCTCCTTATTGTCCGTGTTTTAATCATGTATTTCTCGTTCGCAATTTCCTGCTTTTCGAACTCAAATCGCCTGATAAATATTCATTACAACTATACACATTATGCATCTCAGAGTAACTAAATTCAAGTAATCTGTCTACCAATTTGAGTTATTTTTATTTGAGTTTTAGTTTAGTTTACAAACAGCTCTAAAGAAATTTAAAACCAAAACTTTATGTACTTTAGCATTCAGTAAATATTTCAACAGCATTCTTTAATATAAGAACTTATACTGAAAGACAAAATTCAATGCATTGTGGTCCCAGACTATTATCCTTCTGTACGAAGAATTTTAAGAATTCCCATTCAAGAAATTCATGAACTTTTCTTCATCCTCCATCTACGTTATATACATAATTTCTATGTAAGCAGCACAATTTTTGCCAATTTCATCCCCAAGAAATGCCATGCTGCAGCCTTATCTGACATGCACTCTATATAAAGAGCCTAGAGACTCAATGAACATCCTCTTCGATGATTCGCCTCATGGCTGCTGATGCTAAAGCGTGTATGCACTCCTAGAAAATCACGCCATTATGTACAAGTTTGAAGTCTAAGTTGGTTCGCACGCTATTGTTCGCTACTCTGCAGCACACCTCGGAGTGAGCCAATTTCGTAAGGACGAAATGCATATAAACTGTGTGAGTTTAATGTTAACACACACCAAGACGTAGCCTGCTTTATGAAACTCTGTTGCTGCATCTGCATATCCCTGAAGGCTTTTAAGGTCGCTGGTATGGTGCGGTATAAGAGTTGAAAAAAATTATAATAAAATTGCGTAGGATGAAGTATAGAGGAGAAGAAAACTTGTAAAATGGATGCGGCTGACATTAGTGCCTTATATTTTTGATAAAGGACTCTGTTGGGTAGAATGTTGGAAATTCCGAAAGAAGAGGTTTTTCGTTTTGGTGCTAAATGTGGAGGGAAAATTGTAACCGTTGTTATTTTGCTGAAAAAAATTCTTCTAGGTTAAGTGGGACTCTTCAGTCTTCAGTGATATGCAAATCTTGATAGATGGTATAGTATACGAACGGGAGTAACACGATTTTGACGTGTGTGTTTGGTTGAGTGTACTTTTGTGTATTTTAAAAGCAACATAGTAATTTTGAATAGAATTAAGTGGATTGCAGCCTTGCAGGATTGCATCATATCGGAATGAATTTACATCTATATATTTGTGTAGATATTTTCAGTTATACTTTGATGGAGAGTGACAATTAAAGTGACATTTGAAATATAACCTATAAACAAATCTTTACATATCTATATATATAAAAGAAAGTGTCCGAAGCGATGTTATCCCATAACTCGAGATTGGTCGAACCGATTTTGATGATTTATATTTTGTTGGAAAGGTATTTTCTCAGCACGGGTTTTAAGAGAAACAAATTTTAAAAATTTCAAAATGTCTTATTTTGACCACCCAGCGTGTTACGACAGGTTATATAGGAGCTATTTCATTAGGAGTTAAGACGTTAGGAGATCCATCCAATACAATTGTTGAGCAACGCGTTGAACAATATCTCCATTTAGATTGGAGGAGAATTCGAAATTGATGCGTTGCGCTATAAGCGGACAACAGACAAGTTATGCGACTCTACAAGACTACCTTTAAGGGCAATCTTCTTAAGTTTGTTCTAAAAGCCAATAAATGCATTTACCCTGTTGGTTTTCAAATGTGTCATCAGAAGGTACTTATTAGAGAAAGTCTTAAACAAAATTAAACAGCTCATTCTATGCAATTAATTTTTGTCTGCAAAGCAATCATAAAAAAAAATCCACACTCAGGAAGCGCAGGGACATAAGTCCCATCCCAACTTGTACCTTTGCGAGTTATGTCAAACTTAAGCGGGACTTATGCCTGTATCACAATCACGCTTTGGAGCTTCGCGTTGACAAACGCATTGAGTTCAGCCATAGGAAAACAATGAAACCTACCACAAACCTGCGTTGCGTCTGAACTTCAAAACGACATTTGTAAAACCTTAACGTAATGTTTTGTAACGTTGCCGTAAAGTGACGAAAGTCGAAGCGAATGTTGAAAAAAGCTTGAATTGTCAAAGTATTTCTCGATTGTTTCTGCTGGTGGCTTTGTGTGGTTTGGTCGGGAGTTTTTTTTACTTAGTTTTAGGTAAGCAAATCGAAATGATTTGTATAAAATAAGTATTACAGTCACAGAATTCATTCGTTCAGGTGTCTTTCGAAGAATCCCTTATCACACTGGTAAGAGAGAGGGAGTTTATTTACAACACAACACCAAATTGAAGCAGTACAAAAATGTCAACAAACGATTTGAAGCCTGGGAGGAAATTAGCCGGTCGCTGGAAAGATAAGGTAATTTAGCACACTAAGGCTCAAGTTGTATTACTATTCTAATATAAATATTTCTAGCTGATGGTTGCAAACAGCGATGGAAAAGTTTGAGGGACAGGTTTGTCAGGGAAAAAAAGGCTAAGGATCTTCCATCCGGCAGTGGAGCAAGACTAAGGGAGGAATGGGAGTACTATTTTTGCTTGGAGTTCCTCATTCCCTCGATTTCTACAAGAAGGTAAATTACTCCGTACACGTATGTAGGTGCTTGTACATTACAATGCGCGCGAAATAGTTTTTTGGATTTTTTTTTAAATTAAATCATTTGTGTTCCTTTTAGACAAGTTGGAAACTTTCAAGAGACCTCACCTGACGGGGAAGACGTAAATGAAAATGATGAAGACCTCGTTGTAGAAAATTTTGAGGAAGATACAAAGATACGAAAAGCGGCCGATGACGAATTTAGAAAGTTTTTAAATGGTCTCTCCACCGCAATTGTTAAGGGTAGTGGAATAAAAAATGAAATCTTTATTAATAATTAACGAGAGTTAAAAGTAAAAACTGAACCGCATGGTTGCTAAAAGAAGAATGTAAAAAAAGAACCGAAAGGTTACTTGAAAGTCAAGGAAACATTTTAAAACAACAAGATATATATTGTGAATATAATATGTTTTTGGTTGAGGCCCTGGTTCAACCCGAACTGTAGTGCCACCTAAGTAAGTAAGTAATATGATGTCTTCTGTTTGAGATCATTAGGTAGTCTACAGATGGGATGACGTTAAGTGCTATTAACAGCAATGATACCCTGTTTACCTGGCCAAGCCCCACCAACAGATACCGAAGAGGAGTTCATGCTATAAGTATGAAGCCATTGCCAGCATCTGCAAAAATGCGACTTCATTTAAAAATATTGGGGGAAATTAACGACGAACAATACAATAGATAGGTAAACAATAGATTTTCAAACAGCTGTGACAAACAAAACATTTGCAACAGGTGAGCTTAGTAGAACGTCAAAGCGCTCGTAAAGCTTTAGTACGTAAGGTGAAGCAACGCAAGTTTCAAAGCGTGATTGTGATACAGGCATTATATCTTAGAGAGATTACAATGAAGAGCACGCAACAAGGATGTATAGCCAGTCAAACAAGTTTTTGGCAGTGTTATCTTGGTTTGATTTTACACATTACTTAAAATGACAACAAAAATACGGTTACCAACAATTGGCTGAAAACAATGCAAGCATCTCAGTAATTGGGAACTTAGTTAGTCCAGTTTTTGATCTTGGTAGCTAGTGCCGTGAAAATGTAAAATGAGATGGCAAACGCTGATAATGCTTATAGTTTTGAGTTCATTCCAGGGCTCAGAAAAAAATAGTTCTGTGTTACTACCTATATGTTGAATACGAAAAACAAATACATATATAGGTATATTCACAAAACAGTGTGCACTAAAATCACAAAAAAACATTCTATATGCAATATAAAATCGTGAAAAGCACGAATTAAGTTCGATAGTGCTTTGAATAAAATTTTTAAAACAAACGATGATGAATGTATGCGACCAGGAGGATATGAAGAAAAAAATGAAACTTGTGGATTTTGTTAAAAGCGATTGTCCCGTTTCGAACAAAAGAAAAACAACGGCACATACATTCATACATACACATACATATTTTTTCTATAAAGCGGCACATGAATCGATTCGAAAGTGAAATTATACCAAAACCTTCAAGAATTCTTTTGGAAATAAAGGAAGCATTTGCAAATGAAAATATTTTGTCAAACTGTTTCATGTCGAGGTGTGACAAACGGAATTCGTTTATAAGCCCACGATTTTAGAAGGCCAATTCGGATACACCATATTTAATAATAATAATAGTTGGCACAACAGGTCTGTAGGACCCAGGGCCTAGCTTCTCGCAACCATTCGTTTTGTGTGAGTTTTTCATTTTTGTAACGAATGGAAGGGATCTACAATTTTATGCCGGTTCCGAACGGGCCGATTGAGAAGCTCTTTCATGACAGTTATACTCTCGGATGTTTGTCAGACGTTCGCGAGAGGTGGCGCAGTGGAAAAAACCCTGAGTTGGAATTTGGGTTTTTGCGGGATTCGAACCTGGACCCCTCGCTTATAGTCCAGCACACTAATCACTAAGCCACTGCGACCACCATATTTATGACACCTAAAATCGTCGAGTTAATTGAAACATAGCCTCCATCAGAACGATATTTTTTTAATTGATGACACATTAATGTTATTCCATCCTGTGGCAATTATTAATAGTGTATATACCTAGTCCATGCGAAACAGGTAAGTAGCTATAATTCAAAGTTTTATTTTCTCGAATTTCAAAAAAACTAGCATTTTGTAAGTAGTAAGTTTATTTTCTCAAACAAAAGAATTCTGTTAGTTTCTTAATATTTTTTAGTTTTATTTTCTGAAATTCTCAAAAACTGGTGTTTTATGAGTTTCTCTTAGTTTCTATAAAAGAAATAATATTTTTAAAGTTCAGGTGTATCCCTTTCTCTACTCGCTAATGAGTATTGTAAGGAAATACATGTAGGTACACATGCTTTAATTTATTTATTATTTTAAAAAAGGAACGCGTTCATAGACACCACGACGAATAAATTAGATAAACAAAGAATCACGATTTCGGAATTTGTAAATCAAATGACGTCGAAATTGTATCCAACCAAGGTAGGTAGGTAAATGGGTGCTCTTGTGGCAGTTTGCCACAGCTTCACTTAGACCATCAGTTGGGTCCATTGTGTCCAATTACGGGAACCATCCAGTGTGACCTGTCGAAAGAGAAAAAGAAACCGCTTTTTATATTGAGCCACATAGATTGGTATGAATCTCATGGGTTCCTAAAGCTCCGTTGTATCATGATCCTAAAGTATGTCCTACGATTAACCAATGATATGAGGTTTGTGTGTCTGCTAGAACCACCCAGATTTGAGTATGAATCTCAGGAGTGCATTGAGATCAACATTCTTCAAATCATCTAGGTCATCGAAGAAGTAACTGTTGAGAATCCTCTGTCTGCTGTTTTTAAGGGCTGGGCATTCGCAGAGTAGGTGACGAACAGATTCTATTTCTTCTACGTCCCTACAGCTTCTGCAAAAATCATTATGCATTATCCCCAGCCGTTCCGCATGTACGCCCATCGCACAGTGTCCAGTAATGACCCCCGTGAGTATGCGAATATCTTTGCGGCTTAGTCCGATCATGCATTTAGATCTCTTTTCACTCAACTCTGGCCACAGTTGTTTTGTGTGCCTGCAGGTAATGAGATTGGTCCAGCGTAGGTTAGTTCTACTCCAGGATTCAATGTCAATCTTCCTTGCAAGCGTGCTGAGCGGAGTTCTTACTGATTTTAGGGCCAGAGATGCATGCATTTCCGACCCGTTTCTTGCAAGCTCGTCCGCCTGTTCGTTACCTGGAATATCCATATGTCCCGGCACCCAGCATAAGGTCACCGCGTTGGCTTGTGATATTACGTCCAGATTTTTCTTGCAGTGACATACTGCTATAGACTTCACCACTACTGACTCCATGGCTTTTATTGCCGCTTGGCTGTCAGAGTAGATGGTGATTTGTTTACCGACAATGTGTCTTCTTTTAAGGTCTTTTGCCGCTTGGGAGATAGCGGCTACCTCCGCTTGGAAGACACTGCAATCATCGCTAGTTCTGAATGATTCTCGTAGGCCCAGTGCTTCGCTGAAGATGCCCGCGCCTGTACCGATATCCATCTTAGAACCGTTGGTGTATAGGGCTAGCTCATCTTCTACTGCTACCTCTTTGTTCACCCATTCGCTTCTGTTTGGAATTCTAGTATTGAATCTCCTTTCAAAAACGAGAGTGGGGGGTAGATAGTCTGTGGACACCTTCTCTTTCGCCGCGCTCCATTGGGATTCGATGGATGCGTGCCCGTAGGGTTTAAATGACCATAGTCCAGACTCTCTTAGTCTGATTGCGGTTTTCACCGCCTTGTTGCTGCAGTAAATATCCATCCAGAGGGATGAGGTTTAGCATCATCTCCATAGCTGCGGTGGGGGTGGTTCGTAAGGAACCCGTTATCCCAATGCATGCTGCCCTTTGTATTTTGGTTAGGCTTGAAAGATTGTATTTCTTCTCAATAGCCTTCCACCACACTGCTGTACCGTATGTTAGGATGGGCCGCACTATAGCTGTGTATAGCCAGTGTACCACGTGCGGCCTGAATCCCCATGTGTTGCCGAATGCTCTTCTGCAGGCATATAGTGCCACGTATGCCTTTTTGACGCGATCCTCTATGTTTTCCTTCCAGCTGAGCTTGGAATCTAAGATTACTCCCAGATATCTTGCTGTTTTTGAAATTTCAAGGTCTACCCCGCCCATCCTTGGGGGATTGAAGGCGGGGATCGCCCTTTTTCTCGTGAACAGGAGGATTTCCGTCTTCGATGGGTTCACTCCGAGTCCGCGGCCCGCGACCCAGTTATTGACTAGTAGAAGTGCGTAGCTAAGTCTCTCGCTGAGGACTGGAGTGAATTTACCTGGAACCAGAATAACGACATCGTCTGCGTATGCGCTCACAATGAAGCCTTCTGTTTCCAGTATTTTTAGCAGTTCATCAACTACGAGGAGCCATATGAGCGGTGAGAGGACCCCACCTTGAGGTGTTCCCCTACTGACCTTCCGCTCAATGCTCACGTCCCCTAGCTGTGACTTGATGCTGCGTGTGCCTAGCATTAGTCCAATCCAGTCACATAGGCTGCTATTTAGGTGGGCTCTGCGCAAGCTGCTCAAGATTGCGTCCGCTTCGATGTTGTTGAAGGCCCCCTCAATGTCTAGGAACGCACTCAGTGTGTATTCTTTATGGTGTAGAGATTCCTCCACTACCGATACTACTCTATGTAGCGCTGTGTCAACAGATCTGCTTTTCATGTACGCATGTTGCGATTTTGATAGGTAGTTATCGCCGATCGCTTGCCGTACGTGCAGGTCAATTATCAATTAGTCGTTCCATTGTTTTCAGCATGAATGACGACAGACTGATTGGTCTGTAGTCCTTGGCTGTGATGTGACTAGCTTTCCCTGCCTTAGGAATGAAAATCACCCTCACCTCACGCCATGCCCTGGGAACATAGCATAGCCTTAGACAGCCCGTGTATATGCGTTTTAGCCATGGAATAATAGCTTCCTCTGACTTCTGTAGCATAATTGGTCGAATATTATCTATTCCGGGTGCCTTGAACGGGGCAAATGTGTTGATAGCCCAGGCTATTTTCTTCTCGTCTATAATTTCGGCGATTGTTTCCTGCTCCATTCCCTCCCTCGTGCCTGGTGTTACTGTATCGTAACTCTCCGACACATCTGTGCATCCTGGGAAGTGAGTTTCCGTCAGTGTTTCCAGCGTCTCTTTGTGTGATTCGGTCCAGCTACCGTCGCCCCTTCTTAACGAAGTTATCGGCATCGGTGTCTTTGAAAGGACTTTCCTCAACCTAGATGCTTCGGTTGTGGATTCGATGGATTCGCAGAAAGTTCTCCATGACGTTTTCTTTGCGAATCTGATCTCCTTTTTAAGGATTCTAACGCTTTCCTTATACGTTGACCACTCAATACGTCCCTCTTTGGCGAGGTTCCACCTGGACCTTGAGCTTCGTATGAGTTCCGCGATCTTGGGACTCCACCAGGGTGGACGCTTTTTCCCACTCGCTCCACTTTTCGGACAGGATTTTTCAAATGATCGGGAGAGCACACCCGTTAAGGACTCGACTGCATCGTCTACTTCCTTAACAGATGTGAAATCTTTTACCGGGCAGAGATTCCTGTAACTCTGCACCGTCTCGCCAAATACCTCCCAGTTCGTCCTTTTAGGATTTCTGAACTGTTTTCTACCCTGCGAAACCATTTGCAAGTCATAGAGTATCTAGCAGTGATCCGATAGTGATGCCTTGCTGGACACTCTCCAATTTGCAATTTGGACAGAATTGTTATGGGATGCAAAGGTTACGTCTAAAACTTCCTTTCTATTCACCGTAATAAAAGTGGGATCATTACCCCGATTACATATGAGAAGATTGGAGCAAAGAAGGTAATCAAACAAAGCCTCACCTCTGGCATTTATGTTTGAGCTACCCCAAATAGTATGATGGGCGTTAGCATCACAGCCTAAGACTAAGTTTTTCTTACCTTGTTCTGACGCCGCTACTAGCGCCTTTACCGGTTCGGGGGGTACTGATGTGTCATCGTCGCTTGGCATGTATACTGACGCCACCCTGCAGCTCTCGCCCTTGCCTCTGATCTCCACCACCGTCAGATCACCTGTACTGAAATGAAGCAATATTAGTGCATGAAGTTCTTTTTTTGCCATAATACACGATCTTACTTTACCTTTGTTTTTGACATAAAGTATGTCGTATTTTTCCGACCCTAGTCCCATCACCTGATCTTTATTGATCCATGGTTCTTGGATTAGGGCCAGATCCAGCTGCTCCTCCTCGAGGAACAGCCTCAGGTTGCCTGAAGCTACCTTACTGTGATGGAGGTTGATTTGGACTACCTTCATGCTTTGATGTAGTCGCCTCCTTCACAGTTTCAGGCGCTCGTGCGTTATCCGCAGTCCGCTTCAAGAGCTTGAGGGTAACCTCGCTTGCTGCAAATGATAGCGGCATCTGCATATCTTTCTTCAATGATGCAGGTGGTTCATCAAACAAGATGATGTACCCTCTTGCACCATTCTTCGGCTCCTCCTCAGACACAATTTCCCAATCCCTCATCGGAATCTGGGGATTTTGTGCTTGTAAAACGCTAAGGACCTCCTCACGTTTTACACCTATCTCAGGGATGGATATTCTACCCTTTGCCTTTATAGGTACTTCCTCTATGGGTACAGCTTTTAGCATTGCTCCCTCCCATAGTTGAGCGCCGTTTAGCACGGTCTTGGCAAAGTCGTTCGATGCCTGGTCCTTGCAGTTGATGTAAGTGATGCCCTTGAACCATCTCATCTTGCCGTAAGCGGGGGCCTTTGCACCTGTCTTGGCTCGGATGTGGGAGATAATCGCTACGCCTAGAGCGTTCTCAATTATCTTGCCACATTCCGCAGAGTACTGGCCGCTTGGTTTCCTGGAGTCCACCACAGCTAACTGAAGCGGGTTCCTGGTTACCTCGCTGTATCTCCCGCTTGGGCTAGTTCCCCACGTGGGTGCCCTTTTGGGGCTACCCGCCCGTGTATCGTGCCGCTTTGCCTTCTTCGGGATGTTGGGGGCGTCCTCTGGCGACCTCAACCTCTTCAAGGCTAGCTCTTTGTTTTTGTTTTGTGGCCTCTCAGCAATAGGTTTCCTCTGGAATCCACTCGGGCCCGGCTTATTGTCGGTCACCCGGTGTTCCGTCTTTGGCACCTTTTTCACTGAGGAGCTACATTTGGCTTTGGGGTCTGTCATAGCGACATCGTCCCTCGGCTTACGGTTGGCTTTGGGGTCTGTCTTAGCGACATCGTCCCTCGGCCGTTTTGCGCTGTGTGGTGTTTTTGAGCCTGACTTCCTAGTCAGCCCTATCGCGTTAGACGGTCTTATAGGCTCAGGCGTCGTAAGAGCGTCTTTCGCAATGGTCTCCTTGGCCCATTCCAAGGAGGCTCGCTCCTTCTCTGTTAAGGAGCCTTGTTCTTTGGCCACGAGAATGCCATATATATGTTTGGCCTTAAGGTATTCCCGTTTCCTTAACAGACCTGGGGGCACCTTCTTCCTCTTCGCCTTTTCTTCTTCGGCTATCTCGTTTGAGGGTTCAGCCAAAAGCTTCTCCTCTTCCTCCTTCGAGATCTCCTCCTCTGTTGATCCGGCTTCTAGGGCCTCTTGTATTTTGGTGAGATCGTATGGCTCCACGATTATTGTGTCGGCCACCGACTCACCGAGGGCACTTATCGCACCCTCACCTCCCTCATCCTTTGTTTTTTTAATTGGTTTGTCTATTTTGGATCCCACGAGTATGGTCGGAAAGTATGTCCGCCCCGGCAGCGCCGCCATACCAGGGTAAGGCATTATATACCATCAGGTCTTCGCCTGGGCACCTGAGGGAGCTCGTAATCGGCTGGTTTAACCTCCAACCTTTCATCCTTCGGCACGGTTTTCCTTGCGCTCACGCCACCACTGGAATTAGGTTGGCAGTTCTTAGTTCGTCGCTCTTCAAAACAGTCTGTCTGCCATGGGTGACCCTTCAGACGACTACCGCCTCCGACAGCATAGCCTGTTGAATCATTGCGACTTAAGCCTCCGCACCAC
The DNA here is from genome assembly GCA_949126925.1 of Cheilosia vernalis. Lineage (NCBI taxonomy): Eukaryota > Metazoa > Arthropoda > Insecta > Diptera > Syrphidae > Cheilosia > Cheilosia vernalis. The sequence continues at coordinate 40,024,595 of OX421358.1, read as the reverse complement.
GTCAAGGTGACTGCACTTAGCGGGGCTTATCCAACCAAACTGAAGAAAGTTCTTCTGAAGTTTCTAACTCATCAGCGATAACGAAGGATATTATTTGGACGACCCTTGGACGACCAACAACAATATAACGAAACCATAACCTGCAGTATTTGTTTCGAAAATCCTAGAAACTTATTAGGTACTTATTATTAACGAAGAAGCAATAGCTAATAAAAACGAATTACTAATGTCCATTTTGCCGGCAGATAATTAAAAACTCATCTTTTGTTTAGTTGTGAAATTTAAAATTTGGGTGTGATTTGCTATTGAAATTGCTTATGTTTTTTTGACTTTGCCGATTTTCTGGCTTTTTTGTTTGGTAAGTATTTGGTTAGATTATGTTAAAATGGTTTTTTTTTCTGTTTTTGTTGTATGAAATAATAAATAATGATTGTTATTAATTTATGTATCAAATTGTGTGTTTACTTTTCAAAATTATTATGAACAATTGCAGGTACAGCGGGAAAAGTGTTGGATGCCTGGTAGAAACTCACAACGTTTTGCTAATGGTATTATTATAATTATTACTATTATGGTAGTATATTGTATTATTATTTCTCCGAAATTTTGGGACATACCTATGTCCCATCTTCGACAAAATATTTTTCAACTTATGTCCCCATGGTGTGAGACATAAGTCCCAAAGTCTCACTTAAGTGGGACATAAGCTCCAACTTTTTCTTTTGGGACTTATGTCCTGCGCTAAATGTGAGTAGCTAGGCCAAAGATATTAATTTTTTTCTTTATTTATAACAATTAATCATAAATTGGCACTGGCGTTATAGGTAGGTATATTATAAGTGATTTGCAAATTGCTATTAATCTTCAACATGGTATTTTGACACTGCATTTGATAACCATACTCCATATCGCAAAAGTTCCTTTATCTATAATGTGCATATACAAGTCAAGCGTATGTTGTTCAACCCCTAATAAGAGCAGTTATGGAAAACATATGACATAAGAGATGACATTAGTTTCGGAATAACGCCGGACTGACGCTTATGTTCTCGGCTAATAGCTGTCAAACTAGTGACTTATGACATCAGTAGGTATGTATATACATTAGCAAATATAATAATAAATTCCAATTCATTACGACAAACCACATATCACTTACCCTAATAAAAGCTAGCCCATAAACTTCAGCGTTTTGTTAAAAACAAAACCTGTTTAAATTTTAGCCGAATACACATTCATATGAACAACACATATTGCACAGAACCCAATGAAGCATCTATAATTCCTTTCTCTATTCAGAAATAGTTTTAACGAAAGTATCGCACCCATGAACCTGCAGAAAACAACAATCTTTCCATCGCCAGCATGCTCAAATAACCTTCTGTGTCAACAGTACCCTAAAACCATTTTCCATACTTGGTATCAACTTTCAAGCCCACTGGCATATTTGTTTTTCTCCTCCTTTTCAAAACTTTCGCTGTGCATACGAAAGTGTGGTTACTCACTCATTTTTTCTCCTTCTACCGGAGAAGAAAAAGAAATCCCTGACACCACAAAACGTATCCTTACGTACGTAACAACATGGGAGAGAAAAGGGAATATTGCCGAAGGATTGAAGTCAAGGACTAAACAGTCCACATATGACTTTACCTTGAGAACACACAGGTAGCACCCAGTGTACATTTTATGGCATAATGTGAAATCTCTTCGACATGCCTTTGGGTGTGGAACAGCATAACTATTTTGCTACTTTACCTGTGCGTGGTGCCTTTCTACTTTGTCAGGCAAAAAGGATTAACTTTTACTTTTTCGTTACACACACACTTTCTTTGCGAGGCTTGATTTTCCGGCCCAATTCGATCGAAAGGATTTTCATTTAGCGTTTTCAGCTTGTGTTTTCCTGCAAATGGAGCCTCGTTAGAGGTGGCAACTGGCAAAAACCCCTGGGGAACATACTGCGGCAGTATAAAGGTCAGATTATGTGACAGAAATCCCATATGGCTGATGGTATTTTGTACTTCTTTTGTATATAGTTTGTGTTGCCGACATATCTTCTTTATCCACCCGAGTGGACAATTTTTGAGCACGTTTGCCGATCCCCCAGTCGGTGAGGAGAGGATTAGCTATTTAAGCGATTATGCCGGCAAACGATCCCAAGTGGTAATAAATTATGCATTATAGCCATCAGCAGCGCGCGGAGGAGATGATGATTGCGTCCAGGATGTTGTCGCAGCCCCTTTCCTGTTTCTATCCTCAGAGATTTTATTTAAACTTCGAGTTTAAATTGCAAGGGGGTGGCAAGGCATTGTGTGTGGTGTCAACAACAAAATTGAATTTGGCTTGTTATTGTAAGGCAAACATGTAGGTAATAGGATTCTACCGCTTTGTCATAAGAGAAATTTGAGGCAGTTTTTTTTTACACTCATGGCACAGACGTTATAAACTGTGAGTGAGTGTTTTGTTTCGATTGTGTTATCAATATTCAATGAAGATGAAGACGAAGTTAGGTTTATCGATGCCTCTTTTTTGAACTGTTTATCGTTCAATGAAGTATTGCGGTAGGGTGTAGACTGTAGAGCACATTGTCATCCTGTGTCTTGCAAGAACTTTCTAGGCTATTTCGTAAACAGTTCTGCAGCACATGAGTCAGTAAGAAAATATATAAATGGAGTTTTTTGGCCCAGCAGATCGACTATTTTATTAAGGCTCAGCACCTTTCCTCCAATTCAAAGCCGCATACATGGTGCATTCGGTAGAAATGACCAAATTCGAAATATGATGCTGGAAAACAGGCAGTGAAATTTTAAAATAATACTAGTCTAACTTACTCACAATCTACATGTCCCAGCCATCTTAGATGACTGACGTAGAGTTCGTTGTTAGATCTCCTTCTACAAAGCCCGCGAACGCAAACGGGAGATCTTCATCTGTTTTATATAGCGTCGATGCTTCTGCTCCATAAAGCTGGACTGGAATAATGATTTTTTTTTTATTAAGTGTTAAGTGTCTTTAGTGATTCTCGACAACGCCTTACGAATCAGTTACCATTGTTTGCGGTTCAAATTGCGTTTAAGCCTTAACAAAATGGTTTCGTTCCTCACGATACGCAAATTTTGCAATGTTTGTCTTTCTTCCGTTTCCGCAATAAAAAAAAACTTACTTCTGATCGATGATCGAGACCACGCAACGCGTTTGTCATTTTTTGTTATTAAAATAGTTGTCTACTCATTGAGAAAATTTCAGCCAGAAAATCGGGTAAAGTTTTACGGATAAAGGCTGATATATACGCAAACAGCCTTATCAGGCTGAAGTAAAAGCGGATGACAAGTGTGATTCTTCACTTGATTTCTGAGGTGATGTTGTTTTCGGAGTTAATAGCGGAGCCGAGATAGACAAAGTCCCGAAATACCTCAAAGTTATAGCTGTATATCGTGAAGTTCTTCAATTCGACGATGTTGTGTGTCCCTTCTTGTTTAGAGTTTCGAACAAATTTCTCGAAAAGGATGATCTCAAAGGCACATAACAGTGCGTCACCTTGTCTAAATCTTTTTAAACATCACACGTTTTGGGTGATATTGCGTCCAACCTTTATATAGCAGCGAGCTTTCTTCAACGCCACTCTGGCTCTGTAAAGCTCGTCTCTAGAAATGCTGTCATATGCGACCATAAAATCGATAAACAGGTGGTGGGTATAGATTAAGATTTCTTCAATTTTTTCCAGGATATGTCGTAGTGCGAATATTTGGTCAGTTTGCGGACTTTTAGGGTGTAAGACCGCACTGATAGGGTCCAGTCAGTTAGTTGACGGCCGACAGTATCTTGAATTGGATGTTACGGAGACTGATTCCCCTATGGTTGGCGCAGCTTAGAGCGTCTCCGTTCTTATTTGGATCGGGCAAACAATGCCGAGGCTCCATTCATAAGCCATACTTTCCTCTGACCGAATCTTGGACACGAGTTGGTGTATGCTCTCTTAACAATCTCCAGCTGTCTTGAAAAGCTCGGCAGGTATGCCGTCTGGTCCAGCAGCCTTTTCGTATTATGTGTATATATGTCAATAAAGCAATTGGATGTGTAGGCTGATGCTAAACATAATTAATGAAACTTTAATTCAGAGATCTTTTAAATATTTTTTTATTCTTGAACCCACATTAAAATTATTTTAGTACGTGACAATGTCAGTAGTAATATTATTTTAATTATAGTCGAACCGGGCGGCTGTTTGCTAGGGGCGGCAATTTGGAGCTGCTACAATTTTTAAATATATAAAATCTATAAAACGGATTCTTATTCCTCTTTAACGAATTTATTTAAAAGGTTTAACAGCATTAACACTGCTTAACAGTAAGTAATGAGACATTCCTTGTAATGCTTAGCAACAAAATCCAATAAACGCTGTTCCCTAGTATGCAGCTATATTTTATTACATTGCAGTAGGTATACTTCTCTGTTGAGTTCATGTAGTTTTGTTTTATTTTGCTCAAACGAAGTGATGTCTGCAAACATACAAGCATTTTAGTCGACAATTAAAGTTGCAGTCTTGTCTTGTTGCCGTGCTTTTTATTATTGAAAATTAATTACCGAGCTCTCTAAGAAGAAAAAATATCGTCAGCATTTTCTCACAATAGGTCTGTCTGTTCCTTTACTTTAAAATCTTAAGAATTTTTACTCAACGCTGTTCTTTAACTCAAAAAATTCGTAAAAGAGAACGTCGTCGAGAGAGCCATTTATTACCAATCCACCGAGAATCTTACGAATTTTTACTCAACAAATTTCTTGGTATAGAAATGTCAAATAATGTCCGTCACCTTACAATTGCCAGATGATTTGAAATTTGTTGCCCTGTTTGGCATAAATGTGTGCATTTGTTTCCAATTTTTTAGTATTAAAATGGTATCAACAGGCGCGAAAATAAGATTGAATGATTCTTTTCGAAAGTGGCGACGAAATTCTTCCTCGCTGTATCAAGGAGCAATCTCCACCATGTAATTCTTCATGCAGAGTCGCTTTTTCCTTTTCTCGAATTCTTGTAGTGCTATGAGTCAAACTCTTCCACATACGGATTCATCAAGAAGAAGTTCGATTAATTCAGATCACTTTCATCGCTACTTAGAAGATGTAATTAATTTTTTTAGTATATTACTAACTTCCTCGAGTTTATCAGACTTTTCGTATAGACTTTCCTACCACCTTTCTGAATATTTGAATCTGTCATTTTTCATAGATTACTACGAAAAAGTTAGACAACGTTTTTGTCAATTCCATATTGACAGTCTTTTCCATTTTAACTACATAAGTAAAATAACAGGCCTAATGTAGATACGAACAGTTAACATTTGTGGCACAGCCAAACGTCTGATATTTGTGTGAACAGTGAACTAGAATATAATGTAATTGTGTTTTGTTTTGTTTATACGAAATGAAGCTTGCAAACATCTAAGCCAGTAGTAGGTATAAAAATAACAAAAAATTGATACATATGTGTTTAATTTGAACAGTGCACTTGTCCATGTCCATGATCTTGAGATTTCTGTGGTATCTATGTAGTTACAAAAATTATAGGTGCTTCTTCTCTAAACTGGCAGTATTTTCTTAGTTACAAAGTAGGTAATTGTTTTTGTTTTTCATACACTCTTTCCAATTAGGTTCGTGTTGTTTTTTTTTTTTTTTTTTTTTTTGATTTGTACTACTCGTAAGTATCGAATACAAAGTGAACAAGAATAAGAAGTTTTAAGTCGTGTTCTTAAACTTCCTTATGAAAATAGAAAGTAAGCAGTTATCTCGTGCATATAGAATATCTAATTTAATTATGTAGGTAGGTACATACATACATAGGTATGTGTAGGTAAAACTTGTCGAAACCGTAGACAAAGCTTCTTTTTTTTTTAGTGTGTGAAAAAACTACTGTAGGGGCGGCATAAATTGGGTCTGCCCCGGGCGGCACCAACCCACGCAAAGATTAATTACTGATTTAGGGCACAGAGAGACACATTTTATACCACTTTCACATCGAGCCGAATACTGGGTTTTCGCGAAAATACCTGAAAATTAAATCGAAAACAGAAGTTTTCCAATACTTATTTCAGTTTTCAAAACTAATTTTATTTGTTTAATTAATGCGATCGAAATTTGTAACCACAAAAGTTTGCACCGAAGCTTAACGAATAGTGTCTCACAGCTGATTGGAATGTCAAACGAAAACTAGTTGGTGGTTTAGACAAAAAATACTTAGTTTTCTCTATTAATAGGTTAGATCAGAGGTCGGTGCCAAAATGTCTACTTAGTGTACGTACTTAAACATATGTATACAAAGACTCGCAGTTCGAAGAAGACATTTCACTAGAGCAGAGGATAAGTCGCTGATTTTTGCGTAGGTATTCTATCATATTTTATTTAGTTGTGTAATCTTCAGAAAAGTACCTTCTATCTTTTATGATATATTAATTTAATTTTAGTGTTACAGGAAGACTACATAGGTTTGATTCAAAAATCAGGTGCTAGTTTAGCAATAAAAAGAAAAATATGTTAAATTCAAATTTATTTATTTTCCAGGTGATTTTCAACTAGGTATATTGAAATGCACAACTAACATTATATCAGCAAGCATCTCAAGGGGGGGTTAGCCGTAGGTATGTAAAATTCGCTGAAATACTCAGATGTTTATTTTACGAGTCCGTATGCAAATATGTAATATTCGTCTTTTCTTTTAAGAGAGATACATATTTCGAAGTTACATAGCTATTCGTGACACGGATTTCTTTTTGATGAGCCCCAAGATATTTTAAAGTTTAAATCGTATTTCAGAGATAAATCAATTCGCTGTATGAAATATTTGAACCTAACATCATGTTCGCAATCGCAATATTGCTTTCGGGAAAAAATTGTGTTGCCCTATTGCCCTATGCATGGACACCGAGCGACGTTGCAAACAATGAATCCTCGTTATGCAAAACCTCATAGACATTTTCAAAGGCAACACATCCTTTGCTGCTGACAATTGTGAAATGCTTTTTTAAAAATAATTAAGCAATTGCATACAAAATCATGTTTTCTTTATTCTCTTACAGCGAATCAATTTAATTAATTTCCGAATCACTTTTAAGAATTTGCACAATTATTACCTATATACCCGAAGGCCCAAGTAAGGCTGCAAACAACTTCGTGATCTCTGAAGCAAGAAATTCAATTTCATTCGCGCTCACCCAAGAATAATAGGAATAATAATATTCACCCAAGATATTTTGCGTTCAATTTATAGGAATTCATCAGACTGGAATGAATGGATAAATCTACTAGTGCTCCTCCGTGCCAGATGTGATTTCCATAAGTATAGCTAGGCCAATCGTAAGTCATGAAGAGCCTTCAAGGAGTAAAGGGCGCAATATTTCCCCAGTGTGCGTACATTTATAGCACTTTGGATTAACATCCTTTGGGGCACTTCGTGTGTTCTATTGAGGAGATGAAGATCTCCCCAAACCCGAAGCTATTTAGTCATAATGATGGAACACTATGAATGTATTCCAATCCTCCTAAGTGAATTTCCTTTCGATGGTGCAATCATCACTACTATTCTCTTTCTGGCTTTTGTGTGCTTATCTCTTTTCGGGCATTTTGTCCACAGAGGTCCTATTCAAGCCTGGATTTTGTGTGCACCCACGAAACACATCGATTGTTTCTGCCATTCCAGAAGAATTGAGGAAGGTGCGCGTGAAAGCTCATTATTTCCAGTCAAATAACATGAAGTATACAAATCAACTAGGACATCGGAGAATCGATGTGATTACTTCTACTCTTCGAAATCATGGAGGGCCAAAAACAAACAGCACAGACATACATATATTATACAGACAAGGATTGACTGTGATAATAGAACATTTCTTTATGTATGCTTACCGTTCTGCCAACATCCTTGGCTTGATAAATATTCAACAGAAATTGAAAGAAATAAACAGAAAGCCAGTTTATTATAGACGAAGACCGCTAAGTGTCAATAAAGAAAAAAGCTCTCACAGAGAGAAATTAATCGTTAACGAGACAAGTGTTATACTGCTGTAACTTTTTACGGTCACTGTAGGAAAGCGGACGCTTGAAATATTCATTTGATCCTTTCGATTTATCTTCCTCTTTGTCTGTGACAAGTTAATTGTTTTGATGCGGTCGATAGTATAGGCTTATTGGGCTTTGTATAAGTTTTTGCTGTGCAACTGATTGCGGATATCGCACTGTCGCTTTGGCAAGTCGTAAATCAATTGGCTTAAAAAAAATTATATCAAAGTGATTTTGTTGGTAAGACAGTTATTGTTAATGGAGAATTGGCATGCTGACACTTGACACCTGTGTCGTTGGGCAGAAGATTCGGACGGCAATTTCAACTACAAAATAAATAGAACATTAACAACTCTGTCATTTCATTATCTACTGATCTGTCCAAACAGATAAAGGTACATACATACGGAGATAATCATCTTCCGTAGGCAGATATCATATCCCCTTATTATTTGGGCATGTACCATGTAGTGGCGAACTACTCGTTTGCATTTTTGCAGCTCCCACAGAGCACAGAGTATACTTAAAGAAAAGTCTTGCCTTCTGGTATTATTCCTGTCAAGATCGGCGCTGGTGCAATATTTGATATTGGGCTCATGTTTAGTGTTTCGAAGAAAAATATAAAATAGCTGCATAGTTCTTGAAACGGTTGGCAGCTAACGACCCAACGTTTCCTCATGATATCTTTAAAGGAGGGTGGAACCTGGAAACCAGAAGGTGTAGTCTACGTATAGGTAGCGAGTCGCTGATATGATCTAAGATCTTTATTACTACCTTTTTGCCAATTGGCTGTTTAGCGATGATGGCCAGAGATCGGCACTTGTAAATACGCAGACAACTCTTGTGATGAACAATCCTAGGGAAGTTCATCTGCCAATAATTAACTATTAGCTTTTTGCAATGTTGACCTCTATATGTTTAATTTCCTGTCTAATGAAACACAGACATCCATGCTTTCCAGGCAAAGCGAGAATAGTTTTAATGAGTGCGTAAACTAATAGCGGATTAACAGATCCATATCTAAATAGGACTTTAAGCTTAGCTCAATGCATCCATTCGTTTATGTGAGTGCAAAAGTCTGAATTGAGAACCTGAGGTAGCGCAGTGGGAACAAATTTAAGTTGTACAATTTTGTAGCAAACCAAATTTCTTATACTAATATCTATATATTTTTAACGGTGAGGGAATTTGCCGGGGTCACCGTACTGGATGCAGGTGCACGATTTTGGTTCGTATATCAGGATCTTGGAAATTACGTCAGATAGGTATCTTAATATACCTACATGGGTGGCATGGAAAGGGCCTGTCTACATTCAGGAATATATCGCCATATTAATGGATGAAATATACAGTGGCGGGCAGATGCCTTCTCAGAACTACTTGGCCCTAAGCCTGCCAGTCTGCCATCAGAGTACAAACCTAGGCTTACGTAATTTGCCATTTTTCGTGGCAAAGTTTTAACATGCCGATTGCTGAAGTCACCAAAAGCTCTGCCGTTCGGGGCGGATCAGACCTTTGACAGGGGACCACACGTAGTGAGAGATTTTTGACAAATGTTTACGTCGGCTTATAATCATAGCTTAGTAACGAAAATGCATGTGAAAAATAATCTTATGTATATTAACAGAACAATCACATTAACAAAAGTTAAAAAGTTTTAAGCGCCAAATGTACGTTCGTATATCTCTCAAGATTTTTGAGTACAAGGACAAGAGAATACCAAGACTTTCTGATCTCTTGGTTTCTTGTTTTTTACTGGAATAGATTGGCGATACATAGATACTGGTTTTCGTGCCTATTACTGGAAGTAGGGATCATGATACATAAATACCGGAATCTGTAGACCGATGTAATCTGTTTAAAATTTTTTTTTTAGTTTTCTCATTATTTAGAAACAGGCCGATGAAAGTGTAGGTATGGATGTGGGAGGACAAATGAAGTATTTTCAATCGTCTAAAATTTAAGTGGTTGGTTGGTGGCTATACATTTTGATGTAAAGAAGGCGATGATATTTGCTAAACTGAAGTTTTCCGTAACTGTTATTGTATTTTTATTAGAAGTGATGCATTGAGATTTTTTTGGCTTCGCTATACTAATACAAATTAAAAAACTTAGTTTGCCATTTAGGTTAAAACAAACATTTATTTCTAAAAATATTATTTACAATTTTTGTTACGGAACAAAAATCTGTCCGCACTGTCGAATCGTCCGCTGATGACTGCGTACACTAGTTAATGTTGATGTCCCCTTTATAGTAGCCTGCTCTGGGAACGTTCGCTCGATGTTGTTCGATGGTTCCCACGATTGGTCCTTACTATGCCAGATGTTGCTTCGGGTTGGTCTGGTAGGGGTTGGATGATGCAGGTTGTTGTTTCTTTTTAGGATCGTTCGCCAGATATTTTACATTGGTTGCCACGATCGTCCGTTGTTCCCAAAATAGTTTGACAATTAGTTTCAACCCCCTGCATTCATTGGTTTGTCTTTATTTTGATTAGGATAGCTCGGCGGGGGAACTAGGGTGTTAACTCCCCCTTTCCTTTAGAAAGCGCGCCCCGCGGCTTCGTATTGCCGTAAAATAATTTATATTTCTTCGATTCTCTGTTCGAGGAGTTGTTCTGGAGTTAGTTTAGGATTTCTTCAACTGCACAGAAAAACTGTAAATGTTGTTACGAGGACAGTGAATGAGACTTGTCCAAGAGTAGATATAATAGGGCTTTCAGTTGCTTCTATCTGTAAGGACTGTAGGTAGTAAGAGGTTTATGTTATAAAATCTTAGTTGCTCGTCAAGTGATTCCAGATATTAGCCAATTTCATATTTGTCAATTATTGTGAAGGTCTTTAGGTAATTCTGGATCAGGCGTGTAGGATTCTTGTACAATCTTCTATCGATCGTAGTGTTGTTTTCAGGTCTTATTGACCTTAGTTTTATTACAAACAGTTTTCTTAGTGTTTAATAGATCTTGTAGACATATTGGTACTTTAGTTAATGTTTACAATTTCAGATATATTATTGCATTTTTTATTCCATTTGGAGATTTATTTACTTAAAATTAATTTCCCATCCTCTTGGCTTATGGCCCTACTTTCATATTATTGACAATTTCTGTGAATGATGGGGTAGGTACTTAATGTAAATTATAATTATTCCATTTTGTTGTGGGATCTTAAATTTAGACATATTAGGTCACTTATAGTAAAAGTTTGAATAGGTTAATTTTTTACAATTTTGTTTATATCATTCTGATTTAAGCTGGATTTAAAATGCTTAACTTATCTATAAATTACGATTTCAGATTATCTTTGTGAACAGTCTTACCATTTTTAAGTTTGACTTTGTTCCCTAAATCTTCGGATACTTTCCGACGTTTATACTTGGGTTGCAATTTGCCCCAGTGGGCCCCTGTAGTCTTTTGGTACACTGTTTCATCGGGTATGACTTCTTTAGACTTTCGTTTTTTATTAAGGGCTTCAAGCATTTTATCTTGGGCCGAAGCTAGTTTTAATGGAACATCAGAATGATTAATTCGGTTGAACAGAACTTCTACGGGTTTCTTCTCGGTGGAAGAATGAATAGTTTTATTATATTCTTTAGCTGCTCTAATGAATATTTCAGCTGGATCTAATAATTTGTACTCTTCTTTAACGCATCTGGCTATCTCCTGAAGGGTACTATGAGCTCGTTCCACTTGACCGTTGGTCGTACTGTGGTTAGCTGGTGTATAGTATACAGAGATCTTCGATCTTCCCATTAGTGCTATGAAGGGAGCGGAGGTAAATGTGGGATCTTGGTCGCATACTAAATTTTTGCAATCGGGAAATGCTTGCAGTAGTTCGAGAACTTTATTTTGCATTTCCTGACGATTGTCTAGAATTTTTATAATTAGGAATTTAGAATATGCGTCGATGCATGTGAGAATCTTTATTTTTTCTGCAAACATTACATCAATATGTACGCACTCTCCCTCTTTTACAGGAATTGGTGCCTCACCAATTGGTTGCTTAATAGGGTGCCTGTCGTATTTATTTACGTTGCATATCTCACAGTTCCTCGCGAATTGCTGGAATTCGTCTGACATCCTAGGCCAATAATATTTATCTATAATTTGTTTAAGGTTTTCCCTGAAGTTTCTGTGGGCGCGAGTGTGCGTTTGTGCCACTATTGATACCTGATCATCTTTATTAGAAATATCAAGGGCAAAATATTTTGCCTGTATGAATTTATTCTTGAAGTGCTCTTTCAATATGTTTTTAATTTCATAGATGGTTTCGGGTGTAGCAAACAAGGCTACTAAACCATCTTTTATAAATTCCTTGAATATAGGTATCAAGTCGGAAGGTTCATTATATGTGATGATGTGTCTTACTTTTGTAGGGAAAGGCTTAAAATGCTCGTGAATAGTTTCTATTCCTTTCTCTATTATTATCTGTTGGTTAAATTGGTTTAAGGGTCTATTGATCAATTCAATTTGATACTCATCACTACTTTCGGCAGAGTGTTGAGTGACTTCAGAAGAGCTGTCCGAAATCTGGTTTAAATTTTGTCTGGATAGGGCGTCAGCCACTATGTTTGTAGTCCCAGGTTTATATACCATTTTCGGAGCATGTTCTTCGATAATAGCATGCCAGCGTTTCATTTTTGCATTAGGATTTCTAGGTGAAACCGCAAATGTTAAGGGTTGGTGATCCGTATGGATCTCTAAATTTATTACCCCATACAAATAATTCCGTAGGTTCTTTAGAGCAAAAACTATGGCGTAGAGTTCTTTCTCGTTTGCCGCATAATTTCTCTCGGTTTTGCCTAATGTTTTGGATATAAAAGTAATGGGTTTTCCATCTTGCGATAAGACCGCTCCGATTGCGTCGTCAGAAGCATCGGTAGTGAGGACAAATTTTTTTGAAAAGTCGGGCTGAGTAAGTTCAGTCTCAGTTATTAGGTGGTCTTTGAGTGTATTAAATGCTTGCACCGCTTCCACGTCTAATTTTATATTTGTCTTTTTTGCCATGTGGGAAGGCACTTGCCCACTCTCGCTTTGGAGATATTTAGTTAAAGGCTTAGCTATACTTGCGTAGTTTCTTATAAATTTGCGGTAGTAACCAATCATACCTAAGAAACTTCTGAGTTGACGTAGAGTCGTTGGTTCAGGGTATTCTTTGATTGTTGCTACCTTGTTCGGGTCCGTTTTGATAACGTTATGTCCCACGACATAACCCAAGAAGTCTACCTTTTCTTGGTATAACATCGACTTCTCAATTGAAATTTTCATATTCGCGTTTTTAAGCACTTGGATTATTGTGTCCAAATGTTTTGTATGTTCTTGAATATTATGGGAATATACAATTATGTCGTCTATATAGACATGACATATTTTGCCAATATATGGTCGGAGAATGTCGTCCATTGCTCTTCGAAAGATTGAAGGAGCATTCTTCAATCCAAAGGGCAGTCGTACGAATTCGTACTTGCCATTATTGACAGAGAAGCTAGTTTTTTCTATATCGGATTCCTTCATCTTTATCTGGTGGAACCCTGATTCTAGATCTAACGTGGAGAAATATTTAGCTTTTCCAAGATTGGATAAAATTACGTTGGTATCCGGTATTGGATACTTGTCTGAAATTGTATTTTCGTTCAATTTCTTGTAGTCGATGACTAACCTGTTGTTAGGCGAGCCATCTTTACTCCTACCTTTTTTCGGTACAACCCTTACAGGACTATTGTATGGAGATTTGGAAGGTCTAATTATACCTTCTCTTAATAGCTTTTGAGCTTCACTGTTCACAAAGTTATTTGCGGATAAAGGGTAAGGATATTGTTTACTCCAGATCGGTTTATCGTTATTGGTGCGAATTTCTGCCAAAACGTCCGTTCTGAATGGTAAAGTAGTATCAATTTTACCATGAATATTTTTTATTTTCTTCATCATTGTTTCACAAAGGTAATCCGTATTACTCTCTTGAATATTATTAATTTTGTTTGAATCGTCGAAATAAATTTTCTCCTTCCTGTCGCCGTAGCTAAGGATACTTTTTTCTAAGTCGATTTTAGCGTTTACTCGATTCAATAAATTAGCTCCGATTAGAGCTTCATATTCTAAATTTTTTAAAACATAGAATCTTGTTTTTGTCCCCAGAATTAGAGCTTCGTGACAAGAATTAATAATGGTCTCACCATTGACTGTCTCTTTATGGGCAAAATCATCTCATCACTAAGAATACCAGGTTTGCAGTAGTTGCTGCTAGCTCCGGAATCGATGAGTATTCTTATATTTTTATCGTTTATTCGTCGGCGTAAGTAGGGTAGGCCGACTCTTCGCTTAAAAAAATCATCATCTTCGTTTAGGTTATTGATACGCTCGGTCTTTGCCGGAGGTGACTGTATCGAATACTGAGTACGAGGTCTAGTATTATTATTATAAGTGCTATAATTTGGCTTTGGCCAAAGTGGATTATTATTATTTGGGTTATCCTGATGAATTTGCTTGAAACGTTGCAATTCATGTTGTGTGATTGACCTATTGGCCGAACTACCGAGAACCATGGGTTCGAATCTTTGAGGCAGTTGGCGGTAATCGCCCTGCTGTTTCTGCTGAGGTATTTCCTGTTGAAATTCATTATTGTTATTTATGTTTTTTGGAAATCTGAGAGTAATATTACTCTGATTTTCATCAGTATCCCTTATATGAGAGGAGAACTGGAGAGCAAAACTAGAGCGGACATTATTGCTCTCTAATTCTTGTGCCTTTGCCAGAGCGTTTGGTAGGTCTTGTGGATTTAAAGAGAATAGAATGTTGGACATTTGTCCATTCAACCCGGTGATGAACACTCGTAGAGCGTTTCTTCTATTTATGTTATTTAATTCGTTAGAAATAGGATTGTTGGATCCGTGGGTCATTATTGTTTTGTTAGTCAGAAGTGTGAGCTTCTGGTTAACTTGATTATAAAAATCAATTAACGATGACGATCCCTGCCGCAATATGCTCAGTTCCTGTTCTATTATATGCACAGGCCGCTTATCGGCGTACGCGAAATCTAATCTGGCGATAATTGCCTCGAAATTGAGGACAGTACCATGATTAGTGAGTACATCATTAGCATCCATTATTATCTTGTTCCTGAATATAGTCAGGGCTGCAAAATATTTAGAGCTACCGATGGTGTATAGGACCATTGAATTCTGTGCAGCTTCACGCCAACTGACGTACGCTTTTTGTTCACCATTGAATTCGGGAAGGGATTTTATCACGTCTAATGTCTCTGAGCAAGTAATTGACGGATCTATTGTCTGTATTTTATACTCCGTAATAGAGCTAGGAATTCCCATTGATGATATGAGATTCTGTAACTTATTAATTTCATTTTGGTGTTTATTCTCTCGTTCTAGGAAAGACCTTTGAATTGACTCATTATTGAGTGCTAAAGCTTTTGCTATAATTTCGTCAACTGATCGATGAGTTAAAGTAGTACCAAAAGCCATTTTTAATTAGTGTTCAGATTCTTAATCTGATTCTACGGGTGATCTCAAATAAGTTTTAAATATGACTTAAAGTATCTATTTTTTTTAAACCTATTCGATTATCAATAAAACACTTTTATATAATTTTAAAAATTCTTAAAAAATATTTCTTACAATTATTATTTTCTCCTTATACTGGATACTTCTTCTGTTTCTGTACTGCAAAGCTGGATACTCCGTCCTGTGGATCCGATGAATCTTCTGCTTTTCGTTTTGATTAGCTCTTTCCTCTGTCTTGCGGAGTACTTTGGCTGTTATTTTGGCGATGCACTGAGTTTAAGTTTACTTTATATTTTCAACATTAATTTAAACTTGAGCATCCCGGTTGAGCCCCCAATTAAAAAACTTAGTTTGCCATTTAGGTTAAAACAAACATTTATTTCTAAAAATATTATTTACAATTTTTGTTACGGAACAAAAATCTGTCCGCACTGTCGAATCGTCCGCTGATGACTGCGTACACTAGTTAATGTTGATGTCCCCTTTATAGTAGCCTGCTCTGGGAACGTTCGCTCGATGTTGTTCGATGGTTCCCACGATTGGTCCTTACTATGCCAGATGTTGCTTCGGGTTGGTCTGGTAGGGGTTGGATGATGCAGGTTGTTGTTTCTTTTTAGGATCGTTCGCCAGATATTTTACATTGGTTGCCACGATCGTCCGTTGTTCCCAAAATAGTTTGACAATTAGTTTCAACCCCCTGCATTCATTGGTTTGTCTTTATTTTGATTAGGATAGCTCGGCGGGGGAACTAGGGTGTTAACTTACATATGTAATTACTAGTACTACCAGTGATTGTGTCTGATACTAATGCACGCGGTTAGCGTTTGCTACATTTATTTCAAGACATGCATGGTGACAGTGGGTTATGGTCACATAATGGGTAACATAACCATATAAGTCTTTACGTTTTCATAAAGTTCGGCGTAAGTCCGGATCCGAAATCTCAGCAGAAATTATTTCATCATTATTGGTCAGCAGTTTGTCCACTAACCACAAAATCATGTGTTAGTTAGTCCCCTTTCCGCCACTCCGCAGACTACCTACATTCAGCATTTAGCTGCTCCAACAATCGTTTTCTTTGAAATCAAATTCATTTGTTTCTGCTACGTTATCACGGCTGGATTTTTTTCTCACGAATAGTCGCCTTAGGCCATACGTTACGTCTTTCATTATGACTGCGACGTGAAAGGTTTGAGATTCTCACTGGTGGCATGATCAAAATGAGAATGGGAACCGTATAAGTAAAAAAAATAGAATTTATTTTAAACACATATTTATAGTTTTGCTTTATTAATTTGAAGTGACACTCCCGGCTTTTTTTCCCAGTTTATTTTTTCCAAAGTGCGGTTCCGTATACAAACTTTCATAATATTGGAGACGAATCCAACAAATCAGAGATCAGCCAAATCGGTCAAGCCGTTCTTGAGTTATAAATGGTGTAACTAGCCCGACTTTTGTTATTTATATAGATATATAGCTGACCCGGCGAACTTTGTTCCGCCCAATTTCTATAATGTAATAAAAATAATAATTTCGAGCGGGCACAATGCTAATGCTACTTTATGTAATTCGGTCAATTCAAATTCTTTTTTCAAAACTTATAGTTATGCAATAGATATGACTGAAGTATAGCAATGTCGATGTCTTTCATCCGCAAACTTGCGGTGCATTGATGTTTCACAACATAATTATAACTGGGCCGACTTACAATTTCAAACTGTGTAGCGGTAAGCACGGAATATCTAAGGAACTCAAAAATTTAAAATTTTACATATTTTTTGTTGCACCTATTGGAAGTGGCACTATCCAGTAATTTTTTTTCAAAATGCGATTCTCCATACTAAATTCTATCCCCATAAGGTATTGAGTTTTCTCGACAAAAAGTAGCATAACATGTTCTTTTTTAAACCAAAAATAATAAAAATCTAACGATTTATTCCCGAGTTATGAGTGCACACTGCACATACGGACGTCAGTCTTTTTTAGCTGTACCCACCCGGCTTTGACCGTATATTTCGTTTTAAGTCTTGCTCAGATTTCTCAAAGTGCTTTATTTGGACCATGTCCATTTATGATTTTACCTAATTATACAACTTTATAGAAATAGCGTTTGATTTGATTTTTGAATGAAAGGTGCCACAACCCGTTTTGCGCTTATGGTTTGCAAGGTATCACCTTTAGGATGGTATTCTATCCTTCAACCGGGAACCAGCCATAAACATGCACAATATTTCATTGAAAAGAGTTGTGTGGTTTGCCCAAGTGGAAATTGTTGGTTATAGTGTAAGCGATGTTTCTACATTTCTGACATGCTTCCGTAACAGTAGATAACAGTGTGCATAGTGTATCAGAGTGCTTACTAAAGGGTTTTTCAATAAGAGCGCTACTAAAGTTTTTTTTTAAATTAAACAAAAACTGTTTTCAATGAAATTCTTTATTTCTGTGAAAGTACGTTCGATGCCATTATGTATTGAACTCGATTTCTTTTGCATGACCACCACAGGCACGCTTGCAGAAATCCAGACGCTGAACCCAATTTTCGACGGTTTTCAAGCATAAATCGGCCGATAGACTTGACGTAGCCCCGCAGGAAAGACTCTAACGGCGTCAAAACACATATTTTGGGTGTGACTTGTTACCGGAATGTTCCCGAATTTAAGTGAGCTGTCAAATTAGTTTCCATGTGTTTGTAAGTTGGTTCGCACGAAAAAGAAAATGTGATATAGAAATACTGGTACCAATATAAAACGTAAGCACACAACCTTCCTTCTTTAATGGGGATGCTAAAGTACCTAAACGAACAAAGTGTCATGAAAATGGTAATGGAGGTAATATAATGCGAATTTAATAATTGCATATCTTCGTACCCGAGTGCAAAATATTTTAACGAAAATCTGTTTTACTACAAATAGGTACCACGCGCTAAAGAAATATTCAGGATTCAGATTCAGCTGGCCCGGTGAAATACAAATGCAATAACCGCAGCGATTTACTTGTCGGTCAACCTACCGCTTTTTTACTGAAGTGCTTTATGGTACATAGCATTTTACGTTCCATTTACGGGTGCGTACGAGTACAAAGCGAGAGGTTTGCCGACACGTGAGCACGCCACATACAATTGACCATGTGAGAAACATGGAACGCTATGCTGATGATGATTGTGTTGTTGTCTATCTCGGTCTCCAGTATGGACGACTGCATGGTATTCTTTCCTGAAGTTCCGAAATATTCTATCGATTGTTAATATTCCGATCTAACTGTTCGTCCTGATTTTTTGCGACGTGAAACGTTTGACCTTCGCACTGGCGGCATGATCAAATTTGTCTTGGAATCGCCGAATCCCACACAAACTTTCATCCCCTATATCATCCTGTCAAAGTTTTGTTTTCGAGACATAAAGTAGCCTATGGCCTTCCTCGGGCCCAATCGAAACCATCAAGCTCAAAATCTTTAAAAACTAACCATCCTCTTTCGAGTTATGTGCGTAAAAACTCAAAACGCTCAACAACTCCTGTGTTGCCTATCATCATCATCATCTCAAACATTTCAACTTACTCACTCTCATACTAATGCAAGGATCCTGATAATATTTGGCAAACAAAAATGATGCATTCAAACGCCATCAAACAAATAAGTATCTACTCCATTTCAAAAAGCTACTTAATGTGACATAGTAAACATAAGCAATCTTATTAGGTGTATTTAAAAAAAAAGAAATTTCAAAATTATTTGCAACAACAATTTGCTTGCAAAATAATTAAAATAATTGACAACAACAATTGGCATTAAAATTAAAAATTTTTTTTTTTGTATATGAAGTATCACTACTCGATTTCCACCCCGTTTATTTTTTTTCAAAGTGCATTTCCCCATACATAAAAACAAAAATTTAAGGGTGGACCACCCTTAACATTTAGGGGAATGAAAAATAGATGTTGTTCGATTCTCCACCCTAGCCGATATCCTTGCAAAGATTCACGAAAATCGGTCGAGCCGTTTCGGAGGAGTTCAATTACGCACACCGTGACACGAGAATTTTATATATTAGATGTATTTCGATTAAAATCGTTTGGTAAAATTATGCAGGCAATTTATATATGTAGTTAAAGTAACAAATAATGCAATGTTTAGTTAGAAAGTACTACTGCTTAACTATGTATCTATAAACTGAGTATACAAGATACCTATTGGATATAAGTTTTGCTTTGGTTTTTAAAGTTTCCTCAAAATAGCAAATGGGGTAGGTACCGCTATTTTCAGAAACCCATTATACCCTAAATAAGAGAAAAACTGAGTTTCTGTCTAGTTAAAAATGACAATATGAGATTACCGAAAAACTGTGTCCGCTGTTATGTTGAACGTACCTAAGCCCAAATATTTATTTTAGTTGAAATCGTCCGAATACAACAAAATCAAACCGTTTTAGGGTAAGGACCAGACGGGCAGAATAGCGAGACTTGTTTTTGAGTTCTTGTCGTATTGTCAGAACTTATTAAAATCTCGACTCTTGAGTTCGAAACTTTCTACCAATAGGTACAATATCTTTCTCTTAAGTTTACTGTACCCAGGGGCCCTACTCTGTATTTCGTTCCGAAAGTGGAAATTTTCGAAAACGAATATTTCGTACTCTCTATTTCTAAAGTGGAAAGAAATTTACTACTTTTGGAATGACAATTCCGAAAGTGGAATTTTCGTACCTGGTAACTCGTTTATAAATGTCGAAAGCATTCGAAAACGGAAAATTGTTTCTACAACCAATGTGATGACGGAAATGAATACGAATATCTTTAAATGTGTGTTTTTTTATAGAAAAACTTATTTTTAATAACAATTCAAGCAAATAAATTTAATTATAGTGAATCTTCGAGCAGAAAAATGGACACAAAACAGAATTTTTGAATTTAATATTCACGTTCATACGAGAGACTCCATACATGTGAATCATGTGCTGCACCACCGTGCTTTGCATTTACTGCCCGTATGAACAATTTCATGGTCACATATCTATAATTTGTAAAGGCACTTTCATTGTTTTAAGAAATCATGAAGATTATGTTTTTTTTTACGTTTTATTTCACTCATTTTAAAATTTATATGTTTTGGACACAATACTTTTAATATCCCACTGCAGACATTTGCAACAGCACTTGATGTTGTTTGTTGTGCTAGTTTCAAGATAGTTGGAACTGCAGTTGATCTTAAAGGAGCAGAGTTCATCTTAAAACATACAAAAAAGCGTTCTTCGAAAGGAGAAAGTTCTGAACAAAACTAAAATAATAAACAATAGTTAAATAGTGAAATGAATCTTTGCCACCAATACCTAAAATTTTACATTTTATCACACATTTTCATTATATTTGATTTGTCCCGTATAATTTTTCGTTCAATTCGTTCTTTATTATTTTCTGCATGCATCCAAAGTGCAACCGAATCCATTTTTTTGTTTTGTTTTTCTTTCAAAATCGCAATTTTGCCTTATCCGCCTTGTTTGTTATTTGTTTTGAATTCTTGATTTGGCAGATTTCATGAGAACTAATTCGAGACTCGAAACAACCAATCCGTAAAAGGGAAAAGTGTTTTTTTCCGTTCCGAATGTTTAACAGAGTACAAAATCATAAGCGGAACGAAAAGCACTTTCGAATAGAAATGACTTTCGGAACGAAATACAGAGTAGGGCCCCAGATCTGTGCAATAACTTTGTGGGTGTCTAAGATGGCTGTATTTTGGATATCCGAGGAGGCTTTTATAGATAACAGAATATTACCGTAGCACTCAAAGATGTGGTTGTTAACGAGTTAAGTTATTCGAGTCGGGTATAAGCATATTGAGCACACAGAACACAGTTCAGGCGTTCAGGGTAACTGAAGTTCAGTAACCAGCTTACAATCGTCATACAACTTCAAAACTGTGTCAACATTTTTTAATGCTGTAGTCTTTTTTAAATTATCGCATTTTTTCCAGTTTCTACATTTCTTTTGTAACAATATGGTCCTCCCTCGGTAGCTGAAAATGCTCTATAACTTCTAAGAAGGCATATGTTTTTGCTGTGACAGCTGTATAAGCTCCCTACATCTCAATGAAGTCGAAAAGCATTAGGGCCTTAAAAATTTTCTTAGAAACAATAATTTTCTCTCTCTTTCTATGGGTATTAAAGCACTTCTAAAAGTCTATGACAGCTTGCCACATAAATTCACAAACTCTCTCATGAAGTTTTAACAGCTCTGTATATGGGCTCTACAAATCTTTTGGTATAAGCTACGACAGCTCATTAGCTCAATGAAGATGTTTTGCGATAAGTAGCTTAGATGTAACTACTTAAATATTGTTTGTTGGTTCCCGTAGCTCTGTTAAAGTAGCACAGTTACATCGGAGCTGTGTTTTGGTTATAGGGCAGCCACAGAAGTTAGCAGTTTACACACATAAAACGGAGCTGTCGCTATCGTAGCTCTATTTTTCTGAGCGTGTCAATTTTAAGACATCAATGATAAGCGAAAATATGACTTAAGACGGCCTGTGCATATGGTAGTTATACAACATCATCTACTTTATAGATTCAAGCAAACCAAAGAAACTAATTCAGTAGGTAAAAATATTTACCCTCCGTAATAATCCAAGCCAATCATTTCCCCTCTAAAACCTGAATAAAACAATTAATTTTTTCCAGTCCACACAAAACCATAGTCAATGAAAATGTCGATGCACCTTACCAATTGTAAATCAAGTCATTTCACTACCTACAATTCTGTATATACCACAACCACTAGTTTGTTCAAAACAATTTTCTCCCAACGACAATGTCGCACTATCGCCAGCATTTAATATTTCTAGTCCATTCACGTATTATGCGTGCCGCTTCACCAAATCACGTACCACGAAAGAAAGGCGAAACTGGAACCTCCTCTTGGTCGCTGGCTAAAACGAGTCCAACAAAAGCGCAACGCCAAGAAGTTTAAAATTAGATTCAAACTTCATGATAGCCGTTACGTGTTACATTTCTTTCATCGAATCGCCTGTAGTCCGCTTGGAGGAGTGAAATGTGAATGTCTCGTTCCGTTACCAGTGTTGCTAGCACTCTCTCTTTATTTAGCCTACGAAGCGTAGTAATTGTTCCCTTTTCATCGAAATAGATTCTCTTTTAAAGTTCCTCGATACATTTGTTGTGAAACAAATCGACTTTTTTAAATTAAAATTACACGGAGAAAATATCAAATTAAATTAACATTTAATAATATAATAGCATTAAGGGTGTTGACAACCATAGCAACAAAATTTAGCAAACATTATAGTTTGAATGTCTTTTTCTCAGATTCTTGAAATTCCCACGATTTGGTTGCTTTTTTCCTTTACCCACTAAATGCTTTTCGGACATCGAAATTCCCACAAGAAGGGATAAGTCCCACAATACAACAACACTGGCTGGTATACTATATTTTAGTGGGCGATTTCTCAAAAGTAATATAATGTGCGACAAGAAAAGTTATGACACATTTGATAATGGTGATATAGGACAACAGCTATGTTCTGCGTATGGATTGCGAACGCTCCTCTTTGAAAACAATTTCGGACCAAGCACGTACATGTACCTACTTCTTTGGGCTGAGGAATTCCTTCACGCGATTGCAATATACGTATGGATTGGGTGCTTCTAAATCGGTATCCACGATAAGACCTTCTATCTAAGAGCAAAATATTTTCTTTTTGAAGTGCACTGAATATGGGTTGATTCAGCACGGACTAGGGATGAGTCATAAGAGTACAATAACTGGAAAGGCAGTCTAACAGCCCGATTCTGGCAAACCTCACTGATACCTCACAATTCACAAAACCCTCACAAGGTGAGGTGAAATTGATTTCATGAGGTTTTCGTATTCACTCACAATTTGCGAGGCTCACAAAAACCATCAAATTTGTGATCTCCTATGGAGCAGGTCACAGAATTCAAAACCAGTCATAACGGTTCGCAAGTGAATTATTTTTTGCATTCATTTGATTTGATTTGTGACAAATGTCGTTATTAACTTTCATCCTTCAGTTCTAGAACATTTTTTTGTTCATATTTCACGTATATGCCCCAAGAAAATGTTATTTTATATATTCTTCGTTTTTTTGTGGAAAATTTTGAGCCCATTTGAAAGTAACCATGCTGAGGTGGATTTTTTGTGAGCTTTGTTGTGAGGATTATCGTAGAATTCGGAAAAAGTTATCGAATCATTTCATTATATTAATACGTGAACATCCATTTTTGGTATTTAATATGAAATGAGGAGAATAAAACTTATGTTATTTGAAAGGTTCTGTGCTATAGTGTCCACAAACACGTGGGTATATGTCGCCATTAAGACTGGTAAAATTAAGTTATGAATTCCCCATACAAAACAGGTAGGTACCTAATAAAAGGATTTTGGTGACAATCAATTTGTCACCGTCATGTTCCCATAGCAACGTATGTAATCATCTTAGATTAGAACCTGTTGGAGAGAATGATTTACCCATAAAGGTATGCAATTTACCAGCCCCCAAAATTAAGCAATTGTTAGAAATTTATTTAGGGGAATTATTTATTATTTTGCGCCACCATGTTTCCGATGGAGCAGCTCATTTACGTATATTTTTCGATATATAGATGTCGCTCTTTTCGTTTATAAAAAACATAAATAAATAAAGAAAATAATTGTAATAGGTTTTTTAGTATAGGTACGTACATAGGTACTTATAAAAGGTACTAGTTATTATAATTATCTGAATAGCTATAACAGGTATTTATATCTTTTGGGGTGCAATACAGATTTTCAGTATATTTTCTTTAACCCATATAGGGTTATATGAACAGTGGACAGTTTATTTCCTAGCTATTTTAAAGACTGGGAATCTTTCATTATCAAATGTAAATGTATTCCAGGCATTTTTGGTCTTTCATCACAAATTCAGAAGATTCAGTCAAATTATATATATTTTTATTTTACTATCAAATCGTCACTCCTTTTATAGATATGTTTTCATCGCCTGAGAAACAGAATATTAAACAAGAAAAGAAAAACATATAGAATCCCCTAATGCTTTCATGACCTTATTAAATATCTGCACTATTATGTTATATACGAGAACGGCAGATAATGAAATATTCATACGACAGTCTGACGATAAGCACGTCAACCACAATGCGATATTATTCCGAAGGGACAATCCCCAATCCTGAAGCTCAAATAAATTCTCATTGGCGATGATAATGATGATGTCCATTTTTGGAGCACAGACACCGCCTAAAAGAAAAAGGAAACTTTTTTAAACCTGATGCCATTTTCTTTGTAGATACAGAATGAACTGAGACTTTTTCTTGTTCGTTTTCCATTTTACGTTTATTGACAGTTTATCTCTGTCCAACTATAGGTCGTTTGACCTTTCAATTTTCACTTCATGTCAACACGCAAAATTATCGATTCGTACGGTTTTATTTTTAATAGTATGTGAAAGGACCAGTTTCAATATGACTGAGAATTTATATTTACGAATTACATACACGTAACAGGTACCTACCACATACTTACAAATACGATTTAAGTAGGCAGTTTATTTTACATATTCTATCCCATTTATGATGCAAAGGCTCAGTGGTTAGTGTCCTGAACTGCTAGATGGACATCCTCAAAGTCATTGGGGCTTACTAATAATCATTTTTAGTCTTCACACTATTCTTTAGGTAACAGTGGTTCAACTTATATGGAGAAACTCGGCAATTTGAGTTCGTAAAATCTAGCCGGACCTTAAATATAATTATTAGTATGGCGCATTGAAATCCCTTTATCATGTTTAGGAGGAGGCATACCTACAAACTATACATTTAGAGTTATGTGTGAGTTTGATACATGTTTTGCAAACATTTTATTGTGAGGTAATTTTTTCTTAACAAAAAGCTCCTCTCGTGTAACAAGTCTTTTATCATTTTCCTTACGAAATATAAAACACTGAACTCAGTCAGTTTTCCAAAGATGATCTGACAGTTGAACGTTTGCTCAATTCTTACTTCAAGAATATAATGTTTCCAATAGTTGAAACTTACCTGGAAAGAAAAGACAGAGAAGAAACTCCATTAAATAAATTATACAAATTAATACATTTAAATTGTCATTAGTTGAATGTATACGGCTTAGTTCTTGTTAGTTAGTACTATACGTCAAGCAAATTTCTTCTTTCACAAGATATGCACCAATTATAGAAATATTAAAGACAGAATGCAGGCCTTTCCGAGGGGCCGCGTTTTTTAAATACTGTATAAAATAAATTGATAGACGATTTTCATTGTGGTTTTGTTCCGTTTAGATCCGCCATCACAAATCTTCCCACGCTCGATTCAGAATATTGAGAACATACGAGTATCTCCAGCTGCTAGATCTAAGTGTGGAGGGTAGAGCTTTCTCCCGTCTTGCCAAATCAAGTACCTACCTGATTATAATGATGAGATATATGACACTTTCCCTTGTTAAGAGATTGGTGTTTTGCAGAATCTGAAGATGGCGTAGGTGATGATGTCTTACCGGAAGACTTGAATATTCACCCCTTATTATGCCTCCCAATCGTTAAAACGCTTTTCATGTCGAATGCACTGTTATTCGACAGACCGCTGAATGGGTAGAGGTAAACACGGTATTGAAGAAAAATGTGACAAAAAAGAAAGGGAGTCCTTTCTTCAATCCCTTATGTCCAAGGAAATGTAGCATTAACGCATGTTAAAGCATGTTAGATTTAAAAGCGATCCACTTTAAAATTCTCCACTCGTGGACCTTGCGAAACTGAGTTTAATTCAAAAATATGTTTTTCTTTATTACTAGACAACAAATCAATATTTTTATTAGTCATTGAAATCCATGTCCCATTAAACAGGTACGAATTCATCCCCTAAGCCTAAAGCAGAAAAAAAGGACTTCGACCATAGTGGTAGTGACCAGAGAAAGATGAAATGCGAAGTGAGTGTTGTTTTATGCTCACTGGGCCATGACGGAGTAAAGAAGAAGCTGAAATACTTTCGAGTATCCGATTATGGATAGTTACGTTTGCTTCCATTTTCGGTAGACAATATCATAACATCGTTAGTGTTGGTAGTCGTATAGTAGTAAGATGTTATTATATATGTAACATTAAGTACACACTGCCGTTGTGTTTAGGAAACTGCGACCCAGCTGCTAGTCTTAATAGAATTAGGAAAGTTTTTTTTTTTTGCAAAGGATTTAAGTTGTAATTGCTTCTTCGTATTTACTTATTAGAAACGAGATCGCTCCCATAGTGGCAGAACAGAGAACCAAAGAAAAAACTAAATACATACTCTTACTAAGCTGTGTATACAGAAGAATGCGAGGAGCATAGTAGACCACAAACCAACAATGGCAAAGTGGGTGACCACTGAAGCATTTGCTTCATAAATATTTATGAAAGCAAAATTGAAGTTTATGCTTGCGTGTACGCAGGATATTAAGGAGCACCTACATTATTCTTATGTCCAGGCGCAATTTTATGGTTAATTGCGTAAAGCGTTTTTGGTGTGTTTTTGTGGGCGAATTTAATTAAATATGATGGATGCTGTTTACTTTTTCGGTGTGAATGATGTATGCGCTTGGGTAAAGGAATTCTGGACGAAAATATAAACTGTGTGTAAATTTCACAAATTGTTGTGCACAACGTTAGTCTAACCGGATTAGACGGTTTAACGCTTAAATAGACATAGATTGCTGTTTCAACAATTACAGTTAAAATATATCATAAAATTAGAATATGGGTAACACCCTTTTGTTATGAAACCTTCTGAACAGCTCTGTACTAAAGTGCCAAATTTGGCCATATGACAATTACACCTCAATATACCTACCTCATGTATAAATAAAGTTTGCGAAATTCGCAGTGCGGGGATGTAGAGGTTGAAGTAAAAGGAACAAAAAATGTTGGAACCACGAACCCCGTTGTTCGGGATTGTTGATTCCAAAGAAGTTTTTTTTTTCTTTGGATCTATTACGTAGGTTGTTGCTCGCTACGACAAAAAACGGAAGAAGAAATTACCTTTATTTGATTCCATGCTAAAGTTGATTATAAAATCAATTTGCAATAAAAATTGTTATTAAGAACTCTAAATCAATTTAAAAATCAAAGTAGGCGCAGTGGCTTAGTGGTTAGTGTGTTGGACTACTAAGCGAGGGGTCCAGGTTCGAATCCCGCAAAAACCCAAATTGCAATTGAGGGTGTTTTTTTACTGCGCCACCTCTAGAGAACGTCTGTCAAACATCCGAGAGTATAACTGTCTTGAGAGAGCTTCTCAATTAGCCGTTTGGAATCGGCATAAAATTGTAGATCCCTTCAATTCGTTCCAAAAATTAAAAACTCACACAAAACAAATGGTTGTGAGAAGCTAGGCCTAGGGTCCCTATGGACCTATTGCGCCAAAAATTATTATTATTTAT
Source organism: Cheilosia vernalis (assembly GCA_949126925.1). NCBI lineage: Eukaryota > Metazoa > Arthropoda > Insecta > Diptera > Syrphidae > Cheilosia > Cheilosia vernalis. The sequence continues at coordinate 39,996,593 of OX421358.1, read as the reverse complement.
TATTATTAAATCAATTTACAATATAACGTTTTATTGAGAAGGTTGAACTTCTAAGTATTTTCAAGGTTCGAAAAACTGAGCTGATGTTATTAGCAGTGGCGTCTCGTCAGGGTGTGCAAGGTGTGCATTGCACACCCTGATTTAACCAAAAAGAATCACTCATCGAACACTGTGTAATAATAATGACACACATAAATATGATGTGCTCAATTACACATCCCATAAAACCTCCACCACACCGCCTACTATATTATAACAATATTCATACTTCCTAATTTTTCTTTCAAAATTCCATCATCGCTGAGAAACAAAAAGAAAAATAATAAACTCGCACGAAACCTCGCTGTGCACGCATTCTGTTGATTTCATCAAATAAATTCATCCAACTCCAAACTATATACCTTAAAAGCTACAAGAATTCCCCAGGTTTCATCCCCATCGTCATTCGTCACCCGCACGACGTACCTGTTGACGGCGCTTTACTTTGATGAACTTGTAGTGAACTCGTGAAACGATTTTCTGTGCACACGGAATATTCGTATTTTCTTTTGTTCTGTTCTGTTCTGTTCTGTTTCTGTTAAAGCGTCATAAGTAAAATATACATGCAATACATCGACGCTCGTGCAAAAAAAAGCAGTGCACGACAGTCGATGTATGAATGAACGAATTTTGCTTTTCGTTTAGGTAGGTACTATAAGTGGTTACAGTTTCGTGCGGTGCTTTTGGTTTTTTGTTTTTTATCTTTAATTTGAACAATGAGTGAAAGTGAAGTCGAAGATCGTGTCAATAGCTTATTAGAAAAAGCGTTTAGTTGTCATACATATGACGAAAAAAAAACAATCATTGATGCCGGTAGGCCTACACCGAATTTAGATAATTTTAAATCAACGTTCAAAAGAAATGGAAAGGAGTATACGCGGAAATTTAATTTCGATTTGTATAAACAACATGATTGGTTGACAGGGTCGGTCAAGAGAAATAAACTATTTTGTTGGCCGTGTTTAATTTTCCAATCTAATGCAAAAGAAAAAGTGTGGACCACTATTGGTTATAGTGATCTGAACCATTTGCATGAGAAGATCCCAAAGCACGAACTTTCCATTTCACACATAACAAATGCTCTGTCATTGAACACGTTTGGAAAAACAAGAATAGAGTATTTATTAGATCACCAAAAAAAAATTTCTGCACAATGCTTTAATGAAAATGTGTCAAAATATAGAAGTGCTTTTGAAGTTTTAATTGATGCAACTATTTTTTTGGCTGTTCATGAGTTGCCATTCAGGGGTCACGACGAATCCAATCTATCGTTAAATAAAGGCGATTTTAAGGACTTATGTGAATATACAGCTAATTACAATCAATCATTTAAGCAATTCTTAGAAACTTCCACAGTTTTTAAGGGAACTTCTGCAACTATTCAAAATGATTTAATTAAAGCAGTAAGTAATGTATTGATAAGGGAGATTAAAAGAGAGATTCGGGAAACCGAGTTTGTCGCAGTGCAATTTGACGAAACTACAGATATCTCTCGAAAAGCACAACTTTCGTCAATAGTTCGTTACGTTAAGGAAAACGGAGAGTGTGAAGAACGTTTTTATAAATTTTTTGATATAAGTAATGACCAAAGTGCTGATGCAATTACAAAAGTGGTTTTACATGTAATTGACGAACGTGATATTGGTGCAAAACTTGTTGCTCAGACATATGATGGTGCACCTGTAATGTCTGGTCCAATCAATGGAGTGCAGGCCCAGATAAAAAAAGTATATAGTCATGCTCTATTTATCCACTGCAATGCTCATGTGTTAAATCTAGTACTTTCTAAATCAGTTCAAAGTGTTAAAGAAACAAAGCAGTTTTTTGCAACTTTAAGTAGTTTAGCATCATTTTTTTCAACATCAGCAAAGAGAGATACTTTATTAAAAGAAACGCTAAACAAAAAAATTCCATCAGTTTGTAATGTGAAGTGGTCCTTTAACTCGCGGCTTCTCAATTTAGTTGAAAAAGAAAGATTAAACTTAATTGCTGTGTTCGAATACATAATTGATGATACAGTACAATATTGGGGAGAAAATACATCTGTTACTGCTCGCGGATACTTACAATTCTTAAGCGAGTTTAAAACTATTTTTTTTCTAAATTTGTTTTCGTCTATATTCGCACAAACTGACATATTATATAATTTGCTTCAACAAAAATCCTTGGATATTGAGAGGTGTTTAAAAGAAATTTGGAATTGTACCGAATACCTAAAAAAAATCAGTGGAAATGAGCACTTCGAAAACAATTTTCAGAAAGCTGTCGATTTATTCGGAAGTTTGCCAGTCAAACGTTCTGAAAACAAGGACTTTTTTAAGCAAATCTATAGTAATATATTCGAAAAAGTTTTGTTTGAAATAAGTGTGCGATACAAAGATTTGAGAAACATAAAGTTCGTACAGTTATTAGATAGTGACAAATTTTCAGCCTACGATGCTAAGTTCCCTAATGAACTCTTACTATCTCTTAAGGAAATCTATGCAAATTTTTTAAAAATTAATTATTTAAAGTTGGAAAATGAATTAAAAGTGCTATATCGCTCTGAATGCTATAAGCAAAAAAGTGTTACGGAAATTGCAAATTTAATTACATCTGCTAACTTAAAGCAAACATTTTCGGAATGCTTAAAACTATGCCATTTAATCATGACAATTCCGTCAACAACAGCAACAACAGAAAGGAGCTTTTCAACTCTAAAGCGAATAAAAACTTCGAATAGAAGCACTATGGGAGAAGACCGGCTTACTGCGTTGTCTTCCATTACCATTGAAAAAAAATTCCTGACGTCTTTAAGGAGTTGCCAAAATTTTAATTTTATTGAGAAGGTTATCGAAGAATTTACCAAAAAAAATCGAAGGATCGACTTAATTTATAAAAACCTATAAGCTTTGTATTAGGTTTTTTTTTGTTTCAGTATAATTTATTTGTTACGTTTTTAATGGAGTTTTTTTATAATAAAAAAAAAACTGAATTTTTTTTTTTTAATTTTAATTAAGAAAACAATAAATAAATATATATTTTTAAAAAATATACAATTTTCAAGAATTGCACACCCATCTAAATAATTCACGCGACGCCACTGGTTATTAGCTACTCTACAAGTCAACAAGTCTATTAATACTAAGTTGGGCGATTTTATTTCCATAAAAAATCGAAAGTCTCCGTATTTAAATCCATCAGTTCACAACGGTAAATAGGTCTCAAATATTATAAAGCTTGTCAAAAACTTTTAATTTATAGTGATACTAGCGGATACCCTGCGTGTGCTACTACGCAAATAAAATGAAATAAGTGTGTTTGCAAAAAAAGAACATTTTTTTTATTTATTAACTTCTTTATCTTAATGCTAGCGGATAAACAATATTTTGAGTTTTTTCGGTAGGTGTGTAAACATAACGATTTTTTGGCATTCCAACTCTAGAACAAGCAACATATAATTGGCCGTGCGAAAAACAGGAATTTTCTAAGTTCAAACCAGCAACACTTAGCGATTGGCCTTGAGCCTTATTGATGGTTATGGCGAAAGCAAGACGCACTGGAAACTGTAATCGCTTAAAATCGAAGGGTAAATCGGTTGAATTCATTGAAATTCGTGGTATCAGCACTTCTTCTCCCTTAAATTTGCCGCTGATGATTGTGGCTTCGATTAAATTTGGAGATAGTTTTTTAACAGCAAGTCTTTTAAAGTTAAGATGTGTGGTGGCGTTCCAGAAGGTTCCGGAGAGTTAAGAAACTCTATTGGATAGTTAACAGCTTGTTCCTCATCTATATAACAGTGTCAATCGATTTGCGCTTCACAACTTGGTGAATTTGATGGTTTATTTTGATGACATCATCGTTCTTCGAAGCCGAAATTACTCGTTCGCAAAGCCAATCATGGTTTTTGAAATTACATATTTGCAATATCGGGAAAAACTTTCTGCACAACATTTTGAATTGATGACTGCATTTGGCAAAAGTTTAACGGAAAAGATATTTCACGTGTAGGCACCGACTATACGGAAGTTTTCCATCGCCCATATCCAAAAGCTGTTTGGCGAATACTTGCGCAGCAGCATCTTAAAGTTCATCTGATAGTGTTGATTTTGGAATCACTGGCAAAGTTTGTCGAAAATCACTAGCAAGAAGCAATAGAGCTCCACCCATTGGTCGATCATTCGCTCGGTGCTCGGATATCTTTCAGAGAACGGTCAAGAGCTTCAAGAGATTTCTTGTGTGCCATAGTGCATTCATCCCATGAGCTTGTAAAATATATATTTTATGTTAAATTTACCTGTTAAACATGAATTATTGTTACTTAAAACCATATCATAAAATTTATTGTTTACTTCTTTACCTTTTTAAGGTTCCGTACCCAAAGGGAAAAAACGTAACCTTATTAGTTTCGATCGGATGACTCTCCGTCTGTCTGTCTGTCTGTCTGTCTGTCCGAACCCACTAAGCCAATTTTCTTACCAGGTCTATCTCAAGAACCGATTGACATAGGAGGCTAAAATTTACACACAACATCCGGTATAACCTCTAGTTAAACGACAAATACCAATGGAAGGAATACATCGATTGGTTTTGGATTAATTAGTAATCTGGTGAAAAAAATATTTTCATTTGCCCAAAAAACGGTTTATTTCTTGATTCACAAAAAAATACATAAATTCCTTTTTTGTAGATCATGTTCTTATCTATATATGTGCTGAATACTGTTTTGCCGAAAAGTTAATAGTTTACAAGATATTTTCAAAAAAGATAATTTTACCATGTAAAAATCGTTGCTCTCATTTATGTTCTAATCTACTACGCAGTTGTGCACAATTGACCCCATCAAAGACACCAGGGCTGTCGCTTCATAATTTCGTTGGGGAATATAATACATTTTTTGGGGAGTACAGAACAAAATAAAAGTAATATATTTTTAGTCAATAGTTTTTCAATTGGGACAGGTCGCATACAGAATGGAAAATTGGCGTGGGTTGGGTACTAGGTAATAATTAGAAAATGAGATTCATGTGCGAGTAATTTTTGAGAGTAAAAATATTAAGTAATTAAATTAAACTAAATTGTGATGAATTCATGAAGAGGGGAAAGATTGAATGATATAGATTTCAAATAATATCTGATGTGTTGGACTTTAGCCAAACACGGAACCTTCGGTGCGCGAGTGACACTCGCACTTGGCCAGTTTTTTATTTATTCTAGGACTATGAGGAACGCTAAAACAATTTTTGAACAACATTATTAAATAACCTTGCAAAAAGTCTTGAATGTGATAATTTATTTTAATGCTTATTTGTTGTTTGCCTTTGGTACCACGCCCATTTATCCCATTCCGCCCATTTTCAGTTCGACTACTAACATTTGTAATTGATGGACTCGTACAAAATTTGAAGGATATATAGCTAATATAGAACCCTAGATATTTAATATTAATATTAATTTTGTATATGAGCTAAATATTCAGTTTGTATGGGAGCTGCCACGTCCACAGGTATGATCCCGCCCAATTTCCCCATGACTATTCACATTAACAAATAATCAACGTGAACAAATTTCTAAGACTATGGCTATTATAGTACGGTAGATATAGGTAATATGATATTAAATATTTACTTTGTATGGGAGCTGCCACTCCCACTAGTCCGATCCCGCCCATTTTTTTCCTGCATATTCAATTCAGTAACATATGGGATACTGCCATGTTTCAAAACTCTTGCTTTCACAATAGTCAAGATATATGATGTTATACAATTTTTATGTGCCCACTTGAAATATGTATAGCCGAAAACCTAATTTGGACTGTAACCTTTCAAATGAAACCGGTTCGGGCCAAATCGGTTGGGGTTGGATAGTTTTAGAGTCTATAGAGGACAAACATACAAACTTTGTATTTTATGTTTTTGACAATTCGGCTTTTATGGTCTATTTCTTTTTGATGCAATTAAAACACGTTCAATTCATCCTTGCACCCTACGTTTCGTCGGTTTCTTTCCAACATCCTCAGGGGTATTCTTTATTCGTCCTATTTTTTAATTGTTCTTAATTTCTTTATTGCACTTTCGCCCGTGACACAACAAAACATAATTAATTAATAATAAATAACACAACATTGAAGACATCACTACTATAATACTATAATTGTAATTTGACTGTGATAGTAACTTTTGGCCATAAAGTTATTGTAATTTGACTGTGATAGTATTATAGTAGTGATGTCTTCAATGTTGTGTTATTTATTATTAATTAATTATGTTTTGTTGTGTCACGGGCGAAAGTGCAATAAAGAAATTAAGAACAATTAAAAAATAGGACGAATAAAGAATACCCCTGAGGATGTTGGAAAGAAACCGACGAAACGTAGGGTGCAAGGATGAATTGAACGTGTTTTAATTGCATCAAAAAGAAATAGACCATAAAAGCCGAATCGCCAAAAACAAAGGATAACAAAAAATTGGTGGAAAAACTAAATATCATTGTATTTTATACAAAAAAAAAAATTGAAAATGTGGCCCTATGTATCATTCTCTATAGACTCTAAAAATACAGTCGAATTCAATCTATGTAAAATAAAACTGAACAAATTTTATTTCTTCTGATGGAACGCCTGATCCGCGTATGCAGTTTCCGGACGATTTCAAGTTCTTATATTGAAACAATTTTACCTCTCGGGGGCATGACATTACAAAGCTGTTTCTATTTTACTGCATTGACACTTGTTCCCTATAAAATACTGGTCCCAAAATTGTTGTCAAAGATTAATCTTTCTGTTACGTGAACTGCAAAAGCACAGCTGTGCGTGCAGGACGCGATTATTGGATGGGGATAACCCCTTATGGAGATCTCCGCACCAATCCGCACTATGAAAAATAAATAAAAATGAACAACCGGAAAAACAAAAGCAAGTCCAAAGAGAAAAATAAAATAAAGCAGAAACTCATTAAAACGAACAACAAATGATGTTGGGAACTTGAGTACACCATAAAGCGTATATGCACATTCGCAAAATGCATCCCAACAGTTTAATCCACACAGCAAGCGGATGAAGTAGGTGCAAGATTGCTCCATATGAGGCAACACCATGAGTAATTGATGTATGGTTTGGTAACAGCTTCACTCTCTTCCAAGTCAACTAGAGCCATCACCAAAAGAGCTCCACGAAACCGACAGCCGACACTGCTGCGAACTAGTGTATAGAATGGAGTGTTGGGTGCAAAGTGCGCACTGCGGGAAGCCCGCCACATTTTACTGACGCCGTTTTTGCCCCCACTCTTATGTTATTGTCTTGAACTTTTGTTGTCTTTTATTTGCCCACAGTGACAATGGCAGCGCAAGACAAGTCTTTGCTGGATGACTTGAAGAAGTCGTCGCATGTCTTGCATTCCCCGGGTATCCCCTGTCGTGATTCTGATTGAAGTGTGCAAATTGTCTGTTGCAGCATTTTGTAGGAGACGAAGCTGACAACTTTGTGACTCTCTGCAAGAGGCGATATATTTAGTGAATGTAGGTACCAGGCGCAGGCGGTTCCATATTGTTGCGGGTGCCTGTCACCGCTTTTTACGTAATTGCTATTAAGCATGTGACATATCACAACCAGTGTATTTATAAGTACTTGTATACATCCATTCCAGCTCCTCCTTACATAGGCAATGCAATGAACGACTTTTGTTATGAAGCATTGTTTTTTTTTTTTGCGGATGGAAAATGTTGCATATGCGTGCCAGAGTGATGCACTTTCACTTTGAAAGCCTTGTCGAGAGTGGAAGTTATTGGTACAGAGGCGAAAGATTTGCTCGCACCGTCATTATTGAGTTGAGAAGTTATTTTTAAGGATCTTTACTTTCTTTAGTGAAGTTTTATGCGAAGGATGTCAATTTATTATCTGAATTGACGACACTCACCTAAAATAAAAACCTTATGTTTATATGTACACACCGTCGTTACGTAGTTTTTTTATGTTTGGGAATAAATACCGAGCGGTGTAATGTATGATTTTATATGGATACCCATTGCAGTTTCATTTGACACTACATATACATTCACTATACTCTTAAACTACTCGTATATACATACTTATAGTATAAGAAATAAAAAATGTCACCAAATAGCTAATTTCTAGAAAGTCGGAATTGAAATAAAAATAATGTATACCTATTCAAATGATTCGCAGTAAACTTTATCTTGTCTTATCTTCTCTTCTAATGTTGTCCTGAAAGAATACTACAGAGTTGCCCAAAATGTACCACCCTATCTGTAAATACCAGTTCATTTGTGCGGCATTTCTGAATATGCGGAGAATAGCTTTACGTTGACAAAAGATCGCGGAATATACGCAACATTTTTTTTTAATAAATAATTTAATGAAAATGAGTTTTGCGCAGATTTCCCGGCCGACCTACACCGACGTTCGCAGGAAAATCGCTTTAAGGCTCGGTGGTCGCTGTGGTTCAGTGATGCCAGTTTAGTGGTTTTTGGTTGTTAGTGGGGAAATCTGGGGCTTTTTAAAATTCTGTTTTACATACATTTCGCTACAGGCTACAATATCCTTTTATGAAAATAAATATTTTATTAAAATTCGGTAAGGGTTGTGTAAATTTTCAAAATACAACATGCGTTGCATTTATTTGGCGCACATTCTTGCAGACGTTTCAATTTAAAAATTTCTTCTTTTAAGTCGTACAAAAACACGTTAAAAAAATAATTACAAAAAGTTGGGGGATTTCTTGGAAAAAGTAGCCAAATCTGGGGGTTTTTCAGAGTTTTCTGGGGGGATATACATATTTTGACCGGCTGGCAAAGCTGATGTGGCTGATTATGACGTGGGTGAGACGTGAGACTTAAACTTCGACCAGACGACAAGCCACGTAACGGGTCATAACATGTTTATCTCTACTTACGTCGGATGTATCATGGGGACTAATTTCTTCAAGGAGGCCATGAGTAATACCATTTACTATTATCATCTGTAACTAGTGAGCAATACAAATTAGTTTCTATTGTTGAAAATTTATGAATTGGGCTTGGAGAACATGTGATTCTAACATCACGATACAGCCGCTCACACAGCTCACAGAGTTTCGAATTTCGAATGCTTCGGACTTCTTTCTTTGGCATTTTTTTAACCCAGCACAGGTATATGTGAACAAGCCAAAGATAATATCCGACTCACCCGTAATCTTTATTTAAGTATTGCAGTAGAAACATAAAGGTTTTACAAAGGTTTTACTAAATATTAAACAAATTATAATGTTTTATCTTAAGGATATAAAAAAGCAAAATCGGATGTACAAAAAAAATAGAAAATAGAAGGAAACCACAAAATTATAATATTTACAAAAAACCGGCTTTTTTGTTGATTTTTTTTTTTCAGAGTATCTGCGATAGTAGAACTATTGCACTTATTACTTTCAACATAAATTTTCCATGCACATAGTTCAACTGAAGCATTTCGACAAATCATTGCACTTCTACTGTGTCTGCGACTCAGCATGACTTTCACTTGCTTCATATTTCTTCAACAAGTGCTTTTATTTTTAACAAATCTACGCTCTCTGTGAATGAAAGTAAAATACTTCGCATTCCATACGCTCTTTTCAATGGGGAGTACTCGTAGGTTTAGTTAGATTTAATATGAGAATCACGTTGAATGGAGAAGGTCGATGGCAATTGTTATATAATCGTAAGATACATTTCGTGCAACGCGGTTCCGAGCAAATAGATAAGGAATCATGGTATCAAAATGTAAACAAAACTTAGCAGATATATGTGCATAGGTATACCCAAACCCATTGCCTATTGTAGGTACTTACATAAATCTTGACTGCTAACGATTTAGTGTTTTCCTTGAGCAATCAAATCGTATTTCGTAATCACCTGTAGAGCAGGATTTCTATCCTAGGTGTGTCTCTATTTCACTGCTGATATCAAATGTAAACGTCCAAGCCATAAATATTGGGCCATTAGCTGTAATTGAGAATTGACTCCTGTTCTATGGTGTATACTTGCCTAAGAAATTTAAATAGGTATGCGGTTTGGCTCCTTGGATGTTGAAATACATACTCCTACATACTTTTTTGAATTTTGAGATGAAAAGGTGTCTTTGAAAATGTAAATGGTGATAATTGACAGATTATTTAATACTTTTCAAGTTTTAGCTAAAGTTCACTTCCGAAAATTTATTCGTGAATGTTTAGGTATACACTATAATTTTTGTGTAACTACTCGTATCATATTTTTGGATAAAGTGTTTGTTAATAAAATGCGGTAATATCACATCTGGCAATTTAAGTAACAATCCGATATGTTCTTCTCAAAAAACATTCAATTCAATGTATGACTTCTGTTTTCCGATCTATATAAAAGTATTCTTAATTATTCACATGCAAACATTTCCCTGCTTACGTAAGCCGATGTATTTCATCACAAATCAGCCATCTACACATTTCCTCCAAAAAACACTGTCACATGGAAAGGACATCGCATAATTCGCACACCCACGGCTTTTGCAGTGACCCACCACTCCAATTAATGATCATGTTAGATTTATGCCTGTACTTTAATTTCTGGACAAAGCAGAAAGCTGATTGATAGTGCATTTTTGTATTCCTTTTAATAATTGTAAGATAAGTGTTAAAGTCACATGAAATAAATATACTCTGTCCAAAAAAGACCCACAAATATAGGCACCATGCCTAATAGGCATGTATTAGGAGTTCAAGGACATTTTAAAATGGCAGGAAACAGGATGACGAATTATCAGCTGGATAGATTGTGAGATAGAGAAAGGGGGCGATCATTGGTTGTGCTGGGCATGCTTGCTTTGCTCGCCTTCACTCGCCGGAATGGTGAGGGTTCTTGTCCTCACACACCAACAATATACCTATTACCTATATAATTATAAAACATAATATCGTCCTAAAATTGAATCTTATTGTTTCAGACGAAGAAGGACATTTCCACACAGAGAGGCCGATGTCGGTGATAATCAGTGCTGCCATAACTTATCCCAAACTGCTTGGAAGCTCGGTGGCCAGTAGTGAACTTCCTCAACTATAGATGTCTCAGCACGATCAGCTCATCTTTCGAATGTTTCGACAACCCTATGTCACCGAGGCGGTTTTCGGGTGAGTGCGAATAGGGTATTATAGTTTAGGACCTTCTCGGAGTTTTCTTAACAGACATTTAAAAAAAGTTTCATCGAATTCAGTAGGTACAGAAGTTTTCACACAAGCCACAACATAAAACCCCCCACAGTTTTATTATCTCTACAGATTCAGTACCTACATTTTGTTTGGCACCACTCATCAGTGTTGTAGCTATATCTGTCTCTCATCAATTCCTCCCTATGAACTATGGAAATAGAAACCAAGCAATCTGTTGTTAATGGGACACCGATTAATATCAGTTAGACAATCTACTCCGCGTTCAGTCATGTTAGCGGTCGCTGTATTTAGAGCTCGCACTTTGCTTGGTAGGCAGCCCCAGTGCAATATCATTATAACTCATAAATTAGGGATAATCTACTCGAATTGAAATCTATAAACGTGTTGTAAAGAACTCATAGTGAGCGTCGCATAAGAGTAACGTATAGAATTTCATAAACCGCATGACAAACAAGAATATAGGCGTGATTTCAATAAGGCAAATGCCTTATGTGCGCACATAGGTACTCGTAGCAGTTCCATTCATCTGCTTATTCAATATGCGTTGTATATCATAAGCGACACAAAAAACTTTTCGAGAACGTACCAGTCGAGCGCTTTATGAAATTAGTGGACTTTAATGGAGGACAATTACGCTTCCACTACCTACCCTCGCGACGCCAATAATAACGATGATGGTTCAGCTGGCAAACAGCAAAATATTGGTTTTTGTTGGGATGGTTAGTTGGTTAATTCTAAAAAGGAGTAACTCGACATGGTGTTGGAATAAATTAACGCGCACTAATGCCAGTTGAGTTGGTAATCACTTCAGCGGAATAATTAATTAATTTTCCTGCTGAAGGCATTTCGCGTTGCTGATGGGTGGTTAATGTTGATTTATGGAAATGACTCTGACCACTGATTTAAGCTTCTATATTTTTTTTTAATAATTAAGTAGATAAAATTAAATACATTAACATTTATGGAGCCGCCTGAGTGAAAAGTAAATTCAAAATGTAATTTAACGTTGAAATTAAATTATCTTTAATTGAAATATAATGAGAATTTCATAAAAGGTATTTATTAAAATTTAAAGAGCACCGCTGGCATTCTATTAATGGAATGTGGGTATTTTGGACAATTTATAAATACATTAGAAATGGGAACAAGAAATGAAAATCAATCATCTATGTGTAATCGCAAATAATGTAAAGCAGTGTTTTTCAGTGTAATGTTAGGGGGTCGCGAGCTTCAAAAACAAGTAAAAATTTGTATTTTTTGGTTATTTTATCTATATGTATTAATGAATGGGGTGGGAATTCGAATTTAAAACGATTTTATTCTATAACAAATAAAATTGCCTTCCAGATATTTGAGTCAAGGAAAAATCCTCTTAATAAGAGACCGCGGCGCAACGGAGCGTTTATAACGCGGTAAAATTTAGTTTTCCTTTAGGTTTGAGGTTTCGCAATTTACCGCAAAATTACGTGGCGCCCTCAACAGCATAAAGAACATAAATTAACGAACGAATTTGGAAAGTTCGCGCATAAATTATTTCGAACCCACCCACTTTGCTGATCAAAGCCGAACGCAGTGCCTTTATATTGGCTGTGTTTGCTAAAGTTCGTGATCTTTGTTTGAACTCTCTGGCGGTGGACATTTGCATTATTCGTACTTTTCCCTCGGGCAGTGGCGATTGCATTTTTATTTTTTGTCTCGTTTTGTTTCACCAATTAACTTAATTAATTAGTGGTTTTCATTGCGATCATATTTAGTTAAATTATTTTGCAGCACGTAGATTTTCATATTCAACGAGACCAATAAAGTATTTTATTTAGCTGCTTCATAATGATCTATAAATACCTACTATTTATTCCATTTTACTTTTATAGGTACTTATCAGTGGCGTCTCGTCAGGGTGTGCAAGGTGTGCATTGCACACCCTGATCTAACCAAAAAAATCACTCATCGAACACTCAAATAATAATAACGCACATAAATATGATGTGCTCAATTACACTTTACACATCCCATAAGCCATAAAACCTCCATCACACACACAGCCTACTATAATAATACTCATATTCATCCTTCCTAATTTGTATTTCAAAATTCCTTCATCGTTGAGAAACAAAGAGAAAAACAATAAACTCGCACGAAATCTGGCTGTGCACGTATTCATCGAATAAATTCATCCAACTCCAAACTATATACCTTCCTTCAGCTACAAGAATTCATCCCCATCGTCATTCGTCATCCGCACGCCGTACATGCTGTCGCTTTACTTTGATGAACTTGTAGTGAACTCGTGCACTCGTTTTCTGTGCACACGGAATATTCATTATTTTCTTTTGTTTTGTTCTGTTTCCGTAAAGCGTCATAAGTCAAATATCCATGCAATACATCGACGCTCGTGCAAAAAAAAGCAGTGCACGAAATTGATGAATGAATGAACGAATTTTGCTTTTCGTTTAGGTAGTATAAGAGGCTGCAGTTTCGTGCGGTGCCTTTGTTTTTTTTTTTTTTCTATTTTTAATTTGAACAGTGGAGTTTTTTTTATGATAAAAAAAAACCTGAATTTTTTTTTTATTTCAATTAAGAAAAGAATAAATAAATCCGTATTTTTAAAAAAATATATAATTTTCAAGAATTGCACACCCATCTAAGTAATTCACGCGACGCCGCTGGTACTTATATACATATAATCGTAATCTGTATGGTTGACTTGTAGATGAAATAAATAGAATAAAAGAATTATTAATAAATAAATAAATAACTAAATAAACAAAGGCAATGAAATAATCGTACATAATGATTCAAAAATCACGGCAAATAGGTAGCTGGAGTAACGAATTTAAGAAAATGTTTGCTCTCATTTATTTTCATTCAATGGCCCATTTTTAATTTACTATCATTTGTCTGACACACACTTTTAATATCATTTGTCAACGTTATTCGAAAAAAAAAAAAAAAAAAAATATATATAGCTCCATAATGATCACACTGCACAAATAGTTACAGCAATCATTGATTTGCAGACTGACACCAAATATAGGTACCCTACCCACTTCCCCTTCAAAGAGAATACAACTTTTTCATTCAATGCTAATCAAGTCACCTATCTATCACTTGTGTTAAATGGTGAAATGTTATAACTATCGCGCACCTATAAATTTTATACCGAGGTACAACAAGTCACAAGTTGGCGTTGAACATCCGGCCTGGCCGGATGCAATAATTATTTACTTTTATAAATGTAGGTTGATCAAAACACAAATTTGGTGCATGCAGAAATTTTTGCTACCAATTTAGAATTCGTTGATACTAAAATAATGAAATATTGACGTCTACATCAATCAGCGAGAAACCCTAATGTATCTTTGCACAGAAACAGTATAATACGAGTATATACTCGTACATCACCACGTCAAAGTGACACTAATTTATTTTGCTGAGCTCGTTAACTAATTTCAGGCTTTGGCAATGGAATACATACAAATTAAAAGAAGAACATAATAAATCAAGAAAAAAATAATATTTTTGGTACTACGTATTTTGAAGGCGTGAAGCTTCTTCCACTTCCCATGGTCCATGGAATATTAATAGATTTATTACTGATGGTTGCTTTTTCACAAACGAAATAGCAAAAGGGTGAAATCGGTATGTTGAGAAATTGTTTTTTTTTTCATAGTGTATCTTCTTTCGATTGTATTTAATCCTTGACGAAATGCTATTTTAGTGGTTTATTTTTGATTAAACTTTATGAATTTTATTTCGATTTAACAGATAAAAATATTTCTGAAAATTCGACTTGAAAATAAACCTTTTACTTACCAATGCATGTGATTTATAAAATTTTCGGATTGAGACGGTAATCGTTTTAGGTAGTCTGGAAGAGTAAGAAAATGTTTATTAGGTACAGATAATCGTTATAATAATTGATGGGAATTTTTAATGAATTTAAATTTGTAACACGTTAAGAGAAGGAAATGGTCGCAGGTGAATGATTCAAGGGAAGATTTTTATTGCATGATATATACGTAATGTGGAATTAATGAATCTCGTTTGAGTGTCATTTCTGAGTATCCAAGGGCCATTAGACGTATTCTTTTGAAATGTAAGCTGCTGACATTCTTATATTTTTTTTTAATAATTTATGGAATACCTACTAAAACACGTGCCGAGTCAATGGAAAGTCGCGGAGGTCATAATTGTTTTAAAACCAGGAAAATCGCCAAATGAAGTAAAATCGTATAGACCGATTTCCCTTCTACCAGTCATTTCCAAAGTCTTCGAGAGAATATTGCTTAGGCGCCTACAGCCGGTTATTGAAGACAATAATCTTATCCCCGACCACCAGTTTGGGTTCAGAACCAAGCATTCGACGATTGACCAAGTACATAGAACTACTGACGTAATCGAGAAAGCATTTGAAGAAAAAAAGATTTGCTCAAGCGTATTCCTTGAAGTCTCACAAGCCTTTGATAAGGTGTGGCACGACGGCTTGAAATTTAAATTACGACAAGTTCTCCCCGCAAGCCTATATGATATTCTAGAATCATATCTCGGGAATAGACTCTTCCGGGTTAGAAATGGAAACGAATACTCGGAGCTAAAAGAAATTTCGGCCGGGGTACCGCAAGGAAGCGTCCTTGGTCCGCTTCTCTATTTGTTATATACTCGCGATATTCCAAGGGAAGATGGCACTACCCTTGCTACGTTCGCCGACGACACAGCTATCCTAGCAGTAGGTAATACAATCGAAGAAACGACTACAAAACTGCAAACCGCAGTGAATTAGATAAATGAATGGACAAGGAACTGGCGGATCGCCTTAAATGAAACTAAATCTGTACATGTGAATTTCACGTATAAGAAAACCAATGACTTGCCAATTTTCCTAAATATGGCCCGAATACCCTTTGCAAACGAGGCGAAATATCTGGGAATGACACTCGACGCAAAGTTGAAATGGAGTTCGCAGTTCGCACGTGAAAATGAAACGTAAAGAACTCGATATCAAATATAGAAAAATTTGCTAAGAAGACATTAAAATTTATGATTGCAGGATGATATTTTAGCAGTTCCTCGGAAGACACTTTATTGTGTAAAATGATTTTACTTACGAAGCTAATCACTGCTGATGTCGGTTATAGAGTAAGTAATAGATTTCAGTGTTTTTTGTAATAGTTTATCGGAATTCGTACATTTTTAGACACAAAGTTTAGTAGGTAACCTAACAATTTCAAATTATAAATCTTAAAATAAATCTTTACGTGATGTTTAAATCTAATAAATACGGCTGTTATTGTTTAGGTTCAATAATGTTTTCATGCCTTGTTATGGCGTGGATTTTAGATAGCTCCTTACAAACAATCATCTGTACCTAGCTCAAATTCTAGGTGGTATTTGGTGCGTAACCTTATGTGAACCTATAATAATTATTATCGAACCGATCTAACCCAGATGTTACCTACCTATATGAAGATGTAGAGGCACTGAATTTTGTACAAACTGAAAAGTTTACAAATTTTTTAAACCAAACTACAACACTGAAACATAAAAGCCTCAATTCTTCACCTAATAGTTTGCGCTACATTCAAATGAACAGGTTTTATAAAAGAAAAATGTATAGACAAAATAAACACCACCACCAAAGATGATCGTTGGCAAGAAAACTTGATTCAATTCGTATGCTCAATAAAGTCTTAAATCACAGAGGTGTGTCTGTATATGTATAGTGTCTGCAGGCAGTTTTATGTTCCACTGAATGCATCTCAGAAACTAAAACCCGAAGCATCGATGATACGTATTACAAAAAGACTCTGAAGAATAAGAACATTTTCAAATTTCATGGAAAATAAACTTCATACAACCACCAAAATAAGTCAGTCATAAGACCCACTCCGAAAAGTTCAAACTCTAAGCAGAAACTTTTTAGTTCCTCTTATTGTTATAAACTTCAAACTGCTACAGAACATCGATCAACTTGTTGCTATTTGATGGCAATATAAAAAAAAATAAAACAAAAATCCAATAAAGCAATTTTAAGAAGTGCGGAAAATCTTTCATGACCTCTTGTGAAATATTTTAAGAGTCTTACCCGCACTCTTCGACATTTGAGTATACCTACTCCCAAGTCCCAATAGGCAACCACAAGAAATATGTATTAAAATTCTGTGAAGAGTTTCAAACAAAGAAAACCACTACTCGTCAAAGTTCCGCAGAAAAGTAGTTCAGTTCAGAAACTTCTGAAGGAAGGAACACTAATGGTGGGAATAAGAATAGGAGAAAATGAACAAAAAACAAATCAAAGGCATTTTTTTATCAACAGCACTTCGTTTTATGTCAGTCGCTAAAAAAATGGAACATTTTTCAAAAGGCGAGTTTTCAACCACTACTCTGCATAACACTGTGTCTACATTCTTTGTTAGCGCAGAAATATATGAAAGACATTTCAAACGGATGTAACACCAACTCTTAATGTCACTATGCTGTCGTTGCTCTTCATTTGGTAGGCATTAATTTGAAATACATCTTTGATGTTTGGATTTATAAACAAAGGATTTAATGTTTAGCTGATGGTTGCTTTTTTTCTGTATAGGTTTGAGGGAAGAAGGAGTTTTTTAATCAAAATTCCAAAACGAAATACATGAGCGCTAAAAGGAAAACAGAGAGTTGCAATGGAGGTTCTATTGCTATTGCGGCAGTTGAGAGTATATTTTAATGAAAGAATGCATTCCGATACAAATGAATGGGGAACTATTTTTCTATTGAAATATTTAGAAGTAATCTTATTTTTAACCAGTTCGCAAATGTAGATAGTTTTTGATTTGGTATTAAGTTGTTTTGCTCCATTTATGCATATCAGCAATAGGAATTGTGTTACACTCGGCATTCATACGCTTTGAGGTGCAATGCATTTTCGTTTAAGCAATGTTTTGCATTGTTTTTCACATTTATTTATTTTATTTTTAATCATTTATTTATTTAATTTGATCGCTGAATATTAAGGGCAATTTCTTAGAATAGTAGGTAGGTACCACAATAATGGATTTATTTTAAAATTTAATGCTTAAAGGCAAGATGTAAATGTAATTTAGTTTAGATGATTTTAAAAATTAATTATATTATGTATGTAGGTACGTTTTTATAAGGCCGTCTTAAAAGTAAGTCGTTAAAAGTAGTAAGTCGTTTTAAATCAGTTGAAGTTACAGCTTTTTGCAGCATTTTGTTTTCAGTGAGATTTTACAAATCTAAAACAAAAATTTGCAAATGGGTGAAAAAATGTAGTTAAGGTAAGGACAGAAAAAAAAAACTTTTTTGTTGGCACATCTGGACACACGGTACCTACCTATGACAAAGTTGGTCCATCAAATAAACACTACAATCTTGTCTTATTGTAGAGTTGCACCATGTCAAGTTATTGGTTTCTTGCATCAGGATCTGCTTTGGTGTGCATTGTTTATAAATAAAGGGACAATTTTTTTGTTTGAATTTTGCTGGGCAAGACGACAATAACATATTCCATTATTCCTACCCTGGGGTCTAGGGACCCGGAAATTGTAATAATTACGACTGGACCGTACGCGCAATTACAAATGACTAATGCAGTAATGCCGAGACGCCTGCTGAGACATTAGAGGATAAGCTTTTATAGTATGGTTTGCAGTTGAAAAAATATCTAAGAAATTTGGTACATCGCGCTGAACCCCAAAGTAAGGTTTAAAGCTTAGCTTAAAATTCACAAAAACGCAATTATGGTGTCCCATAATACACGAAAAATGTAATTTTTAATAGAAAATACTGATTTTTAATTATAATGCTTAAATTTTTTATTGCTTCAAAGAGTATACACTTATACAGATTGGGGCTATGTATATAATAGCACATAGGATAAATGGCCTCCACGGCTTTGGCATTAAATCGCAAGATCTGTATGGCCGATTCTGATAGCAAAAACGACCAATTACACGATTAGAAAATGACTCATGCAGTAATTGAATTGTTTCTATGGCTGTATGGAATGAGGCCCAATCTTGTTGAAACCACATGCTGGTCACATCCATAGGGTAAACTTCCAACAGTGGCTCACGTCCCACAGTGATTTTTTTTTAATTTTATTTACTCTCTAATTATAAGGGAAAAACGAAGTAAAGTCAAAATAAACCGCGTTTCGATCTTTTGTAAATTTGCATGGGAGTTGAAGTAGTGCGCTCGTCAGTGTCGGTTGTGCCCAAGAAAAATTGATTTTACTTGTACCTAAGTAAATTCGAATACGTGCGTCTTATTTTTGTTCCATTTAAAAAAGTAATGTTCCTAAAGAGATTTGTAGGATACAGTAGGTATAAGATATTAATTATTAGATATTATTAATTTACATTAGTATTTCAATCAAATTTGTTAAATGTTTTTTTTATAAGTAAACCAGCTAGTCGTACACAGTGAACAATGGTAAGCATGGTATGGTAGCACTTCCAGGCTACAGAATTGCATATTTTTATTAAGCATTAACCAACAACCTATCAGCATTTAACTTTCGTTACTACTTTTACGGTAGTTATAAAAACTTATAAGTTTTGCGATATTACTGAAGTAAAAGTTATTGTTGATTTTACTTTTCATTGTTTTTATTATTTTTTGTATTGTTTCCTTTTTAAGGTTCCGTACCCAAAGGGAAAAAACGTAACCTTATTAGTTTCGCTCGGATGTCTCTCCGTCTGTCTGTCTGTCTGTCTGTCTGTCTGTCTGTCTGTCTGTCCGAACCCACTAAGCCAATTTTGTTACCAGGTCTATCTCAAGAACCGATTGACATAGGAGGCTAAAATTTACACACAACATCCGGTATAACCTCTAGTTAAACGACAAATACCAATGGAAGGAATACATCGATTGGTTTTCGATTAATTAGTAATCTGGTGAAAAAAATATTTTCATTCGCCCAAAAAACGGTTTATTTCTTGATTCACAAAAAAATACATAAATTCCTTTTTTGTAGATCATGTTCTTATCTATATATGTGCTGAATACTATTTTGCCGAAAAGTTAATAGTTTACAAGATATTCTCAAAAAAGATAATTTTACCATGTATAAAATACGTTGCTCTCATAAGTTTTAATCTCTACTACGCAGTTGTGCACAATTGACCCCATCAAAGACAGAACCCCACCAGGGTTCCCGCCTGCTAATTTCGTTGGGGAATATAATACATTTTTTTGGGGAGTACAGAACAAAATAAAAGTAATATATTTTTAGTCAATAGTTTTTCAATTGGGACATGTCGCATACAGAATGGAAAATTGGCGTGGGTTGGGTACTATAGGTAATAATTAGAAAATGAGATTCATGTGCGAATAATTTTTGAGAGTAAAAATATTAAGTAATTAAATTAAACTAAATTGTGATGAATTCATGAAGGGGGGAAAGATTGAATGATATTATAGATTTCAAATAATATGTGATGTGTTGGACTTTAGCCAATTACGGAACCTTCGGTGCGCGAGTGACACTCGCACTTGGCCGGTTTTTTTTTTAATCTTAATGTTGAATAAAAATAGATTTTTATCAATTACGTACTTGTTTTTGTTGTATATTTTTCTTATGAAATAATAAATAAACACTGTATTAAGTAATAACTAATAACACTAAAGCTGGATGTGGTGAAATGCAAAGCTAGTAGAGCTAATAATAAGTACCTTCAAGCCGTTTTAAGATTAAACGAATAGTTTAAAAACTATACATCGAGTCAAATGCTTGTAATTTATCCACTAAGAACTCAGTTATTATGTCACGATAATAACACCATTAATTATTACTGTACCTGGCCACCAGCCCAAAATCTACGCCAAACAGCAACGCGTTGTGGTTGCATTTGTTTCTAAACAATTCCTCGTGCGTTTCCGAACCCCAAATGCGACAATTTTGAAGATTAACGAACCCATAAAGATGAAAATGAGCTGCTTCACTGAAAATGATTTTGTTCCAAAATCAGCATGCTCGTCTTGTTGTTGCAAAATCCATTCAACGAACTCTCTTTGCGCTGCATGGTCAGTAGTCTTCAGTTCTTGAGTCATAACCATGAAGTTTCAAATCTTTCATGGGGATCCGTTGGTGAGAGCTTCTCGAAATGTTGCTTGTATTATGGAACACCCTTTACAAACGGAGTTAAATCATATAGATTTCGGGACATTTAAAGCAAATTTTATCAGTAATTCAAACATAGGACACTTTATACTTCTGACTTAGTATTAACAGAAGTCCATTATTATTGCATACCTGTCGGATTCATATGCCCCATTCACTAAATTAAAGAACCACATCGTGGCAATTCACAATTTCATTGCAACTTTCTTTCTTAAAAAGTTTACATTAAAATATGTCACCACCATGAGGTCACAGCAAAGGGAACACCCACAGCTATATAACCCAACAAAATACTCTGAACCTTGGTACTTAAAAAAAAGATGAAACAAATCACTTAAAATTGAAGCCGTAAGAGATAGAGATATCCCTTAGCGTTAGCCCTCACCACAAAATAGAGCAATAACTTTGAAAATAAACCTACTTAACCCTCCCCTGTCACTTGCTAAAACGTCAGGGATAGGCAAAACCCATAAACCTACACTGCAGATACTATACAGACAACTTCGTCTCAGAACTTACTGCCGCCGTTTCCGTCTTTCCAAAGCACCTGGGCTCGTTACACGAATGTCATCCGGAGAGATGATAAATGACCGAAATTTATTATTTAAACAGACACCATCAGCAAACAATCAATTTCATTCAAGAGCACACATAACCTTTTCAATTTATATACCATCAAACAATTCCCAATTCTTTCAATTCTATTCAGACAGTGCGTCTCCTACTCGTATATATGTAAATTTGTATCACTATATTGAGACAATATTGATTTTGATGAAACTCCGACAGGCAATGTCCAACCCGTATAATTTGTACATAAATTGAATGGTCTGTTATTTAAATACAAATATGGATGTCCTTAGTAGATCCTTTTAAATTGAATAACTGAACATGAATGATTTACATTATTTACAATAAAGCAGAACAAAACATCCCATTTGGGTAATCAATGATGGGACCTTTCTCACAATCCTCTAAATCGTGGGGTGAACATGGTTGGTCTTGTTATATTTGTTTTCACGCATGTTCTCTCGCATTCTCAAATGAGTGAAAGTCTCTATCGCACAGCTAAAATCTCAGTCCAAGAACTGAAAAACAATCAACGGAAAGGCAACCACAACGCATCCCTGGTGTAGTATGTGATTGGGAAATTAATTGAAAGTCCTAGAGTTAAAGTAAACAATCAGAAAGGGACGATATGTTTTACGACCAATGTAAACGAGTGCGGTTGGTTAAAAAGGGAAGAAGTAAAAACTTGTTTATTGTTGTTTTCTTTCTTGTATAGAAAGCAACCAGTCCGGTGTTACGATAAAGGAATGAATCCCAATTTAATGTTATAGCTTAACTGCAAATGTCCTGTATAACGTCCGCAAGTGTAACAGACTGTTTTCCTTCCGAAGATTCACATTTTAGTATATTCGGCTTTGGTTTGGCTTTTATTTGTGCCTAAAAAGAGGATTGGTGGGATGTTCATAGATCGTAGGAGTTTTCTCTCGTGCTATTTATTCTACGTGGAGAATAATTGAGAATCAGAAGGAGCTTAAGTCAATAATTCCGACTTAAGCTGATTTGTCCTTCCCTTTTTTTCTATGTTGAATTTGTGACAGCTAGGAACTTTTTTTGTAGGGGATGTAGTAAACACTTAGCACTGAACATGACTGACATGATGATTGGGTAAGATTTTTGTCGTAAGCGCAACGGAATGCTCTTTTGCCGTTCACTCCTCTTTTTTTTTAATTTTTTGTTCAAGGGATTTGGAGCTCGTTGTTATTTGATTTTCAATTTTGGTGAAAATAAAGTATATAAAAGAGTAGATGCCTAAGAGACTGTTCAATGTTGTTGCAAAGGTATATTAATTAAATAGAAAGATTTTGTAATGACAACAAGTCAGTAGGTGTATAGGCTTTCTTTTCATTAAAGACAATCGCTCGAGTAAGAAATTATGTGCCAAAGCCGCCCAAATATGTTGGAACTCAAGGCATTGTCGCTTGAGTTAAGGCCAGAGGCACAGTACCTCTAAATGAAAGAAGAAAATATGCATTTTGTCTACGTTGTGTAGAGAGAGGTGTATTTTGGTAGAGTGATACCCTTTAATAATCGATTTTTTGCCCAAGCCATTAAAGAGTAAAATATCAAAAAACCTATATTTATTGCACATATTATCACATCTCACAGTTTAAAGCCAGAGACAATCCAAGTAGAACGTGAGTTTATGCTCTTCGTCTTCTAGAACCAACACTCTGGGGTAATTAGTCGTCCTTTATTTAAATTTTGCTAAATACAGCTTAAAATTGTTTGCCGCAGCAAGTAAAAGTAAATGGCATATGCTTCAAGCAAAAAAAAAAGTTGTTATATGTAATTTTTGTGGTGAACACTGTGTGATAGCTGTAGGGACGTTGAAGAAATAGAATCTGTCTGGCAACTCCTTTGCGAGCCCTTAAAAACAACAGACCGAGGATTCTCAACTTCTTCGATGAAATAAATAATTTGAACAATGTTGATCTCAAAGTACTCCTGAGATTCATATTTTCAAAAGGTCACACAGGATGGTTCCCGCAATTGGACTCAACGAAACCAACTGATGGTCTAAGTGAAGCTCTGGCAAAAATTGCCACAAGAGCACACTTTACCAACCTACCATAAACACCGTACACCCATGTCATGTTACCCGCTAAGCCTGCTATGCTTGATTACAACAACCTTTTATCAGTTATGTTACCTATTCGTTACGGCTATGATATCTCTTGTTTGTATACAGTTCTGCTTAGAAAAGCAATGCATTCTGCATATATAAAATTGTTGCAAGTGCGTTGTGACTTTATAACTCACGAACGGCTCAACCGATTTCAATGATTTTTGTTTTGTTTTATTCGTATTACATCAAGGATGGTTTATAAAAAAAGAAAAGTCGGAAAACTCTCAACCGGTGGCGTTGTAGGCACACATTTCGTTTTTCATGGGGAAAAGCACTTTGAAAAAAAATAAACTGGATAGAAATCGAGTAGTGACACTTCAAATACAAAAAAATATATTTTAAATTTTCAAAGCAATTGTTGTTGTCAATTATTTTAATTATTTTCCAAGCAAATTGTTGTTGTCACCAATTTTGATATATTTTTTTTTAAATAATCCTACCTAATAAGTTTGTTTATGTTTACTATGTTACTATAAGTAAGTTTTTGAAATGGAGTAGCTAGATTTGATTTATTTCATGGTTATTGAATCCATCATTTTGGTTTGACATGTGTTTTCAGGATCCTTGCATAAGTATGTGCGAGTAAGTTGAAATGTAGGGGTGATTGAGATGACGTGGACAATGATGACAGGCAACAGGAGTTGTGGAGCGTTTTGAGTTTGCACGTAGGGGTTGTTACGAAAAATGAGCGAGTAACAATCGTGGTATTCTGCTCATTCGTGAGTAGGGTTATGGGGAGGGCAACTCAAAGGTACCATAACACCTTCGGTACCGGTGTAGAGAGAGCAGCGAAAAGGCTTACCAACCAAGTTGATAGGTGCGGTTAGTTTTCTTCTTGGCTGTTAAAGTTACAAATATTTCGTCGGTCGGTGATGGACTATTTTGTTAAGCATCGTGTCTTTGGTTATACTCAACGTTGGATGTATTCGATTGAATGGCAAAAATGAGGCGCACATTTTCATTTGGTTAGTCGAAAGATATGTGCCGAGATTCCAGGTCCCGAAACCGATCCAGACCTGCATGATGTCATAATTACAAACATGATTCATGGATCGTGTGGCGCCATTAACATACAATCACCGTGCATGGTCGACGGCAAGTGTTCCAAGCGTTATCCACGAAATTTGACTAATGAGACCATCACTGGCAACGATGGTATCTTCTGGAATAGCGGCTATGCTGCTGGAAGGTTACCGAACCGCTCATTCGGCATTGAAATTGCCATTTAACATTCAAGCGGTTGAAGAACCCATATGTAACATATCGAAACATTCAGCAATGCCCAAAGTTTTGGTAGCAAGCAAAATTATTATCTGGGACGAATGAACAATGTCGCATAAGCGTGCGTTAGAAGCTCTGAATCGCAATATGAAAGCTCTGTATAATGACGCAAGACGTTTTGGGGGTGCATTGATTTTGCTCTCAAGCGATTTCCGGCAAACGCTATACCAGTAATACCACGATCGACCACTGCCGATGAGATCAATGCTTTGAAGAAACTTCAGCTGACGACATCGCATGTTTGCTAAATGATCCATCTGCCGAAGTGTTCTCCAATCAACTGCTAACTATCGGTAATGGTCATGTTCCTGTCGACGCATCGAATGGATTGATTTCGTTGCCGCGGAATTTTTGCAATTCTGTCTCAACGAAAGAAGTATTTAAGCGTCTACATAAAGTAGCATGTGCTTTGTGCATGCTCGAAATTATTACTTTCATTACATTAACCAATTTGGGCGGAACGAAGTTCGCCGGATCAGCTAGTAAACCTATATAATACAAATCTTTTGAGAGGCTGTGACAGCTCCTGCTCATGAGTACGGATGCCACTTCAAAATAAAATAAAAATTAGGAATAAAAACGACCGACTGCAAAAAAAAAATGTAGTTCCGAAACGACTACAAGCCTCGGATATGGATGATCCAAATGTTGACGACCCCTGCAAACGAATTAAGGACAACGAACTTCGGATCTGCACGTGGAATGTCCGGACCTTAAACAGACCGCGTGCAGCCGAACAACTAGTGGAGACCCTGGATAGGTACAAAGCCGAAATCACAGCCATCCAGGAAGTGCGATGGGATGGAGAAGGCACAAGAAGGATGAAAAACTGTGACATCTACTACGGCGAGTGCCGCAGAGAGCAGAGTCAGCGGCTATTTGGATGTGGATTTGTGATTAGAGGAAGACTTAGGCAAGAAGTCTTGGGATTTCGCAATATTAGCGACCGCCTAGTTACAATCCGCATCAGGGCCAAATTTAAAAATATTACGCTGATCTGTGATCACGCCCCGACGGAGGAGAAAGACGATACGGCCAAAGAAGCATTCTACGATCTTCTTGAGAAGACGTATGATAAGTGCCCGAAGTACGACGTCAAGATAGTTCTTGGCGACTTTAACGCCAAAATCGGAAAGGAGGGCATCTTTGGCTCTACAGTCGGAAAGCACAGCCTGCACGACAACACCTCCGGAAACGGACTCAGGCTAATCGACTTTGCAACACAACGAAACCCTTGGTTCGATGAGGAATGCCGCCAGGCACATGCAGCCAAGAACGAGGCCTACCAAAGAGCACGAGAAGCGAGCGGTCGAATCAATTGAGGGACGATACTGCAGAGGCAATGTTCGAAAGTTCTACCAAAGGGTAAAACGATCCACCCAAGGATTCAAGGCCCGAACAGAAGCCTGCAGAGATGAGAATGGGAATACAGTAGTAGATTCACAGTCGGTGCTGAGGATATGGAAAGAACACTTCTGCAGACTGTTAAACGGCGGAGACAGCCAACAACCCGCTTTCAGGCAGAATGATCTGTTCAGATCGATACACACCATCTATTTATCGACTTTAAAGTCGCCTATGATGGCGTATATAGGGACGAACTATACAAAGCCATGTCAAGTTTTGGCATCCCCGCCAAACTCGTCAGTTTGTGCAGGATGACGATGGAGAAATCTCACTGCTCCATCAAAGTCGGCAAGAACACCACCGATTCATTTGATGTCGAAAAAGGTCTGAGACAAGGCGACGCGCTATCATGTACTTTCTTTAACATCGTTCTTGAAGCAATTGTACGAAACTCACAAGCCAACACCAGAGGTACAATTTTTCAAAAGTTCGTTCAACTACTTGCCTATGCTGATGACATTGACATTATTGGGAGAACGCGGCGAGCTGTCAGTGGCGCTTTCGCAAGTATCGAAACGGAGGCGGCGAAGATGGGTCTGGCTGATGTTAATGGGGACAAAACGAAGTATATGCTATCAACGAGAAAGGACTCTCAACATCGGCGACTCGGACAAAACGTCACGATGGACAGATACAACTTCGAAGTAGTTAAAGACTTTGTATACCTGGGCTCCACTATCACTTCGCAAAATTACATCGGCGCAGAGATCAAGCGAAGAATCACTCTTGCCAATCGCTGTTTCTTCGGGCTAAGAAGGCATCTAAGAAGTAAAGCCCTCTCTCATAGAACCAAGGAGGTACTACATAAGACCTTAATCATCCCGGTCCTGCTATATGGTGCAGAAGCATGGACCTTGTCAAAAGCGGATGAAAACCTTCTGGGATGCTTCGAGAGAAAGATTCTTCGAGTGATATTCGGTCCAGTTTGTGACGATGGAGTGTGGAGAAGAAGATTCAACGACGAACTATACGGGCTATACAGCGACGCTGACCTAGTCAAAAAGCTGAAAATACAACGGCTGAGATGGCTGGGGCACGTGGAGCGTATGGACAACAACTCACCAGCCCGACGAGTCTTCAAATCCACCCCTGAGGGACAACGCAGCAGAGGAAGACCCCACCTTAGGTGGCGCGCACAATTGGAGTACGACCTCAACCGACTTGGTGTGCGTAACTGGAGGCAGCTAGCGAGGGACCGAGCTCGCTGGAGGGGCTTGTTAGTTGAGGCCGTGGTCCACCCCGGACTGTAAGCGCCACCAAAAGTAAAGAAAAGTAAGACTGCAGCTCTAAATGACAGAAGTAATTTAAGTCAGAAATATGTGTAAACACGGAGCGTCTTTTTTCAATTCGTAAAAAAATACCAAATAGAATGAAAAATGGCAATGTGAGCAAGAGAAAATATAATGACCAAATTTGGTCACTCACAAATGACCAATGTGGCAACCGTGCTCCTGCTCATGAGGCTCTGACAGCTCTATATATATGGGTACCACAAATCTGTTGAAAGGCTGTGACAGCCTCCAATGCGTGCGCATTAGCTCTGTGAGAAGATTTCAGCAGCTCGGTATGCGGATCTGATAGCTAACTGGGATGTCTTCAAATATTTTTTGTTGTTATTGTGCTGTACCCATGTAACTGAAGGCATGACACCTTACTTCTACTTTAGGTTATATGCCAAGAAGATGCTACGCAACTATGTGAAATAGGGTAATTGATCTGAAATCGATGAGTAAACTAAAGGGGCAGCCAAAGAGCCGGTCAAATGCAGTCCATATGAACGCAGCTGCTAAATTTTACGGTTTAAAGCGCACAACTTTAACACAGCGCTGTAAGAAAATTTGCGAAATTCCTTTTATGTACTTCACGAACGCGCGGGACATGTAAATAAACGCGTAAGCAGTTTTCTATGTTTATTATTAGAGATTTCTTACATGACTTACTTAAACATAATAACTTTCAAACTATTATAATACCAATGCGTGTTAGGTTCTAGCATATATTACAAACAAACAAGTCTCTGTTCAAAGCTTAGAACAAAACGTTGCTATTGATAGCAACAATTTCGAGGTAATCAAGGTTTTCATCTACCTCGGAGTGAACAAGAACTCCACGAATGACACCCTAGTGGAGCTCCGATGAAGACTTACTCTAGGTAGCCGTTGTTACTTCGGTTTGGCAAGACAATTGGGCTCAAAATTCCTAACTCGAAGGACAAAATATGCGTTCTACAAAACCCTTATCATACCAGTCTTGCTTTATGGCGCCGATTACTGGACGATAAGCAGGAAAGCAGAGCTGATACTGGGTTCTTTCGAAAGAAAAATTCTTCGATGGATTTTTGGTCCTGTGTGCGAGGAGGGCGAATGGAGGAAAAGATACAACCGCGAACTCTACGAGCTATACCAAGATATGTATGGATTTCAAAAAGGCAAAACACGTGGACAAAATTGGCTCGGCCACATCGGGCGAATATGGACAAAAATGCTCCAGATAAGAGGATCTTCGAATCTCAGACCCCTGGTTCGAGACAAAAAGGAAGTCCGAACATCCGTTTGAAAGAGCAAGCCATCGCCTATGCCAGAGCGCATGGTCTGGTTAACTGCAGCACGTACCCGGGATCGCGGAGGATGGAAGGCTGTAGTGTCTGAGGCATAGACTTTTCACGGGTCGGGAGCCCGCTAAGTACGTACGTAAGTAAGTAATTAAGTAGATGTATTAAGTACGAATTATACATTTACGATTATATTGTATTGGTATCAGAGTATACTAACGGATTTTCTGCTCATGGATTCATAAGCTGTTATCTTGTCCCAAGGAAGCAAATACAAATAAATCAGGTCACGTTATAAAACCTTATAATAATTTATTGATCCAATATGTGGATATTTACCTTATATAACAATATTTATACACATCAGGAAATCACACTTCCAATGATGTCTAAAACTATCCAATGCTATGGTTTTACACATTGAAAATCTGTCTTAGGACAAAATACTTCGTTATCCACTGCGCAAATACTTGTGTTACCAGATTATATTCAAATCCCATGGTGCACATTAAAATATTTCTATTTTCAAAAAAGACGACTGAAGGGAAGAACGGAATACTTTGTATTTCGCGGATGTGATGCTATGGACCAAGTCTCTCTTTGATAGGCATCTGGTTCGTAGCATTGCTGGATAACTTTTTTCTTTGTACACAAAGACTTTAGAGAGATACTCCAATGTAGATAATCTAAATTGCCATGCTCCATTCAAATCCCAGTTCTTATTCCAATCATATGATGCTCTAAATATATCAATCACATCGTCATAGGGAATTATAGTCCTTAAGAGTGAATTGCAATTAAATTAGTGAAACAATTCCTGATGCCGATAGTGGTAAGCAAAGACGCAAAAGCAACACTAATGTAAATCAAATGAGTAGTAGTTACACCGAAAATATCTTTAGTCTGCCAAATGTCTGTCATAGAGTGAGCAACTAAAGGAGGGAAACCAAGCCAAGCCACTTTCTTCTATGCATCAGCATCAAACGACGACGACGACGACGACGACGATAATAATAAAATTTAGAGGAGAGATAGCATTGAATAACAACTGGAAATCCAGCTTAAACAAACTGTGTAAAATAAAGGAAAATGATAGAAATTCCGTGGAAACACTTTGATGATATTTTCGTGCTCCCAATGCTATCCCATATATTCGCACAGGGGCGGATGGGCCATATAACGCACCGGGAAATTTCCCGGTGGGCCGGCTGTTCAGAGGTCCGCAGGGCCGGTGGCTGAAAGTACATCTGCGTGATCTACCAACCTATTTTCATAAACATTTGTATTTGCCCATACAAGCAATCAGCAAAAAATGGAGTTATTATTTTTTTCCTTCCTATAGCTGTCTACTGCCCATAAAAAATCTCAAACTTTTATCACAGACAATAAATATACCTACAAATGTTTTATCCAAATGGGAAGTAGTGGGGCATGAAAACGAAAAAGCACAACAAAAAATTAAAAAACAGAAACCCTAAAATCGTTTTTTGTTGCCTTTATTACCTACTTTTCACACAACGTTATTAGTTGCTTACGTGTGATACAAAACAAGGACAATCGTTTTGTTGTTGTTCTGTTTATTTTAACTTGCAACTTGGCTTTGTGGGTGCATGGCTGTGCTTCTGTGCCGATGGCTGGCTAGTTAATTAAGGGTGCATTTTTCATCGTTGTTTCAGCAAGGATCGTTTCGTATCCATGCAAAAATGGTTTCGTTTTTGTAGTCCTTTGATGCACAGATATCACGTCTATAACATAATCCGTCGTATTCGGAATTTTGTACGAACCCCGAAATTCGTAGCAAAAAATTTACCCTACTACGGATTCTATGATAGTTCTTTCGGGGTTCGCAGCAAAATTCTGAATACGACGGATTCTGTGATAGCCCAGAATAAACATACGGCAACGGAATCATTCGGTCACACAAATTTAACATGAAACTGTGTAAGAGCAGGATTTATTAAGTGCTTTGTGGTTTGCGTAAGGTAATTGAAATAACAAAATTAGTAAAAAGAATAGTATGGTTTAAGTTTATCCATTACTAGGTACATAATAAATCATTAAAAAATGGACAACGAAAAACTGAAAGGAAGAGCGGAGAAGTTACGCCAAAAGAGAAAGAAGGCAATGGAAGCTGAGGCACACAACTCAAAAAACATTAAATTAATGATTGAAAAACTATAGCCTCTTCTTCTATTATTAGTCAACCGCAATCATCTCAAGAATTATCGGAAAAATCGTTTCGTTTCCTGAATTTTTAAGTTCTCAAGTTGAAACAAGAATACAAAACGAAGGTGAAAACAAGAGTCCACGTCTACTGCTTGTTCTTGTAACGAACCCAACGAAGAAAAATCAAGCTTTCAATCCGCAATTAATATTACTGATAGTCACTATGATAGTTATTTGAAAAAGCCAAATTTGTACGACATTACATTTTCTTTTTTCATTTCATCCGAGACAACCAGGAAAAAAATTGTGTAGCAAAACTTGATTTGCGTAGCAAAACTCAAAGGTCCATAATATCATGTTTTTTCGAAAACAAACAAAAAAACACTTAATTCTTTATTCAAAGTAAATATGTTTTTAAGGACTAGTACATGTATAGTTGGTAAACTATATATACGTATTTAACAAAATTATAAACAAAAAAATTCCAGTCAAATTCAAACACTAACACATCCGAAGAAATGGGTACTTGTTGGGTATGGTATAGAAAAGCATATAAGTTGGTGTGGGAAAGTCAGTAAAGATTAAATTATTTTTCGTTTATTTTTTTTCAACAAAAATTCCAAGATTTATGTTGACATTTCGTGCTTTAAATAAAAGTAGCAAAATATACGTTTTTAGGGACAGTTCATAGCAGCGTAGCAAATTGGAAATCGCGTAGCAGTTTTGCTACGATCATAGCATTGTAGTAACATTATAGATATGCTTATTCAGCAAAGCAAGTTATTAAATAGAGTGTTAAACAAGTTAAAAAAAAACCTAATTTCTTCACTTGGAATAAAAATACTTCAAACTTGACTTGGAGTCCGGACTGGGAGTCCGGAATTTTTTACTAAAATAATGTTTTTTTTTTTATAGTAGACAAATGTAATCTGATTCAAAAATCTGTAATAGACCAATGCTCTAATTAATTTCAAACGCAAAATGCGTAACACCCCACCCTGTAAATGTATATTTTAGCCATATCCAGAAATTAAAAAAGGGCCGACAAATATTATTTCCCGGGCCGCTAGGATGTTGCCCATCCGCCCCTGTATTCGCAGACATGCTCTTCCCGCCGGCGAAGATGATGCCCAATCAACAATCAAGCCACCTCTATGAGAGGGATCGGGCAAGAGGAGAAACATACAGAAAGAGCGCAATGCCAATATCTAAAATTAGCATAACGAATACATCCGACCGAAGTCGACGACTACACAACACCAAGATGGCGATTTCATTGTGGAAAAGTCAGAGATGTTGACGCGGTGCGAGTACTATTGAACCAACATGTCGGATCACCATCAAATCTACATTCGAATGGAATCGAAGGGCCCTAGACAGCACATTGACATAAGTCGCGATTTCCGGCATAGAAAGATTTCGAAAAAGAGCAGACTATTCCCTGATTAAACGGTTTATTTTGATTTCGCTGTTTATCCTTCTTTCCCTTCGTACTTTGTTGTAGATTTTATTTCCGCTTCGTTTTCGATGTGGAAATACACTCCTTTTGGGCGAGACACGAAGGAGGATGTCTTCATTACGAGTACAATGTACGATCCAATCAATTTCAGATTACTATTGAAGAAGCAAACAAAAAAAAAAAAAATAGAGCTACGGCAACAACAGAAAGATTGAAGGAGAGGATTCATAAAAAAAAAACGGGAGCAGCAGTAGAGCATCTGTATAATATATTTCGTTTGACTTTGCGTTGCTGTTGCTGGCATAAGCGTGCATATCCCTTTGGGTAATGAGACTTTATTGGCAAACTTTATTCGATTTTCAAGTTGTTATTGGGAGCATGCCAAATGTTTTTATCGCATTTTGCCGAATGGCTGCCTGGGGAGCTGGATGGGATATTAAGTGAGAAAATCGTTAAGGGCCATCAAGTTGAATGGTCAACTTTTGTTTCTGTCTGAAATAAGTATGATAATCATTTATGGAATCCATATAAATGGCGGGAAGAAGCAGATATCAAGACCTCAAGGACACGAAAAAGGCTACCCTAGTACAGTATTTTGTATATAAAAAATTGTTTTCTGCATGTATTTAATTTGGTATAATAAATTCATTCTATGCCTCTTGTGGGTAACGGTATAAATTGTTCTAGATTTGAGATAAAAGTAAGAGAAAACATCAGATTCAAATATTTAAACGCCCTTGACTCAGCGAGGCATTCACAGATTAAGTGTTCCTTAACTTAGCAGAGTTGGCTAAATTTGACTAACTGTCCTGTTTTCTTATCCTTGTGGCGAATGCCAAGGCCAATAACTATAAACGTTGGGAGTACTTTGTTGGGATAAAGTAACGTTCTTGCTTTTCTACAAGCTGAGCTCATGATTTTCTCAACCTTCCTTTGCCCCTCCTGATACCCCCATATCAGTGGTCCCAGATTTAGGGGAAAGGCGCAAATTTTAGCCATTCTTGAATGAAAAAGGAAAACAAACGTACAATGTTTAAAAATTATAACGAATTTTTTTAGAAAACAAAATTTAAAAAAATATGAATTGTTCATATTAATTGTGAAAGAAAAAATACCATCGAACGTCTACGTAGGTCTTTTAGTGCATTCACAATTCACTCCATTTGATATTAGTCTGGTAGAAAAGGAAATTATTGCATAGTATGTACATTTTAATGTAAAAGCAGGTATACATATTTTGAGCTTGTTAATAAAAACAGTTTCATTTTTATAGTTTTTCTTATGAAAACAAGTGCAAATTTCACTTAGGGGAGAAAAAGGGAATTTTTTTTTTAACTTAAGGAAAACCAAAACCAAATCGTTTCCTTAAAAAAAAAAGGCGAAAACAGTTTTCAAAGCCTGGGAGCACTGCCTCCATTGCATAATTTGTGAGTTGAGTTGAACTAAGCCCCACCTGTGTGCCTGGCGGTATGACGAATTCGATTAAACTGTTTTATATATTTTCAGTGTCTCCACCAACTCACGTCAAACGAGTTTGAATTTGACTTGTCGAAAATGTTTATTCAAAAAAATAATTTTGATAACTATACTCGTAGAATCTGGCAGCACTTGAGCACTTTAGTGACACTTAATTATTATTTAAAAATATTAATAAATTAATCCTTACTATAATAAAACTGTAACTTTTTTCCGGCTGTAAACAGTTTGTACTCAATGGGCTCAAAAAGTACTGCACGAAATTGATTTCGGTTTTCACAATTTCATTGGAAATTGTCGATATTAGAATTTAGGATAATGTTTAATCATTATCCGCTGTCCGGAAGCGGAGATTTAAGCTGATATCTAACAAAAGTTGTAATTCTCGAATGCCTTCTAGCTCCTAGCTTTGGAATGACTCAACCGAATGAAATAGGATTTGTTTTAATATAAAGTTCAATTATGTACAAAGATTTTAAGATATAAATCATCTTTGTACATAGTCCTGAAGCTGAATAATAAGCATTAAACTATAAATTTTATACAATTCAAAAAAGTAAAATGTTCGATTGAAGCCAGATCGTCGGATTTGCCCGGCATTCAGTGGGGAAATTTTGTGTGTGTGTGCGGCAAAACCTGTTTCTCTCTCTGTGCCTTTTCTGCTGTATGCTTTTTGTTTCTCTTTTTTTTTATACACCTTTTGTGCTTTGTGTTGTTTTTTTTTTGCTCACTTCTTTTAAATTGAAATTGAACTGGTGATAGTGGAGAGAGTGGTAGTGGAGTTGTGGGTGGAGTATTAATGTGGTGCATGGGTGGGAGGGAGATAGGTCAGGTCAGGTATGTAATGTAATGTAATTGAGATTGGGAGAGAGTCACACTCAATTGTGATTTAAAATGCGCTATATTGATTGTGATCTGATTAGTGATTCATGTGCATGCATGCCATGAACGAATATCGTTTGTGCTCAGTATTGTTTTTTTTATCTATTTTTTAAAATCATCTTCGTACGTTATCCTGAAGGTAAATATTATACATTTTTTCGTATGCATGCATATGCAACTGCACCTTTACTGCTTTACCTATGTTTTTTTGAAGTTATTACTTCTTTAGGCGCGTTGGGCACTTTTAGATGGGAAGAATTTAATGAACACCCGATAAGTGGCGCTGTTGTCGTTTTTTTGAGATACTCAACCGATCTCAATGCAACTTTGTATGTGTGCATGTTTGTATGCAGCTAGAAAGATAGGTTAGTTTTGGACCCGATAGGTGGCGCTGTTGTCAATTTTTTTGAGAAACTAAACCGATCTCAATGAAACTTTGTATGTGAGCATGGTTGGATGCAGCTAGAAAGATAGGATAGTTTTGGACTCGATAGGTGGCGCTGTTGTCCATTTTCTGAGAAACTCAACCGATCTCAATGAAACTTTGTGTGTGAGCATGGTTTGATGCAGCTAGAAAGATAGGATAGTTTTGGACCCGATAGGTGGCGCTGTTGTCGTTTTTTTTGACAAACTCAACCGATCTCAATGCAGCTTTGTATGTGTGCATGTTTGTATGCAGCTAGAAAGATAGGATAGTTTTAGGCCCGATAGGTGGCGCTGTTGTCGATTTTTCGAGAATCTCAACCGATCTCAATGAAACTTTGTTTGTGTGCATGGTTGTACGCAGCTAGAAAGATAGGATAGTTTTGGAACCGATAGGTGGCGCTGTTGTAGATTTTTTTGCTCGCTAGGGAAATGTAATTGGAATGTAATGTGGTATTCGATTGAGCACTTTTTTTTTTTCTCAGAGCAATTTATATGTTCGTTTGGTGCAAATAAAGCAATGTTTTCCAGATTTCAGAGCACTTTTGCGAATCAAGATATTTTCTCAGATTTACCAATAAGTACAAGTGCGTTTGAATTTGACAACTGGTATGGTTTGTTTACATTTTAGTGATTTTTTTCTCCAGCAAAGAAAGGCATTGTATCGAGTGAATCAATTTTCGTAAGTTATTTATGTATAAATATTTATTAATCAATCGGGACGGATATTTCTAATGTTTTAATACAAAATTTAACCAGTGAATGGAAATCGCTTAGAAAAGTGTCGAAGACTGCACATATTCAAATCGCACGAATAGGTATCAACACAAAAAAGAGCAGGTGGCGTTTTTATGTTCGACTAGGCACACGAAATCGGAAATCTGAGAGCAAATCTGAAGAAGCCGAATCGAATACTACATAAATGAGTTTGTGAGGGAATAATAGAATAGGCTAACTATTTGTTTGGGTTGTTTTACTGACAGTTGTTCTTCTCTTTTTTGGGT
Organism: Cheilosia vernalis; assembly: GCA_949126925.1. Taxonomy (NCBI): domain Eukaryota; kingdom Metazoa; phylum Arthropoda; class Insecta; order Diptera; family Syrphidae; genus Cheilosia; species Cheilosia vernalis. Next base: position 39,959,934 of record OX421358.1, on the reverse strand, counting down.
AAGAGTGGCTGGATTCCACTGAAGTCTATGTTATATTTACAAAAATTACATAATTCAAAAATCCCTACTATTACAAAACAAAGTCATTGTTTCCTTTGTTTCTTGCTACACGTCACTTACAGCACCGGAGTGGGTTTATATTGCTCTTATTATTTTGTTTTAAATTTGAGAAGTGGAACTCTGGCGAAGCAAGGCGAGCACGGGTCAACTAGTTAAAAATAAAGTGCAAGACTAGGTCATGTTCGTTGATCGAAAGTTTGGTTGAGTTAATTGGTAAATAGGGATATAGCATTTCATATTTTGTTCCATCTTGCAATTATTTTTGTTTGCCTTCAGTTATATTTTGACAGAGATGTTCTAAATCAAAAAGCTAATTTTAAAAATTAAAAAAAAACCGACTGAATGTTAAAGAAAAATATTTAAATATTAAAGCAAGACACTTTCAAGTACAACTTATTGACATTCAGAGAATGCCAACACAATCTGAGAAAAATATGCGCGCCTCCGACTTCCAATTAGTTATACTCGTACTTAAAAGTGTATAGTTCTAATATTTTAAATGTTTTTGACATTCAGTTTTTTTTTTTTTTTTATTATGGTTCTTTTTTGTTTTAATTTACATTTTTATATGTATTTGTTTAGCATATGACACTCCGGGAAAAAATGCCAGTTTAATGATACCTCATTCTTCAAAATCGATCAGGAAGTTTGGGCTACAGGGCGTCACGTAGGAACGTACATAGGATACGCGCGAAACACTCATAACAATCGCTGTGTCCAGTCGGGTAAAAAGCAAAACCTAATCTAAAACTATTAATCGATCTAAATACTACATCTTTTGTACTATTACCGAAATAGTTTTACGCTATTGTTATTAGTAGAAGATTTTTTAATTTTTTCAGGGGTTAACATTTCTCTGAATAAAGTATTTTTTTTTTTAATTTTGTTGGTAATAAAACCAAATTAACAGAATATTTTGAACTCACATTTTTTGCATAAAATAATGTAAGGATTGTAAATTTTCGAAATTTCGTCTATAATTAGTTCAGCTAAATTTTGTTTATGCGGGGAATCAAGTAGATTATGGGTGCGTCGTTGGCACGTTATACTCGTATTGTTTAGTTTACAACGCCATGGTTCGGTTTATGAAAACGAGCTCATACATCTGATTCCAGAACCATGTTGCTGGCCCACGCATCTCTGTTAAATATCTTTAAAGACGAACGTTTATTGTGTAATAAAGTCTTTGGTTGTAATTTCACTAAAATGCATATCTATACATAGTATATAATGTATAATGCATGCACGCATAAAATAATTTTTGGGTACCTACATGTATTTGTAAAAAATGGTCAAGGAAAACGTAAGAATTGGTCAGGAACCGTCAGGGAAAATTATTTCCAAAAATAGTGGCTGCTATGAATTCTGAAATAGTAAATGGAAGCGACCGTAGGTACCTACATCAGATATGTGAATAGGTGTGTTCATCAGGTAATTAATATCAAATTACAACGTGAGTTTCTATAAGTTTCAACTTTCAGTTCTAGTTAGAAAATTAGAAAGATCCCACTTTCTTATGTGTAATTACGGATGAAAAATTAAATGTGTGGACTTTAACTAGATCTTAGTTCCTATCGTATTTTTTGGGATCAATTGTATGTTTTACCTTCTCGTATACGAATAGGAGAAAGACATCGTTTTCGTAAAAAAATTGGAGATGTTTTTCAATTCTATGTAATATAACGCTATTCCGTCCCTCTGTAGGTATGTCTGTCCGTCTACTTCTAAGGCCTACAGCTAGGCGGAGTAGATTCAAACTTAGTTTTTAGAGCCATTGTTCATATATAATATACATACCTATATCGTTTTAACGAACATTTCTTTTGAATATAATATTAATGGTCATTTCTAACTTGATGGAAAACACCGTTTTTTTCTAAAGCATCGTATACCCTAAATACATTTTTTTACATTCGTTTTCTAAACGAACACAATAATTTTATCCAAAATGAACTTGTAAAATTTATATATTTATATTTTATATTTAAATAATTAGCAGTTTAATTAAACTGCGGAACAAACATTCGCCAATCTGAAACTACGCTACTCTTCGTTAGGTTTATTAAATATATACGAGTATATATTTACAAAAGAACAAACACATCCAAAACTACAATCTAATTACGTCTATTGTGTGAGAATAATTCCCAACGCGTTTAATCGCAGCCATTATTTGCATCACTGAATTAAAATGCAAATCATCCGCAGGTAGAACAGTTACCCGATCTGAAATGTTTTCCCTTTCACCTACTCCTCGCAACGCCGCGTCACACAAAAGTGTGTGGTCCGCTAAAAATATTTATTCTATTCAAAAGTAAGTGGTCCCATTCAAAACAAGCGGGGCGGGTTTAAACAATGTGTGCCACTGCCACGCCATAGAAAAGGTCCTTCTCTGCCGTGTCCTCTGATTTTGGGAGATATCATTACCGAGAGCGCACTAAATGACACGGTACATATATCAATCCGAACAGCCTTCAGCCTACCCCTACATCCTACATACATACATGCATTATGTAAATTTAATTTATTTTTTTGTTGTTTTTTTGCATTCACTCGAAAAATAGAGGGAGTAGGGGAAAGGGACTGTTTCCGGTGCTTTCAGCGCCACCTCAGTGAACAACTTCATTTCAGTATTCTTTTCGATTGAATTAATTTTTCATGTTTTGCCATTGCAAAGCAGATTCTGATTTCTGAGTAGTTGAATCTGGATGGTGCTCTGCTTATGTTACTTGGCTGCAAAAATGTGTCAACATCACTCCAGAGAGGGTACTTTGTACAGCTTCAGCCCGAAGAAGTTCTTTCCTTTCTTTCACTGCACTGCCACACCATGAACCATGTATGATATATGGTGCTCTGTGAGCTACAAAGGATTGCCTTCGAATGTTAATTTTATTTTTGTTATTAAAATATACAAAAATAACCCCCACGCCAATGATGCTATATATAGTTTTAACGAAGGGGCGTCCTATTAATATTATTTTAATTAGTTTATCTCTCTCTGAATGTAGTGACAGTGAAAGATTTTAATTGGCATTCGGTGTAGGTACTTGAAGTTCTGGTGTCGGTCATAAATTTTGCAGTTAATACGGTGAGCTTAGTTGAAAAAAACTTTAAATTTATGAAAATGAGGGTAGGTATTTGATGGTTTGCGAATTTTTTTTAATCTGTTTTTGTTTTTTCCTATTTTACTTTCCAAGTTTTCTGATTTCGTAATCAGACTACAAGGGTGTTAATGTCATAATTAAAGCTGTGAAAAGTCGCTTGTTAATAAAGTAAATTAAAAAGTACAAGTTATTGGGTATCGAGAAAGAACGTGACTGAAAATTAAACGCAAAAAGCATACCAGATGACTAGCAATTGTCAAAAGTTTTGAATCATCTTTTGCGAGATACGTTCGACGAAGGGAGCATTTAAGTAGGTCAATATTTAGTGGTGTTATTGAGGTCACTAACATATGCTGATAGACGAGTTAACCCATTTTTAAGTCGATACACACCATATCTACTCCAGTCTTTTCATAGTTTAGCTTGTAAGAAAGGAAACTTAAATAAATTCTAGTTTTTAAGAATTTAAGAAAATAAGCTTTAAAAATTCTAGTTGTAAAAATATGTAGATACCCGTTCATACTTAGGACATCATCTTGGTCTAGAACTGGTGAAAGCTTCGATAGTGGACTGCTTCTCGACAATTGACTTGGTGTGTTCCGAGACTGGTTCTTATTCAAAATATGAGTTGCTTACATCCTTGCATAATAGAGCATTTCTTTGATGGAAAGTGTGGCATACAAATGCCAGGGGAGATTGCGCTGCATTTTCAGAGAATATGTGACTTTAGAGTCGATAAAAAGGTGATGTGTATCGATTTGAAATTCCTTTTTTTTTCTGTCAGTGTGTGAAGGTCGATGGTAGACTTTTCTGACCTAAAACCGCACTTATATGGACGGATCAGTTTTTCGGCAAAAAGTTTCAAACGTTTACACAATACACCCGGCATGATCTTATATGCGTCATTTAGGAGATTTATTCGTCTGTAATTGGCGCAATTCAGAGCAGGTAATTTCTTGTGGATGGGGCACACGATGATCAGGCCGGGCATGTTTTCTTCTAACAACAATTTTACAGATAAGAGATAATCTCCCACTGAAGTTCGCCCCTCCCCCTTTTTTTGGACTTTACTTTGGATATCGTTCTCCTCACTTCGTTTAGGCCTGGTAGACAAAATTGCTAGCCATCATCGTCCAGAAGGAATAGGTCATTCTGCCTGACAGGGCTTTGTTGACAGACGTTTACCTTAAGTATACGAAGAATATTTATTTAAATCCAATCGGTTTTCGTTGTCCTGAAAGAAATCCTGTGCTATTTGAAATATCGACATATTTTATGATAGATAACATGTCAAAACATAAGCATATATTATGTATTCATAACTGTTCTTCCGGAAATTGTCAAACATTTGTGTTATCAGCGCACACATAAATAAGCAGCAAGAATAAACATTTGTTGGAAGGAACAATTACTTTACTTGAGTTTATACAAACCTGTGCAAATGCGAGCTGAATTCCCATCACAGCTTTCTTACATACACACACTTTGTAAGCCGACTTTTACGTTTGCGGCCCTCTTACGCGGCCGCTCCAAACACCAGATAAATATCAGACTCGCACAATCGGCAACTATTAGGTATAGAAATGTGAATTGTTCAGGTGCTAAATAGAATCGCCAACGAAATGCGAATACCTCGCCGTCGTGCACACTCCATTATATAAGATTGGAAGAGTGGAACCCCGAGTTCTGTTTCATTTTATCTCTATGCTCAGCTTACCTTGGGCAGTTGGTTAGGTACTGTTCCATGCCGGAATCGGCAATTCAACGGAACAACTATCCATGGGGGAAAAACACGCGATTTGCGGAATTTCCTCTCCTTCTCATTTCTATCTAAACTTGTTCGCGGTATACACAAAAGTATGCTCATTTTCGGAACTAGGTAGTTTCCAGCAAAGAATAATAAAGCAGTTCCAGTCAGTTGGAAACCTGTTGCCCGTTGATTGAGATATTGATGCAGGTTTGCTGTGCAAATAGCACGAAAGCAAAATTGAGTGAAAAGTAAATGGGAAAGCGATTGATAAACGTTCTAATAACAGTTAACGTGCGTGCGCATAGGGGCGTAGAATGTAATCTTACCAGACTTGAAGTGATTAATTAATTTGATTATTTGAGGTCGCTGGCCCTGGCCTGCGTCCACATTATACAACGTATGATCTAACATGTTCAGAAAGAAAATCATAGGTATTTGTAAATTTTATGTATTTTGTTTAGAGTTATGCAACCGACTGTATCTATAAGCGATTGACCTGCCGCATGAAATGAAAATGCCATTAATAATTCCGAGGTTTCATTAACAATTTATTCAACATTGCGAATGAAGAAAAATAAAGAGAACCAGTGAATAATATTGCACAAACTGATTTTGTTTACTTTTGTAATCGTGCTCAGTTGTTCGTCAAGTGAACTTATTTAGAAGTGCTTAATTCTTTTAGCCGTATGAGGGGAAATGTAAATAAAATTTATGGAACGTGATCCACAGCTTTCGACAGCAGCTGTCATTACACATTGTTGGGAAAGCTTCTAAAATCTGCAATAATACTTTCACAAGGCTTGTTTGGTTTTGAAAAACAGCTAAATGGATATCTAGATATATTTGAGGAATTAATGTTGCGCCGTAGTATGAAAAAAATAAAAAATCAATGCATACAAATCATTGGTAAGTTTTAGTAACCAAATATACAAATATAGGAAATCAATACGAATAAGTGCAATTGGCTTACATTTATTGACTTCACAAATTCTGTTGCTGCGAAAACACAAGGCTGTGTAAATGTTTATACGAAGTACATACGTTTTTATTTTTTTTAGGGTGAAAACTTTGACAATATCGGAGATTTTGGAGAAGTTTGAATGTAACGATTAAGCCTCGGTAGCTATTTTCTTGTACCACCTGCAGACGGTGCCGTAACGGATGAAGCTGCAGCGCAAGGGTAATGAGGATGACTTAGACCTAAATTAATTTTACTACAAATTCAAATTGTGGGGTATTCATGTCTCCTCTAATGCTGACATAATTTAATTCTTCCATCTTTTTTTCAATGAAAACATTATCCTACACACTACAAGCTTTACCAATATGTATGCCACAAAAAAGAAAAAAACATTTTGAAGTAACCAAAGCAGAAATTTACATTTCAATTTGAATCGTTGTTCTCTCGGGCTATTTTGGAAATACATATTTTTACGACATATTAACAAACATACATTTCTGTATCAACAACAAATCTTAATGATTCAAAATAAAATATTTCTGACGCACCTATTAAAATGCATTTATCCGTGGATGAACATATGATCCTGTTTAAAGCCGCGCAGGGGCATAAATCCACGAAACACAAGTTTAAGATTTGATTGTGAAATTATGTCCCTCCAAAGTTGGCTAAAAGTAGGGGAAGGTCATGTAGCTTGGTCCGGATTTCAGTTTTTTACCGATATTTTATTTTACGTTTTTTCATTAGTTTTTTTTTAATTATTACCCGAAGTCTTATCTATGATAATGCGAAACTTCCAAAAGGATATTGCTTCAATTCCATAGAAAACTTAACTTTGATATGCTAGTACAATACAGGTCCACAGAGTATTGTACCTTGGAAAATAATATTGAAGGTTTTCCTATAGTTTAAAGGTGAAAACTTTATTTTCTTTCAATCACTAGTAAAAATGGTACCATTCTTATTTTATTTCAAGAAAGCAGCAAGAAAACAAAGCATTGTCTTAAAGTTTATGTGCTTGACAAAAATTTTTTTATTTCAAATAATAGTTTTAAATAAAAAATACTCTCGTTAACTAAAAAAATGCTTAACAAAGGACTTTAATATTGTTTACCTAATTTGCTTCTTGGCACACAAAAAAACTATTTAGTTTAAAAAAATGTAATAACGTGTAACTTTGACCGGACCAGGTACAAGCGCTATGATAGGTCCAAGTTACACGAACACCACTTTATACAAAAAATAATAATTTTGACGTAGTATTTAAAGCACATGCGTACAACAATTTGTTCCTACCAAAAGATAATCAATATACTTACCTACCGAAATCGATAAAAGTATCGTTAAATAGACATAAAATTAAGCACTACACAACTTCAGAAAATAGATACAAAAAAATACTATTTTCACTGAAAACTATGTTTATTTTATTTTTTTTGCCGACTATAGTACCTACAGTTGTATAAGTTCAAAAAGAAACTGAGAAGAGAAATGAACAGAAGAGTAACATTTCACAGAAGAGCCGGTTTTTGCGTCGCTTGTACTTTTTTGAAAATTGGCACTCGGACCAAAGTAGGTACACGACCTTCCCCTATATAATTTATTTTTCAAATATCGTGAAAAGGTAAGGTAAAACCCATATCTTAACACATTATTCTAATTAGCAATTTAAGGTTTACTTAAACGAAAAGGAAGAAAATAATTCTGAAGCTTAACTCAATTTATTTTCTCAAATACATCTTTGTTTTAGCTACAGAAAATTCGAGAAAAGAAAATATCGACCAAAATATAAATTTTTTGCTTTCCATTTTAAACAATTCGGGTGATTTTGCAATATGAAAAATAGCTCAAACTTAAAATTCAAAGAAATAGTCCAATCTTAAATGAACCGTCAGCCAAACTAGAATGGACGCCGTTGCATGCTTCAGACATAATTCCACAAGTGTTTTCAATTAACTTATATCCCACTTCTGTAGGACATAAGTCCATAAATAAATTTTGAACTTTTGTCTCACTTCGCAGGGACATAATTTCACGAGACATGCATCCATTATGGACTTCCGTCTCATGGAATTATGCCCCTGCTCCGTTTAAAGTCTGTACGATTTGGGTATAACATATAAGGCAATGTGACCAAGAGAAAAAGTAATCACCAAATTTTGTCGCAAATGACCAATGTGGCAACTGTGCTCGTAAATTACAGTCTCACGCATTAACTCAAAATGAGCAGGTCGACACAACCCTGGCCAGTAAGTTGATGTCAGGTTTTTCATTTTTACACTGACTTTTCAGTTGTATACACTCCATTCAACTAAAATGTCTTTAAATGACTTATTTAATTCGATCTACAAATACGTATGTCCAAGTACTGCTTACTTATTACTTATTTTTGTTATGCCATAAACTAAATTATTATTAGAGAGCTGGTTAATTTAAAGTTGCAATTCATAAATAATAATTATTGTTTATGTACTTTGTGGCCAAAAACTAAAGATCATTAATGGAGAACTACTACTTTTTCGTAGTTGTGTTTGTAATAAATAACGAAGAAAAATTTTGCAACTTTCATTTCAGCACTAGGCTCATGATGCACCATGTACGAGCACTATGGGGTACTTTGCTTTGGAGAGGGGGAAATGTAAATTACACTTTTGGAACGTGATCCACAGCTTTCGACAGCTGTCATTGCACATTGTTGGGAAAGTGTTTAAAATCTACATTAATACTTTCTCAAGACTTTTTTGGCTTTGCAAAACTGCCAAAGTATCTATGTATATAGAAACCTTTGATGAATTAATGTTGCGCGTATAGTATGAAAGTCGGTAATGAATATGAATGAAAGCTTTAATTGCAAGATCTCAGTTGCAAGAGGATGATGTCGATATTCTTTTTGGATAAGAGGAATCCAAAGTGATAAAAAACAATAAATAAATAAAGACATAAGATTCATTACAAACCGTACAAATATCACGCATTGGGAAAGATGAAGGAAAAAGATCACCCTAGACTGACATAACAAGAAAATGCATTGCTTCGTTTGAGTGCACATCGCATAACGGCGAATGACAAGGTTCCTGAAAGGGAAAAAGGCCAGTAGATTACAAAGCTATAGTTTTTCCCTCGAACTTAACAGAAAACTGAAATATGATTTTGGGATTATTGTGGCATTATTTGAAAAGAAGCTTCTTGAATGTTTTTTAAACATTTATTACGTACCTACATATAAATAACTATCCACAAATAGTCCTAATTAACATTTCAAGTTCTTGTAATAATATTCACATTCGAAAATCCTTAAATCTCGTGAACGGGAGCGTATCGGAATCCCGCTTTTTGAAATCCCGCTTTTCAAAAATCCCGAAAAAAAAGTTTTAAAATCCCGTCTGCTAAAATACTGTTTTTTTAAAATCCCGTCTTCTAAAATCCCGCTTGTTCAAAATCCCGATCTATTATAATCCCGCTTTTTAAAATCCCGCCAAAGCCCGCTAATCCCGTTTTTACAAAACATTGTTATCAAAAAAATAGGTGTTGGTTATATGCGCTTTTCTATTATATTATTATATATGTATTTAAAAATACCTACTCGACAAAAAATAAAATGCATCAGAATGTTTTTAGTTTTTACTGTAAGCACACATTTGTTTTTGCTTAATATTCTACATTTTTTTTACGCATTGCGAAAATAGTATGTAGATAATCGGCCCTAGCGAGGTATCCGTCGGAACGGAAAATTCTCCGATTTTATACGATTCGGAGGATTTTTGCTGCGAGGTATTGTTCGGAACAACTGTTCGGAGAATTGTTCCGACATTTTGCAGCGCATATCGGCGAATTACGTTGAAGTGCGATGAAGTGCATTTTCTTGTTTAATTTTTGACAGCTAGGCTCCGATATCCTCCGAGAGAATTTTTTTACGATATCCTCCGAGTACAATGAGTCGCGGAATTTATTCACGATTTGCGGTAAAGTGTTAAATAAATTAATAATAAACAATATAGCAACGAATGTGTTTGTATTTATTGACTAAATTTGTGTTTCCAGTGCAAAATCTAGCGAAAAACCAAGCACCAAACAATACGAGGATGTGAAGTCAATGCGTCATCGCATTTCAATTATATTTTCCGAGAACGGATACTTCGAATGCGATTTGCTGTTCCGACAGAGTATGCGCTGCGGAGAATTTTCCGTTCCGACGGATACCTCGCTAGGGCCGAATAATATATAATGCACATAAAAACCTACCTCTTGCTAACAGTTTTACACTTATCATTTACTGCGGTAAATGGTTTGAAGTTTTTTTGTTCCCTTTTGCAGAAAATCATATACCTAACATTACTATATATATATATTTTTTAATTATTGGAGATTGTCATATTTATTAGTTAAAAATGTATTTTGATATTATTTATTTCTTATTTTGCTACTTCCTCTAAAAATGATAAATGTTAAAATGAACTGCGTTTCAAAAAAAAAAAAAAACACTCATTGCTTAATTTATTTGAATTTTCTTATTATCCCGCTTTTAAAATCAAAAGTAGTTGTTTTATTTTAAAAAATCGCGCGATTTTTGAAAATAAAACAACTACTTTTGATTCTAAAAGCGGGATAATAAGAAACGGGATTATAAAAAACGGGATAATAAGAGGCGGGATTTTAAAAAGCGGGATTTTAAAAAAGCGGGATTATAAAAAGCGAGATTATAAAAAGCGGGATTTTAATAGCGGGATTTTAAGAATCGGCATTATAAAAAGCGGGATATCGAACCCAACCCCTCGTGAACATCAAAACACAAAGGAGTTCTAATTTTAAATGTCACTTCCTGTGGATTCATATGGGAAGCCAAAAAAAATAAACCAAATAATCCAAATCGGGACAAAAATTATCGTTCAGTACCCAAACTCAAAATCTGGAGAAAAAATCCTTAATCCGACTTAAAGTTGTGCGTCCCTTCCATTTTTACAGATCCTAAATACCAAACTTTTGGTACCTATTAATGTTTTAATCGGGAATTGGGTTAAATTGATAGAAGCCTACAAAATAGTGTTTATCTGGAAATAACGAGGACCTACTCGTATATGCATTTATAATCGTAAAGCTGGGAAAGATTTAGTAATTGTAAAGGTATAGGAAATAGATAAAGGTAACCCGATAACTTTCACAAGAAATAAGATGAACCAGCCCGAGGTACGTCGTATGGGAAATAAGGAATTTGATGACATTGTAGCTGTACGTGTACATCCTTTTATGTGTATGCAGTGTGTGGCATCATTATATTAATACGTGAACATCGAGCTTTCCGTACGCTTTTTTGGTATTTAATATGAAATAAGGAGAATGAAACTTATGTTATTTGAAAGGTGCTGTGCCATAGATGTGCACAAACACAAAATTGTAGGTAAATTAAGTTAAGACTTCCCCATACAAAACCGGTACTAAAAGGATTTTGGTGACAATCAAGTTTTCGCCGTCATGTTTCCATAGTAACGTATTTAATCATCTTAGATTAGAACCTGTTGGAGAGAATCATTTACCCATAAAGGTATGCAATTTCCCTTCCCCTAAAAATAAGCAATAATTGTAAGAAATTTTAAATCGAGAAATTATTTATTATTTTTCGCCATCATATTACCATAGTAACGTACTATTAGATCATCTTAGATTAGAGTCTGTTTCCGATGGGTCGGGTGCAACTCATACCCAGACGATTCATCCCCTGCCAAAATCGCACCTAGCGCCAACTAACAACCAATAATCGCATCACCCACCATTAGAATATGGTGTTACCATATCAATCGAGAATTATGTTGAGTGCTAGGTTAAAGGGGAAAAATATAGGTAAAAAATATATGTAATGCTAGGTAGGGTATAAGGTGGAAAATATTTTATGTGTAATGTGTACCTGTACCTGGAATAGAGTTCAACGACTCCAATATTGTTAATTAATTTCTATCAACCTAAAACAACAATTTTTTGAGAAAACAAATTGACTAGCTTTAGAGAATTTGAGAAAGTAAAAAAATCGCCCTTCTTTTGTCAAAAAAATTATTGTTTTAACTTAAGAGAATCTGAGAAAATAAACGAAAAATATTGGCAAAAATATTCACCCATACATGTAGGTATGTCCGTATTCATAAATGAATGTAATCTGGGCTCTCATCGCGTAATTTTTGACACGATAGTCGTCGAAACAATTGAACACAACGATATCGTTTTTAGTTTGCTTCATATATGTAACATCATCGTTGGATCATTCAATCGAATCGTTCATCGTTTTCATTTTGAACAGTTTGAACATGACTGTAAACCAACTCTGACAGTTAAAAAATAAAAAAATGTATGGATTTTTTTTTTCTTGAATTTGTTTATTTTGCTTTGTTTGTTTTTATTAATTGACATGGATTTGGGCATTTAATGCAGATAAGTATGGATAAGTAGTAAGGTTATATGGCCTCTATGTTAAGTGAAAGTGTACGCATATACGCAGATACCCAACAGTGTGTATGAACCAACCATAGCCCAATGGACTTTGGACTGAAATTCCAAACCATATATTGGATGACGAAGTGTCGAACGGGTGGGACTGGGAATATGCGCGCAGGTGTGGTAGAGCAGAAGATTTGGTGTTTTTCGAAATATAGATATGTATTTCTAAACACAATTAAAACGCCAATAAATTTCTTGAATTTCTTGGAACCGATAAGAATTTTTATTGTAAGAAAAAAAAAAAAAAAACGCGATGCATTCTTTTACAACTCGGATTAGAGCGAGTCGCCTCCAAAGAGAACATGAGTGTGTTTTTTCTTTTAAATATGTTTTTATACTTCCCTCAGACCTAATTTAAACTGAACAAATGGACCAAAAACGATGAAACTATTGCAAAATAGCCATCGGTCAATCGCATCGTTTCGACAAGGGTATTTGATGTTTGAATTAGTAGCGTGAATCAACAAAAAACGATGATCGTCCAATCGATTCGACGATTATCGTTGATTGGTTTTTACACGAAGTAGAAGTATTGTTGAGACGATATCGTTCGATCGTTTTGTGCTTACGTGATTAGAGCCCTGCCTACTCCATTTTACAAACTGGTTTGCAAAAGCCACCACCAAACTTCGAACACAAATTGATTTGTAATATGGTATCTAACACTTATTTCTGACATTAAGTGCCATAGACTACAACTCGAACGATAAGGGTGAGTAGTAAGAAGGTAAGTGTCCAGTTGTAGAGTTGGTGTTGATGACACCGTTTCCTATGGAGCAGCTCATTTACGTATGTTTTCGTTTCGTTTATAAAAAACATAAATAAATAACGAAAATAATTATTGTAGTACGTTTTTTAGTATACATACTTATAGAAGGTAGGTATGGTCGATTTTAGACCACAAGCAATACTAGTTTTTTTTAATGCGCCATTTAAGCTTTCACTATAATATTCTTACGAGTGCAACTCTAAGAGAGTTATCTCTTCGATCATCGACTCTCTCTCATTTATGAATGAAAGAAAAGTATTACATTTTGTTAATATTAAAAAAAAAATTAAAAACGCGGAGATTAGTATACAGTAAATCTCTTTTTTTGCATTTCATTTGTTAAGATTGGTTGAGCGTGTGAACCGCAAGACGCAAGAGGTAAAAATACATCAAAGAAACTACAGAAATAATATAGAGGGCATTCGAAAACAAATGTGGAGGGGTAAATAAATTGAGTTTGTCTGTCTGTCACTTACTCTACTTTGTTATTCTCATTCAGGTCGTAATTAACAACACGTTTTTTTTTTCCTTTCTGTTAAAAAAAATGTATTCTGAGAACGTCTAATTTCAATGGTTAATTTCTTAAGGATACGCATGTGATGCATGAGAGTAATAACTTAAGAAGAACATAAGCAAGATTCCTAACAGAGCTACGAAGACCGCAGGTATTCGGATCAGCGTTGCCGTTTGGCCCCTTTAGGGGCCAAATGTCCCCTTTTTGAGGCTCAGGACCCTTGGCCCCCACTTTTTGAAAATTCATCAAAATGGCCCCTTTTTCAGTTTAAGTAAAATTTTACTCTTTATTGACCGAAAACGAATGCAAACATATGAAAGAAAGTGTTTCGTGATGAATAAATAAGTTTTTTGTTAAAAATAATTGTCTTTTTTGATCTGTTTTCTTTTTTTTTATTAGTAATTTATGTGGTGGCCCCTTTTTTTGGCTCGGGCCCCTTTTTATTCCCCTTTTCGAAAATTTTCAGCGGCAACGCTGATTCGGATCATTATTTAAACAGAACCAGCTTCTTAAGATGTCTTAAAGGTAGTATATAACACAGTGTCTCCACGTGCAAATTTTCTTTCATGAAATCTATCAAATTTGGTCGCGTTGCAAGAACGACAATATGAAATGAAATGTAGGGTGGGCATTTCATTTCATGAAATTTCATTCGTTGAAATGTCGTTGAGCCTTGAGCAGAGCACATCGTTGCCTTCTCGCATTAAAGGCCATGAAGGAATTAGAAGAATTGCGGAAACGAGCTGAGAAAAGAAAACGTAGGTTTTGGGTAAATCCATTTCTGGAAAAAAGGGAAATGCACAATTAAGATTAACATTTATTGAAAGATGTTTTGTGGGAAGATGACGAGTTTCGCAATTTTCTCTCCACAACGTAGGCTGTTCGAAGGTTTCTCTTTTTTTTTCAGCTCTTCGGTGTCCTTGCCACTTTCCTTGGACAATAATTGCAACCATGTATTTCTTTTAATGTCCAACCTTTTGTAGTCTTTACTTTTATAGTTCCATAAACACTCGAATTTTTCATAATTGTTTATAAATTGGAGCACTTCTTCTACTCGCCACTCAGCCATCGTAAAAAGTGTCAAACTGCACAGAAATTGCAGCCCATTTCATGAACTCAATACCATGAAATGAGCTGTGAAATACTTTTCATAAAATTGTTTTTTTCGTCAAATTTGTGGTCTCCACGTGCAATCTGACATTTCATGAAAAATTTCATGCAAATTAAATTGCAGGTGGAGAATCCGTGTAAGAATACATAAAAGGAGTAAAGCTTTTCCAGATAATTCTGAGTAAATAATTTTAATTAGCAACAGATGTGGCATTTTATTTTTGTGTGTGCCGCCTCAACAAGTCAACCAAGATTGGACCAGGCCATGACAGACTGTTTCTAAACTGTCTTCTCAAACAATAAAGCCTAAAATGGTACAAAATTTTAGTTTTTTTTTGGAGGTATTTCCTTAGGGAAGTGGTAGGTATATGAGAGCTAGAACTTAATCCATTTTCAATTTCAAGTCCCAGATAAGACCTGTACATTTCCGATAACAAAACAGTTCGTTGATTAACATTTGTTAGTATTCAATGTACCTTCAAAATGAAAGTTACAGCAAGTTCAACAATTTATTAGTATGTTGTTGCAGTGCGAACTATGAAAAGTGAAAACTTCAAGTTTAGAGCAGATGTGGTTAGAGACATTATTTCAGGGTAATCGCTAATAACTAGCTTATGCAAACTGGACAAGTGTTAATATTTCTAGTTGATATCGGCTGACTAGATCTTGCGATGAAGGATTCAAGCCATTTGAGCATTTAACCACTGAAACCAGCTTTGTTTAACTTATGTAGTAAAATGGTCAACAGTGTCAAATGCTTTGATAATGTCGATAAAGAAAGTAGACGTAAACTTCTGGCTCGTTTCTTGGTTTTTATGAACGAGAAAGTTTCGTTCGACCCATCAGTCGTACACTTTATTTTAATTTGGCTCGGAACAAAGAGATGTGACTATTAATGACTTGGTATTGGAAACTCGTGCTGGCTGGAGACGCTTGTTGGTTGAGGCCCAGGTCCACCCCGGACTGTAGCGCCACCTTAAGTAAGTAAGTAAGTATAGGATACTATACAGTTAAAAGTGATATGATATGAATGATATCAATTCAATAAATGTAAATATTTCTCTGATAATCTAGGCGTTCATTCAAGGTATTCGTTCCTATTACATAATTTGTCGCTATACATGCTTATTGTCTTTGTACTCTATTACTGACTTGGATAAGAATGCAAGAATATATTGGGGACAAATTCCGACATCCTGCGATAAATCCGGTTGCCTGCATAAATTGCATTTACATGGGTTCAGCATCTATTGTCAAGTATGTGAACTGCATGAAAAATTTTAGCCTGTAACTGCTGCGTAGCTTCGAACAAAGCTTAGAAATGATTGACTCCATCGTTGACCACACTTATATGCTGACTGCCAATTAATCAGCAGTCCATGCAATGATAAAGGATGAGCACTTGAGCAGACGAAAGCTGCATTAGTTTTTCCATATGGAGAGTGGAAAGTGCTGGAAACACCTGACCTTGAGTAAAATAAAAATTGAAATCTTATAAGAGTACGAATCTGTGTTGTTTGTTTTAAAAAAAAATGACTTATGTTGGGCATCCAAGCATTTCCGACAAAATGGGATCAATACTTCGAAGAGAGCTATCGTCTAAAGAGATGTTTCTAGTGAATAAAATAACTTACCCGAAGCTTGATCCAATGGAGCCTGAAAACACAAAGAAAAGAAAATTACCACCAAAGTCATATTCATATTATGAAAAGTATAAGGATAGTTTAATTAGGGCTTCACATCAGCCAACGACATTCACATTGACCTACTCCTTTAGAAAGCACAATGTCCGCACAAGCATACAAATAGCACGCAGTTGATTTCAATTTCATGCCATGTTAAAAGAAAAACAAATAAAAATATAGGTGTGTAGGTATGTGTGCTTCAAATAATGACAACCATATTTGCCTAACCGAGCTCTTATAATGTATGTCACATATTCTGTGGAAAGTCCTGCCACCACTTAATGAAAAGAATTCATAGGTTTACTTATAATCTTATTTCTGTTTTCTTCGTACTGATGACTGATAAGTCTAGCTGGTGACAACAAAATCATTTCAAAATGTCGGAATACTAGACTGAAGGATGGAACATGTTAAGTGCGGAATTTAATTACAAACGGATATATGTGTACGTACAAAGCATTATTTTGAGAGACGAATTATGCTACACACAGCAGGTATGGGTATAATTCTAAAGGAATTTCCGTTCAGAAAGCTCCTTGTGTGCATTCCACTCCAGTGAGTGAATTTATTTCAGTCTTACTCTTTTATTCCGGTGGCGTATGTGTAACACTTCGAAATACTCAGATTTCGTTTTCTTTTTATTTATTTTTAGGCAGTCTACCATGAAAAGGATTAACCCTCATATTATATTTGATGCACCCTTTGCCTATACCACACACCTGTCACACACACTTACTCCTTAACATTTCTGTCCTAATGGTTATTTCTGTAGTCAGAAAAACAAAAACAACAACAAACTCCAACGACGTAGGGTATATTTAAAAATAAATGAGCTTAGTAGTTCAAGAGACTGAATAGAGGAGCGGCACAACGTTGTTGTGCTCTGACAGGATCGTGCAATTATGAGGGTAGGACTGCAAAAAGGACATACACCGCAGAAATTCAAATATTATGTGAATAGTGACACATGACGAATGAATACACTTCCTTTGGGGAAGGATATTCGAATGTTTATTGTGGGGCTGTATTTTTTCTTTTCTCACTGACATAGGTAGTAAAATTTCCATTGATTGTTTTGCGTCAAGCCTCGCCCAAAGGAGTGATGATATCGGCAGTTGTGGGGGGTGCCATAAGTATATGGGATAAATACCCTAGGTTAATGAAGGCAAAACATTAATGTCTTTTTATTTTTTTTACAAATATTTTAAAAATCATTTATCATTTTTAATAATATTATCACCGTATATGTAAATCTTTGTTCCCTGTCGAAAGCAATTAAATGTAGATTCAAACTGTAAGTAATTAAAACATCCATTAGAAAATGCTGTTTCATAATATTTACCCAAATACCTATCAAGAAATTTTAAAGTTAGTATTTCTTTAACGGATTATTATAGTAAAATCAACAAGACAAGATGAAAATAGCAGTGCCTTGAATCGCTTTGAACAATTAATCTCATGATAGGGTATAATTTCAAAACAATAACAAATGTGAACAGTTACCAAATGGTGGCTTAAAGGCATTAGTGGGATTTGGCATTCGTCGAATATTCTAGAATATCTAAGTATAGACAAATTTTAAGGAAGAATGACGAAAGTGTCAGTTTATCTAAATTAATGTTCCATTTTGTTTAATATAATCCTATGAAAAAATTGCACATTGGGCGTTTGAAATATGACTTAGTCAAGAAAAGCGAATGGGAATAGCGCCTCAGACCATAGACAACAATAACAGATAAATAGATGGATAGATAATTTTTAATTTTCTCGATTACGTAGAAAGAGAGAGATATTTATTCGTACAAAATTTCGAGCTCGAGATTTTAATCAATTCTGATGATAGAGGATTAAAAAAAGTGGGTTGCAATATTCAATTGCATCCTTCATTCTTCAGCGAATTAGGTTACGTTAATATAAATCACCATTTGTATAACGAAATGTTTGTCATTCCTTTGAATCGATGTTTCCTCCCTTCCATAAAAATATTAAATTTACTGACATCGCCCCCAGCCCTGCAAAAAATACAATTTCGTGTTTCCACGATTTTCCGGTCAATATTTGAAATGTTCGGCCCTGTCCAGATTAAAATTAACACATCGAAGAAAAACAGGTTGATTCCAGATTCGATGTACCGATGAAATGTAGGGTAAATGTTCTTTCTGTTCATTTACACTTGATCTATAAAAACTGAATTTTGATTTGAAATGATAATTTTTTTGTAGAATGAAATATGGTAAGGTTAGAATAAATTAGCGAATGAGAATTTTAGACCCATTGTGATTCCATTCACACAGGTAATAAAACAAACCCCAACACAATGAAAATGAAAGTTGAAGTCATGTTTATGAAGAAAGTAATAGTAAATAAATTAGCCGCGATCAAATATTACAAATTTTGACCATTGTTATAGATTCAGATTCAATATTTTCGGCGTTGGATACAATCATACAAAGTGAGGGGAGTGAAAATTAGAGGTTATAGGTATTTTATAATGCCAATAGAAAAATAAATACAAAAAAAAATATTTGTCAAAAATATGGAAAACATAAAAAATTTACAATTTCGATCGAGCCGATTCGGAACGACAATAAACACCTTGACACGAGATTTTATTTATTACGACAAGAACGCTGAAACCCCCTATATTGCGACAATTACAGAAATATTAGCCTACTCAACATATAAGATTATAGCTACCGTATACTTTCTAAAGGCTTTTTAAACATCTATCCTGTCACTGTGGGTTAAGGCTAGGGAATTTGATGAAATTTTTACATTTCGAAAGATCCTGAAAAAAAAAACCCAATTCCAAGTCGATACAAACAATATCGTTATCGATTTCAATGCCGTATGCCCGTATGTGGTAATATTCTTAGAGACAAGCTGTTTATAGAGGCATGTCGTCAAGCTATGGCCTTTTTTTTGTGAGAACTTCATTTGTTTGACAAACAATACGATAATATATGCAAACGAATAAAAAAAAATATTTCTGAAAGCAAAGCATCAAAAGGAAAATTTCTAAGGCAATTGCAATTTTTATCGCCCAACCATACATCTTATTAAACTGGCTTTTGTTCCAACTTTCTTTTTTAAGGCTACAGTTAATGAAAAAAATAATATTTTTTTTTTTTTCAAATAGGGTTGGCAGGTGTTTATGGAAGGTTGGTTCTATTTAAATCCACCTTTCGAATGGCTACTCACTTCATACTCTTTTGTATGGCACAGAAAATGAAAAAAAAAATTACCGACTTTTGCCTACAAGCTAACTTTTATTTTAGGACATTACACGGGCGGTTCTGGGATTATAATAAGCCGAGTAATTATAACCAAAAATGTTTTTCCTGACTCTAGATAAATGAACCAAAACTAACCAAACCGAATTACTAGTTGAATATTAAAGCCATAGGATTCTTAGTTTAGGTTCAAAGTTGAGACTTTCTTCATTTAGCCACAACTATAAAGGAGTAGTGAATTTGTAGCAACAATCATTCGATCTTTTAAGTTAATCTCGGATTTATATTAAGACCAAAAGTCTCGAAGAAATATCCTTCAGTACGTTGAAAACAAAATCTTGTATATCGCTGGTCTATGCGACCAACATCCTCAAAGATTTATGACCACTCAAAATCTCTTCCTGCCCATGAAAAGTGGAAGTGGCAGATAACCGCAAACCGCAATACAACAGCAGTGGCAGCAACGGCATTGGTAGACTGTATCTCGAACAGTCATCCATAATCAAAATTGCAAAAGTAATTTCAAAGACTATTGCAGTGGAATTGCATAATTCCGCCTTTTTGATGCGCATACTTCAGAACCGTATGCACAGAATGACGAACAATGACCGGGACCATAGTAACCAGAGGATAGCTTATTGCCATAAACATTGCTTCCGTCCGGAAAAGGCCACATTGCAGCGTGTTTTCAATGGCAACCATGGGGATATAGATTATTATTATAGAAAAGCGAAGAGAAAACCATTTTCTTGGTATGGGACGAATGCCATGTACAGAAATGTCACAGCTTTCAGTTAGAAGTTTGGCTGTGTATATCTATACCCATTTCATACACGCTAAAGTGGATATTCTTTTACCAAGGATAGGAGTATGTTTATGTGAAAAATCGGTCACGTCCGTCCAATCATTTTGATCTCATGTCGTCCAGAAAAATAATTTCATTTTCTTTTCTGTCAAAGATAGGTAGCACAATGCTCTGTGAAAAATATCCACTTAATCCAGACAAATGTGTTTCGTGGCATTTTATTGTGGTGGAGCATTGCTGTTCAAAGTATCTATGTATACTCATATTTAGCTATCTCTGTAGAGAAGCAGAGAGTATTTTCAAAAAAATTGTTGGATGATGTTAAGCTGGCTATTATGCGTTTGTGACGAATTCGAAAAAGGAGTGTTTCTTTCTTTATAAGTTTCTGGGTTTCCTTTCGGAGCTTGTGATCTAAAATCAGCTTGAGTATAATTCTGGAAACACACATACTACACTTTAAGGATTTTTAGATTCCTTCCATCCCACACTAAAGTAAAATCACACAACTATTGTATGAACTATTTATTTATTTATTAGGATGATAACTATTTGTGTATTCTGTACTTATTGCAATTTTTTTAAAGGAAGATGGAATAGAGCTAATTATCTCGCCTTAGAGTTTAGGACTAAATATATTACTCTAAGTTATGATCCATAACATTGGCTTGTTTCTCAATTATCTTGCTCCATTCGGTATTCGGAACCTTCAGACACATGTGGTTCATTCTTCTTCTTTTATTCCGATAGCAGCTATTAACAGCGACACTTTAACTCCTCCTGAAGCATAGGGCGACACTTTGATAAAGTGTCATAAGGCCAAACTAGTTTGTGACATTAGGCCAAATGAACCAACAACAACCCACTTGAAGTGGGTAATAGCATCACCAACATTTTATGAAATTATTTCCCACCTACAATTCGAGAATTTGTTGATGTTAACTGGAAAACAAAATCAAATTATTTGCATACACCCAAACTCGCAACTACTCCCACCCCTAAACAGAGAATTCAAGCAGGGGGGTTGCAGGGGGGCAACATGCCCCCCAAACATTTTCCACTGTTTATTAATTGTATAGTACGATGATAAGAAAAATCACAAAACCCAAAGTGACATAGTGTCAAATTGGCTTTATGACACTTTACCAAAGCGACATTATGCCAAATGCAATAATTCGGCCTATAGTGTCACTTTCGAAAGCGTCATTATACCAAATTTTTATATTTGGCGTAATGTCGCTTGGCACAATGTCACGGCACCAGACAGTTGATCTGCATGTTGTTCTCGGCCTAAAAACTCGCCTTACACCTTGAGGTTTCCATTGGAAGCACTGCGCGTTGCTATGTTGTCGTCTGGTTCCCTCAGTGTAGGCCAATGCAGCGCCAATTTCTCTGTTTGATGTCAACATCAGCGTTGCCGTTGACTTTTTGAAAAATGTATCTATTTTTTTAAAAAAATGTATCAAAAGTATCAAAATTTCGAGAATCAAAAATGTATCAAATGTATCACAAGAGAATATCGTTTTCTAAATCACTTTTCATGTTCCATTGGGACCAAAAATCAATATTTTGATGTATATTGATATTGATATTGCTATAGATTCAAAATAAGTCTGAAAAAAAAATTAAAACATATGAAAAAGGGAGATTTTGCAGACTTATTTGAAAATTGAAAAATGTATCTAATTGAATATCTGAGTATCAAATTCTTTGCAAGGAAGCAAAAATGTATCTTTTTGATACAATTGTATCTTTGTGGCAACGCTGGTCAACATCCACCTTTGTTTGTCGAGTCCTAGTCCACAACTCGTTGTTGGCAATCGTTTGTGGCCACAGGATCCTTAGGATGTTACGCAGACAACGATTAACAAAAGCTCGAGGTGTTGGCCGAGAATTTCCACGTTCCATATGACAATTTTGACTTAGTGCGAAGCGATATTTTGCTGGAGTTCTACACTGGATAAAGGATTCCAAATGCACTGCGAGCTTTATTTGGTCTATTTCTGGACGTCCTGGTCGGCTCCACATCACTACCCACATAGTTAAAATGCGTAACCACCTCTATTTTCTTCTGTCTCAGCATAATCTGAGAGTTTTTGTCTTTTTGGTGTTTAACCTTAGGCCAGCCACCTCCCCGTTCTGCTGCAGTGAATGACACATTTGGTCAAGACCACCAATGTTGTTGGCCAAGAAACAGATATTATTCGCGTAGTCCAAATGGGTTAGCTTATCAAACGGGTTCCATTGGATCCCAAGTATCTTGTTTGTACCCGCACCGTGGCAGTCATCATGAATCGCAAGTAAGAACAAGATCGGTGACAGCACATCTCCTTGTCCACTTCTTGACGCACTTCGAATGGATTGGAAAGCTGTCCAAGTCCAATGCACAAAACGAGAAACCTTGCGCTGTTGCACGACTCTTTAATAATAGCAAAAAAAAATTCAGGGATGCCTCTCATAGCAAGCGATCTCCAGATACAATCACGATTAACGCGATCAAATTCCTTTTCAAAGTCGACGAACATAAAAAACATGGTTCATGTGATGTTTATGTTCAGCCGGCCACTGGCACTGTCGTTTTTGACAACTCCCAGAAACTTCATATGTCCATAGATGGTACCGTGATTGTGATATTTCGCATCTCGATGGAAACGAAGTGCCGTTTGGGTCGCTGTCTTCTCATTACCTAAATAAGTCTAGCGGTAAGATCCCCAGGATGACTTCTATTCTAATGCGCATGTTGGTGTTGTGCTTTCTAGACCCCACCGCTCAACAACTTTGAGTGTCTACTTCATGGTATCTGCGATGATATCTATGAACTTGCCTCTTGAAATTATTAATTATTTAGCTCTTCCTCCGCAACGCGTATTACTTAATGTAGCCCTGTTTCTGTTAATACTTATTGTACCTAAATGATTTAATTGAACAATTTCAATAACAATGGAATTTCAATAAACAAAATCTAAACACATAGGCAAACCAATACTGCCCAGTGCCCAGTGGTAATGATACGATTGCCGTACAAACACTAATGGTAAAACCGACGCACTCCGCAGAAATTTCCTCCCACAAAAAGCAATATTTCAGCATACCGAAATGTAGGTCACAATTCTCAAGCCAGACTTAGACAGGTATCTAACGGTATGGAAAAAAGAGGCATTCAATGTGCGCCCAATTGAGAATTTCGCTGAGATTTTCCACCTCTAGCAGTCTAATGTCATGGCAATTTGACAGAGAATCAGCTTTTCTTATTTTCGCCTCTTTAGACTAACATATACCTTACATATACGTATGAACGTAGTGCTCTATTTGAAATAAATATTTTTGCCCCCCTTGGTCTTATTCGGTTCAAAATGTGTCTGTTGTTCCGGTTATCTTTTGGCTATAGAGTTTTAGCAAAAAAAAAAAGAAACACCAAAAAGTGATTTTTTTTCCATCTGGATGAATTTTTGTCGTTGCCGGTACTCTGTAACTCAGTCTCCAACACATATTCCAAATTCGTTTTCTTTTGTTGATTAAGATATAATGTATATTTTTTTTTATTATTTCGCAGACATACGTATCAAAGAGGATTTAGAAGTTTCGTATTTTTATTTTTGTCTGACAAAGAAAAAAATGTGGAAAAATTAAATACTAATGCCCTTTGTGTGAAGAGGTTTTGTGAAGCTATTTCTATTTGCTAGTGGCATCCAGTCAGACGACGACCATACATGTATATTCGCGAGTTGAGTGTAAGCATTTGGAGCATAAGAATGTATGTATCGTATATGAAAGCGGGGGATAGCATCCCATAAAGTTCGTTGTGCTTGCACACTCAACATTTCTGGTGTGCCAGTTTGCGGTTTAGTGGGTTATTAAACTATAAATATAGAATGGGAGGAATTAACACATTTCTTAGTGTTGAAATGAGTTAAGAAGTAAACGTAATGGGTTGAGGTTGGGTATTGGCTGAGTTTGTTGTGTGTTTGTAAAAAAAAGTAGGATTTACTTTTTGGGTTTTTTGTTGATCTGGCAGCATTAAGCTCTCAGTTGCAGTCTGTCAAAACCGTTGAACTACATAATTCTTGGAAACTATTAACTTCGATATGCAATAAAAAAGCTGGTAGTATTGAAGTTATATTGAATCCAAAACTCTCTTTTAAATTCCATATTACGATATATTGTTAGTAATGCATTTCAAATGCTTGATTTTATTAGGCGTACCTAGTAATAATAATTGTAGTATTATCTGGAATCCTAACTACAAAAATCATGCCTTCTTTTTAAAGTAATAGACTTTACTAATAGGCATTTTTTAACCTTCACACTACATATTTCGTAGGTCATGATGGGACATTTATATGGGAAATTTCACTATAGAAATGATTATTCGAATCGGAAAATGTAGGTAAAAATGAGAAGTATAATTAATAACAACATTTAATTAACTTATTTACAACTGCTTCTCCAGAGTTCCGCTTCTCAAATTGAAAACAAAATAATTAGCGTTATACAAACAAACTCGGCGAAGTTTTTCGATAGAAATGGAAACATTATTATTGGTTAAGCTTATATGTTTATAAGTGAAGTGAAGCCAGAACCAAAGGAAACAATGACTTATAGTTTTATAATAGATTTTTTTATTATGTAGGTATGTAGTATTTTTATATGAAAATCAGTGTGGAAACTATAGAAATTAAAAATTAGTATTACGGCAATTTAAGTCACAACTCACAATTGAGTCTGACTCCCTCTCAATCTCAATTACATTTCATACCCTATCTCTCTCAATCCCCTGCGCCACATTCGCTCTACTACTCAACTCATGTACATACTCTAGTCGCGCTTTCACATCTAGATCTGTTGCTATTTTGACAGTTTTAGCACCCTTTTAAAAACTCTAGCTTAGTTGAACACTTATCTATTTACTTTCTATTTACTTTTGTTTCTCTTTAATAAAGTAAAAAAAAATTGGTTTCCCCCTAGAAAACTCACGATGTCCCTCTTTTCCTTTTTTTTTTTAATCTGGCAACCCTACTTTAGGATAACGTGCGAAGATGAATTATATCTTAGAATTTTTCTACGTAATTGAACTTCATATTAAAAGAAATCCTGTTTCAATTGGATGAGCCATTCCAAAGCTAGGAGCTAGAAGGCATTCGAGAATTACAACTTGTCTTAGATATCATCTTAGATCTCCGCTTCCGCACAGCTGATAATGTTAAAACATATCCTATAAGCTCATATCGGCAATTTTCAATGCGAATGTAAAAACCGAAATCAATTTCGTGCAATACTTTTTAAATCTATTGCGAACAAACACCTTACAGCCGGAAAGAAAGTTACAGTTTTATTTTAGTACTTAAGGAAGGCGTTTAAATTTTTACTTTTCCGCAAGGAATCTGCGTATGAGATTTCCTCTTCGGGATCGTGTCTCATAAAAGAAATTATGACAGTAATGAACCAATTGAGAATTGCATTGATGTTTTTGAGAACTCAAACTCTTTGAAAAATCATTTAATCCCTACAAACTTTTCAAAATAAAGTGCTTAGAGAAATTGTTCAAGCACTATGGTATATTAGAAACGACGATATCCACAGAGATCTCGGAATTCCAACAATCGAAGCTGAAACTAGAAGCTTCAATTTATTGCGCTGACTACAAAGAACGAAACCGTTCGACTTGGCAAGATAAGATTAACCGCGTTTAATTTGCGGAACACGCAGGATCTTTCATTGGAAAGTAACCTGTCAAAAGTTGTTATTTAATGATAGAAAAATAGCTTGATAAGTTATATCTTAGTTGCAGTATCTAACAATCTTTAGAAGGGTGGTGTTTTAGTCAGTAAAAATCTGACACTACTATGAGAATGCGCTTGCTATTCTCAGTGTCTTGGAAGATTTTCACCTACCCTCGGAAAAAAAAAAAAATTAATCTCTGATCTTTATTGTAATATTTAAAAAATACCAAAAAATAAATAACATCAGTCAATCATGCACGGAAAAAACATGATAACCCACCATGGAACATCGATGGTCATTCTTTAACGAAGTACGGACCGAAAGACCTATGCGGAAGTATAGAAAATCCCTTTTGAATCGTAATACGAATCATGACCAGACACAATATAATTCCACATGGGGAGAATGCGTTAAAAGACGAAGATATTTTTAGAGGCTGCAAGGATAAGGATGACTACACAACCCAACTTCTATCTCACTGCACTCAACACACGAGGAGCTATTTTTTTTCAAAACCTAGAAAGACAGGACAATTCAAGATGTTTGTAACAATAATTGATTACCATTTTTTTGCTGGAGCTAATGGGTAATAGACAACCTGTTCATCTGATGTATTTGCTCGGTATTGTGCTTTTCCACAGTGCAAATTAAGTTTTCCAAATATTAATATATGCAAAAATAATTTCGTTAATAGCTCACATACAGCTTGTTTAAATCCATTTCAACACCGGCCCATTAACAACCATATACAACCAGATACCAGATACTTGAACCTCAGTCCAACCGAAATTATTAAGCTTTACACGCAGGTTGCTTTAATCAATGAAATGTAATTTCCATCTAATCGCCATAGTCATTCTGTTATAGGTAATAGGTATATATAAAAAATCTCAATTTGTATCTAATTAACAATAAAAGGATATACTCGTGTGTTCTGGTAACAGGAATAAATGGATACAATTACGGCCTAGTCATCTTATACCTGAAGAAATTTGTTTCTAACAGCAAATCGTTAAACGCAGGTAATATTATAATATATACCTATATATATTTATAACTCACAATCAATGGCCACAACATGTGGTGAATGTCAAGGAGAGATTGTGTTAGTTTTCTGCTGTTATTTCGTTAGACACTATATATATATGCGTCTCATTTACAATTCCATTTCTACTCCAACCCCAACTCGTATTTATAGCCATGTACACGGAAACCACACAACGTCTAAGTGGAACCAAATGCGATGATAGACCGAGAACCCCTCGGAAAGTTCAATCATTGTCAAAGCCGCTCATCCTTTCATTGCTGTTCGAATAGCATAGCATCATACATCGACATCGCTTCGCTATGGTCTTCACTCTAAGGCCCTAGTTAAAGCTATATGTAAAATGCAACAGAAAAAGTGGGAACAGTACGAAAATGTTTTTTTTTTTTTTTTTCGTTTAGGCGGTCATAGCGAAAATTCTGTCAAAAAAAATGTTCCCTTCGAAAACCACCTCTGATTGGATTCC
Organism: Cheilosia vernalis; assembly: GCA_949126925.1. Classification (NCBI taxonomy): domain Eukaryota; kingdom Metazoa; phylum Arthropoda; class Insecta; order Diptera; family Syrphidae; genus Cheilosia; species Cheilosia vernalis. The sequence goes on along the minus strand of OX421358.1, from coordinate 39,932,231 downwards.
ATCAGAAAAAAATGACAGATGGAACAGTAAAGAAATCAAATATTTAAGTGGAATGATCAGTGCCTCGATTTTGTGCGGCGATGTCGCTAGGGAACGATCCGAATCGGATTTGAATGTGTGAGTGAGCCGCGCGCTGTGACCAACGTGACCGTTGTGCAATAATTTGGCACTTTTTTCGAGGATCCTGATACAATTTGTTGCTACTGTATCCCTTTTTTAAGGTTCCGTACCCAAAGGGAAAAAACGTAACCTTATTAGTTTCGCTCGGATGTCTCTCCGTCTGTCTGTCTGTCCGAACCCACTAAGCCAATTTTGTTACCAGGTCTATCTCAAGAACCGATTGACATAGGAGGCTAAAATTTACACACAACCTCTAGTTAAACGACAAATACCAATGGAAGCAATACATCGATTGGTTTTCGAGTAATTAGTAATCTGGTGAAAAAAATATATTTTTATTCGCCCAAAAAACGGTTTATTTCTTGATTCACAAAAAAATACATAAATTCCTTTTTTGTAGATCATATTCTTAGCTATATATGTGCTGAATACTGTTTTGCCGAAAAGTTAATAGTTTACAAGATATTTTCAAAAAAGATAATTTTACCATGTAAAATACGTTGCTCTCATAAGTTTTAATCTCTACTACGCGTACGCAGTTGTGCACAATTGACCCCATCAAACACAGAAGACCACCAGGGTTCCCGCTTGCTAATTTCGTTGGGGAGTATAATACATTTTTTTGGGGAGTACAGGACAAAATAAAAGTAATATATTTTTGGTCAATAGTTTTTAATTGGGACAGGTCGCATACAGAATGGAAAATTGGCGTGGGTTGGGTACCAGCTAATAATTAGAAAATGAGATTCATGTGCGAGTAATTTTTGGGAGTAAAAATATGAAGTAATTAAATTAAACTAAATTGTGATGAATTCATGAAGAGGGGAAAGATTGAATGATATAGATTTCAAATAATATCTGATGTGTTGGACTTTAGCCAAATACGGAACCTTCGGTGCGCGAGTGACACTCGCACTTGGCCGGTTTTTTTTTTAGTTTGAAAAGGAACTTTGCAATTTTTAGAAACACTGTGATTTTCAAATGAATTTCAGTAAAATATGACGCTGATGTTTATCAGAAAACGATTATAGTGTTACGAGAGCCAACAATTGTTAAATACTGTGCGAAAATTCTTAAAGTTCAGAGAATCTTTACAAATGACACTTTTTTCTTACACCGCTCTTTTTTTTCTACTTTTTAGAATTTTGCAACAATCTCCCGGATTGTTAGAGAAAGGTTACAAATTTTAGTTTTAGTTTTACAATACAATATAGACTGTAAATACTCGTAGATCATTCCCACACAACTTATAAATTGAACCAAATCACTTCACAATTAGATGTCGTTTAGATTGTTCCGCTTATGAGCTAGACACTAGAAGACACTACTTCTACGAAACAGTAGATGAACATTTTCAAATTAATTTTAAAATGAAAACCTTTTAGCTTTGATTTTTATTTATATATAAAAATTAATTGAATATTGTTCATAAATTATACCTATCAACTCATTTTTATTATCTACTTTCAAGATCGCGTTCAATTTAGTTTTAAAAACCCCCTAAATATGCCTTTTTCTGATGCTACTACGTAAATTTAGTATTTTCTTCTAATATTTAACAAGTATTAGCCGGCTCTACGCTATGATGGGGAACCACGTTATATTTTAAACATATTCATTTTGAAATCACAGTTTTTGAAAAAAACTTTAAGTACTATTCACATGAGCGCGAACAAATGAATTTAATTGTATTTATGAATTGAAAATTGATTTTTATACTAGCTCATTTTACAATTATTACAGCAATTGAAAATTCTTGCAGCAAACTGTCCCACTTTATTCACAATCCACATAAAACATTCGCGGATCCACAAACCCACGAATGAAAAAATTCTATCGAAGTTAACATTGAACAATAATTGAAGTGATTGAAGTGTCAAAAAGGTGCCGTGAAATAACGCCGAGAGAAATAACGCCGAATTGGAAAACTCGGCGTTATTGCGATTTCACATCAACAAAGTGAAATAACGCCGAACATTGTTTCTGAAATAAAGCCGAAGCAAATGGGGATCATGACTAGGGTTCCCAACCGTACTATAATATATATAGTATTGTACTATATTTTGGCTTTGCGTTCTATATACTGTTGAAGAAACATATAGTACGCAAAAGTACTATATTTCAATCCGTTCAATCACCTAAATCTTGCTTTCAATGTCAAAGTTGAGAGCCATGAGATATTGGGGACGTTCATCTATAGTTTAGCAAGTCTGACAGCTGTGTGACTAGATGTATCTCGGTTTTGATTGGCTGAAATCGGTCACGTGAGTAGCTGTTTCAGTTGACGTTTATGGAGGGGTAGTAGTCAAGAAATTCTTGACTGAGTACTAAGTTGACAGTTCAGATATGTGGTTGACGTAGGATAAGTGACGTTCCCTACCAATCTAGTTTTTGCGTACAGGGTACATCTTATCCAGACCAATCTAGCCGACTTAAGATGACTATACTCTTCGCTGTGCGAATTTTTAGTTTATTTTTTTTTTATTTTCAATCGGGATTTTATTGACAAAATTGTTAAAGTCACTTTAAAGTTTTAATTGTTGTGTTAATGAAAAAGTGAATTGACAACGAAAATGGGTCAGGTAGGTAGCGAAAAATTCAAAAAAGACTACTACACCCACTATATTTTTTGGTATTGTACTATATTTTTGACAGGTTACTTAGAAAATACTATAATCAGTTAGAGAAATGTTGGGAACCCTAATCATGACGTAATCTCGAATGACAAAAATTTCGAAGGCTAAAAATCTCGAAATTTTTTTTTTAAACTCGAATGCAAAAATCTCGAATGTACGAAAATCTTGAATGTACAAAAATATCGAAAGACTATTTTCGAAAAAATCTCGAAAATAAAAAGTAAATTCGAGATTTTTGGCCTTATGTCCCACCCAACAATTTGAAAATTCAACAAAAAATATAAGTAAAAAACCTCGCACCCACCCCGTAATCCAACAGTAAACCCAAGCAGGGGGGTTGCATAATTTGCGCAAATTACCATTATCTCAAAAATTATTATTAATTTAAGAATGTATTTATAAATGCAAAGTGAAATAAGACCGAACATTTAAATTCGGTGTTATTTCGCTTTCGTTATTTCACGGCACCGTCAAAAATATTCTCTTGTTCGCTGTTCGTTCGCAATTGGCTCTCATGTGAATAGTCCTAAAATGCGAATTTTCCAACTAATAAAAAGGAACAAAGGAATAACAAATTGTATTAGTGTCCTCGAAAAAGGTACCAAATTGTCGCACAACGGTCACGCTGTTCTCATCCGACATCCTTCTCGCTGCCCAAAAAGGTTGCGTCTGGGGAAGCTCGCCTTGAATTCCCAGGAACAAAGCAATATAAGAACAGGAAAAATTGGAAGTTGTCAGTTCGCGATATCACTCACACATTTATAGAATCCGCCTATACGTGAACCCTTTCCGACACCGCCACTGCGGACAAAAACCGCACAAAATCAAGGCACTGGTTTTTTGTTGTGGAATTGACTGAGAAGTAGTTTTTCCTACGGAAAAATTAATAAAGAATTTTTCTAGAAAATTTAGAGATTAGCTATTTGTTAATTTTTTTGATATAAACTAACTTTATAATTCATAAGCAACATTTTAGGATCAAGATTGAGTTCAACCATTAGGATTAAGTGGTCTAAAAAAGCAAAAAAAAAAAAATTGTACGGTTTCGTTTTACGTATGGCTATAAGGGCCTAACATGTGGATACAACATCAACTCTTCGATACATTCCACTAGCGTTGCATATTGTAAACGTTAATCAAAACCAAAGGTTAGCACAGCTTTTCATCTCTGACTACCCGATCTACCGACAATACATAGGTACATGTTATCTATTCGTCCAATGTCCACTGGATTAGGGAAAGGAAATTGATAGTAGCAAAGTAATACCAAACCAATATGTGTGCAGTGACCAGTCGCGCAACACCAGGTGCCGGGAAACAAGTTTTGGGATTTGATTTAAAAATGCCTCTGGCTAACAAGTGTGATTTTATTATTTATCCTTAACCAATTCTAGTTTTTAATAGAAGAATCAAAAGGCAATATGCGCTTGCCTGTTGCTATGTCCACAGATTCGAAAGCGCATTCGCATTGCATATTCCACTTCGTTTTAAATCTAAAGGGAAGGCATAATTGGAATTCAACAGAACAATAAAGCTGAAGTAATGAGCACTATTAATTCTGCTCTTAAAGAAGTGATGAGCATTCATTAGGTCAAACCTAATGGCACGGTTTTGTGGTTCATTTTCTAAACAAAATTGTTTTTCATAACTAGCTAGTTCTCACGTTTCCTTTGAAATTCAAATCGTTTGTAATAGTCACAGACAATTTGGTTTAAGGTCAAGTATAAATTTGTCATTAGCATAATAATATGCGATAATGCACACGCCCTCTTTAAGAGCATTTTAAATTGTATTCAAAATGTTTCCAGTCACCATCACGGATTTTAGTATTGCCCTTTCTGCCTATATTATTTGTGCCGGAATTTGTTTTTAATACTGTGATCTTAGAGGTACTTTCGTTCCACCTTATTGCAACTTCTGTCTTTCGAGTTCTTTACAAATACATCATTTAACTCTTAATAATTGACGAAAATACATTGGCCCTTACTAATAATCACTTTTAAACTTCACACTAAATACTTTCTAGGTCACAATACGGTATTTTGTATGAAAAACTTCGACATTGCATTGTAAGTTCCAAAAATTTAGCCTGGGCACTAGAATTGATTATTAGTACTGCGGATTGTGTATTGATACACAGCTATCTAGAATACAATGCAAACCATTACTTCTTTCTTTTGACAATAAAATAACTGTCCCTGTTTCTCTTTCGTATTGTTTTTTTTTTTGTTTTTGCTACTATATTTTGAAGTTAAATGAAGCAATAAAATCGTGCAAGTGAAAGCGATTGAACATTTTTATGTTATTTAATCTCACGCCAGAGCTCATTTCAAGATTAAGTTTAAAAATCACTAAAAATAGACCAGCTTGTAAGAGTTTAAAAATTAGAAAAAAAACTTAAATAATAGAAAATACAAAATAACGAGCAATGAAAATGGAGAACAATGAAAATTTCACTGACAGTGAATTGTATATTACTACTTGTTCAATTAACCGGGTACAATGTTTTATTTTATTTAGCCGAAAGATCTGGTAGCTAGCGCTATAAGTCTCTTTAGTTTTGTTTTGTTATTATTCGAAACTAATTGATTGATTGATTTAATGTCACTTTATATGTTGACGTACAAAATATTATTTCAGTAGGTATAATAATTTATATAAATTATATGAATACAATGACGTGAAATTTTAGTAAGCTTATGTTTTAGATCTCAACTTTCCACTAGAAAAAATCAACTTCTTGCCAAATAGTGGTTAAGTTGATTTATGATCCAGCATTTGTTAATTATATAGGTACATTTTTTAACCTAATACGGGTCATTCATTTCGTGGTTTCAAGTTGGTATCGCTGCCATTTGCCTCCTGTCAAACTCAGCTGTCATTTGAAGTGCCATAAATTTAGTTAAATGTTTGCTATTTAAGATAATAGATCGCTTAACATTCGCACAACGCGTTATTAAAACTTACTACAAAAGTGATGATTCAAACGCAGCCACTGCTCGCGCATTACGCGATGATTATGATCGTCATAATCAAACGACTACGTAATTAATCGGTAAAATTGTGAAGACATTTTAAGAGAGTGGAAGCGTTGCTGATGTCGTAAGACCTGTGCAGTGTGCACTGTTTACATCGTAATGCACGTTCGGTCGAGAATATTGCTGCTGCAAGTGTAAGTGTTGATGATGATCCGAATTTATTAATTCGGATTACTATGGTCAAACGATAACGATTTTTTTTTTGGCTGGCGATTGAAGAACAATACGGGGGCAACAAGCCACACAACACGACTAATTATGGCTTTATTACGTAAGAAGTTTCCTGATCGCGTAATTTCACGTTTTGGCGACGACAATATTAACAAAGCACTAATTGTAACTTTTACAAATATTGTCAAAGTCTGCTTTGTCAGCAAATGTCACTGTCTATAACATTTTTTTTTTCTACGCAAATGACAAATGATGCAGCATTTAATATGATATCTGTGCTTTCATTTGGTGGCGAAAGGACGTGTCGCATGAATCCCAATTTGGGTTTCCTTGTTCCTTCTAGTTATTCCACTCAAGGTGCCCTTTTGAATTTCTGCACTAATATATACAATTGCATTAATAACAGGAGATTAAATGCGGCTCTCTATAACGATATAACAAAAGCTTTTGAGACTGTAGATCACAAAATTCTTTTGGACAAAATGTTCAATTGTGGTTTAAGAGGCGAGCAATTTAGGACTATAAATTGTGTACGAAAAGAGAGTGGAGACTTCTACCAAATAATCTATTACAATTACCCACTTCGCCATCATTTCGCTGTGGAGCAAAACTGCAAACGAAAAAGGGTATTTTAGGTATATCACTAAACTGTAGGAAAAATTGTATCCTCAAATTACGAAACATCATGAAATGGCCACAGCGACATAGAGTGCCCTCGGCAAAACATTACAATGCGTCTTCCTGGAGCTGTTCTTTTCATTCACCGAAAATTGTGCTTTCACACCACCCAAATGAAAGTGCTCCTAAGTACATACTTTAATGCAAATAGCACGGCAATTATCAAATCCTCCCCTTTTACTGCAGGTGTTCAAACTACCGACCACGACGGCGGTTTGGAACAACGAGTGGAGTTCCTCTACATCCTACAATCAAGCCACCAGGTTACGACTTATGTGGGGAAATATAGGCTAGCTACTTTACAAAGGAGGAACATTTGATTCACCACTATGTGAATGTTTCGTAACAAAAATGCAACATGAAACATAAAATGGGGCATTACCACCGAATGCGATGTCCAATAGTACCATCACTAAAAATATAATAATACTCTACCTTACTAATAATATAAGGTGATTGAATTTAATATAATTAAATCTATATATATAAAAGAAAGTGTCCGAAGCGATGTTATCCCATAACTAGAGATTGGCCGAACCGATTTTGATGATTAATACTTTGTTGGAAAGGTATTTTCTCAGCACGGGTTAAAAAAAACAACAAAAAAATGTCTTATTTGTTACACCCAAAGTGTTACCTACGACAGTTTTTTCGAATTTTTTTTGAATTTTGTATTTATTTATTTTGGCAACAGCCAGAAAAACAATCAAATTTGAATGTTTATATCGTATCACAATTGAACTGTCAGATAGACACGCAACGTAACGCCATCTACTATCGATCAATCGAGAAGCCAATTTTGTTTCATGTGTGGTGGCGCTGTCCACATTGAATCTGCCATTTGATTCAGTTGCGCAGTTTCATTTCATTCGTTGCTGTTTCAGCGTCCATATTACACTTTGCGAATTCGTGTTTTGTTCGATCGAATAACGTTTGCCGGCCATTGCGCATTACAGATTCGGATTTCTTCGTTGCGATTTTGTGAGTTTCTCTAAATTAAAATTGATAATCTTAATAATAAATTGGTGTAGTTCTGCTCGACTTAGGCCGTGTGTCAATTGCGCTAAATAATTATCCTCGGATAATTTTTTGACATTTCTGTGTGTGTTGAATAAAAATTTAGCTTTTGTGAAATTTGGCTGTGTCGATTGGGCTAAATTTTTGAGATTTCTCAGAAGACTTTTGTACGATAGCACAACACAATACGAAGCACAACACAAAGAACAGACACACGCAACTAATTCAATAACAACTACTGAAAATATGGATCATAAATTCGATGTATTAATTTCCCTTGATGTCAATGATATTGCTGCGATATCAAAGCCTTATAACAAGCCACGATGACTTGCCCCCACGCAGAAGACGAACAAGAGAAGTGTAATTTTATATTCAATCGGTATGAATTCAAACTCCGTAACGGAATCACTTTTTTTTGTCATCATGTGTCCCTATAAATTAAGCAAATTATATTAAAAACTTTATTAATTTTCCTTCATTATTTAGATACATGTTGTAGGTAGTACGGTTTGTTATTATTATTTTTTTTTTTTTTTCGTTGATTTGCTTCCATTTGAAATAAAAAACTCGAACTAGAAAATTTATCCTATGAAGATAAATTATTATCCTGAAAATTCGTTTTCCACCACGATAGTGTCAGAATATTAGCCGAGGATAATTATTTAGCGCAATTGACACACGGCCTTAGAATGAATTTGACTGCCTGACTTTTAATGCAAAAATCTTAGAAACCTCTTAATATATTTTGGAGCATTTTTCACAGGCCTATAGAGGATACCTAGGCCCACAATCTCCAATTTGTCTCAACATCCATATCTCTATAAATTCCGGAAAAAAATGGACAAAAGTAATTTATTTTTTTATAAATATAGTAAATGCCACCTTATAGAGGACATCTGCAGGTACAACATAGGATATCCAATAACTCGATAACTTAAATGGTTTTTAATAAATACTAGGCGAAATTTGATATGGAAATTCGTAGGTATATAAATATTAAGTTAAATATGCCCACATACTTTTTACTACATATTTACTAAGCTCATGATTTAAAAAAAAAAATATGGTCCCTCCTTGGCCTTTAAATAAAATAAGTCAATATTTTGAAAACATTATTGGTGACATAATATTATGACCATAATAAAAAATACATTGTTTTTGAAAACTAATGAATACATACTTTCAAAGGATAAAATAATAATAATAGGAGTCTCACCTCAGGATTTAGGCTTATTAGTGCGCCTTATCACTATTATTTGTGAGTTCTTTTGTAAAAGAAAGCTTTCAATTTTAAAATGATGATATGCGTTTCTTAACAAATTTTTAGTTTCAATATTTCATTGAACATGTATTAACTGATACAATTGTATCCGCTTTTGGCGTGTGGGAATGTGGCGTGTGAGGCGTGGGATTGAAAGAGATAGGGTGCGAAATGTATACGGGACTGAAAGAAAATGATTCAACATTTGAAACGAATACCTGTTCAAATTACGGAAGAAAGACAAATTATTTTAGTCAGTGGGAAGAAATATCTGTTATTAGCGTTATGAGAATAGATATTTTTTGCGAATTTCCCCTACACTAATAAGAAACGCATGCGGAAACACCGTTGTGCTTTCTGTTTATGTCCATATAAAAAAGAGCTGTTATATTATAAGCAACGCGAGCGATCATTCACAAAATTCCACATATAAGAAACATGCATTTTTTGTATGTGTAATAAATGATTTTTCTTATATGAGTCCGTCCTCTTCACATAAAAAACGTTGGTGTCTTAAATCAGTTGTTGTCATATAAGTGTTATAATATAACGTGTTCGTGTTAATAGGTACGTGTTGAATCTCAACAGTGTTGAGATATAAGAACAATTCGGATAAAAAAGTGCACGACTGGGTCGAACGAAACTTTCTCGATACTAGACAAAAGAAAACAAAATTCTCTTTTGGATATTCATCTCATATGGCAGTTATCCTTATCCTTATCCTTATCCTTATCCTTATCCTTATCCTTATCCTTATCCTTATCCTTATCCTTATCCTTACTAATAATAAAACTGTAACTTTTTTCCGGCTTTAAATAGTTTGTGTGCTCAAGGCACAAGAAGTACTGCACGAAATTGATTTCGGTTTTCACAATTGCATTGGAAATTGTCGATATTAGAATTTAGGATAATGTTTAATCATTATCCGCTGTCCGGAAGCGGAGATTTAAGCTGATATCTAACAAAAGTTGTAATTCTCGAATGCCTTCTAGCTCCTAGCTTTGGAATGACTCAACCGAATAAAATAGGTTTTTTTTTAATATAAAGTTCAATTATGTACAAAGATTTTAAGATATAAATCATCTTTGTACGTAGTCCTGAAGCTGTACAATAAGCATTAAACTATAAACTGTATACAGCTCAAAAAAGTAAAATGTTCGATTCAAGCTAGATCGTTGGATTTGCCCGGCATTCAGTGGAGGAAATTTTGTGTGTGTGTGCGGCAAAACCTGTTTCTCTCTCTGCTGAATGCTGTTGCTGTATGCTTTTTGTTTCTCTTTTTTTTCATACACCTTTTGTGCTTTGTGTTGTTTTTTTTTCTCACTTCTTTTAAATTGAAATTGAACTGGTGATAGTGGAGTAGTGGAGAGAGTGGAGTTGTGGCCTTGTGGGTGGAGTATTAATGTGGTGCATGGGTGGGAGGGAGATAGGTCAGGTCAGGTATGTAATGTAATTGAGATTGGGAGGGAGTCACACTCAATTGTGATTTAAAATGCGCTATATTAATTGTGATCTGATGATGCATGCCACGAACGAATCCCGTTTGTGCTCGGTATTGTTTTTTTTCGTATGCATGTATATGCAACTGCACCTTTTCTGCCTTATGTTTTTTTTGAGGTTATTATTTCTTTAGGCGCGTTGGGCACTTTTAGATAAGAAGAAATTAATGAATTTGGGTTACTTTTAAAACGAAACCGCGTCATCGACACCGAGCGACCGACACCCGATAGGTGGCGCTTTTGTCGTTTTTTTTTTTGAGAAGCTCAACCGATCTCAATGAAACTTTGTTTGTGTGCATGGTTGGATGCAGCTAGAAAAATAGGATAGTTTTGGACCCGATAGGTGGCGCTGTTGTCGATTTTTTTGAGAAACTCAACCGATCTCAATGAAACTTTGTTTGTGTGCATGGTTGGATGCAGCTAGAAAAATAGGATAGTTTTGGACCCGATAGGTGGCGCTGTTGTCGATTTTTTTTTTGAGAAACTCAACCGATCTCAATTAAACTTTGTTTGTGTGCGTGGTTGTGTGCCGCTGGAAAGATAGGATAGTTTTGGACCCGATAGGTGGCGCTGTTGTCGATTTTTTTGAGAAACTCAATCGATCTCAATGAAACTTTGTATGTGTCCATGGTTGGATGCTGGTAGAAAGATAGGATAGTTTTGGACCCGATAGGTGGCGCTGTTGTCGGTATTTTTGAGAAACTCAACCGATCTCAATGAAACTTTGTTTGTGTGCATGGTTGGATGCAGCTAGAAAAATAGGATAGTTTTGGACCCGATAGGTGGCGTTGTTGTCGATTTTTTTGAGAAACTCAACCGATCTCAATGAAACTTTGTTTGTGTGCGTGGTTGGATGCAGCTAGAAAAATAGGATAGTTTTGGACCCGATAGGTGGCGCTGTTGTCGATTTTTTTGAGAAACTCAACCGATCTCAATGAAACTTTGTTTGTGTGCGTGGTTGTGTGCCGCTAGAAATATAGGATAGTTTTGGACCCGATAGGTGGCGCTGTTGTCGATTTTTTTTGAGAAACTCAACCGATATCAATGAAACTTTGTTTGTGGGCATGGTTGGATGCAGCTAGAAAAATAGGATAGTTTTGGACCCGATAGGTGGCGCTGTTGTCGATTTTTTTGAGAAACTCTACCGATCTCAATGAAACTTTGTTTGTGTGCATGGTTGGATGCAGCTAGAAAAATAGGATAGTTTTGGACCCGATAGGTGGCGCTGTTGTCGATTTTTTTTGAGAAACTCAACCGATCTCAATGAAACTTTGTTTGTGTGCGTGGTTGTGTGCCGCTAGGAAGATAGGATAGTTTTGGACCCGATAGGTGGCGCTGTTGTCGATTTTTTTGAGAAACTCAACCGATCTCAATGAAACTTTGTTTGTGTGCATGGTTGGATGCAGCTAGAAAAATAGGATAGTTTTGGACCCGATAGGTGGCGCTGTTGTCGATTTTTTTGAGAAACTCAACCGATCTCAATGAAACTTTGTTTGTGTGCATGGTTGGATGCAGCTAGAAAAATAGGATAGTTTTGGACCCGATAGGTGGCGCTGTTGTCGATTTTTTTTTTGAGAAACTCAACCGATCTCAATGAAACTTTGTTTGTGTGCGTGGTTGTGTGCCGCTGGAAAGATAGGATAGTTTTGGACCCGATAGGTGGCGCTGTTGTCGATTTTTTTGAGAAACTCAACCGTTCTCAATGAAACTTTGTTTGTGTTTGTGGTTGTGTGCCGCTAGAAAGATAGGATAGTTTTGGACCCGATAGGTGGCGCTGTTGTCGATTTTTTTGAGAAACTCAATCGATCTCAATGAAACTTTGTATGTGTCCATGGTTGGATGCAGGTAGAAAGATAGGATAGTTTTGGACCCGATAGGTGGCGCTGTTGTCGGTATTTTTGAGAAACTCAACCGATCTCAGTGAAACTTTGTTTGTGTGCATGGTTGGATGCAGCTAGAAAAATAGGATAGTTTTGGACCCGATAGGTGGCGTTGTTGTCGATTTTTTTGAGAAACTCAATCGATCTCAATGAAACTTTGTATGTGTCCATGGTTGGATGCAGGTAGAAAGATAGGATAGTTTTGGACCCGATAGGTGGCGCTGTTGTCGATTTTTTTGTTCGCTAGGGAAATTTAATAATTTGAATGTAATGTGGTATTCGATTGGGCGCTCTGAGAGCTTGGTACAAATAAAGCAATCTTTTTCAAATTTCAGAGCACTTTTGCGAACCAAGATATTTTTTCAGATTTACCAATAACAAGTGCGTTTGAATTTGACAACTGGTAGAGTTTGTTTACATTTTATTAATTTTTTCTCCAGCAAAGAAAGGCATTGCATCGAGTGAATCAATTTTTGTAAATTATTTATGTATAAATATTTAATAATCAATCGGGACGGATATTTCTAATGTTTTTTTAATACAAAATTTAACCAGTGAATGGAAATCGCTTAGAAGTGTCGAAGACTGTACATATTCAAATCGCACGAATAGGTATCAACACAAAAAAGAGCAGGTGACGTTTTTATGTGCGACAACTACATAATTAAAAAATCCCTACTATTATAAAACTAAGTCATTCTTTCCTTTGTTTCTTGCTACACGTCACTTACAGCATCGAAGTGGGTTTGTATAGCTCTTATTATTTTGTTTTAAATTTGAAAAGTGGAACTCTGGCGAAGCAAGGCGAGCACGGGTCAGCTAGTCCTTATCCTTATCCTTACTAATAATAAAACTGTAACTTTTTTCCGGCTTTAAATAGTTTGTGTGCTCAAGGCAAAAGAAGTACTGCACGAAATTGATTTCGGTTTTCACAATTGCATTGGAAATTGTCGATATTAGAATTTAGGATAATGTTTAATCATTATCCGCTGTCCGGAAGCGGAGATTTAAGCTGATATCTAACAAAAGTTGTAATTCTCGAATGCCTTCTAGCTCCTAGCTTTGGAATGACTCAACCGAATAAAATAGGTTTTTTTTTTAATATAAAGTTCAATTATGTACAAAGATTTTAAGATATAAATAATCTTTGTACGTAGTCCTGAAGCTGTACAATAAGCATTAAACTATAAATTTTATACAGCTGAAAAAAGTAAAATGTTCGATTGAAGCTAGATCGTTGGATTTGCCCGGCATTCAGTGGAGGAAATTTTGTGTGTGTGTGCGGCAAAACCTGTTTCTCTCTCTGCTGAATGCTGTATGCTTTTTGTTTCTCTTTTTTTTCATACACCTTTTGTGCTTTGTGTTGATTTTTTTCTCACTTCTTTTAAATTGAAATTGAACTGGTGTGGTGATAGTGGAGAGAGTGGAGTTGTGGCCTTGTGGGTGGAGTATTAATGTGGTGCATGGGTGGGAGGGAGATAGGTCAGGTCAGGTATGTAATGTAATGTAATTGAGATTGGGAGGGAGTCACACTCAATTGTGATTTAAAATGCGCTATATTGATTGTGATCTGATGACGCATGCCACGAACGAATCCCGTTTGTGCTCGGTATTGTTTTTTTTCGTATGCATGCATATGCAACTGCACCTTTTCTGCCTTATGTTTTTTTGAGGTTATTATTTCTTTAGGCGCGTTGGGCACTTTTAGATAAGAAGAAATTAATGAATTTGGGTTACTTTGAAAACGAAACCGCGTCATCGACACCGAGCGACCGACACCCGATAGGTGGCGCTTTTGTCGTTTTTTTTTTTTTTTGAGAAGCTCAACCGATCTCAATGAAACTTTGTTCGTGTGCATCTTTGTATGCAGCTAGAAAGATAGGATAGTTTTGGACCCGATAGGTGGCGCTGTTGTCGCTATTTTTGAGAAACTCAACCGATCTCAATGAAACTTTGTTTGTGTGCATGGTTGGATGCAGCTAGAAAAATAGGATAGTTTTGGACCCGATAGGTGGCGCTGTTGTCGATTTTTTTGAGAAACTCAACCGATCTCAATGAAACTTTGTTTGTGTGCATGGTTGGATGCAGCTAGAAAAATAGGATAGTTTTGGACCCGATAGGTGGCGCTGTTGTCGATTTTTTTTGAGAAACTCAACCGATCTCAATGAAACTTTGTTTGTGTGCGTGGTTGTGTGCCGCTAGAAAGATAGGATAGTTTTGGACCCGATAGGTGGCGCTGTTGTCGATTTTTTTGAGAAACTCAACCGATCTCAATGAAACTTTGTTTGTGTTTGTGGTTGTGTGCCGCTAGAAAGATAGGATAGTTTTGGACCCGATAGGTGGCGCTGTTGTCGATTTTTTTGTTCGCTAGGGAAATTTAATAATTTGAATGTAATGTGGTATTCGATTGGGCGCTCTAAGAGCACTTTTTTTTCTCTCAGAGCAATTTATATGTTCGCTTGGTACAAATAAAGCAATCTTTTTCAAATTTCAGAGCACTTTTGCGAACCAAGATATTTTTTCAGATTTACCAATACAAGTGCGTTTGAATTTGACAACTGGTAGAGTTTGTTTACATTTTAGTGATTTTTTTTCTCCAGCAAAGAAAGGCATTGCATCGAGTGAATAAATTATTGTAAGTTATTTATGTATAAATATTTTATAATCAATCGGGACCGAGGGGGAAGTAATCAATATTTTTGAGTAGTCCTTGACTACAGATTTTCTACTTGTGATTGCATGCGAATTCGTTTGAATACACTGTTATGAATACGCACAGAAAAGTTCCTTGAATACACCTGATTACTTCCCCCTCGATCGGGACGGATATTTCTAATGTTTTAATACAAAATTTAAACAGTGAATGGAAATCGCTTAGAAAAGTGTCGAAGACTGTACGTATATTCAAATCGCACGAAAGGTATCAACACAAAAAAGAGCAGGTGACTTTTTTATGTGCGACAACTACATAATTAAAAAATCCCTACTATTATAAAACTAAGTCATTCTTTCCTTTGTTTCTTGCTACACGTCACTTACAGCACCGAAGTGGGTTTGTATAGCTCTTATTATTTTGTTTTAAATTTGAAAAGTGGAACTCTGGCGAAGCAAGGCGAGCACGGGTCAGCTAGTATAAAATAAAAATATAAGTTGCAAATATTGCAATGTTTAGTTGGAAAAATACTATTGCGTAACTATTAAGCTGGAAACTGACTGTATGATATTGTCCCGGATAAAAGAAATACTTCGTTTTTGACAATTTATCGAAATCGAAGATGGGGTTTTCGAGATATGAACAGTTTTTAAAATTAGCGTTTTCAGTGCTTCAAATTGAAAATTAAGGACACAATAGTTTTGAAAACATCCAATTAACACTTAGTTTGCATTTTGGTCAAAATCGTTATTGCGCTTTTAAGTTAACTAGACAAAACTATATTTTTAAAAAATTACTATTTCGATAATATAGAGAAAAACTTAGCTTGCTATTAAGTTATAAATGACCACATTACCTTAGAAATTAATTTTTGCTACAATCGTATAGACCGTTTTTGAGATATGTCGAAATTTCAAAAGTATCGTTGCTCGAATTTTTAGCCAAAAACTGGGTACGCAGTCATGGTAACCTCACCTACTTAAGCTTAAATATCAATTTTGGTTGAAATCGTTAGAGCCGTTTTCGATCAAATCAAACTGGTAGGAAAATGTTGTATGCGAAGTACCATTAATATTGAGGTTACCTTGCAAAAAAAAAACACCTCCCGAGCTGTAAGCCCAAAAACTCCAAATCCGAGGTTTGAACGTAATCCGGGAAGTCGTTTAGGCTGTAGGCCCGTGGAAGGACGGACAGACGGACGGACCGGACAGAATTTTGCGACCCACTTTTTTGAGTTCCTCTATCATCGTAATATCAGAATTGATTAAAATCTCGAGTTCGAAATTTTGTACGAAACCAATATCTTTCTCTTACTACGTAATGGAGAAAGTTAAAAAATATTTTTTTTGTGTACTGTGTTATAGAAATCAGGGGCCAAATAGCCCATTTTTGAGGTTCAGGACTTTTTGAAAAATTAAAATGAGGGGTCAGTTTAAGCAAGATTAAAATGATGGGTCAGTTTAAGCAAGATTTTATTCTTTATTGAACGAAAAAGAATGCAAACATATGAAAATAGAGTGCTTCGTCATAAATAAATTATTTTTGTGTTAAAAATAAATTTCTAAATGCTCTGTTTATTTTTTGTTTGTTTGCTATACTTATTAGTATTTTAAGCCCCTTTAATCGGCTTGGGCCCCCTTTTTAGTCCCCTTTTGTAATTTTTCAGCGGCAACACCCGCTATATGTACATGGAATAAGATTCAAATATTTAATGATTGCTAAATAGAGAGAAAATGTTCATCATTTAGTAGTGATCATCAGTGTGCCATAGAGATTGACCTGTTGCCTGCTCTTGGGGTACTAGATCAGAAAGTTTGTTCGTCGAAATCAAAACTAAGAACGTTGTAGGTAATGCGTATCTACTATTTTAAAACTAAAACGTTTTTATTATGAACGTATATTATTAAAATTGACACTTATCGACCCCAATTTTTTATGAGCATCAGCATACTTGCATTTTTATAATTATGCTTTAGAGAATAAACACCCAAGAAATAACACTATTAAACGATCAAGTATTATTATACCTACCTTATAATCAACTTAATTGTTACGAGCAGAATATATTAAAAACACATTCATAATACCAAATAAAACAAAGCTGCGTTTGCGCCAACGAGCACTTAACAATCCCCACGCGCACCGCCAATTATTATGGAACAATAAAGGTGCTACCTGCCATTACACAGAACTCGTCGACCAAACGAAGGTCAAACCAAATAATTGCTCGTTGGTTGTTAACTGAATGGCGTTAAGCTTCCACAAGCACATTCGTGGCTTCAGCTAAATGTTTTGCTTTTTTCCAGAAGCTGTTGCCCTCTTTATAAACTCCGACTTCTCGCACACCGATTAACTACACCAGGTTAGTTGAAATTAAACGCCAACAGGCCATATGCATCAGTCCGTTGCACAAACTAGGTCATCAGCTCATAACTACACTTAACTTAAGAATGATTTGGGGAGTATATTTGAGTCTGTATTTCAAATACCTTAATTGGAATTTCTTTGGAATGCTAACTTTAACGACCAGTAGCCCTGGAAGGTATATTTCGTTTATTTTGGTCATTTCAGGTTTACAATATGGACAACCTTGTAGTTTTATGTGGTCTGAAGCAGTTAATAACTATGGGGAGTTTAATTCGGTTTATTTATAAACGCAAGAAAACAGATAGATACTAATATTTACTAGTATCTATCGCTTGTGGTCGAGAGTCGGCCATTCCTTTTATAAGTGCACACATATCTAAAAAAAAACGTACTACCTACAATTATTATTTTCGTTATTTATTTATGTTTTTTATAAACTAAACGAAAAGAGTGACATCTATATATCGAAAAATATACGTAAATGAGCTCCTCTATCGGAAACAGGTTCTTATCTAAGATGATTTATATTTAAATAGGTAGTTAAGTACGTTACTATGGTAATATGGTGGCGACAAATTGAATGTCACCATTACTTGTTTTGTGTGGGGAATTCGTAACTTATTTTTTTTTATACCTTTATGGATAAATGATTCTCTCAAACAGGTTCTAATATAAGATAATTAAATACGTTACTATGGAAACATGATATTGATTGTCACCCAAATCCTCTTATTACCTGTTTTGTATTGTAATAGACAGGATCTAGGATAAATACAGGGCGCTGGGACCTAGGAGTGATAAGGTGGCAAGAGATGAGGATGTGGATGGGAACTAAGGAAAGGAAAAGAAATGGAGAGGGAGACATAGCTGAGTGCGAGGGACGTGGCTGGGGTGGATCTTGCCCCACACTCAACCGAACCTATAACAAAAACATAAATCATGCTAAATTTTAGTTTCAAAATTATTTTCTTGCAGACATCGGACAGACAGTTACCATTTTGAGAAGCGCTCGTTGGTGTTGTGAGCGCGACCAATACCCACCCTACCTGGAAATTAATAGCCTAAGACTTCCCCATTGAAGAGTGTGTCCATCCAGTTCATGTCATCCGCCGAGAGAGATGTTGCTTACCTTATACTCCACCTCCACCCCGTGTAATGTAAATCTTAACAATTCATTGCGCACTTACGTGTACACAAAAAAATAGGGTTGTCTGCATAATTGCGTGCTCAAACATTTATATTTAACCACAAAAATTAAAAATAAAATTACAAAAGAAATTACTTGAATTTAACAAAAAAAGTAAACATCTGAACCACTTGAAAACATTCATTCCAATGCAGATACAACTCATAAAATATGTTAATTTACATTTTTATCTAGCCTGTTTATCACTCTGTATCAACCTCCTAAATTGCCGAATTCCTACCGATATCGAGCTCAATCTAGGTTTCGGAGAGGGAATAACAAAAAAAAATCTCAAGTTGAACGGAACTAAAATGCAAAAGAAAAACGGTAACCAAAAGGGAGATTCAAATCTGCATTCAAGGAGTTCAAATGACGATGAAACTAATTTACTGCAGTAAAACTAAACCAAAACTAAAAAAAAAAAACTTCTGTATATACTCCAACTTGACAATTTAAATTCAAACTTAGAGTTTGATTTGCAGATGCTATTCTGCACGTTCGGGGAGCTGCACTTTCAGATGCACCCTGTCGCGTTCGATTGTTGACTTCGACCCCTTATAAGCCTTGGTGGCGGGGTACGAACAGAACTATTGTCAGGGTATGAACAAGGAGGCCTATACAAAAGATTTTGGCGGCCTTGACTTCCTCTCTACACTTTAGTGAGTGTCTCATGGATAGGGATAGTTAATGACCGCCAGCCGTCCTTCAGATGTCGCTGGTATCAAGCCTATTTAAATTTTATTTTAATTAACACCAAACAAAATTTACTAACTACCGACACAAAAGTCACAGCGTTTCCTTTGAAATTTTTTTTTCTATTTTTTCCAGGTTTTCGCCCAGAAGCTTCTGACTATTCCTTCGATAGAACCACAAACCCAGTACTCCCGCTAGTGGCCAAAGTACCATCATCCGACTTTGGATAGAACCGATTAGAGCCCGCCACAGATTTGAAAATCCCGCTGCTCTCAGCATTTGAAATCAGGTTCTTACATTTGCTAAGTAGGATTAGCCCACCATGGTGAACGCACCTATTGTTCCGAATTGTCAATTCAGCTAACCTGTCAGCTGACGACAATCCTGACATTTTTTGCAAAACAAATTCGTTCTCTACCTACGCCTGAAGTCAAGTGCGTTTGCAACAAAAAATGTTTCTTTATTATCTAACGTTCGTAAGTAGGTAATGTATTAATATTATAAATGTTGTCTTCTTTTTATTTTTTTTTTCGGGACTACTCTTATCATTGGCTTCCTAACTCCAAACTCATCTTTCATATAGCAGGTGACCATAACAGTATGGGGAAGTCATAACTTAATTTTACCAGTCTTAATCTCGACATACCTATAGCTACCCACAATTTTGTGATTGTGCACATCTATGGCACAGCACCTTTCAAATAACATAAGTTTCATTCTCCTCATTTCATATTAAATACCAAAAAAGCGTACGGAAAGCTCGGATGTCCACGTATTAATATAATGAATTTCGATTGTCCTACCTCTCTCATAAGCGCACCACAAACTATCACATTTACTGTCATATTTATCATTATGTTTGTCTAAGACATTTGTTTCGCGCTAACAGTATCTATAAAACGTTGTACTGTATAAAGATTGCGGAAAAGTAGGTCAAAGGTCGCCCTATTGGGCTCCTGGGAAATTTTTTTTAAGTTAAAAATTAATTAATCAAAAAGCCTTTTACAAATTAAGCGACTAACTCTGATGAAACGTTATCTGCTCTTAAATGCATCGGTCGACGAAGCGTTTCAAAACTCGACATCGTTCTTACTACAGCGTTAATTAGTATGTCTATGTAGTGTCATGTGATTTTAATAACAAACACAGTGCAGCCGGTACCTATGTATTGTAATTTGCTCTCAATTATCTAATATCACTTTTGACAAGCTTGCGCGGAGAGAATGGTACATTAATCGATTTAAATTGATTACCTATAGGTACTGTTCAACGGCGTCTCGATGCTCGTTGATCTAGTTTTTCGTTGATAATGATGATGGGGATATTAAATCATAGAATTGTGGCTACGCAATGCACCAAAGACTGAACTGTTTTGATCCATGTAGATACTAGGTATTTAATTTTTTTTACAATTATGAGGTCGGAAAAAAATTTAATAAAAAACGTTTGTTGTGTAAATGGGAATGTGTTCTAAATAGGATTGCAACTTTTATGCTGATATCCTTCAGAAGTACCTATTTTATTGAAGTTAAGGCTAGGATAAGAATATCTTCGATTTCAAATATAAAAAAAATACAAAAATAAAGTATTTGAAACACTTGGAAGTTTTATCGAAAAAATAAAATTTTTGGGGTAGATATTTGCTGAGGCCCCAACTCATAGAATTCTTCGCCGCAACGAATTGGACTGACAAGTTGATAGACTATTCTTTTCCTTCCGTTGCACCCAGTGATGCCATATTTGACGATTTATCGTCATTTTGCCGATTTCGGCCTGCCGAAGACGATATTCAATTCTCAAGAAAATTGAGAGAAACTCATAGGCTGTCACTAGTGCGCATATATCGTGGACTAGGAATAGCATCCCAAAAACCATTCGGATCCTGCTAATTTTTTTAGTTTTTGAAATGGACGTAAGAGACCTGCAATTTGCCTAATGCCAGTTCCCAATCGCTAAATTGAGAAGCTCCTTCAGGGCAGTTCTACTCTCAGACGTTTGAGTGATGTAACTAGTAAAGGGTCATTCATTTTCCGGTTTTGTTGGTAACAATAACCTTTTTCGGATAATGCAAACATTTTTCATGGGATGTTTGTATCGCATACTCTCTTTATTATTATAGTCTTGGATATCAAAAAGTGCTTCGTCAGTAAACAATAGGCTTTTAAACACCCGAGCTATTCCAAAATGTTCCCACGCTAACTTTTAAAAATAAGGCCATTTACTGACACCACTTATGTGACACTTTATGCCTTTTAGGAAGTAGAACAAGCATTTAGGTATGCAGAAGTGAAATATGAAGATTTGAATCTCATTGTATCAGCGTATGGAAAAAATTATCAATATCCTTTTAATTTGTTATGGGAGGTTTTATTAAGAGTTGTTCGTCGATACAGTAAGCAATCTTCAATGTTTATACATAGGTACAACAGAACAAAGGCAAGCAATACCTTACAACGAAGCTTAAGAACAAATAACCAACTTGTGTAGGCTACGTTAGGTAAACGTGTAGGAAGAGCAAGGTGAACCCTACAATGCCATCTTGGGTAAGTGACTATACTAACTGCCAACGACGGACCATAACTCCTAGAAATAGTTTTCCGTGCTTTTTGAAGTGAAAACTTCTTTAGGCATTTTTTTCAAGATAGAAAAAAACCATTGAACTCTCGTTCTCGACACTGTTTACCGAGACCGACACTCACGAAAGAGATTCGACATCGACGGCCGAGATTTACATTCATAAGAGTAAGTGAAAACGTAGGTATTGCTCTTATGGCTCTTCACACGTATTTAAAAAAATTCAAATTCAAACTCATAACAGATAGGAAATCTAAGAGAGACTTTTATTTTCAATTTTTTTGGAAGAATGAGCGAGAGCTGACGGTTGGCGGTATATTCAAAACTCAGTTTGTATATATTATTAACAAAACATTTGGGATCCACTAAACTTTATTTTGTGTGTATTATACCTATCAGCCCACCAAGCAAGTACACTTTAAGTTTCTTCGATTCCTTAAATATTGCGTAAAGATACGTGCGAATCAGGCATATGTTTTGTTTTTTGGACAGTATACCTACCTACACCGTATTCACTGATTACAGTATATAAAATAAACGTTTTGCTAACGACTTGTATGAAGAAAGTGATAGGTTCCGGTTTCCACATGTGAGCGTTCTCGCACTGGTACATTAAGTGGATATATATTCATGACGGAACTTTTTAAATTCATTTTTAAGAATACCAATTAATTAAATTTCATATTACATAATATGTGTAAATTAATGTTCTAAGCAATAGATATCAAATTCTTGTATGTTAAATAACATGCATTATTTTACATCTACCATGTCAATAGGACATTACATGAAAATTAACGATTCAAAAAATGCACACATAATTGTTCAAGTTATCACTTCTGTCGGCACTGTGAGTGCCACTTGTTTTTTTTTTTTTTGTCATTACCGCATTGTATATTTACGTATACCTACCAACACCCTATTTTCCATTGTTTACATTTGTGTTGAAAATACATTTTAGAGAGCAAATTCGAAAGAGCAGCTTAAGGTTCCACTTAAGTTCCAAGCTATTATTTTGAGCCCATTACCATTGAACATAAAATGCTCGGAAAAACACCTCCAAAGACGTTGTTTACAGCTAAATATAAACAAAAACTTAAATAAACACTTTTCTTTAGCACAGCACTGGTCTGGTACTTTCAACTATGTACCACTGAAGAATGAACCTGAAGGTATTCCACCCGAGGGAGAAAATAAACTCAGACGGGCGTTTGCAGCCGCCAAGAACGAGCTACTACAACCAACGTATCGCCTTCTTCATGCATATCATTACCATGATAAGATCCCTGGCATAAAAGAGGGACAAACAAGTGCCCCCCAAAATTCGTGTTCCGTCTAAGGTTCCCCTAAAGACTCTCATCAATAAGATGTGCATCGTTTTTTTTTTTTTGTTGCCATCCAAATGTTATTTACTTGTGTTTCGCATAAGCATAAAATTGACCTGCTTTTGCGGTTTCGTAACCTTAAGACAAATTCTCAAGAGCCTATCTGGGGCCTATATAACTTTTCTTATAAATAAAAGATGCTTAAGACAAAGTTTCTAATACCACATGTGGTTCAGTTTGAAGCAGAGATACGAAAGAATCGTTGGATATCCTTTTACACAAGAGTAAAATCCTCGCCAACGATTTTATTTATTTCTCTGCTTTGGTGGGAATTCGAGAGGTCTCTCCGAGATTGGAAAGTCAATAAAAATGTATTTCATTTGAAAGCGAGAGGCATT
Organism: Cheilosia vernalis; assembly: GCA_949126925.1. Lineage (NCBI taxonomy): Eukaryota > Metazoa > Arthropoda > Insecta > Diptera > Syrphidae > Cheilosia > Cheilosia vernalis. Next base: position 39,908,732 of record OX421358.1, on the reverse strand, counting down.
CTAAAATACTTGGGACACATATACACGTCGGTTGTACACATGTACAGGGGGAGTGTTTTATTTCCTTCTACATTTTTTAACGAAAAAGGATGAACATCAGGTTATACGAATGAGTGCAAGCAAAAAAAAAACACATCTTTTGGCGCTTGGCCAAGTGGAAAATGCTTCAAGATAATGGAGCAAAATTAGCACCTTAAAATAGAAAATATGCGAAAGTGTATGCCCGTTAAGAGGGTGTGAAGAGAGAAAAAGTTTCGGTAAAGGTTTTTCGAAGGTAATCGAGCATCGATTTTCATATTTATGAATGTTGCTTGATATTGATTTACTGTCGGTTTTCTATGTACAATTTCCATTTGGGCCAAAAATAGAGGACATTATTTCTCCACCCTTGTGCTCAACGATTTATAATAGGTTAGGTATGTACTGTTTGTGTCCCCCGCGAGGAAAGAAATCCTCGTGAAAAGAAATACCTGTCTCTGTTGGCATCTAAATGGCATGTGATTTGTGAGAATTGGATTTATTGGTGAATTTAGTGGAAAGGTTTGTTTCGGTTTTCTATTTCGCTTTGATTTGTATATTGGAAAATCAATTTCTTTGCGGAAGCAAATGGTGTCAGTAGATTAATGGGCCAAATACATTAAAAAATAGATTTATCTATAAATGTCGTGGATAGATGGTTTTTTCTGTTAAATTGTTTAGATTTTTTTAGCAGTTGTACATTGATTTGCTGCCATTGAATAATTGAATGTGAAAATCGGATTTGTATCATTACCTACTAATAGAAGCCAGCTTCGACTGCCACACACACTGCTTGTTAAAAACTGTTATGTATTAATTTCGATATACCTTGTTGTCTGTATTCCGCACCTACATCCTTTGCCAGTTTGCATTTTATATCCGATACCATACCATAGAGTAAAACGTATACCTACTGTAAGTGTATACTGATTCTCAAGAGAATAAACTAAAAAATTGGCGTGTATTTTATCATACAAGAAAATTAAACTTATCCATTACAGCTTTCACAGTTTTTCATTAAAATGAATTGTGTCGTACCTGAAAAGAACGAAGCAAAATCAATTATTAATAATATGGTGATATTATTTTTTTGTATTTTAAACGATAAGCAAATAATGACAGAATAAACGTACGTGAGATTGCGAAACTCTTTTCCCTAACCTAGTAAATCACAATGTCACATAACATAATTCATGAATGATAACAGCTTTGCTGCCTTCGATCTATTCTAGAAGTAGACATGAAAAAAATAAGAAAATTCTTGGTATAGATAGCTGAGAATACAAACAGAATAGACCTTTCCTTAATATTTCAAACCAAATTTCTATGTACTTGTTTCCAACGAACTCAAACATCCGTTCTGAGAAACGATATATACCTACATATGCGCATGCACATGCACAATGCACCTCTCTCATAACTTAAATATGCTGATAACCAGCGTATAATCTTAACAAAAACATAAATGTTTATTTTTTTCTTGACATGGTAAAGTCATAGCCCGATGCGACAGTAGATAAGCATAATTATAGACATAAACAATGTTAAGGAAACGTAATTTTATAGGTAAGTTAAGAGGGCCTTAGTTTTTTTTTAAAGTTCCGAGAGACGTTTTAAACAAAAAGGAACTCAGAACTTGTTAGACTTATGTTCGGAGCAAGCTCCACCATTATGCAGTTTGCATCATTTAAATTTATCGCATAGCTTTAAGAGTTTTTATATTGTTGCTTATACCCTATTCACACCACACCGAAAACCGCGATTTCGTCGAAAACTCGTCGATCCATCCACACCGCACACCAACTAGTTTTCGTTTGACGTTTCATTCAGCTGTGAGAAACTATTCGTGAAAATTCTGTGTTAATTATTTTGGTTAAATATTTTGATCGCATAAATTTACAATAAAAGCAATATTAGCCCATCAATTAAGCGTGGAAAATGATTTTAAGTTGTGAGTTGTGACATTTGTACGGTCAGCTGAATTTGCTGATTATTGTAAAAAGTGTGTTGATTTCAACAACCCAACGACTCGTTTTGAAAACTGAAATATATATGGGAACACTTCTGTTTTCGATGCAGTCTTTCGCGAAAACCCGGTTTTTGGCCCCATGCGAATGTAGAACTTTCAATGGAGCCTTACATGTTTGAGTTAATCTGTTAAAATGCTGCATATATCGTCATTCTCGAGTTTCAATTTCACTGTGTGGTATCTTAGGAAGTTGTGACCCGTTAGGGCCCCTACCAGTTTATACATCGACATTCTATCAAACCGCATAAGCTTGATAGTCCGACTTGGATTGTATTCCGGCCATAGCTTCCGTGTTATTGCGCAGGTGGTTAATTCTTTCCACCTGTTGTTGGCTTTCATCCGGGTCTTAATTTCCACCCTCTCTCTTAGATTACAGAGTGGTGGTTTGATTGAATTAATCGCACGATCTTGGTCCATAGTAGAACCATTTCTTGCCAATTCATCAGCCATCTCATTGCCGGTTTTGTCACTGTGTCCAGGGACCCAGCAGAGACGCGTGGTGTGCTGCGAGCAGAGAACCTTAAGCTCTTCACAACAACGGTGAACTAGCTTTGATTTTATTTCGATAGCAGATACTGCTTTTATAGCCGCCTGGCTGTCAATAAATATGGTAATATTATTATTTGGTATTGCTAACATTGACACCATATGGGCAGCTTCGGCGATTGCCAGAACCTCCGCCTGAAAGACACTACTGTAATCAGGTAATCTGATTGAGTGGTGTATATTTAACTCTACAGAGAAAATTCCAGCACCTGTTCCACGGTCCATCTTAGAGCCATCTGTTCATCTGAGTTCATCTGTGTTCCATTCCTCCCTGCTGGGGAAATAGCAGGAGAATGGTTGGTATGTCAAAGTCAAGATAGGGAGACAAATAGTCAGAAGTGACCGCATCTCCCACATATTTATTCAGAATCTGTGTGTGTCCCGTTGTGTAGGGTTTCCAACTTTTTGTTTGGCTGATCCTGAAGGCACTTTTGGCTGCAGATTCGTGCTTGTATACCTAGATCTAAAGGTAGCAACCTTTCGGGTTAAAAATATCCCCAATGATCTTTCAAAGATACACGTTCCGTATTTTCGGTGGAATAACTGGTACTTTCGTGTACTTTGATGATATTCTAATTTTTGCAAGAACATATGGGGAACATGATGCTATTTTAGAAAAAGTGATCGCTGCTGCTATTCTACATAATGTAAAATTCAATAAAGAAAAAGTTTAATATAGGTCTGTGAGGGTTAAGTATATGGGTTTTGTTTTGTCAAGTAGTGGCTTATCGGTCGATGAAACAAGAGTTGAGTCAATTATTAAGTTGAAAGACCCAGAATCGAAGGTAGGATTACAGAAAATACTAGGGATGATTAACTACTCGAGAGATTTTTTGCTAAATCTAGCCAAAGAGACTTAACCATCCGAGAGCTTTTAAAAAAGAATGTGGTATATAAATATAGTTGGCTTCAAAAACACTACACAAATGTTTGGACAAAATAAAAGCACTTTTAGCAAATGCAACATCTCTGCAAAATTTTTATCCCAAAAAGAACATCATCATAAAGACCGACGCAAGTTCACATGGCCTTGGTGCATGCCTTTTACAAAATAAGATATCTACCTATATCATGGGCTTTACGGGGACTAAGTGATGTAGAAAAGAACTATGGGCAAATCGAGAAGGAGCTTTTGGCCATTTTATTTGCATGTTGAAAATTTTGCTTTTACTTATATGGCCGTGAGTTTTTAGTAGAGACTGATCACAAGCCTTTGGTTCCTCAGTTCGAAAAAAGTATTAAAAAAATTCTTTCCATGATACTTCAAAGAATGCAGCTTAAGCTGGAGAAATATAAACTAAATCTTTGCTATATATCCGGTAAGTATCTGCGTTTTGCAGATGTAATATCACGTTATGGTGATGATAGTTATGACAAGAGTGAGGAAATAAACCCAGATGGTTGTGTGCATGCGATTGATATGTCAGATGAAAAGCGGAATAAGTTTAAGCAGGCTACAGTTGAGGATTAAGATCTGAACGCAATTTTGAAATTCTATAGGAATGGAATTGGCCGAAAGTAAAAAATATTCGAACAAGGGATTAAATATATGAATAAATTTAGAAATGAAATTGTTTGTGAAGATGGTTTAGTTTTGGCGAGAAAGTCAATGAGAAATGTCCTTGCAAAATGAAGATTTACGTTGGCTTCATATTTCGCATTCAGGAAGCGAGAAATTGAAAAACAGAGCGCATATGCTTTTTTATTGGGTGTGCATAAACAATGATAGGTATAGATAATTTTGTTTGAAATTGTAAAATATGTCAAAAGTATTCTATAATGTGTCTCAAAAAGAGCCACGTCTTCACCATAAGACAGCTAGCATTCCTTTCGAACGAGTTTTTGCTAACATAGCGTCTTTTGCAGGGAAAGAATTTTTAATAGTTGTTGATTCGTATTCCAAGTGGATTGAAATCTTGAAACTCTAAAACAAATCAGCATTTGAAGTAATTTCGGTACTAAAACCATTGTTTGCATCTTTCGGCATACCACAAGAATTCGTTTCAGATAACGTATACCGTTTAACAGCTTTGAATTCAAAAAGTTCAGTCATGAATATGAGCTTAGCACAACGTTTTGCTCTCCGAATTATCAGCAGAGTCGAGCTTTTGTCGTGAAAGGGATTCAAATTGCTGAAACTTTGTTGAAGAAGTGTGCTGATAGTGGCATAGATATTCACTTGGCTTTGTTGGAATATCGGAATACTCCGGTGACGGGAATGAATGCATCACCTGCGCGGCTTTTGTTCTCTCGCGTGAACATCTATACCAGTTTCAGAAGAGCTTCTAAGGCCGAAAGTGATTCCATTTGTAGGAAACAAATTAAAAAACAAAATTCACAAAATAAAAAATATTATGACAAGAACACAAAATAAAAGAACGAATTTAAGGATGAATGGGTTGAAGGCAAAATTATAAGAAAACTTAAAACGCCTAGATCTTATTTAGTTAAGCTTAGAACAGGTGAGACGTTTCGCCGAACTAGCAGTATTGCTTATGATACAATTCCTGAGTTGCCTCACGTGTAAAACAATACTGGAAGTAAAAACAATGAAAACAAAATAGTTACAAGTAAAAGTCGATCACCGTACCTTCTTCGACCTAGACCAAGCATTCAGTCAGCCAAAACTAGTGAGTTAGCTTAAGTAACTCTGGTTGTTAATAATGAACTAAACTAAAAAGTAAACTTGTTTGAATTTGAATTAGTATACAATAAAGAAATGGATTTATTGCAATTGTTGTAAACTATTTTTTATAAACTCAAAGGGGGAGGTGTAAGAGGTTGTTGTCACAGTAAAGTGTCACCCTATGGTTGTCTTGTTAACTGACACAATTAGTTAAATATGATAACGGTATCTTCTCACTTTCTCACTTACACGTTATATACTAATATACTACACAGAGTTAGTCCATAAGCTAAGCTAGATCCTAAGTCCAGTTAATAAAGAACATTCACACAGAGAGCATTTACTCGTGTCACAATTATATTACAACTTCGTCACACCAGAAATAAGATCCGTACAAGACTCTTCAGGACTTTAAGCAAAATTCCAACAAGTCTTTGTAAAAGCCACGATAAGGCTATATAAAGAATTCATAGCCCGTGGGGTATCAGCATTGATTTACAACGATCTAAGAGCGACGGGTACAATACTTTCTTGTCCCGGTCGCCCTCTTACCCAACCTAACCTGCAGGTCACAGATACTACTGGCCTTGTTGTATCAACAGCTGTGGAAACAATTTCAAATGAATCATCGTATTACGTACCACGTCAATTCACTGAACCCGCAAAAGGGTGTTGAGCACATAAAACATTATTGTATATTATTATTTTGTATACAGTCTCTTATTTCACTGCGCTCGCAGTCGCCATAATGGAGAATGATTTTTCACTACTGACGTAAGTCTAACGTAATGAATTATGTGCTTTACAGTAAGTTTGGTTTTTATTACCAGCTATTCACCCATCTGTCTGGTGCTGTCGTTCTGCACCCAAACGAATCTGCTTTCCAATTAATTTATTATATGCTATGTAGCTCGGATATTGAAACAAAAGTCAGTGAGCAGAAAGCGTACGCAAATGTATCGTTCTACAAATGAACACCACAGAAAACGACAACAAAAGATACTTTTACACAAGACTAGAGAAATATGAAGTCACAACAGATGACATTAACTTGTATGAAAGCAACTCTAAATTCAAAGACAACAGCGTAATGAGATGGCCTCATCGTTTTCTCCGCGAACGGATAAAATGAGTCCTATCCAACATTTAAACATTAATATTGCTCTCATGTCGACCGCGAAATGGCGAATGAAAAATATTATCTTTCGTTTTATAATTATGTAACACTATAGGAGCTGTATAAGCGTATAAGCAGTAAGAGAGAGATAGTGTATTCGTACAAAATTTCGACCTCGAGATTTTAATCAATTCTACTAGCGATGATAAAGGGACTCAAAAATGCTGTCCGTCTCTCTATTGGCTCGAAAGTTCTACATTATAAACGGCTGGACGGATTGGTTTCAAGCTTCGGATTTGGAGCAAAGACTGCCCAAACTAGACGGTCAACTTCGACCGTCATGAACAATACTTTTGACAGCGAATTCATGCAACTACCTTTGGGAGTTGTTCCAAAAATAGGTTTTGAAACCCAGGGACACCGTTTCGGACCCTTTCTGAAAATTTGCAAAGGGAACACTGCCCATGACGGTTTAAGATCTTGTTTATAATAGTAAGGATGTTTGAGTATATTAAAGCAAGATATGCTGAATGTAGTGCGTAGAGGGAATTTGCCTCTGTGAAATATGTAAGTTACTCATCTGCAGATACTGCACTGCAACTTTGGCGAATTTTTTGTTTTGTTTTTGTTACATTTGCTGTTCTCTCTAACGTCCGATAAATTTACAATGTCGTACTCATGAAAGGAAATGAAAAATGCGGATATATTCAAATTGTGCCAGAGGCACATCATTTATCAAATTTTTAATTTGCATACAAATTCAAGCCCGAAAGCTCCCATTTTTTACCAGATAATTTTTCAGTCTTATTTCACTCTGCTGCCTGTCTCCAATTCACACTCAAATTCCAAAATTTGTTTTAATATTTACTTGCTGTACCACCACCCTTCATTCATAAAATAAATCAAAACTTCCCAAATGCTTTCTTTTACCCCAACCACTTGATTTTCCCATACGACTTTTGCCATAAGAATAAAAAAATCGAGAAGACAGCTTTACCGTGAACAAGTGGGCATTCCAATTGCATAGCTTTGATATTGCTTTCAAGAAAATCTTTGGAAGGTAATAAATGCGGTGTTTGTGACATTTGCTGATAATTTCCCAGCAAGGAATCTGTTTTTAATTTTCATATCTCCAAGAGAAATCCAATTTTAATCAATCTGCGTTTTTTTTGGGGGACGAAAATAAACACCCCTATCGTAGAATATGGCGTATTTGACATTCACTTAAGTAAATTCCCATACCTACTCAAATCACTTTCACTTTCCTTACATCGTGGAATCCGCCGGGAGGGGCTTCCTTATCAACAGGTATTTTAATTTAAATCAGCTGTTTTATAAAGTAAATGTATAGATAGGATTTATTTGAGTGTAATAAACAATGTGGAAAGATCATCCAACGACAGGAAAATGAGTGCATAATTAAGAACTGCAAAGGATTCGACGCGAGTTTCTTCAAGCACAATTGTTATTCGAATTGTTAATAAAATTTATTTATCTCTAAGTTTTACCAAGTGCTTTCGTTTAAATAAAGCAACATTTTCATATGCTTTTGATGTTTTGAACTTACAAAAGTTAGAAAATCACAACGAAACCGCACAAACATACGATATGATACGCAATGAACTACCTGCGTATTTGAAATGTCAAAGATTGTATAGGAAGTTTCACTTCGATCGTTTTCTACGATCGATGGTGTTTAACGCATTCATCTTTGAATTCGAATGTATTCTACGATGCCAAGTATTGAACTTGAGTGAATCGTTCCCTTCCAGCAAAATAAAATTCGCTGAGGTTGACGCAGTGTTTGTAAGACCAAATATCGTTGTCATTTTATGTGGCAGGTGGCAGGGCTACGCCTGCATACAAGAAATAATAATCGTTGAGGTTGAGTACGAGTGCTAATTCTAAGCAATAGCTTCAACTAAGTTGGATGTAGGAGCTGAAACTGCACGGTCCTAATACCTTACCTATCACTTTCAAAAATTAAAAAAAAAAACAAAGAAAACACGAAAATCAAAAACAAACATTTGAGGTAAATATTGGCTCCGACGCTGCACGTGGTCTGCTTATGGCTAACCAGCAACAACCCTGGATTTATTTAATATTTTAATAAACGGTTTGTTTACTTTTCATTTCTCATTAGAACTATAATTTTCCCATTTATACATTGAGTATACTGTATATTAATGAGTAGCGCAAGAATATACAACATATTATGTAGTTATAATGTACCAGTACCTACCTACATATTTTTTAAAAAAATTATATTATTCTTCCTCACAATTCTTACCTCAAATTTGTTGAGGTGTTTTTGTCCCTGCTCATACAGGCACGTATGTACGGTATGTTCTATCAACAGGGCGACGAAGGTCAAACCTATTTAAAATAAAATGATTTAGATTTGTTAATTCCGTTAACATTATTACATAACAGTCTGTGAACAATTAAGCAAATCGTATGCATAGAGCTCAAGTCGCTAAAATTATTCGCCCTAAATTTGTTATTTTCGAACTTGTTGTCGTAAGTGAGCAAAAAGCAGAACGCGCAGCCAGACGAACACGGACAGAAAATAAAAACAATTTCGTACGAAGAAAGTGTTTGTTTATTTCTAGCCACAATCCCACATTTCAGAAAGCCGAATAGCCATATGCCTATAATATACCAACCTACTTACTAAATGATGGGGCAAATGAGGGCCTTGGTGCTGCTGTATGTAATCGGAACAGAGCAAGCAGTGGGATTGGCTTATTATTCACTAAGAGTTATTCAAGGGTAGACAGTTAATACAGGTACGCCCAATCGTACATTTTTTATTTTGGTTTTGTTTTGTTTTTTTGTTGAAACAAAATTATTGTCGTCGGAAAAATTGGACTTTTATTTATATGCTATGCATTGAGGTTATTTTGGGATATTCTCATACACATGTACCGGCATATCTAGGTATGCATTACATGTACAGGGTGTCCGCCGGGAAGGTATACTACTTTGTTTGTTTATAATTTTTGATTAATATTGATAAATGTTATATTGAATGTCGGCAATTATGTATGGAATTGGAATACAATATCAGGTAAACGTCCGCCTCTGTTAGTCTCACAAATGCGAGCCCTTTTGTTTGAGTTTCTCAAGCGTTTCTGGTTTGTTTGCATAAGCCTTGATTTTCACATATCCCCACAAAAAGATGTCCGGAGCAGTCAAATCAGGCGACCGTGGAGGCCAATCAACATCACCATTTCTTGAAATAACTTGTTGTGGAAAAAGGTCTCGCAGTAATTCCATTGTTATCCTGGCTGTACCTATGCGATGTGGCACCGTCTTGTTGATACCACATGTTAATCAAGCCCAAAGCTTGAGGTTTTGTCGTTAAAAAGTTTTCAATCATATGACGATATCGCTCCTCATTCACAGTTACCGTTACTCCGTTTTCATTTTCAAAGAAGTAAGGTCCAATGATTCCTCCTGACCAAATTGCACAATCTTGCAGTACGTTGTGGTCCATGTTAGGGCCTATCACCTACATACTCTCTTTCATCGAAATCATTCACTACTTACACGATAAATAGTGCGTTTTGTTGGCACGTTGTTTCTCCTAAAAAATTCACGTAACTTTCTCATCGTCACAGTAATCGATGATTGATTGAGAAAAGAGGGAGTTGTAATAACCGTATTCTTGATATATTATGAAATAACAATAATTTATTCGTTCTGTGCTAGTTTCTGGAATACAGCATCGATAGTTGTTCCATATCGTGTTGTTGAAATTTTCCAGTTGGAGTTCATTTGAAGATTAAATTTATCTTATTTCATTCGGCTTGCATTGCATATTGTAGAGTGGTCTACGACATTTTTGTAAGTTGTTTTCCAGCTGTGATTTCTGCATGCCTGGTAATTCACGAAAGATTTGCCACTCGAGATGTCCGTCACAGGGAAGAAATGTGAGACCATCACCATTTCACCATCATATATGAAAAAAAAGCTTTCACATCAACAAAAACCTAAAATTAATATGCCCCAGCTCATAAATGTATGCAATGATAAAAACGTATGCAATGATAAAACGTATGTATGCAATGATAGAACACCGGGACGCAATTTCCGTCCCCGCAAGTTAAATGTGTGGAATTACTCCACCAGATTCCAACAACGCGCGCTTAGATGTTTACACATCAAAAAATATTACAAAGTACGAATTTAATTTTTAGATTGGTAGAACCGTCCCTTTTGTCGTAACTAGTTATCGTCAGTAGCGCTGCCGAAAGTTCTACAATTGGAGTATTTTACCTACTCCTTTTTCGTCTGCCGTACTCCTAAAAGACAATATGACTACTACTATAACTACTAATTTCAGACTTAACTATATTCACTTGCTTTGAAATTCCTCTACCTGGTAAATTGAAAGACAAGTTCTACTTTCCGGAATCTCCATTAAGATTATTTTACATTCGCTGGAAGAAAATCTTGAAGATCCTGGAAATTGCATTCGTTCTAGCACTATTTAATCTTTTTTTTAATAATAATAATAACAAAAAAATTCACCACCAGTTTTATAGGTACCTACACATATTCATTGGAACAGCAACTCAGCGAAAACGACTCGTTAAAGATACGCTTTTTAACTTTCTCTTTTACGTAGGTAGTAAGAGAAAGAAAAATTTCGAACTCCAGATTTTAATCAATTCTGACATTAGGATGTCTCACAGGAACTCACTAGAGTGGCATACAGCTTATAACTACAACGGATTTGTTTCAAGCTTTGGATTTGGAGTTTCGCGACCACATTTTTCTTTAAAAACGGTTTATAAGGTTTTAACAAAAATTCATTATTAAAGTAATATGATCATTCCATGATAGCAAGCTCGGTTTTTCTTTAAATCATTGTACAACGCACTTTATCTAGAAAAAATATATATTTTTTTAAATGCAGCTTGCAATAGTTCACATGATACTGAACATAGGCATTATCTCCTTTTACGATTTCAAATGAAATGCATTCCTAGTGTAAGAAGGACATTTGTTTGCTATCAAGTAAACTAGGTTTTGGTCTAAATTACCGTACAATAACTTTTTGGCGTTTTTAATTTTTTGTTTAGTTTACTTGAAAACGGACACACGCCGATTTTGACCAAAATGCAAACTTGGAGGAAAATTGATATTTAAAAAGTTATTGCGTTCTTTATTTTTCATTCGAATAACCAAAAACGGTCCTTTTAATAATTGTTCAAAAATATTTCTTTAAAACGACTACCCAAATTCCGATCTGTGTTCACAATCACGTTCGGTATATTTTTGTTTATTCCAATGCGCCGTACTAATAACCAATTTTAGTCTAGACTTTAAATCTACGAAAGCTTACAATTGCAAATTTTGTATGGAAAATATAGCCACTGTGAACTACTAAAATTTTGAGTCGAAACTAAAAATCTTTATTGCTAAGGCCGAATAACAACTACGCAAAACTTGATTCTGGCAACTATATCATCCACTTCTGCTCTCAATCTAAACATTCCTACACCTTAAAATAACCCGCAATGATCTATAACTTACACCGTTGCCATTGGTGCTCTGACACTTCATTCGTACTCTGTCACAGATTTTAATCGGCCTGTTTGAATGAAAACTAAGAATTTTTTGCTATCGGTGTAAAAAGATTTGTATACCATGAACTATAAAAACCAATCAACAACCATAACTTGATGTAACAGTTCAGAAACTTCTAACGATTGTCCCTGTAGGTATATATCTATGTATATACTCAAATATAAGGTGTAAGCCTCACATTATTATTTGAAGCACTACCATCAGAAAAGAATATGGCGCAAAATTATAGACATCGTGTATTAGGAGAAATTAGTAGATACTAACTAGCACCGCTCTAACTTCAAAGCCCATGCCTAACTTTCTAGCAAATTATAAACGCTTTGTAACCTGCCTACAACTAGTTCCAACTTTAGAGCGGGCGCGACGCAAATTTTTGTCAAACAGACCGAAAATTGTACAGTTTGAGAAACTAAACACAGTTTGGGGAATTCCCCTCAATTTTTAATGAAATCACAGCAAAAGAGAAAAAGAAAAAAACAAAAAAATTAAAAATGCAGAAATGGAATGAAAAGTTTTTTTATTGAATCTGTAGCTAGAAGGCAATCTTCCTAATCAAAATCTTAAAAAGGATTTGCTTGGATTGGATTTTATTTTGCTTTTCTTAGAAACTCAACATATTTAAACATTTCGAGAACTTAAAAAATATAAATATCCTGGGAACATTTCTTTCAAAATTTTGGAATAAAAAAATTTCAAATTACAATTTTTCAATAGAAATGACAGATGGGAGAGGATTGAGAGTCTATACTAAGGGATAATATGTACTTTTGTTGGTTTTAACCCTTTCATGACGGCTTTGTATTGCAACTCAAGGAAAAATTTTTTTTATGAAATTCTGATTTATATGGGTTGAAATAAGCCAATAAAAGAAAAAAAAATCAAAAAGGACGATGGGATTGCGGGATAAGGAATGTCATTTCTATACTACACTGGTCATGTATGGTAGTAAACATTTGGATAATTCGTTGATTTCTTTAATTCAAACTGTCGTGATCAATTTCAAGAAAATATAATTTAAAAACATTTGGGTGTTTTATATTTTTTTATTTAAATTTATAAATTAACACCTAAAAGGGACATAAACAAAAAGGTACATATCACACGCTTGCGGCTTTTTTTTTCTTTAGATACATTAATCACAAAATTAACTAAACAAAAAGTAAGATTTCAAAAATTTAAAACTTTCTGTTATTACATTTTTTTATTTATTCTGATAGTCCATGGAACACTTTTTCTTCTTAGTGAAGCAGAGTGTAACACTGCATTTTATGCACTGTACCGTTGACTGCCCATCTTTGCAGTATCTACCAGTATCTACAACGGTTCTGCTTATCATTGTACTGCGGCCAATGTCCACAGGTGCTTGGTGTAGTATACAACTGACATGTCAAAAAATGAAAAAACTTCCATCGGTGTCTGGTGTCATTTTTAAATGACATGAATATTTATTACTAAAAACAAGTAGCTTGGTCACACATTTTTATATATAATTCAAAATATTATGAATATCTAATAATTCATCAAGCCCGTGGAAGTGATTTCCATATTTTTAAGGCTTTTTTCCCCCAATTTTAGAGACTTACCAATTTTGTACTTCTCTTGGATAGATCAAATCATTGAAAGCTGTGTGGTAGACAAACAAAATGAACCTCTCTATCGCTTTTAGCGACATCTGTTGATTTTTTTTTATTGAAAGGAAGGGTTCTAGCAATAGCTGAAGTCAATATTTGAAAGCCTAGCGTGATTTTTTATAAACTATAAATATACAAAGTTCATGTAGTACACATACTACACTGGGCATGAAAGGGTACTTATTACCAGGTTATAACTATAAAGTGGGTATTTAGTCGACTATAATTAGAAAAATACTAATACGGACATTGTCACGTACTAAAATAATCATAAAGTGGGCTTTATCCGACTATAATTTTGCGCCTATGTTTTTATGTTTTCTGTACGGTTTGTTTATCTAGATTCTAGAATCGCTTCTGAGTTGTCTACCCAAACAAAAAGCAATCAACCAAACTGTTGATATGAACGAGAAAGTTTCGTACGACCCAGTCGTGCACCTTATTTTTATTAATGACCTCACTTGACACAATTCAATTGTGCACTGAGCACGACATTTTAATTTGCCTCGATTGATCAATGCGGTCCATTACTTTGTAACTCTACTTTAATATCGGCTTTCTTTCATCGACACCATAATGTGGGCCTCTATGGCTTTGTATCGCAACTGGATGTTTAATGTTGTATACCTTTATGAATGTATGTATGTGTACGTATATAAGCTCTAAAGTATTGATTTCAATTGCATACCATTTAATGGCAACTTGTTTTATTTACTTGGTAAACTAGCTGTCGTCAAGTGGCTGCAGCTACTATAGCTCTCCGATACTTATGCTGCAGCACGAATTCATATAAAGGCAGCCTCTGTGACGGGCTATCATGTGTGCATGTTGCATCTGAGTGGAGAAAAAAACTGGTTACTTGATGCTATTCCATTTGGAATTATAGTTGCAGTAAGTTATGCAACAGTTAGACCAAGTATTGGAATGCTGTGTTGATGGGAATGCATTTTTATAAGTTGTGTTGATTGATTAGATGCAGATCGAGATGGAGAAGAGGACGTTAATTTGAAACAAATTGAGATCTTTCAAAGATTAATTGATTATAGTTTTTGAAACTTGGGCGCTACTTAGACGTTTGCACATTAATACAATTAGGTTTATGTTTGTTTTGATTGCTTTTAGTGGTGGCCAACAGTGATAGTTCTGACATAGTTTACCACTTTAACGGCTCATGAGTTAGGTATAAATAGCTCCAATTAAAGAAGGTCGGAAGGGTCTATTCCACTTCTACTTCTCACTGCGGGGTTACTTATTTACCTAATGGAATACATTTACGATAAAAATTTCACAGATAGGTTCCACATTTCACTTTCATACGAAATGAAATCGAAATCGATCGAAAATAGAATTTTGTGTTCTACATTTCACTGTAATCGATTTCGATTTAAAATTTTTCGGAATCGACCGAAGTAAAATTATTGTGTTCCACAATTCGATTTTGCCTATTTCAACGTGATTTCAAATCGACCTGGTCATTCGATGTGAAATAGACATCTGCACAGGATTATACTTACAAGACGATATGCTAGTACGAAGAATATTGGAATGGGACAATTGTGATGGGCATTCTGAGTTGAGAGGTTAAGAGTCAACATCAATAATGATAGTTTAATAAGGACCATTTTGGAGTGCACATTTATTTAGACGGTACTATGAAATTAACCAATAATTCATTACAAAATTAACAAAAATTTAACTGTCCTATTTCGCTTTAATAATATACCCATTATCTGCAACTTCCAATGGATTTCTCAACCTTCGTCTTATTTTTTGTTTCCTGTGCATATTATTTATACCTTTCTGCTGGCAATACCGCAGCAATTAACACAGCCCTCATTATAACGATTCTTCTATCTGTTATAGTCAAATAAATCTTTTAAAACCCGTGAACAACAAAATTGTTTACCAAACAGGAAACTTTATCTAAACAATTTATCCCAAATGACAGTTGAGAGATGTTTTAAATTTCACGAAAAGTGATTTCGAAAAAAATTCGAAGTAACCACATCGGTCGAAATGTAGAACACTGAAAATGAGTTCACTCGATTTACAATTTTGATTCCGATTCATTTCACTTGAATTCTGGAACCTAGCTGATAGTAATATATTTTTAGTAAAAATATAGAACAAAAATTAACTGATATTATATTGTATGTATGTAATCTATGTGTACCACAGGCTCTTTTTTGGGCCCCTTTTTGTTTTTAGTCTACATCAATTCATTGTTTTCTCTTCATTTCAAAGGATAACCCACTGCCCTAGCGAATGATATAGGTTTTTCTTATGGTTCAAACAGTCCTTTAAACTTAGTGTCTGATGTAAATTGGGATCTTAATCTTTTGAGACATTGGTTTGCTGGACATCAGTTTTAACTTTCTCCATTATGTAGTAAGAGAAAGATATTGTTTTCGTACAAAATTTTAAACTATATCGTAACTATTACGATGATAGAGGAATTCAAAAAGTGGGTCGCAAAATTTTGTCCGGTCTGTCCGTCCTTCCCCAGGCCTACAGCCTAAACGGCTTCCCGGATTACGTTCAAACCTCGGATTTGGAGTTTTTGGGCTAACAGTTCGGGAGGTGTTTTTTTTTTGCAAGGTAACCACAATATTAATGGTACTTTCCAAATAAAATGTTCGTACCAGTTTGATTTGATCGAAAACGGCTCTAACGATTTCAACCAAAATTGATATTTAAGCTTAAGTAGGTGAGGTTACCATTACTGCGTACCCAGTTTTTGGCTAAAAATTCCAACAACGGTAGGTACTTTCGAAATTTCGACATATCTCGAAAACGGTCTATATCTACTCTATACGATTGTAACAAAAACTAATTTCTAAGGTAATGTTGTCATTTATAACTTAATAGCAAGCTCAGTTTTTCTATGTTATCGTACAATGGATTTTTAAAAAGAGTATTTTTTTTTTTTCAGTTTACCGGAAAACGGCGATAACGATTTTGACCAAAATGCAAACTTATAGTCAAATGGATGTTTTCAAAACTATTGTGTCCTAAATTTTCGATTTGCTGAAGACTCTGAAAGTCAGTCAGACTCGCACTAAACGAGAAAGTTTCGTGCGAACCAGTTGTGCACTTTATTTTCTCATGGAATCTAATCAGAGGTTGTTGATGTGTTGTAATTTTTTTATGACAGAATTTTCGCTATGAGCGCCTAAACGTAAAAAACTCATTTTCACACTGTTCCAACTTTTTTTCGGTTGCATTTTACGTATAACTGAGGCCTTAAATGCTAACTTGTATTATGTTTTTTTGGTTATTAAATAAAATCGAAATACTGATATGAAACGAATAATACTTCTCATTTTGTTTAGCATTGTTTTTACAGTTATTTCTAGATTCTTAAATACTCTTTGGTTGCTTTAATTTTAAACATTGCAGATTGATTGATAAATGATATTGGTAAGAAGCATTTACTTTTCTTAACGGATATAATTTCTTAACCGCATATTATAGGGATGTGCAATTTTGCAAGATAACAGTAGTGTGCAATATTTTAAAAAGGAAATATATCAACAGATTCAATAGATTTCGGGCTTAGCCCAATAACTTGTTTAAGGATCTAAACCCCTAAGAAGGTATAAATATTAGGTATTGGTAAGGAAGCAAATACTTTGAGGTTAAATTAGCTTGGAACTTAGAAATATGAAGTTACAAAATTAATAATGGAGAAAGTATAATATTGAAGTTTAAACTGTCCGATTTCTTACTAGCACTACAAAATAACATTCAAACAAAGTGCAATATGACCTCTACGCTCTTTAACGCAATTTTTGTACCCTTACAATTGGAAAATACGACAAATACGATATTGAACCGAGAAAATATACGATTCTCAAACAATATCCATAACAACACTGACTGCGTACCCAGTTTTTGGCTAAAAATTCGACCAACGGTACTTTTGAAATTTCGACATATCTCGAAAACGCTCTATACGATTGAAACAAAAATTAATTTCTAAGGTAATGTGGTCATTTATAACTTAATAGCAAACTTAGTTTTTCGCTATATTATCATACAATTGATTTTTGAAAATAAAAATTTTTTTTTTAAAGTTAGTTTTTTTCAGTTTACCGGAAAACGGCATTAACGATTTTGGCCAAAATGCAAACTTAGAGTCAAATGGATGTTTTCAAAAATATTGTGTCCTCAATTTTCGATTTGCTGAAGACTCTGAAAGTTTGTCAGACTCGCACTAAACGAGAAAGTTTCTTTAACTTTTCTCACTTGGCCAAATTGGAAGCAAATGTGTTCTTCCACGCACCTGAGTGTCAAAGATACAAATTGACTAACTGCAATTGCATGTCCGATCTTTCCTCTCAAACTTACTGTAACAGTCTAATCTGCAGTGATAAATGCTTTTTAATTGAAGCAGTAGACAACTTTAAGTACTTGGGACTCAGCCTGGACTCTAGAATGAGTTTTTCGTTTCATACAGATATATTGAAAAAATATTTGCGATGTTTACTACGATATTTTTATTACCTGCGAAATATACGTTCTACTAAGCTCTTAAAGGTAATATATTACGGAATTTTCCATTCCAAGTTGCAATACGGAATTGCCTAAATTTACCTAAATTAAATACATCCGCTACTAATACTACAGAAATATGTTTTAAGACTTATATGTCGTAAATTGGAAGGCATCCTAGCTATCCTTTGTTCTGTGAACTGTATATTCTTCCTGTTGGTCATTTACATTGTTTCAAGGTATTAAAAACGTTTTTCATGAAGCCTGGTCATCGCAATTTTCGTCTCATTTCCACTTACAACTTACGTGTAAACGTCTCTAATATGTTATCTGTTTCCAATTTCCGCACCACTGCTTATCGTAATTGTTATTCTATTCTGTCTTATCGATTGTTTAATAAACTCCCGCAGTTTATCAGTGCATTATCAATATCTTGATCATTTATAAAGCAAATTAAAATTTGGCTCTTCCGATTTACCTTTATTGGCTTAGAATGTATTATTTCTGATATGCTGGTTTAATTTAATTCTGGTAATTTTTACTTTAGTTTAGTTTTAAATTAATTTATATATTCTTTGTAAAATTCTAATTTCTCTTTTGTTATTGTATTTTGCATTTTGCCTCTGATTCTTTCGTTAAGGACCATTCACATGAGAGCGAATTGCGAACCACGAATTGGCGAATATTCGTAGATTCATTTACATGAAAACTTTTTTTAGTCGCAGGTACCCGCGAATCATTTGTATTGTTGAAGGTTAAGTTCGAGCGAAATTTGCATTCGCAGGTTTGTGGGTCGCGACTGTTCATGTGGATTGTGAATAAAGTGTGACAGTTCGCGGCAAGAATTTTCAATTCGCGGGAGAATTGCTGTAATTGTAAATTTCGTTATTTTAATCAAGTAAGTCCCAGTTTTTTTTTTAGATTAGGTGTTCTATTAATTGAATATAATGCTTTTGTGGTAAAACAAATTGCAATTTTCAATTCATAAATACAGATAAATTGATTTGTTCGCAGTTCGCGCTCATGTGAATGGTCCTTTATACCTAAATAATGTTTTCTTTCGAACTCCTAATTTGATTTTTTAATTTTTTTTTTAATGGTTACCCCACCCAAAACTTTTTTTTTTTTTGTTATGTTGTTTAAGTCAATGATGTATTGATGTGGCATTCAACTCTATTTTTATTACACACTAGCTGACCCGTGCTCGCCTTGCTTCGCCAGAGTTCCACTTTTCAAATTTAAAACAAAATAATAAGAGCTATACAAACCCACTTCGGTGCTGTAAGTGACGTGTAGCAAGAAACAAAGGAAAGAATGACTTAGTTTTATAATAGTAGGGATTTTTTAATTATGTAGTTGTCGCACATAAAAACGTCACCTGCGACCTGCTCTTTTTTGTGTTGATACTTGATAATTATTATTTAAATTTAACTGCTCAATATTATAACTAAGTAGGTACTATAAAAGATGTATATCTTAATGTACCATATTATTTTTTTTATATATGAATAAATTGAATTGAATTGAATATATGAATAAATACCTATTCGTGCGATTTGAATATGTACAGTCCTCGACACTTCTAAGCGATTTCCATTCACTGGTAAAATTTTGTATTAAAACATTAGAAATATCCGTCCCGATTGATTATTAAATATTTATACATAAATAATTTACAAAAATTTATTCACTCGATGCAATGCCTTTCTTTGCTGGAGAAAAAAATCACTAAAATGTAAACAAACTCTACCAGTTGTCTAATTCAAACGCACTTGTTATTGGTAAATCTGAAAAAATATCTTGGTTCGCAAAAGTGCTCTGAAATTTGAAAAGGATTGCTTTATTTGTACCAAGCGAACATATAAATTGCTCTGAGAGAAAAAAAAGTGCTCTCAGAGCGCCCAATCGAATACCACATTACATTCAAATTATTAAATTTCCCTAGCGAACAAAAAAATCCAACCATGGACACATACAAAGTTTCATTGAGATCGATTGAGTTTCTCAAAAAAATCGACAACAGCGCCACCTATCGGGTCCAAAACTATCCTATCTTTCTAGCGGCACACAACCACAAACACAAACAAAGTTTCATTGAGATCGGTTGAGTTTCTCAAAAAAATCGACAACAGCGCCACCTATCGGGTCCAAAACTGTCCTATCTTTCTAGCGGCACACAACCACGCACACAAACAAAGTTTCATTGAGATCGGTTGAGTTTCTCAAAAAAAATCGACAACAGCGCCACCTATCGGGTCCAAAACTATCCTATTTTTCTAGCTGCATCCAACCATGCACACAAACAAAGTTTCATTGAGATCGGTTGAGTTTCTCAAAAAAATCGACAACAGCGCCACCTATCGGGTCCAAAACTATCCTATTTTTCTAGCTGCATCCAACCATGCACACAAACAAAATTTCATTGAGATCGGTTGAGTTTCTCAAAAATAGCGACAACAGCGCCACCTATCGGGTCCAAAACTATCCTATCTTTCTAGCTGCATACAAAGATGCACACGAACAAAGTTTCATTGAGATCGGTTGAGCTTCTCAAAAAAAAAAACGACAAAAGCGCCACATATCGGGTGTCGGTCGCTCGGTGTCGATGACGCGGTTTCGTTTTCAAAGTAACCCAAATTCATTAATTTCTTCTTATCTAAAAGTGCCCAACGCGCCTAAAGAAATAATAACCTCAAAAAAACATAAGGCAGAAAAGGTGCAGTTGCATATGCATGCATACGAAAAAAAACAATACCGAGCACAAACGGGATTCGTTCGTGGCATGCATCATCAGATCACAATCAATATAGCGCATTTTAAATCACAATTGAGTGTGACTCCCTCCCAATCTCAATTACATTACATACCTGACCTGACCTATCTCCCTCCCACCCATGCACCACATTAATACTCCACCCACAAGGCCACAACTCCACTCTCTCCACTATCGCCAGTTCAATTTCAATTTAAAAGAAGTGAGAAAAAAAAAACAACACAAAGCACAAAAGGTTTATGAAAAAAAAGAGAAACAAAAAGCATTCAGTATTCAGCAGAGAGAGAAACAGGTTTTGCCGCACACACACACAAAATTTCCTCCACTGAATGCCGGGCAAATCCAACGATCTAGCTTCAATCGAACATTTTACTTTTTTGAGCTGTATAAAATTTATAGTTTAATGCTTATTGTACAGCTTCAGGACTACGTACAAAGATTATTTATATCTTAAAATCTATGTACATAATTGAACTTTATATTAAAAAAAAACCTATTTTATTCGGTTGAGTCATTCCAAAGCTAGGAGCTAGAAGGCATTCGAGAAATACAACTTTTGTTAGATATCAGCTTAAATCTCCGCTTCCGGACAGCGGATAATGATTAAACATTATCCTAAATTCTAATATCGACAATTTCCAATGCAATTGTGAAAACCGAAATCAATTT
Source organism: Cheilosia vernalis (assembly GCA_949126925.1). NCBI lineage: Eukaryota > Metazoa > Arthropoda > Insecta > Diptera > Syrphidae > Cheilosia > Cheilosia vernalis. The sequence continues at coordinate 39,887,231 of OX421358.1, read as the reverse complement.
CGTGCAGTACTTCTTGTGCCTTGAGCACACAAACTATTTAAAGCCGGAAAAAAGTTACAGTTTTATTATTAGTAAGGATAAGGATAAGGATAAGGATAAGGATAAGGATAAGGATAAGGATAAGGATAAGGATAAGGATAAGGATAAGGATAAGGATGTCACTTACTTTTCTTATACGTTCTTTTTATGAATACTGTAAAAATTATAAATCATAAAACTTTCTTGTATTATGGAACCATAAGAAATAAATATTATATCTATCTATCTGTCTATCTATATTTCTTTTTCCAAACTAGTCTTAAACCTATTCAAACAAAAAAATAAACAATTCATTGAAATGCTTTGTATCACAACGTTTTGTCGAAAAAGGAACTTATAATCTAATTCAGTCTCCCAAAATATTGGTAAGTGTATACATAAAAAAAATGACATTTAGAAATTATTAAAAAAATCATTATCTTCAGCTATCGGAATCATTATAATTATTATATATAGATAGCTCATTTGTCATTATTTTTCTTATGATTTCTTCAGGAATAAGACTATTGTAGCAAAGAAAAGTTTCTAATGAAATGAAATGAAATGATTTGCAGAAACATAGCGGTTCATATTAAGATTCACTTCCTATAAACCTGCATATGCATTGTATACTCGCTTCACTTCAGTCTTGTTTGATTGCACACCCCCAGCCACAGTTTTATTAAGAGCATTCAAATGAGATATGAGACTGCCGCTTGATCGCCAATGATGGATCCCCATATAGGATTATTTACAAAAAAATTGGTTCCTATACGAAATTGTCAGCGTGTTCGTTAAGTATGGCCAAGTTTCATTCAAATTATACAAATTTATCTTTATGCCTAGTCAGAACAATATAAATTTTCCGGTTAAAGAATTTTTTCGTTTCGTTTAAAAATCGGTTAGACTGGATTTACAAATTTTCTCCGGTCAGATCAGATAAATGAATAGCAACAATGATACGACATCGAATCGACATAAATCTCGCTCTCACTTTCACAAACTATTTGCAGATTTTACTTATGGTGTTTGTATCAACGACAAGAAATATTATCCATAATTTCCCTCGGAAACTGTTTTCCATGCATGTTTTTTAAAGTTCAGGGTCGGCATTCTGTAAGGCGAAACGTTCAAACGTTTTCGTGTGCACGAAGAAATTTGCTTGTGTAACATATGGTCAATCTTTCGTGCGCACGAAAACGTTTGATCGTTTCGTCTTACAGAATCTGGCCCCAGGTCTCATTTTCAAGTTTTTTTTTGTTTGTTTTTAAGATTTATAAATAACTGTAGAAAAAGGCAATACAAACTATATTTTTAATTGTATGGGCACATTAACAAGTACATGCAATCAATACCTATAGCTAAAATATTAAATAAATGTCTCGTTTTTATTAAATAGAAACTGTAAATATGACACCTACTTAATCTTATATATATAATTCTAGCGTACGTGTGTTGTCACTGAACTCCTCCTAAACGGCTGGACCGATTTGCATACATTTTTTTGTATGCGTTTGGGTTGCGCCCCGGGTGGTTTAGATTTACAATTCGGTCCAATTGGACAATGGGGCGTGGTACCTCCCATACAAACCACAAATTAAAAATCAATTATTTCTGCTCCTGATAACGGTATTTGCACAAAATTTGGTACGTCGGTTTGGTGTGCATTTTTTAAGTGCTGCTGCAAATATGGGCGGGATTGTACAAGGGGGCGTGGTACCTCCGGCACACATTTCGTTTTTCATGGGGAAAAGCACTCTTAAAAAAAAATAAACTGGATAGAAATCGAGTAGTGACACTTCAAATACAAAAAAAAAATATTTTATATTTTCAAAGCAATTGTTGTTGTCAATTATTTTAATTATTTTCCAAGCAAATTGTTGTTTTCAACAATTTTGACATTTTTTTTTAAATATAACCAATATAAGTTTGTTTATGTTTACTATGTTACATTAAGTAACTTTTTGAAATGGAGTAGATACTTTTTTATTTCATGGTTTTTGAATCCATCATTTTTGTTTGACATGTATTTTCAGGATCCTTGCATAAGTATGTGTGAGTAAGTTGAAATGTAGGGGTGATTAAGATGACGTGGACAATGATGACAGGCAACAGGAGTTGTGGATAGTTTTGAGTTTGCACTTAGGGGTTGTTACGAAAAATGAGCGTGTAACAATTGTGGTATTCTGCTGATTAGTGAATAGGGTTATGGGGAACGCAACTCAAAGGTACCATAACACCTTCCGTACCGGTGTAGAGAGAGAAGGGAAAAGGCTTACAATTTACCAACCAAGTTGATAGGTGCGGTTAGTTTTCTTCATTTCTGTTAAAGTTACAAATATTTCGTCGGTCGCTGATGAACTATATTGTTAAGCATCGTGACGTTGGTTATACTCGATGTTGGATGTATTCGATTGAATGGCAAAAAAGAGGCTTGCCTCATGCTTACATTCTCATTTGGTTAGTCGAAAGAATGCAACAAGACCAAGATGATGACATCATATATGCCGAGGTTCCAGATCCCGAAACCGATGTATACCTGCATGATGTCATAATTACAAACATGATTCATGGGAAGATTTGAAAATGGTATCAGTATTTCTATTTCACATTTTCTGTTTCGTGCGAACCAACTTACAAACACATGAAAACCAATTTAACAGTCACAAGTAATTCCCAAATACAGTACACACTGGGACTTACTAATAATCATTTTTAACCTTCACACGAGCTGGAAAAATGTAGTCTGGACGTTAAAAATATTATTAGTACCACGGACTGTTATACTGTTACGGAAATACGTCTGAAATGTAGGACACTATAACCATCAACTTTTACTTGGGTTCTGGACCCGATAGGTGGCGCTGAAGGATAGGATACCACACTATAGGTGGTACTTTTCAAAACATAAGCGGTATAGGAAAACGATTTGTGGCACCTCCCATTCAAAAATAAAATCAAGTGCTATTTCTTAAGTTACATAATTAAAATTATAATGGACATTGTCCAAATAAAGCACTTTGCAAACCTCTGCGGATTCCGCTTATTCAGAACGGCTTGCCATTGGTATTTAAGCGTCTACATAAAATAGCATGTGCATTGGGCATGCTCGAAATTATTACTTTCATTACATTAACAAATTTGGGCGGAACGAAGTTCGCGGGGTCAGCTAGTGTAAAATAAAATTTTTTGTTTTTTTTTTAAATGAATTGGAATCATATGGGATACTGTTGATTTTCTTAAAATTCAGGAAACTTTAAGAACATTTACGAAGGGCTCCCTCGGGAGTGAAATCATTCAAACCTACGAAAGCAAAATGTCTCCCAGCGAAATGTCTCAGTGGTGGGTACCTACCTAAGTGTGATGAACTTCTGACCGAGCGGTCTTAGGTTCGATGAACGAAAAACAAACATAGAATCTTATTGTCTTTCTAAATTGCTATAAACAAACATTCTATGCCTACTCTGAACTAGAATTGTATGCCCCTTGCGTGTCCCAAAAAAAAAAAAAAAAAAAAGATCATACAGAATAAATGGTTAATAGATGTTAGAACCTACGGTGCTGATTCGTTAGCTATTATTCTTTTAACTTTAATTATGTCTTCACTCTTATGGGTAATTCAGGCATTATATGCGTTTGACAACCGACAGCGGCCTTCCGAGCTCAAGAATCGATGCGTTCGGATGGAGTAGATCAGTGGCTGATAGACTTATTGCAGTAGGTACATCGTCAAAACGCACGGTCCACCGAAAATATTGCTGCGGTGGCACAAGCAACACGCTGTAATCAAACCGTCTTAATTGTGCTTCCTTTTTAAGATCTTTCCCATGCGAAGCGGTACTGGCCGAAAACATAAGCGAGTTTCGTTTGTCCCATAGGACGAGCGCACTGCCAAATTCACTGCCAAATTTGAGTGATGCCCTTATTTAGGCCCACCGTGAGATATTGCCGTCAAGGTTGGTGTTCACGTTAAGAAATACTTTTAATTTCTGTCCCATGGGATGGTCCAACGCGCAACTCATCGAACGGAACACTGGAAAAAATGTAAATAATTTTTTTTTTGGGTTGCGTAATATTACCGAGAGCCGTAGTAGACACCTTTATATTTCCTTGGAATTAAGGTTTTAAAAACAAAGTCTCGATATTTCTTATCGTGCTTTTCTCCGGGTATCGAAAATTGTGAGCACGGTTATAGTTCTTCTGTTATTACGCAGCTCAACCGTACTATCATAGCATCGCATTTTTGTACATAAGTTGGTTATTAACTTCATATATATGAACACACATAAATTATTTGATTCAAACTATATCTTCATTTCATACTTGTTTAATTGGATCTAATTCCAGTATACCAATTAGTCTAGGCTAATAGGATATTTATCCCTCTCACAGCAATAAACATTCGTAAACGCTAAATAAAACTAAATGCTCTCAAAAGGCCAGCATTTTAATAAACAACCAATCCAAAGAAATCCCCTCCGTTAATTGAAGGCCGTTTCGGAAACTTGCTTGTTTTTTTTTTGTATATCCGATTCGCGTCATGTACATTTTACGCAAGTGCAAAGATCTCCAATAAACCTGATGTGCACATAAGTTAAAGTTAAAGTCTTCAAACCAAATTGAATAACTCTCCAAACTTCAAGATCACAGGTGGGCAATTAATTTTGATTGTATCCAGTCCTTTTTTTTATCTCGAACCGGCTGTCTCCCAACCTCTCTTGGGAAACAAAAATCGTTTCCCCAATCTGCAAAAAAATACTATTAAAACCTTTCAAATTGGAAACAAAAAACAGAAAAAAAGCGATAGCCAGAGTAATAAAAGCAATGTTCCATAGAAAACTCGCACAACTGAGGGACACAACCATTATCACACTCATCTGACCCAATCGGTGTGGGAAGATGCTGAAGTACCTATTCTTGTAAAAGTGATTTTGGCTTTGCTTTACGATGGTGGGAAGTTCCGCGTAACCATACGAGTATTGGCCCCCACATAGAGTGTTAAAACTTGATCACAGTGATGTGATACTGAAACACAATAAATTTAAACTGTACGAGAAAGGTCTTCTTGACTATGATTTTGCCAGTAGCGGTGGTATGACTGGCGCTTCACCCACAACTATGAGGCGTGTTGACCATTGTTTTCTTATTCCATTGTCTGTTATAAACGAAGGAAATCTCCCCAACATTTTGCTGTGATTTCCTTAAAATTAGGTCTGATCGAGGTGAAGACACTCTCCATCGAACACCTAATATACACTATACCGCTTCAGGTATATTAGGAAACGGAGAAGGAATTTAATGGAAGTGGTGGGATTGTTATTATTCCGCTTTGATAATAATTTGAAGATACTTGAGCTTTTTAACAAGAAGAAGTTGATTATGAGAAGAATTCAAATGGCAATGAAAATATTCAGATACAACTTTTTTAACTATTAAAAATAGTGTTCCTGATTCTTATTGTGAACCATTCATAGTTGAAAAACAGTCATTAACGACTATTTTTTTTTTTCTCAGTGCACGCGAACTCCCAATGTCAGGAAAGATGTTTTTGGTCCAGTAATTATGTCATTTCACACCATTTAGTAGATTCCTACTCACATTCCAGGTAAAAAAAACTTTAGCTATTAGTGTACCTGTAGGTACCTAATCAACTATTGGATCAGGGGTAAAAAAAAAACGGAAAAGCACACATTACATTTGTATTCACTGTGCCACCTCTATGGAAAAGTTATCTGAGGGTATAATTATGTAGTTATTGTTTTAAGAAGACTTCTTTCGATTCGGGGTAATTTCATTTCGGAGAAAACGAATAGTTATGGGTGGCTGCTATACCTACCAAGAAAACACTGATATATCCCATCGACAAAGCGAAAACTTCTGGAGTGATTGAGTGTTGGTAAAAATATGCATACGAGCATTATGTCTATCACCATTCGGCTATATTTTTACATTACAATATTTCGCTTTTTCCCATTGATGGTTTTGGTGTTTGCAATATGTTTCGCCTAGGCTTCTCAGATAAACCCAAATAATAAGTACCTATAAGGAAAGTAAATTCAAAATAGAAAAAACTATTCAATTTGTTGACTTTAGGTTGTGTTGGTGATTATTCTTTTGCTAAGATCTATATGCTATATCGGTAAAAGTGTAAACAAGTAGCTTGTTACTTCTTCAGTGTGCCTTTGCTTAATTTTAACGAAATTTTCTTAAATTGTTTATTTTAACCTAAAAGAGAAATGTTCTTAAAAAAAAAACAATTTCTATTCGCTACCTTTTGATGAAATGTGAAATTCGATGTGAACAGGGCTTGTTAAGAATTAACCACATATATTTCTCAGCTTGTACATTTAACCGAAATATTGGAGAAAGTCAATTGGTCAACATGATTATTGTTGGCTACATGTGAGACAGTAAAAGTATGTATTAGGTCTATTTAAAGATTATATGATTTGTCTACTTACTGTGCAGTCCACGACGGATGAACACTCATATAAGAACAAATCACTCATAAGAAACGCATATGAAAGCACCTCTTTGCTTTTAGTATATACCTAATATTATAGATAAGAACAACTTTGATGTATGTAGGTAGGTACATAAGAAACAAAATTTTTTTTTTTCGATTTAAATGTTATTTTTTATATACGTCGCGGACTGTAATTAAGACAGTTAACCCTTTTTATATTCGCAATGACAGGACGCAATAAAAAGCAGGCAATTCCTACCTAGAGCTAGAGCTTCTGTATAAATCGTTGCTTATAATGACCGATTTCTGGCAATAAAGTCTGAATTGGTAACACTTGATCGATCAATTTAAGACCACGCCGGATAGCTTTCCAAATGTTTCACATTTGATTTGTAAATGCATTGTGTTGATTTGAGCTTTTACAAATTAGATGTACGAGTACATACCAATAAAGATTTTATTGTTAATATAAATAGGAGTTGCTTGGAGTACAAGGTTTTAGCAAAGTTGAAGCCTTAGCAAATGATTTGAATCCGAATGAATAAAAACCTTGTTTGCTAAAGTAAGTTCGAAAATTCTAACATAGCTCTTACTTCACTGTATACCTATGGCATTGCAATGCAATGTAACAATTTATTTTAAAATGTTTGTGGGAAAATTATCAAAAGTGAGAAATAACTATTTCCGTCTAAAAAAAAGAGGCATTTTATACGATTAATTCATAATTAATACAATAAATTTCCAAGTGACAAACAACAAACATTTTATGTCATATTACGTAAAATTGAACTAGTTCTAGATCGATCTACAATAGGCTTAAACTCTTCGTTTGAATGCATCCAGCCGGTTTGATGCATGTTTTTGAGTGAATATTATAAGCAGAGATGGCAGAAATGCCTTTTTTTTAATTACTACATTTGTTACGTCTGCTACGAAACCGAGGTAGTAAATGTACTTAACGTAGTCAAATGTAGTAGCCGTAGTGCTAACTGTCAAAATGTAATTTCAGTTGTCAGATCAACAGCCAAATTTACGAATCCAAATGAAATCGTTTCCGCCAAAAAATTAAAGCGTTTCTTTTTTTCCTGCAGTTCAGCCGGTCTTTCTCACGTGTTTCGTATCTTGTGTGGTTTTCAAAAATTTTAACTTTCAAGAAACATAATAAAAAACATGTCTAATTTAGCAGGAGGAAAGAAACTCCATAATTATCGGATCATTCCCATTAAGTTGGAAAACGGGCGTATTGGAGCACTCTGCAATGAATGCTCCAACATTCAAAAAAATACATCAAAATCCAGGATTAAGGCACGCAGGTACATAAATAATCAAATAGGAACAAATAATTAAAGCATTTAGAAATTTAAACTTAAGATGTCAAGCTGCTGTCAAATATATCCTATAGGATTAATCTTTCACAGAAGATTCGTACCTATTGGTTTATAATCAGTCAGATCCTGATTGCAAACTTTGAGAGACCAGTAGGTATATAGGGCGGTTCTTTCTTATAATTCCTACTATATAGAGTTCGCCAAGTGGTAGAAATTCTACTATTTTAGTAACCTGTCTTATAAACAAAATATTGGAAAATAAATTAAAAACAGCATCCCTTCACAATTCTCAACGCAAAAAATCAAAGCGAATGTATTGTGTTTAAGGCAGTGAAAGTGTTTTTTTAATTATTTGCCCTCATGTACGAGCAGCGGTCATATAGGTAGGTACAATCCAATTCATTGAAAAATGATTCTCTTTGCACTTGATATTGTTATTTTTTTTTTTAAATGATATTTCACTTATCTACCCAACGACAAAGTGGGATGTGATCGCCCACCACCTCTACTTTTATTAACAATAAACAGCTTTTTTGCTGATAACAACCCAAAACTCTAAATCGGGAGAAAATATAACAAAAATCTTTTTATAAATTTGGTAAGGCCAACTGATCAAATAACCGCCAACAAACCAATGTCGTTAGGTAAATATATAAATACTAAAGTACCTGCTATATCTGCGCCATTAATGCAACCAGCTTTATTTGTACCTACTGCTCAGTGATTTAATACATAAATATTCGAATGTACATAGGTAGATAATGTAATACCAAACTGATAGCTCGTTAACCAAAACATTCATTCACAAATATGTAATTTGTCCTCGCTAAATAATCCAATGAATCCTTTTAATCCATACGTATTAACATGCTGAATAAATTCAGATTACGCGAAACCTTCCCATGAATGTACAAACGATACCCCGCATTAGCTCGTTCACCAACCAAATATATGTCCATATGACATCATAATCCCATATGTCGGTATGGAGTCGGCACCAACTGCCACTGTCCGTTTTAATGACAGAAGTACACAAGTTGAATTAACAAACAAAAATCGAAACTAATTCCATACTCGATCCGTAATCCACAGCATAAACGCACAATTGTACATTGATAGTCCCACCCAAAAACAAATAAAAAAGACCCAAAGGCCACCATCATCAAATGCATATATGTTGTATATATTGCTACACGCACTAAAATTCCATCAATTAATTAGATCGACTAATGCCTACCCCATGGATTAATGTGCAGATAAGAAAAATGCATTTGATATATTATATGATTCAAAAATACACATCAACACTAAAAAAAAAACTCCGATCGAACGGAAATCCGATTGAGAATTGGGTCGATTCCAGCGATCGAAAGTGGGAGATTTTCTTACGCAAGACAGCATATACTGTGTCTTAGAGTTTTATATTATTACCAAGTAATGGAGCGCATCACAGTCATAAATGTATACCTAGTCCGCCTTCGCTGACTGCAATTTATGTATTCTCTTAACAATTTCCTTTGTCAAGGTTTTTTTGTAAGCCCACACATGTACATCACAGTTGTTTGTGTTTTCTTTTGGGCTTCTGGCAGTGTGCTGGCCATACGAATTTTGAATGGGAAACCGAGAAAATTGGCTGTCAAAACGTATGATCGCCTCCGCAACAGAAAGGTGGTGTGCCACATGGATATATGTATGTAACTATAAGCGAGTGTGTGTTGATTTTTTTGTGCGGTATTTTGACAATATTTTTTAGAAATGGATCTAGGCTCTGTACATAAATGCAAGTTTGTCTGCGGTGCCTTGAGCTGCAACTTTCAAATTGAGTAAGTAATTGTAATTGCAATTTGCATGTTTAATTTGTACGTTTAAGTACTTGCTATTAAGGCAGCAGCTCGTCATAAAGTAGTCTTAAATAAATATCGTTTTTTTAAAATGTTGACTTTGTTTTAATAATTACAACCCTCAGGTGGGTTGGGAACGCTCGATAGTTATATCGAGTAGGTAGGAAATAAAAAACCACTCGCAAACCAAACAACAACATGAAAATCCTGCATCCTAAACTGGTAACCAGGAGCAGGAAGCATCTTAGTGAGCGTCTCATTACTGGGGCGGCTCTTAAATTGTTCAAGGGGGCTCCAGACGAAACCACGGGATTGAGAGACCCGACATCCCTAGGTTAAGAAAAAGGTGTCGCAACTGCTGAGTATGCATGCAGGCACCAACAAAAAATACATACCTGAATTAAAAATGCAAACCAAAAAAAAAGAAACAACAATGCAGATACAACTAAGAAATAGAACAATAATAATGGTGCCATCCGGGAGCGACCAGGTAAGCTCTGCACCATGCACTGCAACTACAGAAGCAACAGTTCCAGCTGGTATAATAACCGAGGAAAAACTTAACTGGGCGATGGAAACTTTCTCCCCTTTTAAATCTCCTGGGCTGGACGGGATTTTTCCATTCATGCTCCAGAAAGCCATGTCAATTGTTATACCAGCTCTGAAGAGATTCTTCACGCGCTGCCTCGAATGTGGTCACATTCCCAGGGCATGGCGGGAAGTAAAGGTTGTCTTCATTCCGAAGGCAGGAAAGTCCAGCCATACGACTGCTAAGGATTTCAGGCCTATAAGTTTAACTTCATTCATCCTGAAAACCTTGGAAAAGCTTTTGAACGTTTTTATCCGCAGTCGACTTGACAATAATGTGATCTCAACGGCTCAGCATGCCTACATCAAAGGTAAAGGAGTTGAGACTGCCTTGCATGAGGTCACATGCATGAGTGCATCATAGAGAAATCCCTAAATGACAAAAAATGCACACTAGCAGCGTTCCTCGACATTGAAGGAGCATTCAACAATGTTAAGACGTGTGCAATGAAGAGAGCACTACTCAATAACAACGTAGACCAAACGCTCACCAATGTGATTGAAAGTCTGCTCAATGAAAGAAATATTAATGCAGAACTAGGTGGCATTGAACTTCAAGTGACAGCCTCAAGAGGTACACCACAAGGAGGAGTCATTTCCCCCCTACTCTGGGTCCTTGTCATAAATGAAATATTACTAAAGTTCGAAAAAAGAGGGGTCAAAGTAACTGCTTATGCAGACGATGTAGTAATACTTGCTACAGGCAAATTCCTACCGACCATAAGCGAACTACTAGAAAACGCATTACGAACACTTAGTATGTGGGCAAACCAATGCAGCCTTGGAATCAATCCACAGAAGACTGAACTAGTATTGTTCAGTAATAAAAGGGTGATTCCAAACTTCGATCCTCCAACTATTGAGGGTATACCCCTTAGGGTTGCTGAGAGTGCCAAATATCTGGGTATAATCTTAGATAGGAAGCTTAATTGGAAGCTAAACGTCAATGAAAGAGTAAAAAAAAGCTGCAAATGTGTTCTACGTATGCAACCGAACCTTCGGCAAAAGGTGGGGACTAAACCCCAAAATAATAATGTGGATGTATATACGGCTGTTGTGCGTCCAATACTTACGTACGGTAGCTAAGTCTGGTGGCAAGCCACAAACAAAGCTTCGAATCTCAAATTAATGACCAAAATACAAAGGCTACCATGTATAGGTACAACCGGCGCAATAAGGACAACACCTACTGCTGGAATGGATGCTATCCTCAACTTGCTACCTTTAGACCTATACATGCAAGAATCTGCAGCCAAAAGTGCCCTCAGGATCAGCCAAACAAAAAGCTAGAAACCCTACATAACGGGACACACACAGATTCTGAATAAATATGTGGGAGATGCGGTCATTTCTGACTACTTGTCTCCCCATCTTGACTTCGACATACCATTCTCCTGCTATTTCCCCAGCAGGGAGGAATGGAACACAGATGAACCCACAAAAGGAAAATCCATATCCATCTACACAGGTGGCTCTAAGATGGACCGTGGAACAGCTGCTGGAATTTTCTCTGTAGAGTTAAATATACACCACTCAATCAGATTACCTGATTACAGTAGTGTCTTTCAGGCGGAGGTTCTGGCAATCGCCGAAGCTGCCCATATGATGTCAATGTTAGCAATACCAAATAATAATATTAGCATATTTATTGACAGCCAGGCGGCTATAAAAGTTGTATCTGCTATCGAAATAAAACCAAAGATAGTTCACCGCTGCCGTGAAGAGCTTAAGGTTCTCTGCTCAAAGCACACCACGCGTCTCTGTTGGGTCCCTGAACGCAGTGACAAAACCGGCTATGAGATGGCTGATGAATTGGCAAGAAATGGTTCTGCTATGGATCAAGATCGGGCGATTAATTCAATCAAACCACCACTCTGTAATCTCAGAGAGTGGGTGGAAAATAGGACCCGGATTAAAGCGAACAACAGGTGGAAAGAACAAACTACCTGCGAACTACCACGGAAGCTATGGCCGGAATACAATCCAAGTCGGACTATCAAGCTTTTGTAATTTGATAGAACGTCGATGTATAAACTGGTAGGAGCCCTAACGGGTCACAACTTCCTAGGATACCACACAATGAAACTAAAACTCAACAATGACGATATATGCAGGGGTTTCGGCGACGAGGAGGTACACGAGGACACACCTCACTTCCCCTGTCAATGCCCAAGTCTCTGTCACTTGTGGAATAGAACACTTGGAAGATACTACTTCCATGGTATACATGAACTTTCAAAAATATCTTTATCTAATCTTAAATAAACGCATCAGGATGACTGGACAAGGTCGAGTAACCAAGAGGAAACACTATAGCCAACAACATCGGCTAACCCCCCAATAAGGGCATCACAATGGGTCCACATGGACCTAGCTGGGGTGCAGCAGGACTCGTGCTGATAAAATGGAAAGGCTACAAATTCTTTAGACTCTGAATGGCAACAATTAAAAACTACAACTCATTTTTTCGCCGTCTCGCCGATCGTGTAAACGAAATGTCTCATATTAAATTTATCAACTGATGGAGTACCACTACATTAAACATGTTCCATGGCCCGCTACACGTACAGTATATGTATATAGGAAAAAATATCATAGATGAAGGAACGCCCGCGCTAGAACCATAGCGCAGCGCCAAAGTGACATAATAATATTACAAAAACAATCTCTGGATGCTATTTTAATTACCTTATTACCTACCAATTTTATCACAATTGCACTTGCTCGGCTTCATTTTAATTTTGAAAACGTTTGAACCATTTTTTTTTTTTTTTGAAAGGTGGTTTTTTGTTTTCTTTCTCAATGCAACGGATGCTTTTGATCTGGATTGATTAATTTCCGTGAAAGGTATATTTCGTCTAGCACTTTTTGTGAAATCAGTAGAAATCGGTTATAACGATATCGAAGGGACCTCGGAATTTCATCGTTATAACCGATTCATCGTTTTATCCGGTACAATGAAAATAATGAAAAAAGGAAACTTTATTAAAAAAAATTGCTTCAAATGCTCAAGAAACTTGTTGAGGAAAGAAATCAGTAATTTGTGTTTGTTTTGCACATTTAGTTGAGTAAATAAAATTTCAAAGAAAAATTAATATGTACTGAACTCTTCGGAGATATGGAAATCGAACAGGGCATGCCATGAAATTACAACAATTGTACCGAATTTGTACCCACAAGCCTTTAAGTTCTTTGCTTCCATTGTAGTTCATATACCAGCCAACCCAGTTAAAATGGATCGCTAACAACAAAACTCGTACAAAAGCGTATAGGTAAGAAAACCAGCCATTGACATTGAAAAGTGCTCAAAAGTTCACTGTCTCGGATGGAAAACGCAAAGAAACTAAAAATCTTAATTGTTAAAAAAGCAAAGAACAGATGGTGATTGACAGTAATGGACTGGACAAATATTTGTCTGCAATATACCAACGCATCAACAGCATCACTCGCATTATATTATTATAGTGTAGGTAAGGTATATAAGAAAAATGGATAATAACAAAATCACGCTCGACGAATTGAGATTGTTTTATTGAGTTGCTATTGGAATAAGGAATGGCTCAATTAGTTTAATATCTTTTTCAATATTGCGTTGGTCGTTTTTTTTTCCATTGACAAATAGCAACCACGATCCACGACCACGACAAGCCAAACAAACATCAGCACACACTTAAAAATGCGAGTGTGCGAATACGTATAATGATACCTACTCTTCTGTACTATACATCTCTCGGCCTTAGTAGATTTATTGAGTTTGATATTTTCCCCGCTTGCTTGCAGCAAGCCCACTTGCCAACTCTGCCTCGTATACTGTAAGTTCATGTTCACGTCGTGTCGCCTCCAACAATAGGCAATGGCGGGGCTGCAGCCAGAACCAGAACCCGAGAGACCATATGTGCTATATCTTACCAACATCTATTTTAATATGTGTGTGACATACGAATAGGCATTAGGTAGGCAAATGAATAGCACACAAAATTTAAAAATAATTTTTTTCAGAGGCAAATAAAGCAAAAAATAAAAATGTTGAAACAGGGGAGAGACTAATCGTATCGAAAAGCTGTAGCTAGCTATAGGTACGCGTTCGCTGCTCTGCTGAATATTAGATAGGAAATTTAAAATGCGGGGCTTGAGGCATTTCGTGTGAGAAAATAAGCTATGTTTGAGGAGGAGAAACGCTCTATGGCTATGGTGAAAATGGGAAGCAATATATTTTTCTTGTTTTTGAGTAATGTGTGTTTTGATTGTAGCGACTGTGTTCGACTATAGTAGAGGATGGTTTCTTTTATCTTTTGATTGATACCTATTCGATAAACGGAATTTATTGCAGCTGTCACCTTTCATTGCGCACTTCATGTCCAAATAAGGATTAATTCATACTTATGTAGGTACAGTAATATTTTGCTTCTGGTCTTTTTCATATAACTAATGGAGATACCTAAATATTTTAAGAACTCGGGACCATGATACCTTGCAGTCTTATTATTTCCCAGGAAAACTAAATGTATGTAAAAAAAATAGCTCATGTACTTTCATCTTCAAATTTTTGGTTGCTCCCAGTTGCAAGACTTAGTCAGCAAAAAAAAAGACTAACCATAAATTGAAACGAATATATTTAAAGGTACTCTTGACAACAGGGATTTCAAAACCAATACTAAATAAAAAATAGGCAGACTCCAAGCCAGCGTTCCCGTTATACGCCTTTTTGAGTTTCAGGACCCTTGGCCCCAATTTTTTGAGAAACGATCAAAGTCCCTTTCCAATTTAAATAAGATTTTTATTCTTTATTGAACGAAAAAGAATGCAAACATATGAAAAGAAGTGTTTCGTAATTAATACATTTTTTGTTAAAAATAAATGTCTTTGTTGCTCTTCTGTTTTTGATGTGTAAACATCTAAGCGCGCGTTGTTTTACATATTATTGCTATTTTATATAGATGTCTATAGGCCACTTTTTTCGGCTCAGGCACCTTTTTAGTTCGCTTTTTGAAATTTTTCAGCGGTAACTCCGTCTCGCAGTTGAGAGATAACAACTACTTTTGTCAACATGCTATACAATTATATTAAGGACCGCCACATTCCTGCACACATTTAACTTTATCTTTGTGAAAGTTAGATATTTAAAAAAGAGCGTACACCTAGGAGAAGGAGTCTTATACTGTTTTGTACAATTATTTATATTTACTAGTATCGCTTAAGGTCGAAAAAATAGCTTTTATAAATACCTATGTATACTAAAAAACGTATCTACTACTATTTGTGTTATTTATTTATATACGTATTTTATAATCGAATAGAGCGACATCTATATATCGAAAAAAAACACATATGGTAATACGGTGGCGACAAATAATAAATAATTTCCCTAAATAAATTTCTTACAATTTATTGCTTAATATTAGGGGCAGGTAGATTGCATACCTTTATGGGTAAATGATTCTCTCTAACAGGTTCTAATCTAAGATGATTGAATACGTTACTATGGAAACATGACGGCGACAAATTGATTGTCACCAAAATCCTTTTACTAACTGTTTTGTATGGGGAAGTCATAACTTGATTTTACCACTCTTAATGGCGACATATATACCCACGATTTTGTGTTTGTGCACTTATGTGAAAAATATCAAACAGTGTTAAACGACATTACAAAACGGGGAAATAACTTATATGCTTATTATTTTCCGGGCTTCATAACACGTGGAAATGTCTTGCTGAAACCACATGTCATCTTAATTCATATCAGATGTGGCAAAAGCATGCCGTTTAAACTATTATTATTTGTTTTACCTGGCAAGCTGCATTTTCAAAAAACCATGATGGCATCAGCCAAAGACCCTCTACAAACGGTGGAACGTCATGGATACAGCAATTTTGACGAATACCTGTCAAGATGAAAAAAAAGTCTCATCGCTAGATGACTTTGTTTCAAAAAATAAGCATAATGTGCACTATTTGTTGCTCTATGCGTTGCACTCTTAAACAGAACTTTATTTCTAATAAACCAGAACTTTACCGCACAAATGGGACAAGCTTCAAACAATTTGGTTCTACTTACCATACCACCAAAGATTACGAACTGTATTATAAATTTTCTTGCTTGGAAAATGGAAATGACTATAATGGCTTTCAACTCAATCCTGCTTGGAATAAATTTTGGACGAGTTAGAGAAGGGTCAATAGCGCGTATAAATAATTTTTTTTTTTTTTTTTTTCAGTTTTCTTGAAATAAAAGTTGTGGAAGTACGTCCAAAATGACACATATGGGTAAAATGACATACTAGCCTTAACTCCAAATGTGACACACTTGCAGCACTAGATGCTATCTTCCATAGTAACTTCGATGATATTTAAAATCCTGTCAAAATGGCAGCTCCGTTAATACCCGTGAGTCAGTGCCAAAAATCAAAAAGTATTTTCAACAGCAAATATTTTTTTTTTGGTTTTAACTTCTTTTTGTGTTTTGTTGAATTTTCTGCAATTTTTGTTTAATTTTATTTATTATATCGATAGTTTATGACAAAACTTAGAAAATTAGTTAATTCTGTTCAATCAAATCAGAGTTTTATTACAGTTTATTTACAAAATTTTGTCGAAATTACGATATGGACAAAATGACATACCATAATTATGGACTAAACGACATAGGTATATGCATGTGAATTCAGGGAATACAGTTTTAATTGTAGTTACAAATACAAAAATGCAACGCGGATATAAAAGAACATCGAATCGCTAATCATGGAGTGCTGAGTCAATGGAGAAGGTTATTGAAGCTGTCAAGCGAAACATAATGGGATGGATCTTAGCAGCTAAAACGTTTGGGGTTCCTCAGGCTACGCTAGAAGACACGCATTGGGAGAGAAAAAAATCTTAAGCCCCAATACTAAAGAATTAGGACGATTCGCCTTGACTTTTCCACCTTTTGTAGCAAAAAAGACTTATCGAACTTATCTGACTGTATGTCATTATATAGGTGCATATCAAATATGCCATTTTGTCCAAAACATATGGACAAAATGGATTTTGATATTGGTTTGGAAAACAATTTATATCTTTTAGTTCGTATTTTTTTTTTAATTTAATCACCATTGTAAAATGTTCGCAATAAAATTATGAAGATATAATAAACATAACAATTGCTATATCTCTTAGAAATAATATTCTATGAATTAAAAAGCTAGCAATATGTCATTTTGGACGTACTTCCCTACTTATTTCAATCCCATTTTTTTAATGTACTGGGATACAAAATTTACAGCCACGTTCAACAGATCGAACTAAGAGTTTCAAAATGAAAAACCAACAAAAAATAATTGAGTATGGCCACGTTTAAGCGTTTCGTTTCCTATAAGACGTGCTAAAAGCTGCTAATTATTTATGCAATAACTTGCACCAATTAATGGCGCAACATGTAACTATGTGAAATATCTTATTTAATTTTCAGCCTTTAGTTAGTGTCTGTTGGATGTCTCTCGGATGTTTAACTGTTTAAGTCACCATAAGCAGAGTGGCCCAAGTAACAATTTTGTGAATATGAGTTTATTGCAACAATCCCTACAAAAAATTCTTATTTTTAAAGCCAGAATGGCCCAACATTGGTTTTCTTATAATATCATAGATGGCACCATTCAAATTGTTTTGGCATTGTAAATTTTTTTGAAACATCAGGAGACTACAGTGACCCAATTCACTTGGGTCTGACATCGTCCTGCTGTTTGGCTTTAGCTTATGGCTCATGTGACTTGGGCCACTCTGGCTTTAAAAATTTGAACTTTGAAAAAAAATTCTGTCTCACGCGCTCTCAATTTGTTAACTGTTCAAACGCAGATTACAACTATTATGGAAGTGTTTTGTGTTTACTTTAACTATTAATATTAGCTGACAGTATATTTCCTTAATTTTCTATGCACGGAACGCACATTGTTAAGTTTTCTTTAGCTAAGGCCCATTTTATTCACTATCGTTCAACTTGCCGATGACTCCGAGGTTGATCAACTTCGGAGTTGATTTGAAAGAGAGAATTGAGCGGCAAGTTGAAAATTGCTTTTATTCACTACTTTAATTCTCAACTCCGCTGTTGAAATTCAAAAGTTGGTCTACTTGCAGTTTCTAAAATATCCCTGGGATATTTGTGACAGATGACACACAATAGGTCTGTTTTTTTACTTTTAAATCTTAAGCTAGGTATGTTCAGTTAATATTTTTTTTTGTTTTCATTCGGTGGTGAAGTCTTGATTAAGAAGCACGTAATAATAAAACAATAAAAATGCAAAAATGCAACAAAAAGATGCAATTGCGATTATTTTGGCCGCGTACGTATTTGAAAGCAGAGAGGAAGATGAATAGATACACAAACTTCGGCGTGTTTGGACGAAGGGTTGAGTGGCGAGCATTTCAGCGTCGGAGCGGCTGAAATGCTTCCCCTATCTATCGGGGCAAATTTTTGGTAAATTCATTTCCATACCTGATTCAATGTACACAATGCACAGAAAACACCAGAGGCCTGGGATTCTGTTGCTACCAAATTTAACGAACTGTGGCAATTTCGAAACTGCATTGAAGCAGTAGATGGAAAGCATGTGGTAATGATCGCACCACTCTATGGTGACAGCATATTTTATAATTTAGTTTATGTCTTCTGCAGAATATTTATATTAAAAATAATTTCTGAACAAAAAGTTTTTATCTTAATATTAGCGAAAATAAACAAGAAAAAGATAAGACAAAAAGCAACTAAAAAGGATCATAAACATTTCCAGATACTTTTACAAGCATCATAAAACAGAAAATACAAAATATACCTAAAAGAAAAAGTTATTAGGAAGGATCATAAATATTTCTAGATCTTTTTGCAAAGGTCATAAAAGGAAGAATATCTACAAATGACAAAACAAAAAGCCATAATATAAAGGATCATAAACATTTCCAGATGTTATTGCAAGCATTATAAAACGGAAAACAGAAATTGCGCTCGTCTTCTTCGGTGCGCGAATCAGACGATGGCCAATCTTCCCAAAAATAGTGTGAACGATACATCGTTTAAGTTTCAAATATTAATATTTTGATTTGAAGTTCGCACAGTCACAGAAATGTTTAACGCAATAAACACAAAGAACAATAATTATGAATGCTCTTCACGTCTGTACTATCCTACCTCTCCATTAACAATGCCGTTCAGCCACACATCTCCTTGTGCATTGTGTTTGTGTTTTGTGTTATTGTAATGTCGACTCTTATCTTCCGCATGCGGTCTCTCTCTCCGATGTACAAATGAAAACCAAAAATCTGACATTTTTGACGTAAAAATCCCAAGTTTGCTCTACAACGTCTACTATTTCGGGGAGTTGAGAAAACCCACAGTTGATTAACTTTCGGTTTTCTCAACTTCGGAATATCCAAAGTTGAGCGAGTCAACTTTGAGTGAATAAAAGTAATTCTCAAGTTGAAAATAAAAATCCCCAAGTTATGTTCAACTTCGAGTGAATAAAATGGGCCTAAGGATATTTATATCAGTCAATGTGAGGAGGAAGATACTTACAGTTCTGCAATAATTATGTAAGAATTTCAGTTATAAGTTCTCTGTTTGGCCATTTTAACCATTACTAATAAACTTATTACTAATAAATAGTTGTGTTTGGCGTTGATAATACAATAATTAGCATTCAAAAAAAATTAACTTATCATCGCAAAGGAACTTCATTTAAGGAAAGCAGACGCTGCTAACAACAATTTAAAACTGTAAATGAAAACTGCAAAACACCGTTATAATCTTTGATTTAATGAAAACACTTCCGACACCAGTTATTTCAACTGGTATCTGCTATTATTAGCGTCAGTAGGTGTGGACGTACAGTTTTGGAATTCACAATGCTGGCACCGACGACGTTTTCATGAACGTATAGGATGGATCTAAGGCTTCAAGAGGACCGCAAGAAATAGGGTCATGCCTCCTAAGATATATCAGACAAAGATATATCAGACAAAATGTACACACAAAAAAGCTCATAATGTATTCGGAACAGTGCGGGGGTCAGAACAGAAATATAAAAATTGCAGCTTTATGTATGCATATTGTCTCAAGTCCACTATACACAGTGGAACTTATAGACCACAAATTAACGGACAGTGGACATTCCTATTCATCTTGCGACAGAGCCTTTGGCTTAGTAGAAAAGCAAAAGAAATATTTTCTAAACATATACATTCCTGAGCATTGGAACGATGTTATATTAGCAGCGAGGAAAAGGAACCCTTTTCAGATTGTGGAAATGAAAAGAGAAGACTTTATATCCACAACATTTAAAAAAATATAACGAACAGAAAGATCAGCGTTAATCGGAGTAAGGTCGAATGGCTTAAAATGCAATGGATGCATTATGATAAAATGCAAGTGTTCTCAATGTTCTTCAAATACTCCAAAAATCCAGAAGCTCTTTTGACAGAAGCCAATTTTAGCAAGAGGACATCTCAAGACAGTTAAAGCTTGAGTTTTTTTATCCAGATGGTAAAAAAAATATTCGTAATTTTCTTTGATCTGTTATGCGAATTGAATCAATATGTTTAATATAAAGATACTTTGTTATCTTCACTGAAAATATAATTTGAACTATTTTGGCTCATATCCACAAAACTTGCTTTTGCTGTTGGGCCACTCTGGTTCTGGTGGCCTCATTTTAAGTCACTCAGGTAAGTAGAGTAGGTCTGTGAAATTGTGAGCTGCCTCCCAGTTTCAGATTTTTTTATTTGTGCTTGTTATCATTAAACTGATTGTAACAAAATATCGCTGTTTGCTTAAGCTTCCAAAAAAATATTCGGTGTTCGATTAAGAATTTTGTTAACAATACATATTTAAAAATCAGGATACAAAATTTGTTCTAAAATTTGATTTTCCTGAAGTGATTCCAGGCTTTCAAAAATGCTATTGTACTTTATTGTAAGTGTACCTTTTTCTTTTTTTTTTTTTTTTTTTGAAACTAATCCTTCCGTCTAAACAGACCCAGATAGACCGTTATCATTATTTAGCGCCCAAGTTGTCGTAGGCGCAGCTGCTTATTGGTAAGTGTGTTGAATTCCCGGAAAAACACGTTCGACAAACATCCGAGAGTGTTACTGTCATGAAAGAGCTTCCTAATTAGGCCTTTGGACTCGGCATAATGGATCCCTTTCATTCATCCCAATAATGAAAAACTAACACCAAACTAAATGATTATACGCCAAATATTTATTTATTTATTTTTGTCATCCTAATGAAATGTAGACAGAGATAGATCAATTTACTCGTTGGGTGAGGAGTAGGGACACAAAGGAGCTATATTAATCCTAGCAGAATTTGACTTCGTGACTTAGATTTAAAGGAGCGCCTCTCTTCCGTGATAACATAGGTATGTGTGACGAAACATTGAATTGCCAACAATGTCCGTAGCTGCATTTACTTTATTTTTTTATAGTTGATTTTTTTGTTATGGAATAATAAACAACGCAACATTTCACAAAAAAATATTTTTCGATATGTAAAGCCATGTGTAAAATATGTTCCAATTTCATCATTGAATTATTTATTTCAGTTGATTGGAAGCCATTCATGCAGTTTAAAAATGACAAGAATGCATGGAGTAGGAAACATTGAAATCATACTATAGTTCTGTTTTACGTATGGGTATGCATGCATATATTATGTTAAATTTGTTTTCAATTTCAATTATACGGGCGTGAATAATTCATACACATTTAACTTGTAAATTAAATTCATTCCCATGAACTAAAAGAAGAAAAAAATAAAATGTATTCAACTTAATGGGGGTAGGTATGAAGTTATTTATGCATTCATATTCATACACATCACTTTTTATGTTAAAACAGTTTTAAATTAATTAAAAGAGTGTGTATCATCACTTTAATAGTCAATAGAAGAAATAGCTCTTTAATAGCAAATATAATTTAATTGTAATAAACCTTAACCTCATATAACAAGAAAATAAAGCAAGTATATTTTTTTTTGTATCTATTCACTTAAATAAAACAAAAAACGTGCCTCTATTATAAGTAATGGAGCAAGCCTGCCGTCAAATTGCAATAAAAAAGCCAAAAAAAAGCCAATGTATTTTATTTTTTCTACGGCAATAAATTCCACGCAAAAAACTGGAAAAATGTATCCAAAAGTTAAGTGAAAAGTTGGCCTTAAGACATCCTTTTTTCCCGATTTACTAGAGTTTATCCAATATCCTTTTTCTCTATTGATTCTGCTTATAAATGTTAAACGCTGATTCGAAATAATTTTGTTGAGCACCCGACCTGGACCGATAAAGACAATAAGGAGTCTCATAAAAAATGCCACTTTTTCATAACTCAAAAATATATTCCTTATTTTCATAACTCAAAAATATATTTCTTATTTAGAAAAGAAATAAAGACCTAAAGATTAGTACCTATGAACTTCCAACATGAAATACTAACACTAACGCATATTTAGATTTACTCGATGTTCACATAATATACATTAGTTGAATAGAAAAACATGTGGGTTTCATTAATAAGTAGGTATGGTCATAGTTGGCAAGGTGACTAGACTTGCTGTAGATATTACCTACTCAGTTTGAGAAAATCTACATATCAAACACGTTTAAATCGGTCTTCGCCAAGGTTACGGTAAACATTTTAATAAAAACATAGTAGAATTTGAATGAAAGGGATTGGTGAATGATGAAATGACGTGGTGGTCGAAGATGAGCTCAAAGGTGAGACACTCACGTGCTTGTTACCAACTAATCGATTCAGGTAGTTGTTTCTATTTCGAACGAGAAACTCATGCATATAGTTTAGTAGCATCGAAGGTAAATATGATCCAAACTGGGCATTAAAAATGTTGAAGTCGATGTCGGAAGACGGGACAAAGAAAATGATGATGTTGACCTATTCATTTTCGAACATCAATATTTTTTTTTTCATACTGCAAATGCAATATATTGTATTAACGCATCTTCGACAAAGCATATGAGAAATGTCCTAGATAGAATGGGCAAAGAGGATATCATTGGTTATCAATCAGGAAGTATCCTATACGACACTATATCTGGAAACGGGTGTTGGCTTACAGATTTTGCTGGGGGGCGTTACATAACTTTAGCTAGCACACGTTTCCCTTGCTTAATTCGTGTTAGTCGGATTAAATTGCTACCTTAGGTCCATAGGTCATGTCATGGGCAAACATCAAACGAGATGTATCAAAACCCTGCTGAAAGGACTGACGCAAGAGAGGATACCGCCCACTAACATCATGGAATCCTTCTGGAAAACAGCTGACGAGGATCTCCACCAACCACTTGGAGAAGTATGAGCGCCCATCACAGAAGAGGAGATTGCAGCCTGACGACCCTCTCTATCCACATCACTCGAACCAGATGGAGTCACCGACCGACAGCTACGTGCAGTCCCTTCAGAACGAGTTTTAAATCCGTCATATTGTGAAGGAATAAGCCACCCGAACACCTCAACGAATCGAAAACAAGCTGAGCTCGACCGAACTATGGTGACTACCGGCCCATCACTCTCACTTGAACAATACCTCGACGGCATCCTTTCGAAGAGACTCGCCTCCGCTATCGATCTGGACGCAAGATAGCTCCGGTAGACCAAGGAGGACTGGGAGTCACCGCCCTATGCTGGAAAGCCCCCCAACGGTGAGCGGATAGGCTAACAAAGCTGCAATTACCCAACCTGAACGCGAGCAGTACAGCGAATGTCTATACCTAGTGAGGGAGATTGGCAGGATTACGTCACTTCTAAGGGCCGAAGATTAGACTCTGATCAGCATATACTGGAGCACTAGGCTACACCGACTGATTGACGGACACGGGCTACGGGAACGGCTGGCAACGAAAAACAATCTCACGCTGATATCAGGGAACCAACCAGACTCCTCACAGGCAGGGACTACGTACATTGTGTCAAGGTCTGGATCACTGCTCTGCCAACACGATCCAGAACGACACGAGGTAGGACCGCAGAGAATCGACAATGTAGAAGAGGCTGCCAGGTACCCGAAACCCTTAACCATGTAGTCCAGCAGTGTCATCGCTCCCACCAGAACTCGGTAGATAGACACAACAGCGTCATTTAATAAAAGACTCCGCACGTTGGAAGAACAACCTATCGCCACGCCAGAGGGACTCAGGAAGCCGGACATCGTAATCGCCACCTCGCCCGAAGACATCATCATCGATGCGCAGGTGGTTACGGATGGAAGACACGTAGTGAAGTCAGATCAGATCCCTCCTTCAGGTAGACGAAGTGCTAGTTGTCACCGATACGCTATAAACTGGCTAGGAATATGGGCGAGTAGTAGTGTGAACCAGCTACTAGAGCACGGTGTCATAGCAAAATCCGACTCGGCCCTGATCAGCAAAGTGATGATAGGAACATATATGTGCTTCCAAGAGTTAAACAGAACGACAATAAGAGAATGGAACCCAGGATGATCCCCATCCCTACTCCTTTCCACACTCCCTCTTACCAAGCTGCTTATGGTCTCAGGCAAAATACAGAACGGCCATTTGATGGAATTTTCAAGATTCGCAACGTCATAGATTTAGTGACGCGCATGAATGGATTAACGATTAACTTTTGAAAAAATACAGCTTTTGTATATTATGCATTTCATAGAGTATACAAATCTTTGGATTCGTTTGCTTAATTATACAAAAATCGTAAGCTTTGACATAATAAACCTTAAAATGGCTGTAATTGCAACTATTTTCCGTAATTTTAATACTTAAAAAAATGTAATCGAGCATTACCTTTCTCCGCTGAGATATTTTTAAAGAGAAGGCAAATTTTGACCATTTCATCTTGATATTATGGCGATGGCGAAATGTATAAAATCGATTCCGCTGTCAGTTCAAAAGCAACATACTTTTACTTAAATGTATTTATATGTTGTACCTGCATTTAAAAATGCGTTGTTAAATATGTACTTGTTTTGGCAGGCCCAATAATGCGTAGGTAAAAATAATAGGTGTGTGTAAACTGATACCTCAATACCAAGACAGGTTTCGCTGATCTTTCCATTATATTAGAACAATTTAAAGCACATGTTGTACCTTCGAGTAGATATCACGGACACAGTCTTTTATTTTTTGCTCTTTATTTCGCCATTATCTGCAGATTGCAGTTCGGTGAACATCTCCGATTGTTCTCACTTCACTCGCTTGTCTATAATATTGCTTCACATGACTGACTCACCTTTCAAACAAGAGACGGCGTTGTTTTATATTGTTGAGCAAACTTGTTTTGCGAAAGGGGAAAAAAATCTAAACAGATAAAAATAAACAAATGCTGAGATCACTCACCGTCTACGTTGCTATTCCGCTGATATAAGTCTGCTGAATATTAGAAAAACAACTGGTAGCTTGCAGAGGCTTGAAAGACTTCAAAGTGCACTTTTTAGTACCTATTTACTTTTTATTCTCAACAACACACTAAACAACACTTAATTTAGCTCAAATTTTTAAATATGTATACCGCATGCCGGCTGAGATTTTTACAATCTGCCTTATATTAAAACAAAAATCACCGGTAATTCAAATTTTTCAACACAAACGGTTAAAGATATTTAGCAGCCATAAATATTTTTGTGGGGGAAAATAATTATTTACCTTACTATCGAAAACATAAATACAAAAACTCGTTTTAAATGCTCCCGTCAGCTTTGAGAAACTGTTTCGTAGAATTTTCGAAAATAGATTTTTATTTTTATTTTTAACATATTTCGTGAAAAAGGCAGTTTTAGCTTTTTATTTACATCACACTAATACAATGAATTTCGAATGGCTTTCATCGTAAACGCACTCTGAATGCACTTGGGAGATAACGCAAAAACCGTCTCGAAATGATTCTAAATAAAACACATCTTAATGAAGTTTGAAGGATTAGGAGCCATAGGCACTTCCAAAAGTGGGGCAACAGGAAATTGATTATAACAGTTGGTAGAACAGTACCGCTAATGAAGCGCGCCCACACGACCGAAAAAAAAGTCGAAGAAGAAATTTTACAGATGCGACATACGACCGACGCTCGAAACTCTCACAATATTACTGAGTGCAATGGGGGGTAACTTGCTGTAGAGTGCTCCATCGACAGCATAAAGTGCAAAAGTTGTGTATTTTATTTTTCATGCGCGCCCTGCGAGAGTGCAAGAGCTTAGGATCCACAAAGTCTCAAACAAACACGACACACACACACTATCGAAATGACAGTGGCAGTGGACTGTGGTGTCTGTCGTCGCTTTCTTCTTGTTGTGGCGACTATTTGAGTTTGTTAACAAATTGTGTGTGAATAGATGATGGAGCTGCAGATGTAGATGTACGAGTATTATACAATAGATACAGTTATATGATTATGATGTGGATTGTGGACTATGTTCATTGTGTGGTGTTGGTGTAGGTTCAAAACACGACCAACAAGTTTCTTTTGCATGTCATGATACGAAAATCGCATGGGACAAATCACTTCCCCGCTTTTTGACCAACTATATAATATACAATTATGGCAATCCCATCTATCACTATGGCGACGTTAAGGTTGATTGAGAAAGTGCCGGCGTAATACAAATGTAATCCACATCTACCACACTACGCCTACAGTAAGGGAGCACACATAATTGTTATTTGCCATATGCAAGTAACTTATTATTTAATTTAGTTTATTATTTCAATTATTCTAATCTTTCCAAATTTAAAAAAAAATGCCTAGGTAGTGTTTCTTGTGACATTGGCTAGTTTTGTGATAATAACTTTGACAGACCTTTGCAGTTCGAAATGGGCAGCAAAGAAGATATAAATGCATACCTAGACCTACACATAAAATAATTCATGATATCAAAGATTGAAAACTTAATTTAACAGCATCTTACGGAAACAGGGACAGTGCGTATAATATGTAGATAATGCTTTCTAATGCTAGTAAGGAGGAGACTTGTTTTAAAAAAGTCGCACAACTGGGGAGCGTGAACTTGGCACCCCAATGCTAATATTTTTTTTATAAAGTTCCGGGCCATTTTATAAATTTGTCTTATTAGAATATTTTGAAGCTCATTGTGCACCTTATGGCAATCGTATCAGAACTCTTCGGGACGCCGAAAAATATTTTAATAGTTCAATCTGCTTATGTTTATATTTTCACAAACAAATAAAAAAAACTAACAAACGAACATCACTTTTAAAAATATTCAACACCAACTATAGATAGATATATACTTTCTAGTTATCGCAAATATATCAGAGTTATAAATTACGACCACTGTGGTAAACGGTGGATAATGGTCTTGGATATTCAAGCTTTTTATCGCATGTTGTAAATACAAAAGCTGCCAATTTCTTTTGAAGTGAAACCTTCAATTTGAATTTAGTTATCTTATATATCGTCGGTTGACAAGAAAAACTCACTAAGTGTAATATAAGATATTATCTTTATTTATTAAAAAAAATACAGAATGTAAACTTGAGACGTAATTGTATCTATTATTATCTCTTTAGTGATTTTTTTTTTCAAAAATGGGGTAACACAAAATCTATGCATTTTTTTCTGCATTTATGTCGGCTGTTTCAAAGCCTTCAGCAGTTGCTCTTAATGTGTTTGTTTGTTGCCATTCTCTTTTTTGCTAAAAAAAAAAGAATAGGTACCTATACCATGAAATGCTCATCATACGAAATTTGACAGTTAAGCCGGAACCACTGCAGTGGTCCTAGATTAAGGGGAAAAGCGCCAATTTTGGCGCTTTTTTAATGAAAAATAAAGAAAAAGGGGAAAACGAGGTTAAAGCTTAAAAAAAGGGGAAAAAATCTAAATCTATTTGAAACTTTAATTGCTTAAAAGCTAAATTTAAACGCATTTCCATCACAAATAAATTTCGAAGTTTACCCAGAACGCAATGTTCACACCAAATATGAAAGAAAACTGCCCATCGAAGGTCTACGTTAGAATTTTTATGTATCTGAATGCACTCACTCGTTTTGACGTCTTGTCTAAAGGAAAGAAAATCATTTCAAATTCAAATTTCAAACTGAATGGAAGCAAAATGGGTGAGTCAATAATATTTTTACATATTTCTTTGATTTGTTTATCTTATGTAAATAATTCAATAGATAAAAGAAGAAAACTGTATTCCGATTCCAGTAGCTCAGACGCAGATGACCCAAACACGAACAAAAGCCGAAGTAAATACATAAAGCAGTGGGAAAGTTTACCAGAATTTAAGAATTGGCTGTGTCAGGAGGAAAGAGATCAAACTGGACCATCAACATCTACTCCCAGAGCATTTTGTAAAGTCTGCAGAGTTTCTCAAATTTGAAAAAAATTCGGAGTTACAAAAACATGCCCGGACACAGAAACATATTCGCAACGCAAAAGCAAATATAGTAACGAGTAAGCAGCCAAAAATGTCCTCTTTTATGTTTTATAAGAAAATCAAGTGAACAAAATGCAAAAGAAACCGAAATAAAACTGTGTGCATTTGCTGCTGAGCACAATCTACCCTTCACGCTTCACTACGTTTGACCATCTTGCTGGGCTTTTAAAGAACATATTCATCGACTCGGATACAGCAAAGAACATAACTTTATCCAGTACTAAGGCAACTGCTATTGTAAAAAATGTAACTGGAAAGTTTGGATTCCATAAATTGCTTTCAATTTTAAAAGAGCAACAATTTAGCATAATTATTGACGAATCCACAAGTTAGTATTGATTCAAAAAAAAACCTTGTGGTTGTCTGTAGATATGTTGAGAATTTTCAAATAAATGAAAGCTTTTTGACAATTATGGAAGTGCCTGAAGCGAACGCAAAAACATTATTCGAAAAAATTGTATACTTTTTCGAATGTAACGATATACCTTTGTAAAAAAAAATTTAGTTGCGTTCTCATCAGACGGTGCCAGTGTGATGGTCGGTAAAAATAATTCTGTTTCAAAATATCTTAAAAACATGATTCCGACTTTGTTTGTGATGAGATGCGTGTGTCACTCCTTTCATATTGTGGCAAGTAATGCATTACAATTATTCATACGTCATACCAGATGAAGTTGAAATATGTTGTCGTGAAATATACGCGCCTTTCAATTGTAGTGATAACGGCAGCATATTTTAAAAGAATTTCAAGTGTTTTGTAATGTGAAACCACACAAAATGCTCCATCTATCACAAACGAGATGGTTATCTCTTCATGCGGTCATTAAAAGACTTATTGAGCAGTTCCAAGCCTTGCTTTTGTACTTTGCTGGAACTTATTTGGAGGACACTGTTAATAAAAAACAATGTACAAAAATTTATCGCTTATTAGAAAAACCAACCACAATTCTTTATCTTGATTTCTTGAACTTTTTTTTGCCATTATTTAAGAAACTTAATTTAGAAATGCAGTCTGAAGATGTTAAAATTCACATTTTATACGAGCGCATAGAACTTACTCTTAAAACAATTGCCGACTGCTTTCTAAATAGCTATATAGATAGCCTTTCGAATATTTTTGAAATTGATTTGTGTAACGACGAAAATTTTGAAGCTTTGGAAAATTTGTATCTAGGTCCAAATTTATATATAAAGCTAGAAAGGTCTGATTTAAATAAAGCAGAAAAAAATAATTTTAGAGATTGCTGCAGGAATTTCCTCGTAAAGTCAGGTAAAGAAATTTTGGAACGCTTCGATTTTTCGAAAGAGGGTGAAGTTTTTAAGCTTCTCAGATTTATAAGCCCGTCATCCCTTAAAAACAAAACGGTAAATTCATTAGGACCTCTTTCTAAATTTTTTGCAAATATTTTTACGGAAAGTGATTGGGTGGAACTCGATCGTGAACATCGATCACTCCGAAATTTAAATGTAAAAGATATTCCATCCGAAAATATTCAGCAATTTTGGAAAGACGTCTTTAACATTAAATTGGGTGATGAAACTGAAATGTTTCCAAACTTGAAAAAAATAGTTTCTTTTATATTTTGTCTTCCACATAGTGGAGCTGGTGCTGGGGCCGAGAGAATTTTTTCAGCAATCAATTTAAACAAAACGAAAATTAGAAACAGACTGGACAATCCCACATTAAGTGGAATTTTATACTCGAAAACACTTCTTAAAAGAAGTAAATGTGTAGAGTTTGAAATTGAGAGTGATTGCGTTAAGCTACATAATAGTAGCATGTACAAAAGTTAAATATATTAGTTATTTACACTTATTTTAAAGCACAGTGAAGTCTAAATTTTTGTGATTTAGTTTATGAATTTATTTTTATTTCTTTTTAAGTTTTTATTTTATTTTAGGTTTTTATAGAATTAGCATGTACAAGAGTTATATATATTAGTTACTTACACTTATCTTAAAGCACAGTGAAGTCTGAATTTTTGTGATTTAATTTATGAATTTATTTTTATTTCTTCTTAAGTTTTTATTTTATTTTAGGTTTTTATAGAAATTTATGCGGTTGTATCAACGCTTAACACCGAAGAATAAAGGGGTGCGCGAATTAGTCGTAGATATTTTCTGACGCTGGTGTGCTGCATGTTGTCGTTCAATGAAGCCATTCAGATTATTTATCATGAAGGTCAAAGGTGGAGGGGACTGCTACACCTACTGTAACCGTTTGCCTTCCAGAGGAGACGCAGGGTGACAGTCCGTCTTAGAGAAATAAAACTGGTTCGGAGCAAAACGGGAGATTGATTTGATCTATGCTCTTATACATACCATCGGAAATTTCAGGGGTGTACTAAATATTTGTTCATAAGCCGCTGCTAGTCGATATGCAATGAAGTTATTTAGGCTCTGTAAATGGTTTTCTGATGCATCCATCGTCAATACGAGAAAGTTCGCTCATGTTTTCAAGAAAGTAACATCATAAGTTAGCTTTGCATGTCTTCCTACATCCTCTCCTCTCCTAAATGTTTTGGTTAATGCTGTAGAAGCCGATATTAGAACGTTGTTTACACTGAAGAAAAAGGTACATCGATTTTCATGGGGAAAAGCACGTTGAAAAAAAATAAACTGGATATAAATCGGTAGTGAAACTTCCAAAACAAAAAAAAAAATATTTTAAATTTTTAAAGCAATTGTTGTTGTCAATTATTTTAGTTATTTTCCAAGCAAATTGTTGTTGTCAACAATTAATTTTTTTTTTTTTTTTAAATATAACCTACCTAATAAGTTTGTTTATGTTTACTATGTTACATTAAGTGACTTTTTGAAATTTTAGAGTAGATACGTTAAATTGTTTGATGGTATTTGAGTCCATCATTTTTTGTCTCTCAAGGTCTCAAATATTTTCAGGATCCTTGCTTTAGTATGTGTTGAGTTGTTGAGCTTTTTGAGTTTTCACGTAGGGGTTGTTGTCACTTTTTTTGAATTTGAATTTTTGAATCCCTGGAATGTTTCGGGCTTATCTCTACACAATTTGAAATTAACGGCCATATTATTCACTCCTGGTGTAACGCAAGTATAATCTAATTTTACACCCGACCATTAATCCGCATTTATTAAACCCGACAATTTAAACCTATGTCCATATTATTCACTGAAAAACATGCATTAAACCCGTTGGATTAAAGATGGATTTAAATGCGGATTTAAAACAGTTTAAACCGTTTTTAATCCGTTTTAAACCTGCGTAAAGTCAAAATTCTCATTTATTTTTTGTCACATTTTATTAGATTTTTTTTTGATTTGTTTTGTGTCAATAGTTGTTTTTTCATTTCCTTTTAACTTTATGTAAAATAAAAGGAGAAAGACAGAGATGAATGATTAAAAGAGATGGAATGGATATCTTTCGTACGTCTATCCCCCCAAAGCCCATTTGCTTACATAGTTGTTTTTGTAATTTCAGACCCCGTCTGTGAATACGCGTGACCAACAATAAAGAATGTTGCTATTTATTTTATTTCACTTTTTTATTTCTTGCCTCATACGAGCAAAGAAATGTCAAAAGTGTAACCTAAACCAAAACAGTGAATATTATGTTATTGAGTTTTAACCCAGGTTAAAGTACTTAAACTGGTCTCCGGAGTGCGGTTTAAATTTAATCGGATTAAACGCTGTCAAGTTTAAAAAAAACTTGGTTAATGTTCGGGTTTAACGACTGCATATTATGGACTTGGGTTTATTTTTGGGTTAAACTCACTTAAATCCGCATGTAAACTTTAACCCGAATTAAAGGGAGTGAATAATAAGAGTCGGCTCAGTTACAATTTGTTGCGCAACCTCGATCAACCGAAACTTTGTAACGGATCCCGTATGATTGTGAAAAATCTTAAGTCAAATGTTTAAAGGCAAACATTCGCATTTCCCGGATGAATACCCGTGTTTCTCACATGGCCAATTGTATGTGGCGTGCTCACGTGTGAGCAAACCTTCCGCTTTGCAATTTAGTGAATAAGCGGAAGGTTGGCCGATACGGCAATCATTGCGGTTTGATTGGAACACATCCAAGGTTTTGGTTTGGTTTGTAAGTCAAGTAGATAATTGGAAAATAAGCATGACGCACAGTTGCAAATAAAAATTTTAATTGCGACTTTGATGATGTCTAGGGTAAACTGTCCAACCAGTGGACCAATTTGCGTTTGACTAGATTTAGTTTATAAATTATTTGTTTAATCTTTAAACGGTTTGAAGGTACTTATTACATGCTTTATTAGCTTCGAACTTCAGAAAGATCGTAGAAAATACTAAATTTTTAGTTTTTTCAGACGCACCTCAAATGGTTCCCTGTGTACTAGAGGGTGGACACAGTGAACCACCGGGTAGGTCACAGTGAACCTATAGTGTTTATTTTGTATTCCATAAGAAAAATAAAGAACAAAAACAAGTAATTGGTACAATTCAGTTTTTATTTAATATTAACATTAGAAAAACAAAACAATACAAAAATATAAGCAAAAAAAGCAACAAAAAGTAATAACAACAACAAACAATACCAAAACATTAACAAAAATTACTTTCAAGGGCTTCAGTAATATCACAAAACTTATAACTAACGAAAAACAATAGTAACGAATGTTAAACGCTGCAAGGTCGTTGCCAAATGCTTAATAAAAATATGGAATTCAGAATCTGGGAAGTGCTACCATATTTACCATTGTTCACTGTGTACCACTAGGAGCTGGTTCACTGTTGGACAAGTGCCTTTTCTGGAGAAAAATATTTTTATAAAAAAAAACGTTTCACAAATTTGATTGACATACTAATATTAATTAATAATACTAATTAACATTTTAAATTGTATCAAACAAATCTCATAAAGCACAATACCTACTTTTTTAATTGGAACAAAAATAAGAAGCACGATTTCTAATTTACTTATAAGTAAAATCACTTTTTCTTGAGCACAACTTACACAGACGTGAGCACTACTTCACCTCCCAGGTAAATTCACAAAGGGTCGTTACGCGGTTTATTTTCTCCTTACTTCGTTTTTCTCTTATAAGCTGAGATTAAGTAAATTTAAAAGGTTCACTGTGGGACGTGAGCCAATGTGGGACAGTTTACCCTACACGTGATGCTTTAAGATGAGAATAAAAATATTTCCTGTATTCAACTTTTTATCTCGGAAATTTTTGTAATATACGGAAAAAAAAAAAATAAAAAAAACTTGCCGCTCAGATTTAATTTTTTTTTCTATTATATTTTTCCACGCAGCAGCTTTTTTATTTGGTCTTTATGATGTATTAATCCAATGGTTTAATTTTTCACCGCATTTTTCCATACACATGAAACATAATTGCAATACTGTCCTGTTTGGGGCAAGAGCCTCCCTTCAAAGCCTGGGAAAAAGAAAAAAAAAAAAAAACAATGAAAGTAACAGAGTAGGTACACGGAATTCGCTAAATGACGCCTTACTTTATTTTATTTTTTGTTTTTCCCAGGCTTTGTACATAATTTGATTAATTAAGCAAATACAAAAGATAACTAAATGCATCCCTGTTTTTTCAGCTGTTAGTGGGTTTCTGGTGGCAGTTGGCCTGAAATTTCCCTGGGCTCTAATCGCGTAAGCACAAAACGATCGAACGACATCGTCTCGACGATACTTCTACTTCGTGTAACAACCAAACAACGATAATCGTCGAAACGATTGGACGATCATCGTTTTTGTTGCTTCACGTTTCCAATTCAAACGTCAAATTCCCTCGTCGAAACGATTCGATTGAACGATTGCTATTTTGCAGTCGTTTCGTCGTTTTTGGTGCATTTTTTCAGTTGTTTGAATGAAGAGACACTCTTTCGAAGATACTCAATCTTATCCGAGTTGTAAAAGAATGCATTATTTGCAAAAAAGAAATGGTTATTGAGTTTCATTTGTTTTATTTTTTCTTTACAATTAAGCAAATAAAAATGTTCATCTATTCCACGAAATCTAAGATCTTTATTGGCATTTTAATTGCTTTAAGAAATACATGTATTCGAAAACCACCAAATCTTCTCTTCTCCTACATCTGCATACACTTTAGCATATTGTTTCAATTCTTGCTAGACGTTCGTCGACAGCTTCTCCTCCAAGATAAAGGTTTTGAAATTTCACTGCACACTTTCACATTTCACTCTGTTTGGGCGATGTGTTTACTTGCATCTTGATATTTACTTAGAGATTCCTTATTACTTACTACTATTTGCAATGACAACGAGAAAAATACACAAATTCAAGAAAAAAAAAAAAACAATTTCCATACATTTTTTGATTGTTTGGGTGTCAGAGTTTGTTTACAGTCATGTTCAAACTGTTCAAAATGAAAACGAGGAACGATACGATTCAACGATACAACGATGATGTTACATGAAGCAAACTAAAAACGATATCGTTGTGTTCAATCGTTTCGACGACTATCGTTTGATAAATTACGCGGTGAAAGCCCTGGTAATAGTGAGTTTCTACAATTTTACAGCGTATGGCAAGGCCTTAGCTGCCTGTAAAACATCTTGGGTGGTTATGTATGTCATACTTCCGCGATGGTAGGCACCTTGACGTGTGCGCCTTGTTAAAGTGCGCCGGTGCGGAGGCTTAACGTTGCAAAGACTCAGTGGGCTATGCTGTCGGAGGCGGTAGTCGTCTGAAGGGTCACCCATGACAGAAAGGCTGCTAGAGGAGCAACTAACTAAGAACTACCCATGAGGAGTAAACCTCATTAACAAATCTCTAATCCAAGGCGGAACAGCATACGCCGAGGGATGCGTGGCTATAAGAGAGAATAGTCGTTAGTATGCGAACTCCGAATACCTGGTGACCTTCGGTTTCATCAATAGCCCTCCCGTGGTGTACCGGGCTCCGGCATGGGTGATGTTTCTTTCCCGGTTTCTCGTGGGACCATTATTTCTCAAACAAATTTAAAAAATTTACAGACAGATGCCTCTGTAACTGCATCAACCTCTGACGTTGCTGTTGGGCAACCAGAGGAACAAACAAATCGGGTAGCCCCGACGGTCAACATCACTTGCGCTGTAGAGCCAACCGTGACCACAGCCTCTCGGTCTGCTGTTGGGCAACCGAAACCCCTACTAATAGATGACGATGTCAATAGGGCTCCATCTGTTGGTCAGGGCAGTGCTAGAATTGAGCACAGAAAATCGTCAACTTCTGATTCTGACACATCCACCATAGGTGACTCCTGTAGTGTAGTCTCCGAGAAATCGGGATGCTCTTCTATTGGGAAGAGTCTGGCTGGACTACAGGTCCAACAGAGTGGATATGTGAAGTTAAATGGCTTCGAAAAAAGACGCTTTAAGAGTGCTTTGCGTCGTGGCTTAGACAGAGAACATGCTCTCATCTTCGCCAAATCCGCCCCCACAGACAGACCGATCTCTAAACGAGTTAGGTCTGAAGACAATACCCCGCAGGCATCGGCCGCCAAGAAGGTCAGGAGAGGTCCCTTACCTGATGTTCCCACCTTTAGCCAGGTGGCGAACCTAGTCAGGCTAGGAATCGTTCCGACTGACTTGATTAACCAACCCCTCACTTCTGAGCAAACGGCTCTTGTGCAAGAGGCGGTCATTGACACCTCGATAGAACTGACCAACAGTGGCGTGTGGCCCAAATTCTCTGGTTCAGTTCCCAAGTCGGGGTGGGTAATGTTTATTTGCACAGATGGTGCTACCGCAGGATGGATGCGCTCCAACTTTGAGAGCATAAAGGCAAAATGTGGTCTGGACCTGATGTTGGTGGAAGAGGATTCATTTCCAAAACCACACATCGTTCGGGGTTTCTTTCCGCACAGCTTGGAGCTCTCAAACGAAAAAGTGCTTGCCACCCTGACGGCTCAAAATGCCGCACTAAAGGCTAATACCTGGAGGGTCGTCAATAGGGTTAAGGATGGTGCATTCCTTCACCTTGTTCTGGCAATTGACGACGCTTCCATGGCCAAACTTCTTGAGCTGAAGGGGAAAGTCTCATACCGCTTTGGTCAGATTAAGTTGATTCTTAAGAGCGCCGATAAGAATCCTGCGTCTGACAACGGTACCCCCTCAGAAGGAGTGGAAGCCATCTCGGCGTCGGCACCTTTCGCTGGAATCGTGCCCCCCCAACAGGTACCTGCAGCTATATGCAGTGCCACCATACCGTCCAAACCAATTGACACCAGTGGCGGGAAGGTGACAGCGTTAAACGTTGTCAAGGACTGCACCCGAGAATTGGGCAGTGGTATTGCTGTTGGGCATACCAATCCCATTGTTTCCGGTTGTAGTACGGGGACGGCGATAGGCGCTGCATCAACCCGCCACAACATTCAATCAAAGGGCAGTATGGCTCACGCAAATAGCGGAAGATCCGCCTTCTTAAAGAGAGACGCAGCGTCTGGGCGCGCCACTCTCAAAAACGACGAGTCTGACAGGTTCAGGAAAACAGGTCGTCCTGATCAGACTGCTTGCCGCAGAGGAAAGGGCCCCAAAAAGGCTCAATTACTCAGGCAGGCCGGTTCCTCCAAAGAGGACCAATGAGCACCTTCAAGGTGCTACAGGCGAACCTCCATCATGCTAAGGGCGCGTCCGCTACCCTTACCAAAAGGTTCACCGAGGAAAAGATAACCCTTGGCCTTATCCAAGAACCATGGGTTATCAGCGGACACATAAAGGGTCTTGGAAATAAAGCAGGTGAGCTTATTTACAAACGAGACGAGCCAGTGCCACGTGCGGCCTGCTTAATCGATAAAAATATCAACTTTCTTCCAATTCCAGAATTCATCACAAAAGACTTAGCGGCTCTACTAATTGAAGTTCCAACTGAGCGAGGCACACATAACATCGTCTGTGCCTCAGCGTACTTCCCCGGCGACGACACCACCATTCCGCCCATCGAGGTCCAGAACCTAATTCAATACTGTCAAACGAGCAATCTGCAGTATATTATCGGGTGCGATGCAAACGCACACAACATGGCATGGGGCAGCAGCAACAACAATAAAAGAGGTGAGTGTCTTTTGGAATTTCTAATTGGTAGGAATGTTGATATATTAAACAAAGGCTCTAAGCCAACCTTTATAAATGCGATACGTGAGGAGGTACTTGATCTCACTCTCGCGAGTCCATTTATGTCTAATTTCGTAATAAATTGGCATGTGTCTGACGAAGCCTCGCTATCAGACCATCAGCATATTAGGTTTGATATACCTGGCAAATCTACTCTTGCACAAAATAGATACGATCCCAAGTCGACGGACTGGAACATGTATCGAGAACTTGTAATCTCAAAAACAAATATGCTTGTCTCTCAAATTGAATCCATAGGGGACATTGATGAGGCTGCTCACCAGCTCAACAACGCGTTGATAACCTCCTACCATGGTAGTTGTGTCAGCAAAACCAGTCTGAGCAATCGTAAGGTTCCCTGGTGGAATGACAGACTAACCAAACTCAGAAGGAAGGTTAGAAAACTATTCAATCGAGCAAAAATAAGCAAAATGTGGGACGAATACAGATCCGCTCTCACAGATTACAACTTAGAATTGAGACGATCTAAAAGGGCCTCATGGAAAAAATGCTGTGAAGACATATTAGATATGCCAGTGGCAGCTCGCATCCACAAGGCTCTGAGAAAAGATCATTCTAACTGTGTAGGCCTACTAAAGAAAGCAGATGGAACCTACACGACGGACCGTACGGAAACAATCAAAACCTTACTTCAGGTTCATTTCCCGGGTTCGTCTATCCGTGAATCGCACGAACACTCATACGACATTGATCCCAGGATCTCTGTTTCTAGACGAGTAAATAGTCTATCTGGTAAGATTTTCAGTCCAGATAAGGTCAGTTGGGCAGTTGGTTCCTTCAAACCTTTTAAAGCACCTGGTGGTGACGGCATATTCCCAGCCCTTTTTCAGAGGGTGATTGACGTCATACTGCCAGCAATTACAACCTTATTTAGGGCTAGTTACAATTGGGGTTACATTCCTGCCACTTGGAGACAAGTGAACGTAATATTCATTCCCAAAAATGGCAACAGGCCAAGCGAGCTACCTAAATCATATAGACCTATCAGTCTAACATCCTTTGTTCTAAAAACTATGGAAAGATTAATTGATGTTCATATCAGAGGTCAGATATTAATATCTAATCCTCTACACCCCAATCAGTTTGCATACAGAAAAGGCAAGTCCACTGAAGGTGCTCTTCACCATCTCGTCAAAAAGATAGAAGACGCCTTTCGCCACAAGGAAATTGCCCTTGGAGCATTCCTAGATGTTGAGGGTGCTTTCGACAATACCGGATACGACTCGATTGCTAGGGCAATCAGCTGTAAGGGTGTCGAAGACTCGACGAACCGCTGGATCCGAGCCATGCTGGAAAATCGAGTAATAACATCCTCGTCAGGAGGAGTTGCTGTGTCAGTGACAGCAGTCAAAGGATGCCCTCAAGGAGGTGTACTATCCCCACTGCTATGGTCACTGGTCATAGACAGCTTATTAGTCAAGTTACATAATCTAGGTTATGACGCAATCGGATATGCCGACGACTTGGCAATTATTATTAGGGGTAAGCATTGTGCTACCGTCAATAGTAGAATGAGGAGTGCTCTACTACATGTTTCAGAATGGTGTACTACGGAAGGTTTATCCATCAATCCTAGCAAAACTATTCTAGTTCCTTTCACCAAAAGGAGAATTGTCAATTTAGGACCCCTTATCCTGAACGGAACCACTTTAAACTATTCCAACGAAGTTAAATATCTAGGTATCATTCTAGATAAGAAACTAAACTGGAATGCACACATCAAGTCCGCCACAGAACGTGCCTCTAGAGCCATGTGGGCCAGTAGGTGTCTGTATGGCAGAACTTGGGGTCTAAATCCCAGAATGATACACTGGCTTTATACCATGATGGTAAGACCCATTATCTCGTACGCGGCAATCGTTTGGTGGCCAAAAGTACTTGAACGAACCACGGCAAATAAGCTTCAGAAGCTTCAAAGGATTGCCTGTCTCGGTATCACAGGTGCAATGCGCACTTGTCCTACAACAGCACTTGAAGCCATAATTGGGCTCTCACCCTTGCAGTACTTCATTATGAAGACTGCAGCTAGATGCGCAATCAAACTGCAGCTAGAATACAGGTTTAGATCAGTTAACCATGTGGGACATCTGAAAATACTTAACCTAATCCCAAACTTGAACAAGTTCTGCTCACTCCCAGACACTATGGTTAGGGAGTACAGTTTCGGGAAGCTATACGAGGTAGAAATACTTGAACGTGCCTCATGGACCAATGGTGTTCCGACACTTAACCCAAAAAGCTTAGTATGGTACACCGACGGCTCAAAAACGGATTCCGGAGTTGGTGCTGGCGTCTTTGGACCCAACACCAAAATATCGATACCCATGGGAATGAGTCCCACGGTTTTTCAGGCGGAAATCCATGCGATAGAAATTTGCGCTGATGTAATATCAAAAAAAGGTATGAAAGGCGCAATCATCCAAATATTCTCAGACAGTCAGGCAGCCTTAAAAGCTTTGGCGTCCAATACAATGGACTCCAAAACAGTTAAATGCTGTCACGATGCTCTGCAAACCCTAGCCAAACACAACAAGGTAAGGCTCGGCTGGGTGCCGGGTCATCGGGGTATTGCAGGCAACGAACAGGCAGATAAACTAGCTAGAGCTGGTTCCGAATCTATATTCTGTGGACCAGAACCCTACTGCACAGTCAATTGGACTTCTGCGCTTAGACAAATTAACGTTTGGGAAAAACAACTTCGTCTCGAACACTGGGAACATGTCCCAGGTTTAAGACAATCCAAGCGTTTAATTAGGCCATACTCATACAAAGAAATCCTTGGACTTAGCAAGGATAATTTAAGAAAGCTTGCAGGCTTCCTCACAGGTCATTGTGGCCTCAGATATCACCTCAACAAAATGAACCTGTGTCCGGAAACAGAATGCAGACTCTGTCTGGAGGATGTCGAGTCCTCTGAGCACATCTTCTGTGACTGCCCGGCTCTTCATTGGTTAAGAAAACGTGTCTTTAACCGAGAGACTCGCTCGCCAGCAGACATAGCGCACTCTGCTACTAAGGACTTATTGACCTTCATCAGGGAGGTCACTAGTCTCTTAGATTAATCATATCCCCAATTGATACAATAGATCTTTTAGGTCGCAGTGTCAGCCTACTGGGCGTGGGAACACACAAAAAAAAAAAAAAAAAAATATGTATGTCATATATAAAAAAATGGGTTTGATCCGATAATTTGGTTGCTCTGGCAAGGACTTCGTTGCTTGCCAAACGTCTTGGACCAATGTTTTTATATTCAATAGGGGATGTTTTATGTTTATTAAAAATTACATTCGGTTACGTCAAATTTTAAAAAATGGGTTTGATCCATTTCGTGCTGCACGAAAAACAAATATCTTTCGGTTACCTCTCAGACCGACAAATTACTTCGGGCTCTTAGACAAGACTATTAAATCAGCTGAAGTTATACAAGCTGAGCTTAACAATGAATGTAACAAAATTTATTTATTTTTTCTCAAATACTTCCTGGTATATTTTACCACACTAAACGCTCTATTTCAATCTAAGAAAAATTTAATACATAAGCTTCATACGTCTGAGCTTTCGACAAATGCTAACGTAAAGTCACCTCCTAGTTATTTCATTGCCTATAGAACTGTTGCATTGAACTTTATCATACATTGTTTTGATACAACAAAATTTAAATTCATCATACATTTAATGTAGCTATCAGTCTTGCTGTACGTCGCAATTCCAAGTATAAGTTTTAAATTAAAAACAAAATGAGTGCTACTTAACGTAAATACAAAAAGGTAAGTTTTATATTCATTTTTCAAATATAACGAATTGAAATCAACGATAATTAGCTAATCTTAAACGAAATTACAGACGAAAGAAGTCACGAGTAGGTGGAGCAACACTTACAGCTAGGTTCCACATTTCACTTTCACTCGAAATGAAATTGAAATCGATCGAAAATAGATTTTTGTGTTCTACATTTCACTGTAATCGATTTCGATTTTAAATTTTTCGGAATTGAGCGAAGTGAAATTGTTGTGTTCCACAATTCGATTTTGCCGATTTCAAAGTGATTTCAAATCGAGCTGGTCATTTGATGTGAAATAGACATTTGCATAGGATTATACTTACAAGACGATATGCGAATATGGGAATGGGGCAATTGTGGGTTATTCTGAGCAATTCTGAGTTGAGAGGTTGAAGAGTCAACATTAACAATGATAGTTCATTTCACTAAAAATAAATGTTAAAACATAAAAATACTGACCAGGAGGCAATTAGCAGCACCATTGGGAGTGCACATTTATTAAGACTGTAGTTTGAAATTAACCAATATTTCATGATAGAATTAACAAAAATTTAACTGTCCTTTTTCGCTTAATATATCCATTATCGATTATCCACTTCCAATGGATTTGATGAAACTCTCAACCTTCGTCTTTTTTTCTTCTTTTTTGTTGTGCATATTATTTACACCTTTCTGGTTGCAATACTGCAGCAATAAACACAACACTCATTATAACGATTCCTCTATCTTTCATAATAAAATAAATCTTCCAAAACGCGAGAATAACAAAATTGTTTACCAAACGGACAATTTTATGTATACAAATGACAGTTGAGAGCTGTTTTAAATTTCACGAAAAGTGATTTCGAAAAAAATTCGGAGTAACCAAATCGGTCGAAATGCAGAACACTGAAAATGAATTCACTCGATTTACAATTTCGATTCCGATTTTATTTCACTCGATTTCTGGAACCTAGCTGTTAAAGACCTACTTGACGAAAATGATAAAGTGGTACTAGCAATTGTAGGAGACGGGCTAAACTATTTATTTTACATATTAATTACGTAGTAAGAGAAAGATATTGGTTTCGTACAAAATTTCGAACTCGAGATTTTAATCAATTCTGATATTACGATGATAGAGGAACTCAAAAAAGTGTGTCGCAAAATTCTGTCCGGTCTGTCCGTCTGTCCGTCTGTCCGTCCTTCCACGGGCCTACAGCCTAAACGACTTCCCGGATTACGTTCAAACCTCGGATTTGGAGTTTTTGGGCTTACAGCTCGGGAGGTGTTTTTTTTTTTGCAAGGTAACCTCAATATTAATGGTACTTCCCATACAACATTTTCGTACCAGTTTGATTTGATCGAAAACGGCTCTAACGATTTCAACCAAAATTGACATTTAAGCTTAAGTAGGTGAGGTTACCATGACTGCGTACCCAGTTTTTGGCTAAAAATTCGAGCAACGATACTTTTGAAATTTCGACATATCTCAAAAACGGTTTATACGATTGTAGCAAAAATTAATTTCTAAGGTAATGTGGTCATTTATAACTTAATAGCAAGCTAAGTTTTTCTCTATATTATCGAAATAGTAATTTTTTAAAAATATAGTTTTGTCTAGTTAACTTAAAAGCGCAATAACGATTTTGACCAAAATGCAAACTAAGTGTCAATTGGATGTTTTCAAAACTATTGTGTCCTTAATTTTCAATTTGAAGCACCGAAAACGCTAATTTTAAAAACTGTTCATATCTCGAAAACCCCATCTTCGATTTCGATAAATTGTCAAAAACGAAGTATTTCTTTTATCCGGAACAA
The DNA here is from genome assembly GCA_949126925.1 of Cheilosia vernalis. Classification (NCBI taxonomy): domain Eukaryota; kingdom Metazoa; phylum Arthropoda; class Insecta; order Diptera; family Syrphidae; genus Cheilosia; species Cheilosia vernalis. Next base: position 39,843,910 of record OX421358.1, on the reverse strand, counting down.
TATCATACAGTCAGTTTTCAGCTTAATAGTTACGCAATAGTATTTTTCCAACTAAACATTGCAATATTTGCAACATATGAGATGAATATCCAAAAGAGAATTTTGTTTTCTTTTGTCTAGTATCGAGAAAGTTTCGTTCGACCCAGTCGTGCACTTTATTTTTTTTTTGATTCGTTAACAAATAGTAAATATATGGATTCTTCTTTCATTTTCATAGATATAGCGTATGGCATTGGTGCAACTGGGAGCCATGGTGATTGAATTATAGTCTAAGAGCCAGCTTAAATCTGACAACACATATTTTACGGTGGCTGAAATTTTGTCAAGCGAGACTGCTTTACCAATAAACAAGCTATGGGTACTAGCTAGGCCCGGTCGCGGTAGGTTTAGGGTCCCTTACGTGGGACAGGTGTCAAAATTATGTAAATTTTTAAAGTATTTTACGGCTGCTGCCATTTTAGTATGTAATAATATACCTCTACCAGAACTGAAAAATAACAATGGCTGCCAATTTTAGAGGTTGTAACATCACGGCAGCCACTTTTCAAAATTTGAAAAAAAAAAAAAAAATTTAAAGTATTTTACGATTTCTTAAATTTATATATGTTATTTAATTAACTTTTTTAAGCATTATATTAAACATGGCTGCCATTTTTTCGGGTTGCAAATTTCCGGCTGACAGCGAAGGTTTCGTCATAAGATTAGAAGCAGGCATTTTTGAAAAGTAAAATCGATATTTCTCTATTTGTTAACAACATAATATACAATTTTTGTATATGAGAGATTAAGCTAACGGAACTTTGAAGACAAATTGTAAACAGATGAGTAAAGAATATGTGGAAATAAATCGGGTTATTACATTAGAAGCAGTGAACAAAAAAAAAAATCAGCGTCTTTTGTAAAGTAAATATTTTTTTTTTGGTTTAAACGGTATATAGTATAAAATAATTGTTCTTGATTGAGTGTTTATAAAAATTGGCAAGAAAAAACGTTTAACAGTGGAGGAAAGGGCAAGAATAGATGTTTATGTGCTATAGCCTGAAAAATAAAGCGATGTGATCATTGTGTCTGCAATTACTTAAAAAAACCCGTCGTCTTATACAAAAAAAATATAAAGGAAATACTTCTTCTGATTTAACACCTCGCGAAACGCGAAGTATCCTTAGAATAGCGTCAAATTTAGCTTTTTCGGCAGCTAAAATTAGGGAGAAAGCTAATGTTAAGGCCAGCTTATCCACCGTTACCCACACAATTCGCCGTGCTAAACACTTAAAGCGCCTTAAACTTACAAAAAAAACACCGCTTAATGACGCAAGGAAGAAACAACGCTTGTGTTTCGCGAAAGATCATATGAGCTGGGATTTGCAAAATGGAATGGGCACAAATGATTGGCGGAAGGTTATTTTTTCCGACGAAAAAAAAAATGGAACCTAGATGGGCCGGATGGTTATAATTGTTATTTCCTTGGCCTGAGGGAAGAGGAGCGGTTTTTAAACCGTCTTCATAGCAGAGAAGGAGGCGTTATGGTCTGGAGCTCAATTTCATTTTACGGAGCTATAGTCCAAGATACCAAAATGACGGGAAACAAGTACAAAGCTTTGGTGGAATTAGTATTCCCCTGTATAAAACCTCAAAAGACAGAATTTTTGAAGTTATTCTAAAGGCTCATTATTAAACATCTAATAAAAGCTAATATGAATAACGAAATATAAATAACTGCATTTTATTTTCATTTATTTGAGGTGCTTCTAATTTAATGACCCGATTTATTTCCGCATATTCTTTACTCAGTTTACAGTTTGTCTTCAAAGTTTCGTTAGCTTAATCTCTCATATACAAAAATTAGATATGCTGTTGTTAACAAAACCATCTCTCATTTACCTTAACCGTTTTTTCGAATCCATCATGTAACGGGAGAAATATCGATTTTACTTTTCAAAAATGCCTGCTTCTAATCTTATGACTTGGCAGTGTATGCACGGGCTGCAGTTAAGGTTTCGCTGTCAGCCGGATATTTGCAACCCGGAAAAATGGCAGCCATGTTTAATATAATGCTTAAAATAGTTAATTAAATAACATTATATAAATTTAAGAAATCGTAAAATACTTTAAAAAACATTTTTTTTTTTTTCAAATTTTGAAAAGTGGCTGCCGTGATGTTACAACCTCTAAAATTGGCAGCCATTGTTATTTTTCAGTTCTGGTAGAGGTATATTATTACATACTAAAATGGCAGCAGCCGTAAAATACTTTAAAAATTGACATAATTTTGACACCTGTCCCACGTAAGGGACCCTAAACCTACCGCGACCGGGCCTAGCTAGTACCCATAGCTTATTTAGTGGGTAAAGCAGTCTCGCTTGATAAAAATTTCAGCCACCGTAAAATATGTGTTGTCAGATTTAAGCTGGCTCTTAGACTATTACTAGTGAAACTCAAATATCGCCAAACCCTATCAAAATGTGGAAATTGAGATGCTGCCCCATTCATCGTCACGCGAAAAGCAACTTAGAAGTTTGAAAGAATTAAAATGACAGAACGTTTGTGAAAGTAAACAAGTAAACATTTTTTAACTTTCTCCTTTACATAGTAAGAGAAAGATATTGGTTTCGTACAAAATTTCGAACTCGAGATTTTAATCAATTCTGATATTACGATGATAGAGAAACTCAAAAAAGTGGGTCACAAAATTCTGTCCGGTCTGTCCGTCTGTCCGTCTGTCCGTCCTTCCACGGGCCTACAGCCTAAACGGCTTACCGGATTACGTTCAAATCTCGGGTTTAGAGTTTTTGAGCTTACAGTTCGGGAGGTGTTTTTTTTTTTGCAAGGTAACCTCAATATTAATGGTACTTCCCATACAAAATTTTTGTACCAGTTTGATTTGATCGAAAACGGCTCTAACGATTTCAACCAAAATTGATATTTAAGCTTCAGTAGGTAAGGTTACCATGACCGCGTACCCAGTTTTTGGCTAAAAATTCGAACAACGGAATTTTTGAAATTTCGACATATCTCGAAAACGGTCTATACGATTGTAATAAAAATTAATTTCTAAGGTAATGTGTTCTTTTATAACTTAATAGTAACCTCAGTTTTTTTCAACATTATCGTACAATGGATTTTTGAAAGAATTTTTTAAAATTTAGTTTTCTTCAGTTTACCGGAAAACGACAATAACGATTTTGACCAAAATGCAAACTTAGAGTCAAATTGATGTTTTCAAAACTATTGTGTCCTTAATTTTCAATTCGAAACACCGAAAACGCTAATTTTAGAAACTGCTCATATCTCGAAAACCCCATCTTCGATTTCGATAAAATGTCAAAAACGAAGTACTTCTTATATCCGGAACAATATCGTACAGTCAGTTTTCAGTTTAATAGTTACGTAATAGTATTTTTCCAACTAAACATTGCAATATTTGTAACTGTTGGATATGTCTGGATAATTGTACAAAAACTTCATTTGCACCGCACTCATGAGCGTCGTCAATTTATAACTACTAATGCAAATTCACAAATGCCTGAATTACACAAAAACACAATCTATATAAAAATATGGGTCTGTCACGAGCAATACTTCCAATAATTGAAAACATAAATGATATTCCAATTAAAACGAAAAACATATCCTTAGGTCAAAAACAGAAACTGCTACTAGGTACGCTTGTCCTGTACTCAAAAATCGAGTGAGGAGTAAGACCTTATAAAATAGTACAGTAGACGCTTGCGACATTGCCAGTTACTGAGAGCTTTAACCTTTAAAAACTTATATTGTTATTTTATGTAACTCTGCCATATGAGATGAATATCCAAAAGAGGATTTTGTTTTCTTTTGCCTAGTATCGAGAAAGTTTCGTTCGACCCAGTCGTGCACTTTATTTAAAATCAGTTACTCTTACAAACAATTGGAATGCCGTGAAATTTCATCGAATGATGAAAATTAATTTACTTTTTTAATCATTTTAATGTTTTCTTTATTAATATTACTAAACAAGAGAAATTTATTTAGTGTTTTTCAACTGCATCTACATTATAAATATATATTAATTCCATTGTTTTCTTCATTATATTTGTTCATCAATATCATACGAGTAAATATCATCATCAAATAAAAGAATATTATTTTTAGGACACATTTTCTTTCGTATGTTGTACAATGTTACGCAAGTATTTACAACTTACGCACAACTAAGTGTCGATTTTAAATGTAGTCCGTTTAAACAAGGAAATATTTCCTTCAATTGACCAAGACCGCATTTGACAACCTGCCGGGTTTTCTAAGCTTGCATAGAAAGCGATTTTTAGCTTTTCCTTCTTCAACGCTAACTGGAACTTTGGGACTAAAAAGCCACTTCCTCAATAGATAGGCCGAATAACCAATAATAATCGGCACCAGGGAAAGGACGATAATGTTATTTACATAAAAAAGTTTTATAATATACAACACTAGATATTATTCCACTTTCAACACATTGAAAAATAAGCTCACTTTAATTCGAATAAATAAAACGTCACACACAACAAAATAATATTTCATACAATATTTCCATTGAAATTTATGAAACAGACAAATGTGATGTATCTAATTTTAATGTATAAAAATGAACAAAAAATAAATTGCACGACTGGGTTGAACGAGACTGGGTTAATAACCGTTATACTAGATTGGTTGACTTTGTATCCAACAACTTTCGAGTTTTTTTTCGAATCGAAACCATTTCCATTTAAGCCAATTAAGTTTACCTATCCCCAATTGTGGATTTATAATTGCATTATACGTGAGGTGATAAACACTGTAGGGAAAAGGTCTTTATTTTAAAATACTTTGGGCAATATAAGAGCATTGGGGAAACTTCAAGAACCATTTTAATAAAACGTATTACATCGTGGTTTATATTAGGTACCTACATCTATATATTTAAAAATGAAACCCGTTTTCCGTTGTCACGACATAACATGAAAACGGCTTGACCGATTTGGCTCAATTTTTTTTTCCAGCTGTTCGTAATTATAAGGAGAAGGTCTATACGAAACAAAATTTTGGAAAAACCATCCGGAAAATTGGAAAAAGGCCAAAATTTCGTTTTTCATGGGGAAATGCACTCAAAAATAAATAAAACTGAATATAAATCGAGTACTGACACTTCAAATACAAAAAAAAAAAAAATTATTTTAAAGGCAATTGTTGTTGTCAATTATTTCAATTGTTTTCCAAGCAAATATTTGTTGTCGACAATTTAATTTTTTTTTTAAATATACGATAGATATACCTAAGTTGGTTTATGTTTACTATGTTACATTAAAAAACTTTTTGAAATGGAGTAGATACTTTGATTTATTTGATGGTGTTTGAACTAATCATTTTTGTTTGACATGAATTTTCAGAATCCTTGCATTAGTATGTCTGAGAAAGTTGAAATGTAGTGCTGTTTGAGATGACGTGGACAATGATGACAGGCAACAGGAGTTGTTGAGCGTCTTGAAGTGTCACGTAGGGAGGGGTTATTACGAAAAATGAGTGAGTAACAATCATGGTGCTCTTCTCATTCGTGAGTAGGGTTACGGGGAGGGCAGCTCAAGGGTACCATAACGCCTTGATAACGGTGTGGAGAGAGAGAAGACTTACCAACCAAGATGATAATTGTGGTTAGTTTTCTTCTTGGCTTTTAAAGTTACAAATATTTCATTTAGAGTTAATCCTTTCCTTATTTTCTTGCAATTTTAAAACCTTTCCATCAAAATTTCAGGCATGTAAAAGTATCCGACAGCCCTTCCATCAAAGTCAAAATTTATATTCCTGTGTCTCTCTCTCTATACAGGTCGAAAGAAATATCATTGTGCGTTAGTCGGGTGAAAACTCGAGAACGGCTCCACCGATTTGGATGATTTTTGTTTTGTGTTGTTCGTCTTGCTTCAGGGATGGTTTAGGAAAAAATAAAAGTAGGAAAATTCTCAACAGCTGGCGTTGTAGGTACACATTTCGTTTTTAAGTTAAATTCAATTATCTTCTATAACATAGTAATACAATAACAATGAACTCCATGATGATATAACCCTATAATCACCGGGCCAATTCTTATAATTCTTCTTTTGTTTTGTTCGTATTGCTGTATATCAGGTTTAGGGTGTCTTAAAATATACTACTTTTGGGAACGATAGGTCTTCGAAACAGCTCAACCGATATCAATGAAATTTTGTTAATGGATATGGTTGATATAGCATACTCTTGAAGCCGATAGGTGGTGCCGTTGTCGACAAAAAATATGGTCCCTTGAAAAATAAAACTACCTACAGAGCTTCGAAATAAAATTGAATATTTATTATCAATCCTAAATATTTCTTGAGCGCGTAAGTTTTCGCCACTATAACTTATTGATATTTGATGTAAAACAGATTTTCGTTTAATTTTGCACGAAGATATGCAATTATTAAATTCGCATAATATTACCTCCATTACCATTTTCATGTTACTTTGTTCGTTTAGGTACTTTACTATATGAAAACCAATTTAACAGCTCACTAAAATTCGGTTACAAGTCATACCCAAAATACCAATTTGTTTGTTTCGCGAAGTAGTAATTTTATGGGCTAAAAATGATTCCCCACTTTGGTCAACGTTTCATCTTGCACTGGAAACAGAACGCACTTTGATGCATTATATAAACTGTTAAGGACTACTCACATGAGAGCGAATTGCGAACCACGAACTGGCGAATATTCGTAGATTCTGACACTTCATTCACATGAAAATTTTTTTTGGTCGCAGGTACCCGCGAATCATTTGTATTGTTGAAGGTTAAGTTCGAGCGAATTTTTCATTCGCAGGTTTGTGGATCGCGACTGTTTTATGTGGATTGTGAATAAAGTGTGACAGTTCGCGGCAAGAATTTTCAATTCGCGGGAGAATTGCTGTAATAATTGTAAATTTCGTTATTTTAATCAATCAAGTCTCGGTTTTTTTTAGATTAGGCGTTGTATTAATTGAATATAATGCTTTTGTGGTAAAACAAATATCAATTTTCAATTTATAAATACACATAAATTGATTTGTTCGCAGTTTGCCTATTCGCAGTTCGCGCTCATGTGAATGGTCCTTTACTGTTACGGAAACACGTCTGATCTGAAATATAGGAACAGCGCTTACACTATAAACAACAATTTCTACTTGGTTATTGACCCGATAAGTGGCGCTGTCGTCGAACTCCGAAAACAACTACCTATTTCAAAGAAATTCGGCCTTACCAATAATCAACTTTAGTCTGGCACTTTACGAAAAGACTCCACACTTTCCAAAATCCCTTTACCAATAAACAAATATAGTTGCCAGACTATCGCTAACTGTAGGGTTAAATGTTAGTGTTGAGAAAGCCATGTTTATCTCGGACATTAGCTAAATAAATCCTCCCTTATGTCATTTTGAAGACAAGTGTTGCCCAACCATCCAAAATCACGGTATTAAATTTCGTAATAGTAGAGAATTTAATACAATGTTGTTCAGCCTGAGCGTTTACAATTATTAATTAATTTTAGTAAATTGTGAATGCTTTCTAATTTTATTCGTTGTAATACGACAATGCAAATGGTTTTTAAGTCTATCACACGCAAATTTGTACAAATGTATGCAAAATATTGAAAAATATTGCGTTTTTGTTTTATTTCTAAACACGTGAAGCATATATTTCTGTGTTTTTCTTTCTGTTGCTTTTTGATTGGTTTTCCTAGTTAGTTGCTTAATAAAAAATAAATTTTATATAAGTTTGGGATAATTCCAATACTTTCTTGACAGTCGTCGCAAACAGAATAAAATATCTTCTTACCAAAGTTTGGACGGCTTGTAGGTACCTTTTTGCAACAATTCTCAGTACCTTAGGCGACACAGGTAGATATTTTGTTGCAACCAAACCCTTTTCAAACTCTTTGCAAAAGGAGTTTGTTTCCCGAGAATGAGGATCTCTAATGAGACAATGGTTGGCGTGAAAAGGTTCCCTTCGCGGAAAATATGGTTATAAAAATAGAATTATCAGAACTCAGCAAAATACATGCAAAATAACAAGTTTATTAACTTCTGGTGGTGCAAGTACAGCCTACCAGGTAGTACGAGAATATGCGTTTTATATTTTTCAGTTCGAATTTCCACTTTTGTCGGTTTCTAAGTTTCCCGAATTAAGTAATATATAAGCCATACAATTTTTTATAGGTTAAATTGTATTTATTTTCAAGCCCGGAAGCGATAAGTTCTTAACACGCTTCCTACGTGCGATTGTTATTCATTCTGAAATGAATGAGCCAGATATTATTTCTATTTTCAAAAATATTCTCTTGCTAACAATGCAATTGTGATGTTTAGACCACTAATACGTTTTGATTTGCATCGTCAGCCTACGAATAAATGAAACCATTCAAATAAACTGTGCTTTGTTTATTGAATAATTTGAAAGGGATTTTATTACGACACAAAAGCACTCATAAAGAAATCGCGAGGTAGTATTAGAAAACAATGGAATGCGTACCATAAAAGTACTGAAAATTGTGTCCGATCGAACGATAGGGCATTACTGATTTGCATATGGTATTTGACAGATCAGCGGATATTTTGTGCATTTCCTATTTTGTGTTTTGTTTTTTGCTTATAATAAGTCTCAAAGAGCATTGGAAAGATATGTGTTGGGCAAATTTAATTGCAATTTATGTATTCCTTCTTTTAGAATAAAATCCTCCTTGTGAAAGAGACCATTGACCTTGTTTTTCACGAAAACAAATTGTGAAATTTGAATTCTGCAATGACAACAAATGTAATAGATTCTAAGAAAGTTGTAGGACTAGTAAATGTGGAGGTCTAATTGTTTATTGGTACCATTTCACAAAAGCTGTACATTTTTACTAAAGCTGACATCTAACTAGTTGTCGACATTAGTGATTGATTATTAGTAAGGCCGATTGTGTGCATGTGTATCTAAGGTTTGTTCAATCTTGAGAGATAAGGTAGTTTTCGACCCGATAGGTGCTTTGTCGATCTGCGAAACCACGCAACTGATTTCAATGAAATATTGCGCATGTATAACGGCTGGTGCCCGTTTGAAAGATAGAATACCATCCTATAGGTGATACTTTGCAAAACATAACAGGTATAGGAAAACGGGTTGTAGCACCTTCCATTAAAAAATAAAATCAAACCATATTTCTAGAGTTGTATAATTAAAATTATTAATGGAAATTGTCCAAATAAAGACTTAAAACAAAGTCGGGTGGGTATAGCTACATATAAAAGAGACGTATGTGCATTCATAACTCGGGAACGGATCGTTCGATTTTTATGATTTTTAGTTTAGATTCGAATTGGCCCAAGGAACGACATAATGCTATACTTTTTGTCGAGTAAACAAAACGGATAGTATCACTTCCATTAAGAATAACAAAAATTATGTAAAATTTTGAATTTTTGTATTCTTTAAATGTTCCGGGCCTACCGCTAGACAATTTGAAAAATGTCGGCCCATTTATAATTTTTTTGTGAAACCTCAATGCACCGAAAGTTTGGGAATGATGAAACACATCGACATCGATATTACTATACTTCAGTTATTTCTATTGTATAACTATAAGTTTGGAATAAAGAATGTGAATTGAACGAATAACATAAAGTATCATGAGCTTTGTGCATGCTTGAAATTATTATTTTCATTTCATTAACGAATTGGGGCGGAACAAAGTTCGCCAGGTCAGCTAGTATTATTATAATAGTTTTAAAACATTTTATTTTGCACCCTTAAAATCCGTCCGTAAGACTATACAGCCGTTACTAAAACAGTAAGCGATGCCATCAAATAATAAATTGCACGACTGGGTCGAACGAAACTTTCTCGATACTAGACAAAAGAAAACAAAATTCTCTTTTGGATATTCATCTCATATGGCAGTTATCCTTATCCTTATCCTTATCCTTATCCTTATCCTTATCCTTATCCTTATCCTTACTAATAATAAAACTGTAACTTTTTTCAGGCTTTAAATAGTTTGTGTGCTAAAGGCACAAGAAGTACTGCACGAAATTGATTTCGGTTTTCACAATTGCATTGGAAATTGTCGATATTAGAATTTAGGATAATGTTTAATCATTATCCGCTGTCCGGAAGCGGAGATTTAAGCTGATATCTAACAAAAGTTGTAATTCTCGAATGCCTTCTAGCTCCTAGCTTTGGAATGACTCAACCGAATAAAATAGGTTTTTTTTAAATATAAAGTTCAATTATGTACAAAGATTTTAAGATATAAATCATCTTTGTACGTAGTCCTGAAGCTGTACAATAAGCATTAAACTATAAATTTTATACAGCTCAAAAAAGTAAAATGTTCGATTGAAGCTAGATCGTTGGATTTGCCCGGCATTCAGTGGAGGAAATTTTGTGTGTGTGTGCGGCAAAACCTGTTTCTCTCTCTGCTGAATGCTGTATGCTTTTTGTTTCTCTTTTTTTTCATACACCTTTTGTGCTTTGTGTTGTTTTTTTTTTTTCTCACTTCTTTTAAATTGAAATTGAACTGGTGATAGTGAGTTGTGGCCTTATGGGCAGTGTTGCCACTAAAAAAAATTTAATCCGGTCAAATCTGACCGAATGACCGATTCATATTTTTTCAAATCCGGTCAAAAAATCCGGTCATAAATTCAAATAAGAATTTTTGACCAGAAGCTCGGTCAAAAAAGGATACGTAGTATTTTTACTAAAAATATAAAAATAGAAAACAAAAATTAGGTAACTAATATTATGTAGGCATGTAGTTTATTTATTTTTCCAAACTAATCTGAAACGTAATAAAAAAAAAATAACAGTTCGTTGAAATGGTTTCCAGAAAAAGGAAAATCAATCTAATTCAGTCCCAAAAATATTGTTAATAACATATCAATAGAAAAAAATAGACATTTTTTGCAAATTATTAAAAAATTCACTATCTTCAGCTATCGGAATCGCTTGAATTATAATTTTTATATAACTCGTTTGTCCCTATTTTTCTTATGATGTCGTCATTAATAAGGCTGAATTGCAGAAAAGCAAAGCAGTGTATCTAATCCATATTGCTATTTTATTCACAAAACACTGGTTTCTGTACGGAATTGTGAGCGTGCTCCTTAAGTATGGCCAAGTTTCATTCAAATTATAGAAATATGTCTTTAGTTTTAATCAAAGAACAATATTATTTTTCCTGTCAAAAAATGGTTTTCCTGTTAAAAATTGTCTTCGTTCCGGTTAAAAATCGGTTAGACCGGATTTCAAAATTTTCTCCGGTCAGAGTAAAGAGATTTCTGTCAGATATGACCGGAATCCGGTCAGAATGGCAACACTGCTTATGGGTGGAGTATTAATGTGGTGCATGGGTGGGAGGGAGATAGGTCAGGTCAGGTATGTAATGTAATTGAGATTGGGAGGGAGTCACACTCAATTGTGATTTAAAATGCGCTATATTGATTGTGATCTGATGATGCATGCCACGAACGAATCCCGTTTGTGCTCGGTATTGTTTTTTTTTCGTATGCATGCATATGCAACTGCACCTTTTCTGCCTTATGTTTTTTTGAGGTTATTATTTCTTTAGGCGCGTTGGGCACTTTTAGATAAGAAGAAATTAATGAATTTGGGTTACTTTGAAAACGAAACCGCGTCATCGACACCGAGCGACCGACACCCGATATGTGCCGCTTTTGTCGATTTTTTTTTTTGAGAAGCTCAACCGATCTCAATGAAACTTTGTTCGTGTGCATCTTTGTATGCAGCTAGAAAGATAGGATAGTTTTGGACCCGATAGGTGGCGCTGTTGTCGCTATTTTTGAGAAACTCAACCGATCTCAATGAAATTTTGTTTGTGTGCATGGTTGGATGCAGCTAGAAAAATAGGACAGTTTTGGACCCGATAGGTGGCGCTGTTGTCGATTTTTTTGAGAAACTCAACCGATCTCAATGAAACTTTGTTTGTGTGCATGGTTGGATGCAGCTAGAAAAATAGGATAGTTTTGGACCCGATAGGTGGCGCTGTTGTCGATTTTTTTTGAGAAACTCAACCGATCTCAATGAAACTTTGTTTGTGTGCGTGGTTGTGTGCCGCTAGAAAGATAGGATAGTTTTGGACCCGATAGGTGGCGCTGTTGTCGATTTTTTTGAGAAACTCAACCGATCTCAATGAAACTTTGTTCGTGTTTGTGGTTGTGTGCCGCTAGAAAGATAGGATAGTTTTGGACCCGATAGGTGGCGCTGTTGTAGATTTTTTTGAGAAACTCAACCGATCTCAATGAAACTTTGTATGTGTGCATGGTTGTATGCAGCTAGAAAGACAGGATAGTTTTGGACCCGATAGGTGGCGCTGTTGTCGATTTTTCTGAGAAACTCAACCGATCTCAATGAAACTTAGTATGTGTGCATGGTTGTATGCAGCTAGAAAGACAGGATAGTTTTGGACCCGATAGGTGGCGCTGTTGTCCGTTTTCTGAGAAACTCAACCGATCTCAATGAAACTTTGTATGTGTGCATGGTTGTATGCAGCTAGAAAGATAGGATAGTTTTGGACCCGATAGGTGGCGCGGTTGTCGATTTTTTTGTTCGCTAGGGAAATTTAATAATTTGAATGTAATGTGGTATTCGATTGGGCGCTCTGAGAGCACTTTTTTTTCTCTCAGAGCAATTTATATGTTCGCTTGGTACAAATAAAGCAATCTTTTTCAAATTTCAGAGCACTTTTGCGAACCAAGATATTTTTTCAGATTTACCAATAACAAGTGCGTTTGAATTTGACAACTGGTAGAGTTTGTTTACATTTTAGTGATTTTTTTCTCCAGCAAAGAAAGGCATTGCATCGAGTGAATCAATTTTTGTAAATTATTTATGTATAAATATTTAATAATCAATCGGGACGGATATTTCTAATGTTTTAATACAAAATTTAACCAGTGAATGGAAATCGCTTAGAAAAGTGTCGAAGACTGTACATATTCAAATCGCACGAATAGGTATCAACACAAAAAAGAGCAGGTGACGTTTTTATGTGCGACAACTACATAATTAAAAAAATCCCTACTATTATAAAACTAAGTCATTCTTTCCTTTGTTTCTTGCTACACGTCACTTACGGCACCGAAGTGGGTTTGTATAACTCTTATTATTTTGTTTTAAATTTGAAAAGTGGAACTCTGGCGAAGCAAGGCGAGCACGGGTCAGCTAGTATAAAATAAAAATATAAGTTGCAAATATTGCAATGTTTAGTTGAAAAAATACTATTGCGTAACTATTAAGCTGAAAACTGACTGTATGATATTGTTCCGGATAAAAGAAATACTTCGTTTTTGACAATTTATCGAAATCGAAGATGGGGTTTTTGAGATATGAACAGTTTTTAAAATTAGCGTTTTCGGTGCTTCAAATTGAAAATTAAGGACACAATAGTTTTGAAAACATCCAATTGACACTTAGTTTGCATTTTGGTCAAAATCGTTATTGCGCTTTTAAGTTAACTAGACAAAACTATATTTTTAAAAAATTACTATTTCGATAATATAGAGAAAAATTTAGCTTGCTATTAAGTTATAAATGACCACATTACCTTAGAAATAAATTTTTGCTACAATCGTATAGACCGTTTTTGAGATATGTCGAAATTTCAAAAGTATCGTTGCTCGAATTTTTAGCCAAAAACTGGGTACGCAGTCATGGTAACCTCACCTACTTAAGCTTAAATATCAATTTTGGTTGAAATCGTTAGAGCCGTTTTCGATCAAATCAAACTGGTACGAAAATGTTGTATGGGAAGTACCATTAATATTGAGGTTACCTTGCAAAAAAAAAACACCTCCCGAACTGTAAGCTCAAAAACTCTAAACCCGAGATTTGAACGTAATCCGGTAAGCCGTTTAGGCTGTAGGCCCGTGGAAGGACGGACAGACGGACAGACGGACAGACCGGACAGAATTTTGCGACCCACTTTTTTGAGTTCCTCTATCATCGTAATATCAGAATTGATTAAAATCTCGAGTTCGAAATTCTGTACGAAACCAATATCTTTCTCTTACTACGTAATGGAGAAAGTTAAAAATCCAAGAAACAAATAGTAGCAGGAACCAGCTATTTAACTAGACAAATTTTTGTCGATTCTTCTAAAAAGATCGCAAATTTATTTTGTGTAGCGTATAAACGATATAAAGAGAAACCGTCGTTTCTTAAATATGCCTAATATTTGATTCTTATTTTGATAAAATTTAAGCAGATAAACTGATTTCAATGACTTATAACCCAAAAGCAAAACAGTATTTTTAAAGGCTGAGACAACTGCAAATCTGCTGTAATTTCAACTTTAGACATGCAAATAAAAAACAAAAGTTGAATGAAAGGTATATTTTATAACCACAGTTATTTACATATGTAGCTGTGAATGTGAATTATAAAGTATTAATAAAACTTACTTTAATTTTGGTGGCGCTTACATTCCGGGGTGGACCACGGCCTTAACTAACAAGCTCCTCCAGCCAGCTCGGTCCCTCGCTTGCTGCCTCTAGTTACGCACACCAAGTTGGTTGAGGTCGTATTCGAATTGTGCGCGCCACCAAAGGTGGGGTCTTCCTCTGCTGCGTTGTCCCTTAGGGGCGGATTCGAAGACTCGTCGGGCTAGTGCGTTGTTTTCCATACGCTCCACGTGTCCCAGCCATCTCAGCCGTAGCTTTTGCATTTCAAAGCATCCCAGAAGGTTTTCATCCGCTTTTGACAAGGTCCATGCTTCTGCACCATACAGCAGGACCGGGATGATTAAGGTCTTATATAGTACCTCCTTAGTTCTATGAGAGAGGGCTTTACTTCTTAGATGCCTTCACAGCGATTGGCAAGAGTGATTCTTCGCTTGATCCCTGCGCCGATGTCATTTTGCGAAGTAATAGTGGAGCCCATGTATACAAAGTCTTTAACTACTTCGAAGTTTTATCTGTACATCGTGACGTTTTGTCCGAGTCGCCGATGTTGAGAGTCCTTTCTCGTTGACAGCATATACTTCGGTTTGTCCTCATTAACCGCCAGACCCATCTTCGCCGCCTCCGTTTCGATGCTTGCAAAAGCGCCACTGACAGCTCGCCGCGTTCTCCCAATAATGTCAATATCATCAGCATAGGCAAGTATAGTTGAACGGACTTTTGAAAAATTTTACCTCTGGTGTTGGCTTGTAAGTTTCGTACAATTGGAGACCGCCAAGTCCCCTTGTGTACCTATGTTGAGGTGTGGGTCGAGTCCATTTCCGGAGGTGTTGTCGTGCAGGCTGTGCTTTCCGACTGTATAGCCAAAGATTCCCTCCTTTCCGATTTTGGCGTTAAAGTCGCCAAGAACTGTCCT
This sequence comes from Cheilosia vernalis, assembly GCA_949126925.1. NCBI lineage: Eukaryota > Metazoa > Arthropoda > Insecta > Diptera > Syrphidae > Cheilosia > Cheilosia vernalis. The sequence continues at coordinate 39,828,558 of OX421358.1, read as the reverse complement.
AGCGTTGTACTTTGGGCACTTATCATACGTCTTCTCAAGAAGATCGTAGAATGCTTCTTTGGCTGTATCGTCTTTCTCCTCTGTCGGTCGGGGCGTGTGATATTTTTAAACTTGGCCCTGATGCCGATTGTAACTATAGGCGGTCGCTAATATTGCGAAATCTCAAACCTTCTTGCCTAAGTCTTCCTCTAATCACAAATCCACATCCAAATAGCTGCTGACTCTGCTCTCTGCGGTACTCGGCGTAGTAGATGTCCCAGTTTTTCATTCTTCTTGTGCCTTCTCTATCCCCTCGCACTTCCTGGATGGCTGTGATGTCCGCTTTGTACCTATCCAGGGTCTCCACAAGTTGTTCAGCTGCACGCGGTCTGTTTCAACGGCTTTTGATCCGATGATGGAAAATGGAGGTTAATGATTTGTTTCATGTTGAGTACTAAAATTGCTGAGCTAGTAAGAATCGCTTAAAAGCGTCAAACTCAAAATAGCTTAAATCTTTTTGCATTCAAACACAAAATTTAATTGTGGAAGACCACACAAAACAAAAATTCAGGTTATGGAACTTCAAACACTATATTAATCGTACATCTTAAGGGTGTTGCACTTTAGGTTATAGGAAACAGTTTGGCAATAGTCAGAAGCATTTTAGGCTGCCCTTAAATTGCGAATAAGAAGTGTCCAGTAATCCGGCTGTCTTCTATCTTATATCATAGGTAGAAAAGGGTGCAGAGAATTGAAATGCAAAAGCAATTACTTTCGAAACAGGAAATTTTATCACTTGCTTGCCACGTTGTCGGAGATAACACGGTTTTAAGGGACTGGACCTTTATCAAATGGTTCTAACTTTTCTAACGGTTGAACTACAAACGAACAAAAATTCACTACAAACAACTACAAGCGAATGCCTATCGAGAAAAAAATTAAGCTGCAATTTTGGCTAAAATTTCATTATATAGGTAATATAATCACAAACCGTTAGGCCGATTGATATGATTTTGTTTTATTAGATTGGTGAGGTGGAAAACTGTTGAAAATAAAGAATTCCATCCCTCTGCATTATACCGTTTCGAAGATAACGCGGTATTATATCAGCTGCCTAAATTGCATGTAAATTCTTTTTGGTTTGGTCAATTTCGACAGTTAAGGTATTATTAGATAGAGCATACATGCTTTCTAACAATCAAGTAGTTTTTGTCGTTTGTTGTTGTCTGCGAGGACGATTTCAACCATTTTCATAAATTTTCAATAAATCATTATATATCGATAAAAGGTAAATTTTGTTTGTTCCATTAGATACATCTAATAGAAAGCATTAGAAAAAAAAAAGATTTCACTATTTGAGTTGCTTTATAATCGAAATATAGATATTATGAGTTTATATTACGAAGTAGTGTTCGCTTAAGTTGCATCAAAATTTTTTTTGCGATAAAATCACAAAATTTGAATTGATTAGATAGTCAGGAATACAAGCTTTAGAGAAATTGTATTTTTGTTGTTTTATACATTTTTAAAAGTGGTCAGTTTTTAATGTTATTCGAATAGAAACATTTGTTGGATTTAATCGGGGTTTATTGATTGGTTGTTGTTGCTTATTGACAAATAGTGACTCATATCGAGGTACACGGATGAATGCTTTGCTTGAGTGAATTCAGGAATTTTAATTGCAGTTATTTAAGTTAGGATATGTTTTATGCACCAGTGGTTTCAAATTACTTCTCTCTATTGGAAATTCGGAGTTATGGGTGCAAACACAAATGTCCTAAATAATAATAATACCTAATAATAATAATAACTTTTGGCGCAACAGGTCCATAGGGACCCTAGGCCTAGCTTCTTACAACCATTTGTTTTGTTTGTGATTTCATTTTTGGAACGAATGGAAGGGACTTGCAATTTTATGCCGATTCCAAACGGCTAATTGAGAAGTTCTTTCAAGACAGTAATACTCTCGGATGTTTGTCAGACGTTCGCGAGAGGTGGCGCAGTGAAAAAACCCTGAGTTGGAATTTTGGTTTTTGCAGGATTCGAACCTGGACCCCTCGCTTAGTATTCCAACACACTAAGCACTAAGCCACTGCGCCTTATATCTCCGAAATAAGATATTTCTGAGAAAAATGAATTTCACTACAAACGATTTCGGATGCAACTAGTTTTTATTTCAAAAAGCCAAAAGTGCGGGCTGAAATTTTATTCTAATGATCCTAACATTCTAACAATTACAAACGAATGTCTATCGAACTGCAATTCACTGTTTTCACTCTAGAAAAAGTGTGGGCTAACTTCCCGTAAGTTCTAAGACAACCTGTTTTTGTCATCCTCCGGGGCGAAGAGGGAAGCCCCTGCAAGATACCAGAACAAAAGGGTACAAAAGGCAAAAAAAAGGACAATTGGTGAGGAATAGAAATAATGGAAAGGATCAACGTTTTGTGCGTTAATTTTAAAGCAACAAGGGATCTGATTCATTGATAAACTTTAAGGTCCAAGTATTTTTTTAAATGTACATATAAACTACTTCTTACTTACTTACTTAAGGTGGCGCTACAGTCCGGGGTGGACCTGGGCCTCAACCAATACGCCTCTCCAGTTAGCGCGATCTTTGGCTAACTGCCTCCAGTTGCGCACTCCAAGTTGGTTGAGGTCCCCTTCCACTTGCGCGCGCCACCTAAGGCGAGGTCTTCCTCTACTGCGTTGTCCCTCCGGGTTGGAATCGAAGACTCTCCGGGCCGGAGCGTTGGTGTCCATTCGCTCTACATGTCCTAGCCATCTTAGACGACTAATGCGTACTTTTCTGACCAGGTCGATGTCGCTGTACAGCTCGTAGAGTTCGCTGTTAAATCTTCTCCTCCAAAGCCCGTCAACGCAAACGGGACCAAAAATCACTCGAAGAATTTTGCGTTCGAAGCGACCAAGAAGATCCTCATCCGTCTTTGCTAGGGTCCATGCTTCTGCGCCATAGAGCAGGACAGGGATGATGAGGGTCTTATATAGAATCTCCTTAGTGCTTCTTGACAAGGCCTTACTAATCAATTGCCGTCTTAGGCCAAAGAAACAGCGGTTGGCAAGTGTGATTCTTCGCTTGATTTCTGATGTGATGTCATTGTCAGAGTTTATAGCGGAGCCGAGGTAGACAAAGTCCCTAACTACCTCAAAGTTATAGCTGTCTATCGTGACGTTCTGTCCGATTCGTCGGTGTTGTGTGTCCCTTCTTGTTGACAGCATATATTTTGTTTTACCCTCATTCACCACTAAACCCATTTTTGCCGCTTCTGTACTAATACTTGCAAACGCACCAGTGACAGCTCGCTGTGTTCTGCCAACAATGTCAATGTCGTCAGCGTATGCAAGCAGTTGCACAGACTTTTGGAAAATTGTGCCTCTGGTGTTGGCTTGCGAGTTTCGCACAATTTTCTCAAGAATGATGTTGAAGAAGTCACATGACAGCGCGTCACCTTGTCTAAATCCTTTTTTGACATCAAAGGTCTCGGTGAGATTGTTTCCGACCTTTACGGAGCAGCGAGCGTTCTCCATCGTCATTCTGCACAATCTGACAAGTTTGGCAGGGATGCCAAAACTAGACATGGCTCTGTATAGCTCGTCTCTATAAATGCTGTCATATGCGGCCTTAAAATCGATAAAAAGATGGTGAGTATCGATCTGGACTTCTTGGGTTTTCTCCAGGATCTGCCGTAGTGTGAATATTTGATCGGTCGTGGACTTGCCGGGCCTAAAACCGCACTGATAGGGACCTATCAGATCGTTGACGAATGGTTTAAGGCGTTCACACAGTACAGCAGACATGATCTTATAAGCAGTGTTCAGGAGACTGATGCCTCTATAGTTGGCGCAGTTTAGAGAGTCTCCTTTCTTGTGGATCGGGCAAACGATGCTGAGGTTCCATTCATCAGGCATACTTTCATCTGACCAAATCTTGGAGACGAGTTGGTGTATGCTCTCTACCAGGTCATCTCCCGCTGCCTTAAACAGCTCGGCAGTTAAGCCGTCCGGTCCAGCAGCCTTGTTGGATTTAAGCTTAGATATTGCTATCCTTACTTCATTTTGGTCAGGTGGACGGTAATCTTGGCTTCCATCGTCCAGGTTGAATGGTTCGTTCTGCCTGACAGCGGAATTCGTGTCATCTTCGCCGTTTAGCAGTCTGCAGAAATGGTTTTTCCATGTTCTCAGCACCGACTGTGACTCTACTACTAGGTTTCCTTGTTCGTCTCTACAGGTCTCCGTTCGGGTCTTGTTGGCATGACACGTTCTTTTTACCTTTTGGTAAAACTTCCGAACATTGTTCCTGGAGTAACACCTCTCTATATCCTCGATCGCGCGCTTCTCATGCTCTCTCTTTTTTCTCCGGAGAAGCCGATGTTCTTCCCTCCTTTTTTGCTCGTAGAGCTGGCGAGCTGCTCTCGTCCTTCTATGCAGCGACGCTTCGTAGGCACTTTGTTTTGCTGCATGTGCTTGCCGGCACTCTTCGTCAAACCAGGGGTTTCGGGGGGGTGGGCTGGTGAAACCGAGCACATCAGTTGCGGCATTTTTGATGGCTTCTTGGCATCGGCGCCACTGGTCTTCGGCACTTGATGTCGGCAGCATAGGACTTCTGGAGAGGTTGAGGGATACGCGATCGGCAAAGGTTCTGGCGGTTTGTTGCGTTTGTAGTCGTCCAACGTTAAATCTCCTCACAGTATTTTCTCGTTGTTGTGGCGACTGAGATATCCGCATCCGTACCTTGGCTACAACAAGGTAGTGGTCCGAGTCTATGTTGGCCGCTCGGAAAGTTCGGACATCTAGAATACTGGAGGAGTGCCTTGCGTCGATCGCAACGTGATCAATTTGGTTGACGATTTGATGATCAGGTGATCGCCATGTTCCTTTGTGTATATTGAGGTGAGGAAACCGTGAGCTAGCTATGTTAACATTGCGTCCCGCCGCAAAATCAATCAGCCTCAGTCCGTTTCCAGACGTGGTGTCGTGTAGGCTGTGTTTTCCGATTGTGCTACCAAAGATGTCCTCCTTTCCTATTTTGGCGTTAAAATCACCCAAGACGATTTTCACGTCATGCTTAGGACATTGCTCATATGTTTTGTCGAGGAGCTCATAGAAACATTCTTTGGTAGCATCGTCTTTATCTTCTGTGGGGGCGTGAGCGCATATTAGGCTGATGTTGGCGAATTTAGCCTTGATGCGGATAGTTGTAAGGCGTTCACTAACGTGTCGAAAGTTCAGGACTTCTTGCCTAAGTCTGCCGCTTACAACAAATCCGCATCCAAATAGACGCTGCTTTTGTTCTCTGTAGCAATCACCGTAGTAAATGTCACAGTTTTTCATTCTTCTTTTGCCCGGCCCATCCCACCGCACTTCCTGGATGGCGGTGATACCTGCTTTGTAGCAGTCAAGGGCCTCCGCTAGTTGTTCGGCTGCACGCGGTCTGTTCAGAGTTCGAACATTCCACGTGCAGATCCGAACGTCATTGTCCTTTTTTCGTTTTGCAGGGTCGTCAACAGTGAATCCGTCCTTATCCGAGGCTATTGGTTGCTTCGCAACTTAGTTGTTTTTCCGTGGTAGGGTAGTTAACCCCACGCACAACCCCCAACCTGGAGGACCAGGCCCTTTCTGCGACCCCTTGGGCAGTAGGAGCCGGAATATTCCGGAGTCATAAACTACTTCTACTACTATTAAAAATTATCAATTGGGCAAAAGTTATATATTATATATTTATATTTCACTTGCTGTTCACTCCTGTACTGATGCAACTTTATCATTTTGTGGTTCTTTGTGTATAAACTTCCATTGTACTTTATTCTACTTTATTCTACTTTTATCGTACTTTATTCTATGGACTATGTTGGCTTTATTCTGTACGTGTACATACCCACCAGTGTTGGTATGTCATTGAGATGGTTTTTCCCTCGGACAGCTAATTTTTTTCCCATTTTTCCCTTTTGGACTTAGTCAAAATTCCCACAAAATTCCCACATAGTTAATTTAAATAAAAAAGTAAATTTTCAATACTTTTATTAACCAAAAATAAAAAAGACACACAAATATTATATATTACGGATTTTAATATTAATTTACACACTAGAAAGTCAAATTATATGCACAATTCCGAAATGTATTGGGCAATCATATATCTATGTGTCTTCCTATATTCATCCTCGTCCAATTCCACCAACCACCACCTAATCTTATACCTGGCCAAAGGACGACATAATTCACACACGACACACATCCTCAGACATTTCCTACAAGCAATAAAACTTAAGTAGAAGAAATAAAGTCACAAACGCGGAAATATTTGATATTTTTTTATTTATTAAATATAATAATTATATTTTAAAGTTGCATTTGCAAACGAAATCTTAACATAAAAAAAAATGTGCACAACATGCGAAATAAATTACATAACACATTAACGTAAGCTCTATGCTGGCTCTAAACCAGTGGTTCTTAACCTGTGGTCCGCGGACCATTGGTGGTCCCTGGAAGCACCCGAAGTGGTCCGCGAAGCCATCCGAAAAATATTAAATAAACTGGCTTTGTTCGTGCTCAGTTTAGTTGTATTAAAATGGGAAAATGCTAATAAATCGATTTTCCGCTATCAAATCAATAAACAAAAATCCAGAAGTTAGTAAAGTATGCAGTCACAAAAGTCTCATTAAAATAATATATTTATAATAGGCTGGTTCTTTGAGCTTCGAACTCATAAGCAAAGTAAAGTAGGATTCTCAGCAACGCAATTGCAATAACTAACATTTCGAGGACTCACACGAGGTATTCCTTCACAGCACGAGTCAATTGGGAGTAAATTGATTGTGAACACCGGGGGGAAAGCATTTTACGTTGCCACAAAAATGTATAAAATGGATCTGTTCGCAGAGTTTCTATATTCACAGTACATACTAAGCGTTGGTTGTGATTGGCGGAAATGCATAACAACAAAACAACTAAATATTAGGGATACTAATGAAATATACAATAACTTCCTTTTTATTTAGGCTGCAACATTGTTTGAAACAAATTTTTCTTATTAATACCTGTTTAATATATTGATGTGTTTATCTTTGATATCAATTTTTTGTGCCATGACAGATCTACTACCTCAGATTTTATATTCTCCGCTGTTTTTTGACCCAAAAATATGATAAAAAAAGTGTTTTTCTTTGGCTGGGAAAAAGGTAGATACTTCATAATATATAGTATTCATCCAATTCTCAAAATAATTATGTACATACGTCTTAAAGTCGTATTTACCACAAGAAAACGTTTTAACCTCACCTCTACCTTACATTTTTAAGACTTCTTTTTGTGATCGACAAAGACAAAGAAAACTGCGTTAAAAGTTTTGTTGCGGTCTTGGTAAAACAAAAATATAAAATATATTATGTGCTGATCATAAGTCATTATCAACATGGCTCACATTTTACAGGTGTTATCTATTGTCAAAGTAATACAGTCTACAAACAGAAATCTTTCCATGCAATTTCTTCAAAATTTAAAAAAATTATCGTTTAAAATTTACCGAAAATATATTGTTTTACTTGACGAACAACCCCGCGGTTGCTCTTGTTTCCAGTGATTTGTTTGGTGGTGTACGTACAAGATGTCAAGAAGTAAGAAAAATATGACAGGCTGCCAACATTTCAGCGTTAAAACCAGCTTTTTGAACAGCTATTGGGAACCTAATGTAAAAATGTCTTAAAAAATTAAATCCTGTTGCCTTTGAACAATTGCATGCTTGTTTTATTTATGGATGTAACAACCTTTTATTCATTTACTTTTAAATTTACTGTTTATTACTTCTAAACAGTTGGTGGTCCATGGGAAGACAGACATTTTGTCAAATGGTCCCTCATCAGTAAAAGGTTAAGAACCACTGCTCTAAACGCACATTTTCGTGTTACTTATACGCAGCCCTAAATTTCGAAAAATCTTTATAAATCACATTTTCCTGTGTAAGGGCATCTTAGAGGGTGCGTAAAAATAAGCAGACTCTACGTTGGGCTTATAAATAAGCCTGTAAGTTTATAAAAAGAGAGACAACTAATCAAAATTCAATTTCACTAATACACACCGTCGTCAAAATTAAATGTTTGCCTAGCTAACAGCGCAGCGAAAAACAGAAGCATTAACTCAGTTGAAAATATAAGCATGAAGTTAGAAGGAGAAGTTCAAAATGTGTACGAAAAAAAAATGATACTTTTACGTGTTTTGTAATTGTAATTTTAGACTTGTTTTGTGAACACAGAATACGGTAGTACAAATATGAGGTTTGATATAATTTTTTTTTTGTAAGTTTACCAAATTTCCCACAAAATCTTTCCGAAATCCTATTTTTTCCCTTTTTCCCACGAGACGGTTTCTTAACATCGAAATTCCCACAAAAAGGTAAATTTCCCACGATATACCAACACTGATACCCACCTATCTACCTCCACGTGTTAAGCCACGTTACCACTATTTTGTGGTCAAGAGCAATTTAAAAGCTTAACACTCAACAAAACTACGGAACCGAAACAACAAAAATATCAACGAACCCAAGGGGAATAGACTACCATTAATGGATATTTTACTGCCAACAGCTTTGGTTTTCATTTTTGTCCTTGTCGTTGGGTAAAAAAAAATATCTACAAAATAAATTGACATTTTCAACACTTTCTGTATAGTTGCCCATAGCCCATCCCCATGGTCATCAGCGGTTGAATCAAGTCTGCGCTTTATGCAACCAATGGCAACTACTGAATAAAATTTACGTGCAACTGTTTTTTGCAAAAGGGTTCAACTTTCAGTCCCGAACAAGATTATAAATAATATTCTTCCACTTTTCTGGATACAGGAATTAAAGGATATGAATAAAATACAAAGTTAAAACAGAAAATATTTTACTCTCACTGGTGGGAACCTACCTAAGTTGTTACCGACCTTGCTGCATCCAGCTTTCTCTTCATCTTCACCCTACACCGGTGGGTGAGTTTTGCCGGAAATAAAAAAAAAAACATGTTTCTATATAGCTCGTGTCAATTCTTTCGTAGACGGTCTTGAAGCTGGTCCAAACTTTCGAGTCATCTAAAGCTCCTTTTAAAGCCGAGAAGACTGGTCGGTTGTAGGTTTTTTTCCCCAACAAGATATTTGGAAGTGTTTATTTAAACAAATACGTAATTTTTTTCATTGGCTTGAACTTGCACCATCCGAATTAGCCCAACATCATTATGTTAACACGTTCGCACTCACTTTAAAATGCGGTTAGTTAGTCAAAATTAAGGAAAGCTAATGTATTCATTTCAACTTCAAATTTAAATTTCCGTTGGACGTACGGAACTTTCCATTTTAATGGAAATGGTAGCACATTCGAAAAAAAAAACTTAAACGCAATAAGTGCTGCCACATTATAGTTATTATCATACTGAATAGTGTAAACTGTAAACCAGTGTTAGTAACTCGTGGGAAATTTACCTTTTTGTTGAGAATTTCAATGATTAGAAACCGTCTCGTGGGAAAAAGGAAAAAAGTACAATTTTGTTGGAAATTGAGTTATAACTTACAAAAATAAAATTTACTTTTATTTCAACATAAACTCAGGTTCACAAGACAAATGGATCCAAATTGAAATATAGCACAAAAACTGACTGTCAAACTTCGTTCCCTTACGCAAACGTTGGGTAGAAATGAACGAAGTTTGACTAATGTATTTGAATGTATTCGAATGCATTATCGTAAGGGGACACCCCTAATGCCTTCATGACATTACCTTAGCAATAATTTTAGGACCAATGGAAGGGATCTACAGGTTTATGCCGTGATTCATACAAATGTACCTAGTACCAAAAAAAAATATATAAATTTGTTATACCGCTCCCAAAAGCACATAGGTACCTATAGGTACTTATTCTAAAATTCATACCGCCGGTAGTCAAGAATCGGATTTTTTATAATAGTTGGCGTTGGCTAAAGCTTTCCAAATGTTTGCCAAAGTGAAGAGCAATAATTTGTTTCGAGAATATTGGATGCAGCCAGCGTGGCAGCATTATATATAACAGTTCACAGATTGCACACAAAACTAATCAAACCTGACTCATTTTGAAAAAACTGGGAGAAGTGAAAAAAGAAGACATGAAGGATCAGTAAACAGTGACGTGTACGAACTACGAACTTCCAAGAAAAACATTCTTTTGCAGGCAAATTTTACTCTCCACTCCTTCCACTAATTAAATATTATTTCAGTGAACCAATAAAGTTCTTGTATTTTACACGAGTGCACGGATTTTAAAAGTTTAAGAAAAAATGTTTGGTGAAACACAGACTTATCAAAAATTCATTTTAACAATTTTATGCTTTTAAACAGCATTGAAAATGTAGTTTGTAAAATAGAAATAATTAAGTCTTTCTACAAATGTCCCTTTGTAGACAACAAATACAATTTTGTAGCACAAATATTCTGTGAAACAAAAAAATCACAATATACGTTTGGGGACCGAAAAATACGCCTCTTTCGGCATCTTTTAACTATTTAAAAAAACAGCTTCCACTTTGCCTATTCTTCTGTTTAAATGCTTGGTTTTCAAAACCCATATGCAAACTTTCAAATACATCCATTTAACGAATTTGTTTAATAAAACATTTGATTTTTTTTTTTTGTATTTCATTTAATCTGTAACTGAACGAACTAAGAGCATTTTGGTGTTCTTAGGTTTTATCCCCATAATTTAAAAATGGTAGCCCTAACACTACCACAATCGAAGGAGCTCCCATTAATAAATAATGATAAAAGTTCTTTTAAAGTGGACAGATTCAACGTTTTCTAAATGTAAAACGTACATAGGTATTTTATTTTTCATCATGTTTTCGAATTTTTGGAGCCCTGTATCTTGAGAACCAATAACAGATTAGAAATCTGGTGAGGTGAACGTCTCTAATGAATTTAGTAAATACAGTTTTTGGTTCAATTGGTTCCGAAGTTATTGGATATTTGTTCCTGTAAAAGGTTTTATAAATAGTCGTCTTACTAGAGAACTAGACTGGATCTACAGTGCCCTTTGATAAGTAATTGCAATTTATATTTCGTAAAAAAGTTATTTTATTGCAATTCAATTGTAAAATGCAAAAACCTCTCCGATAGACTGTTTCTTTAAAAATACCATTTAACTAAAAGGTCTACGGTAAAGCTTAAGGTGCCATGCACTATTGGCAAATTGAAATTTAAAGTTGTAAGACCGAAAAATAAATATTTTGATAACTCTGTTACTCAAATACTCACACTTTTCTGTATTTCCATATAATTTGAACAGTAGTTAACGAAAGAATTTTCCTGAACAAATTTTACACATGTAGGTACCAACGTTATCAGCAACTTCAGTTGTATCCTCATAGGACATGCTTTTCAATATATGAAAGCAATAAAATTGAATAGATTCATCAATGTTTTATTTGTTCATCTGTTTCTCTTTCTCTTGTCACATTTGACATATTTTTGAGTTTTTGAATTTCAGTCACGTTATTCGGTTGCATGGGTGAATTAAAAGTGAAATGAAGAGGGTAAAGTTCAATCAAATATTTCTGCCATCATTATTTGTCTGCATTGCGTTTAGTTTTGTGTAGGGGATTTGTGATGTCCTTGTTATTTCAATTAATGCAAGTATGGAAAATAGAATGAATTATCTTAAAGATACTATGCAACACGTATTGTCATATCGATCTAAATTTTTCCAACCCATAAGACTCATTAAATTAATTCCATACCCGTTTCCATACTATTGTCCAAAAGGCCCGTTTGCTTACTATAGGTAGGTAGGTACCTACTTATAGCGATTTAAGTTCTGCTTAAAAACCTTTTGGGTTAGTTTTTCTATATCATAAAAATAGTCACATACGGTTTTAAGCGGAACTAAAATCGCTATGGAGCCGTATAGTAATAATTTCCCTCGATTTAGTTTTATTGAGTGCTTATATTTATGTTTTGTCTATTAGAGTCATTCAAATGTTCAAATGCACTTCACAAATATCCTTACCTTATGGTAGCTTGTCAAATTAATTATAGAGTAATGTGCACATAGAATTTTCATTAATTGTACTCACAATTTTAGGCAGCTATTTTAATAACCTAAGTCCCATATCTTCTGGTTATATCCATTAAAAAAAGGTGGTTCCAAAATATCCGAAGATGCTATAAAGACTTGAGAGTTATTCGAAACTCCTCTGCTTCCCGTAGATGACGTTCTTAAAGTACTAAATAATATATGATTCAGCGTCACTGCTCACGCGAATGGCGTAGTTATCGTTGCGCAAGGAAAATTCGTTAACAAAATGAACGAACTTATGGCTCAGAAAGTCGGCTGAAGGGTGTGGCCTCCCAGTAAAAAGGGAGGAAAATGCACTTGTACTATTTAGAACGAAATAACAGATACCAAGCTCGAAGTTGGATATAGACTTGCTGGAGTTAAGCTTCCCGTTTTGGGAAGCGAAAAACACCTTGGTACGTTAATGACAGGAAACTGAATTTGAAAGTTAAGGTCTGACAAACATGGAAAAGAAGCATGTACGGTATATGTTGACTTGACCAATGTACATTGAACAGCCTTTATTGCCGTTACGGGTGCTCTTCATACAAAACCTACGGCTGCACTGGAAGCATTTATTCACCTTTTACCAATGAACTTTCAAGTTTAATTGCATACTGGTAATAGTCCGCTACGGCTTACAAAAGCTGGGATTTTTAATAACAATAGCAAAGGAAATAACACTATTTTAAGGGCATCATTCTCCGACATAAAGAAAAAAGGTGATGAAAGCCTTTGTATGCTGTAATGTCTTTTGGACAGAGTCTCAGTAAATTAAACACCATGAGACTAACTTACTTCATTTAATAAAAGTTCTTACAACTAACAAACAAATCAAATTCCTCATCCAATTTTTTTTCATCGGCATCCCGAATGTGGTTGCGCCTAGTCGTTCGACTAATCGGCAATTTATTTTTGAATTGTTTGTAAATAAATAGACAAATCCACCGGTTGTCGGATTTCTGATTTTTTTTGGTAGAAAATATAACCTAATTTATTTTCTTAGCTAATTTTTATAGATAAATCGCTTTTATTCGGCTTTATCTCTGATTACTAAAAAAAAGAAGATATTTACAAGACACTATACCTAACTATTTGGCAGTCGGACGGTAGGTACTCAGTTTTTGTTTAGCTGTGTAGGTATAGTCTCCGATTGCCAATTAGTGTCTTGTAAATATTTTTTTAGTTTTTTTCTTAGAGTCAGCCGTTTTTTTTTTTTTTTGTTTTTTAAATTAACTTTTTTTGTAAATTTGTTTGGCATGTGCATGCCCACAACTGGAGCACATAGGTCCATACTGGTTTGAGAATTTGCTTGTGTAGCAATAACTTATTGCTGTACATTTTACTGTATCGCATGTTTAAGTCATCTTTTTTTTAAATGCGCTTTCCAAAGCAGCTTAGCGTCTAGAGTCATGCCTAGATATTTGGCTGTATTTGAATATTCAACTTTATTCTTGTTAATGTATATTGGAATGTGCGGTACGACTGACTTAAGGTCATTTAATCTAATCTGGCATTTCTTGGTCCATTCTGAAATACTGTTTATCGCCGTTTGAAGCTTTTTCGACAGTAAATGTTGCTGTAGTTGTTTCTCCGCTAACAGGCAGAACGCTAGTGAATACTAGGTATAGCACTACCCCTAGAACACTGCCTTGGCGGACACCAGCTTGAACTCCTCGAAAGCTTGTGCTATACCAAGAAATATTGTAGATCACACTTTTTTCTCTTCAAATGCTTTTTCGATTTTATCTGTGATTCTATGCACCTGATCAATTGTAGACTTCTTATTTCTAAATCCAAATAGGTGAATTGGGACTAGCGATTTGTCATCAATTATTTTTTTTAGACGTTTACGAGCGTTTTTTCAAACACCTTGGACAACATTAGTACCTATATGTAGTATCGATATTGGGCGATAAGAGGTTACTCCGCTATTAACTCCGACACACATGCTTGGCACATACCTTAACTGGAATGCGTAATTTATAATCTGCTCCAGTTTTTTAGGCCGTTTCATGGGAGTCGTTTTAACCCTCTGCGACTGACGTGGTATAGTATGACAGACACCACAATATGAAAAAAGTTGTATTGCGTCGTTATTTTTCAAATGTTGACTCTCTCGCTCTCAGTACCTTTCTGTCGTATGCTCGATCCTGCATTAGTGTAACGCGATCGGTCGTGGCGTGTGCGTGCATTGTTGTGTGAAGGAGGGTGTCTATAAGTCAACCACGTCAGTGTTAAGGTATGTGTCTGAGAAACAACCACCTCAGTTTAATAATTATATGTGCATAGTGTCTCCTAAGCAACATGTCAGTAAAATTGTTTTGTTACATTAAAATTTGTTGTTTGTTTCTTAGATGGCTCACTCAAGTAACAACCAAGGGTCTTCTAGGTCTAAAAGAACGTTGACTGGAACCTTTGTAAGTCATGACCAGCTAATAGAACAGTGGTTGGACGAAGAAAGCGAGCACGAGTTCAGTTATATTGACGATGAAGATGTGGATCCGAATTTTGAGCCAGAAACTGAATTCTTGGAAGCCGACGAAGTTTCAGGTGGGGAAGATAATCAAGAACCACGTGTAGAAGTGTCACAAGTACCCACCACCGAAAATATGGATCAAGAAACCTCAAGAGAGCCATCTGGATATTCCAAAGGTAAGAAAGGATTTATTTGGAGTAGACAAGAGTGCCCTAGAACATCACGAACTGCGGCTCATAACATAATAAGATTACCTGGCCGTTTGCACACTCCTAATTTTGAAGGCTATTTTGAACTTTGGTCCAAAATTTTTAACCATTCAATGTTGGAATCTTTGGTGACATTTACGAATCAAAAACTCAATAAATATCGAACGCAGTTCAAACATATTACTAAGATAGAACCAAAGGAGGATTTGACGAAGTCGACAAGAAGTGCTCAATATATTCTTGCAGGCGCAAAACTCGTCGTTGGCCTATGGCAATTTTCCAAAGAATAATAGACATGGCAGACATAAACAGCTTTGTATTTTATCAAATGTGTGCAGACAGTGATAATAAAATGAGAAGAGGAACTTTTATTTTGAATACGGCAAGAGTATTAGTGCTAGATCACATGAAAAGGCGCGTATACAATGAAAGATTGCCAAGAGAATTGCGGATGACGGTCTCTAGAGTTTTGGGGAAAGATCTTCCCCCTCCACCACCAAGGACTCAATCGATTCCATCAAGTGGAAGAAAACTATGCTCTATTTGTCCAACAAAAATAAAAAGAGTGACAAGATATTTTGCTGTGATTGTTTAAAGCCAATTTGTCTTCAATGCTCTAAACCACTTTGTGAAGACTGCGAAAAGAAATTGTGATTTTGAGGCTACATATCTTTTAATTGAACCAATGAATGGATGTCTTTTTTTTTAGTCTGACTACTATAAGTGTTAACTTTAAGAAATGCTTATTTAAATGAAAAAATATTTATGTTTTTTTTTTTTTTTTTAATTTTTTTTATATGTGTAAGTTTTGAAAAGTTATTTATGTGATATCAATAAATGTTGTTTACCGTCATATGTCGTTTTTATTTTATATATTAGTAATTTAAAATAATAGTGCACAATCATATCTTTAAACTATAATAGTTAAAATTAGAAATACAAAACTAATTTTGAAAATACAACCTGTCAAAATGGTGTCTCGTATACTACCACGTCAGTAGAATTGTGAAAATTCAAGCACGTCAGCCGCAGAGGGTTAAGATTTCCATTGTAATTCAATCAAACCACGGGACCTTTTTTATATTTTCTTTAATTTCTCTGGCAAGTTATTTAGCTATTACCGGTTGTATAGGTCGATTTTCTTCGAACCTTTCTTCGACTCCTTCGTAGCTTTCATTATCATAGGGTTTGAAGGTTTCCTCAAGAAACTCTGCAAAAGTGTTTGCTTCTCTTGGCTGCTTTCTGCCTGGGCTGGGTTTTTATTGGAGGAATGTGGGCTATTGACATTATTACAATAAAGTTCACTGGACTGCAGACAAGCAAACAACATAGACGTGTCTAATATTAAACTCTACAGTACCTATAATATTTTCCAACATTCACCAAAACACACATCCCCCTCCACAGCAAAAGAAAACACTTAGCACAAACGTTATGCAAAGTGATAAGGGAACGTGTCCATTTGTGCAGTTTCTATACATGCACTTTTCAGTGAAAATTAAAAACTTTAAAAATAAAAAAAAATAGAAAAAAAAGTTTCCGCAGAAAAATTCGTCCACAGTAGGTATACCTTAGAATAAGTCAATTTAGGCCCATTTTATTCACTCGAAGTTGAACACAACTTGTGGATTTTTATATGGAAAACTCCCCGAGTTGTGTTCAACTTCCAGTGAATAAAATGGGCCTTAACCCGCCAATGGTGACCTACTGGTCTGTGAGACCGGGTTTGTTAAAAAAATCGAATAACTTTGTTCTCCGTTATTGTTTTTGGTTGCAATTTCGAGTAGCTGCCGCATTGTACGTCCCCCACCATCAGTTCACGCCGAACCTGCTTAGTGAGCACTCGTTGTGTATTTTTTTTTACTAACTGGTACATGAGACCGTGTGTCACCGTCTATGTAAGTAAAATATTTGTTTATTATTCCCGTATTTTATCTACTTTATTATATTTTTGTTCATTGTTTTATTGTGTTATTTGCATTTATATATAAATTTGCGTGTTTCTATGTGTATATATCATATTATACAAACAAAATATTTTTGTCTTGAACACGTAGAGCCGTATTGCAGCAGTTGTTTACCTGTAAAAATTTAGTTTTTGAGATGTATTTTTTTGTTATTTTTTGTTAGAAGGGATACCAATTTTTGTTTATTTTGTAAAAGTTCCAAATGTCGAAAGACTAAAAAAACGTTATTTTCCTTAATGGACATGTGTTATTTTTTTTTCCATAATTTTAAAAAATGTATTACTTAAAAATTTGCTATTTTGAATGCTCTAATAAAACATTTTTGTGAATTTAACTATTGAAACAAAAGAGCTTAAATTGATTAAATATCTTTGTTTTATTGTCAAAGAGCATAAATTAAAAAAAAAACATGAACTATTAGTAACACGTTTCGAAAAAACTTTAGTTAAAAACCCCGGTGCGTGAGACCGGCGTCACCATTGGCGGGTTAAATAAAAAAAAATGAATTTCCCTAGTGCGCATAATGGAATCCTCATCCGAACGATTTATTGCAAAGCTAGACCGAAGTGAAAAAACGCTCAACATATTGAACGAGAAATAGCGGCCGGCCGTATCGGTCGAAATGTGCGGCTGAGTCATTGAAAATTGGGTTCAACGTACATACATTTTTTTTGTCAAATATCTCAGGTAGTTTGAATTTTATTTCAAAAAGATGTTGTAAAGTCCTTGAGCAAAGACCCTATATAAAAAAGCCTCTATGTTAAATGTTTATCGTGAAAAATACTGAGATAAAAGTTCTTATTTCATAAAGGTTTAAAGTCAAATATTTAAAGTAGAGCAAGGCTGAAATAACTCCAAATTAAGAGAGATATTTCATTATTTCATAATTACCGACTAAAATTTGGTGGGTTCACTGGTCAAGTTTTTTTAAAACCTTTTGAATCGGTCGTAGGTACTAAAAAGAAAACTTTCGAAGTAAAACCACTGTGACCAGCTCATTTTGCAACCTGATACGCCACACGTTCAACACCAGAAGACGAGCCTAATAGATGCTAAATTAATGATCAATTCAATAATTATGCTGTTTGCAGAGCTACGCTGGTTATTGTATTGATTTGATACGTAAAACATTATGTGCCAAAAAAAAACTGTACAAACACAATTATTTATTTGTAAGTAAAGAACAATCCTCTCAACTTCTTCTTGGCTCCTCGTTAGCGAAAACAAAGCTTTGCACATCAATAAAATATTCCCTCGTTCACCTTCAATCCGAAACCAATTTAAAATCACAATGCTCCAACAGTGACACAACATCGAAAGTCAACAATTCGCATCGTTCTGGAAATTTGCCTTTAATCAATTTACCGGTTTATGGAAAAGTTGTGAAATTTATTGCACAAAAAGAAAACGAAAAAAAATATCCGAATTTGCAATGAAAGCTAATTAAGGAAAATAGTGTTAACTGCAAATTGAAAGCGGCAATGCTGACGATGTGTGCGAAGTGCGATGATGCGACAATGGAGATGTGCTTCGATGAATCCTGCGAAAACACGAGAAAAAGAAACAAATTTATTGAATCACGTGGGGTCTGTTCTGTTCCTTTTTCCGGCAGACTATTCTTTGCTGTCGCTGTTGTATTCCTCTCAGTAGGTAATCGACATCGACCTTCTTTGGCTTTCGAATAAATAATTGAATACAATCCTCCCGTCACCTTCAGTTACATTGGGTGGTTGACTTGCGTTTATAGATATTTACCAATTTATTTTTTTGTTTGTTACTCGGTTTTTTCCCAAAATACCTACCATGCTTTATTTTTGTGATTTTCGTTTTAATTATTAATTTTGATGGTATTGAGGGTAGGTATACATTTTATTGTCATGGTATTAGTATTTATTTGTGTGTAGGGAAATTATTAAAAAGAAGATCAAGTCTGTAGAGTTCGCAATAATACGTCTTCATTATTCGCTTGTTCACAGTCCCGTCAGTTTATAGCAATGTGTCAAACATATTGATAAGTCTCTGATATAAATATCATCTTTTTCACAAAGCTTCACGTTTGAAAAACGAGAAAGAAACATTCCTAGCAACTTGCTAAGATACCTAGAAATGAAGACCGTGTTGCTTATTGTCTGTCGGTTGGTTGGTCGTTGGTCCTTATACAAATTAGCAAAAACAGTTTCCAAAATAAAGCTGTCAAAATTTAATGTTGAGAGAACCAAGCATTAGCTAAACAAATCATACCTTAATGTCATATGTCATTTTGAATAGGAGTGTTGCCCCAGCCATGCAAAATGACGGTATTGAGTTTCGTAATATAAGCAAATTCAAATACCCTGTTGTTCAGAAACAGCGTATATAATATTATATCAGTAAATTGCAAATGTTCTCCGATTTTATTCGTTGGAATACAACAATGTAAGTATTAGGAATACAACAAAACACAAATTTGTACGAAATTATGCACCAAACTACAAAATTTTGAATATTTATTTTATTTCTTAACATATAAAAATATACCTACTAATTTTGGAACTTCCGATGTCCGTTAAATTTGCAATTATTCGTTTTGTGTTCATATTTTTATTTTTATTTTTCGTAGGAATAAGTGTAGGTAGATAAAGGGTTGTAAGTCTAAAGGGTCTAAGCGCCAATTATATTATTTCGAGATAGAACAAAAAAACAATACATTAAATACATATCGTTTACTATAGGAACTCGAAAAAAACCTAAGATAATAGGAATCCAAGAAAATAATACTACTTATAATTTTATATAATATTTATTTATTGAAATAATAAAGCGATAGGGTAACTTTGGGCATTATGGCGCACAAAATTTCAATCTGAAATAACTTTTCTACGAACAAAATTTTTTAATTATTTTTATTTTTTTTAATAAACTAGACAAAATAGTAACATAAATAAATTAAATAAAAATAATAAATCAAATTCATTAACTAAAAATAAATTAATTTAAAAATAGTTTATAAAAAAACCATATTGCCCTACATGCGGGCAATATGGCGAGTATCTTTTATTTTTTTATTTAAACGCCCACATCCATCGCAGGTGTTTCTGAAGACAGCGCAGGAGTCGTGGGACCTCTGTCCACAAAGGACACGCTACATCCACTCGTCCCTTTTGGTTGTAGTGGTGTAATCTTCACCACATCCAAATCTTCGAGCACACCCGACTCATTGGCTAGCTGGATCTCAAGATTTTCTAGAGAATTATATAGTATGCATAACAAAATATAACTTTGCAAAACAGAACACAAAAAAAAAACAGGAAGGGAGAAGGACATCGGAATGAAACTTTAATTTACATGAAAACTTCATAAGGCGCGGGTGCGCCATAATGCCCTTACAGCACCTGCGCCATATTACACAAAAATCACTTATTCACAACACATTAAAAAAAACGTAGTTCTCTTTTCATTTCAAATTTTTGCCGTTACACAACAAAACTGAAACTGTATTCTGCATTCCAGTCTTCACACCGAAAACCTGCGTTGTATACTTACCGAGAAAAACCAATCCAAACACAAAGCGAAATTATAAAAAACCAAAATCAAAAAAAAATTTTTTTTGGTTTTATTTTTTTGTTCAGCGAAACTCGTCGTACCGACTGTCTATGTTTACTGCGCACTTGTTCGGCAAAGGTTGAAGTTTCTGTATTATTTTAATTTTAATTAGAGTTTGGGAAGTATGATATTTGCGAGGTGCGCCATAATGCCCGGTGCGCCATAATGCCCGAACTTACCCTATTGAAAATGGGCCAAGTGCCTTTATAAAATATATTAAAAACGTTTTCAAGATTCGGTTATAACTAAATATTCGTAGAATGCTTTATTTTCGGTGGGAATGTATGGTAGCATGTGTGTGACAGGTAAATTCCTTCCAACACTCACCGAACAATTTAGTGGCGCTCTCAAAACCCTTGACATCTGGGCCCGGAACTGTGGCCTAACTTTAAGTCCCCAGAAAACTGAACTGGTCCTATTCACAAATAAAAGGAAGATACCACAGTTTATCGCACCTTCTGTTGGCGGTAAACCCCTCAGAATATCTGATAGTGCAAAATACTTGGGACTTATACTGGACAAAAAACCAAATTGGAAACTGAACACATATGAGAGAATCAAAAAAGTCAAAATAGCCTTCTACTCCTGCAGCAGTATTTTTTTGGAAAAACATGGGGACCATCCCCCAAAATTTAACTGTGGATGTACACGGCTATAGTAAGACCTATACTGTGCTATGGCAGTCTCGTATGGTGGCCGGCAACAAACAAAGCCACCTATCTAAAGGCTATCACGAAAGTACAAAGACTAGCTCGAGGCGATCCTCAATCTGCTGCCGCTAGATATCTTTCTACAATTTTCAGCAGCCATTAGTGCCACGAGAATAAGCCAATCAGTAAACTGGAAACTGAATGAAAAGGGACATTCGTTGATCCTACAGAAATATTTTGGTTTTATACCTAATACAGATTATATTACACCATATTTGGAGTTCACAAGACCATTCTCGTGCGCCTATCCCAGCCGAGAAGAATGGAAAGACGGACTTGTGCCTAGTGCGCAATCCATAGCCGTTTTTACGGACTGTTCTAAAATGGAAACAGGGGTGGGGTCAGGAGTCCTCTCCGAGTCGTTGGGTATTTCTAAATCGATACGCCTGACCGACCACAGCATCAGTGTCTTCCAAGCAGAGGTCCTGGCAGTGACAGCAGCAGCCTGTGAGTCTGTGGTAAGGGTAATACCACCTGAAGGTATCACCTTATTTATCGATAGCCAGGCAGCTATAAAAGTATTAATTGCAACAGAAATCAAATCAAAGCTTGTGAAATGCTGTCGCGAAGAACTCAGGGTTCTTGGCACTCAGCACAAGGTATTGCTCTGCTGGGTTCCGGTATGAAGGTATTCCAGGCAACGAGAAAGCGGACGAATTAGCTAGACTAGGTTCGGCAGCTGTATCCTGTGAAAATCCTGCCCGAAGCTGGAACAAAAGCCATAAAAGAGGCGAACGCTAGACGTACTACACTAGAAACTTGCTATACAACAAGAATGCTATGGCCAACCTTCAATGAAGCAAGAACCGAGAGTAGTAGTAGTAGTAGTAATTGTGATTTTATTTAACAATATTGAATTCAGTTTACATGATTCACAATAACAAGCATTGGCAGATGCCGTCAGCCGGATAAAGAGAGAATTTTTACATAACATTTAAACAAAGAAATAAAAAATATAAAATTTAAAAACTAATCAATTAACAATATAAAAGTATTTACGTCTGTTTTAAAATGCCTCATTTATAATTTGTTGACGATATTTCATAGCATATTTAACATAGCTGGAAAGTACATTCCAATTCGGTCCATTTAAGTATTGTATGACTTCATTTTCTGATAGTATGGCTCTACCCCAATGTGCAATTCTTATTGATTTTAGAATTGGACACGTTCCAATGAAGTGTTGAATGTCTTCTTTAAGATGTAAGTTACACAAAGTGCATTCCGCATTGCTATCGGATCGATGCGGCATATAATTTAAATGAAGAAGCTCTCCTCTGGCCTTGAAAATTACTGAGATCGTTTCTAAACTATTTTGGTCATGAAAGTAGTTTTTGTCCATAAGATCATAGTTGAGTACCCGATAGGTACACCTACTTTCACTTTGCTGGGCTTGTGTTTTAAATTCTTCGCGGGAGGCTACTTCGATATTGAGCAACAGCTTATGTATGGATGCTTTCCACGATTCTACATTAACTTCACTTAAAGGTACATTGTGTTCACTACTTATTCTACTCCATTCCTTGAAAAATAGTACTTTGCGGTGAATTGCGTAATTTGCTATTATATGAGGTAAGCGATGACTGGAAAGCTCCATTACTTTTAATATATATCTATTGGAAGTGCAATCTATTAGTAAAAATATAGAGAGGAGGCAGTCCTGTTTCTAGGTGCAACATATAGTTTGGTGTGTTATCGGGCAGTCTCAACATTTTTTTGATGAAGTATCTAAAAAGTTTTTCTACATCTTCATATCGAGTGATACCCCAAACTTGAGCAGCGTAGCACATAATGGAACGCATGGTCGCCTCAAAAATTTTAAATTTAGTACTTGATGGGACGCTTTTTTTGCCCAGTATACCCTTCCAATTACAATTTATAGCCCTTTTCGCTTCTTTAAGTTTTTCTCGTAGATGGTTTTTGAACGACATTGTAGGCGTTATGATTACGCCAAGGTACTTGTATTCCTTTACAATTTCTAATTCCTCGTTTTGCCAAAACCACTTTTCATGTCTTGAATATCTTCCCGATCCATTTCGAAACACCATTATTTTTGACTTATTGGTGTTCGCTTTGAGATTCCATATTGCGCAATATTGTTGAAGCCTATTTATCATCATTTGCATCATCGTCGGAGACTCCGCCAAGATAACAATATCATCTGCGTACAGCAAAAGCTTTATCTGAAGTCCGTCAAACACGATTCCGCCATTTAGATACGATGTGAGGTCATCCAGGAATAAGGAGAAGAGGAGACAACCTTGCTTAACTCCCATCTCTGACTCGAACCAATTGGATAATCTGTTCCCATTCCATACAGCCGCCCTATTCTCCCTGTACAGGTTTTGGATGACTGTAAGCACTTTTGTTGACACCCCTAAAATACTTAACTTGTAGAATAACGCATTTCTGTCAATTGTGTCAAACGCAGCCTTAAAATCGACAAAGAACGCATAGAGTTTTTTGCCCTTGTCAAGGTATGTCCGCGCGATGCTGGTAAGAGTGAATATATTGTCCACTGTTGAGTACTCTTTCCTAAAGCCCGCCTGGAACTCGCTTAGCAAATCGTTTTCACGTACCCAATCTGTCAGACGTTCCAATAGGATTCCTGTAAATATCTTCATTATGGTGTTCATGAAGGAAATACCTCTATAATTGTTCAGATCGCTTGTGTCTCCTTTTTTATGTAATGGAAATATGATGCTCCTTCTGAAATTGTCTGGTACCTCGCCACTATCGAAAATGTAGTTGTAAACTAACGTTAATTTTTCTAGGAACTCATTTGTCGCAAACTTGAAAAATTCATAGGGAATACGGTCTTCTCCTGGCGCTTTATTTAAGTTGCATCGATGCAGTACTCTGCAGACGTCTTGTAACAAAATTGTTCTGTCTAGAGAGTCCACTGAAACATATGGCAGAGCATAACTTAGCACGTTAGAACTACATGGTGGGTTCAATAACGAATGAAAATGTTCGGCAAGCACTAGCGTTTCAATTTCCGTTCCTCGTGCGAACACCATACCATTAAGACTTTTGACCATTTTCCAAAACGTGTGACTGTCCTTAATTCCCACTAGACTTCTCGTCAGCTGTTCCAAATATCTTGCTTCCTTCTGTTTGCATATGTTTTTATATGCCTTGTTTGCTTCTTGGTACATGATTTTTGCATTGTTGCTGCCTAACTCCCTGACTAACCGCAAGTAGGCAAATGATTTTCTCCTTGCAACTACGCACTCCCAATCATACCATTGCTGTTTTCTCTTATACCTTCCGGGCATTTGAAAGGCCTTCGCTGCATCCGTTATACAGGAAACAAGGATGTCTACACCACAACTTGAAGCGATTTCGTTTTCGTTTATGCAGCTGAGTCTAAGATTAAGCTTTCGTTTGTAAGTTGCAGAGTAATTCACGTTCCATCTCAATTTAGGTAGAAGCCGTTGCTCCAGCGCGTTGGTTTTTATCTGTGTATTTAGAAGTACTGTGACTGTTATCGGCAGGTGGTCCGAATAAGTTTGTTCGTTGACGTTGAAATCAGATACAGACTCTAACCACCTTCCGCGAATAAAACAGTAGTCTATAGTGGAGCAGGCTGTGCCTCTTAAGAACGTTAAATTGCCCTTCTGGTCACTTTTGGATCTGCCGTTCATAACTGTTAGACCGAAAGATTCGCAAAACTCTATGAGCTTTTTTCCATTGCCATCGATTTTTCTGTCCGTTGCACCTCTAGTTAGATTTAAAGATTGAGATAAAGACTGTGGATCGACCTCTAAAAGCTGTGTGTCTCCTACTCTAGCGTTACAGTCCCCAATTACCATTACACTTTCTTTATCAAATTCTACTAAGAAATCGTTCAGGCTCGCAAAGTCGTCCCTCCATTTGTTACAGTTTATGTAAACTGGTATTAAGTACAGCTTATCATTCTTCGTGGTTATTTCAATAACAGTACGGTTGGCTTCATTGATAAACACGCATTGGGTTCTATTTTTCAGCTCGTTTTTGATGCCATACAAGCAGCCTCCGCTCGCTCTGCCATGAGAAAAAGTTCGTGTTGCTGGCATCCAATGTAGAGTATATTCTAGGAAGTAGGATTCAAAACGCTCCATATTTTTATTTTCGATGAATGTTTCAAATAATAGAAATATGTCGAAATGATTTAAACCGAGAGTCTAATACGAAAGAATAGGAAATCCCTTTCCATCCTCGTAGGAATCTTAAAGGGGCACAACACTCTGCGGTATCATATGAAGAAAATACGCTTGTCGGAAGAAGAACTTTGTAGAGGCTGCGGTGATAAGGAAGCTCTTGAGGACACAACCCACTTTCTATGCCACTGCCCAAGCCTCCAACACAACAGGCACAGATTCCTAGGGAGACACTTCTTCCACGACATAGACGAGCTTTCTAGCACACAAGTAGACAAGATAGTGAGCTTCATCAAATCCACAAGATATAACAACACAGTGAGTAACTAACCACGAGTATGTATAGATAGGGTTATTATGGGTAAGGGACAACCTCTTCCCCCAATGGGCATCACAATGGGTCAATATTGACCTGAGTGTGGCGCGGAGTATTCCAGGCCAACACGCCTACCAAACCTTACCTATATGTTAGCATATCCTTCAAATCTTTCAAGAAGCTTACATAGGAATTTGCACTGGCAATTCACCTAAAACACAGCAATAAAAAAGCCTTTAATATGAAAATATGAGTGCAATAGAACAAGAAAGTCAAAATAATAATAATAACAAACTTACTTACTTACTTACTTAATGTTTTTTTGCGAATGTGAGCTTTTTTGATGTTTTGTTCTCATTTCCATGTAAACTGAGCTTCTTTTTTACGACCTTAAAATTGTGTTTATTGCATTTTCTCTGATTGTTTTGATCACTCGATGACATCGCGTCCATTTCTGACCGCTTAATTTAATCAACTAACTGCACATTAACAATAACACCATGCAACAATAATAGCCACCAACGTAGGTAATAACGCCCCGCACATACACGAGCACAGACCCTTTTGACCGAAAGTTGGTTGGCACATACACCCCGTTACAACTTTATTTGTATGTGGGTAAACTTTTAAAAGAAACAGGATCCATTTGGATTTGGATATTATAAGGCTGGCATTTTTAATTTTTTGCACCTTTAGATTTACAACCCTTCGTTTTGTTTAAAATATTTATGAAAAATTGTAAGGTAATGCAAAATGGTTGTAGGGAAATATGTAAAATCACATTTCTCGTCCTTCGAGATTTTGCGAAATATTTCATAAATATTTAAGAAAATGTTTCATAAACAATTATTTTTATATTTGCATGTAAACGCCAAGTTTCCGGGATCATGCCATGATTCCAACTTCTTACGGGAACACTGAGTTTTTATGATGAGAGAAGATTGGTGCAAGCTGCAAGATGAAATACAAAGTGATAATATGAAAAAAGGAAAAAGAGTCCGACAAGCCTACGTAAACTCCCTGCAAGACAAGACCGAGTATCAAACATATTTAAATAAATTAAAAACATAATGTTTTCATAAAGTTTTTTATTTATTTAGTAAGAACCTTTTGCAGGCGTAGATGCGTAGACAAAAGATCACAATCGGCTTATTTTTTCTTTACCAAAAGGGCGATTGAATATGCCAAAGGCTTACCTAATGCCAGCTATAAGAGTTCTTTAGGCCTCAGCCATTTTTTCTCCATTTTCTTTTTGAATTTTGTTATCCCTTTCTTCTCTCGCCCTCATTATATGTAAAATTTGGTTCATGATTTTTTATCATCACATGATTTTTAATTACCAATGGCTTAGTGGTAAATTGTTTTGCAGCGATTCCTCCAAATAGTTCGCCTGCTCTTTAACCACCGCAAACGATTGGCTTGGCTTGATGCGTCCAAAAACTCCATGCTATATAGCACATCTTCATCTGTCTCAATCTCAATATCCACAAAAACAGAAAATAATTTAATACAAATGAAAAGCATAAAAACTAGGTATTACCTAGGATGGCAATGTTGAAACATTGTTACAGGACTCTTAATACCCAATGTTTCTATACCAGAGAGACCATTGATAGTAATCTAGCCAAAGACTTCAAGTGTCCTCTCTTCAAACTCCTTAATTTTTGTATTGGAAGGAGGACCACCACCAGTTGCTAGTCTGTGCACTATTCACTTTCGTGCTCGAGAACGAAGCTTATGCTTCCAATGCCCTAGCGTCTGTAGGACACTTTACTTCCTTAAACTTCTTCGAAGTTCATCCTTTGGGGATTTGTTGGATCGTTCTCATTGGAATGTATCTCCGGGTGGTTACGCAAAAATGCTACATACTTAAAATTCAAGTTGCTCACTACTAGTTCTTTGACGTGGCCGATTGTTTTCTTCTGAAATTAAATATATATATTGTTTTTATTCGCTTAATGTTGAAAAATATGCATTACCTTCCATTATGTATCAAATTGTTTAAATTTTTCAAATTCGAAAACTCGCCATTCTGAGGTGATTTTTTGTGAGTTTTATTGTGCGCATTATCGCCGTGTACGAAAAATGTTATCGAACCACAACAAAACTTTTCATCTGCTTTTTGTCGTCGGCTGGGGTAAACTCGTCGGGTCCAGGGTTGCCCCCAAAGAAACACTAACTCTGGGGCGTTGTACAGTTACACCTTTTATTACTTATTCTTAACAAAGAGTTTTACAAACTTTAATCTTACCAATCGACCTTAACAATTCATTAGTACGTCTAATTACTGTAGTAGGAGAGAAAAAAGTGTGGTTGATCGGAAAGCTCACGATACACTCCACAGAAACGGGAAAGAAAAGGGCAACTGCGGTTGATCGGAATGCTTACGATACACTCCATAGAAGCAAAAAAATAAAAAGAGGGCAAGTCACTGTGACTTCTAAGTCTGAAGTAAAAATCGTCAATGGTGTTGTTGTTGTTGGGCTGCTGGTGCTGGCGCTAGTGGTGGCTAATGGTAGCCAGTGGTGGCGATCAGGGTTGATCAGTGGCGGCGATCAGTGGCAGGTGCGGACACGGTGCGGATGGGTCTGGTCTGTTTGTAACGGATCGTTACACTCCCCCCTTTCTTCGGAAGACAGAACCTTCTCGTCGAAATGAAACTCAGGCTAGCGTGGTCGGGATTTCATGGTGGGAGGAGAGATAAAGTCTTAGATGACCTCATCTTGATGAACTTAAACGACTTCAGAGTAGTTTTTTTTTTTTACATGTTATACTTATGATCTAATGTTTTTGTAATTTTCGTTCGCGGCGTCTGCGGTTTGCCTGGGTGGCGTCCTGGGGGCTGTAGCGCCGGCGGGGTTGGCTGGGGTTAGTGCTTACTGTGGTCGTGGTGGCGGGCTGGGCGGTAAGTTGTTGGGGAAGGGTTTTCCCTGGGGTCACTGGCCGCTTTGGACGTCGTGTGTCGTGGTTGTCATTGTCGTCGCTGTCCAGGACAACTTTCTCGTCTGGCTCCCACTCTTATTATGCCTCACGGTCCGTTGGGTCCTGGTGGTGTTCGTTGGCGGGTGCTTCTGTCTCCAGAGTTCCTCAGCGTGGGTTCTGCTTCCTCGAACCAGGGCGAGTAGCGTCGGGGTCTTCGACCTGGGAGTGATTGACATGCTGGGGACGGGTTGGGGCCGGGTTGTGGTTACTCTTCGGGGTCGGGTTGGGCGGCAGACTGTTGGTTCAGACATGGTATTCTTGTGTGTATCCTCGGTCACGTCTGGACTTGCAATGATTTGATTTATTTTATTGGTGTCCCTTTTGTATTCTTTTAAATCTCGGACATGGGCGCGTTGTCCCGTTTCTTGTTGCTGTTGGGTCGACGGAGGACGGCTACCACAGGGGAGTCGTACCGTACGATGAAAGGACGCGTGCTAGCCGGTACACCCAATCCCCTATACTTGGTCGCCACGCTCGGCGTCTGAGATTGTAATATCTGGATTGATTGGTGCTGGCTTTCTGTAGCTTATCCCGTACTAGGTCGTACAACGCCTTTATGCGTTCTTCGAAGATGGAGATAGGAGTGGGAGTCGATTCGGACTCTGCTAGTTGGTTGGCTGTACGGAGCGGTCTCCGAAGCTCTCGCCCAAAGTTGAGAAACGCTGGCGAGTATCCTGTGATGTCTTGCTTACTAGTGTTGATGGCCATCGTAAACTCCGGTATGTGCTCGTCCCATGTTCGGTGATTATCCTGTACATATTGGGCAATCATGGTCTTGATGACTCGGTTTACTCGTTCGGTCGGGTTTTCTTGCGGGGTGTACCGAGCGGTGAGGCGGTGTTCTATTCCTATGTCTTTGAGAAAGGTGCCGAATTGTCGGCTGGTGAACTGTGTCCCGTTGTCGGAGAGGAGCATTTTGGCACCCGAATCGCACGATAATCTTCTCTCGTAGCACTTTGATCAGGCCGGCGGTGGTAGCGGCTCGGAGGGGAGTCGCCTCCACCCACTTGGTGAATTTGTATACGAACACTAGGACCATAGTGTTCCCCTTCGTGGACTTCGGTAGTGGCCCCACAAAGTCCACACAAATCGTTTCCCAGGGCGCGGTGACTTGGGTAGTGTGCATCATCCCGATTGGTTTTTGTTGGGATGATTTATTTATTTATTTATTATCACCAAAGACCAAAATCTTTCATAGATATAAAGCCACAAAATTAAAAATTAAAAGTTACAAAAATATGATACAAAGAAAACGTAAAGCAAACAACTATGACTGTACTTTCTCAAGTAATTTTCTTTTTATAGAGGAGACTGGTAGGTTGAAATCGATTAAAATGGCATTTGCATTATATGCTGACGTTAAACCATTAATTGATGAAGATATACCGTATTTTGTACGAGAGTGGCCTACTCGAAAAAATCGTGAGTTTCGTAGGTCGAATGAAGGAACATTAATATTTAGAAGACTTAGGATCATAAACTTAGTATTAAATAGACCGTCAGCTCCGCCAACTTAAGAGAGTTTGCCTATAAGCTTCGATTTCAGCAAAGGGAAGTAAGTTAGGATTTTCAGCACACAATTACAACAACTGCGCTAGACTTGACACTTCGAGACTTGCAATAATTGTTGTAATTGCGTACTGAAAATTGTACTTTATTTTGCTTTGTTGAGATCGAAGCTCAAAAAACAGGCCTGATATATTCGTTTTAATGAAATATATGTAGGTACTAAATTCACCACACCAGACCCACCGTTTTCTTACGTCCCGATAACTGCCATTTATTTGAATTTTTCCCAATGTCACCACAGAATGAAGTGTCAGTCATCTGTCAGGTTGCTATGTGCAAGTGTATGCGTGCGTCTAATTGATTAATTATTAGGATTTTCTTATTTTACCTATGTATATTATAGTACGCGATGTTTACATTGTGGTTGTAAACAATGGAAATATTGATTATTTGCAAAAATTAAATAAAATCAGTATACCAATAATTATTTGGAATTTTACTATGTATTTTATATATATTTTACTATATATTGTAGTTTCGATTTTGACTTACAGTTTAAATAAAAATAAATAAATAGTTGGCGCAACAGGTCTGTAGGGACCCTGGGCCTAGCTTCTCACAACCATTCGTTTTTAATTTTTGGAACGAATGGTAGGGATCTACAATTTGATGCCGATTGCAAACGGCCGATTGAGAAGCTCTTTCGTGACAGTTATATTCTCGGATCTTTGTCAGACGTTCGCGAGAGACTTACAGTTTAAAGAAAATTAATTCATAAATTGATTTTCAACTGCATATTGGTTGGTCATCAGAATTAAAAAAAAATATTTTATTTTCTTTTATTTGTTGAGGGCTATGAACGTTGCAACCTTATTATTTTGATTGTTTTCATTAATTACGTTAATTTGAAATTAGTTTGTTTATTAAATTGTTGCAAACTTTGCTAAAAATATAATTTTGTTGCCCCATTTTTGTTTTCTGTTATTACACGCAAGGGCGGATCCAGGGGGGGGCACAGGGGCACGGCCCCCCCCAGAGCACTGCATTATTACTGCTTGCTCATTCCGTAATTCCGCCTATGTGCGAAAATATAAATCACTTTTCCATGGAAATCAAGACGAAAAATTACCCAAATCTGTCTGCATATGCTACCTAGAAACACATGTGAATCTTGGGGCAAAAGCGTGAAAGTGTATATACCTACCTTTTCTAGATTATTTATTAAATGAAATGTCGTCTAGGTTTCCTAGAGCTCAGCTGAAAAAGTTACTATCTCAGTTTTGCCAGGCGGTGAAGTATATAAATAGGATCGACCTTGTATTTTAGTTTTGAAGGGAGAGTTACAAATTTGGTAACAGATGAAAGAAAATATTCCTAAGTCACCAGCAGAAGCTTATAAAAAAGCAACGGCTCTGTCAAAAATAGACTAGCCTTAACACCGCGTCTCCACGAGACATAATTTCAGTCAAGACTTCAGTCACGACAACAATGTGTCCCGTGTAGACCGCGATTTTGTGGACACGACAGAAATCTAGACTTTTCAGTCTGACTTTTTTTCCTGCCATCTCTGCAGACAGATCTTCTAGACCAGCGTTTGACAGCAAAAAATCACTTTGTTTTGGTAGTTCTCGGGAATACATGTGCGCGGATGCAATTACAGCTGATTTTAGATTTTCGCAAAGTGAAGAAATATGGCGTCAAAGTAACTTGGCCCTTTAAGGATATGTTTTCCGTCTATCCCAGTGTATGAGCAATGTCCCAGAATTTGTCGAAATTCTTGGCAATTTTGAACCAATCGCTTTCTATGACGGCATCTATAATTTAAAATTGTTATTTCCATACCTAAATATCCTATGCATTGTCCCATAAAACATCTTTTAACAAATGCGCTTCCAAATCGTGTAGCTCTCTCTTCTGAAGAAACGGATATACCCACAAGCCACAATCTGTGCTTTTGTTTTACGCTAACATCTGGTTTTCCAATTTTTTAGGTCGATTAATGCTTTCAAAGCAAGAGCCACCTTCACTTGTTTCTTCGTTGTTGGCATCTTGTGAAATGAAATGTCGTAACACAATTTGCCCAACCAAAGCAATGCAAATATGGCGGACAAGACTTCTGACTTAAAAGTCTGACATAATTCAGACTCGTAGAGACGCGGTGTAATGCATATCCATCAAGACACTGCTTCATAGATAAACCCTGAAGAAGTTCTGGATATCTTCAGCAGAAAACATAAAAAAAAACTGTCATTATTAACCGTATAATTTTTCATTATTAAACCATTATAAAAAGTGTTTTTTTATTCCTTGTTATTTTTGTATGCAAAAGAATGAATCCCAAAGACAAATTCAAATGCAATACTATGGGGTACACTCATCACCTATCTGGCCTTTGTGCCCCTCCCAGAAATAAATCCTGGATCCGCCCTTGGCAGCAGCAACATACACACAGACGGACGGAATTGCGATATACCTACTTTTTTAGAGTTCTTTCATCAAAACACATATCCTGAGAATTGATTGAAATCCCAAATAAGAAATGTTGTACAAAAACTGAAGTATTTATTCTCTATATAGGAACCTAAAGCTTTACGAGAAAGTTAAAAACATAGCCTTTGAATGGTAACTCAAAGTGAAAAACAACTCAGGGAGCACTCATAATCCTCATGCTCAGGAACATTATTAAAATTCAAGACGTATTGGCACCGATATATCAATCAACGCAACACAATCTTTTCATTCAGATTGTGTACCCAATTCTCGCATCTGACACTCTTACATTTACCCTTACGAAATATATTCACTATATCGACTATATAGACTATCGACTATATCTCGTCACCTTGTATCCTTGGGAATTGTTTTTACACATCCAAGAATATAAACAAAAGTGAAAGATTGAGGACACTAGTACAATAACGGATTTCAAGGAGGCAAAACATGTTGAGAGTTGTGTAATATGTAGTCTTATTTACAGCCCCCTTGGAACAAGACATATTTTAGTCGTAATATTTTGCTATGGATAATGGAATTTTAGCAAAACGACGACATAATCTCATTGCGAAATTAGAGCAGGATGCAGTTCATCAGATAGTGGGGACGTTCAAGTATGTATTTTAGTAGATTAGATTTTAGTAGTAGATTCCTGACTAGATCTATCTTATTGATTGCCTGAAATCGGTCCTATGAGCAGCTGTTTCAGTTAACGTTTAAGGAGCGGTAGCTGACATTTCTTCTGATTATAATTTAAAAACAAAACAAAAAACATTAAAATTTTACATAATGGAGGGCAATACGCCCTGAAGTCTGGCGCAGAATACAAACAAACAAGTAAATAAATTAAAATAAATGTCTTGACAATATTGAACAATGTTTTCAAGTAGATTGCTTATATACCTACTGATTTTTCTAAAGCCTTTGATCGTGTTCAGCAAAATGTTCTTTAAGCTTCAACTTTTAGTAATTCATTCTAATATTTTAAAATCAATCTAAAATCTAATCAAATGCTGGGTTTCATTTTTAGAAACTCTAATGATTTCAATGATCCATTATACACTTAAAACTCTCTATATTACCTTCATTCGTTCGATATTAGAATAGTGCTGTGTTGTTTGGAATACTTTTTACCGCAATGCCGAATCTCGCATAGGGAAAATTAAAAGAAGATTTACTAGGTATGCTCTAGAAAGTTCGACTGGATTAATAGTCTTACAACCTACGAAGATAGATGCTCCTTAATAAATTTGGAACCTCTTGCTATATATATACAAAAACCTAATTGATTTTAATATGAGTAAACAACATTGTTAGTCTTTAGTTGTAAGTAAATTATAATTTGTAACAATAATCGCATTCTTGTATAAATTATTGCAAAGTAATCTTAAATAAGTTGAACTTATAAGATGAAATAAATAAATAAAATAACTCCATCAGACAAATGCTTTGCTTCCCAATATTTCGGTGCGATTTTCAAGGTTCAGGGCCAGGACAAACTATGGAAAAAGAAGTAAACAGTAATCGTTTGATAAATTCAGTAACGTTTCTACTCCAGTGGACAAAAAAGGTTGTAGATACTGTGCTGTTGAAAAGTGAAAAGTGAAATTTTCAACTAATGGGTCAACCACTTTAATATATTTGCTATCTTTAAGCTAATATAAATACATACTAACGAATATAAGCGCTAAGGCGATTGCTCTTTGAGATTTTCAACTTGTTGCTTTTGGTGCTATTATTTCTGAAAGCGGGAATACTATCTCACCGCTATTTGTATTTTCACGTGTGCACTACAACTACAAAGACCATTTTCTTGAAGGTGCACCAGAAGGAAGCCTTTTGGCTGCAAATAAGAGTGGATGGATGAATTCTCATATATTTGTGTCAGTATTAAAAGCCAAAAGCACACACTGACCTCTAAAGATCATCCGATTTTATTATTATGTGATAATCATGAAAGGCCAAATCAACTTTTGTGTCTTTTCCCTCACACACAAGCCATCGCTTGCAAACCGTTAGGTGTTGCTGTTTTTGGGCAGATTAAGTCAAAGTCGAAAATAGCGTTAAATAATTGGCATATAGTGAATCCAGGAAAAACAGTCAGCACTTATAATATTCCCAAACTGGTTAAAATTGCATATTTAGAATTGTTTACCTACGGCGAAGAATATAACGGATTTGCTAAGCCAGGTTCAATGAAATGGCCCTTAGCGATGAAAATTTTACTCCCATTATCGTATATGCTTTTGTGTTCCATCGACTGATATTAATAAAAGGAATCTACCTTTAATAAAAGGAATCTACCTCTGTCTTCCAATGATAATCGTGATCTCTCACCTACTTTTTTGCTTAAAAATCGTCAGAGCGGCAACCTGAACTTACCACTTGCAAACATTCCACTAATGTTCCCATAACACCAGACGCCATAAGGCCATATCCTAGAGTTGTAAGATACAGAAAAACTAATAAAGGAAGAAAACCAGTTAAATCTCGTATATACACATATACCTACACCTGAAAAAATGAGATTCAGGCAGAAAGAAATGAAAAAAAGTAGAACGGGAACGAAAAATTATCGCTTAAAAAAATTTTGCCTAGTTTGGTTGAACTTATTTCAATTCCAAAGAAATGGAAAGCCAAAAAAGTAGAAAGTTATGAAGATTCAAAGGAATCTGAAGGATCTCAAATAGGTAAGCTTGCGGGAAAACTCTACGTCTCCATTTACTTTCGAAACCGATGAAGATGTTGATGATTTCAATATCAATACAAATGATGATGTGACACCGGGGAATAAAGAAGATAATTATTATTGTTTTACTTTGGTAAAATTAAAAATAAACAAAATTGTTGTCTATTACATCGGAAAACTTATCAATTGTTAGTAGTAATACGTGCTAACTACAAATGTAAACGAGCCGTGTAGTTCCCCCTTAGAGAAGCTGACAACTTGTCGATTGTCCTGTCATATTAACTATATAACCTTATAGAACCCCTTTGACGTTTCGAAACGTGGTTTGTATTCACTCTGTAATTTGAAAAGGTAATCGAAAGAAAAAAGAGACTAAAGTAAGTTAAATTTTGTTAATTATATATTAGAACTGAATTTATTGAATTATTTATATGAATTACTTAATAAAGGAATTTGTAACTCATCATCACATGGAAATTCGAGTTTGAGTTAACAAAAGGTCTCTGTTGTCGCCAATTTGCGCCAACAAATTAGTTAATTATTCGAAAACAGTGCAAAAAATATCTTATCTTCGAAAGAAACCGGGATCAATAACTTCATTTGTTTTCCCTGATGTAGAAGACATGCACACTTTCTATAGCATTGACGTCGCCTTGATCCTGCCTAATCCTGAACCAAGGCCGCACTGTACAGCTAGAACATCAAGACTTTTTACTTTTACAATTGACTTAAATAATTTGAATGATCATTATGCAATGACTTCCAAGGTCACAACCCAATGTTTAATTACCTTTTTAATGTATAAATTTTCAAAGACTAATTGCAAAGATATCATATAGTTTGTAAACGTTACTTTTAGTTGTTTTCCCCAAAAAGATTTTATGTTTTTTTTTATTATTAAGTAATTTTTAAGTTTAATAAATCTTTTTTGCTATTTATAACAATTATCAAGTTAAATAAACTTTCTAAATACCCTATATCAACCTTCCACATGTTGTACGAAAGTTCCCCATCTGCTGTGTGAAAGTATCCCACAGGTGGGGACCCCACCGTGGGGTGCATTCGTGCAAGTATCAAATGCAAGGATATTTTCTATAACTCTGTAACTCTTTGACATAATGGTTTCAGACTTTTTGTTATAAACTAGGCACAAAGGGAAGGTCATTATTAACTAAATAATAAAAATTCAAAAAGTGTAGGTACTACTTTCATGTTTGCATACAGCTTGACTGCGAATATGCAACAAAACCACCAACTTGTAGATATACTGCAATAATGAGCCTTACCAATTATTAGTACGCAATATACATAATAATGCATCTAGGAATGCAACTTTCTGGCGGTTTTTTCTTTTCAATTAAAAAAAAACAAACCATATTTGCGTTTTCACAGTTTTCTTAAATGGAAAAATGGCCAAATTGTATCAAAATATTTATTTGGGCAATTTATCCAAGGAAAAAATGTTGCACAATTTGGTTTGTAAATCTGAACGGAATCAAATTTGGATATGAAAAACGTTCTGTTTTAAACATTGCTTTCAACTATAATTGAAATGGAATGAACGAGCTCGTTTAGATTTTTTTTTATTAAAAGTGCGATGGATAAGTACTCGCATGTACATATATGTATACATGGATATTTTCAATGACCATTTCTATAGGTTATTAAGTCCTTCTTTCTAGTCGGATTTGGATTCCATTTTCTGACTTCAACGTTAGCACTGAAGATAATACTGCATCAAATTCATTTCTTGGTTCCTTCGGTTCGTAACCGTCTTTCGATATAAGTTCACTTTCAGGGGGAAGAATTTTGAACGCTCTCACAATCTGAGCAGTTAAAGTTTTCATTTCCATCATGGCGAATTTTTGTCCTAAAAATGTAGGTATTCATTATCTTTCGCTTTCCTTGATCCATAAAATTAATTTTAATGTAGGTACAAATACAAACCTATACAATTTCTGGGACCTGCGCTGAACGGAGTGATTTCATATGGGTTGGCTTTTACGCGAGTTTCCGAGTTAAAGCGTTCTGGATCGAATTTATAAGGGTCTGGAAAATACTTTTCGTTATACCCCATTGCAAAAAGAAATAAGTTCACTGTGGTTCCCTCAGGAAGAATTGTTCCATCTAAAATTTAAATAAATTTTATGCAAACAAGTATTATTTAATTATATATCTGTGCCCATGTTCTGTAACTCATGCGATAAATTTTCGCATCGAAAACATAGTAACATGTTTTTCAATTTATATCGTTTTAGTGATAAATATATCGATGTGATAATTACAGAACATGGGCCCTGGCTTACTCAAATCATATGGTCCTTGAGTAATACGTGAAACCTTAGGGATACTGGGATATATACGCTGCGTCTCTTTAACAACCATGTCCAAATATTTCATTTTTTGCAAATCATTAAAACTTGGCTGTCGCAAGATATCTCCATTCAATACTTCCATTTGTTCTTCAAATACTCTTTTCTACAGATTAGTATAGAGCTTCTGTAAAGTATGCAGTAGATTAAGGGGAAAATAACTTGCCTGTACTTCTGGATGCCTTGACAATAAATAAACCATGAAGGATATCCCCGATGTAGTAGTGTCATGACCCTGTGTAGGTTTATCAAAATATGTAAACTCATTAATATCAAGTACGAGTATGTAACCGGATTACCTCAAAAATGAATGTCGATACTTCTTCATAGATCTCCATATCTGTCAATGGTCGTCCATTTATTGTCGACGTAAGAAGTGTATCGAGAAAGGCCTGCTTTCGACGAATGTTTAAAATGTTTTCTGCAACATCTTTCGTATCACTGAGAATGCTGTAATTTTTCAGTAGTTCGCGTCGTTTTGCTATAACCTAAAGATATAAAAGGAATTTAATAGTTAGAAGCAAACTTTGTTTCAGCTTCAATTGCGAGTAGGTATACAACTTTTCTGTCACGTTTTTGAACCTATAGCTTGTGGGACTATATTTCCATTTATGTGACAATCACAGTAGCGCCATCTAGTCGCAAGATAGAAATATTCCTATCCTTTCTTTTAAAATGTGAAGCTTAAATTGCAATGGGCAAGCAACCCTCCACATAATCGTATGTTTTATACAACTTAAGGGTTAACTGATATCTACATATTCCTAGGCATTGAATTTCAGAATTGGAGAAAAGCCTTCCGTTCTTGGGTCAAATGCAAGTGATGTTCATAAACCAAAAAACGATTCCACCGACAAAAAAAGTTAAGGCTTTTTAAAAGCCTCAAGCCCAGTTAAATATAGCAAAAAGATATTTCCTATATGGTTGAGCGAAGACCTCTCTAATCCTAGACAGCTGACTAGATAGGCTTTCCATTGGAGCAAATATTGACGTCCCTAGCTCGGAACGTAACCAGGAGAGGGTGGGAGGGTTGAGGGGCAGAAGCCCGTGCCCAAGGATAAAGGTTGGAGGCTAAACGAATTTGGAAACTATAACCGTCCCGTCAACCACAATGTGATGACCAACAGGTCAGGCTCGATGAACGATGTCGCTAAGACGGACCCCTAAGTCCACCATAGCTACTCGCTGAAAATGGTAACGGGGAGTAGAAAGGAGGTTTTAGACGTATGATTCTCTCATTACATGAGAGATACAAGATCTCATTACATTACTTGAAAAGCAGATCCACACGACAAATACATATTGTACCTATAGTATCGGTAGGAGTAAGGAGTATCTACACATTGAGTGCACATTCCCAGACATTGAAGGTGCCTTTAATAATATCGAAGCAGACGTAATCCTACACAGCTCGAGTGGATGCGACCTAACTAGCCTCTGTGGTCTGTGACTGGCATGGACACATGCTAAGAACACGTAGGATCAAGTAATATCTTGGGGACGATGTCGTTATTCTTACCCCAGTAAATTTCACTCCAGTTCTCAGCAAACGACTCATTTATCCACTCCTATAAATAATTGGATTGCGGTCCGTGGACTTGGGTCAACCCATCAAAAACGGAAATTTTGCTGTTTCCGAGAAAAAGGCGATCCCGCCTTTAATTCCGCAAGAATATCTGGGCATAGTCCTAGATTCCAAACTTAAAAGAAAAAAAAACGTAAAGGGATGTCGAAGGAGAAGGAGTTTGGCAACATTTTAGTTAGACTTGGCATACGGTTTGACCGGGACAGTCCCGGTTGGAGGCTGCTGTCCCGGCGTCCCGGGGGTTTGGCATTTGGTCCCGGTTTTTTTAATTTTTTTAAGTACACACAATTCCAAACAGTCAGAAACATGACCGTGCGTCTAGCTCTAGATAGATTTTATCCTAATCTCAAACTCATTCTGGAGTATACATTTTGTCCCAGTTTGTATACAGTTTTCTCCCTCATGAACAACACTTGGAGAGATGACAGAGTTCAAATGCATGAAACAACTGTGAGAAGTCTTATTCTTTGCAATATAGAATATAGCAAGAATATAACAAGAAATTTCTTGAAAAGGTCCATTCCAAGGAAAAGTGCCCACAGCAGGATGATGACTAAATCTAATAAATACCTATTATCCTACCATAAGTTACTAATCTAGATTAAAAAATAAACATAAACAAATTTATGACTTTAAACATTTTTTGTTTTGCTGGTGTGTCCCGGTTAGTTGATTCAAAAATATGGCAAGCCTCATTTTAGTATTTTTTTGCGATAAATTTTAATCACATGCGAATTTGACAAGGTTAATGAATGCATTTTAATAATATGTCAAGTATGGAATTTAACCTAAATTCATTGATATCCAATTCAATTCAACTACCGGCTTCTGACTTAAGGACCATTCACATGAGAGCGAATTGCGAACCACGAACTGGCGAATATTCGTAGATTCTGACACTTTATTTACCTACATGAAAACTTTTTTTTTGTGCTTTTTTTAGTCGCAGGTACCCGACTCATTTGTATTGTTGAAGGTTAAGTTCGAGCGAATTTTTCATTTGCAGGTTTGTGGATCGCGACTGTTTTATGTGGATTGTGAATAAAGTGTGACAGTTCGCGGCAAGAATTTTCAATTGTAATTGTAAATTTCGTTATTTTAAACAATCAAGTCTCGGTTTTTTTTTTAGATAATAGCATAATAGCAATTTTCAATTCATAAATACAGTCGCAGTTCGCGCTCATGTGAATGGTCCTTTACTTACTTCCATTGTGAAATCCAATAATGTTTTGAGCGCCGATTTGTACTTCCTGTACTCTGGGGCGAATTTGAACAAGAACGGGTTCTTTTTAATTGGACTAAATCCACGTATTTGAACCGAATAGCACATACTAGAAGCGATACCAGGAATGCAAACTCAATCAAATAAATCTGAATTTCAGAACTTACAATTGAAACGCTTTCACAATATGTGAATAGTTGTTATCCATGGCGTTTATATTGACCCCCATAGCCGTTTCTGCAAAAAAAAAAAAAAACATCGATAGATAACTATACAATAATACCTAACAAACATTTACCACAAATAACATCCAATGTATAATAGCAGACTGCAGCCTGAATATCAAAAATAATTTTATCGCTTGCGATTTTTTCCAACTTCTGTATAAACTTTGTCGAGTTTTTATTCATGGTGTCAAGGAAGTCGTAAAGAATTTTGAAATGGAATGATGGAGTGATCATTTTGCGATGACTGTGCCACTTTGATCCATATGACGTCAATAGTCCCTCTCCTAGCCAGGGACGTAGTAAGGTATAGATTTTTGACTTCTTAAGGATTTGTGTGCTGGAAAGTACATTCTTTAAGTATAGATACAGTTTAAGAAGTGACAATCTTGAATGCGTTATTAGTTATTACTTCAATATCGTGGGGGTCTGTAATATACACATGTGGTTCGGTACCAAGCCAGACTCTATAGATATTAGGACCATATGTTTTCCACCAGCTGAATTGAGTATTCAGGATTGCTGCAAGAACAAGAAAGAGAATGTTATTGTATTCAATTAATAGATTTCATTAAAAAATATTTATCTGAATCTGAAACTTATGTCAGGCGTTGTTCGGTACAATAAATATCCTATGTGAAGCTTTTCCTAGCCATTTATTCGTGCATGTTTCATAATTGGGACGAATAGAAGAGCTACACTTTTACATCGAGTTTGAAATTGATCGGCACTGAGACTGATGTCGTTTTCCATTGGGGCAATAAATATTTTTTTTGATCGAAATCACTTTTCATGTTCCATTAGAAAAATTATATAATATATATTTGATTCAAATATTTTCATTTTTGTCTTCAAAATAAAATATATCCTAATGTCAAGATATTGATTAAGATACATAATACATGTTAGTGAAATAAAACGATTTTTTTGCGTCTATTTTCTCAAATTCTCTCATTCTAATAGTCAATTTATTTACTCAAAAAACTTATTTTTTAAACTTTAAAGAGGAAAGAAGAGGTAAGCAATCTGGCAACATCGAGAAAACAAAAAGGAAAAAAGAGGAGAAGATTGTCGAAAGGTTTGTTGCGTTTGTGTTATTGTCGAAGACGGTTCGTTTTATTTAATATCTTAGTTTTGCTTGCTCAATTAAAATAAATCTTTTTATATAAATAAAAACAAGTTGAGAGTTTTATTTCAAAATTACGAGGAAGGAGAAGTGGAACGTTATCTTTGCTAATAGATAATATACGCAAAAATATTCATCCAGCCATGTATAAGTGAATATAACCTACACCTACCAAATTTCACAAAATGGTTTCCAAATTTAATTACAAATATAACGGGCTCCCGACCCGTGAAGAGTCTCTGCCTGAGACACTGCAGCCTTTCATCCTCTGCGATCCCGGGCACCGCTGCTGGGATTCAAAGATCCTCTTAGCACTGTTGTCCATTCGCTCGATGTGGCTGAGCCAATTTATTCGAAGTGTTTTGGCTTTTTGGACTACATCCACATCTTGGTACAGCTCATAGAGTTCGCGGTTGTATCTTATCCTCCTTGCACACAGGACCAAATATCCAACGAAGAATTTTTCTTTCAAAGGAGCCCAGTATCAGCTCTCCCTTCCTGCTTATCGTCCAGCACTCGGCGCCATAAAGCAGAACTGACAGGATGAGTGTTTTGTAAAGCGCACATTTCGTCCTTCGAGTTAGGAGTTTTGAACCCAATTGTTTTGCCAAACCGAAGTAGCAGCGGTTTCCTAGGGTAATTCTTCGCCTGATCTCCACTAGGGTGTCATTCGTGGAGTTCATGTTTACTCCGAGGTAGATGAACTCCTTAACTACCTCGAAATTGTTGCTATCAATAGTGACGTTTTGTCCTAGGCGGTGGACAGATACGTGTTTGTTTGTTGATAGCATATACTTGGTCTTGTCCTCGTTTATTTCAAGGCCAACAAATTTCGCCTGTTCCTCAATCGCCGTAATAGCCTCTATCACGGCACGCTGGGAACGACCGATGATGTCGATATCGTGCGCATACCCCAGTAGCTGAACGGATCTGTTGAAGATAGTGCCTTCGGTGTTGACACCTGCCCTGCGCACTATCTGCTCAAGCACGAGATTGAAGAAGTCACATAATAGCGCATCTCCTTGCCGAAATTTGCTGTTCC
Organism: Cheilosia vernalis; assembly: GCA_949126925.1. Lineage (NCBI taxonomy): Eukaryota > Metazoa > Arthropoda > Insecta > Diptera > Syrphidae > Cheilosia > Cheilosia vernalis. The sequence continues at coordinate 39,785,856 of OX421358.1, read as the reverse complement.
TTTCCTATCGATTATAGTTGTAAATTTATTTTATTTAGCTTTGCTTGCCGCGACGGCGTATGAAGAAATTTAAAAGAAAAAATGCTAAATGTGAAGTGAAGAAAATAAAATGTTTTAAAAATAAGTAGTTTAGTTCAAATTTCTTATATTTTCGTTTTCTGGAGTTTTTTTCATCAACTATTTTTTTATTTAGAAGGCGAATGCGAAAGTATATTCGCTAGCGGAAATGGAGTTTTTTTACACAGATGTTTTAGCTTTTTCGGATAAATCCACTTAGGTCAAATAATTAGTCTGAATATTTAGTCCATCACCGTTTACAACTTTGAAAACGTTTTCTAGCGCTTTCATATCGACCATCATAGCTTGCGATGGCTTCGAAAGACCACCTTCGCTGAGCTGGTTTACCGAAGATACAGAATCTTCAGTTTGTCCAAGCTCAGGCAGGTTTTCTTTCAGCCGGTGACATATGAAACCTGCTAGGTTCTCCAGGTCATCGTATGCCATCGGAATTTCATGTTCTGGATCCAAGCATTTTGCTTCTTTCGGTATCTTTATAATGTTTAAGATCTTACCTGTAATGTGTAAGCACAAAGGAAGATGTCAATGATAGTAATTATAGATTAAATCTGATCTAATATAGAAGTACCTGTTAAAGATGGTTCTTCAAGGCTTAAATCTTCCATCACAATCCCACTAAACTGAAATTTGAACTTCTCGCTGATAGTCTTGTTGTACCACGGGCACAGCCCACAGCCTACGCCATAATTTATTGACCGACGAACAGCAAGAATGAACGCATTGCGCTATCTTGTCTTATTGCATCATGGATATTCTTATAACGATAGCTAACGAAAAAGCAATATTTTTTTTTGTATACGAGGGGAGTTCAATATATTCGCGGTATCGACATGAAGGAAAACACGAATTAAATTAAAAATATTTTTATTTTTCAATATAATCTTCTGTTATGCATTTATTACATCTTGAGATTGTGAACCACATTTAAGTTGCACTGCGCGAACTCGTCAAGCGCCCTTGAAAGTCAGATACGAACTGCGATCTTAACTCAATACGTCTAACTCACTTGACGAGCTGCATTGTGCAGTCCTATACTAATACTACGACACCTTTGAGCAGGAGGGATTTCCCTGTTCAATGAAGCTGTACCTACTTTACAGGTTAACAACTCGGCCATCCTGTATTGCACTGTCCTCAGTGCACCTAGCTAACTATTCTTTTGTTTTTTTTTTTTTTTCGCACTCAGCCGTGGCAATTAGCCTTTTTTTTTTCGCACACAGCCGTGGCAATTAGCCTTTTTTTTCGCACTCAGCCGTGGCAATTAGCCTTTTTTTTTTCGCACTCAGCCGTGGCAATTAGCCTTTGTTTCGCACTCAGCCGTGGCACTCAGCCTTTTTTATTCGCACACAGCCGTGGCAATTAGCCTTTTTTTTCGCACACAGCCGTGGCAATTAGCCTTTTTTTTTCGCACTCAGCCGTGGCACACAGCCCTTTTTTTCGCACTCAGCCGTGGCAATTAGCCTTTGTTTCGCACTCAGCCCTTTTTTTTTCGCACTCAGCCGTGGCAATTAGCCTTTTTTTTTTCGCACACAGCCGTGGCAATTAGCCTTTTTTTTTCGCACACAGCCGTGGCAATTAGCCTTTTTTTTTCGCACACAGCCGTGGCAATTAGCCTTTTTTTTTCGCACTCAGCCGTGGCACTCAGCCTTTTTTTTTTCGCACACAGCCGTGGCAATTAGCCTTTTTTTTTTTTTTTTTTTTTTTTTTTTATTTTTTTTCATTTTTGGCAACGTTAATATTTAAAGTTTGCTAAGAAATTGTACAAATGCGAACACGTACTGAGAAAATCGCAAAAAATATGATAAGAAATCCATTTACCCTCTCCTCATTCCTTCGCAACTTTCTACTTGCCGAATTTCGACTTACTGAAAAATGAAAACGAAAACTGACAACTAAGTGACAGCTCAGACGTTTGACAAGCAAAACTCTATTCAATCTCGCCCTCAACGAAGTCGGACGAAGAAATGGCAACTAAAATGACATTTCTCAAACCTTTTGCAAGAAAAGCGGTCACGTACCTCTCTTGAAATTGAGACCTTTTATTTCATTCCGTGAACTTAATTTTGTGTCGCAAATGTCATTTCTTGTTCACGCTATTTTCTCTTGATCGAATATAAGTTAATTGAAAATAACGGAAAAACAACATATAGGTATATATGTAATATAAAAAACCCTTTGACAATAAGCGTTAAACGTTATTAATACGTCGCTTGAAAACCTGCTTTTGTAGTGAAACAGGACTGGCAACTTCCAATGTTCTCGTTTCTTTTAGATTTGCTCAACTCATATCAGTACAACTCAACTTCACCAAACAATCTATTTCGACTGCGCACATGATGTGCAACAAGTCCCCTTGTGAATTCATTTAAACGATCATGTTTACGCACGGAACAACTCCATCCCTGTTTGAACAACTGAACCAAGTACTTTGGTATCTTAAACAGAACGCAACCTTTCACTTTTCATTAAAATCGATGTTGGTATCGGTACTTTTACTCGTAGGCGGTAGTCGGTATTCCCCCGTATTAATAAAAAAAACGCTATCCGCTCTCTAACACGTGTTTTAGCTGGCAGACGGATAGTGACCCTATCCGTTTGTTAACTTTTCTTATTAATATTCCATCTACATATTATTAGCTATTCGCTCTTTATCACCTAACGCACGACAGCACTACACGGAATTGTACTTTGACTGCGTTATTTTACATAAGTGATGTCTACAATCATTTATTCTAATTTATTTATTTATTATGTTTATATTTTGTTGTGTCATGGGCAAAGTTGCAATATAAAAACAAATTAAGAATATATTAAAAAATATGATGAACTCAATAAAGAATACCGCTGAGTATGTGACAAAAAAAACCGACGAAAAGTAGGGTGGAAGGATGAATTAAAAGTGTTTTTAATTGCATCAGAAACAATAAGAACATTAAGCAAAATTTCCAAAAAGGTATAAAATTCAAACATTATTTGTTTACTTTTATGCCTAAGCAAATTTCATTCCATTATGGGTTAATTGGGCCTATTCTGCGAAATCGTTCATTCCGCTATGAAATCCCTGCCACAAATCATAAAAGCTCCCGACCACAAGAGATATTTTATAAATCGCATTCCGAACTCTTATGAAACTCTGTTAAAGAACTTCGAAAATTGAAAACAGATTTTTTTCCTTTTCAAACACTAAGTGGCACCTGACAATTTTTTTTTTTTTTTTTTGCAAAATAACATAAAACTGTCGGTGAAAGGAGCAAGTTCCGAACTATCACTCACATCAGGAAGATTAAATGGGTTACCATCAAATCTTCAGCAAAAGTGATGGGTGTTTTTGTTGAAATAAGATTGTTATTTACATTTTTTTTTCTCTCCACATTTCGTTCCTAAAAGTACTTTTCTTTTGCTGCGTCGATAATTCTGCAACAGTTTTCGGCTAAACAAAAATACAAATGTTGAAACAATTTTCAACTATATTACCCTTTTACACACATCCACTACACTTTGTCTCCATTTTCAAGCATTTCGTTGACTGGGCATTATAAAGAGAAACATTTCAATCCAAGACCTCACATTTAACAAAAATCTTTTATATGTAATAAATGTAACAGATACACACCAATTAGATTTATGCTCAACACCTTAAGATGGTGTAAATCAGAGGCTATATGTCATGACTATGTTATTTGTATACAAAATTAAAAACAATATGCTTCCTGGTTATTTATGTAATAACGCACATACCACGGGTGACGATGACGATTCATATCAACTAAGGAGCACGGGCAATCCACAAATTCAGAGGATGCGAACGATCAGAGGGCAGCGACACATTTTTTTTTTTTTATGGGTTTTCAAGAATTTAATAACCTACCAAGCAGTCTAAAGAACATACATAATTTTAATGAATTTAAGAGAAATTTAATTGAATACGCTAGATATAATTGTCAATAACAAAATTTAGTTGTAACGTTTGGAGTTGTATATATGAACTAAATGACTATGTTAAAATTATTATAATGGCTTACATGAGCTAAATAACTAACCAAACTAAACTAAACTAAACAATAGTCACAAAATTCCATCTTTTATTCTGTTATTAATAGAATTCACAAAAGACCCCTCCACACAGAATACCAATTTTAGAGCCCGCAAAAGATCCCCTGACAGTCCGAACCCCTGCATGGAAATTCCCAACAGAACAACAGAAAAAATTGATAAAAGACTGAATAAGACGCATCGAAAATAGGTTCTAATACAAGATGATTTATATGTACATACTTTCATATTTGAATACGTTACTATGGCAATGGTGGCGGCAAATTGAACGCCACCAAAAAGGCTTGCAATAAACACTGAGCGTACAGGAAATTCCTAACCCAATTGTACCAGCTCCAATGGCGACATACGCTCCCAATTTTTTCAACTTTCTTCGTTAACGTTTTTACCAAAATGCAAACACAAAGTCAAATGAATGTTTCCAAAACGATTGAGTCCTCAATTTTCAACTCGAAGCACCGAAAACGCCAATTCCAAAAACTACTCACATCTCGAAAGCTCCATTTCCGACTTCGACAAAACCTCAAAAACTAAGCAATGCTTACATCCCGAACAAAAACTTACAAACGGTCCTCAACTAAACGGCTAAATTTGGTAAAAATGATCTATCTACGTATTATACCTGTTTTTTCACTGAAACGAAAATCAACCCCCAGCTCAGCACGACATGTGCATTGTGCATGCAGTGTGCACGGAAAACAACAAAAAAAAAAACAGAAGCAATCCCGTTTTGCCGCCTTCTGCTAGTTTATTATGCGTTCACATATCCCAAACTAGGTACCCCGTGTATAGTGCATACCGCACTCCATACAAGAAAATTATTTCAGTATTTTTCGTGTCCAAATTATGGCTTACCCAATCCGAGGTTTAGCTCACTCAGATCTATACCTATGTGCGGTTTTTCTAAAATTTTTTTTTTTTTTTTTACACACACGTTCTTTCTGTTTTATTGCCAATCGGTCGGCAACAGACCTTAGGCATCTCAACTCGCGGAATATGTTCTTTAACTACCTACTTGGTATTTTTCATATAGGTACCCTTTTTTTTCTTTCACATTCACTCCACTATGCACTAGATATTGTACACTTTAGAAAAAAAAAATTTTTTTTTGTTTTTCTTCACTATACAAAAGAAGGACCAATGGGCAATCCCACTTCTGAAAATGTGAACCACATTTAAGTTGCACTGCGCGAACTCGTCAAGCGCCCTTGAAAGTCAGATACGAACTGCGATCTTAACTCAATACGTCTAACTCACTTGACGAGCTGCATTGTGCAGTCCTATACTAATACTACGACACCTTTGAGCAGGAGGGATTTCCCTGTTCAATGAAGCTGTACCTACTTTACAGGTTAACAAGATTAACTTTTCTATACCCTCAAAAAAATAGTTTTCATCTTTCTCTCCAAAATGTTCATTTATTGCAGTTTTGAGCTCCTCATCATCGGTAAATCGCTTACCACGAAGGTTTTTTTTTAAATCTGGGAACAAAAATGAATCACTAGGGGCAAGGTCCGGACCATAGGCTGGATGTTGAATTTTTTTCGAAACCACAATCCCGTACAACAGCCTTAGGAATCCATGCCGTGTGCACCTTAGCATTGTGAGCGATGTGAGCGTTCGAGGCACCCATCTTGCACTGACTTTGGAAAGATTTAGACAGTCATGAAGTATGGTGTGTATGGTACCAATAGAAAGGTTAATCTTCATAGCTATCGTTTTAGCCTTTACTCGGGCATCCTCAAGTACAAGTTTCTCGACTTGTGTAATGTTTTCTCCGGTGCAGCCAGTTAGTGGGCAGCCTGAGCGAAGGTCGTCTACAATGCTCTCCCTGTCCCTTTGAAATAAACTTGACCACTTTTGAACAGTTGACAACGAAGGTGCAGAATCTCTAAAAGCAGCCACCATCTCTTCGTGAATAATTTTTTTACTTTTTCTTTGTTTAGTAAGAAATTTTATCACAGCGCGGTTCTCAATTTTAGTGATAATCGCGACACCAGCCATTTCACCTTCATTCAACGCAAAATACAAAGCAAACTTATAATCACAGCCAAACGAAATTTTACAGTAAAACACTTGAATAACGGGGTTACCAAAATCACGAAATAATTTGTTCACATCTTTGGAGTATCCCCCCCATACCGCGAATATATTGAACTCCCCTCGTAGGTAACTGTTTGATGAGTTTTGGCTTAATTTACAGAAACTAATTACCACTCTCATTTCAAGTGTTTCAAATGAGAAATGGACATTTTTTCAAGCTAGAAATGTTGGTGGCCGGAACTTCTGTTTATTTCCGTTTTACGTATCTATAATTAAGAGTACAACATTCATTATACACTTTAGGCGTCTGATTTGTGATCTCATTCTTACGCCTTAAATAGCATTGACTGCAGACAAACGGATCTCTCTGTACATACGCCAGCATAAAACTGCCAAGTATAGCAAAAAATGTTGTTGCCAACGATCTTCCAAGGACATACAAAATAAAGGCAAAAGCAAAACCGCATGCTTAGTTGTTGTTTTGTGTTTCAATAAATTCGTCGGTCATTCACATGAGCTGACATCCGTACATGTTAATGACTGCAAGTTGACAAGTCTTTTAATTTCTCCTAACATCGAACTCGAGCGTGATGGTGTAAATGCAGTTTATGGGGAGTAATGAGAATTTGTGTCCAGTTGTAGAGTTAAGATGTAGATGTCGCTTGGTGCTGGGCAAAGATAATAGAATACAGAGATATATAACTTTCCAGTGGAAGGGCGGCTGCCTACAAGCTGTTTTCCAGAAAAATTCATGAAGTCACACACACTTGCTCATATCTATTATAGTGTATGTGAGTTCATGAATTGGACTATAATGCAAGAATTCGGTATTCTCTAATGTGTATTTCACTATTTTTTTCAGTGTAATCAACACCTCCACAAAAACCAAACAAATTCAAAACGAAACACAAAACAATTAAACACCGCGATAAACATAAAAGCAAGATGATTCGCAGTCGGCCATTAGCAACATGCTTTTTTGTTGGTCACACGTATTCACAGACGGGGGTTGAAATTTCAAAAACAACAATGTAGACAAATGGGTTTTGGGGGGATAGACGTACGAAAGATAACCATCTCTTTTATTGATTCATCTCTGGTGCTGGGGTTGAGTTGTTCGGGGATGAGCTGCGATGACACCCGCCCTTAGAATTCAGATTTGGTCTGATCAATGAAATTCGTTGAAGCTCGTTTGCAATTGGTAGTAAACAACGCAAATAATAATAATGTTCATTAATTTTTTAGAGTAGAAGTGAAGAATTTTTTGGATCAGAGCAACACAATTCAATTAAAGGGTTGCTGTAAAATTTGATTCTAATAAAAAAAAAAACAAGCATTGCAAGCTGGCATTTCGCAAGTGTGTGGTAATTCTTAATAAATATTCTCTTCTGAGTGTTAAGAATTGACGGAATCGAGTGTCCTCTTCCGTAAATGAAATCATTGGTTTCCGACAAAGAAATTTTGCGAATCCGGATTTTTGAGCGATTTTCGACCTACTAACACCAAAACATTCGTCAAACTTCAAAGTATGTTATTTTACGTTTTTAGAGACAAGTCTGTAAAAAAATAGTTATTAAATGGAATAGATTTTTACAAACACAAATAAAAATTTAAGTGTAGCTGACTTTTTGAGCAATCACCACCACAGTTGCAAAAAAAAATATCGTTTTATGTTTCATTATCATTGGGCACGAAAAATCTGAAACCTGAGAGAAAAATCTGAAAATCCCAATGGAAAACGACATAGAAAACCGGCTTTTCGCTAAAGCATTCGGAAACTTCATAAAACAGACGATTTCCCATAGTTACATACTTCGTTTTCCACGAAAACGACTTCCAATCCAATGGTTGGGTTGTTGAGCGAACACACCTTTTACGATATTCAGCATAATAGCTGACCGAACAAATGTCACAACCCACAACTCATAATCATTTTCCACAATTAATTAATGTGTTAATATTATTTTAAGGTGCACTAAATTTATTTTATTCGTGAAATAATGGGATCAAATTTGTAACCCAAATATTTTGCACCGAAGTTTAACGATTATTGTCGCACAGCTGATTGAAACGTCAAACGAAAACATAGAACTAATGGCGATATCGAGGTATCCGTTCAGAACATTGGAGAAATTCTAATATTGTAACGTATTGTAATGTATCATTTCCATATTTGCTCATGTAATGTCTTTGTTATATCGGCTCATGTAGCCTCTTTGTTATGCGACTGGAACGAGTCATCTGACAGCTAGAAAATGTGACCAATCAGGAGGCTCGTTCTATATCGCCCAATGAAATCGGCCGTTCTATAAGTTTTCTGAAAAAGTAGAAGAAGCCGAAGGCATTAAAGTTTTGAGAGTAAATCCGATCGGACGCGACATTTTTTTTGTTAAGATATAAACCGAAAATAAAGAATAAAATTATAAAATAAAAAAGGAAGTTATAACTTCAGATGTGGGGTTGAACCAAGTGCAAAAAAAAAAAAATATTATAGTTACTGCTCCCCAATAATAAAAGTGATTTTCCATCATATTTTACACCATTCCATCTGAGAAAAGTGTTAAATTATGTCTGACCGGTTAACCAAACAACAATTAATAGACGCACTACGAAGTGCAGGTATTAACGTGCCAGAAACCGCGGCAATATCTCGGTTAAGAGATATGCACCAACATCTGACAATAATCGCTGAAACTGCCGCTGACGAAAATGCTGGTGAAATTCCAGACACTGATGCCCAATGCCTGTACACGGCTGAAGAAGAAGGTACCGAAGCCAACCGAATCACAACCGATGACCACACCGAAGAACCAGATGAAACTGAAGCTGGATTGGACTGCAAGCTGGCAATATTGCGGAAAAAGCAGGAGATCCTTTTGTTGGAGCGATCTATCGCGGCATTGCAGAGCGGTGAGTTACCAAACACCCCGCAACCGATTCAGGCCCCGACACCTACCGCTGCATCGACAAGTCGCCTTACCTTTCGAGACATCGAGCACGCTATCACAAAATTTGACGGCGAGAATCGGGCACATAGCGTCCAAGACTTTCTCCGAAATTTTGAACGTGTCATGCACATGGTCGGAGCTGACGAGTTATTTAAATATACGTGCCTGTGCAACTCTTTAGTTGGCACGGCAAAACTGCTCCTTACCAAAAATGCATTGGATTATGGTGATTTAAAAGCACTCCTGCTTAAGGAATTTGGCCGGGCAATAAATCGCAACGAAATATATCGCGTCTTGCACAACTACAAATGGAACAAGAAGGACAACGCTCGCAAGTACGTGCTCGAAATGGAGAACATCGCCGCTCGCTGCAGTCACATCGACGAATTTGAACTGATTGGATTTATCATTGATGGCATGCAAGATAATTCGCCTGAATCTTACTTATTGATGAACGCGAGGACAATGGACCAATTCAAGGAATCGCTTGATTTATATGAGCAGCGCCGTGCAAGCCGACTCACCGCAAGGCAGGACATAAACAACCCAAAGCCTAGAGCTCCGATTCCCAGAGCTAAAGCTGATGTAACTGATGTAACTGAGGTCAGATGCTTCAACTGTACGCGTACAGGCCACTATCAAAGCAAGTGCCCGTTCGAAAGAAGACCAGAAGGGAGCTGTTTCCGCTGCTGGAGAGTGGGACACGAACACCGCAGTTGCACCTACCCAAAGAAGGTGCCAAACTTAGCTGGAAAAACCACCGCCGCGGTCAACACTGATGTCACTGAGAACCACGACGAAGAAGACGATGATGATGAATTCCGAAAAGCCTTAAGCGCTATTAACTTGGTAAGTGTTGCCTTTTTAATTAAACAGAGTGAGCGCAGAAAATTTAAGCAATGTTTATCTCTTTTCGATACCGGTAGTCCAACTAATTTCGTGCGGAAATCTGAAGTCCCCCATGGTATTTCAAATACTGCTGTAAATTCCAATTACCATGGCCTTGGAAAAAACATTGTGCCCGATGAAACAATGGACATTCCACTTATTTTGGGACGAGAATTCCTAAATAAATTTAATATTCATTTATGTAAAATTAATGATAAGAAAAACGTACTTCTGAATTCTTTAAATAAATTTCGTAATATGAAACAATCTTATTTTTGTGCGCTCAATCTGAATCCAATTAAGATAAACAAAGCAGAAGATCATTCAGTGATAGTAGAACACGATGCAAGTCCTAGAAGTAAAACTTATATTAAATCCAAATTACAAATCGAATTACTGCCTGAGAGGGATTGCAACAGAGATGATTTTTGTGATCTCGATGAGTTTCTGTACGAAGTTTCGTCGATTCAAACTGAAGTAGACATCGATATGAATCTTGATAAACAATCTTTTCAAGCGTTGAACAGAGTTATTAGTGACAAGTATTTAGAAGCGATAGTAACCTCGGAACCACATGACTATGAGATGCAAATAAGATTAACTCACGACACTCCTTTTCATTCTTTACCCCGCCGATTATCATATTATGAACGAAATGAATTGCAAAAGATAACTGACGAGTTGTTAGCCCATAATATCATTAGGCCCAGCGATTCACCTTATGCATCCGCTATAGTGTTAGTAAAAAAGAAGAACGGTGGTATACGCAAATGCGTAGACTATCGTCAGTTAAATAAGGTAACAATTAGGGATAACTATCCACTACCCCTTATAGAGGATTGTATAGAATATTTAGGTGGGAAAAGATATTTCTCAACCCTGGATTTAAAAAACGGATTTTTTCATGTTAAGATGGCACCCGATGCAATAAAATATACTTCTTTTGTTACGCCCTATGGTCAGTTTGAATATACGCGAATGCCATTCGGTCTGAAGAACGCGCCAGCTGTGTTTCAACGATATATTTACAATATATTTAGAGATTTCATTGATGCTGGATTAATTATCATTTATATGGATGATATTATATATTGGCCACAGTAGATTTTGGATCGCATCTGGCACTCGTTTCAAAAGTATTATGCAGAGTAAAAGAAAAAGGCCTAGAGCTGAAGCTGAGTAAATGCAAATTTGGTTATAGTAGTATTGACTACTTAGGTTACCATGTTAGTTCGAAAGGTGTAGGACCGAGCGAAGCTCATGTTAGAGCGATTAAAGTATATCCACCGCCAAAAAATCAAAAGGAATTGAAAACATGCTTAGGGCTATTTTCATACTTTAGGAAGTTTGTACCAAATTACGCGAGAATTGCGAAACCTCTGCAACAATTGACTCGTGATGGGGCGACATTTGCATATACTAATGAGTGTGCTCAAGCGTTTAATGAATTGCGGGAAAGATTGTCTTCCGCGCCATTGCTCTCTATTTATAATCCGAAAAGACAAACTGAATTACATTGTGATGCTAGTTCAGCTGGTTTTGGTTCTGTCATCCTACAAAGGCAGACAGATGGCAAACTGCATCCAGTGATGTATTTTTCTAGAGCAACAACCGCAGCTGAGATGCGATATCATAGCTTCGAGTTAGAGACTTTATCTATTATATATGCACTACGTCGGTTTAGAGTTTATTTGGAAGGCATACCATTCAAGATTGTAACTGATTGCAACTCATTGACTTTGACGTTGAGTAAAAAGCAACTCAATCCAAGAATAGCTAGGTGGGCCCTAGAGTTAGAAAATTACAATTACACTATTCAACACCGCAGTGGTGGTAATATGGGACACGTTGACGCGCTTAGTCGTTGTCCATCTGCTGGAACTGCCGCTGCTTCAGAATCATTAACCGCTGTTATCGGTCCTAAGTACAGAACAACGAGTGATTGTTGTAACGTAGTCTACGCTGTAGATTCCGATGAAACTGACTTTCATATACAAGTGACTCAGAACCGTGACGGGATTATAAAAAAGTTTAGGGACAAGTTGGAAAAGGGAACGGTACCAGGTTATGATTTAGTTGATGGATTGGTTTTTAAAAGAGGTAGATCTGACGAACTACAACTTTTTGTACCCGAAGAAATGACTGATAATGTCATTAGATTGGTCCATGAGAAAATTGGCCACCTGGGTGCAGAAAAAACCTGTGATAAACTAAAGAAGAATTACTGGTTTCCAAAAATGAGGAATAGAGTTGAAAAGTATATCACATAAATGAGCGCAATTTATATAGTATCCCAAAAAGAAACCATTGCCATTTGACACCATACACTTAGATCATTTTGGTCCGCTGCCTTGTATAAGTTCAAAACGAAAACATATTTTAGTTGTGATTGATGCCTTTACAAAATATGTTCGGCTCTATCCAGTTAATTCAACGAGTACTAGAGAGGTTATATCATGTTTAGATAAGTATTTTAGCTATTATAGTCGACCGAAGCGAATCATAACTGATCGAGGCTCATGTTTTACATCCCTGGAGTTTGACTCATATTTGTTAAAGTGTAACATAACGCATGTTAAGGTTGCCACCGCTTCTCCGCAAGCAAATGGCCAGGTTGAGCGAGTGAACCGGGTCATTAAAGCCATTCTTAGCAAAATTAGTGAGCCAGTAAATCATGCTAATTGGTCTAACATACTGGGTCAAGTCGAGTATAGTCTTAACAACACTACCCACGCTACCACTAAGCAAACGCCTAGCAATCTTCTGTTTGGGGTTGAACAAAGGGGTGAGAAGGTCGACCTTTTGACGGAATACTTAGAAGAAAAAATCGGTGGGGATAAGGAATGCAATTTGGAGGATATGCGGTCATCCGCTTCGAATGCTATCGCTAAGTCACAAGAGTATAATCTAAAACAATTTTTTCAACGAAGCAGACCCTCAAAGGCATACAATGAGGGTGATTTTGTTGTTATACGTAATGTCGACACGGTCATCGGGACCAATAAAAAATTTATACCAAAGTATCGCGGTCCATACGTAATCCACAAGGTCTTACCTCATGATCGATATGTGATTAGCGACATAGAAAACTGTCAGCTGACTCAACTGCCCTATGACGGTGTGATCGAAGCTTCGCGTATTAGGAAATGGTTAACGGGCGATGGTTCACTGAATGATCCGACGCATTTGAAAAAAGGCAACGCTTCTTATAATGTATAAGTAGTCATAAGTAACCTTTAAGTCTTAAAAAAAAAAAAAAAAAAAAAAATTGTGTTTGAATCGAGGTCGATTTCAATGTCAGATCGGCCGAAGCTGTAACGTATTGTAATGTATCATTTCCATATTTGCTCATGTAATGTCTTTGTTATATCGGCTCATGTAGCCTCTTTGTTATGCGACTGGAACGAGTCATCTGACAGCTAGAAAATGTGACCAATCAGGAGGCTCGTTCTATATCGCCCAATGAAATCGGCCGTTCTATAAGTTTTCTGAAAAAGTAGAAGAAGCCGAAGGCATTAAAGTTTTGAGAGTAAATCCGATCGGACGCGACATTTTTTTTGTTAAGATATAAACCGAAAATAAAGAATAAAATTATAAAATAAAAAAGGAAGTTATAATATGACATATTGCGCACTTTGTCACATTGCGTGGAACCGCGTTAGACCACTAACTTTTGACAGCTACACGGCAGCTATATATATATATAATGTGAAATGAACGCTTTTACATGCTTCGCTTGGTTGTGGAATTTAGGATCAGGCGATCATAGGATGGAAGAAGAAGAATGTGCCGAGCTGGAGCAGAAGTTTTTAAAAACTAATTGGTGTTGCTTTAATTCACTAATACCATTCCGCGATACTAATAATAATTTTTAGTGTCCAGACTAAATTTTTCGAACTCACAATGGCGAAATTTTCCATACAAAATTGCATATTGTGACCTAGAAAATATTTAGTGTATGGAGGTTAAGAATGTTTATTAGTAAGGCCCATTAGCCTGGACACTAAAAATGATTATTAGTACCGCGGATTGTATATAGAGTCTCTATATAAAATTGTTGATATGCCTTCTTAAAGAGCGTGAGTCAAAATTAGGGAAATCTCAAAAAATTCAAACAAAAAAAAATGTTCACCTTTATCAGCCAAGCCAAAGGAAGGAAAAATTGAATAAAGGCGAAAGACTTAGAAAAATCATAGTAAAAAACAATCGACAACAACGACAAAACATGAAGTACCTACAGGAATGGTCAGCAACCACCATGATATATAACTTTCCAGTGGAAAGGCGGCTGCCTACAAGCTGTTTTCCAGAAAAATTCATGAAGTCACACACACCTGCTCATTTTTATTATAGTATATGTGAGTTCATGAATTGGACTTTACTGCAAGAATAAAGTATTTTCTAATGTGTATTTCACTATTTTTTTTAGTTTAATCAACACCTCCACAAAATCCAAACAAATACAATATGAAACACAAAACAATTAAGCACCGCTATACTCATAAAAGAAAGATGACTCGCGGTCGGTCATGAGCAACATGCTTTTTTGTTCGTCACACGTATTCACAGACGGGGGTTGAAATTACAAAAACAACAATGTAAACAAATGGGTTTTGGGGGGATAGACGTACGAAAGATAACCATCTCTTTTATTCATTCATCTCTGGCCGGGACTTTAAGTCAATTGGGCGGCCATTATTATGAGGCGTTTTTCTTTTTTAGTTCAGAGCTGAGCACTGAACAGAGTTCGAGCATTATGAGCGCGCTCTGAACCATGCGTGCTCAGAGCATTCAGAGGATGTTTTGTTTTTCCTGTTTTTTTGTTGTCCTTTAAATGTGACTGGAAGTGTGCATGTACATGTGTACTCAGCTTTTTACTCAGGATGCTCAGTCAATTTATTCTGAGCTCATAGAGCGCGCTCTGATCATGCTCTGAGCGAAAAAAGAAACACAAATTCGAGCTCTGAAGTGTCTGAGCTAAAAAAGAAACACGAACTTTTTGTATAACAGTTCAGGTTGTGCTCTGAACTAAAAAAGAAAAACGCCTATGGTGTGGACGACTGTGTTCGGCATTTTTGGTGCCCATTAGTTACACGGCGCTCACATCTCAGTTCAGTTTAAATGTTTTTAAGGTTTATGAAATTGTTTTTACCAAATGGAATTCCTGGTATAATTTGGTCCCAATGCGAAATACCAATATAAAACATGTTATTTTTTTCAATATCTAGGAGAAATCGATCTCATGTAATTAATCAGAGAAAAATCAACTTAAACGATTTTAGCACTCTTATTAAAAGAGACTTATTGGTAACTTCAAGCATCTATTTTAGGGATATTTTAAAGAAAAAAAATATTTTTCGTCGATTTTAATGCTTTTCATATTGAAACAAAATAGGTATTTTAACACAGTTTGGGGAAAGCGTTTGTTTTATGTTGTGGGGAAAAGGGTATTTTAGTATCAGCAACATTTTAAATCTGTAAATGGTACATAAAATGGATAAATAATTCTTGTTTTTATTCGTTTATAATACCTACCTACCTGATTTATACCTACTATAAGCGCATTTAATTTTTTCGGGTAAATTCCATAAAAAAAATCCTATGTAGATCGCCTTTTATTTATGTGAAGTAAGGCGTGTTTTTTTTAGGTTCGAACTCAGCAAAGAAAAGTAAAGTAATATTTTCAGCACGTAAATACAACAACTACGCTCTACTTGACACTTCGAGAACTCGCAGTAGTTGTTGTAGTCATGTTGTAATTTCGAGCTGAAAAAACTACTTTGATGAGTTTGAAGCTCAAAAAAACACGCCTATACTTAGTACAACATCTGTTTTTGTATTTCAAAAACACATAAAGTGTAGGTACTTGTTTTTGTTAATTAATAATTTAGAGAGGCTTACAGAAACATCAGTGGACATTTTAAAATACAACGGTATAAAATTTGCAAAAGAATATCTATAAAAACGAATGGAATACGCGAGAACTAAAAATTAACAAAACAATTTGGACTCTTACGTTCGATTGAATACGCAAAATCTGAAATCGTATCAAATCGCAGAATCCAATTAAATACCACATTATATTGCTTTTTGTTAGGAGTTTAATATTTAATCATAATTATATCCGAGAATAATATTTTTTTTATATAAGCATTTTTACTGTTCCTAGGTAACAACAACACATTTCAGTGTTCACTCTAATTAAACCGCAGAATTCCTAATCATATTTTGACTTTGTACAAAAATGGTGCTAAAAAAATAAGTTGAAAACACCCACCAGGTAAAAGAAATTTATGCAATGTTCAGGAATATTTAAAAATAAATCAATTTAGCCCTAGTGAAAACTTGGGCTTAACTTGCATGGTAATAACCTATTTTTGGAACAACCCCCAAAAGTAGCTGAATGAATTTTGTTGTCAAAAATATTTTTCATGTAAAGAAAACTAAAAAAAAACTGAAATGTGAATGGATGAACATTTTTTGGCACCTAAAATGAATAGAGCACAAGTAAAGCTATCTAAAAAACCATACTCAACATGTATTCCTTTTACATTTATTGTTATAAATTAATTTACAAATTGTTTGTTATTGAAAAAGTGCCACCCGGCGGCCATTAATTACACGTATTCACAGACAGGAAAAATAAGAGCGCGCGAGAGAGGGCTGTCATTCAAAAATTGAGGGGATAATCGGTTAGGGTTAGGGGCAAGTGAAGTTGGCTCTCTAGTTATAGATCCTCTTTGGATAACACGCGAAGAACGTAAACACTTGTTGAAGTGTGCTTGGGCAGGTGACATTATGATCATTGTCCCTATAAATAGTGTGAGCACAAATTTGCTGCATGGGTTGGGTATGCAGAATCTCCCAAAATTTGGTAACCTCTAAATTCTTGCATTATTGTGCTAAAGTACTACCGCCATAATTAATGTAGTAGGAACCTACTTTCACACAACTTATCAATGTTTGTGAAAATGAATAATTTTCAAAAACTCGCCTATCATGCACTGAGCCTGGAGAACCAACGAATATGTCAATGAATTTTTATTTTCATTGCATATTCCCTGCAGACAGATACTAAAATAGTTTTTTCTGTCAGATAATCATCCTTGCTTATTTGTGGGGGATCAATTATTATTGTATGCGTTCCATCAATTGCTCCTAAGATTACAAATATAAATTAAAGAAATTTCAGAAACAATATTTTAAGCCTTTATACCTATAACGCCCGGGAATCCCTGTTTGCTTTTGAAAAAACGTTCACTTTTTACTTTTTCATCGTCGTTTTACCACATCCGAAAGGCGACTGAGAAAAAAGTTCACTCGACTTATTATTAGGGGCTTGGGCACAAATTGGGTGTTGTATGAATAGGGTAGACTCTGATTGGCATCAACTTGGCGATGCCCAGTTGTTGCAACTGTATCATACACATCAATTGTGCTTATTTTACCTCCGCGTGGTAACCACCGGGTACTGGTCTTGTCCGTCCGGGCATGACTTGCTAAACTTATAAGCGCGAGTGTTGAACACGAAGAAAATAGCAACACTATAATGCTCTGTCGGAAAGACTGCCTGATCGAGACTCAGAGGTCTTACATGAGCTCCTCAGAAAGAGGACATACAGCGAATGAATCCGCGAGTTTGGATCAACGGTGGTGTCAACAGTCAAGATGGCAGATACCTTGCATGAGCTACTCTGACATATTTGGAGCTAAGGTCAGTAAGGATTTTCAGCACTAGTCAGGGTGCTGAAATAGAGATGGTGGCGGATGAACCCTTTATGGGCCAACGGCAGCACTCATATCCCCGAAGTGGGTTACTGACAACGGAATTTCCGACCCGATGTCGTAGGGTGAATTTAGGGCCTGGTCCTCCAGGTTGGGGGTTGTGCGTGGGGTTAACTACCCAACCACGGAAAAAAACAAATGGTTACGAAGCAACCAAGAGCCTCGGATAAGGATGGAATCACTGTTGACGACCCTGCAAAACGGAAAAAGGACAATGACTTTCGGATTTGCACGTGGAATGTTCGAACCCTGAACAGACCGCGTGCAGCCGAACAATTAGCGGAGGCCCTAGACTGCTACAATGCAGACATCACCGCCATCCAGGAAGTGCGGTGGGATGGGCCGGGCAAAAGAAGGATGAAAAACTGTGACATCTACTACGGTGATTGCTACAGGGAACAGAAACAGCGTCTATTTGGATGCGGATTCGTTGTAAGCGGCAGACTTAGGCAAGAAGTCTTGAGCTTTCGACACGTCAGTGAACGTCTTACAACTATCCGCATCAAGGCTAAATTCGCTAACATCAGCCTAATATGCGCTCACGCCCCCACAGAAGATAAAGACGATGCTACCAAAGAATGTTTCTACGAGCTCCTCGACAAAACATACGAGCAATGTCCTAGGTATGACGTTAAAATTATCTTAGGTGATTTTAATGGCAAAATAGGAAAGGAAGACATCTATGGTAGCACAATTGGAAAGCACAGCCTACACGACACCACGTCTGGGAACGGACTTAGGCTAATTGACTTTGCTGCGGGGCATAATGTTTCTATAGCTAGCACACGGTTTCCACACCTCAATATTCACAAAGGAACATGGCGGTCACCGGATCATCAAACCGTCAATCAAATTGACAATGTTGCGATCGACGCAAGGCACTCCTCCAGTATTCTAGATGTCCGAACTTTCCGAGCGGCCAACATAGACTCGGACCACTACCTTGTTGTAGCCAAGGTACGAATGCGGATATCCCAGACGCCACAATAACGGGGAAATGCTGTGAGGAGATTCAACGTTGAACGGCTACAAACGCAACAAACCGCCAGAACCTTTGCCGATCGTGTATCCCTCAACCTCTCGAGAAGTCCTGTACGGCCAGCATCAAGTGCTGAAGACCAGTGGCATCGCTGCCAAGAAGCCATCAGGAACGCCGCAACTGATGTGCTTGGTTTCACCAAACCACCCCCACGAAACCCCTGGTTCGATGAAGAATGCCGGCAAGCACATGCAGCAAAACAGCATGCCTACGAAGCGGCGCTGCACAGAAGGACGAGGGCGGCTCGTCAGCTCTACGAGCAAAAGAGGAGGGAAGAACACCGGCTTCTCCGGAAGAAAAAGAAAGAGCATGAGAAGCGCGCGATCGAGGAAATAGAGAGGTGTTACTCCAGGAACAATGTTCGGAAGTTTTACCAAAGGGTAAAAAGGACGTGTCATGGCAACAAAACCCGAGCAGAAACCTGTCGAGACGAACAAGGAAACCTTGTAGTGGAATCACAGTCGGTGCTGAGGACATGGAAAAACCATTTCTGCAGACTGTTAAACGGCGAAGACGACATCAATTCCGCTGTCAGGCAGATTGAACCATTCAACCTGGACGATGAAAGCCAAGACTTCCGTCCACCTGACCTAAATGAAGTGAGGATAGCAATATCCAAGCTGAAATCCAACAAAGCTGCCGGACCAGACGGCTTACCTGCCGAGCTTTTCAAGGCAGCGGGAGATGATTTGGTAGAGTGCATACACCAACTCGTCTCCAAGATTTGGTTAGAGGAAAGTATGCCTGATGAATGGAACCTCAGCATTGTCTGCCCGATCCACAAGAAAGGAGACCCTCTAAACTGCGCCAACTATAGAGGCATCAGTCTCCTTAACATCGCGTATAAGATCCTTTCTGCCGTACTGTGTGATCGCCTGAAACCATATGTCAACGAACTGATTGGACCCTATCAGTGCGGTTTTAGGCCCGGTAAGTCCACAACAGACCAAATATTCACACTACGGCAGATCCTGGAGAAAACCCAAGAAGTCCAAGTCGATACCCACCACCTGTTTATCGATTTTAAGGCCGCATATGACAGCATTTATAGAGACGAGCTATACAGAGTCATGTCTAGTTTTGACATCCCTGCCAAACTTGTCAGATTGTGCAGAATGACGATGGAGAACGCTCGCTGCTCCATAAAGGTCGGAAACAATCTCACCGAGACCTTTGGTGTCAAAAAAGGATTTAGACAAGGTGACGCGCTGTCATGTGACTTTTTTAATATAATTCTTGAGAAGATTGTGCGAAACTCACAAGCCAACACCAGAGGCACAATCTTCCAGAAGTCTGTGCAACTACTTGCATACGCTGACGACATCGACATCATTGGCAGAACGCAGCGAGCTGTCACTGGTGCGTTTGCAAGTATCAGTACAGAAGCGGCTAAAATGGGTTTAGTGGTGAATGAGGGCAAAACAAAATATATGCTGTCCACAAGAAGGGACACACAACACCGACGAATCGGACAGAACGTCACGATAGACAGCTATAACTTTGAGGTAGTTCGGGACTTTGTCTACCTCGGCTCCGCTATTAATTCTGAAAATGATATCACCTCAGAAATCAAGCGAAGAATCACACTTGCCAACCGCTGTTACTTTGGTCTAAGAAGGCAATTGATTAGTAAGACCTTGTCGAGAAATACTAAGGAGACCCTATATAAGACCCTCATCATCCCAGTCCTACTTTATGGTGCAGAAGCATGGACGTTATCAAAGGCGGATGAAGATCTCCTTGGTCGTTTCGAACGCAAAATTCTTCGAGTGATCTTTGGTCCCGTTTGCGTTGACGGGCTCTGGAGGAGGAGATTTAACAACGAACTCTACGAGCTGTACAGCGACATCGACCTGGTCAGAAAAGTGCGCATCAGTCGACTAAGATGGCTAGGACATGTAGAGCGAATGGACACCAACGCTCCGGCCCGAAGAGTCTTCGACTCCAACCCAGAGGGACAACGCAGTAGAGGAAGACCTCGCCTTAGGTGGCGCGCGCAAGTGGAAGGGGACCTCAACCAACTTGGAGTGCGCAACTGGAGGCAGTTAGCCAAAGATCGCGCTAACTGGAGAGGCGTATTGGTTGAGGCCCAGGTCCACCCCGGACTGTAGCGCCACCTAAGTAAGTAAGTTGGGCACAAATCCTCAAGCTCTAGTCCTTCACGTGGGCGCCCTCCTGAAAATGGCTAACCAGTCAAATGGTTAGTGTCAGCCAAGGATTTTAAAAACCATGCGTACCCAAGGATGAAAGGCTGGGGGTAAAACCAGTCATGTAGGAGCTCCATCAGACGCCATGGCGAGGGTCTGTTTTATTTTGCCCTGCCTAGGTATGGCGGCCTTACTCGTGGGACCAAAACGCCACAACGCCGGCGATGGAACTGGGAGATGATTCTTATGAATCTGAACGACAGTCTTCCATCTCCGGCTTGGAGAGGGAACTTGAGGAGGTATTGCTAGCTAGTGACAGTGAGGATGCGGACACTAACCTCTGGAAGTGAGGTGGCTGGTAATCTCACTTCGGTAGATAGAGTTTGCGGTAGGACGGCTTGTACTCCCACCAAAACAAAACAGAACAGGGCAAAGGCGAGTAGGTTGGTACACTCGCCTTAGTTAACGAGGTGGCTGGTACTCTCGTTGATATCCCTAAGGGCAATAAACCGATTAAGGGGGACTGGAGGCGCAGTAGGCAGGTACTCTGCTGCTTCCGGATCCCCCGCAGTCGCGCAATCAGGGTCTATTTTATCTTATCGTTTTAGAAGAGACATCCCTTTCGGATAATAAGTGGATTTGCTTTCAGATAGGCTTCACAGTAAGGCTACGAACACCTATCGAAACCCCAGGAAAGCTGATTGGAATAGGTACGAAACCATAGTTAGGCATCAGCTGGGAAATCAAGTATGTACCATTCACTGAAACATCGCTAGACTTAGACAAGGAAGTTGATAACTTAGGCAGGATAATGAACAAGGCTTACGAACAAGTTTGCCAGCTCAAAAAGACAACCAAAAGGTCCCAGCCTCAGTGGTGGAACAAGGAGTAAAGCTCCAAAAGAAGGAAAGTTAAACATTTCTACAATATGGCCAAAGTTGTGGGGGACGACGTTACATGGGATCTGTACATAGAAAGCGAGAGATAGTGTAATGTAGGTTTAAATGGGGATTATAGAGGGCGTTGGGAGCGGTTGAAAGAAAGGATGAAAGGATGCGGACGGGACCTTAGGAAGGAAATGGAAATGGAAGGGAATGGAGTGCTAAGTGCGGGGAGCATGGCATGCTAGCGTAGCTCGGCTCTACTCGCCGGATGGGGTGGTTCTTGTCCACACACTTAACAAAACCTACCACAAAACATAAAACATGCCAAAACTTACCATAGTTTAAAACGGACGGACGGCTACCACACTGAGGGGCTGCTGATGTTGTTGCAGCTTGGCCATTTCCCTCCCCTCCTGGAAGTTTGCGGCCGATGGTAAAACTTCCCCAAAACTGGTATAGAAGCCTTAGATTAGTTCATCTCGCCGAAAGGACCGTAGCCAACCCTACTACCCCCTGAAATCTTCTTAACAGGCCATTGAGCTTATTTCAGCTTAATGGAAAAGAACATTAAATAAAAGGCACCAATTTTCAACCATGGTATGACGTGATCATAACGTAAACGTAGATATTTTTATTTAATATATAAAAAAAGGTAGGTATCCCTAAACTAATCTTAGACTACAAAAAAAAAATTCAAAAATAGACCAAAGAACAAAAAAAAAAAAATGAAAATAATAAGAAAAAATAATAATACGCAAAAAAAATTTATATATATATATATAGGTATATACAAACTTACAAATAGTACATCAAAACAAAAAGAAACAAGAATAAGAAAAAAATATACAAATATCAAAAAATTTAAATTAATATATTTGTTAAAGAACTACGTACATGCCAACAAAAAAAAAAACTTTAAACGAACAGAACTTCTTACGCCACAACGCCACCTAGCAGCGACTTACAAAGATCATAAAATTGTATAGTTGTCCTTTACTCGCCGTAGTTTGCACTCTTCACCATTTTCAATTTCTTTGCGCCCTTTCTGCAATGTCAAATAAATTTCATTCCAACCTTTGAAGCGAGCGATTGTGGAAGTGCAAACTGCGGTGAGTAAAATAAAATATGTACCGAATGTATTTCTTAATTATTATATCTTTCGACAGAAATAAAATATTACGCAAACGATTGAAACGTGCGTTTTATTAATTTCAACTCCACAGTCGCCATCAAAGGACAGCGTTTTATTTCGCAATTGCAACTTCCCTGCCGAGAAGTGAATTGTGAAAAGCCGCCATTTGCCGAGCACTCTGAATTTTCCTTGCCGCAGTGGAATTACACGAAAAGCCGCCATTTGCCGAGCACTCTGAATTTTCCTTGCTGCAGTGGAATTATACTGTGTCTCAATAAATGCGTCGCACACCACCAAGGAGAAGTCCACGTCTCAACGAACAGGAATCAGTCGTCGTCAGCCTGAATATGGATGGAGAAGTCAACCCCGTTAGAACCACTGCCGCCTCATCTACGGTGGTTGCTTCTCAAATAGTGCCAACTGTAGTCACATCCATAGATGCGACAGCCATCGCAACGACGGCTAATTCCTCGGAGACATCGAACATTGCCATGGCTTCCGCAGCATACCAACAAAGCGTTTTGGAAGCAATGCAAATTAAACTTTGTGCTCTTGAAAGGGAACTCAAGAGCACCCAAATGAAATTGGGCGAACGTGATTCGCAGTGCCAGTCTCTTAGAGAAGCACTGCTTAACAAACCAGTGCAACCCGTTTCGTTTGCTCCAACCATTGCACAGTTGACGCCGCCGTTATCCACAACCGTTACGCATTGTCCATCTGCAAATGCAAGTAACGTTTACAGCAATTTGTCGATACAACCAACGATATATTCACAGCCAACGGTATCGTTTACTAATCCGCTACTGCCAACATCCACTTTGGGCTGTTCATATGTTAGTACAGCCGATTGTATCACAAATACAAGTGTCCCAATTGCGTTAACCAATCTAAGATCACAATCGCCACCGTCGCCATGGGTTTCTCCGCATCACATACAACAAACTGCTCCGACATTTACTGCAAGCTGTACTAGTACGTCGCAGCAATTATTAACCGCACCTCGAAAGCTACAGGATTTACCTGAATTCAGTGGAGATCCCGAAGACTGGCCGATGTTTGCTACATCATACGCCGAATCAACTGCAGCATACAACTATAGCAACTTGGAAAATCATATGCGTCTGCAAAGGTCATTGAAAGGTGATGCGCGAAACGTGGTGAGGTGTATGATGATCCATGCCGAAAATGTGAACGTAGTGATGGAGCAGCTTAGGTCCAGCTTTGGTCGCCCCGAACAATTAATAGAAAGTCAGCTCAAACAAGTTCAGCAAATATCTCCGATTTCTGAGTCAGCGATGGAGAAGTTAATTCCGTTTGCAGTGAAAGCAAACAATTTAGCAGTGTTTCTATCTTCCATCAATGGTCAACATCACCTATCCAATCCCACTTTACTAAAAGAGCTCATTTCAAAACTGCCCATGAGCCAAAGGATTGAGTGGGCGGGATATGCAGCGCAGATACAGCCATACCCTACAATAGTCGACTTCAGCAACTGGCTAAGCAGAGTTGCAAATTTGATATCTACGGTGAAAGATTGTGGTTCCCGAACATCAGCCGAGCCAAAGCGTCGTCCTGTTCTCCACACAGCCAAAGTGCAACCTGCTGAGGTTTTCAAGTGTCCAATTTGTGAACTCCGTCATTGTGTTTCTGAGTGCAAATGTTTTTTGGGTTACAGTGTGTCGGAAAGGTGGACTCAGGCAAAACGTCTTCGACTGTGTTTCACATGTTTGGAAGTGGGTCACTCCATCCGGAACTGCCGCCGTCGTCGAAAGCCATGTGGTGTTGATGGGT
This sequence comes from Cheilosia vernalis, assembly GCA_949126925.1. Taxonomy (NCBI): domain Eukaryota; kingdom Metazoa; phylum Arthropoda; class Insecta; order Diptera; family Syrphidae; genus Cheilosia; species Cheilosia vernalis. The sequence continues at coordinate 39,761,068 of OX421358.1, read as the reverse complement.
GCAAGAGAAGCCATCACCAATTATTGCATGAACTCCGACATCCGATTGCCGACAGTGGACACGTACCATGTACTACCCAACATCAACCTGAAGTCAACGAAGCCAAGGAAGCAGTTCTAAGCTGTTTAGCCAGTCCAGTCAAGAATTGCAAACTACTTTTCAGAGTGCTGCCTGTCACTCTCTATGGACCCAAGAAGCATATTAGCACGTATGCTCTTTTCGACGAAGGGTCTTCGATAACTATGATGGATAGCAGCCTTATCGAGGAACTTGGTTTAGATGGCCAACGACGCATGCTCGACCTTCAATGGGTCGGAGGAAGAGCCGCTCAGGAACCAGCGACTTTGGTTACCATTCACATCAGTGGAGAACATATCAAGAAGAAACATGTGCTTCATAATGTCCATGGTATTTCCAACCTTCGCCTGCCGATGCAAAGTGTGAACATGTGTGATCTACGAGGGGACAGTGAAGACATTAAGCGGTTGCCAGTCGTCCCTTATACAAATGTGATGCCTCAGTTACTCATTGGCTTGGACCATTGCCACCTGGGTCTACCAATTGAGTCACTTCAACTTCGAGATGGCGGACCGTTTGCTGCCAACACAAAGCTTGGTTGGGTAGTATTTGGCCCGACGAACGCAACCATGCGAACTAGTACGTCATGTCTATTGATCAACGTAAATAAAGATGCTCTTCACGAATTGGTAGCGGACTACTTTGACACTGAAAGCTTTGGGGTGCGGTCAGCACCAGCAGTTGAAACCGATGCAGATGTTCGAGCACGTCGTATTTTGCAGTCAACTACGGTGAAGGTGAATGGAAGGTTCCAAACAGGACTTTTATGGAAGCGTGATGATGTTAAGCTCCCCGACTCCTACGTTATGGCCAAGAAAAGACTCATTGGTATTGAGCGTAAATTGAAGCGTGATGATACGTTCGCTGCCGCCTACAAGGATATCATCAAGAGTTATGTCACCAAGGGGCACGCCCGCAAACTGCAGCCAGAAGAAGCCGCCATAACGGGTCCTAGGACGTGGTACCTTCCGCACTTCGCCGTTGTGAATCCCAACAAGCCGGGAAAAGTGCGACTCGTTTTTGACGCAGCCGCCACAGTCGACGGGATATCCCTCAACTCCTGTTTGCTGAAAGGACCACAGCAGTACCAACCGATGCCATCGGTGCTATTTAATTTTCGAGTGGGAGCCATTGCAGTGTGTGGAGACATACGCGAAATGTTCCACCAGGTGTTAATTCGCCCAGAAGACCGAAGTTCACAGAGGTTCCTTTGGCGCAACGGAAATGAAGATGTATCGCCTGACGTCTACGAGATGACAGTAATGATTTTTGGCGCCGCTTGTTCGCCATGTGCGGCCCAATATGTCAAAACTGTTAACGCCTTGGAACATCGTGAAGCTAATACCAGAGCAGTAAAGTCAATTTTGGAACATCACTACGTCGACGATTTCGTGGATAGCTTCCAGACAACGGCAGAGGCCATCGACGTAGCGAAACAAGTTCGACGCATTCATAAATTTGCTGGATTTGAGCTACGCAGTTTTAGTTCCAACTCACAAGAAGTTATGAGTGCTTTGGAGAGTGAAGCGGAATCCAGGAGGGTTGCAGTTCCAAATATATTTTCATCTGACGACAGCTTAGCTACGGAGAAGGTGCTCGGCATGTTTTGGCACCCATCAAGCGACACCTTTAGATACCACATCAAGTTCCATCGCGTTGATCCTGATATTATTGTCGGAAAAAGATGTCCCAGCAAAAGAGAGCTTCTCAGCGTCATCATGTCCGTCTTTGACCCACTGGGATTTTTGGCCAATTTCTTGATCGGTGCCAAACGTTTGATGCGAGAAGTATGGAGGTTCAACCTACATTGGGATCAACCATTGCCAGCCAACATAAATGCAGCCTGGAAAAAGTGGTGTGTCAACTTGAGCCAAATAATCGAGGTTCAAATTCCACGCTATTACTTCCTCCAAGCATTGCCGAAGCATCTTCAGCTCCATATATTTGTCGATGCCAGCGAAGAAGCATTTGCAGCTGTAGCGTATTGGAGAGCTGCGACTCCGGAAGGAACAACAGGCGTCTCGTTCGTATGTGCCAAAACAAGATGCGCTCCACTGAAACCAATGACCATACCACGCCTCGAACTTCAAGCCGCCGTTCTTGGAACTCGTTTGATGCAAACGATTATCGAAGAACACACCCTAGACGTCTGCCGATGTGTTCTTTGGAGCGATTCGAAGACGGTCATCAAGTGGATAGGATCCGTAAATCGTCGCTACAAGCCTTTCGTAGCTCATAGAATAGCAGAAATCCTAGCCATAACTAAGGTTACCGATTGGAGATGGATATCAACAAGGGACAACGTCGCCGATGAAGCCACCCGATCGAACGGCCCTATAAATTTTAGTCCGTCATCAAGATGGCAAACTGGACCAGATTTCCTGAGGCTCGAAGAACACCTGTGGCCTGCGGAGTATGCCGAAGTCAATCTGCCCGAAGACAATGAAGAAGAGGAACTTCGTCCGAAGATCACCCTACTAACCGTGAGTTGTAAATTCATTGCATTTACTAATTTTTCTTCATATACAAAGCTAAAAAGAACGATCGCATGGGTCATACGATTTGTTGGGCTCTTACGTAGAACCACGAAGGAAGTTAATGGTCTGACGGTGGAAGAACTGCGTGTAGCTGAAACAGTGTTGTTTCGCCAGGCACAAGGCGAAGTGTACGCTGCCGACATAAGTAATGTCAAAAACGCCAAAGGACTTTCTAAAGGAAATGCCTTATACAACCTAACGCCGTACGTCGATGAGGAGGGTGTTTTGCGTGTCAGTGGTCGCATCGATGCAGCTAGTTGGCTTCCATACGAGACAAAACGTCCCGTAATATTACCGCCTAAGCATGTGTTTACCGAACTCGTCGTGGCACATTACCATTCAAAAATGAAGCATCAGAATTTTGAGGCTACCATCTGCGAGATTCGCCGTTCGTTCTGGATCCCATGCCTCAGGCAAGTGTTGCGAAAAGTTGTCGCCAGATGCTACGTGTGCAAGATATCAAGAGTCAAGCCTGCTGCGCCTATGATGGGTCCACTGCCCGAGGATCGTCTGACTCCCTTTGTCAGGCCATTTTCGTACACCGGCCTGGATTATTTCGGACCGATTACTGTTACTATTGGTCGTCGTACGGAGAAGAGGTGGGTGGCACTATTCACATGCCTCGTTATCCGAGCCATCCACCTAGAAGTAGCTTGTGATCTATCGACGGATGCGTGCATTTTAACCATTCGCAACTTCATAAATCGTCGAGGGGTACCCATACGGATTCGCAGCGATAATGGAAAAAACTTCATAGGAGCAGACCAGGAAGCAAAGCGTTTCAACGAGGTGTTCGAATGTGATCGTATCCAGGATGAGCTGTCATCAAAGGGCGTTGAATGGGTCTTCAACTGCCCAAGCAACCCATCAGAAGGAGGTATCTGGGAACGAATGGTCCAGTGCGTAAAAAGGGTTCTGCGTCACACGCTTAAGGAAGTTGCACCTCGTGAGTACACGCTGCAATGCCTGATCATCGAGGCCGAAAACGTCGTGAATTCACGACCCCTCACGCATTTACCAATATCCGTGAACCAAGAGGAACCGCTCACACCAAATCACTTCATTCTTGGATCAGCAAACACCGCCCAGACACCGAGTTCGAGTGAGCCGTACCAGAAGCTGTGCAGTCTACGAAAGCAATGGCGAATTGCCCGTCAGTTGAGGGACAGATTCTGGAGGCGCTGGATAGCAGAGTATCTGCCAACGTTAACTCGCCGAGCCAAGTGGTGCCAGAAGACGGAAGCTGTAAGGGAAGGTGATTTGGTTTTCATCTGCGATACGAATATTTCCAGGAAGCAGTGGTGCCGCGGAAGAGTTGAACGAGTATACCAGGGGGCAGATGGCATAGTGAGGCGAGCTGATGTTCGCACTAAATCTGGAATACTTCGCCGTCCCGTTTCCAAGTTGGCAGTTCTTGACGTGGATGTAAGTGAATCGGGCTGATTCACGGGGGCGGGGATGTTAAAGAACTACGTACATGCCAACAAAAAAAAAAAACTTTAAACGAACAGAACTTCTTACGCCACAACGCCACCTAGCAGCGACTTACAAAGATCATAAAATTGTATAGTTGTCCTTTACTCGCCGTAGTTTGCACTCTTCACCATTTTCAATTTCTTTGCGCCCTTTCTGCAATGTCAAATAAATTTCATTCCAACCTTTGAAGCGAGCGATTGTGGAAGTGCAAACTGCGGTGAGTAAAATAAAATATGTACCGAATGTATTTCTTAATTATTATATCTTTCGACAGAAATAAAATATTACGCAAACGATTGAAACGTGCGTTTTATTAATTTCAACTCCACAGTCGCCATCAAAGGACAATATTAAATGGATTTGGCTTCACCCTGTGGTATTGTTATTTGAATAACCTTTTTGTTATCTTCTTGAAAAAAAAAAAATAAAAAAATATTTAACCCGTCGTCCTACCTATCTAGAGCTCTATATAGATGGCTTTTTCCTTCCAAAATCGCGGGCTTGAAACAAACAAAAAAAGGAACAACGGCGAAACGAAACCTATCACAAACAAGCTGGTCAAAATACCAACAAGAAAAAACAATGTAACTACAAAAAAAAAAAAATATAATATGATTCACGCCAGGAATATTATAAAACAACAGAAAGGATCTTATAAATAAACAAACTACAAATAAAAATTCTCGACAATCACTATAATTTAGGCAGAATTTTCCGGTGGACAATATCAATAACTCTGATTATTGGAGTTGGTGCTGGCAACGTTCTACCATCTCGCATGCACAATGCAAGTGATTTATTGCACGACTTATGGCTGGTTTGTTGGCAATACCTTGTTGCGTTATATGCACTTATCAAACTTCCAAACTATTTGGAGTTAATTTTTGCTGTTCCGGCGGTGCACTTTTTTTGTTGTCACCGTTTATTTAGGTTGTAAATTATGTGTGTTTGTGCCGCTACCAATTTAATTTTGGCGTTTGATAACTTTGTGCCGCTACCAAGTTTAAATTTCGGCGGCCACGACTGTGCCGTCTGACCGCCAACTTCACTCAAATTTGTTTTAGTTGATCTGCCTATTAATAAAACACCTGTATTATTTGTCCTACTGTCTATATACCACTTATCCACTACACTCACCACCTGTATTTTCTGCTCCGCACCTGTATTTTTTGCTGCTTCCTTGGCTATGCGCCATAAATATTGCCTTTCGGACACACTTCCTATAAAAACAAATTAATGCACTGCCTATACTTATAGGACTTATAAGAACACTTACTGTTTTGACTTTGGTAGTACTTAATTTAATTTAATTAATGTTATTCAAGGGTATTTGGGATCCATACGTATCCCATGAAGGTCTCACGCACAATGGCAAAACAAGGTCGAACTGCTTGCTACAGAGGTATATGGGTCCGCTATGGGTACTATCATCCGATTTGAATTTTCCGTTTTTTGAATTCCTCTCAGTACAATGCATTTATTATAGTTTCCCTTTCTTCCAATTCAACATAGCTTTTTAAGGTTTGTGTCTACGGTCGCGATAATATAAAGATCTTTGGGACACGGCCATCCCTGTATTGACAGTATAGCCGATAGCCGACCTGATATTCAACAGCTGTCAAAAGTTGCAAAGGCAAGCAAAAAAAAACAAGAGGCAACAAGGAAGGTGGTTGGTCATAATCATAATTACATTTTTTATTCTTGTTTAGGTATTTCCTCAAACTGTATTTAAATATATCTTAAAGATCTGTTCGTTCTTTTCTTTCGGTTGCAATCTAGGTACAAAAACCACTTACAGGTGACCGCAACAAAACTTCGAATCTGGGGTTCACCTGTGTACCATCAGAGACGGAGAACACGGATGCCTGAAAGATCATAATCTATGACACGTGGTGAAGAACCCCACGATATAAGCCGGGCATTATAAAGGTAAGTGACTGACCTACTTGAGAAATCCTCACTAACAGTTTACATATCCTTAGGTATATGACTTTAATCAAAACCCACCCCAAGCGCCAGACACAGTCCACTAAATGCAATGAAGGTACATGTATGCGAACCCAGAACGAGCAGATGCCTTGCATAGATTGTCGCCAAGCAGAGGGTGAGTCTCACTGCGTTTAACTACATCTAGTGCAAATGAATCAGGGTATGATACATAACTTAGTACTTATAGCCATTATATGTAAATACAGTTCTAACTTAGGTAAATTTTCGCAGGTGATCATATTCATATTACTCAACTTCATTCTGGAGCCCTTGGATACGAGGTAGTGAGTTAGCAGAATCTTTTCCCTGTAGGAATTCGTATGCTGAATCAACAATGCAGTGAACAGACGCGTTAAGGTAGATGTTCCGATTTCGAACAACTTATAGATCTACCCTTCACGTAAGTGTCTTTTGTTTTTGTAATGTAGGTATTATATTTAGCAGTTATAATTTATGATCAATTGCGTAAGGTCTTATCCAGATATAAATAGGTAAATAATTCGATACTTCAATACATACACGAATGAACAAATAAATAAATAAATAAATAGCTACATTGACATATACATATACAAATAAATGGGTGAATAAATAAATAAATAGATAAATAAATTGTAAATAAATAACAAAAACTTACGACTAGATAAATAAATAATAGAAACTATGAATGACTAGATAAATAAATAAACAAGAAATAAATAACATGAACTTCTAGGTATAACTAGATAAATAAATATGAAATAAATAACATGAACTTATTAAACTAGATAAATAAATAAATAAATAACATTTAGAGATGGACGTAATGTTACAACTAGTATATACCTAAGTATACTTAAACCTAACTGAACTAGTAAATAAATTAACATAGAGATAGCTATATATGTATATATGACAATTAGAGAATAATATACGGGAATAAACGGAATACTTAAATAACTTACATCGGCCCTTTTTATTGCGCTAGAGGTATGTGTGGATATGTTATTGTTTGATATCTTTGGCATGAAATATGCCTACTGGTTTGCCTTTTAGGTTTTCCAGTTCATACATGTTTTTGCCTACAGATTTAGTAACTCGACACTTAACAAATTTAGGACATAGTTTGGACGTCAGGTACTTGGTGCTATCACTAAGGACAAAATTTCTTCTGTACACTTCTTGTCCAGGAACGAAGTGAACTTTTCGTGCGCGGATGTTGTATGTCCTTGAACTTTTTTCTTGAGCTTGGAGGATGTTTGACTTTATTTTATCGCGCATGCATTGCATTCTCAAGTGTCTTGGAATTATAGATAGATCCCCATCGTTCAGGACATCTAGTCGAGTTGCTAAGTCGTAGCAGCTACCGTGCGTCATCATATTTGTACCGAATAAGGCATAATATGGTGTCACACCAGTTGCCGTATGACTCGATCCTCTCAAAGCACACGCTATCTCATTAAGGTGCGCATCCCAGTGTCGCTGATCATCCTTCACATACGATCTTATCGCTGCCAGCAGAGTCCTGTTGACTCTTTCTGAGGCATTTGACTGTGGCGAATAATTAGCAGTCTTAAAATGTTTTATGCCGTTTTTGGCTAATAAGCTTTGAAACTCGTTTGACAGAAATTGTCTACCGTTATCAGAGTGAATTATTTGTGGTACTCCGAACATGTAAAATACCTCATTTTGCAAAAACTTAACAACGCTGGATGCAGTTGCCTTTTTAAGTGCTTTGAGCAACACAAACTTGGACAAGTGGTCAAGGACGACAAAAATGTAAGCGTTTCCTGCTTTTGACCTAGGGTAAGGACCAAGAAAGTCAATATATAATTTTTGGAATGGACGACTCGAACAATATGTAGATGACATTTCAGGACGCAGGACTTGATTAGACGCTTTGCACTTTTTACATATTTCACATTGCACTACAAAATTCTTAACTTGAACAGTCATATTGGGCCAGTAGAAAAATTGACGGACACAACTTAATGTTTTGGCGATCCCGCCATGAGCAGCTTGTGGTGGTTCATGTGCATGCATGATTATTTCATTTGTCAGCCCTGGTGGGATCCATAGTTTCCACTGGTGTTCATTCAGGAAATCATCTGGGGCTGACAATGAACGTTTATACACAAAGCCGTCTTCGACTTTAAGGTCGGGTAGTTTCTCTGAATTTCCTCTCACGGTGTCTATTAGACTTTGGTACTCGTCAGACTGGAATTCACTGGAGTCGAGGTCAACTAATGGTGCTATATTTTCTAATTCTAGGCTCTCAATATGCATTCGCGACAGTGTGTCTGGAACAACATTTTGTGAACCTTTTCGGTGTTCTATCACGAACGAAAATGCCTGCAGCTTGAGGCTCCACCTAGCCAGTCTACCACTGAGGTCTTTGAGACTCATTAGCCATTTAAGGCTTGAATGGTCAGTGATTACGGTGAAGTCCATTCCTTCCACGTAAGGACGAAACTTTTGAATGGCCATCACAGCTGCTAGACATTCTTTTTCAGTCACACTGTAATTTTTTTGGGACGAATTCAGTTTTTGGGAAAAGTAGGCAATGGGAGATTCTTCTTCTTTGTCATTTCTTTGGAATAATACGGCCCCAATTCCTGAGTCGGAGGCGTCACACTGAACATAGAACCGCTTTTTAAAATCGGGATGTGTCAGAACCGGTGCACTGACTAAGGCATCTTTTAGGCTTTTAAATGCAGCTATTGCCTCATTGCTCATAATAAATCCATTTTTGCTCTTCTTTAAGGTATCCGTGATTGGTGCAGTCAGGCTAGAGAAGTTTTGAATGAATCGCCTGTACCACCCAGCAAGGCCTAGAAAACGTCTCACCTGTTTGGGGCTTTTCGGCAGCGGGAAGTTCTCTATGGCTTCTACTTTTGCTGGGTCGGTCTTCAAAAGTCCTCCACCGACCACGAATCCTAAATATTTGAGCTCTTTGAAGCAGAACTTGGATTTAGCGAGATTTATCGTCAAATTGGCTTTTCGTAGGCACACCGCAACTTCTTCTAGCAAAGAAATATGGGTATCAAAATCGGGAGCTATAATAAGGAGGTCGTCTAGATACACGAAGACGCGATCTTTTAGGCGGGAGGGGATGACCTTGTCCATTAGACGGCACATTCGTTGAGCCGCGTTGCACAGCCCAAAAGGCATAACGGTGAATTGGTACAAAGGCCTCCCCGGTACCGCAAATGCTGTCTTTTCTCTACTCTGCCTCTCCAACGGTATTTGCCAAAATGCGTCCTTCAGGTCAACGCTACTAATATAGTACGTATCCTGAAGGCGGCTGAGAAGTCCGTCGATGTGGGGGAGAGGATAAGCGTCCTTCTTGGTCAAACTGTTTACTCTTCGCGAGTCTAGACACAATCGGTTCTTCCCCGGCTTGCGTATTAAGACCACAGGAGAACACCAAGGACTCTCGCTCTCCTCCACAACGCCAAGGCTAATCATCCTGTCAATTTCCTGATATAAGAGGCCTTGCACCGCTGGAGAGACAGGATAGTGACGTTGCTTTACGGGAGCCGCGTCTCCGGTATCTATGACGTGCTCCTCCAAATCTGTTTTGCCTAGACCGTGCTGGGAATAGCATATGAATTTATGCTTCACCGACTCTAATTTTGCTTCTTGTGCTAGGGACAACTCGTGAGTTTCACTGCTATGATCTATATTGGGAATTGTAATTGAACTTATAATATCAGGGGCGAGGTGGAAAGCCTTCCAAAAATCAACGCCGAGATACAACTCCTGATCGAGGCTGGGAACTAAATAAAACGTTATAAGTTGTTTTTGGTTTTTATATTCGACCTCTGTCTTCACTCTCCCGACTATGTCCTGATTTTGTCCGTCAGCTGTTTTAACTTTGGAGTGAAAAGACGAACTGAACGGGACTTTAGCTAATTCCAAGAAGCTTAAGCAGTTTTTTCCCAATATGCTGATACTGGCTCCACTGTCTAACAAACCGAGTATCTCCTGGTTTGAAATTTTAATTTTTGCATATGGTCTTGGATCTGTGCTGGTAACTACTGTTGTCGAAGCTATACTTTTTCTTACTAATTTTCTATTCCTAAACCTATTTCGAGTTTTCTTAATCCTATTAGACATAACTGGAGTAACATTCTGACTAAATATTCTATTTCTTGCAGCATTATATTCCCTCAATCGAACATGCAAGGGCCTTAAAACTAACCTATTACTAGAATCTACCCCTTCACCATCATTATCCTTAACTCTAACTAATATTGTTACCTTTTCGGGTGTTTGCTTACTTGCTAATAGTGGTTGGTTTGTTGCGGGTAAGTCTGTGTTTGAGTTGAGCGCGATTCCCCCGGTTGAATCGCGCTCCTGTGCGGGTTTTCCGGGTTGCAACGGATGCATTTCGGTGTAATCACACCCGGTTGACCGCATCGGTAACAAAAGGTGTTACGCACGCTCTCTGGGCATTCAACAAATGAGTGACCCTGCTGCCGACAGTTCCAGCATATATAAGAAGGCTGGTCAAATTTCGGTCTCATCTGTTGCGGACGGTTGCCTGGTGGATGGAGCGCAGCTAGATTCTCAAAATGTCCGAACTCGTCGTTTTCGCTTTCTCCAGCCACTGCTATTTCATGAGCCACGTATTTCATCGGTGGACCTGGGCGTTGGTTTCGTGGGACATCTCTGCTAGGAAACGTACTTTCAGCGTCCTTGCAAGCCTGTCTCAACTGTTCAACCGTAAAGGTCGTCATTGGAAAGACCAATCTGCCGATGTTTTCTCTTAGATTCCGTTTCATTATTCGGACTAACTCGATTTCCGGGATTGGGACTTGCAGCTGAGATTTCATCCTCGCAATGACGGCGAAATAATCGTCCGTAGACTCCCACGAACCTTGCCTACGATCCATCAACTCACGGATAATTTCGAAATCCGATTTTGAATTTCGGAACTGTCTGAATAATGCATCACGAAGTGTTGGCCAATCCGGTCGATAATTACATCGTTGATACTGCCAGTACCACTCGTGAGCCCTTCCCGACAACAAGAGGTGAAAGTCTCTGAGCATTTCAGCCCACGGACAGCCATATTGACTTCGAAGAGTCTCGAGACGAAAAACGAAATCTTCAACACTAAGCTTATCTGGTTGACCTTCAAAAATAAGCCCCCACTTGTCAATCTTTATGGGTGCTCTAACTACTGCATGATTTGCACCACGAGGTTGGTGGTTACAATTTATCATCGGTACTGGATTATGGAATGTTAGCTGCTCCTGGTAAGCATTACTATATTCTGCCCTGTTGGCTTGATAATTTATCGCATTTTCTTGTTGCAGGTTCGCATTATTGGCAGGTATGAAAGGCATAGAGTCTGCCCTAAGCTGGGAATGATTGTTTTGACTCGCAACCGATTTTGGTTCGTTGCTTGAAGTAGCTGTTGGTGGTCGCACTACCTCTTCAGCTGGAGGTGTTGGTTTGGTAAGCAGATTGATATCTTTTAAAAATTCCATCATGCTCCCTTTCAAATCTTTTTTCAGGTCGTCGGAAATATCTTTCTGGATAGCGGTTTTATACGAAGAGAATGCATTTACCACAGCCAAGTTGATGTATGATTTCAATTCGGCTATTGCATCCCTATCTGCTGCTACTGACTGTTTGTTATTCGCTGGACAACCAGCATTTTGAGGTACACTGATGACAGTGTGCAGACTATCATCTTGGGCTTCCAGGGAGGCAGCGCCCATTTCGCTTAAACTGCTATACGACGGTGCTTGAATGGAAGAAAAGGAACTATTAGGTGCAAAGGACGAAGGCGGTCGCGCTGGACCTGAACTCGGAGCGCATTGCGGAGATTGCGGAACCCCTACGTCTGAATTGTATGCATAAGCAAATGACTTTTTATGAACTGCCCCCATATGCGTCAGTGGCGTATGTGCTACATTTGACATATTTACGGGTGGAAAATCACAATGATCGGAGGTGGAACGTTGGTGTTTGTAACAGGTGGTGAGTGCATTAGACTCGCCATATCGGTTTGTGTTGGATTTCTGGACGAATTTGTTACAGAACGCGTAATTATTCTCCTATCGTCTATAATTTTCGCTCTATTAAGTTTCTGACTAACTTTTTTCTTTTCAGATGAACTCATTGAAACTCGCTATCTTTACTCACGTTCAACAAAAAAAGGAGAATATATTGGTAGTTATTTAATAAATATGGTATATATGTATAAGAAAATGTGTGATTAAACAAAAGTATATAAAAAAAAAACAAAAAAAAAAATCATAAGAAATGTAAGAAATGTACCTAAACGCAAAAAGGAAAACAAACAGATATAAGATTATATAAAATTAATACTGCAGTAAACAAATGTACGACAGTAATAATAATAGAAACAAAAAAAATGTAAATGTGTGAAGTATTTGTATCAGTGTATATTACACAAAAAAAAACCTAATTATATATAATTTCCCAAAACCAGAATTGTATTAATTAGAATATTGAGTAAATACACTTAAAGAAATAGTTTTATGAATTCGTTGTTGTTTTTCTTTCTCATCTAACATGCGGGGTGTTTCAGGTTTGCTTTCTTCGGCGGCATTTTGTTGTAGTCACCATGAACTAACCAATGGGCAACTATTCGGATCATTGAAGACTGCGGACGGACGATGTGATTGATCCCTCAGTGTGGCAGAATGAGCAACAAATAGATAAACTGACAGGGACACACTCCGTTGCGTTCAGATTGTTTCCGCAATTTCAGTTCAACCAATAGGCTTTTACTGAAAGACTTGAAACATTCTAAACTGCAACACATAAAATAAGATTACAAACTAAGGATGTTCTAGTGCAACTTGACTTGACGAAACACATCAGACTAGGCCACTAGACACATATCGAAATAAGACAATGATACTAGAAAAGGAAAAGTAATATGGTGGTACAGAAAAGTGAAAGTAACAACAAGAAAGGTGGATAGAAAAAGATAACTAGGACTGACAAAGCTTTAATTGTCGTCGCTGTCAATATCGAACATGCTCGTCGCAATTCGAGATGGCATTCCAGAAGGCTATCCACTCGAAGACTTACGAGGTTTCGATATTCACAGCAAGAACAATAGAGGATAAATACGACATAAAGGACAGAAGACTTGGACAAACAAAAACGTTGGGCGCCATTTGTAATGTAGGTTTAAATGGGGATTATAGAGGGCGTTGGGAGCGGTTGAAAGAAAGGATGAAAGGATGCGGACGGGACCTTAGGAAGGAAATGGAAATGGAAGGGAATGGAGTGCTAAGTGCGAGGAGCATGGCATGCTAGCGTAGCTCGGCTCTACTCGCCGGATGGGGTGGTTCTTGTCCACACACTTAACAAAACCTACCACAAAACATAAAACATGCCAAAACTTACCATAGTTTAAAACGGACGGACGGCTACCACACTGAGGGGCTGCTGATGTTGTTGCAGCTTGGCCATTTCCCTCCCCTCCTGGAAGTTTGCGGCCGATGGTAAAACTTCCCCAAAACTGGTATAGAAGCCTTAGATTAGTTCATCTCGCCGAAAGGACCGTAGCCAACCCTACTACCCCCTGAAATCTTCTTAACAGGCCATTGAGCTTATTTCAGCTTAATGGAAAAGAACATTAAATAAAAGGCACCAATTTTCAACCATGGTATGACGTGATCATAACGTAAACGTAGATATTTTTATTTAATATATAAAAAAAGGTAGGTATCCTAAAACAAATTATTCTTTAAATTTATTTAAAGAAAACTAATCTTAGACTACAAAAAAAAAATTCAAAAATAGACCAAAGAACAAAAAAAAAAAATTAAAATAATAAGAAAAAATATTAATACGCAAAAAAAATTTATATATATATATATAGGTATATACAAACTTACAAATAGTACATCAAAACAAAAAGAAACAAGAATAAAAAAAAAAATATACAAATATCAAAAAATTTAAATTTATATATTAAATAGATTTGGCTTCACCCTGTGGTATTGTTATTTGGATAACCTTTTTGTTATCTTCTTGAAAAAAAAAAATAAAAAAAAATTTAACCCGTCGTCCTACCTATCTAGAGCTCTATATAGATGGCTTTTTCCTTCCAAAATCGCGGGCTGGAAACAAACAAAAAAAGGAACAACGGCGAAACGAAACCTATCACAAACAAGCTGGTCAAAATACCAACAAGAAAAAACAATGTAACTACAAAAAAAAATATAATATGATTCACGCCAGGAATATTATAAAACAACAGAAAGGATCTTATAAATAAACAAACTACAAATAAAAATTCTCGACAATCACTATAATTTAGGCAGAATTTTCCGGTGGACAATATCAATAACTCTGATTATTGGAGTTGGTGCTGGCAACGTTCTACCATCTCGCATGCACAATGCAAGTGATTTATTGCACGACTTATGGCTGGTTTGTTGGCAATACCTTGTTGCGTTATATGCACTTATCAAACTTCCAAACTATTTGGAGTTAATTTTTGCTGTTCCGGCGGTGCACTTTTTTTGTTGTCACCGTTTATTTAGGTTGTAAATTATGTGTGTTTGTGCCGCTACCAATTTAATTTTGGCGTTTGATAACTTTGTGCCGCTACCAAGTTTAAATTTCGGCGGCCACGACTGTGCCGTCTGACCGCCAACTTCACTCAAATTTGTTTTAGTTGATCTGCCTATTAATAAAACACCTGTATTATTTGTCCTACTGTCTATATACCACTTATCCACTACACTCACCACCTGTATTTTCTGCTCCGCACCTGTATTTTTTGCTGCTTCCTTGGCTATGCGCCATAAATATTGCCTTTCGGACACACTTCCTATAAAAACAAATTAATGCACTGCCTATACTTATAGGACTTATAAGAACACTTACTGTTTTGACTTTGGTAGTACTTAATTTAATTTAATTAATGTTATTCAAGGGTATTTGGGATCCATACGTATCCCATGAAGGTCTCACGCACAATGGCAAAACAAGGTCGAACTGCTTGCTGCAGAGGTATATGGGTCCGCTATGGGTACTATCATCCGATTTGAATTTTCCGTTTTTTGAATTCCTCTCAGTACAATGCATTTATTATAGTTTCCCTTTCTTCCAATTCAACATAGCTTTTTAAGGTTTGTGTCTACGGTCGCGATAATATAAAGATCTTTGGGACACGGCCATCCCTGTATTGACAGTATAGCCGATAGCCGACCTGATATTCAACAGCTGTCAAAAGTTGCAAAGGCAAGCAAAAAAAAAACAAGAGGCAACAAGGAAGGTGGTTGGTCATAATCATAATTACATTTTTTATTCTTGTTTAGGTATTTCCTCAAACTGTATTTAAATACATCTTAAAGATCTGTTCGTTCTTTTCTTTCGGTTGCAATCTAGGTACTAAAACCACTTACAGGTGACCGCAACAATAGTTTCAATACTTGATCAGACAATCTAAAAGAAAATCTTGGAAGCTTTTCTGTGAGATGATCACAGATACTAGCGAGTTAGTTTTATTAAGAAATCGGACGGTTCGTGGGCCGAATGCAGTGAGGAAGTTCTGGAATCACTAGTGGAAGCACACTTTCCAGGAAGTACCGCGCCAACAACTCCATTACCTAAAGGATATGCCATTGGTTCGGGAATAGACGTAAGGATTGTTGACAATTAAGTCCTTCCGTCGACGGTAGGCACAATAGAAGGCAGCCTTCACCAGAAAGAATTTGCATTAGCTGCCTTTTTGGACATTGAGGGTGCGTTTAATAACGTCAGGAGAGATGCTATCAAATGCGCCTTGGAAAAGATAAATATCGAGCAACGCATCACCAACTGGCTATGCGAAATGCTCTCGACGAGAAATACCAATTCCACTCTCGGAAACAGTTCGATAAGAAAATCTGTTACTAGAAGCACCCCGCAAGGAGGGATTATCTCTCCCCTCCTTTCGGTGCTGGTCATAGATGACATACTTAAAGAATTAAGCAATTCGGGTTTCAAAGTCATCGCATATGCTGATAACGTAGTTATCATTTTTTCAAGATACCACCCTTCAACCTGCCCAGACTTGATGGAGTGGAGCTTTCTCTCTCGGAGAGCGCAAAATATCTTGGCACGGTATTAGACAGAAAACTAAATTCGTAACTTAACGTACTGGAAAGAGTCCGTAAGGCTTACAATGCTCTTTTCATATGCAAGAGAACAGCAGGAATGAAATGGGGCATGAAGCCGTCAATGTTATATTGGCTATTGTCTGGTGGAATGCCACAAACAAGAAATATGTACCTACGGGATATGTTGACCAGGGTACAAAGAACAGCCTGCATTGCCGTTACAGGCGCTTTAAGTACCGCACCAACGGCTGCACTAAGCATTTCTGCATCTTTTACCACTGGACTTACAAATAAAATCAATTGCAGGTAATAATACGCTACGGTTTACTAATATTGGGCTCAACACAACGTATGATGTGTTGTACCCTGACAGAAAGGATTTGTATAGGAACTTGGCCTCGAGAGTAAATGAGACCTCGACATATACTGACGGCTCCAAAACCAGTGAGGGCACAGGGTCTGGTGTGTTCTATTGATAACTAGACTTACATCTGAACAAGTATGGAATTGCCGCACAATGGTGAAGGCATTCCGCCATACCAATAATCATTTTTAGTGTCCAGGCTAAGTTTTTCGAACTCACAATAGCGAAATTTTCCATACAAAATTGCATATTGTGACCTAAGAAATATTTAATGTGAAGGTTAAAAATGATTATTGGTAAGGACCATTATGTTCGCAGAACCGTGTCAGATTATGTTGGGTACCTGGGCATTGTAATATTGAAGGTAATGAAAAGGCCGATTCTCTGGCCAAGGAAGGAGCTCAGTTCCCACTTAATACTGTGATTGAGGATATAATTCCACCTATGGCCGTGGCTAGAAGGGTCGCTTTCGAAAAAAAAAACTTCCCATTTAGATGGCCACAGGGTCTCAAAGGAACTGGTGGCCCACTTTAAACCGGAAAAAGTCTGAAGAATCAAACAACTTCAGTAGAACAAAGCTAAGATTAACGGTAGGAATACTCTCTGGACACTGCCTTCTAAGGAAGCATGCCATATGAGACTAGGGCTAGCTAACTCGGATATGTGCAGGTATTGTGAGGACCGACAAGTCACGGAAGACATCTCCCACATTCTATGTGAGTGTCAAGCAATCACTCGGAGTAGAAGGAAGCATCTTGGCAGGCACTTCTTTAATCACTTAGAGGAGGTTGGTTCCTCAAACAATATTGAGACCATTATTTAATTCTGTAGGGAAATTAATTATTGTTTGGACGACTTGACTTAGGTTTTTAACCGTAACGGTTCCCTGGGGATGGAGATGGGCCTGCTTTGGTGCCTAATCTTTGTGACGATCTCACAACCCCACTCAACCTAACCTAACCTAACCTATTATTAGGCAAATTGTCGAAGTAGAGATATTAAAGTAGATCGCTTTAATAAGTCTCTGAATCAGCAGGCTACGTGCCCAGCAAACTAGAAAAGATCGCAATAGGTATGCTTTACCGCACTGTAGGCTTATGATGTTCTTAATGCATTCTGGGCGCACTATATAGCTTTAAATTTATCAGCAATCGAATAAAATGATGATATCTGATGTACTCTGCAGAGGTATACGTAGTTTGGAACAATTGCCTCAAAATAGTCCGGGATAGTTGTCCTTTTTTTTGTTGATAAATTCCTCGTAGCTGGAATCTGAGCTGAATAAATTTTCAAACTCATCATCACTATTTACACTTTTATTAACTATTTGCATTATGACAAGCACAAGATCAGAATTGACTTCACTAATTTTTAACAATAAACCAAAAAAAGGATTAATGGGGTTTTCACGATTCGATGCAACTGGTCTTGTATCATTGCGAAAATGCGAAAGTGCAACTTTTTTTCGCACTACAACAACAAAATATACAGAATAAAATTTCACAACACTTTTGGACTTTATCTATACCCTGACCCTATTGCAACCGAAAAATACAACAGAGTACCTAGCCTTCTGAAGTTGACAGTTCATTTAAATTCTTGATTCCTGCGTGTAGCTATCAGAAAAAAATAAAGAGAATGGAAAACATAGTAAACAATTAAAAGCAAATTATCCCCTTTCAAAAAATTGTAAAAGTCATTTGTTTCAGTTTTAATAGACATGAGAAAAAGTGTGTTCACGATCTGATAAAAAAATAAAATTTCGCAATTTTACTAGGCCTGTTACATTGAATCGTGAATACCCCTTATATCTTCACACTTCGTTCACTAAAAGATAAAAGGTCTGTTCCCTTACTTTTGTAGTAAGAATGGAAAAGACAATTAAAATGGCAGTGGTGGGGATAAATTCTCTCACAGAGAGAGACACTTACGAAAAAGTTAGGGAACGCTTTTGTAGTAAACTATGAAAAATGACAGATATGACAGATAAATAATTCCATAAATTGCAATGGTAAAGAATATTTTCATTACGATAGAATGTTTGGGGAGAACATTCAATATTTATTTTGCCGCCTGTTGATACCATTTTAATAGAACATTCAATCGAATGTCAAATATGACAAGAAATTTCAAATCAGCTGTTAATTGTTTGGTGACTGACAGCCGTTCAAATTTCTTACACCAAGAAATTTTTTGAGTAAAAATTCCTAAGATTCGGTTTGTCGCCAACGTCGTGTGCCAAGACAAGATGGCCGGAATGTCCCTGCAGCAGCAGAGGGTGTTTCGCCAACCAATTGCTGTGTCTGTCCACTTTCGGACTATGCTCGGAGCACAAAAAATAAAACAGTCATTTAACAAAAGACGTGAATACAAAATGACTTTATTTTTGCTTTAAGAGCATGAATTTAACAATTACAAAAATCTGAGGGTGACTGCTCGCCTCCGCAAGAAAAACCAGAATGAGGAACTGCAATCGCCCGGGAAGAAAAATCTTTTTTCTTCTATCTGTAGTTAGAGGAGTCCGATTTCCTGTCACTCAGGTCTTCTCTTTCGTTTTGTGTAAAATTAATTTGGTGCTGGACTGCGTTCCAGTTTAAGTCTTGATGAGCGCGTTCCAGGTTTCAATTTTTGTTGTGATTCGCTTGCGTGTGGAATTCCGTCCGCCACATCACTCCCCCGCCAGTTGAATGTAGGAAGCTGTATTCAACGATACCGACCTGGGCGTAGTATTCTGCGCCCTGTTCGCGTTTTTTGATCGAGCTCTACAGACGTGTGGTTCTTGGCAAACGAAAGCTTTTTGCTTATTATAGGTTTTGATTTAGTTTGTTCGACTGAGTAATCACTATCGGTCTCCGTGAAGCATGGTTTTAAGCGGTCAATTCCGATAATTGATTCTTTGCCGTTAATGCAGATTTTAAATGTCTTTTCGCCGCGGTTGAGTACAATAAATGGCCCTTCGTACGGTTGTTGCAGAGGTTTGCGAACTGAGTCGACTCTAACGAAAACGCGAGGGCATTTCTCGAGTTCTTTAAACACGAATGGTTTATGCTTGCAATGACGCGTAGGTGCTGATGGACGAACCGTGTCAAAATGCCGATACAGTTCTTTAACGAACTCGGATTGGGGAACGGCTTTGTCGTTTGCTGTTAAGAAATCCGACGGCAGGCGAATGTTTTGTCCGAAAACTAATTCAGCTGCACTAGCTTGGAAATCTTCGCGATAGGTTGCTCTAAGTCCCATTAAAACGTGCGGCAGTTTCCTGGACCACTGAATATCATTGTGACATTTTAGCGATGCTTTGAGGGTGCGATGCCAACGTTCGAGAAATCCGTTTGCCTTAGGATTGTAAGCAGTGGTGCGGTGATGTTCAATTCCAAGGCGTTTGCAAAGTTCATTGCATAAACCTGATTCGAATTGCGAACCTTGGTCGGTAACGATGATTGAAGGTATTCCGTAACGAGAGAACCAATTTGTGAACAAGGCGTTCGCCACTGTTTCCGCTGTTATATCAGAAATTGGGATCGCTTCAGGCCATCTTGTGAACCTATCGATAACCGTTAGAAGATATCGAAAACCCTCTGAAGGTGAAAGGGGTCCTACAAGGTCGATATGGATTTCATCAAATCGTTTGGATACTGAAGGGAAATTTCCGATGGGACTTCGGACATGTTTCGAAATTTTTGCCTTTTGACAGGCTATGCAAGACCTAGCCCAAATACGACAATCTTTATTAATTCCTGGCCAGATGAATTGTTTGGTAACTGCTTTAACGGAAGCTCGAATCCCCTGGTGGGCCAAACCATGAATGGCTTCGAAAACGGACTTACGATATGGCTTGGGCACATAAGGGCGTGCAACATTGCTTGACGTGTCGCATAAGATTGAGTCCGTAGTACCAGGAATGTTGAGTGATTCGAAACGTAAAGCTGTTTCGGAAGAGCGCAGGTCTTGCAGTTCCTGATTATTGGTTTGGGCTCTGGCTAAGCTTTGAAAGTCGATTTGTGTTGGCATTGTGATTTCATTGAGTCGCGAAAGTGTATCTGCGACTATGTTTTCTGTACCGGGAATATGCCGAATGTCTGTCGAAAATTGTCCAATAAAATCGTGTTTAAGTTTGGCTGAGTAGAACGCGAGTGGTTCCCAACCGCCTTTGTTCCATTGTTGCAAGACTCCTCCGATCGCAAAGTCTGACGCGTCGACGCATAGCGAAAGTTTGGCATCAGGAATTGGAAATGCCAGCAAAACCGACTGACAGAGCGTGTCCTTGCAACGTTGAAACGCGGTTGTCATTTCTGAAGACCATTCAATGGCAGTTTTATCATTCTTTTTCTTTTTGCCTTTGAGGAGCTCAGTCAAGGGAAACTGCATACGAGCTGCATTCGGAATGAAACGCCTGTAGAAATTAAGCATTCCCAAGAACCGCCTTAGTTCAGAAACATTTTGGGGAGGCTTGGCCTTAGCGATGGCTTCTACTCTGCTAGGAGATGGCTTGACCCCTTCCTTCGAAATGAGATGTCCCACAAATGTGACGTTGCTTTTAGCGAAATTGCATTTCTCAATGTTTAATACTAGACCGAACTTTTCTAAATGCTCAAAAAGAATCTTGAGGTGACGCAAATGCTCGGCTTCGTTCTTCGATGCCACTAGAATGTCGTCAATATATGCGAAGCAGAATGGAAGATCTCGAAGGATGGAGTGCATAAAGTGTTGAAACGTTTGGGACGCGTTTCTTAATCCAAACGTCATCCTGGTGAACTCAAAAAGCCCGAAGGGAGTTGTTATGGCTGTTTTGGGAATGTCAGATTTTTCAATGGGAATTTGATGGTATGCGCGCACAAGATCGATTGTGGAAAAGACAGTCTGGCCATGCAGCTGATGTCCGAAATCTTGAATGTGCGAAATTGGATAACTGTCGGGTTGCGTAGCCGCGTTGAGCAATCGATAGTCACCGCAGGGTCTCCATTCACCATTTTTCTTTAGAACTAGATGTAAAGGTGTGGCCCAAGGACTGCTGCTTGGTCGGCAAATGCCCTGTTGTAACAAAAAATCAAATTCTTTTTTGGCGGCCTTCAATTTGTCTGGCGGAAGACGACGTGGCTTGTTATTGATGGGTCGTGTAGACCCAGTGAGGATAACGTGTTCAACGTCATGTTGAATGGGACGGACAAAAATATTTTCCTTAGAAACGATGTTGTAATTCTTGATCAGTCGATGAACGTTTTCATCAACTGAGCCTTGGGCTAAAACAGAGAGCTTATGTGTTAAGTCTTGCTTTAATTTGCCTGTTGAAAGAGAGTTGGAGTGTGTATCTACAAGGCGACTATTTTTTAAGTCGACCAGAAGTCCAAAGTTTCGAAGGAAATCTGCGCCCAAGATAGGTTTGTCTACGTTCGCATACACAAAAACCCAAGAAAACCTTCGACGTAGGCCTAGATCTAAGATAAGTCGTATGCGACCGAAGGTAGAAACGGAGGACCCATTGGCGGCAAACAGTTGATCTGATTTGGGACCTCGTTTGTCGAACACGTTAAAATGGCTTGAGCTGTTTGAGGCAAACGTTGCAACCATAAACTTTTTAAAATCGAGTCTTGAAATTGATTACCGGCTAGTGCACGCATTTCTCTTAAGAGCTCGCTGGGTTTTTTATCCCCCAATGATGTGTCGTGTAAAAGCTTCTGCAACCGAACCTCTTCAGAATCAACGAGGCGCGATAAAACTATCGACTTGAGGTGCTCATATAAACCGCTTCCGGGTGGATTTAAAATTATGTCCCTACACAAGTTAACCGTACGCGTGTCAAGGAGACCGAGAGCGAATTGCCCTTCTAAAACCTTGAACCACACGTCCGGATTGTCCGGCCAAAAGGCAAATTTTCAATGGATATTGCGCTTACTTGTGCATTAGATGATTCCGTGTTGCTTCCTATGAGACTGGCAGGGCTTGATGAGCTTCGGTTTTCCACAGCATTTTGTACTGGATTTGATGTTCGCTCTGGTGAGTCAGGCATTCTGATAGTCTTGCGTGGGAAGCAGTTTCCCTGTCAACGGAATGAAATTGAAGAAAAATTAGATATAATGCTTTAGACAATGTAAGTAACTAAAAACAAAAGAAAATATCAACGACACAACACAAATTACAATGATTCAATCACAAAAACGCGAGAAAACAATTTTTATTTTATTACAAACGCAAGCGATAAGCGCTGGAATTGCCTGAGATACTGTTGATTGATGAACTGTTGCCGTTGCGGTGATGTACCCAAAGGGCTAAGCGGTACTTCTTGACTTCTGCCGAACGGTAAGTCTCCGTTGTTCCTGCAAACGCCGTTGTTTGCAATTTGCTGCACGTTTGCACGGTGTGGGGGAAATGCTGCCTTTGTTGCGCACTAAATTGTTATTGCGGTGGTGTCTGGTATATGATTAGTTGTTTCGCAATAACTACACCAAAATCCAGTTAATTACGCCTTGATGTTCGGTGGCGTGGCTTGATGGTGCAATGCGATGTTGGAGGATGACGATGCTGCAAAATTGGCCTTGTGGATGTAACAGTCTCTTGCGACTCCTGGTTGCTCTTGAGGGAAGGCTCTGTTGCGCACCCAGATCACGTCGGGGTCACCAGTTGTGGGTAATGTGTGACGGACCCACAGCACGAGACGACGGTGCGTCGCCAACGTCGTGTGCCAAGACAAGATGGCCGGAATGTCCCTGCAGCAGCAGAGGGTGTTTCGCCAACCAATTGCTGTGTCTGTCCACTTTCGGACTATGCTCGGAGCACAAAAAATAAAACAGTCATTTAACAAAAGACGTGAATACAAAATGACTTTATTTTTGCTTTAAAAGCATGAATTTAACAATTACAAAAATTTGAGGGTGACTGCTCGCCTCCGCAAGAAAAACCAGAATGAGGAACTGCAATCGCGCGGGAAGAAAAGTCTTTTTTCTTCTATCTGTAGTTAGAGGAGTCCGATTTCCTGTCACTCAGGTCTTCTCTTTCGTTTTGTGTAAAATTAATTTGGTGCTGGACTGCGTTCCAGTTTAAGTCTTGATGAGCGCGTTCCAAGTTTCAATTTTTGTTGTGATTCGCTTGCGTGTGGAATTCCGTCCGCCACAAAGTCAGCTAATTATCACGTCTGTCAAAATCCCTTGTGCAGGCAATTAGTGACAATTAGTGCTAGCCACTTCGAACAAACCTACAATTGCACGCACAACACACATTTTAATCTAACATTTTGGAATTGTATTTTGGTGAGTTGGGGCAATTCCTTAAAAGTATTCCGAACACTTCTGTCATGTTACGAACAGACCTGGAAGTGCACTTTGTTTTTCTATATCTATGATATAGATCTTTGATCTTTCGATAAAAAAATAATTATTTAACTATGTATCTATAAACTTAGCTCACTTAATATTTCAAATTTAATGTTATCGTAAGACAACCTAAAAAAATAATTAATACCTGCATTATGTAGATACACGATCAAAGCACTATATGGGCACAATCATATTATCTGTACAAATTGCATTACCACAAATATTTACCCACTTTATCTAAAGGTTCATTTAATTAGGCACAGTTTCTAAGCCTTTGCAACTCACTTGGCCTTACCAATAATCATTTTTAACCTTCACACTAAATATTTCCTAGGTCACAATATGCAATTTTGTATGGAAAATTTCGCTATTGTGAGTTCGAAAAACTTAGCCTGGACACTAAAAATGACTATTGGTATCGCGAACTGTAACTACACATGAACCAGTTTATTCCGCTTTGTACACTGCACATGTTTTGTTTGGACTTATTTGGTTTTAAGATTTGAAACACTTTTTTACCCTTTGGAGTCTTTCCGATTAAGTGTGCATTTCCCACAAAAGGTAGTGTTGGCGGACCAGGCATTTTATTAATAGCTGCATAAACTTTCCTTAATCTATGCTGGTAATATGCTAGCGACAAACCAATTAAGGCTAAGGCTATAAATAACGAAATCATTTCTTTGTGCAATTTATTCTCTCGCAAGCAAAAAATTCCGCAACACTCTCTACTCGCGGTTAGTAGTGTAAACTGAGCTCAAATTGCAAGCGAACAACTATTATAAACAGAGAAACTGCATGCAACCCATTCGATGTAGCAGGTACCTACATTATATTATATTTTTTCATGTTAATTTGTGCAAATCATTTAGTTACACTCATGTACTAGCTTTAACCAAGTCAATGCTTCAAATGTTTAAATATTTTGCAAAAAATGTATATGACGCTGGATTTTTATAATATGATGCGTTTGACCTATATGCCATATTAGATAAGCCCAGTGCTATCTCATACGCCTCTGTCGATCAAGCACTACAAGTTACAACCTCTTTATAGTAATATTTATTCAATTAACAGAATAATAAGCCAAGAGTTCTTTAAATTGATAAGTGCGATTATTAGCAATTCCATACTAAACATAATACCGTAAATGCGTACCTATACTTATGGAATAGTGTGTGTTATAACTCGATGTAGGTAACCGACGACGAAGGGGTGGTATCTTTGAATTAGTAGAGGAAAACGGCTGCAGGCTATCTGTGTTGATAAATTACATTATTTGATTACGAAGCTTACTTTATAATTTTAAAAGTTCTTAAATAATAAACTAAAGCCTTTATAAATTAGTGAGGTCTGTGCTCTTGTTGTTTTAATGTTCGGTAACTTAAGGTCAAATATATTTCTCAGAATTTACGGTTGAATTTCACTTATATGTATTATGTATTTGAATAAATATCTTAGCACTAGATTTTATTTCATTTCGAAAACAAGCGTTAAAATATTCATAAAAATTATTTTTTTGACAGATACGCACTTTAACCACTTCATGATAGTTCTCATAACTCTATTCTTTTACAGTTGGAGCCTGTTTATTCGACCGTCATAACATAGAAACAATACAGTGGAACAATATTCAAAATGACGTTTGACAATAACATTATATGAAATTAATTTAAAGTCTAACCAACATTATTGTATATTTCTACCGCTGAGGACCGCTGCTGTATTGATTTTAATTTATATTTTTAAGTTCTGTAAGTCACTGTTACGACTTTTCACTATAGCTTTTAATTATTTTAGTTGAATACACTGGCAAGATCATTAACCTCATTGAGCACCAGCTGACCCGTGCTCGCCTTACTTCGCCAGAGTTCCACTTCTCAAATTTAAAACAAAATAATTAGCGTTATACAAACACATTCCGCGAAATTTTCTGATAGAAACGTAACGGTTTTTAATGATCGATTTGAACAATTAACAACAGCACGATCAGTGACATGGTTGCATTCTATACTCCGCACGAACAGGTCCGACTGGCAGCCATACCAAGGGTCCGTCGAGACGCACGTGGGACAAAATTAACGAGATCATCGAGGGATTTGAGATATCGCAGACATCGCAAAAGTGATCAACGCTATATTTCTACAATGAGGTAGTCAAATACAAATTTCTTAAACCGTAAATTACCCCCAGATTGTCATGTAAGTCATCATCGAAGTAATTGCAAGCATCAAGACTCATGTCGTTTTCCATTGGGACAGAAAAAACACTTTTTTTCGGATTCAGTGCAGTTTTTATGCTCTCGAAATCAGCTGGCTGTCTGATTTCATGTTCCATTGGCCGCAAAAAAGCGGCATGAAATGACAGCAAAAGAGAAAAAAAAAACAAAAAAATTAAAAATGCAGGAATGGAATGAAAAGTTTTTTATTGAATCTGTAGCTAGAAGGCAATCTTCCTAATCAAAATCTTAATAAGGATTTGCTCGGGTTTTATTTTGCTTTTCTTAGAAACACAAAATATTTAAACATTTCGAGATCTTAAAAAGTATAAATATCCTGAGAACATTTCTTTCAAAATTTTGCAAAAAAAAAAAATTTCAAGTTACAATTTTTCAATAGAAATGAAAGATGGGAGAGGATTGAGAGTCTATACAGCTGGGTATTTATAGTCGACAGTTAGAAAGATACTAATACGGACATTGTCACGTACTAAAATAATCATAAAGTGGGCTTTATCCGACTATAATTTTGCGCCTTTGTCTTTTGCCAAACTTTAAAGTGTGTAGGTATTAATTACGTATTTAGAAGACAAGTCCGTGAGATTTCAAGATTTCAGATAGAGAAAAGTTTACATTTGGCCGCCGCAATGGATATCAACATAAATTGAGTGGATTTTTATAAGCATGAATTGCAATTTAAGAAGAGCTGCCTTTAAAAAAGCGCACTATCACAAATGCGGAGGAAGAAAAATCACGTTTTATGTTCCGTTGGGCACGAAAAATCTGAAATCTGAGAGCAAAATCCGAAAATCCCAGTGGAAAACGACGTCAGCCTGCGACAAATACCAACGGAAGGCAATGGCATGGCAACATGGCAATTCAGAGAAAATTAAACACCTCACAGTCACAAGGGCCCAACCCATAGAATCCGTCGCGTCCGTTGCCGCAACGCTCTCGCTCTCTTATGGAAGGTGACCCATGGCCATAAGCAGCGCACGTGCTGGACGCCACCGGACGCGACGGATAAAGTAGGTTTACTTTCTACTTTTCTGTCCGTCGTCTCCGTTGACAGTTGGCACAACGTGAGAGGACGGTGGAAATATGAGAGCGTGAGAGAAACTGTCAAATGCTGCAGATGACAGTTCAATAAAAAAAATTGTTGTTTACATTTTCAAATTGAATTTTAAATTATTTTGAAGATTTCAAGTGTGCACTTTGGAGTAAGTACGGTATTTTTGTAAGTATTATATACTTTTTTTTAAATTAAACTCATTTTGTAAAAGCGCACTAGTTCCAGAAACAACATGTTCGAGGAGCAACTGATTGAATCAATGAAAAGCCACCCCTGATACTACGACAAGTCCCTAAAAATTTATAGGGACAAGTTAAAGAAAGAAAAGGCTTGGATGGATGTTTCGGCTGTAATTGGCGTGGGAGGTACATTCACAAAATATTAGTTTTAGTTATATATTGACCGTTTTTAAGGTTCCGTACCCAAAGGGAAAAAACGTAACCTTATTAGTTTCGCTCGGAAGGAATACATCGATTGGTTTTGGATTAATTAGTAATCTGGTGAAAAAAATATTTTCATTCGCCCAAAAAACGGTTTATTTCTTGATTCACAAAAAAATACATAAATTCCTTTTTTGTAGATCATGTTCTTATCTATATATGTGCTGAATACTGCTTTGCCGAAAAGTTAATAGTTTACAAGATATTTTCAAAAAAGATAATTTTACCATGTAAAATACGTTGCTCTCATAAGTTTTAATCTCTACTACGCAGTTGTGCACAATTGACCCCATCAAGGACAGAAGAAAGTCACTGGTGGTATACCATCAGGGTCCCCGCTTGCTAATTTCGTTGGGGAGTATAATACACTTTTTTGGGGAGTACAGAACAATATAAAAGTAATATATTTTTAGTCAATAGTTTTTAATTGGGACAGGTCGCATACAGAATGGAAAATTGGCGTGGTACCCAATGGTAGAAAATGTGCGAGTAATTTTTGAGAGTAAAAATATTAAGTAATTAAATTAAACTAAATTGTGATGAATTCATGAAGAGGGGAAAGATTGAATGATATTATAGATTTCAAATAATATCTGATGTTTTGGACTTTAGCCAAATACGGAACCTTCGGTGCGCGAGTGACACTCGCACTTGGCCGGTTTTTATTGTTTATTGTAGTGGAACAGTGTCAGAGCCGTTGGAGATCTCTGAGGGATCGCTTTCTCAAAGAAATTAAAAAAAAAAACAAAATCTGGAAGCGCAGCCATTGACCAAAGCCAATGGAAATTTTTGCCGGCATTGGAGTTCTTAAGAAGGTAAATAGAACATTTTCAAATACCAGTTTCGCTGTTCAAGACGAACTACTCAGTCCAACAGACAGCGAAACGCGATTTTTCACAGACGAGTTCGGTATGGACGACGGTCTGGTGGATGATCCACCAGAAATAGGCGAACTTGAAATCGATGATCGAGCGGAATATTTGCTAGCAGAAGATTTTAACAGATCGTTGCTGACCTTCCGTCGACCTCAGCACATGCACGGAAGCAGATGTCTTCAGAGGCTGTGTTCCACTCTACTCCCGAGAATAGCCAGAGTTCGAACTTCGATTTCGGTTGCTTCACGTAAACGTCGATGCGTTGAGCACGTAACTAGACAATTTGATTTGTTGGTGAACGCGGCTACAAGCGAAAAAAGGTACTTATGCTTTTCATTTTATATGCACACAACACAGTAATTAACTTAATTCTTTTTGGTGCAGATAAAAGCAGAAATGAGGAGTTTTATCGGGTTTTGGACGGCTATCTCACTAAGCTCCCAGAAGAAAAACAAGACAGCCTCAAATTCCAATTTTTACAAACTGTAGTATCTGAAATTGAAGAACTAAAAAAATAAATCTAAACGTATAATGAAAATTGTTGTTTAATATTTCAATTAAATGTTTACAGGTTAGAAAAAGTTTCACCAAGCGGCTGAAAGTACATCTAATACATTAATTGTACATCAGGTAATCTTTTAACTGGTCACGCAGCTTGAATGCGTCTTGCAACTCTCTGCTGGTAATTCCAACTGGTTTTCAAATAATTTTTGACCAAAGTCCGAGTGCCATAAAACACCACCGTCGCTTTGTGAGCCATATGTATGCACCAATTTCGATGCCAGTAAAGGTGTAATTTGCATCGCAGATTCCCAACAGGACAATCGAATATGTTCCCTTATAACTGTAAAAGAGTGACCCCGAATTCGAGGGACATGTGATGTTTATTTGTTTGCCATCAATAGCACCCACACAGTTTGGTAAATTCTACATAGTAGTGAAATCCTTGGATATGTTTTTCCACTCAAGTTGGTTTGGAACGGACAAGTGTGTCCGAGTGAGTTCCAAAGAACGTCGCACGTTTCGTGGACGAATCTTTTAAAACTGGTCAAACCCATTTTAAAAGCCATCGAAAACATCTGCTTGGTGCCTCCATGTGCCAAATATCTATCTATTAGTTAAGCTTAACTAGTAAAATTAAAATGTTTTACTTACACAAGGATCAAAAACAACCTACACTTACCTGATATGACGGGTCTATTGGAGAGTTTGGTTAGATCTTGTGATGTGCTTTTTTCTAGGCTGAGGTTAGCTCGTCGGATCGCCAGGGTCCTTTCCAAAGAAACACGAACTTTGGTTATAGTGGAGTTTCCTTTATTACCTCTTTATATGCAAATGTGATTTTATTACAATTTACTGTTGGTTACAATACATATAATTCTTCCATTTGACCATTTCTAATTAATTACAATCTTTCATATTACAATGGATTTTAATATAAATTTCGGTACGGCTCTGGAACTATACGGCAACGGTGGTGGCTCCAGTACTCCTTTACGGCTCGGTCTCGGTTGGTGGGCGTTGGGGGAAGCCTCGGCGTTTCACGGGTGCGTCTTGCGACTGTCCCGGTATAAGCAGGTTTGTCTTGCGACTATCCTGGCCCTACGGGTTTGTCTTGCGACTATCCCGGCACTACGGGTTTGTCTTGCGACTATCTCGGCCCTACAGGTTTGTCTTGCGACTATCCCGGCACTACAGGTTTGTCTTGCGATTATCCTGGCACTACGGGTTTGTCTTGCGACTATCCCGGCACTACAGGTTTGTCTTGCGACTGTCCTGGCACTACAGGTTTGTCTTGCGACTATCCTGGCACTACGGGTTTGTCTTGCGACTATACCGGCACTACGGGTTTGTCTTGCGACTATCCCGGCACTACAGGTTTGTCTTGCGACTATCCCGGCACTACAGGTTTGTCTTGCGACTATCCTGGCACTACGGGTTTGTCTTGCGACTATCCTGGCACTACGGGTTTGTCTTGCGACTATCCCGGCACTACAGGTTTGTCTTGCGACTATCCTGGCACTACGGGTTTGTCTTGCGACTATCCCGGCACTACGAACCTTCCTTGCGGAGGATTCGGCAATTCGCCAACTACCCGCAGGCTTGTTAGCGACAAAAATTTCAAGTAGTTCGCAAACTACTTGCGGAACAAATCACCGGTACGCTGGATTGCTACGAGTTCACTGTGGGATGTTGCTCGATCGTTTGGGCTTTTGCTAGTGGTCTCATTGTATTTGTAACAACAAGCTGGTGTGAATTATATTCATCCACAAAATTTTGCGAATTGTTGTTGTACGCATACTAACTGCGTTCATCATGTGCCAGTGGCGCTGGCCAATGCGGGGGGTCTCGTGTGTATCGGTGTGGGGGGTGGTACAGTCGACCGACTGCAATGTTGTATGGCAATGGATGGTAGACCGATGCGGGGGTCTCGTGTGTATCAGTGTGGGGGGTGGTACAGTCGACTGACTGTGGTGCATAGAACGAGCTTGGACTTTGTGCTTTTGGTCTGTGTCGGTGACAGAATGATATGGGCTGTAGGGGGAAGGCACAAAGGGTACAGCCGTTGCCAAGCACGAGAAAATTGTGTAACGAATGCATCGTTACATTCCCCCTCTTCTTTCTCAGACGAGAACCTTCTCGTCTCTATGTATATATATATTTTTTATTTTTTTTTTTCTTAGTTCATCTTTTCATATCTTTATTTAAAAACAAAATTAGTACAACTTTTTTTTCTTAATTAATTTTTTCAAAAAAAAAAAAACAAAACTTCTTTTCCTTAATTAATTTTTTCAAAAAAAAAACCAAAATTAGTATAACTTTCCTTAATTTTTTTCTGTTTTTATTTTTTTTTCTTTTTTTTTCTTCTTAATTCATCTTTCATAATTATCTTTATTTAAAAAACAAAATTAATACAACCTTTTTTCTTAAAAAACAAAACTTATCTTCCTTAATTAATTTTTCAAAAAAAAAACTTAGTATGACTTCTTTTCCTTAAAAAAATTTTTTTTTGGGTGGTAGACCTGCGCCTATGGTAGAGGTACTACCTTCTGATGGCTGCGGTATTGCATCACGGCCGTGTTCCTTCGGGTGAAGACCACGCGGATACGTCCCCAAGGTCTGCGTAGGATGATATTGCGTCGCCCTTTCTTGGCTAAGGCGGTGACGTCAATTCCGTCGAAGGGGTCCTCTGGTACTTTCACACTGCCCCTCTTGGTCTCCTTTTGGTGTCCCTTTCCAGTGGTGTTGTTACGTTGGTGTGTGGTTGGTGGGTTTTGCCCTTCGTTGATGGTGTGGCTCGGCAGTAGTGTTGGGATGATGCTGTGGTTGTCGTGGGTGGTGCTGGCGGCGTGTGCAATGCGGTTGGAGTTGGTGTTTGGCGAGGTGTTAACGGCGGGGATGATGATGATGGAGGTAATGGTGGCGGTTGTGTTGTCGGTAGGGTCGGCGGTGGTACGGGTGGTGTTGTTGGTGTTGCGGGTATTGCTGACATTGGTGGTGATGTTCGGTGGGGTGGCGATCCGTGTGAACCACTTCTCGTCGGCTTTTTGACGGACGCGACGTACGGCGGCCAGATGTTCTATTGGATCGGGGCGAGGTGGGATCTTCATGATCGCTCCCATTGGTGGTTGGCTTTCGATTCCGACTCTGGCTGTTCCACCTTTACTGGGTTGTCGAGTCGTAGGGATTTTCCCTGGGACGGTGGCGCGTCGAGCCCATGGCTCGCCAGCATCTTTTTGCTTCGGCTTGCTCCATGGTTACGTGGTGACTGGTGGTCGGCTGCAATATTGCACGGCGGGGCGGTACTATTTTATTTTTATTTTTTTGTATTTCGTGTGGCGTGGCTGGACTTGCTCGCTCCATGTTCGCGTGGTGACTGGTGCTGGCGTGCAGGGTATTATTATCGTTGTGCCCTTTGAGGTCTCGCACATGGCAACGGTACAGGTTGGTTCTCTTTTTCTCGCCCAAGTCTCTTATTAGTACGATTACGGGTGAGACAAATTTAACTACCTCATATGGCCCATCGTATTTGGGGGCTAATTTTTCAGTAAAATGGTTCGTTGCGGAAGAGAGTACTCGGCTTCTCCGATAAACTTGCTCTCCGATGTACGGGCGCCATGCTCTTCGGCGTAAGTTGTAGTGCTTGCTCTGGACGTGAGTAGCGTGTTGGAGGTTCTGTCTGACCATGCGTTCTCCTCGAATTGAAGGTGACTCGGTCGGACCGATTCGGGGTTCGGTGTCGGAGGGTCCGTCTTCTACCCTTGGTCTTCTTGGCTCTCTACCAAAGTTGAGGTACGCGGGGGAGTAGCCTGTCGACTCGTGTTTGCTGGTGTTAATTGCGAAACACAGTTCTGGTAGATGATCGTCCCAGTGTCGATGGTTCTCGTTTACGAACTGGGCGATCATTGCTTTGAGCACTCGGTTGACTCTTTCCGTTGGGTTTTCTGGGGGGGTGTAGGGTGCTATCAATTGGTGGTGTATTTCCATCTCGTTCAGGAATGTACCGAAAGCGTTGCTGGTGAACTGTGCCCCATTGTCGGATATTATGGTTTTAGAGCAACCAAACCGTGCGATTATGCGTTCTCGAAGAGCGTTGATGAGCGGCGGGGTAGTGGCGGCGCGCAGAGGTATGGCTTCGACCCATTTGCTGAATTTGTCCACCATTACCAGGAGCATGGTGTTTCCTTTCGGGGATCGGGGTAGGGGTCCCATGAAGTCAATGCATACTGTTTCCCATGGGGCTCTATCGGTGGTGCTGTGCATTAATCCACTCGGTTTTTGTTGTTGCCCCTTATACCGATTACATACATCGCAGTGTCGGATGTACTTCGCAATGTCGCGGTACATGCCTGGTCAGTAGTGTTTCTCTTTAACGCGGGCTATCGTTTTCGTTACCCCGAGCTGGCCAGCGGTTGTGAGGTCGTGGTTCTCGTAAAGCACGTTCCGGCGGTCTGGCTTAGGGACGCACCATTTCCAGTCACTCTGGTGTGGGTCGGCCAATGGGTCGGTGTTTTGAAAGCGGCGGTATAATTTTCCATTGACGACTTTATAATCTGGCAACTCTTCGGGGCGGCGCTGCAGCAGTTCGATCTTCTTCTGGGTCCATTCGCGGGGGTCGTTCGTGCAGGCGTGGAGGGGGCTAGCCTCTGCAACGGTCAGGGGGTCTCTCGATAGAGCGTCGGCCACCACGTTTAATGATCCTTTCCGGTATTTAATCTCGAAATCATACTGCTGTAGTTCTATGGCCCACCTTGCCAGTCGGCCGGACGGATTTTCGAGGGAGTGGAGCCATTTCAGAGAGTGGTGGTCGGTGATTACCGTAAAATGGTAACCCTCCAGGTACGGACGCATCTTCCGGATTCCCCACAATATGGCCAAACACTCCCTCTCGGTTACGGCGTATTTTTGTTCTAATGGGGTGAGGGTGCGGCTGGCGTAGGCGATGACCTGTTCCTTCCCATTTGGTGTTTGAGATAACACCACGCCCAAGCCATCCTGGCTGGCGTCGGTCTGTAGGGTGAAGGGTTGACTGAAATCGGGGCATGTTAAAATTGGAGCCTCGGTGAGTTTCGTTTTTAGTTGTTCGAACGCATCCTCCTGCTCCGGACCCCATATCCACCTGTTCCCCTTCTTTAAGAGGGAGGTTAATGTTGCTGCTAGGGTGGAGAAGTCTTTTATGAAGCGCCGGTACCAGGATGTGATGCCTAGGATGCGGCGTAGTTCGCGGATATTGCGTGGGGGGTGGAGCTCCCTAATGGCTGCGATCTTGTCGGGGTCTGTGTGGATACCCTGGTCGCTGATTACGTGTCCCAAATATTTTAACCTTTTCCGGCAAAATTCGCATTTGTCACGGTTGATCTGTAGGTTGGCTCGTCGCAGTCTGGTGAATACCTCTCTTAGATTTCGTAGGTGCTCCTCGAAGGTAGTGCCGACGATAATGATGTCGTCCAGGCAGGTGAAGGCGTGGGGTTCCATATCGGGTCCGATAACACTGTCTAGTGCTCGCTGGAACGTTGCGGGGGCGGAGTGGAGGCCAAACGGCATGACCTTCCACTAAAACAGTCCTCTACCTGGAACTGTGAAGGCGGTGTATGGTCGGGAGGCCTTGTTGATGGGGGTGCTCCCCTGAGCTTGTCCAGGATGGAGTTTATTTGTGGCAGCGGGTAGGCATCCTTGACGGAGATTTCGTTGAGCTGCCTAAAATCCACACATAGTCTCCATGCCCCGGACTTTTTCTTTACGAGGACGATGGGTGAGCTGTACGGGCTGCAGGATGGTTCGATTTTGTCGTCTTGCAGAAGCTCATCGATCTCGACATTAATGACCTGCTGCATAGCTGGGTTACGCGGGGAATAGCGTTGTTTAAAGGGTTGGTCGGTGGTAAGCCGAATTCGGTGCTCGGTAATCGTAGTGGGGCCTGTTAATCCCTCGAACTTTGGGACTTCCTCATCCAAGAATTCTGCCAGGCCTTGTTGTTCGCTCCAACTTAGATCACCTCCCTTGAGCAGGGCGCATGCATGAGCGGCGTGGTTGGGGCGTAATACTTGGGTATGGGCCACCTTTTGACCTCCTAATGTCATCTCGAACCTGGCCTTCTTGAGTAATAATTTTGGGCCTCCTTCTGTTGAAGTCCCTGCTCGGGCGCCAATGTGATGTGCTTTTTGTCTGGGCTGAGGTTAGCTCGTCGGATCGCCAGGGTCCTTTTCAAAGAAACACGAACTTTGGTTATAGTGGAGTTTCCTTTATTACCTCTTATGCAAATGTGATTTTAGCACAATTTACTGTTGGTTACAATACATATAATTCTTCCATTTGACCATTTCTAATTAATTACAATCTTTCATATTACAATGGAACTATATGGCAACGGTGGTGGCTCCAGTACTCCTTTACGGCTCGGTCTCGGCTGGTGGGCGTTGGATGAAGCCTCGGCGTTTCACGGGTGCGTCTTGCGACTGTCCCGGTATAAGCAGGTTTGTCTTACGACTATCCTGGCGCTACGGGTTTGTCTTGCGACTATCCCGGCACCACAGGTTTGTCTTCCGACTGTCCTGGCACTACGGGCTTGTCTTGCGACTATCCCGGCACTACGGGTTTGTCTTGCGACTATCCCGGCACTACGGGTTTGTCTTGCGACTATCCCGGCACTACAGGTTTGTCTTACGACTATCCTGGCGCTACGGGTTTGTCTTGCGACTATCCCGGCACCACAGGTTTGTCTTCCGACTGTCCTGGCACTACGGGCTTGTCTTGCGACTATCCCGGCACTACGGGTTTGTCTTGCGACTATCCTGGCACTACGGGTTTGTCTTGCGACTATCCCGGCACTACAGGTTTGTCTTGCGACTATCCTGGCACTACGGTTTGTCTTGCGACTATCCTGGCACTACGGTTTGTCTTGCGACTATCCCGGCACTACGGGTTTGTCTTGCGACTATCCCGGCACTACAGGTTTGTCTTGCGACTGTCCTGGCACTACAGGTTTGTCTTGCGACTATCCTGGCACTACGGGTTTGTCTTGCGACTATCCCGGCACTACGGGTTTGTCTTGCGACTATCCCGGCACCACAGGTTTGTCTTCCGACTATCCTGGCACTACGGGCTTGTCTTGCGACTATCCCGGCACTACGGGTTTGTCTTGCGACTATCCCGGCACTACAGGTTTGTCTTGCGACTGTCCTGGCACTACAGGTTTGTCTTGCGACTATAGTGGCAATACGGGTTTGTCTTGCGACTATCCCGGCACTAGTGGTTTGTCTTGCGACTATTCCGGCACTACGAACCTTCCTTGCGGAGGATTCGGCAATTTTCCAACTACCCGCAGGCTAGGTAGGTACCTACCTACCTACCCGCAGGCTTGTTAGCGACAAAAATTTCAAGTAGTTCGCAAACTACTTGCGGAACAAATCACCGGTACGCTGGATTGGTACGAGTTCACTGTGGGATGTTGCTCGATCGTTTGGGCCTTTGCTGGTGGTCTCATTGTATTTGTAACAACAAGCTGGTGTGAATTATATTCATCCACAAAGTTTTGCGAATTGTTGTTGTACGCATACTAACTGCGTTCATCATGTGCCAGTGGCGCTGGCCGATGCGGGGGGTCTCGTGTGTATCGGTGTGGGGGGTGGTACAGTCGACCGACTGCAATGTTGTATGGGATGCGGGGGTCTCGTGTGTATCAGTGTGGGGGGTGGTACAGTCGACTGACTGCAATGTTGTATGGCAATGGATGGTAGACCGATGCGGGGGTCTCGTGTGTATCGGTGTGGGGGCGGAACAGTCGGCTGACTGTGGTGCATAGAACGAGCGTGGACTTTGTGCTCGTGGTCTGTGTCGGTGACAGAATGATATGGGCTGTAGGGGGAAGGCACAAAGGGTACAGCCATTGCCAAGCACGAGAAAATTGTGTAACGAATGCATCGTTACAGTCTTCTTTAACCAAATTAAATAGTAAATCAAATGAATCCTTGTCCATTCGCACTGCCAGCTTGAATTGCTCCGGATCATCCGCATACATTCGATTGAAGTTGAGCGCAAAAAATCCATTTGTACCGAAATACGGCTGCAGTTCTCACCCAATATTATTTTTAAATATTTATATGCTTCACATATAATGAGACACAACACAATGTTCAATAAAATATCGTCCATACTTTTAATTTAGTTTATTTTCGAATTCTTTAATAATCTTCACAACAGCTTGAATGGAAAAATAAATTCACAAATGACAAGACAACTGCCATATGTCATTATCTGTCACCGCATACGACGGATTCTATGGAACTGTTTGTTCCGTCGAATACGGCAATATTGACGCATCCGTCGACGTGACGGACGCAACGGATTCTATGGGCTGGGCCCTACAGTCAGGTCCACGCTCTCGACAAGAGATTTCTCTATAAACCGTAGGAACTCTCGCCCAAACTCAGTGCAAAGTGCAATCACGCTCTCGTTCGCATACAAATTCTCTTCTCATCAAAGCTTTTCCAACAACAATCGTCTCCGAAGTCCGAATTGTTAACAAAACCACTTATTCAATTCATCAGCTGCAGCCAGTGTGACCGCTGCAGATTTATGAAAAGTCGCAATCATTTCTGGAGCTATTCTGCAAATTTTTAATTTGTTAACCATATTTAACAAGCAATGGCTCGCTAAACACTATACACAATAGTGTTATGTCAGGATCGTAACACGGTGTCTCCAAGTGCAAATTTTCTTTCATGAAATCTGTCAAATTGGATCGCGTTGCAAGAACGACAATATGAAATGAAATGTACCTAGGGTGGGCATTTAATATCATATTTGTATATAAATCTAATAGTACTCTCATCAGAGGAAATCGACACTAGCGCCTCTATAGAGCAAAGGCCCGATTACTTTATTTTCCTATCATTGACGGCAACCATAGTTTTGCACTTACCACAGACACCAATTACTGTCACTGAGAATAGAAAAAGGCAAGAGAGAACCAAACGAAGTAGTAAACACAATGAACCACCCCTATAAGCTACAAATGACAGGATTTGTTATTAGATCTAAAAAAAGAGAAGAACACAGAAGCACTTCTGTTCGCTTCGCATGAATGTACCTGCTGCGTATACTCGTATAGTTGTGTGTGTACGCATAAAGTGCAACACAATTTTCTGGATTGTGCGAACAAATAGACATGAGATAATTTGTGTATCATCTCATCTCGTTTGCATGTACAAATTATTTATTTTCTTCTTTCGATCTTTGCTTGTTGGTGATATTTTTTTGATGTATGTTTTTTATGGATGTTTGTGTGTCACAGAGCTCGTTGCCTAAAAAATTCCTAACTTTAACAATTTTTGGGTTGTCTGATTATTAGGGTAATTGGGCGAAAATATAAATTTTTTGGATGTTTAAAGTAGGTATGCCAATAAAAGGATTTCCACGCCCTTTCCGCTGGAAACTAAGTTGTTCTTGCAATACTAAATATAAAGAGTGGACATAGGCAAAAATTGATTTAAAGGCATTACGGAAGCAAAGTTACCACAAGTGTTTTGCCTTTTATTTTAAAGTAAAGCTATTAATTTACATTTAGAAGTTTCTTATAAGTTTCGCATAATTGAAAAATTGAATATGTTTTAAAGAGTAAAGTAACAATTAGAAAAGACACTGGTGTGCTTGTTTTAATTAAAATACAATTATTATTATTTTAAAGTGCATACGCCCTAAGTTTTAAATAAAAATGCCTGTTAGAGATGCCTACACTCATTGCCTCAGCGTAAAAAAAACGTTTTCCTTATCATTTTTTCAAGTTCCAAATGACCACCGAAAGGAAATTTAGTTAAAACATTCTCGGAACACACATTTTGAAAAAAAAAACTGCCTATTTTTGCGAGAAACATTTTTACCCAAAAGATATAATAACAAAGGGGACACGAAAATGCCTTACTAAAAATGCAAATCCAATGTCAGCTATAGCTGTGTGTAAATGTACTGACACTGTAATTGGTGACCCGTGCTTTGGGGTTATAAATTTTAGGGAAAGTGCAGGTATTTTAAAAGTTGCTACTGTGATAGAAGAAATTCAAAATGATTCACCTCCATTATTAGTAAATAAAACCTCTTCACCAATTACATTTAACGGGTGATTTTTTAGCTGGTTTGGTTTTGGCAACACTGGTTTTGACAGCTGACGTGTGTTCAGTACCTTGTGTCACTGTCGAACAGCTTCAGTTTGGTTTGCAATTTAACCATGGATCGTCTTACAAATGAACAACGCTTGCAAATTATTGAATTTTACTATCAAAACTCGTGCTCGGTTCGAAATGTTCATTTTCGCTTTTTTATCGAAAAATTGTGTTCAGCGATGAGGCTCATTTTTGGTTGAATGGGTACGTAAATAAGCAAAATTGCCGCATTTGGAGTGAAGATCAGCCAGAAGCATTGCAACAGCTACCAATGCATCCCGAAAAAGCCACTGTTTGGTGCGGTTTATGGGCCGGCGGCATTATTGGGCCATATTTCTTCAAAGATGATGCGAATCGCAGCGTTACTGTCAATGGTGAACGCTATCGAGCGATGATAACAAACTTTTTTTTGCCCGAAATGGAAGTTCTTGACTTGCATGATATGTGGTTTCAACAAGACGGTGCCACATGCCACACAGCACGCGAACAATGGCGCAATTGCGAGGCGAGTTTGGTGAACAGTTAATTTCACGTTTCGGGCCGGTCAATGGGCCGCCTAGATCGTGCGATTTGACACCATTAGATTATTTTTTGTGGGGGTATGTCAAAGCTAATGTGTATAGGGACAAGCCCGCTTCGATTGACGCACTGGAAGCCAACATCCATGCATTCATTCGTGAGATACCGGCCGATATGTGTGAAAGAGTATGCCAAAATTGGACTCAGCGGATGGGCTACCTGAGACGCAGCCGCGGTCAACATTTGCATGAAATTATCTTTAAACATTTAATTGCAAGGTTCAAACTATCGATTCAAATAAATATTTCATTCATTTTTTCGAATTTTTAGTGTTTTTTTTTTTTAAAAAAGTTCTAAACCTCTTAAAAAATCACCCGTTATAAGGGTATAGGATATAGATTATAGTTTACCTCTAAATATTAATGATGGTAATGAGGCCTCTTCCTCGCAGTTTCCATCTCCCCATAGACAAACAAATAACAAAACATTAGAAGCAAATAGCATTAAGACGACTATATCTCGTTTTTTATTTAATACCCCAAAAAGATTAAAGGAAAATAGAGAATACAATTTGCAAAAGAATCCAAAAGCTCTGATGTAAGCACGTTTGTCAATATGAAACTATTTCACAAGCCTTAGGCACATTTTCACGACGAAGAAAAGGATATTTGCTTAAAATGTTTTTATAAATCTCCATCGCTTTGTACCCATATGCTAGATACGAAATTTTTTCAAATGCACTCCATGTTGTTCTTAACCGGAGGACAGTATGGTGCAATTTTATTAATCTTTTACTGAGAAACATAATTACCCTTTACGTTTAAAGTTTTTCCTCAAAAATTATGAAAAACTGGAAGATTGCAGAAAAACTAGGTTTGTGCACTCTATTTTTTCGGAATAGGTTAGGTAAACGTAGGCATATAGGTAGATCACAGATTAAGATCACGAAAATCTTCCGGATATCCTCGGATAATTATTAGCTTCCGATTGGGTTGAGCGTTGATAATGACCTATATGAGATTAAATGCAAAAATTATGTCCTGGTACTGGTACATTATGTAGCTACAAAACCAACATATCCACCTTTCAACAAACGGGCCTATGCAGCAAAACCCAAAGCAAAGAAACGTCGCTTATTTCAAAGAAATAATGAAATGTAGCAACGTTTCGGAAATGTACCAATCACCATTTCGGCGAAAAATATAGAAAAATGAAAGATATCTCATCTTATCTTGCCAACCTACAGCTGCAGCCAACCATTAACCAACACAATCACGATCATATCTCATAAACCTCACGGGTGTGACGAACGATTCTGCTCCCAGTCACATCACATATCACAGAGACACAGACCCACAAAGGAACCCAAAACAAGTACCTAGGTAGGCACGCGTACGACACGACACACGAGGTACCACGACAAGAATGTTTGTGTGTTTTTTTGTCGTTCTCCGTCCTTTCGCTCACTCAAAACAATTCTTCTCTGAGAAAACCATGCTCTCTGCTAACCATGCGACCATACGCCCTCTACAGAGCAGAGGCCCAAATAAAAAAATTCGTCTGATGAGAGTACTATTAGATTTATATACAATGATATCATGAAATTTCATTCGTTGAGCAGAGCACATCGTTGCGTTCTCGCATTAAAGGCCATGAAGAAATTAGAAGAATTGCGGAAACGAGCTGAGAAAAGAAAACGTAGGTTTTGGTAAATTCATTTCTGGAAAAAAGGGAAATGCATAATTTAGAGGAACATTTATTGAAAGATGTTTTTTAGGAAGACGACGAGTTTCGCATTTTTTTCTCCACAACGTAGGCTGTTCGAAGGTTTCTCATTTTTTTTAGCTCTTCAGTGTCCTTGCCACTTTCCTTGGACAATTGCAACCATGCATTTCTTTTAAGGTCCAACCTTTTGTAGTCTTTACTTTTATAGTTCCATAAACACTCAAATTGTTCATAATTGTTTATAAATTGAAGCACTTCTTCTACTCGCCACTCAGCCATCGCGGGAAAAAAAACGAGAAATAACAACCGACTATTTCCACTATTATTTAAACTTCAATACCTAATCATTTTTTGTAGGCGCAGTGTTTTAGTGGTGAGTGTGTTGGACACTAAGCGAGGGGTCCAGGTTCTAATCCCGCAAAAACCCAAATTCCAACTCAGGGTTTTTTCACTGCGCCACCTCTCGCGAACGCCTGACAAACATCCGAGAGTATAACTGTCATGAAAGAGCTTCTCAATTAGCCTTTTGGAATCGGCATAAAACTGTAGATCCCTTCCATTAGTTCCAAAAAATGAAATCTCACCAAAACGAATGGTTGTGAGAAGCTAGGCCCAGGGTCCCTACAGACCTGTTGCGTCAAAAATTATATTATTATATTACCTATTCATTGTTAGAAAATAAGATCTGTCTTGATCGACATGCAAAACTGTAATGCCCCATGCGACTACATCCTACCTATATCCATTCTCTATTCCCATTTACCATATCCATGCCTTATTTTGTGTAAGCTGTAGCTTATGTTACATTGAATCATAACATAAATACAACACTGAAGAACAATATTCGAAATGGGGCTTTATCATAACATTAAAGATATTTACAGCACATAACTCTTCCGACCGGGTTGCCCCCTTGGCGGGGCGGTAGGGCTTGTAGTAAGTCTGCGAGGCATATGCCCCCAGACTGAAACTAAGAGCGACCCTACCTTTTCATTTATAAGGTGCCGGGAGTAAACCCCAGTTAAAATCCCACTTTAAGTCAAGACGTCAAGGCACCGTGTCGATGGCTGCATGGTCAGTTAGTGGTTAAACTAACTCGGCCGCAAACGGTCCCCTCCGATGCCCAGGCAAGGTCGGTCCAAAAAATGGAAAGAAAAGAAGAAGAAGAAAAACAAAAACAAAAAAGAAGGTAAACTACCAGCTGAGGTTGGCACCTCATCAGAAGACGAACTGCTGGCCTCCAGTCAGGAGACAGTCTTTCGTCCACCAAGCAGTGAGAGTGCTAAGGCTAACATCTCAACTGCAAACCACACAGATAGAAAAACAAAACAAAAGAAACACTAGTCCCCTGGGAAAGCTATTAAGAGCAAGTACCAGGTGGCCCTCTTTATCTTAGGCAAGATAGCAAAAAATGAGGCAGACGGAAAGCCCCATGACAAAGACAAGGAGGACAAAGTCAAATACCAGGCGATCGTTGACGAATACAACGAGCGCCTGAAGAATAACCCAAGGCAGGCAACGAAGCGAATCAGGTCTCAAAATGAGACCTCCCATCGCCCGGCCCCTAAAAAAACCATGGCCGTAGGGACGGCAGCCGTCAACAAGCCAACTTCATCGGCGGCCAGTGTGGTCCAGAGGAGACCCTTCACCGAGGTGGTAAGGGATCACCTTCAGGTCGCATTGGTAGATGAACTCTCCACAAATGGGAAATCCACAGCAATGGCGTGGGGAAGCATTGAGGCCAAGCTTTCCGACATTGTGCTGGACAACCTTCTGAAAAACCAAGGGGGACCTCTTCCAGACTTTGACTCCGCCGAGGTAGTGAGGGGGTATCGGGTGATCAAGTGCGCCGACCAATTCTCCAGGGATTTCCTTAGCGATTGCGTTGCTAAGGTGAGCGACGCCTGGGACGGTTCGAATCTCAAACTCATCCCAGCTAACGACATCCCGAGGAGACCCAGGGCCCGCATTTGGTTGCCCAATATGGAGATAGAGGGGAAAGGCTTCTCCAATGTCTCAAACTCCACAACCCGGCGGTTCCAATTGATGACTGGTCAGTCATCAAGGTGGAGGAAACCGACAAAAACACTCAGCCTTATTGTGAGTTTCGCCCGGAAAGCATTTCACCTGGCGAAATGCTGTCCGCCCGAAATTTTAAAAGCTATTGCGAGTTTCGCCCGAACGAATTCTATCTTCGAATCGATAGTGACATTTCGAACACAGACGAACACGCCTAATATGTGTTTGACAGATTGGAAAATAAAATAAAGAAAAGTCTAAAATTTGTCTATTTATTGTGATTTTAAGAGAATTTGTATAAAATTTGTAAAGTGGGACCGTGGGAGTATAAAAATGCACAGCATTGCACTGCGGCTGTTAATACAGGAGGAAGAGGAAGAAAATACTCTGGAACGAGTTACTCGAAGGCACTTACGAGTTACGAGATATACCTAAGCCCTCTTGGAGTTACCATTGTAAGAATACGTTTCAAAATGTAATTTGTAAGGAAAAATTTCAGATATTTTTGATTTTACTAACGCCTTGTCCCTGTTTAAACAAAAATAAAAATTCCACCCATTGTGCAACTAGCAGGTTGTTTGCGTTTTTTTGCAGAGGGTGGATATCAAAAAGGTGTTGGTAAGGACCACGAATCCCCTTGCGATATCTGGGTTCTCCGTCATTTTTTTAAGCAGT
Source organism: Cheilosia vernalis (assembly GCA_949126925.1). NCBI lineage: Eukaryota > Metazoa > Arthropoda > Insecta > Diptera > Syrphidae > Cheilosia > Cheilosia vernalis. Next base: position 39,717,031 of record OX421358.1, on the reverse strand, counting down.
AAATCGTTTTGTTTTTTGTTGATTGTTTTGCTAATGAAATAAAACAAAAATAACTTAAATTTCCAATTTTCTAGACTTCAGTAAAGTAACTTACATGGTGAAGCTTCACGGTCTTCTCCTGTTCGCCTCAAAAAAAATAATGGAAAATGTACGTCGTAAATAGCAGTATATTCCGCCCGAAACATTGCTGCCAATAAGGGGAATTTTTTCGAACATCAAATTTTTTCGCCCGGAACTCATGATAAGCAAAAAGTAAAATGTCATTTTTTTCGGGTGGAATATTGTTCGGGCGAAACTCACAATAAGGCTGACTATGTCCTTCCTGCTGCTCATAAATAACGAGTGCCTGGCTGCTCTCGAGAAGGCAGACTACAAACTTATGTTTGGCATACGCCATGCTAAACTCAAGGTTTTTATCTCCTCTGGTCCTGATGATGATGCGCGGACATCGTCGAAACTGACTTCGTCTTCGAGACATAGACGGCACTCCTGTGAGTTGACTATATGCATTTTGTTTAGGTGATATCGCAAACCGTGGTGACCTGTTAGGTAGCCTACAAGGTTTTTGATATCGTGCCTCCTGAGGTTTAGGATTTTTTTTGAATGGCACGATTGCCCTTTTGGCCTGTCTGAGGCCTGGGATTTCTTCCCACTGTTTGATACACATTTTGTGTTCCCAGCTTCTTAACGTGGAGTTAGTTGCTGATTTGATGACGGCGCAGAAAGGTTCTGGTCCTATAAAAGGGATCTCTGACCCTTTCCTAGCAAGTTCGCCAGCCTTTCCGTTTCCTACAATACCCTCGTGTCTCGGAACCCACCAAATTTTGGTTTTGTTTCTGGATCCAAGAGTTTGGAGGGTATTGAAGCAGTGCATGACTGATTTTGAGACAATAATTGGTGAGCTAAGGGCATTTATAGCTGCTTGACTGTCTGTGAATATGTATGGATGTTCGCACCTTTTATACCTGAAAGATTTATGAGGTCTGCGCATAGCTCCGCCTGAAATACACTGGGGCTTTTCCCCATAGGTATTGAAACATTGTGGTTTGGTCCACGTATGCCAGTTCATACACCCGAGTCCATTTGCTTTTTTATATGGTATTTGAAATCCTTCCATACCTTGAGTACATATAAAAGTATTGGTTTATTAGGAACCAATACTTACTTTTTTCCAACCATCACGTGTTTTAATCGGAGGCCCAAGGCCATTCAACACATTTGTAATGCTGTCCCCAAGTTCTACAGCCTTGGCTCTATATTCTGGAGCATTAAGAATGCCCTTCGTCAATCCACTGTTTTCTTTCAAAAATTGAGCAAGTGCAGCTAATTGTTGAATGGAAGTATGTTTTTGACTTATTAAAAAAAATATATAGTTATAATGAGTTCAATTAATATGACACAATGAATGTTAAAGCAATTCTAAACTTCTTGTTTTTATCGAATATTTACATTTTTATTAGGTCCGCGAAACAATCCGCCTGCAATCCGTCACCTAAACGCCTATCGCTTTCAATGCAATGGTAAAATGGCGTTGAAAAGTGCTTTTGCTTTCCATATAGTCGAATAAAAAGCGAATCGCTTTTGGAAATACAAAAATTCAAATCTGCCATTAAAAGCGATCCGCCGCGCTTTCTGAAATAGGCCCCCAGTGCTTTAGAATTTGCAAACCGATTTCGAGTACTACATCATGCGTCTTCATAAAGTCGATTCCGATGATGCATTCCTCACATATATCAGTCACTAAGAATGCATGCGAGAATACTATTCCTGCAAAATCTATCGTCAAGAGAACCTCACCATACACCTTTGGAGCTGCTCCTCTACACTGTTGTTGTAGATGTCCAATTTTGTTGTAGTTCTAGCAACGGATCGGTGCCCTGCAAACACTGTTCCGGTCTAATACTTCTGTTCTTTGGCATGATCATTTAACGGATATTATTTTTCTCACGCGGTGAAATCCTTGAGATGCTTGGTCAGCAGCTTTAATCGTTCACGCAAATGCCAGTGCCTCAGGAAGAGTTATCTTTCCAGCCATTCTCAGTTGTCTGTCCTCTAGGGTTTGTGTAACAGCAATTTCATTGATGGCATCCTCGCCAGCATTGGGATAAGACAAGTGAGCTAGCCGTTCGATATCCGCTTGCAACTGCTGGAGTGTTTCTCCCCTTTTCTGGGCTCTACTGCGCACTTGCACTCTATACACTTGCTGCATATGGTCGTCACCAAATCGCATCTCAATGGCTTTAACCAAAGCGTCATAGTCGTGTTGTTTTTATTCTGAGACAGTTTGAAGCAATTCTGCAGCTGTACTCCGTTGGTAGTTGCTGCTGATTCGAACTGTATCTTATAAATTGGCCATGATGTTTGAATATCAAAAACAGGCCTTCTGTTTCTTGACTTTTTCGAGCTCTTTGGCTATGTTTTCGATGTTTTTTTCCTTGTTTATGAAACATTTCATTAGTTTTCTCAAACTTTTTTCATGTTTGTTTAATTTTTCATCAATCGCATCGATTTTTACTCCTAAACATTCCTTACTTGTTATAGTGTTTTTGGCTAACTCGTTTGCTTTGCTTAGTGATTATATACTTATTACGTTGCTGCACAAGCACACGTGTAATATTCGACATAGGCAGTGGAACAAAACGTTTTTATTTTCTTGCTTTGTTTTGCCTTATTCAGTGTGGGCGTGCGTATTTAAATTGTGTACATATTTAAATTTCAGAAACACCAGTTTTGTTTGTCTAAGGCGTTTTGTTCCATCTGGTGTAGAAGCTCCCTCAGTCGTCAGATGTTGTGCTGCAAAAAGAAAACTTCCCAAAATCTAAACAACGGCCAGCGAAAAAAAAACGTTTCTAAGTAAAAGACAGAAAGTATGTTTGAAAAAAATTCTTGAGTGAACGACTCAGTGTTTCTTTTATATTTTCACCTGAAGTGTACGCTTTTCTTTTTCGTGTTCTCTTTTTAGTTATTTTTTGTTTTCTTTTTTTCAGTTTTTTTTCGAGAATATTTTTTTTACTTCTTTTTTTTTTGTATGAAAAACTTGCACTTGTGTTTTTTTAGTTCATTATTATTTGTTTCTATTGTAGATTTTTTGTGTAGTTCATATCTTTTAGAATATAATATTGTATGGTTAAGATAAGACAAATCATTGAGAAAATAAAAATTACGATTACAAAGAAAGGTATTATGTTTGTTATACATGTCGTGTACGAATACCAAACAGTACTAGTCAATTCTATTGAACAAAATTTTTATATAAGTATGCAAACATATCGGTAAAGTATTAATAGTGATTAAACTTAAAAGTGATAATAATGTTTCAATAAGATTTCTTCTGAATTTCATACATTATGATGTATTTATTTCTTTTTTTGTTTTCTAGAAAAGAATTGCATTACTTTATAGACTCTATGTATATACGCTAACATATACATTTTAATTATTTTCACTAAGTATTATTATCTAAAAAAAATGATTTAATTTACAATTACTTCATATATAATAATATAATGTACTTATATAATATATCTCATAGTTAGGTGTTTTTCTTAGCACGCTTTATCCCCCCAATCTCTTATGCTCTGGCATTCTCATTTATCATCAACTATTTAAATACATTTTTTTTTTCATATTTATAAAAGCGCTTAACAGTTATATTATTAGGTTTGTAATTCTTTCATTTATAAAATATGTTATGTAGGTTATTTTTGTGTACGATATTATTTTCTGAATTAGTTGTAACAGTCACGAAGAAGCTGCTCGACTGGACTTTGTTGAAACTATGAAGATTACGATGATGTTGGGTCCTACGTATTTGTAGGGGCTGGGCTATCAACGGCGCCATGAGCGATCCTCAGATTCGTCTTCTTCTTCTTCATCTTCAAGGCGAAGTTCGGGCAGGGTATCAGTTGCATCCATCATATCTATATTGCCGTTATTGCTGGTGTTGATTTTATCAGTTGACTTGGTATCGGTGATGTTGTTGTTGTCCGAAGACGTTTTATGCTGTATCTGGGATGGGGACGATTGAACTACTGGAGCCCATGCAATCTAAGAAAGAAAATGTTATTTGTGATGCCTCCTGGAATTGCTTTTATTCGCATACCTGTAGGCGTTTATCTTTGAAGACCTTTCCACGAAGAACTGCTTGCTCGGCGTTGGAACGAGTGGCATAGGTGGCGATAAGCTGCGGAATAGACTTTTCGATGTCGTGCTTCATCACATCGCCAAAACTCTGTGAACAGTAAAATATAGTTCATTTAAATATGCCGAACAAACAGATTATTAAATCGCAGGCACCTCGTATTTCGTCGCTGGTTTTATAAACATATAAAAAAAAGCTATGCAAGTAAACTTAACGCGTTTCCACTTTTATAATGTGCAGACGAGACGGCACACTTAATTGAGAAATTAAAAATGAGATATAATTTCCCAATTCAGACTTTTGCCACCCAAACTAAGATTCTGAGTATGCACATGGGAGAAAGCTCGTATCGTCACGTGTTTAATGATTTGTAGAAACGGCGCTTTTAGTTTACCTTCCGTACTTTCAAAGTTAACATTTTTATACAATAATTCAACATTTGTTGTTAATCAATTGATCAGAGTTCTACGACAAAGAGTACTACGAAAGATAGAGGAATCGTAGGGTTGATTAGTGCACACCGATCTCAAATAATTTTGAGTTGTAATGGAGTAGAACCATTACAACTCTTCGATACCTAAATAAATCAGCACTTACCCTAAAATGTGCCAATACATGGTCGCAGTCTTCGCTCGCAAAACCGGTCACCACTATCGATTTAGGCCTTCTGTCGACACTGGTCGACCCAGCTGCTGGCAACGTTGGACGAATGTGTTTGTTGATTCTTGATCCACTCAGCGGGAAGTGCGGTTTCGCACCGGGTCCAATACCCAAGCTACGCTGTAAGTCTTCCAATCGCTTTTGTATGGCAGTGGTGTCGTTACCCTCTTGTTGTTGAGCGAATAGCTCCAGTTCAATGTCAAGCAACTCCTTCTTCTGTTGTTCCTTGGTCTTCTTAACGGGCGGTTGTTGATTTTGTATCTGGGCAGCCATATGTTCTTGTTCGGTGGCAATCTCCTTGCGTAGTTTATCAATTGTCGACTGCAAAATCTTGATGGTTTCAACTGTCTTCACACGCTGTGGATCGTTAGGTTCGCAACGCTCCACGAGTTCTACAGCCGATTTCATCTGTTTCAAATAACCTTGGAGTAGCTCATGTTTTCGCTTGCGCAAGCCGTTGGCCAGCTGAACAACCGCCTTAGCTTGTTCCTCTTGCTTCTTGCGTATGATTGCTGTTGTGACTGGCGTTGCACGTTGCGTGTTGTTCTTTACGCGAAGCGATGGTGGTGGAACATGAGCCGCTGCAACGATTGTCGGTGTATTCGAAGCCGTCGTTGTCGGAGTTGTTGGTGTTGCTGGTGTGGTTGGCATAGATACAGGTGTTTTAGCTGCATCAGCAGCTGGTGTGGGCACAGCGGGGATATTAGTTAGATGATACTGGGAGTTTTTTCGTCCGCCATTGTTGATTGGAGAAGAGGCACTGCCATCATCTTTCATGAGATTAGTCATCTGAGAATTTCCTCCAACAGAAATTCCATCCTGTTGGCTATGCCAGAACACCTTGATGAACCGATTGTTAAGAACAGCCTCAGTACTGCGATAGGCCACGTTTGCCTCAGCGTGCGTAGAAAATGTGACAATGGCAGCTTCCGGATCGCCGTCATAGGAAATCTGAATGTTCACTATCTTTCCAAACTTGGCGAAGTGATTGTTGAGATAGGCAATTGTGTTCATTCCCCGAGGTACCTTGCGCAACTCTAAAGAGCAGTTATTTTGAATGTTCGTGATACGTGGTCCTAGGCGGCTGGACAGAGGTAGCTTTCGCTTTGTTGGACCTTCGGCTATGGCAACGGAATCTTCGAGTTCGAAACGACGTTTTGACTGTCCAGCAGAAATATCACCACCTGAGCCATTTGCGTCTACCACTGGCACTGGGATTAGCTCTCTTGGCAGAGGCGTAGCAGCGGAATTTAGTTGAAACGGAAAAATCGGAGCCGTAGGGCGGAAGCCTGCGCCGCCAGTAGCTCGGGGGTATGCTCCTGGAAGAGCTCCATTGCCGCCCTTATGTGCAAAACTACCTCGTGGTCCAGAGCTAAATGGGTTCCCGCCACCCGAAGCACTGCCACCACTTCCTCCATTACCCACCGATGGTGCAACTGCTGAAGATGATCCGCGAGACCAAAGATCCGGCGCATCAGGGTTATATTCCCTTAGTGACATGCTAATCAGCGCCGAGTTGTTAATTCCCTCGAATACAACTGGATTCACTCCATGATCCCATGGACAAGTCTCACCTCGAACGCAATAACCCTTTTCGTCAAAGTCACGGCATCGCTGTCTTTTTGAATTTTCGTTGTTGTACACTGGTGATCGTGTGGTAATGCCTCCAGCTGGTGATCCCTTACGCCTTTCTGCGGACGGCGATCGACTGCGTGATGCTGAATGGCTTTTCGTCCGGTTCTTTGCGACGAACCCCATTCTGGGCGATCTTTCGTCATTCATGTGCGGACCACGACGACGATCTGGACCTCGTCTATCCCGTCTATCGCCATGTAGCGGCGGCGATTTATTTCTAAACTGCCGTGTGTTCTTTTCGCGCTCATTTTGCCGACGATCCCGAGATCTTGATCTCCGTGATAGTCTATCATTTGATCGAGATCGTGACCGAGATCGTGATCTTAATGACGCTCTGCGACGACGCGATTCACGTGGCTGATTCTCTTTATCTGACGTGGCTTTAAATGGACTCACACTCTTGGCAGGCCCCATTGATGGTGGTGGAGGTGCTATTGATGCCGATGGTGATGATAATATGGCTGTTGTGATGGATTCGCTCATGATCTGTGTATCAACGACATCCGTTGACAGAGCGTTGCTCTCCTCAATTTTATTGTATAATTCTTTGGTTTTAGTCTGCAACAAGAGTGTGCTGGGTATGAGTATCGTGTCATCAGGGAGGCTATCATTACTCACATCATCTAAAGGTGGTGTAAGTTCTCTGTCAGTGCCAACTGTGGCTGCAACTGCAGAAGCATTCTCAACAGCATTTACAACAGCTGGTGTGGGAACAATGGGGGACAGGTATTCTTCCGATGCAATCGAGTTAAATAGACGCTCAACAAATGGTTTTGTCTCTTCGGCAAGGAAAACGTCTAATTGCTCAATCATTACGTTTTTTAAGTCTTTGACGGGTTTCTCCTTTTTCAATAGGGCCAAAACATACCTTGCTAGAGCGGATGAATCTGCATCACAACTGCAAAATAAAAAAAAAATTTCAATTATTGAATTAATTCTCGATTGCTGTATCTCAAGTGTATTTAATGTGATGCTTTTAATTAATACTATTAAAAAGAGCTACACCAGTGCCCATGTTCTGTAATTATCGCATCGATATATCGTCGCCAAACAGTCAAAACCTCGTATCTACAATTTGCAAGGTTTTCAGGAGACTCAAAAAACTTGCTATATCCTAACCCATTTGCTTTAAAAGTCTGATTTTTTATTCACAATGCACCACATTGGTGGAGGGGAGTGGGAATACATTTGACAGTGTAATCCCAAATCTTTCTGCTAAAAGTAATTTAGAGCTCTTTTCCAAAGAACACACAATCTAAGAGCTTTATAGTTTATACGTTGTCTTCCTAATTAAAGTACACTTTTTTTCGGACAAGAAGTTTACGCAACAAAAAGATGTGTTCAATGTATTTTCATTCATCCGCACTAATATGGGATAAGCATGTCTTTTTTACCGCGCAAGAGACTACCAAATCAAGAAAAATATAACATCAAATATGATAATCGATCCACTTTGCATGCGATATATGGGCACCTGACGCCCACTAATTTACTTTGATCAGACAGTTATTTAATTTATTATGCACGTATACAAAAACGTTTTACCTAAAATTTGTAATTCGCAGTCATTTATACGCTTTGAAGCAATTCCACAGAAACAAAAAAATACATTTTATCAAAACCGGACGATCGAACACATATTTTAAACAGTTATCATTACGGGCACGCGGTCAGGAATATTCAACGATACAACAAATAAGTAGGTGTGCTGGAAGATTAAACTCAAATGCAATTTTATTCTATTTTTATTTTTTTGCATGAATTAAAAATCGTTACTTATACATACTTTTAATATCTTAAAGAAGCAAATGGAATAAATTAATAACAAATATCACAGAGCAAAGGTCCAATAATAAGCAAGAGTTTGATATTGCCAAGACCACGATTATTTGACAGTTGTTTAGATAAACAAGTCGGTAAGATAGTTTGTGTATCATTGTAGCAACAATTCACAATTGTAGATTACAAACAGATAAATGAACAAAAAAGCTATGCGAACATCCCTACAAAGAGGAAGATTTATGTTATATTGATTTCGGTTACCAACATTTCTGTTTACGCTTTCGTTTAGCATTGTGCAGTTTCGTTTTATTGCCGCATAAAAGTTTCACCACTTTGCAAACATATGCCGCCATTCAGCAAGTTCTATTAAAGTTTCTAAAAATAAACTGAAATTGAAGAATATTTTGTTTTTTACATTATGTCTGCGGTTAGGCGATAGTGTAAACGACAAACATATAAACAAAGCGACTAGATTTCTTACTTTCTAATGTTATTTGTATGTATTTCTCTTAAACATTTTGTACCCAAAGTTCCGCGACCTATAAAGAAATGTGGGTTATCATATATCAAAAGCAGAGTATGTTACACATTTTGTTGACGCTTGAAATTTAGAGTTTGTATAATTTTTTTTCGGTAAAAACATCTTTGAAGTAGATGTTGCAGATATGATGATGCTATTTGCTGCCATTGGCGCGACAGGCCAATTCTCCACATAGTAATAGATCCCTAAGAACTCAAACAAATTTTTTGTGCATTAGTATTTTTTTGAGGGTTGAATTTTATACCCCAGAATTAGCAACCCCCCACAAACTAACTAATTAGCCACTGCACCCAATTTATGCGGAGCAAGTTACAGCCTTAAGATCAATCTCCAACCGAAATGCTTCCGATAAAGGAAATAATTTGGAGACGGCCGTACCTAATTGACTGTTTTCCGACTTGGAAGCTTCTAACTTCCGAGCACCAGGGGTAAGTTATAGATCATGTTGATAACTTTCTGAAAATGTGGGCTCATGATGTATCACTTTCAGCTAATGGGTAAATGGGAGTACGCTGAATCAAACAAAAAGTAGTAAAGACATACATCTAATATACCAGTTTATACAAGTTTACGACAAATTAGTTTAGTAATCAGACTGAATACCTAAAGAGTGAAAGCCCATGTTCGACCCGAGTGGTAAAATAAGGCTGATTGGGAGCAACCCACCCTAACAGCTCTATTATGTCTTATTTGATACTTGATAACATGTATAATTTCATTGGTAATTTGGTATTATGAGTATCAATTGATAATTTTTACCCCATTGTAAATGATAATCAAAATATCATTGATAATGGGTTCTCTTTTGAAGTTTAAAGTTTCTAATTTGTATTTGTTTTTGGTTTTGTGCCAGACGTATAATTTTGGTGTAATAATGTGAGCTGTTGAGAGAATTGATGGAAGAAAGTCCGAACCTCGGTATTAAATCGATTTTTTAACAATAAAAACAATGAAATAGATTTAATGATTTGATATTACACAAGAGACATTTTTAACCGTCCGAGTATCTACAAGAAATTTGTCTTTTGTTTATCAAATTTTCTTTCAACTGTAATACGAAGTTTATCGATAAAACTATTTACAATAGATCTTAAATCTAATTCTCAATTCATCACAAATGTTCTTTGGTATTTGGTTCATAAACATAATACCGAATTATTCGTTTTGTTGATACGTATCAATTATTTTCAAATATCGTGTTGATATTTCATAGCCAAAAGGACTGTCACAATGGCGACGTAGAAAACATTTAGTGTGAAGGTTAAAAATGATTATTAGTAAGGCCCAGTATCCTTACCAATTCCATTGTTATGATAACTATGCCACATTATAACCGTTTGAGTTGTAGTTAGGCTATAGTGGTTTTGGGGGATTGTGATTTTTCTTATTTACGTTTAATCGAGTCTTATGATGTTGATGGCAACTAAAAGCTAAAATGATAATCTAATCAAATTTTTGGAAAACGAGTGGAGTAACTCACACTGTGGCCATACACCACTGAAGTAAGACATATTTTATATACTGACCTATGGCAGTTATGGTGGCCGGTTGTTTTCAAGGGCATGTTAAAAGTTCAAAGATTAGCGTACATCGGCCCCACCAGTCTAATTACTATGTATGTAGTTGCCAAATATCTGTACACAATCTTTGGCTGCTATTATTGTCTTGAGAATAACCGATCAGTTACCAGGAAATCTTACGGAATGGGTTATACAACTGTATATAAATATAAAACGTTTTGGCCATGTATTTATCAGATACTTCGCTATATCTAGTTTTTTAGACCTTTCTTAAGAAACCATCCCAAAACGTGATCATTGCCGTATACATAGGATTAAGGTTAGTCATTCACAAAGAGCCAAATGCATCGCTACAACTTGAATGTATGTTTAGGGAATTTGTACCAACGCTCGAGACGCAGAATATTTGATTTTACTCGAAAAGGAAATGCGGCTAAAAAATAAAAAAAATGTAAATGTAAAGGCGGGGCTCACTTAATTGGTGGGACTTCAATAATAATTGCAAAGAAGAAAATGAAGTGAATTAGCTGCATTCGCTTCATAAGACAAGAGAATGAAATTCGTTACCTTCCCGCAGTCTTGATTTGATTTTGGATGGCCTTACCAATAATCAACTTTAGTCTAGCAGTTTACGAAAAGACTTCACACTTTCCAAAATCCCTTTGCCAATAAACAATTATAGTTGCAAGAATATCGCTAACTGTAGGGTAAAAAATGTTAATGTTGAGAAAGTAATGTTTATCTTAGTGTTGCCCAACCGTCCAAAATCACGGTATTAATTACGTAATAGTAGAGTCTTTAGGCCCATTTTATTCACTCGAAGTTGAACACAACTTGGGAAGTTTGCCATATTAAAATCCCGAAGTTGTTTTCAACTTCGAGTGAATAAATGGGCCTTAATACGCCGTTGTTCAGACTGAGCGTTTACAATTATGTATAAATTAATTTTAGTTAATTGGAAACGTTTCTAATTTTATTCGTTGCAATACAACAATGCAAATGGTTTTTAAGTCTAACAAACACAAGAATTTTTAAAAATATTACATTTTCGTTTTTCTCTGTTTTATCTTGTAACCGCTAGTTCTTGCTTATTGATTGGTTTTCCTTTTTAAATAGTTTGCAAGCAACGAATGGATGCTTACTAAAAACTATTTTTTGTATAAGTTTGTGATATTTCCAAGACTTTCTTGACAGTCGTCGCAAACAGAATAAAATATCTTCTTACTTAAGTTTGGACGGTTCATACCTTTTTGCAATCATTCTCAGTACACAAGGCGACTCAGGTAGATATTTGGCTGCAACCAAACCTGATCAAACTCTTTGCGAATGGAGTTTGTTTACCGAGAATAAGGATCTCTAATGAAGCAACGGTTGGTGTGAAAAGGTTCACTTCACTTCGTAGCTTCCTACGTGAGATTTAAATTTATTCTGAAATGAATGAGATGGCTAAAATTTTATTTTCAAAAATATTCACTTGCTAACAATGCCATTGTGATGTTTAGACCACCAATAAGTTTTGGTTTGCATCGTCAGCCTATGAATAAATGAAAGCATTCAAATAAACTGTGTTCCTTTTATGGAATAATTTGAAAGGGATTTTATTACAAAACAAATGCACTCATAAAACAATCGTGAAGTAGTATTAAAAAACAATTGAAGCGAACTGCTGAAGTCGAACGATAGGGCATTACTGATTTGCAAATGATATTTGACAAATGACTTACATTAAGCCTCAAAAAGCCTTTGAAAGATATCAGTTGGGCAAATTTAATTGCAATTGATGTATTTCTTTTTTTAGAATAAAATCCTCGTTGTGAAAGAGACCGTTGACCTGGTTTTTCACGAAAACAAATTATGAAATTTGAATTCTGCAATGACAACAAATGTAATAGATTTTAAGAAAGTTGTCGCACTAGTAAATGTGGATGCCTAATTGTTTATTGGTACCGTTTCACAAATGCTGTGCATTTATTTCGTGGTTTCATGTTGGTAGCGCGGCGTCTGTCAAACTCACTATTAGTCGAATGTTTGACATTTACGATAATGGATCGCTTAACAATCGAGCAACTCGACACTTTTCGCGATGATTATGGTCGTCATAATCGACTGACTACGCAAGCAATCGGTAAAATTGTGAAGAAATTTGAAAAGAGTGGAAGCGTTGCTAATGTCGTAAGGCCTGTGTATCATCGTAATGCACGCTCAGTCGAAAATATTGCAAGTGTTGCAGACGATCCGAGTTCATCGATTTCTCAATTCGGAGCGATATGGTCGAATGATAACCATTTTTTTTTGGCCGGCGATTGAAGATCGTGACTTAGACGATATGTGGTTCCAACAAGACGGGGCCACATCACGACCAATTAAGGCTTTATTTACCCCTATCGAGGTATCTGTTCGAAAAAAATTCCGATACGAAAGTCAAATCCGGTTGGAAGTCAAATTGCGTTCAAAGTATCCGTTTCGGAACAAAATAAATGAAGCATATAAACGCGTTCATTGTACATTCAAATATTCCGTAAAAAATAGTTGTCGGAGAGCTTCGGAAGAAATGTGCCATGCAATGCAGACACTATAATATGTCATCGGAGAATCGGAAGATTCGATTTCTCCGATTTCGTATAGATCGGAGAGATCAGAGAAAATTCCGCTCCGAACTAATATCTCGATATGGGTGATTGCGTGAAACGTTTCCTGGACCCCAATTCTCGAATTCCGCATAACATAATTTGTATACGAGCAAATCCGCCTGAAATTTTCGCATACGGAAAAAATTGGTATTCTCAAAGCTGTTCGGTTTTCTTTTCCACCTATGCGAAAATTATATTCACCTCTCGAATGAGGTAGAATTTTTGAGTACGTCAAGTAAACTATTTTTTTGTCAGTTTGTATAGAAAAAATCCCAGCAATTCACAGAGCAATATTCAAATTTAAATTGGGTTCTTTATAATATTTTTGATTGACAAAAACAAGATAATCTATATATATAAAATAATAAATATAATAAAATATTTGTATGTTTAGTGAACATTTTTTTTTTTTTTTTTTGCAATGGATTCTTTGGGTGATTTGGGCTTAGTATTTTTTGTTCATTTGGCAATGGAGCAGTTAGGCGCAATGGAAATATGTATACATAATTCAAAACACAAACCGTTATTTGAAGTATTGAAGTGCCAAACTCACAAATCCGTATGCGAGGCGCAAATCCGAATGGAAAATGCAGACGAGTACAAATCGAAGAGAAATTCTCGTATGCGAGAATTTTCGAGAATTGGGGTCCTGGTCTCGTAGTTTCACGTTTTGGCGACGTCAATTGGCCACCAAGATCATGCGATTTGACACCGTTCGATTTTTGGTGCTACGCAATGACCGTGTTTACGCGAGTAATCCCCGAACTGTGCACGCATTAAAAACCAACATTGCTCAAGTTATGGCCGAGATACCGCCCGAAACATGCGAACAAATTGGTAAAAAATTACCTCAAAAGCCTTCTCTCTGCCACAGCTTTCAAAAAGCTAACATAAATGACAGCCTAAACATGTACAATGCACATATCGAGAAATCAAGGTTTATAAGACCCTTTTTAAAGCTTTGTGTGAAATGTGATTACATTATCAAGAACAGCAGAACAAGAATACTTCGATGTCACGGAGGTTAGGGATCTAGATAACTAGAAAGACTATGCCGATGAAACAAAAAAAGCAGAAGTACAAGGCGTATGTTTTAACTATGAACCAACAAAGTCCGTCCACTAGAAATTTTGTTTTCCCTTAGTGACCGTGAAAGGCGAATGCTTTTTGCCCGACTGGTTTTAAATTTTTTTTGTCTGATAATTATTCCAATTGTTACACCACAAATACAAAACATTATCAATATCTAGGTAGATGTGGTAGAGCACGTACACTACATACAATCTTTTTCAACGCATCACACACAATTAACGAACTGCAATTAATCAGATTCACTTGCACACTTAACAAAATTTTTTTTATTTAAGACCACCGTCCATCATGTCTTCTGTGCTAATTAGAAAATAAGAATTATTTATGCAGAATTTTCCCAGATCAAAATGCATAATCTTATTCCTCGATAAAAATGCCTATAAATCATAGCCCTGAAATGGATCACTTTACTGTTTGTTTTTATGTAGGTTATTCCGCCAGCCCCGATGTCGTCGATTCATGCAAAAGAATATCAGAGTAATGGGTAGATAACACAGTTCTTGACAAAATTGTTTATTTGTCCTTACACATTACAATCAAAACTCAATTGAATAAACCAACAAAAACGAAAACATGCTTTCGATTGGCAGTCGACTCACATTTAATACTCTTTAAATCAGCTTCTTAGAAAAAAGAAATAGACAATTAAAATTTTCATTCTGAGACGTATTGCAGAATTCTCTAATGCTAAGTCAGACATGTTTACAAATGCCATCCAACAAAATGAATAATACACATTATGACTGAATAGAATGTGTTTTTAAAATAATTATGTCCAAGATGTTTATATTTAGTTGTGGGCGCACATGGTTTTAGATTATGTATTCGCTTTTTGTGCCAGAGTGAACAATAGCTGAAAATGTGTAGCTACGTGTGTCATAGCCGCTAATGAGTTGTAATTATACATTTGAAAGTTAATCGGTTTTGAAGTGAAAACATGAAAAGGAAATGTTGAAATAGTTTCACATACAGCAAAACGAAAGAAATGGTGTAATGTTAAATACAGGATGTTCAGTTATCTAATTAGTCACAATAATCAAAATAATGCATCAGGGGCGAACGCAGGTAGGGGTTTTGGGGGTTGAAGCTCCTCGAAATATCTGGAATAAGGAATGTTTTTTTTTCCTCAGATAGAAGTAACAAAAGTAATTTTTTTTTAGTTGATGAAAAGACGTTGAGTGCCGACTTGTAATTCGTTCGTCTTTTCTAGGATTTGCTTCAGTGCGAAAACTCGGTCTATAGTCGATCTGTCGGGCCAAACTGCGTGTGATCGATTAGCCTGTTGCAGAACGGCTTGAGAAGTTCATACAGTTAAGGGCCCAGCCCATAGAATCCGTTGCATCCGTCGCGTCGACGAATTGCTGTATTTGATGGAACGAGTTGGCCCATAGAATCCGTCGCATACGGTGACAGGCAGAGTGTTTAAGTATGTTCAACTTCGAGTGAATAAAATGGGCCTAAGTACTCTATACTTATTTTTCCCAAGAAACGTGGTAATTTTTACCTTTCCAAAATTCCCTTTTAAATAAATCTCTTGATAGGTATTATTTGCAAAAAAAATAACTTTTAAAAGTAAACTTTATGTTTTAGGTACGGAAAATAATCACATTAAATAACCTTTCGTATAAAAATCGGAGTTTGTTACTATTAACTATAATGATTACTTTTTGGTACTAGCAAATTTTGATTATAAAAAATTTTGCTAGAAGGTAATTTGAAAAAGCTCTTTTTTATGCACATACATTCATATGTTGATTATCATGGTTAAATGTAGATATTTATCTTAATGAAATTTAGAAAAAAAAAAAAAAAATCAATGTTTTTTTAGATTTTTTTCTTTTTCCCACGGAAGGCTTTTCGGACATCGACATTCCCCACAAAAGGAAGAAATCCCACAATATAAGAGCACTGGTGACAGCCGATGACAGTTTCTCTCAAGCGCTCAATATTTCCACCAATAAAAATTAATCCATTCAAGCTGTGCCATCTGTCAACGGTTGCGACGGACAGAAAAGTAGAAAGTAAACCTACTTTATCCGTCGCATCCAGCACGTGCGCTGCTTATGTGGTTAGTGTGTTGGACTACTAAGCGAGGGGTTCAGGTTCGAATCCCGCAAAAACCCAATTTCCAACTCAGGGTTTTTTCACTGCGCCACCTCTCGCGAACGTCTGACAAACATCCGAGAGTATAACTGTCATGAAAGAGCTTCTCAATTAGCCGTTTGGAATCGGCATAAAATTGTAGATCCCTTCCATTCGTTCCAAAAATGAAAACTCACACAAAACGAATGGTTGCGAGAAGCTAGGCCTAGGGTCCCTACGGACCTGTTGCGCCAAAAATTATTATTATAGTTGGTTATTTCTCGCAGATAGTATTCAAATCGTTCAAATTCTAATTTCTAACTGACTTTTTATTTGATTTCGTTTATATTTTTGCATTAAAATAAATGTAAGAAACAAAAGAACTGAAGTTTTTAGTCTCTCCTATAAAAGCAATTCAAATCTAGGTCTTAAATACAAATTTGTGCTTTGTTCTACTGATATATCAATATTAACATTTTTAAAATTTGTGGTCCAGCGCGTTTCTTTTTTTTTTTTGGTTAATAAAGAGAAATGTGACATTGACACTATTGAACCAGAAAGTAAGGGAACTAACCTAATATTATGTCGTTGTGTTACTAAAATTTGGAAACTCATTTCACAAAGTCTGTTATTAGTGCCCTAGTTCTAGCTTTTTTTCGAAACATGTTTCATCTTATAATTTTGTTTATTTTTTAATAGACGAAAAAGTGAAATGGCCTGAAAATGCAGACGCTGTAGCCGAGGAGTTTTTTTTTTTTTGCATAAGCTGAATCGATGCGCCATCGGTTAATGAGTAAGCATTTGTCGACCGCAAAGGGCATCACTCCTTAAACGTTATGCTAGTAGCTGGTGCAGATTATCGCTTCTAAGACATTACAAGCAACTTACCAGGGTATGTACATGACAGTCGCGTAACGCAGTGCAGTCTATTTTTATACAAATGGAATAATGAAGGGTAGCGTCCTTTCCCAAGAGCTGTTGTTATTGCTGACTCCGAATATCCACTGAAAACGTGGTTATAGACATGTAACGTTCCTAATTGTATTTCAGAAAACCGAACTAAGAATCGTTTTCTATCTAAATTGAAGAACGCAAGACAAGTCGTGAATGTCGCATTGGACAGTTGAAGGACATTTTTCCTTGCTTGTAAATAGTTCCTCAAATAGTCAAAAAGCACTTATTTTTGTATCTTTTGTTTTTTAATTAATTTCAAACCATCTACAACAAATTATTCTGCTGTATGAATTGTATGATGATGAAAGTATGTACCTACTATTTTTGACCATTCTATACCCTTTAATGAGACTATAGGTCTGTTCCCTTACGATAATGCATTCGAATACATCAGTCAAACTTCGTTTCCTTACGCAAAAGTTGGTTAGAAGTGAACGAAGTTTGACTAATGTATTCGAATGCATTATTGTAAGGGAACAGACCTTATAATAGCTGGAGAGCCTTCAATGGGCTCTGGCACTACGGCTTTTCAAAGGAGCCTAAGTAGAGTTCTAAAGCCATATTTTTTACGTAGTGCAGAATTTAGAATTTTCAACGAAAAACATTTTCCACATTAACCTACAGTATTTTCCACTCCAAAAAAAACCTGGAAATGAACTGACTTTCATCTCGGAATGGGATCATTGGATTTACTAATACAAAACATTGATAGACATAGTGTTTGATTCGATTCCAAAAAGAAAAGAAGTAAGTTGAACACAGACGATAAGAGGTTTTCATATTAAATCACCTGTCTGACTCTCAACTGTGTTTTGTATTACAATCATATAACTTTTAACTTATAGCATAGGTACAAATTTAACTACAGCACGCATATTTCAACGAAAATAATTACAATATATAAATACAAATACTCACAGCGGTTCCAGTATTATCACAAGCCAATTTTTAAGAGCGTCAGGGTTGTTTATAAGCATTTTGTTTCAAATTTCTTTGAATTTTATCACACGTATGATTAGTTAACTCTCCAAACCGATAATAAAATCAACAAATCGTTTGTACGATTTGGTTTTAAGTTGATCTACCCTTTTCCCACGCAAGGACAGTAGATTTATCTTATGTAGCGCTTATATTTTCTTTTTATTTATTTTGTGAAATAAAATTTGTACTAATTTGAAGTTTATTGAATTGTTGTGTCTTTCGAAAACAAAGATCAAGTGTTTACGTTCTATCCCTAGGAGAGTGATTCGGCTTCTGAAAATAGAAAAACAAAATAAGTATTGTATGAGTTAATTCTGTCCGGGTGGTGGGGTATGGTTTGTGTTATTTATACTTTTGAAGTAGAAACAATGAAGGAGTACCTATAATATTTAGTTTTGGATATCAATTGTGAACTTAAATTAGGATTTGAATAGATGTGGGAATTGAGAAAAAATGTTTGATTTATACTAGGTAACGATGATATAGGTAGTTTGACCACGAGTAAAAATCGACTACTCAACTAGTTTTAAAGACAGTTTTACAGTATGATTTGGAAACGAAGTAGGTATAAAGAGAAAGATGTCTGGAAGTGAAGAAGGGCCTTACCAATAACCATTTTAAACCTTAAAACTAAAATGTTTTGTAGGTTAGGATATGTAACTTTATTTCAAATGGCAAAATTAAAGAATTTAAGAAGGAATCTTAAGTTTGTTGGTCACTTGGTTGTTTGGGGGAAGGAAGGGAGACAGCCCTTATTTTATATGAATTCTTGTGTTGTTAAGTACCTAGGAATACGGTTCTTGTAAAAGAAAATTGATTCTAATGTCAATTTTCGTGACAAATTCGGACAATTATAGAAATTATGAATATCTCAAATGCTTCATTTGCATATACATATATTGTGCTTCATTTGCATAATCATATACATACCTATTGTTTAAAAGAAGAGAAGAGTCTTAGCACGGACGAACATAAAGATTTATTCTGTAGAAAACCAGAAATCAAAGCATGGAAGCTTTAAGTCGATTTTGCTATCTGTTCTATACTATAAATGCTAGAAAAAGAATATAGGTATTCTCTCTGTAATACCTATAACATTACAACTTACAACAGGGTTGCACCAGCTGTAGGATGAACTTTTAAATGTGCTTCGTTAAAGATAAAATAATGACGCCGATTGGAAAACAGAAACAAACTGATACGCAGGTACATTATTTAGGTTGTCATTCAAACAAATAAAAATCATTTCATACCTACTATGATTATAAAAGAAGCAGAACTCTTGCTGGGATAGAAATAATAGAATTGAATATTTACACCGTTTTCCACTAACGTACGTGCCCTCAAGATTCTTTGATAAGGGAAATTTAATAACCAAGTTATATAATCTTCTCAACTTCACTCATTTCATCATAGCAGTAATTAGCCAACGATTTTGAACACGAGGTGTTCTTAAGCACAATCAGTAGAATTGGGCTTTGTAGTCTCTTATCTCTTCATGCAGTTGTAGCGCCTAATTCAAGTCCAGTACATACTTGGCCTGGATGAATGAAAAATTAATACAGTACACTCGAATAATATCAACTTCCACGTTCCACATACGCATAAGTGAATCCGACCAAAATAAAATGTCAAATTAAACCCCTGTTTACAACTCTTGTTTTTATTGAAAGGTACTCTGCATTTTGACCATCTGCCGCTTTGAAGTGTTTCTATTACAGCAGCACCACAGACCACACGCTACTACGAAGAATGGCCTCGCGCGCTAAAGAAATTTTGATATTTTATTTCTGTATTTCTTGTTTTAGAAAGTTTCGTATGCACGGCCACCATGCGACCCACCTCCCCGGAGCAGCAATTCGCTTGCTTCTTGTATTTCGCAGCATTCAAGACGAGTACAGAGTGCCTATGATAAATTACGGAAAAAACACGCCTGAGTTTTTACGCGCACATACACACAAACACTGCTCGCATTTAAATCCTTAAAAATATATCTCCAATTATACATAATTTGTGATTAATGTCTGGTGGGACAAGGGTGCGCATTTATTCTGCCAAACTGGTTCACAGAATTTACAACACTTTGGAGAAAAAATGATTCTTCTTTTGGGAAAATGTGTAAAAAAGATGAACAAAAATTAAAAATGGAGACCGTGACCACTGGCGAAAATAGAGACAGACAGGTTCGTTCGCACTACTTGCACACTCATGCACACATTCTATTCGGGAAGCCTCGACATATTTTCTGCACTTAATTCGCTTTTTTATATTTGTATATACGAAATTTGGGCGATTTAACTCACTCTTGGGGTGTAATTTGATTGTAATTATATGAAAATTATATTTTTATCACTGTTTTTCCGATGGAAAATATTTTCACAGCACTCTTTGCAATGCAAAAGCAAATTTATTTTCTTAATGTTCGTGGACGACCTTTTGCTCAGCGAAAAATCTATCACGAAAGTGAAGTGACGTATATGAAGAATTCGTGTAGTGGTGGGTGAATGTTTTAGTTTGCGCGTGTTCGACTAAAGGGGGCGCAGTGTTTTTTTCTACCAAGCAGTAGATGTCAGGAAAGACAGTAGAAAGAGTGCATTTCCACTGCCCGCGAGATGAATATGTAGCTAAATCCAATCCTTCAAACGCTTCAAACCATAGACAAACCATCTTCAAACGATAAACAATTTGTAACCGACGCTGTGTCCTGAACATTGGTGTTAGTGAAAGTATGTTGAGTAAAATCTGAGGAAAAATTGAGATTTCTCAAAAGTGATCTGAGATCAACAAAAATATTGATTTTTGTGGCAATTCGAACATGAAAAGCAATTTCAATCAACAAAAAATTGTTTTTTTGCCAAATCGAAAACGACATTAATAACAGTTGCACTAGAGGTTAAATATTTGCCAATGTTTAAACGGACAGATAACAATTCACATTTGATTTGCTATAATGCTTAATTTTGAAGCCCACTTTAAGCGTAGTACCATATAGACAAATAGACAGCATCGTCTAACCGCAAAAAAACGTGACACGTATTTAGGTTGGCCATCTTGTTTACGTGATAGGAATTATATGAAATTATAGACACATAAAACGGAAATAGACACAGGTTCCGCTCAACAACATTTCTGCAATTTATTGCTTGTCATGGATGCTCTACCCATAATTATAGATACGTAAAACGGAATGTGTGACCATGTAAATGCAGCATTATACCCGCTCCGCCATCTGACGAGAACTTTCTAGCTAATTCTAAGTGGTTCTAGAACAATGCCGTTTTCCATTGGGCAAAAAGAAGAGTCCGGAATCGAAAAAATCACTTCTGAAACCGTTCCATTGGCACAAAAAATACTCTTCTGGTGATTCTGAGGAGAAGTCAGAATCCACTCAAGAAGCACTCACACAAGTGTAGTTTGTGTATTTTATACAAGTCAACTGACGGCTGCCGTAGATTATTTTTTTGCATTTCACCAATACTCTTGTGGATTCAATCAGAAGCAGTTTTCTTGTTCCATTGGACTACAGAATGAGTGGATCCCCGAGTGAAACCAATGGAAAACGACATAAGGTTCAGTGGTGACAGATTCCAGTCTCCCATTGGAAGTGACACTTGAGTGGAACTTGTTTTGTGACTATAAGGCCTGGTTTCACCAAACTGTGACTAAGGCCTGTGCCTTGATTTTGTGCGGTTTTTGAGGCGATGTCGCTACGGAACGTTCCGAATTGGGTTTAATTGTGTGAGTGAGCCGCGCGCTGTGACCAAGGTGACCGTAGTGCAATAATTTGGCACTTTTTCGAGGACCCTCATACTATTTGTTGCTACTTTTTCCCATTTTTTAGTATGAAAATTCACTTTGGGAATTTTAGAAACGCTGTGATTTCCAAATGAATTTCTATAAAATATAACGGTGCTGTCTATCAGAACACGATTATAGTGTTAGGAGAGCCAACAATTGTTAAATATTGTGCGAAAATTCTTAAATTGCAGAGTAGCTTTAGAAATGACACTTTTTTCTTTCACCGCTCTTTTTTTTTGTTTGATTGTTAGAGAAAGGTTATAAATTTTGGTTTTAGTTTCACAATACAATATAGACTGTAAAATGACCAATCTCTCACAACGTTTCTTTTATAAATAAACCCAAAACAACCAAATAACATTAGAATTAGATGTCTTTAAGGTTGTTCTGCGGGTAAGCTAGACAGTACTTTAGATGCAATTCGTTTTCAAATGACAAATTTTAAAATGAAAACCTTTTAGCTTTGATTTGTATTTATAAATATATAAAAAATTATTTGAATTTTGTTTATAAATTATATCAACTCATTTTTATATCTACTTTTAAGATCTCTTTCAATTTAGTTTTGTGTGCCTTTTTCTGACGCTGTTGCATAAATTCAGTATTTTCTATCCCAATATTTAACAAGTATTAGCCGGCTTTACACTATTAACGCGTTATTTTTTTAAACATATTCGTTTTGAAATCACAGTTTTTGAAAACTTTTTTAAGTACTATTCACATGAGCGCGAATTGCGAACAAATGAATTTAATTGTATTTATGAATTGAAA
The DNA here is from genome assembly GCA_949126925.1 of Cheilosia vernalis. Lineage (NCBI taxonomy): Eukaryota > Metazoa > Arthropoda > Insecta > Diptera > Syrphidae > Cheilosia > Cheilosia vernalis. The sequence goes on along the minus strand of OX421358.1, from coordinate 39,694,444 downwards.
ATTGATTTGTATACTATTTACCACCAAAGCCTTATATTAAATTAATCTTAAGTCTAATCTAAAAAAAAGTAGGACTCTCAATAGATTTAAATAGCTCAATTTACAATTATTACAGCAATTGAAAATTCTTGCAGCGAATTGTCACACTTTATTCACAATCCACATAAAACATTCGCGGATCCACAAACCCAGGAATGAAAAAATTCTATCGCATTTAACATTAAACAATGATTGAAGTGATTGAAGTGTAAAAAAATTAGCCTGTTCGTAGTTCGTTCGCCATTGGCTCTCATGCGAATAGTCCTAAAATGTGAATTTTCCAAATAATAAAAAGGAACAAAGGAACAACAAATTGTACTAGTGTCCTCGAAAAAGGTACCAAATTGTCGCATAACGGTCACGCTGTTGTCATTTCTTCTCATCCGACATCCTTCTCGCTACCTAAAAACAAAGATAATGGAATACAGAGATATATATCTTTCCAGTGGAAGGGCGGCTGCCTACAAGCTGTTTTCCAGAAAAATTCATGAAGTCACACACACCTGCTTATTTCTATTATAGTATATGTGAGTTCATGAATTGGACTTTAATGCAAGAATTCGGTATTATCTAATTCTAATGTGTATTTCACTATCTTTTTCAGTTTAATCAACACCTCCACAAAAACTAAACAAATTCAAAACGTAACACAAAACAATTAAACACCGCGATGCTCATAAAAGCAAGATGATTCGCGGTCGTCCATTAGCAACATGCTTTTTTGTTAGCCACACGTATTCACAGACGGGGGTTGAAATTACAAAAACAACAATGTAAACAAATGGGTTTTGGGGGGATAGACGTACGAAAGATAACTCTTTTATTCATTAATCTCTGCCTAAAAAGGTCGCGTGTGGGAAAGCTCGCCTGGAATTTGCAGGAACAAAGCGATATAAAAACAGGAAAAATTGGAAGTTGTCAGCAGAGACAATACTGAGACCACCAACTTCGGCCGTTTTTCCGTTACTTGCCTACAAGCTACATTACCATGGGGTGGCAAAGTTTAGGTGCGTTAGTATTGTTACATAGAAAATCGTATTGACAAATGTCACGAAACTTCAAAAATTTCAGCTCACCAACACACTGGCACCTAAACTTGACCACTTCCGCTGTGGGCAAAGTGGCTTGCCAGTCACTTCCGCTGTGGGCAAAGCTGCTGGCCGCGTTCACAGAATTTTATCCGTTAAATTTGAAAATAATTATTACAACTAAATTTTGTGTGGAAAGTGATCAATTTTCATAAAATAATTGTATATTTATTTGACATCAAAGAAAGATGAACAGTTCTGAGGAATAATAAACAAATAAAAATATTTTTAGCGAACATTCGTGAGGCTTAACATAAATTGAGTAGAATATGCTTATATGCTTAAGTTTAGTTAGAATTTATAAATACCAAGAATAATATCTTTGCTGTTATTATACTTGATATTATGAGTTTCTCCGTTAGTTTAAATATAGTTTTTATTTTATTTTTACATGTCTCGTATTTCGAAGCCTAAATTAATATATTTATAGGTCGTATCTTTTGGTATTATAATGGAGCAATAAACGTTAATGTGTACTTTGGTTGATAGAAATACCTACAGAATGTTATGAAACAATAATATGAAAATTGATGAAAATGTACTGAGATAATAATATACTTATTCACCAAATTTGTGTTGAACTTCTTTTAAAAAAAGCTGTACTACTGAACACTGCCACAGCTCACTGCTGTTGAAACTGACACTGACACAACAGATTCACCACTGTTGTCAAGCTCATTTGACTTGACACTTGCGTTATTTGTTTCCATTTAGTTTTCGATTTTGTGGATTTATTAAAAGTTTGTGTAATGAATTTAAGTAGTGAAGAAATCTACATCATAGCTCAAGTCTAGAAAGCACGGTCCACCGATCCTTGTGCAGCAAAGGAACGAATTATAACTGCAAAAATTATTTTCCAACAACTTTGATGTCCAGGTACAAAACTCCGTAGAGAATGAATCCTACCTATTCTACAAATTACTTTCAAATTATCTAGTTTGAAGCGTATAAACTGGAAAAAGAAGCCAACAATTATGAGGAAGCTGCCAAGTGTTTAAGTTACATGTAAGCTTGATATATAGAACATAATTCCTCATTAAAAGAACGCTCACATTTCAGAATCAAAGTGTTGACCTGTGGAACGAGATCGCCTTACTTACTGATGGCATACGTGCCACAGAGAATGGAATAACTCCCGAAAGAAAGATTCTTTTGCTTACTGTGAACCACACAGAGAACAACTTGGCAATGAAGTTGCAACTTCTGATACTGCCTCAAGCTGCTATTACACATTCGGTAGGTTAATAAAGTTATTCTGCTTAAATTTACCTTCAGTATTTTTGTTGCAGCCGTGAAAATGATAGCTGAGGGGATGAACCTGAATCCTGCAAAATATCAGGAAATGCTGGTAGAAGAGGCTCTGACTTTGATTTATCACAAAACTCCTGATCTTCCGATTCATCTGGTCTGTACATGTTCCAAGTTCTTGCACTCTGTGCGAAAAAATTTATTTATCGAAAATTGCAAGCATTTTCCTATAACTTGGTTCTAGTAGTAGAAACGTCTACTGGGAAAAGTTAATTGAAATAGCATCGACAAGTCCGCCTGGCAGCAGTCAAATCCTGTTCTACGCCTCAACGTTGTTTATATAAAATCAATGAAACAATTTTTTGTTAAAAGAACCATCACCGAAAGACGGTGGCTGATGAAAGAGTGTCGATTAGCTTTGCTTGCCAAAGTTGCCAAAAGCCACTCATCCTGGATGGGAGTTTGGGCAGTATTAATGAGCACGCAATGGCAGAATTATAGTAAGTACTTTAATGAGTTTTAGCCAAATGACATTTCACAATAAAATGTTTTAATTTAGTGTCAATTTATCAACAAATATGGATGAAATCGATCCCAACGAAAGTGGTGACACCTTTCCATCTGACGGACTCGATAAATGGAACTGGCTTCACCCTTGTTTCTGAGTTTATTAGCAAAAGCGCAACTCTTTAATGCTTTGTCATCTAACTCTGACTTCGATTATTCATTGTGCGATGAGTGCACCGACTCAATGTTGTAAATACTCGAACGTGAGCTCAAGATCGCCGAAGATGAATGGTGCGATTATAAAAGCTACTTGGAAAAAAATCTGAAGTTCCGGAGCTAAGAAACGAACGTAGAATCAAAGAAAAAGCACCTTTTGGAAGATCGGCGGATTTAAGTTTTTTTGGGATAGGAAGTTCGATACAGCAATGGTTGCCTTCCTAGAGTGCCTCATACTTCATACAGTTCCAGCAAGAGGTTGAAAACCGAGACACAGAGTTTTGCTTGGGCTACAAAATGGAGAAGGGAAAGATAATTAACCCATAAACTCGTACTCAATTAAGTAAGCGTTATGCATCTGTGGTTTTGAATATGCAGTCAAAACAATTGTCTATTTCCAGAATATAATTTAACTCGGAGGAGCAGTGGACCAAAGCTCTTAAATTTATGCTCACTAACTTAAAATAGCGCCTGGCATGGGTCTCATCTCAATTTACGACACAATGATTACCAGATTTGGACATAGGATCATTTTATTAGGTTTAACTAACCTAACTTGTGTATTATACGTTTATTTATAGTAAATAAAGATTTGTTAATTCTATATAGATGAAATGGATGGTCTTTCCTTTTTGGATGTCGATGGTTCTTCATTGGGTTCATCCAGTTTGCCGTATGTGTAAGCCTTAAGTCATTTCCTTCCTTTAATATCGTTATCTCTTGCCACTGAGGTCACGACAAGCTTCATGGTTTGTAGTCTTTCGATTTGGTCACCGATTGCACGAAGCATCCTCCTTTGCCACCGAGCATTTGGAGGTGTATATGAACGACTGCTTTGTTGTGGATTGTTGTTCGGGGCTGTTTTTCCATTTGGTAGCAAGAAGAACTCTCTACTTCTAAGTTTTGCAGCAAGGAACGATTTAGAAAAAAAATAAAAAGTCGAAGAAAACACACATATAGTCGCTTCGCAAATTTGATGCAGGATTTATTGATTGTTAGTAGTATACAAGACAGTATTTGCCTGCAACCCAAATAGCCTATTTATTTAAAGATATGTTAATTTTGAAATCATTTACAATAACTCTGGAGTGTCTCTTTGCTATGGCTGCTTACTCTTTTGGCTTCCTTGTGATAGTGTGGATACCTGAAATGAAAAAATTAATAATACCTTTGAACTTTCTGGGGTATCTCTTTGCTGTGGCTGCTTACTCTTTTGTTCCAATTTTTTGGATTCTGATTTTCTGGTACAACTGTTTACAACTAACATTTCCAGTCTAGGCAGAATCTGATAGAGATCAAAGAACAAGTTCAAATGTATTCGAATCAAGAAATGCCGGTTGCCATGAAGTAGGAATCTGTAATTGCAAATATTTTTTTTATTTAAAATTACAAAGAGTAAATGATTCGCTACTTACTTGGACACTGTTCATATCGTCCGAAGACTCATCATCAGTGGAGCTGCCAATAAATATGTGATGTAAGACTGAAATAAACAAAAAGAAATTTAATAGTCGAACTGCTTACAACTATCATTTCCAATCAACATACACTTGATGTGATTTATCCATCTAATTCAATTTCTTGCTATTGTCTCTTGCTTTACTAGCAGCGAACAAGACAACAGAAAAATGTCGTACAACTGTTGGTCGCGAAAGGATGTGTCGATTTTGCGATTCTTCGAGAAACACAAATTCACATCTGCCTCTTCAACGAGTTCATTTCACACACCAATTGCCATAGAATTTGCACACCTATTGTACATGTACTCAGCCGAGCCTTGCTGAAAGCATAAAGACATTCAAACGAAAAGCCATTTTGACAATCTATAAACAAACCTGCAGGAACTTCTTTACATCTTCGAGAATATTTTGAAATATTTTCTCGTTCTTGTACGTGTTGAACCATCCGTATGTTGTTATTTTTGCCAAGAGTGTGGCAAGTGCTTGTACAAAGAAGTTTTGTAAATTAGGGCGGATGGTAAGATAGTTCAATATGTAATTCCTGCAAATAAAATATAATCAAGCTAAATTAAGTATTAGTCTTTAGGGAATTGCGTAAGATATCAAACCTTATATCGATCCTTTGCTCTCATTTCAATTTGGTGAGAGTTGTTGCGGCGAGAATAATTCCAGTTTTTGACTAACAAATATTTTATTTTATTCTCGGGATTCCGCAGGTAATTAACAAATCTTGAAGATAGAATAGATAGTAAATAAAGGTATTGAGAAACAAATTAATTGAATAGCATGGCTTACTTACATCGATTCCGTTTGGTATTCTTCCTAGCCATCAGGTATAAATAATTGTCTCCAGTGCGATCCAGTATATTTGGTAAGGTAAGCGAACACCTCAACGTCGGCTTCTTCCTTAGCTGTAATATAAACGTATTTAATTCTTAATATTAACACTTAAAATACGCGAAAACTTATGTGGTTTTCCATTGGGACCAAAAATCAATCTTTTTTTTGATCTAAATCACTTTTCATGTTCCATTGGGACCAAAAATCAATCTTTTTTTCGATTCAGAGCACTTTTTGCAGATCTCGATATTTTTTCAGATCTACACACACTCTTACAATACCAATCTACTTTGCACAGCTGTTTGACGTCATTTTAACAAGTTTGCTTTGAAGACAAATGGGGGTAGTTTCGTGAAAACCAAAATAACGAAATACATTAATAGCCATGGATATAATTCAGGAGGAAATATTATTTTAATAGTTTTCCTCGTCATCTGAAGACTACGAATCAACAAAAATAGTCCATTTGTATGTGCAATAGGGGAAACATTTTTCAAGTAGATATCCATTTGTGATTTTCGCAAAAAGAAATGCAATTTGAACAGCTGATATTGTTGTCAAATAACGCACTAACCCATTTACAAAAGCAGATCAATTTCGTTACATGTTCCATTCGCCGCGTAAAATCTGAGATCTGAAAAAGATTTCTGGTGGTCCCAATGGAAAACGACATTACATTTTTTCAATTTTTTGCAGGAAAAATTAAATTGTGTTTACATATTTTGACAATTGTCAATCGACTTCTGTCAAAAGAAAACTCACCACATTTTTTTTGGTTCGCTTTTTTTTTGTTGCTCACACGGATTCTAAATTGACATAACACCGATAGGAAAACAAAATGGCGAATTCAAAAAAAAATCGAGGGGGCCAGCGCAGCGGCAAGAGGATTGCCAGTTGGGGGTCTCAGGTAAGATTAGACTGTATGCCAAGTGGTCATAAAATGCCAATTTCTGACAGTTCTCCTGTCAAAATATGGTCATACAGTGTAATGGGCATATCTCATATGCTCTAATGACCTGAATGCCACAAACGACCAGGCTGATTTTGACAGATAAAAATGCCAAAATAGCATATAGTGTAATGGGACAATAAGCACGAATGCCAGCATAAAGCCCTATATGCCCATATGCACTTTTTCGAAATTTCGTTATGGCATTGCTGGCATTTTTTATTTTTGATGGAACAAGTATTATTTTGTTGTCATCGGTGTTTGATGAGTTCGTAGGATTGGGATTTGTTTTCTTTATCTTTTTTTGTGGATTATTGAATCTATGTCATTTGCGTAAATTATTTAATTGTCTTTTCATCGTTTGTTTGTTTGTTTGTTTGCTTTATTCATCTACCGAGCTTAACTCTAACAGATTTCAAATATAATATATGGTGATATAATAATTAAAAGTATATAGGTATAGTATAGTACAATATATTTTAAGTAACTTTAGGAATTAATAAATTAACAAGAAGCAAAATTTTATTATAATACATGAATATTTAAAATTACTGATTTAACTTTCTCTCTATCATCACATAAATCAATTTCTGTACAAACTGAATTGAATAAATTAATACATTTAGTAGTAGGCTCATTAAGACCATAATTGTAAATATGCCTAGGATTAAACAATAAATTTCTAGATCTGAGTATTCTTTCAGGTGCGTAAAACAAAAAATTCTTTAGAATATCAGGACACTTTATACGATAAGAAAACACATCATGAACAAACAATATACACTGAACATTACGTCTTTTCTCAAGGGTATCTAACCCTATTAATGCACATCTAGTAGAATAAGAGGGTCTTTCAACAAGGTTCCATTTCAATTGAGCAATTACAAATCTTGTAAATGACTTTTGCACTCTTTCCAACCGATTTATGGACGTTAAATAGTTAGGGCACCAAATAATGGAACAATATTCAAGAAAAGGACGAACAACCCTCATTGTGGTTGTGTATATACTTTTTTCCTGTTGTGAAATTTTGTTTGTGTAAAAATTGTTTGCTTTCTGTTTGTTTTGTGCTAAATAAATTTCCAACTTCAACTTTTTTGATTTGTTTTTCTCTACATCATTACCCTTCTACAACATTGGGTAATAAATAACAAATGCCTTAAATGACAATCGAGGCAAATATGACCGTATTGGTAATTTTAGTCATATAGTCTAATATAGAGTTTTGATAATTGTGGCATTTTGTTTATTTGACAGCTAATCTGGTCATTTGACTTTTGGCATTCATATGCTTAATTGGCATACAGTCTAATCTTAGCTTCAGTATGGTTTGTCTATGGTTGTCAGTTCGCGACATCACTCACACATTTATAGAATCCGCCTATACGTGAACCCTTTCCGACACCGCCATTGCGGAAAAAACCGCACAAAATCAAGGCACTGGTCTCACCAAACTGTGACTAAGGGCTTGTTTCACCATTTAGGTTACACGATACCTTCCACGCCACAGTATTGACTGCGGATAAACGGATCTCTCTTTTCGGTTTTGTTGCAAAATTGCGCGTGCGTGATGGTGTAAATGCGGTTTTATTGTCCGGGACAATAGGTCTGTTCCTTTACTTTTAAATCTTACGAATTTTTACGAATTCTTACGAATTTTTACTCAATGCAGTTCCTTAACTCGAAAAATTCGTAAAAGAGAGCGTCGTCGAGAGAGCAAGATATTACCCCTCCACTGAGAATCTTACGAATTTTTACTCAACAAATTTCTTGGTGTAAGAAATTTGAAGGGCTGTCGAGTCACAAAACAATTATCAGCTGATTTGAAATTTGTTGTCATATTTGACATTCGATTGAATTTGTTTTGATTTCTTGCGTTCTATTAAAATTGTATCAACAGGCGGCAAAATAAATATTGAATGTTCACCCCGAACATTCTATCGTATTGAAAATGGTTAGTAGATATTAGAGAAAATGAAATAAAAACCATTTCGAGCTTTACTTTAAGATCCAAATACAGAGATCAAATAACGCAGGATGTTATGCAGAGACAGGGAGAAGATTTTGAGGAAATCACGGTCTCAAAGTCGCAGTCGTCGGAAAACGAGGAACAATTTTTTCAAAAGATCACAACGTAAAGCACTAATAAAGGAAATGTCGGATGAAGAGTTGGAGATCCATTCCACTCATGGTGTTGCTACCCAACAGGACAAGGACCATCAAAAAGTTAAAAAACGAAACCCAGTGGATCCACAGTGCGGTAAGTCAATACTTATCAAACCAAACGATACCGTCAAACATTATTTACAAAATCTACCAGCACAAAATAATAAAAATTTATGTGAAAAAAATCCAATTCCACAATACGAGTCATTAGCAATTGCAGATAAATTTGAATTATCATCTCAACAATTGGCCACCAGACATGTGGTATCAAGAGACCTTCCCATTTTTTCTGGCAATCCGGGCGAATGGCCCGTATTTATAAGCAGCTTTTACCAAACTACAACAGCGTGTGGTTTTTCGAAGAGCGAAAATCTTATACGTCTACAACGTTGCCTGAAGGGCAAAGCCAGAGAAGTGGTAGAAGCGCAGTTAACTTTACCATCATGTGTTCCCCAGATAGTGGAAACTTTAAGATTGTTCTATGGTAGACCTGAACTTATAATGGAACACTACATTACAAAAATTCGTAAGATGACATCGCCAAAAATCGAACGAATGGAAAGCGTAGTTGAGTATGCAGTGGCTGTAAAAAACCTATGTGCAACCTTTGAACAATCTGAGTTGCAGAATCACATGCGTAACCCAATGCTGATGAAAGAGCTCGTCGACAAGTTGCCACCAGTACTAAAGTTAAATTGGGCGGCACATAAAAGGACAGAAGTAGATGCTGATAGTATTTGCGTATTTGGTGATTTCCTTAATGATATTATCACAGATATTTGCAGTGTTATGCCATCAACTTCCTGGTTTCGTCCGAATGAAAACCAAGCCAAGACTAAGGAGAAGAAAGAAGTTCTAAATGTTCATGACGGCTCACGAAAAAACTCTGATCAGACAGTTTATTATCAGAAAAAGTGTCAGGTTTGCCGGGAGGACTGTAAATCTGTTTCAGCCTGCAAATTTTTTAGAGAAATGTCTGTAAATTAGAGATGGGATTTGGTTAAAAAACTAAATCTTTGTAAACAATGTCTTAAAAGACATTTTCATAAATGCCATTCTCCAGTACCATGCTCCGAAGAAGTTTGCAACACGAAGCATCACCCTTTATTGCATAACATCTGCAAGGATGATTCAAATAGTATCAGTGATGAAACAATTATGAGTCATCAATCGTTTACTTCCGTCAGATTTAGAATCCTGCCAGTTATGCTAACTCACAATGGGAAAGAGGTAAAAACATATGCCTTTCTTGATGAGGGATCATCCAGTACACTGTTAAATGAGGATATAGCTAATCAGTTGGAACTTCAAGGAGAAAGTGAGCCCTTGTGCCTTAAGTGGAGCGGATCTATATCTAGACAGGAAAAACAATCAAAAAGGGTTCAAGTTAATATTTCCGGAGTGTATCAAAACGCACCAGAGTTTCGAATTGCAAACATCAGAACGGTGAAAAATCTTAACTTACCAATTCAATCGTTGGATTATCTTTGCTTAACTAAAAGGTACCCTCATCTTAAAAATTTACCTGTGCACTCCTATTGTAATGCTAGAGCTGGCATTTTGATAGGTCTTCGAAATTGGCATGTCGCCGTGCCTTTGAAAATCAAAGAAGCAGCTGAAGATGCACCCATTGCAGCAAAGTGTCGCCTTGGCTGGACAATATTTTCTAATGTCGAAGCAAGAGAAAATATCGGTTCTCAGTTTGTTGAAAATCTACATTTTTGTGATTGTCAGCCAGCAGCTGATGCTGAGACTCATCAGATGGTCAAGGAATTCTTTTCAGTAGATAGTTTGGGCATAGCTGCTCCAAAGGATTCAAAACAAACACAAGAAGAAGATCGAGCAAAGTGTATCCTAACCGAGACAACGAAGCATTTGGAAAATCGGTACGAGACGGGGCTCTTATGGCGATACGAGCAATTTAAATTGCCTGACAGTAGACCTATGGCGGTTCGTAGAATGATGTGCCTCGAGAATCGTCTTAAATCAGATAAAGGATTAAAGGAAAACATAAAACAACAAATCAGAGATTACGAACAGAAGGGTTACATACGTAAACTGGATAACAAAGAGCTAGCAGAGCCCCAGGAAAGGATTTGGTACTTGCCGATTTTTCCAGTCCACAACGCCAATAAACCGAACAAGGTGAGAATCGTCTGGGATGCTGCCGCCACGGTCGATGGTATTTCTTTGAATACTTTGTTGATGAAAGGTATTGACTGGAACTCGTCGTTACTAGGGGTACTTCTACGCAGCAGAGAAAGAAAAATCTGCATTTCAGCCGACATCAAAGAAATGTATCATCAAGTGAAAATTCCCGAAAAAGACCAACACGTCCTGAGATTTCTCTGGAGGAATGACGAAAGTTTGGAGCCAACGACCTACGTGATGCAAGTTATGACCTTTGGCGCTACATGCTCTCCAAGTTGCGCTCAGTTTGTAAAGAACCATAATGCTGTAAAATTCAACGATGATTATCCAAGAGCAGTAAGAAGCATAATTAAGAGTCATTATGTAGACGATATGCTAGAAAGTGTGGACACCGAAGCCGAGGCGATAAAATTAGCGAAGGAAGTGACTTTAATACATGCCAATGCTGGGTTTGAGATCCGAAATTGGAAGTCAAATTCTACGAATGTAATGAGTGCACTAAATCCTGAATCATCAGACGTTAGTGTGAATTTGAGTCTCAACCCTGAACACTCTACAGAAAAGATATTGGGATTGTGGTGGTGTTTAAAAAGCGACGAATACACATTCTCTTTATGCTATAATAAAGGCAGCAAAAAGGTATTGAGTGGGGAAAGCCGACCGACTACAAGAGATGTTCTTCGCGTTTTGATGTCTATATACGACCCGCTAGGACTAATCGCTCATTTTTTAGTTTATCTTAAGATCTTGCTGCAGAACATTTGGAGGTCTCGAATTGAATGGGATGATATAATTGAAGATGATCAGTTTAATGCATGGAATAAATGGTTAACAGTTCTTCCGAAAGTGGAGGAACTAAGAATCCCAAGATGCATCTTAAAGCAGCTACCAGACTGGACAGGAACATTGGTCCAATTGCATGTCTTTGTTGACGCGGGGGAACAAGCGTGTGCGACTGTAGCTTACCTTCGACTGAACCATGGAGATAAGGTGGATTGTTCGCTAATAGGCGCGAAAACGAAAGTGGCGCCTATAAAACTGCGGTCTATACCTCGCTTGGAGCTGGACGCTGCTGTAATGGGATGCAGATTTGCGAAGCAAATATCGGAAGAACTTTCAACAAATATAACAAATGTATTTTTTTGGAGCGATTCTAAGACAGTCTTGGGATGGATAAGGAATGATCCACATCGGTACAACAAATTCGTTGCGTTTCGAGTAGCCGATATACAGGACAGTAACTGCTCAGGAGTTTGGCGATACATTCCATCCAGACAGAACGTTGCCGATGACGCAACCAAATGGATACAACCTCCGAAATTGGATATTAAAGATCGATGGTTCCAAGGGCCTAGTTTCTTACTTTTGGATGAAGCAAATTGGCCAAAAGACATTAAAACCGAGTCTGAAACAACGGAAGAGTTGTTATGCAAACATTTAGTCGTTAAGCCTTTAATCGATCTCACCAGATTTTCGAATTGGACAAAGCTTCTTAAAACTGTAGCCTATGTGATCAGATTCTTGAACATTAAAGTGAAAATGAAACCACAATTACCCACAAAGGGAATTCTCAGCAGTGATGAACTGAAGTTAGCAGAGACTGTTTTATTAAAAATAGCTCAAAGAGACGTCTACTATAATGAGTACAATTATCTTATGAAACAGTACGAGCAAAAAACAGATGGTCTTCAACCAACAGTTTACCGTTCAAGTTCGATAAAATGTCTTTCACCTTATTTGGATGAAGAGCAGCTACTGCGTGTACGAGGAAGAATTGATGCAGCCACCTTTATTGATACAAATGTGAAACGACCAGTGATTCTTCCAAGAAAACATCCAATAACTCATCTCATAGTTCAAAATTATCATGAGGAGTTTTTACATGCCAATCAAGAGAGTGTAGTAAACCAGCTGCGACAGAAGTATTTAATACCAAAATTAAGACCCTTAGTTAAATCCGTATATGCCAAATGTGTCAGTGGTGCAAAATTCGTAAGGCGAATCCAAGGGCGCCGGAGATGTCACCTCTTCCACTTGCGCGACTATCGCCGTATTGTGAACCATTCACCTTTACCGGAGTTGACTACTTCGGCCCGTTGATAGTTGTGGTAGGGCGACGTCAAGAAAAGAGATGGGGAGTAATTTTTACCTGCCTTACTATCAGGGCCGTTCATATAGAAATAGACTACAAGCTAGACGCCGATTCATTCATTTTGTGCTTCCAAGATTTTATACAGAGACGTGGACAACCTAAAGAAATTTATTGTGATCGAGGAACTAACTTCATTGGAGCAGAGAGGCTATTGCGTCAAGAATTGGAAGCAGTGGATCCAAGTATTATAGCTAAGAAATTTGTGAGTCCATCGTTAAAATGGCGCTTCAATCCGCCGGCATCGCCACATATGGGCGGAGCATGGGAACGTTTGGTACGTTCATTTAAAATAGCTATGTAAAGCTCACTGCCCACAAGGATGCCGACCGATCCACTCTTAAGAAGTTGTCTAGTATCCGCTGAAAACATTATAAATTCCCGGCCACTTACCTATGTTCCGATAAAGGATGATTTGGCAGAAGCATTAACACCAAATCATTTTTTGCGGTTAAATTCTGGAGGAGAAAAAGCTATTGGACAACTTAATGACCATCAAAAGGTTCTCAAATTCACGTATCAGTATAAAGAGCGGTTCGCAAACAGATGTTGGGAACGTTTCATACGCGAATATATACCGGAGTTAACGCTACGCTCCAAATGGTATGACCCTGTGCCACCATTGAAAATTGGCGACATCGTGTTAATCGTTGACAAGGACCTACCAAGAAACACATACCCTAAGGGAAGAATAATTGCGGTTAAGACGTCATCAGATGGACAAGTACGAAGCGCTTCAGTCCAAACTTCAAGTGGTATTTTGCAACGACCGTCAGTCAAGTTAGCGCTGTTGGAGGTGTCAAACGAAAGCAATGGTACAACAACATCCAATCCGGAATTGTTGTACCGGGGGGAAGTGTAAAGAAATAAATGGAGGATAACAACCCTGCCAGAATATGTCCGGCTCTGACTCCTAGAGGGCGCGCGATTAAGTGAAAAAGAGGAAAGAATGGGAGAAAGAAGAAAGAAAGATTGCGAACAACACTTAAATTTTTTGAGTGCTAAATTGCGAAAGTTTAATAACTAATAAAAAAACAATAGTTAGTACTACAAATTAGAGTGTTTCAATTAATTTATAACACACTGGTTTATCAGAACGTAGATTCTTATAGGTTTCAATCTGTTCGAATCGTTCACTTAGCCTTTTGTACAAACTCCTTGATATACGAAAGTGACGACGAAATTCTTCCTCGCTGTACGAAGGCACGATCTCCTCGATGTTATTTTTAATGCAGTGTCGCTTTTTCCTCTTCACGAATGCTTTACCACTGCAAATTATGGAATTATTTATCTATCATATCTGTCATTTTTCATAGTTTACTACAAAAGCGTTCCCTAACTTTTTCGTAAGTTTCTCTCTCTGTGAGAGAATTTATCCCCACCACTGCCATTTTAATTGTCTTTTCCATTCTTACTACAAAAGTAAGGGTACAGACCTATTATTTGCTTGCGAAAAATTGACATTTGTACTCCAGTGTTGCCAGATTTTAAAAGAGGTATGACGCAAAGTTGGAAAAATTTGGCCCCATAAATAACTTAACTTAAAAATTAAGACCAAAAATGCACATTTTCATTGTAATTCATTGGCACACTTCTTGTTCTGAAAAAATTGTTTTCCAAGACGACGATAAATTAAAAATCGGCGGTCATAATCATAGCTAAAATTCCGACAGATGGAACAGTAAACAAATTAAATATTTCAGTGGAATGAGTTGTTTTTTTGTGGAATTTACTAAGAAGTTGATCGAAAAATTTAAAATTTCTAGAAAATTTAGAGATAATTTATTTGTTTTGATAAACAAACTTTATAATTCATAAGCAACATTTGAAGACCAAGGTTGAGTTCATCCATCAAGTTTAAATGGTCAAAAAAAGCAAAAGAAAATGTTAGCGGTTTTGTAGTGCGAAAAGAATACGTTTGTTATTGAAGTATGTATTTTTTATAAATACCTAAGGAGCCAAAAAATCTTCAAACTTTAAAGTAAATATTCTAAATTAGGGCAATTACCGGAAGAAATTTTTAAGGAGCCAGCAAGAAGTTCGAGTATCCAAATCGGAGATAAATTGACAGAGTAACACGCTACTTTTGTAGCAGCTGATGGAACATGGAACCCTCCACAAATTATTTTCCGCTGCCTTTTCGCAGACGTTTCAGTGTCCTTTTGGAGACCACCGGAAAATTTCGTTTCGGATCATCTGCGTACTACGCTTTACATAAAGTAGGTATCCGAACGTCCCCAATGTTGCCAGCTTTTATAAGAGGTATGAAGTAAAATTGAACAATTTTGGAGCCAAAAATACCCAAACTCAAATACATATTATTATGAAGATCAAAAATGTGCATTTGTTTTTGTAATTCATAGGCACTCTGATTAAATTGTTTTTAAAGACGACAGTATTCAATTAAAAAAAAAAACCGGCCAAGTGCGAATATCACTCACGCACCGAAGGTTCCGTATTTGGCTAAAGTCCAACACATCAGATATTATTTGAAATCTATATCATTCAATCTTTCCCCTCTTCATGAATTCATCACAATTCAGTTTAATTTAATTACTTAATATTTTTACTCTCAAAAATTACTCGCACATGAATCTCATTTTCTAATTATTACCTATAGTACCCAACCCACGCCAATTTTCCATTCTGTATGCGACCTGTCCCAATTAAAAACTATTGACTAAAAATATATTACTTTTATTTTGTTCTGTACTCCCCAAAAAAATGTATTATATTCCCCAACGAAATTAGCAGGCGGAAACCCTGGTGGGGTTCTGTCTTTGATGGGGTCAATTGTGCACAACTGAGTAGTAGAGATTAAAACTTATGAGAGCAACGTATTTTACATGGTAAAATTATCTTTTTTGAAAATATCTTGTAAACTATTAACTTTTCGGCAAAACAGTATTCAGCACATATATAGATAAGAACATGATCTACAAAAAAGGAATTTATGTATTTTTTTGTGAATCAAGAAATAAACCGTTTTTTGGGCGAATGAAAATATTTTTTTCACCAGATTACTAATTAATCCAAAACCAATCGATGTATTCCTTCCATTTGTATTTGTCGTTTAACTAGAGGTTATACCGGATGTTGTGTGTTAATTTTAGCCTCCTATGTCAATCGGTTCTTGAGATAGACCTGGTAACAAAATTGGCTTAGTGGGTTCGGACAGACAGACAGACAGACAGACAGACAGACAGACAGACAGACGGAGAGACATCCGAGCGAAACTAATAAGGTTACGTTTTTTCCCTTTGGGTACGGAACCTTAAAAAAACAACAAAAACTCTTTAACATTTTCCAGTGTTGCGAAAAAAAAAAAAAAAACATTTTGCTGGAAGGGGGCGTACTACATAAATATGCAGGTATATTCTGTTCATATTCATGCAAAATCATGATGATTTTACTGCTGAGATAGTCTGTTTAAAAACAGTATGAAAATGGAGTTGGTATGTATGTATGTAAGGACACATTTTTTTTTGTAAATATCTAACTAGCTTAAAGGTCGACAAACTTTAAAGATAGTTGAAATGAAAAGTACTACGTTTGGCCTGTCACACCCGACTGCAATTGCGGGTTATCGAGCAAGAGAAACTAATTTAAAACATAAAACTCGCTTTACTAATTTAACGTACCTATGCTAGGCAACATGAAAACTATAGGATTCAGATTTCATTTTCACTTAAAAACGTAATTCTAAATGCAGAATAATGTTTCTTTACATAATGCACACAATTGCACACCAGCAATATAGAATTGAGCGCCAATTCTTATTTGAATTATTCACTGATGTATGTTGAAAATAGTTTTTGTTATCTTACATGCGCAAATGCTTTGCAAAAGTTAACAACGACTTGCTAGCATACCTGCCACCGTTATTTATATATTGGACAGTTACGAAACCTTAGTTACCTTCTCAAACTATTTAATAGGAATTTGTTTTTAACCAATGCGTTAGCCATTAGTTGAGCAAAACACGTGGTTACGCAGCAAGGAACATCCGTTTCACAGTCTAAGCACCTATTAAATTAAATAAATTTCCGGGCACCACTTTCTTTGTTTTAAATATATATATTTCGTTTTTTTGTTTTTTTGCTTTTATAACTCACAATTTTTATCATTCTTTGTTTCTATACATTTAAAGATGAAAACAAAAGTCAGTAGGTATTAATTATTTATAATAAACAATTATTTCTGTATCGCTTGAAATAGAAAATAATTTAAATATCTCACGTGTAATTGCTATTATTTATACCAAATGAAAAATTTATAGTTTTTGGTCACTCTTAGCGGTGATTTTATGCTTGTAAATAATTCAATGTGTTTTATGAATAAATTTATATTTATGTATACAGTATTATAATTTCTCTTGCTGCAATTTGTTTGTAATGATTTCACTTCATTTTATATATTTCAAAGAAAAAACGAAATTCAATCTAACTAGTATGTTAACTAATTTTGTATATAATTCCTTTTTCTTTTTTTAAACACATTTATATATATTATAGTTTGAATTATAGTCCTGTTCATAAATAATACACTACATAATTATGAGTGTGGTTCTATTTGTTTAATATTGATGCAAAATAATCCATTGAATGTAAATTTAATTAAAGCATTGCTATGAATGTTATTTAACGTAATTTTTTAAAGAAAAAAAATGTACAACAAAATCATACATTTAAAGTAAGAGAACATTGAGCCAAATACTGTCGAATTGAAACTACAGCTATATTTTTTCGGATTTGTATTTCTACTTTTTGTAAGGGCCACAAAAATCTACAGTTATTCAATTATAATTAATTTACACGTTACATTTACACATTTGTTTTGTAATAAAAAAAGTTAATTCGCTTTCGAGTTTAATTTGGCATGTAAGCAGAGTTGTTTCTTGTAAAAAATAAAAATAATAAACTAAAAAATAAAATAATAATAATAAACAATAATTATTTACAAAATAAATTTGTTTCGAACTAAACATCACGACAAAAATAACGTGCCATAACATTTAGATTCACAATTTAAAACTAAATTAAAAATAGCATTAACACATTGATTTTGTATAAAATACACCAATAAAGAATATTAAAGTTTTGGTTTCGGCTTGGAAACAAGTAGTTACAGATACGATTTTAAAAAATAAAATACTAAAATATCGTTAGCAGGTAAAAAGAGACTTAATCAATACCAAAGAGTTATTCTTTTAATAGGGTTGGTGATTTTGTTTGATTTTCTTATTTACTTCATTTCGATTCGAGCGCGTAATTTCGCTCTTGCGTTTAGGTATTCGGGATTCACATGACCTTCGATATCTTGTTCTTGACTCGAAGAGATGTTTTGTTTTTCAAGCTTTTGAGCTCGCTCCATGATGACACGATTAAGTTCACCTTTCAGTCCAGACTCGATCTTTTCCGCCTCTTGTTGCTGCTGTTGGAGGAGGATTTGTCGTTCTCGCTTCTTCTCGAGAACTCTTTGTAGCTCTGACTTTTGATTGAGGACACTCTTACCTCTGCAAAGATATGGAATATTTTTGTTCTTAATGATGGCAGGGTCCAAAATAATTGAGCTATAGTATATAGATTTTTCTTTACTAGTAATATAGTGCAAAAATTCTTTGCTGTCTGTAATTTGTTTTCCAATTTGTTGTGTATAAGTCAGTTCAATATAATGGAAGAATTTCTACCGCTGGGCGAACTCTAGTATTAGCAATTCCGTTCTTCTCTGCTACGAGTATTGAAACTGGGGATACCTACATAATACACAAGTGCAAAATCCCCAAACCCCAAAATCCCCACCTTTTGAAAAATACCCGAATTGATTATCCCCAAGAAAATCCCCAAACGTTTTGTAAACGCAAAATCCCCACAGTAGATGACGATTATTGTACATTCCGATTGTACACAGACGACGATTGTACATACATGTACAAGTTTTAGTAATAAGACCAACATTGCACCCTCCCCGTAATCCAACAGTAAACCCAAGCAGGGGGGTTGCAGGGGGGCAGCATGCCCCCCCATACAGATTTCATAGTTTGAATGATTAAGTATTTTGGATTTGGGGATTTTCTGTTTGGGGATATTGACTTGGGGATTTCAGTCTGGGGATTTTAATTTTGGAGTTTTCGTACCCAACCCTTGAAACTGATATCACTCCTGCGATTAAGAATAATAATGAGGACACTTTCCACCAACATGAACAAGATTTCATTCGCTAAGAGAGTGTATTTGATGCTAGCACCAACAGAAAGTAGATGCCTAATTTCGTATTGCAATTAGGGCAACATTTTAAAATCGGTTAGATTCCGAAGCTTCACAATCAGCTGAGGACGATTTCAACATCAAGTTAAGTGCCGCATATAACCCAACGTTTATTGGAGATATCGCTGTCTAATAGCAGACCCAGATATATGATTGAGAAACACGGTCTAGATAAAAAAACTTTACCACCAATCGCCAAGTCATATAGGGCAGCATGTTTGAAAGCAAGGACCTGAAGTAGCAGGCATTCAATTTCCGACCAAGTTGATCGATTGGCCATAAGCGCATGTTTTACAATTTGTCTCTTAGACAACTCCAAATCACCGATTCCCAGCTGACAGCTGACAGGTACTGTCCTCGCTCCAATTAAAAATTGTCGGCTGACGGTGATCCAAAACTTGATTTGGTTGGATCGTATAGGATGCGGTGAGCCTGGGGTGGAATCCCGTAAGGTGATAGTTGATAGTCGCTTTTGTGATAGTCAAATACGACAGTCACATCATTCTGCTTCTACGTAAGGTGATCGCAAAATTAGTATAAAAATTTGGCATCACTTCATCATTTTGAAACAGAATTTTTGCTGTCAGTTATTATTTGAATGATAACTGACAATTTCCTGGGAAAATAATTTTATTTTGAAAAAAACCTACAACCATACAGTGTATGCTATGCCTGCTCTTTCGGTTGAAAAAAATATGTTCATTTTCGTTCAACTGAATTATCATAATGTAAACACATTATAATGTTCGTTGTACCTATTACCTCCAGGTATTTTGTCCTCTTGGAAGAAAAATTCTTTGGTTGATTCCAAAGGTACAAATTTTATCTTAGTTGTGCCTAGTTTCAATTGCAAAAATTCCTATCTTCTTCATTATCTCTTGAATAAGTAAATAATTGTAGCGAAGTAAATATATTCACTTTTGGTGAAACCGAAATCAACAAAAATGTGTGTAATTTATCAGAAAATGATACATAAATAGGTGTCACACGAAAACGATCGCAAAAAAACGATAGTCACTGTGATAATCACCTTACGTAGAGCAAAAAATGTGATTGCGATTTGCGACTATCAACTATCGCAAATCGCCTTACAGAATTCCACCCCAGGATTTAACCCCTGTTGCTTAACGAGGAACATTCCTTTTTGTAAGCAAATATCTATGCTACCACTCATTAATGGAAGAACTTTTCGACTCTTGTGTGGTTCTCATATTGATTGCTTTAAGCAAAGCTCGCACCATTATTTCTCGTTTCTCTTGACTGCTGCGTCTCAGTGCTGAATTTCTTTAGGCTAAAAAAAGCTATATTTATTGGTCTTGCTATGATAGTGAGTTTTGGGACGATTGGAAGGCACCAACTAGTTTAAACTTTTTTAGGGCTCAACATACCTGAGACAGGTCCCTTTGCAGACCAGTAAATTAACCGCTAAGGACTAAGCAACTACGCCCACAATATGTCCAAATCAATGATGGATAATGTTCGGGCCATACAAGTTGTACTAAAAACTATCCTGTAATATAGCGTTTCTACTGCTAGATAATCGGACTAATGTATCACATCATTTTTTACAGCAATAAGTTTTGCTTTAACGAATATTTTCGACAAAATTTTCTTTAAACTGGATTCTTATAGCAAAGGTCATATATAAACTAAATACATACATAAAATATATGGCGCAGAGACATAAGTCCCCGGGACGTAAGTCCCAATTTTTTACCAAAATCGATTTGGGACTTATGTCCCACACCATAGGGACATAAGTTCCAAAAGTAAAATTTGGGACTTATGTCCCACCAAATATATTTTTTTTTTGATAAGCCTAGACGCAACAAGAACGTTGTCACTTTACAAAAGTGAAATAAATCCATATTTCAACAGTTGGCCTAATTTCACTCCGACAAAGTGCAATAACGCCAACAAAATTTGCGTAATAAGACCAACCTTGCACCCGCCCCGTAATCCAACAGTCAACCCAAGCAGGGGGGTTGCAGGTGGGCAGCATGCCCCCCCCATACAGATTTCATAGTTTGAAAGCGCAATAACACCAATTTGGCGTAATTGCACTTTGTCGGAGTGAAATAAGAATAACTGTTGAAATATGGATTTATTTCACTTTTGTAAAGTGATTTGGCCTTATTTCACGGCACCGTTTGGCTGTACATCACCTCTCCAAAAAATTTGGGACTTATGTCCCATCTTCGACAAAATATTTTGGAACTTATGTCCCGATGGTGTGGCATATAAGTCCCAAATTGAATTTGGGACTTTTGTCTCCCTTTAAGTGGGACATAAGTCCCAAAAGTAAAAATTGGGACTTATGTCCCTGCGCCAAAATATATATGTACATCAAACATTGGAAAAAAAATTCCACACAGCATTGCATATCTGCAGTGCACAATCTTCCTAACAGAAAAGGGCACTTAAAGTGCTTCTTAACTATTTGCCTTCGAATTTTTATGTATAGGATTACTACTCACTTAGCCAATTTATAGCCAAACAAAACAGTTGTTAATAGATGTTGCCTAATAACTGCATGATTACTCACATTTTATTATTGAACATTAATTCCCTGTGGAGATTCTTTCTATCCGATGATTCCAAGCATGGATTCATTATTTTTTTCGGCAGTATTAGACCATCGGAATCGGTCTGAACGCCGGGTGGTGGGGTTGACATCATCATACTGTTGCCTGGTGAGCCTTCACGCGATGTGTACTCACGACAATCCTCAGCACCACTCTCAGAGTTCTGATCTGAAATTGGAAGAGAAGAACAAAGATTAATTAAATTATTATTACAATTACCAAATATTCAGCTGATTACTTGCAGTAAATATAAAGGGAAAATTGAGAGATTTTTTTTGTCTGTCGACAACCCCCATCATCCAGTCAACCAATTCAAGGGTCAATTGCTATTGCTCCCCACAAAATTATCTCAACTATAATAATACCAACAGTATACCAACTAACCTATACCTTAAAGAATTTAATTCCAAAAGAGTATCAAATGTACGGTCACATTGATTTTCGATTAAACATTTTCTTCCTCCCTGATTTTCTGAGAAATAAGTTCCGCAAAACGGTGTGCATTAGAATTCAAACTTCATAAAGTTGTCAAAAAGAAAAGAAAAGTTTCAAATCTAATTTAGCTCGTGTAATCTGATTACCATCAGGCTGTCAATACAGATGAGACAGTTCCGAATTTCTTGTCGCCAAAAATGTTTGTTATTTCAAATTGCGAATTAAAATCGAATAAGATGGAAGGTTGATCTATTGTAGGTTGATGAACTTAAATGTTTTGGTAATTTAAATCCCAATTTAATTTGTTGTCATAATATTTATTCGATTTGCCAATACATAGGTATATAGAAAATGAAAACAAAATCATGCCAATTGTACAGAGTGACTATCTCGAATACGGATGAACGTTGTTAAAGGCGGACAACCTTAATCCGCAATAGTGTTGTTGTTGTTTCACGGTAGAGGTTGATATTGTTATACAATGTGTGGGATGAATATGAAATGAATTACATGCTTGTTTAGATTTAAAAATATTTGTGTTTATTTATCTATGGTTCGTTTGAATGAAATTTAAGGAAATCCTATTATGGCTTTGCTTTTTTAGGTTACAAGACATAAGATTAAAGGGCACACATGCCAAGTATATACCTACTGTAGAGTGAAGACTGTAGCATAAAAATACCTAAACTAAATAACAATCTGAGTTCTGAATGCGTAAAGTTTTATTAATTGCCTATTAGGGCCGTCTTTAAAGAAGATGGGTATTTAAATGTACCTTTTGAGTTCTCACAAATTAGTGAGAATAACCGGGAAAATTATATTTAACCAACCAAATCGTAATTCAATAAATTGATTGATTGATATTGAAATTTAACGATTTTAAGCAATCGATCGCATTGAAACAAAACATTTCGGAAGTGTCGTGTCCACACAAGCGTTTTTTGGACTTCAACTATTATTTCAATTTGAAAAGAAAATCAAGGAAATCAAAAGCAGAGGTTCTGGCATAGCAAGTGGTTTCAACGAAAAGAGCGCTAAAATAAGTTTTTTTTATTAAAGCTTAAACAAAATAAAAAACGAAATAAATTAATTATCTTTCAAATAGACTAATACTCTACGTGTTTTTTGAAATTGTGTTTATAAACATTTATACAATAAATTTTATAAACATTGTACAATATTTTACATATTTTTATTTGTTTAATATAATTTCAATCTTATAATCTGCTTATAATTGCATATGAAAATTAAATTCGTTTGGCAGAAATTTTGCACAGCATGCGAAATGAACGAACAAACAAAAATTAATTTAACTTTTATTTGTTTTGTTTACAAATTCGACGACGACCAAAATGACATTTGATGCAAAAACACATTAACGTAAGCTCTACGCAACCTTTAAACGCAAATTTTCACGTTTAAATTAAGGCTGCGTAAGTAACGTTCGAAAGTTCGCTTAAGTTCGAAAAATTATAAATCACATTTTCCTGCGTAAGGGCATTTTGGAGGGTGCGTAGAGATAAGCAGACTCTACGGTGGGTTTATAAAAAAGGCTGTAAATATATAATGAACTCCGAATATAATGACGGTGAATGGACCGGGCTTAAATGGTCGCAATAGCCGAATGTCGCTTTAGCCGAAGGTCAGACAAATTATAAGAAAGCTTTGTACTTTACTATTAAAAGATTTCTTTATATTTCGTAGCTATTTTCGGATATATATTTTAAATTCTTGCAAAAAAAACGGACGCTATGTACGGAATCGTCGTTATAACCGAGGCCGCTATAAGCGAATTACACTGTCATTTTTAAGGATTGAAAAAAAAAGAAGATTATATGAGTTGCTTAATTTAGCAATTTCCATCAGCCACCCTGTTGCTAATACGGCTTATCTCCCTTATAAATGTAATGTGTCAGGTATCAATATTCAGTGGCAACTATACCAACCATACGCAATAAATGAAACAAATGCTAAACTGGCTAACAGATGTAGGAAGTAGGAAGCCCCATACATTTATTGTGTCAGAGTGGCATCTTTCATGGATTTACGTCGCCAACCTCGATGGAACAATAACCAAGAACTTTCCTGTCCTACTAGTATAGCAAGAGGTAGGATAAATTTGTCTTTTCCAATGTCGTTAACAAAAAACCTACGAAGTGGTCTTTTGTAATTTCATCGAAAATTTCTATTAAACGCATTATTTGCGGTTTGCTTTATATGCCAACAACATTGTAGGCTGTAAACAATCTGAAGGCCGTAAACAAAAGAAGAATGAAACATTATTACTATTTTGATTCAGAAACCACTGATCAGTAAGATCATTAAAAACAATTTTAAAATTAAATACCTGATCTGCCTTCACAAAATATAACACAGCCGTTATTTTGTTCCCATTCCAATTGTTTTTTTACACGACAAAACTTACTTTCAAAACATTTCATCCTTTCGGATATACTCGATGATACATGGGATCTGTTCATTTTGCACTTTTTATATTTTAACAGGCAAATATCACTTAAGCACTATTCACTTTGACCGAAATAAGAAAATCCATTTACAGAGAATTAAATTGATTGCACTTGCAATCAGCTGAAATCAATTGCACTAACTGAATTAAGGGCAACAAATTTGTTTTACACAGGGGAATTCATTCAGAAACCTTTTTCTCGCATGCATACTATATCTTATTTGCATGTGGGGTGTTAATTTTGTATAGCCTCGACATAAAGCTCGCCTACACTACATATCCCAATAGCAACCACCTGCCAACTTGTCCCATATATGTTTGGTGTGGAGAATGCGCGTTGCATCGATTGCATCAATATTTACTTCTCTACTGGACATATAAAACATGGATGCAGATTGATCTGTGGGCTGTATTTTTTTAATTAAGAAAAGCTGCTTTCTATTTATAGTTGAAAAAGAAAATAATTATTATCAACAAAACAGAAAGGTCAAATGAAGACCAAAAGGACATATGGATTTATTATAGGAAACAAAAAAAAGATACCAAGTATAAGAGTATTTGATAGGTAAATAATCGAGTGTCACGTTAAATGTAAAATGAAGCAAATGGAATTGATGCATCGTTTCTTTATTACAGGTTCTTATTTTTAATTTCCTTTTTTAGACTTTTATTTATGTATATAAATAATATAAATATTGCTAAATAAATTAAATGAAAAAAATACCTCAAATTAAATTATTTAATTTGTGTTATTAAACTTTTTCAACTTATTTAAGCGTTGAACGGTTAATAGCCAGTTTTACATTCAAGGAAGAATCCGGTAGCACCTCTGGAAAAATATTGTTTCGGTCTCGTTAGCTGTGTCTGAAATGGCACCGTTCGGTTCGACTTATATAAAATTATAATTAAATTATTATTATAAAACTTTACTCTCTCGGAAGTCTCACTGAAGTGGGACATAAGTTCAACTTTTTTTATGGATTTATATCCTATCGCATATTTATGAATTTATTTCGGTTTTAACATGTTTTCCCAGAGATGCCACGATGCCAGACTTTTAAGCGGGCCGCGGGATGCTTGCAGTTTGTCCAATGGTTCATTTAAGTTTGGACTGTTTAAAAGTTCTCTGAATTTAAAATTTGGTGTATTTCTTATTTTTATTTTCTTAATTTTTCGAATCTTAAACAAAAAGTTGTTTGAGAAAAAAAAAAGTTTAACTTCATAATATTTTTCTTCCTTTTCGTTAAAATTAACTTTAAATTGTTAATGACAATAATGTGTTAAGAATGTGGGCGCTATTTTTATGGTTACTTTGGACTTTTTATGATAGCATATTCCTCTTCTTACAAACTGTTGGAAAATAAATTATGGACTTATAGCCCACTTTGGACGGACATAGTTCCACAATCAAAGTGGGACACAAGTCCATTATTAACTTATGTTTCGTGGACTTATGACCCTTATAGTTTTTTGAAATACCTCTTTCAGGAAAGGCGACCTTCGAACATTCAATTTGTAGCACAACCAATAGTCCTCTTAACGTATCGCCGACCGAATGAAGGCAACACCGAAAAAAGCCGAAAGCGACACCAAAGGGCTCACATACCGGAAAACTTGGACAGGGGTTAAATTAGAGCGTAATCAAGTACTGACTTAATTTGTTATTGTTTTTCCTGTAAAATACACAACATTCAGTAATGTATTGTTCTGATGTATTTGCCTGATACACCTGATGATACATTCAGCAAAGGATTTTTCTCAAAAGAATTTCTGTCAAATTCCGTTAATGGCTGGAATTCGCAGACAATATTTATGTTCATCTGATTCAGTCGGCACTTTGGGCTCTGAGAAGTTGCCTTTTGTTGCATTTTGTTTGGGGGATATCATACAACTTTGTGAGCTGCAAGATCGTGCCTACGTAGGTTTAAAATTCTGTTGGTATTATTATTGAAGGGCTGAGTAGCTCTTTTGGATTGTCAATCTGTCCTAGACCAAGATTATTGTTTTTCCAATATGTGATATAAGTTTCGTGCGATCCCAGTTTTTTTATAGCCGAATTTACAGCCGATTTAGAAAAGAGACAAAAGGCCTTAGGTACTGTAAGGGAAGTTTCTGAACTTCTTCTGGACAGTTTATTAGGTACCTATATCGTTTTCCTCATGTCCGGAATACTAGTTTTTGGTATGCGGGAGTGATGAACCCAAGTCAGATTTAATTGATAGAGGTCGTCAAGGCCTTAGTAAGGGTGATGTATTTGCAGAGATCAATGTGTTTTACGAAACGAGTAAAAAGCACTAGGAAAATCAAGAACTTAGTTGATGAGTGAAAGAGGGGAATGAAGATCCCATCTGCGAGAAAGTATCTAAATCTATATTCATTGATAGAAATGAATCCATAATTGCAAAGTTCAGCAACTACATACAAATCAAACTTTCTAATACAATTACCATTAATTAACGCCGCAGTTGCAAATTTTGTCAGTGCTTGTTACCTATCATAGCATTCTTTGCTGAATTTTTTTTTGCAAAATAAAAACTTTTGAGATACGAACCTACTCGTACATATATACAATATAGTGAAAAGCGCAAAGAGGAAACTGCAACTGAACATTTATTTTCGCCTGCATCGGCCATCAGCAAGCTATTGGCACCCACCCTACGTATATGGTGTTGACTGGCTAAATAGCATCTGTACGTCTAACCCTAACCCATGGGCGATACCTAGTTGACAAATATGGTAGGTAGGTCACTTGGAATTTCCTTACTTTGCATAACTTGAATAACAGAATTCCGAGTTCCCACCAAGTGGGAACAACTAAAAAATAATCACAAAGAGCAATCTGAAAGCAGAACACAAACGTACTGACGGTATTTCGGATTCAGGTAGTACATGCATTCGATCGAAAGGGAAAGCACATAGAAGCAAAATCCTATACACAGAGAACTACTTGGGCTCTGAAAAAACTATTTCAAGGAAGCTTCTTCCTTCGTGGCATAGCCTAGTGACATACAAACTACAAAAAATAATTACATAAAATGAGTAGGCAAGTGAGAACATAATAGGAACTCTCACTCAGCCAACAAGGACCCCAGCCAAAGCAACGAGTCTTCAAACCAACCATCTCTACTCCCTGCAAAACGGAAAGTACAAGTTTAAAAGCTTTTCGATAAACTGTTTGGTTGCTGGTTGGTGGGGCTTTGTATTGCAATGCACAGCATTTCTCGGGGGTGACTGGTGGAAAGTAAAAGTTAGTTTTACCTCATCCGCATGGGGCTGGGAGCCCTCTTTTGTCAGGAACTTGCACTTTCGTTTCATATTGTTATGGATACACGCTCATTTGGTAGGTTCATATATAGCAAAGGGACACAAAAAATTCTATACAGCAATTTCATATGATACTTTTACCAATAATTGCAGATAATCGTGAGAAATTTGTGTAGATGTATTGAAATTGGTTGCTATAGCTTCGAGCACGTTTACGTGCAGCAGCAAAATGTGGGTCGAATGGTTTTGTTGGTCGATAGTTTTTATGCTGTGCTCACGTAATTTTTGGCCTGGAACTGCAGTTTTGAGTGCAATTACGGTATTAAATGAAGTGCTTTGGGTGTCTGAAGTACTTATATGCAAGCGTTTTCATACTGTTCTATCACTTAGATAGAACTAAACAAATATAAATGAATTCTAGAACCAGCATTGGTAATTGCGACACCAGGAGGATTGATTTTGTGTAGTAAAAGTGGTCTTAATGACAAAGAATTTAAGACGACGATCATGGTAGTGATATATTAATATATTGGTGACTACTGTTGCATAACATTTGTCACTAAAGTTTAATATAAAAGGTGTTTTTTTAGGGGTATAGAACTTTAAGTTGGAAACACTATTTTAACTGCCGGCAATTTTGTCGGCTGTCAAATGACTTATTTTAAATTTGGTTTGGCGTTTCAACATCAATAGACTGACGCCTGAACAACGCTTCCAAATTGTGCCAACTTATTTTGAAAATCATAGGTTAGGTTAGGTTAGGATGAAGTGGCCGGCTGCCGACACACACACACACTTGGACCATTATAAGTTCCCTTGTGATACCACATGAACCTAAAATTCAATTCTTCCTACTCGTTGAACCAATTAGAGCTTCTGATGAATGGAAGGAGATTAGGAATGTCTATGTTTTTTAGATCGTTCAGATCAGAGTTCAGAGTTTTCGTCTTTGCGAGAGAGCCGGACAAGTACAGAGGAGATACAGTGTGGTTTCTTCCTACACCTCGTCAAGACAGCTTCTGCAAAAATTGTTTGAAAATACGCCAAGCCTTGTTGCATGCCTGCCTATGAGACAGTGTCCTGTGATGACACCTATTGTAGCACTGATATGTTTCCTATCAAAGGAGATCAAGTATCTAGAGCGTTTTGGATCCAGCTTTGGCAAGATCTGCTTTGTTGCTAGACATGTCGAGCCGGTTGCCCATTTAAGATTTGTTCTATTGATAGCGTATATTGAAAATCATGGCTCTGTTTGAAATACGTATCGCGCATTACGTCAATTTTCATGAGCGAATTTTGTTTAGCGATGAAGCTCACTTTTGGTTGAATGCATGCATGGATACGTCAATAAATAATACTGCCATATTTGGAGTGATGATAGTCCTCAAGCGTATGTTGAGCGTGTGCTTTATGGGTTGGTGGAATAATTGGTCCGTATTCTTTCTTCTTTAAAAACAATGCTGGCCAGAACGTTACGGTCAATGGTGACCGATATAGAGCCATGATTACTGACTTTTTCGTTCATCAATTGAACAACCATGATGTGCATGGTTTCAACAAGACGGCGCAACATGTCACACAGCTCGTGCCACAATTAATTTATTAAAGAAAACGTTTTGTAACAGCATAGTTTCATGTTGCGGACCCGTTAATTGGCCTCCAAGATCGTCCGATTGATGATAGAACAAATTTATCTATACAACTTAGGTTGTAACGATATTATGTCAAATGGAGAAAATATTAACTGAAGCTATGTTCAGGCGATTGCCAGATTCGCAAATATTGTCAGGTCTACAAATGATCTGGTAATGAGCTGCAAATGATCTGACAATAGCGAACTACCTTACAATACCAAATTGCCAGTTCATACGGTTGCCATGGTTTGTCCCAAATTCTGAAAATTTCATTAGCAGATGGTGTGCTGCAAATAATTTTTCTGACAACGTTGTCAGGTAGAAAATTGCCAGTCCACACGGTTGCCAGATGTTGGCTTACCTACGAAATATATGCAATTCCGTTTGCAGGCATTGTCAGACAAATTAGAATTTTTTTTTTTTTTTTTGGTGGTGAAGTCTTGTTGAGAACCACGGAAAAAGATTGTAAATGGAACAAAAAGATGCGATTGCGATTGTTTTGATTGTGTACGTATTTGAGAGCATCGAGAAGGATGAATTGCTACATAAACGTCGGCGTGTTTAAGGATAGGGTCAGGGTGGACCGATTAAGAGCAAAATTGCTTGTGGAATTGAGAGCTGAGGAGCCAGAATTGTATAGCAATTGTTTGCGTATGGATCGAAATTCGATTATCGTCTAGCTTGGGTGATTCCGCATATCCAAAAGCAAGACACGAATATGGGGGCGAGCATTTCAGCAGAGACTGAGCGGCTTGTGTTGACTCTACGATACCTAGCTACCGGGGAACATTTTCGGTCCCTGCAATATCTGTTCCGCATTCCTGCGATAACGATCTCGTCTATCATGCCAGATGTTCTGGGTTTAATCTACAAATTATAACTAAAACAAAAGGTGAAAGGATCATGAATTTTCAGGATCATTTTATAAGTATATCATTAAAAAAGGAAATGTTTATAAACTTCCCTATATCCTATTCGTTGTTATATTGACTTCTTCGTCCACGTACATATTTTAATTCACATATTTTGCACCAATCTACATAAAAATGCAAAGAAAATAACACTGAAACTTCTTTTGTTCGTTCAAATTATGAAATTATGGCAGATATTTGGGACAATTTTTTCGTTTGTAGGGCTGATAATATTGTCAGATCTGGCAATCGTCTAAACAGAGCTTAAAAAATGACTTTGTCAGATTTACAAAACCTAATTTTCAGGTTAATAAATCGATATTGTATCAATAGTTGAATTAACAAAGTTTTTGTTATATCCATAAAAACAGATTTGAAAATCACTTTTGTTAATGTTTGTAAAATTGACAAAACTTATGCAAAACGTGATGCGGCATATGGAAACACCAATTATCAGCCTCCGTTGCTTGTATGATCGGTCTTGCCTCCACATCGATAAAGCCTGAAAACATAATGCGATTTGATAAATCGTTTCTGATTCACAGGGCAATAAAATGTCTTCAGTTTCGCACACTTACCGATATAAAACAACAATAACAATCATTCTAATCAATTTTATTGAAATTTGTGATAGCCTAAGGCGCAAATTACATAGGTACTTAAATATAATGGGCCTTACCAATAAACATTTTTAACCTTCACACTAAATATTTCCTAGGTCACAATATGCAATTTTGTATGGAAAATTTCGCCATTGTGAGTTCGAAAAACTTAGCCTGGACACTAAAAATGATTATTGGTATCGCGGAATTACTATTATATTTACTAAGCGTGGGGTCCCAGTTTCGAATCACGAAAAAAAAAAAACAAATTCCAACTAGTGCTTTTTTTTTCCAACCGCCTCTTGCGAACGTCTGACAAACATTGGTTGTGAGAAGCTAGGCCTAGGGTCTTTTTGTTTCAGAAAAAACAAAGCCTTAGCTATTTGACGTATGCTTTGTGCAATGCCCACAACAATGGTTAAAAATATGTGTGTTAAATTCGGTAACCCTAAGGTGTTTACAAAACACCTCAAAACAAAAAAAAAATAATGATAATAGCAGTAGACCGAACAAAATTTCGGCACACAAAAATAATTCACTCAGTACATTACAACTGTGGGTTTGTATGGTGAGTTGATTGCGTACCCTATCTAAAACGCACTCTTGCTTAATCAAGTAAGTAAATAACTTAAAATATCTTGCATGTTCATTTCTTCTCTTACGACTTCCTCAAAATTGAAAAAGGTTTCCGTATGTTCACCAGAATAAAAATGTGCTTCGACTCCATCCCACCAGACCACCAGCTCATTCTTTATCTTTGCAGTGTTAATACTTACGCGAACAGGTCCGTGTAAGACCCCAACCTCTTGCAACCAATCGTTGGAAGGGTCCTTCAATTCAATGAGCCATAATCTCTTATGTCTGTCATTTGTTCTACAGAGGTGGTGCAGTGGAAATACCCTTAAGATGTGATTTGTTTTTTTTTTATCCGAAGGCTGAACCCGAGATCGTTCGCTCAGTAGTCTAACACGAACCCACCGCGCCGCAGTCATCCACTGTCAGTAAGTGCAACTTAAGTTGAAGAAAATGGTGACAAATTTTTTTGGCTCATAAAACCTTTCACCCAGTTATACTCACTGAGAAAGTGCAACTGTCAACCAAACAAATCAGACATGTCAACATTTCCAAACAAAGTTTTTTTCTGCGCCCTAATTTCTGTAATCAGATATTTACAATCAAATCACATATCCACCAATCGCTTTCGCATGCAGGTATCTCTCTATTGACGGTTGTGGATTGCGCGATAAATATAAACGCTCCGATCATGCGCAAGCATATGGAACGCATAAACTTGACGATGATAAGATCTCCAATTAAAATACCACCCATTTGGGTGGCAAACGCCAACGCAACAAACAACTGAATACGTACTGCTACTGCATTGCAGCATTTTGCAATCACTCGAGTTTACAATACAATTTGATTACCAGATGGCTGTGGCAACTGCAATACTACCATATTATCAGCGGATACACCAATGGTGTTGTTTGCATTATTTTTCTCCTCATTATTTTTTTTTTTTTTTGTTATTAGTTTAACTTGATATGTACTCGTATGTGGCCAACAGCTAGTGGCCCAATTAGGCCACAAAGCGTATTGTAATTGCGTAAATAAGTCATTGAGGCGTACGGATAGAAAAAAAGAAAGAAACAAACTTAAATTACGCAATCGATCTTAGTATGAGGATATGAAACCGAATGAGAATACCTTTTAAAAGCGACTTCTAAAGAAATATATCTTTGCTTTACAATCTTATTCAATCTAATAAGGTAATGTGTCGAGAGAGACGTAATACATCCATTCGTACGTAAGGTGTAACTAGATTTAAACGAAATGTTGGCATTCCTAAATAAGGACAACAAGACTGCCTTACGGTGTTCATTTTTCACATTCATCGCTTACTTTCAAATCTACTTTGATGTTGCGTACTTATTTGAACCGATTTGTTTTAATACGATTTGTTAATCGTTACCATATAAATTCAGAGAAGATCGGCTTTCCTTAGTTGATGAAACCGGATGTGTGAAATATTCGATATTTTATGTAGGCAATGGCTTCCATTCCATAGGAAAGTAAGTGACACGATGTCAAGGAAAATAACACATTTTCAAATAATCAATTTTGTCCTCTGTATGTATCTTGTGTCAACAAAAATTTCGAGCCTATTAGACCTAGAGGGGTGTATATTGAAATTTGGTAGATCTTTTACGGCCATATTATTCACTCCCTTTTATCCGGGTTAAAGTTTACACCCGGATTTAAGTGAGTTTAACCCAGAAAAAAAAACCCAAGTCCATAACATTCAGTCGTTAAACCAAAACATAAACCCAGTGTTTTAAACTTGAGAGCGGTTAATCCGATTAAATTTAAACTGCTCTCCGGAGACCAGTTTAAGTACTTTAACTCGGGTTAAAACTCAATATCATAATATTCACTGTTTTTTGTTTAGGTTACATTTTTGACATTTCTTTGCTCGCAGGAGGCAAGAAATAAGAAAGTGAAATAAAATAAATACCAACATGCTGTTTTGTTGGTCACGCGTATTCACAGA
The DNA here is from genome assembly GCA_949126925.1 of Cheilosia vernalis. Classification (NCBI taxonomy): domain Eukaryota; kingdom Metazoa; phylum Arthropoda; class Insecta; order Diptera; family Syrphidae; genus Cheilosia; species Cheilosia vernalis. The sequence continues at coordinate 39,660,916 of OX421358.1, read as the reverse complement.
CGGGGACTGAAATTACAAAAACAACAATGTAAACAAATGGGTTTTGGTGGGATAGACGTACGATATCCATCTCTTTTAATCATTCATCTCTGTCTTTCTCCTTTTATTTTACTTAAAGTTAAAAGGAAATGAAAAAAACACTATTGGCACATAACAAATAAAAAATCTAATAAAATGTGACAAACAATAAAAAACAAATGTCATTATAACGGGTGATTTTTTAGCTGGTTTGGTTTTGGCAACACTGGTTTTGACAGCTGACGTGTGTTTAGTACCTTGTGTCACTGTCAAACAGCTTCAGTTTGGTTTGCAATTTAACCATGGATCGTCTTACAAATGAACAACGCTTGAAAATTATTGAATTTTACTATCAAAATTCGTGCTCGGTTCGAAATGTTCATTTTCGCTTTTTTTATCGAAAAATTGTGTTCAGCGATGAGGCTCATTTTTGGTTGAATGGGTACGTAAATAAGCAAAATTGCCGCATTTGGAGTGAAGATCAGCCAGAAGCATTGCAACAGCTACCAATGCATCCCGAAAAAGCCACTGTTTGGTGCGGTTTATGGGCCGGCGGCATTATTGGGCCATATTTCTTCAAAGATGATGCGAATCGCAGCGTTACTGTCAATGGTGAACGCTACCGAGCGATAATAACAAACTTTTTTTTGCCAGAAATGGAAGTTCTTGACTTGCATGATATGTGGTTTCAACAAGACGGTGCCACATGCCACACAGCACGCGAAACAATGGCGCAATTGCGAGGCGAGTTTGGTGAACAGTTAATTTCACGTTTCGGGCCGGTCAATTGGCCGCCTAGATCGTGCGATTTGACACCATTAGATTATTTTTTGTGAGGGTATGTCAAGGCTAATGTGTATATGGACAAGCCCGCTTCGATTGACGCACTGGAAGCCAACATCCATGCATTCATTCGTGAGATACCGGCCGATATGTGTGAAAGAGTATGCCAAAATTGGACTCAGCGGATGGGCTACCTGAGACGCAGAAAGAAATTATCTTTAAACATTAAATTGCAGGGTTCAAACTATCGATTCAAATAAATATTTCATTCATTTTTTCGAATTTTTTGTGTTTTTTTTTTTTTAAAAAGTTCTAAACCTCTTAAAAAATCACCCGTTACTATGTGAATTTTGGCATTACGCAGGTTTAAAACGGATCCATCTTTCAACCAGCGGGTTTAATGCATGTTTTTCAGTGAATAATATGGACATAGGTTTAAATTATCGGGTTTAAAAAATGCGGATTAATGGTCGGGTGTAAAATTAACTTAAGCTTGAGTTACACCCGAAGTGAATAATATAATAAGATGCAGGAATATAGGGGCTGAAAATGTTCTAGTTTAATTTTAAACAAAATAAAATTCTTTTCATGTTTCATTTATGCAAAATGGGGTTCGGCAATACGAATTTTATGTTTCAGAAACAATATCGTCAATTCCTCTTACATAATCTTGCAATCGGATAACATGAAGCAAATGTTGTATCGCGAAAACGACTTCCTCCAGCCGGCATAGATTTTCAATGTTGATGGAAGGCTATCATAGCGATATTGTCAGGAGATTATTGAGCTACGGAATAAGTGCCCTAAAGACAAATATCCGGTTACAAACTCCTAACATATCTTCTGCTTCGCTGATAATGTTCATGACAAACAAATGATTACCAAAACAAATGTGCCGAGCAAAGCAATTTGGCAGGTCAGGGTTATAATAAGCACAGCAACCAGATGGTAATTCTAATTGTATTCGACATTTAAAAAGCCTAGCTCCAGATAGGACCTTTGAATAAGTAGTGTTAGACGAAATGAACACCGCAGAAGTAAGTCAAAAGAAGATCAATTCGTAGAGCTTATACTACAAAGTTAAAACTCTTAGGTAATCATGCCTCTAAACTTCTTATTCATAGACCGCATACCCTAATAATCATTAGTCGAAATCAAAATGAACAAGACAATAAACTTTAATTGACATTCATTAACTGTTTGGAAATCTCAAATCTCTATTTGTTATGTTGACATATGAAAACAAATTGGAACAAACGAATGAGCACTAGAACAAGTCATTGTTCTCCCAAAAAGGAATACACACACAACACAATACGTACATAACCCAACCCACACCCGATAAGATACTGTGACAATGAAATTTTATCGCGATGTTATCGAAACGGCAAAGAGTTGCTTACATTGTCATTTTGCGATTATGAGAATTTTATCTCTAAGGGGCATACACTATGTTGAAATACAAACAACGCGACGGATATTCCATAGAAGTTGGGGTTTACTTTAACAATGTAGGTGAGCCCAACAATTAAGTTTCCAAAACTTCAAAGTGGAAACCGTAAATCGCTTTTAATCACCTTTACATTCACTGAATTGGTCAGAAAAACACTGACAGACGGTAAAATAGACAAATAAATATGACAATATCAAAAATTTTGGTTTTAAATATAACCACTTCAGGGGACGTGACATTTTTATTTTAAATTGTTTGTCGTTGTAGTATACTCTTAATTGTAATTTTACTATGTGCACCGCGCGGCATTCCGATGTTTCAATACTTTAGTAGCAGAAAAAGTAGAATGCTTTCTAATTTTGGAAAATAAAACAGTTTCAGATTAAATTGAAAAATAATGAAGTGCGAAATAGTTAAATTTGAGTTTAAGAAAAGGTAGGAATACAAAAAAAAAAAAAAAACAATATATTCTAACTTCTATCATTCACATAAAATTAAATGTTATCAATATTTTTTAATAAATAGCATGTTACATGAATATGTAATTTATATAATGCTAGAAATATCATAAGCTCTCTATACCGATTTAGTACACCAATTTCTCTTAGAAAATAAAATAGTTCCATACGAACTTCAAACGTTATTTTTTTATAAAGTTGTATCTCCGTAACATACCTACATGCAAATATGTTCACTTTATTAATTATTATTTCGCTGTAAATAAACTAGAATATCAGTACAACAAATTTGAGGCGAAAACATATTCAAATTTTCAAATCCGTTTCTTATTATTATCACCATTTCTTTGAAAACGAAACGCGTATAAGCCAACTTAAAAAAACCGTCAACCTATTTAATTATGATCCGATCGGGGTAAGGCAATCTTACAATATTATAAATAAAATATTAGTATCGTTCGCCTTATCCACTAGAAATGAGATTCTCTAAAGTGCGTCAACCATGAAGGCATCTGATTGCTTAACAATGAGTACAAGATCATGCATGTTGTAGACCCGGTCACTACTGATGCAATTGTAACACAAAACGTTCTGAAGGAGTCCAGCATCGATACCCGCCAGTTAATCGATTTGAAGAAAGCAACGAACAAGGCGACACTATTTACAGGGACTAGATCAATAGAGCCACGACTAATTTCGGTGTCGTCCATGCTGTCGTCATTTTGTTCAGAATGATGATAGAAACCGCTCGCTGCTCCTTTAATTTCGCAAGGACTTTCAAGGTTTATTGTCACGCGACTTCTTTAACACTTCCTCAGGAAGTGACAGTTTATGACATAGACAAACTAGCCCATTAGGTTATACAACTCCCGCTGAATATAAATAACTAGTTAACATTCCAAGTGTAAGGCACTCATGCAGAAAACACAAAAACTGTATTTGCTCATAGGCAGCAAACATCTAATTAAATTAAACTAAATAAAAAGACAGATCAAAAATAGCTTTTTCAAGACTGTTAACCTTGGATTGGATTTTTCTTAACGCAGCCACAAACGTGTATAAAATAAGTGCAAAAAACAGAATGCAGTATATACCTAGTAAATTACACATTTTATAAAGTAAATATAACATCAAGTATTCATTGATACGGCACTTAGAGCTTAAGTCAATCAACCGATCATCTGCAGGCTATTAATCTGCTGTTTTTCCGCTTAAGAGAATTATTCGACTTTGTTCATTCCCCTTTCTTCGCTTAATTCAATAGAGAAAGTGGAAGACGAACAAACAGATTGACTTGAGTTGAACTAGAAGAAGATAGATGAAGGGTCAACTAGTTTAAATGGATACAAGTGGAATGCTGCTTTGCTTTCAAAAATTGTTCAGAAGTTAATTTAACTTTAGAGTTCAAATTTATTCGGGTAGCGAGAATAAATAAAATAAATAAATAGTTGTCGCAACAGGTCCGTGGGGACCCTAGGCCTAGCTTCTCACCACCATTCGCTTTGTGTGAGTTCTTATTTTTGGAAAGAGTGGAAGGGATCTACAATTTTATGCCGAGTCCAAACACCTAATTAAGGAGCTCTTTCGAGAATTGAACCTGGGACCACTAGCTTAGTAGTACAACACACTAACTACTAAGCCACGGCATGACACTAGCGAGAATATATAATGTAAATAAACGAAATAAATTAACTATATGCTTGTACTAAGATTTCACATTAATTACAACATACTTTAGATTTATTGCACATACAACTTCACCAAAAATACAACTCAATGTGCCAATTGCTTGTTGACAGAATAAACTATGAAAACTGCTACCGTGTACCTATCCAATTCCGAAAATATAACATTTTAGAAACATACAAGCAACAGTTGATAAAAAAATAAAATAAAATTTATTTACAATAAGTACGTTAAATACTACAGTAACACTTTGTGGTATTAGCAATTTGAAGCACACTACCTTCTCTCGCTTTGCAAACCAGACTTAAATGAAATCGTTAGTGGCCAAATTAACTATTCGCATGCTTGACTGAGGCAGGTAATGAAAGTATGTAGCTTAATTGGCGTAACATATTTGCGGTGATGTCAATTATGGTAATTTATGGACAGAGCACGTGTTGAAAAACGAATTCAATAAAAGGGTATAGCCTTACTAGAAGAACACAGCAAACGGTTAAAAATCAAGAACCATCAGGACTGAGAATAATCAAAATGTCAGCCGACCCGACCAATATAATGTGACTCAAGATTACATACAAACTTAACATAGTAGCCATAGTACAATATAATAGGTTTTTTCACACCGAGCCAAAAACTCCTTGATGCATTCACACCGACCACCAATTAGTTTTCGTTTGACGTTTCAATCAGCTGTGAGACACTAGTCGTTAAACTGAAATATTTATGGGAAAGTTTTCGCGAAAACCGGGTTTTCGGCTAGGTGTGAAAAGGCTAAAAGAAGCACAATTTCCAAATCCGTTCAACGACTACACTGATGTTTTTTACGAGCTGTCTGTAAACAGTTTTTATGAAGTGCCAAGATCAGTTTTTTTTCAATCCAATCTTATATAATTTAATTTCAGGAAACTTAAAAGCAATAGATAAAAAAAGCCACGACTTTTTTTTATATTAAAAACAGCAAACCTCACCACGTTTCTCACTGCCAATGGTTGCCCCTGCCGTCCAATAATTGTTAGTTTTATGGTAGAGGCCCTAGCCAATGGAGTCCTGACCTGTTAGCCACTAAATCGTCTGCGTACGCTAAATCATTTCTGAGCGCTAATATTAAACAAGATCGGAGAATTCACTGTTCCCTGTTGTAATGCGTTTTTGTATTTCAAAAACCATGTTCGAAGTCCCATTGCCAGCTTTGACAACGAACTTCTTTCACATTAGCATGTCATAAATCATATACAGCAAACGTTTTTGAACGCCCATTCTGGTCAACTTGTGAAAAAGCCCCTCTAACCATACGGTATCGAAGACCTTCTCAAAGTCGACCAGCAGGCACCCGTCCATTGATTCTTAGTCTCATTCCATTGAATTTTTCGACGCGGCATGAAACTGGTTGTCCGGAATGGTCTTATTTTCTTCAACCCATATTAAAAGAGCTGTCAATAATCTGCTTACATTTGGGATCAAACTTATTTACCGAAGATTAACAGGATTGGTCCTATCTTTATCCTTTTCGGAATAGGGTGTACCACCGCTTATTTCCACTTTGCCGGATAATATACATTATTGAGCATTTAACCATTATCAGTATTATTGAAGGTTTAAAAACGCAGCTCAACTAAGCACAGCTATGTTTATATTTACATAATAACTTACCTAATTCAGTCTTTCTGTAAGCTTCCTGTTTCTCTAGAGCAATTTTTAAGGCTTTTGATAATATATCCTCAGTCTTTTCCTGTAACGAAAAAGATGTATATTGTGATAAAATTCGAAGAAATTTTGATTTAATATAATATCTATATTTATGTTTATTTATAAGACAAAATTTAACAAGCAAACTAACAGTACCAAGACTGCTTTCTATAAAGGGTGACACAAAAATAACGTTCGCATTTGAATATTTTACAATTCTTCATTTAAATTTTTTTTTTATAAAATTTGTTGCCAAACAAGATTATAGTAATTCAATATAAAAGAAGATCCAAAAGAACAACGAACATACCCAACAAATGGTCAAGTCAAAAATATAACAACACAACATTTCACGTTTTTGGCGGGAGGAGTAATCTATTTTCATGTTACCGAAAAACCACATTGGGTGGATGACGTTGCACTAGAGAAAGTGCAGTTTACAGTCTAGAAACATAAACAAGGAGATTTTTGACCAGATGTTCTCATATAGAAATCTTATAATAGACTAGCTGACCCCCCCGAACTTCGTTCCGCCCAAATTTGTTAATGTAATGAAAGTAATAATTTCGACCATGCCCAATGCACATGCTATTTTATGTAGACGCTTAAATACCAATGGCAAGCCGTTCTGAATAAGCGGAATCCGCAGAGGTTTGCAAAGTGCTTTATTTGGACAATGTCCATTATAATTTTAATTATGTAACTTAAGAAATATCGCTTGATTTTATTTTTAAATGGGAGGTGCCACAAATCGTTTTCCTATACCGCTTATGTTTTGCAAAGTACCACCTATAGTGTGGTATCCTATCCTTCAGCGCCACCTATCGGGTCCAGAACCCAAGTAAAAGTTGATGGTTATAGTGTCCTACATTTCAGACATATTTCCGTAACAGTATAACAGTCCGTGGTACTAATAATATTTTCATCGTCCAGACTACATTTTTCCAGCTCTCAATGGAAAAATTTCCATACAAAATTGTATATTGTGACCTAGGAAATATTTAGTGTGAAGGTTAAAAATGATTATTAGTAAGTCCCAGTGTGTAATGTATTTGGGAATGACTTGTGACTGTTAAATTGGTTTTCATGTGTTTGTAAGTTGGTTCGCACGAAACAGAAAATGTGAAATAAAAATACTGATACCATTTTCAAATCTTCCCATGAATCATGTTTGTAATTATGACATCATGCAGGTCTACATCGGTTTCGGGATCTGGAACCTCGGCACATATGATGTCATCATCTTGGTCTGGTTGCATTCTTTCGACTAACCAAATGAGAATGTAAGCATGAGGCAAGCCTCTTTTTTGCCATTCAATCGAATACATCCAACATCGAGTATAACCAAAGACACGATGCTTAACAATATAGTTCATCAGCGACCGAAGAATTATTTGTAACTTTAACAGCCATGAAGAAAACTTACCGCATCTATCAACTTGGTTGGTAAATTGTAAGCATTTTCCCTTCTCTCTCTACACCGGTACCGAAGGCGTTATGGGTACCTTTAAGTTGCGCTCCCCATAACCCTATTCACTAATGAGCAGAAACCCACGATTGTTACTCGCTCATTTTTTGTAACAACCCCTAAGTGCAAACTCAAAACGCTCCACAACTCCTGTTGCGTGTCATCATTGTCCACGTCATCTTAATCACCCCTACATTTCAACTTACTCACACATACTTATGCAAGGATCCTGAAAATACATGTTAAACAAAAATGATGGATTCAAAAAAAACGAAATAAATCAAAGTATCTACTCCATTTCAAAAAGTTACTTAATGTAACATAGTAAACATAAACAAACTTATTAGGTAGGTTATATTTAAAAAAAAAATTCTAAATTGTTGACAACAACAATTTGCTTGGAAAATAATTAAAATAACTGACAACAACAATTGCTTTGAAAATTTAAAATATATATTTTTTTGTATTTGAAGTGTCACTACTCGATTTCTATCCAGTTTATTTTTTTTCAAAGTGCTTTTCCCCATGAAAAACGAAATGTGTGCCGGAGGTACCACGCCCCTTTGTACAATCCCGCCCATATTTGCAGCAGCACTTAAAAAATGCACACCAAACCGACGTACCAAATTTTGTGCAAATACCGTTATCAGGAGCAGAAATAATTGATTTTTAATTTGTGGTTTGTATGGAAGGTACCACGCCCCATTGTCCAATTGGACCGAATTGTAAATCTAAACCACCCGGGGCGCAACCCAAACGCATACAAAAAAATTTATGCAAATCGGTCCAGCCGTTTAGGAGGAGTTCAGTGACAACACACGTACGCTAGAATTATATATATAAGATTATGAAGTTGGAGATTTTTTGAATGGTCAAATTATTTAGAAAAAAAGTTCGAACTCCATCTGGATCCAGAGCACATGATTTTTGGGTGCCCAAATTTGTTGGATGGTACGATTTGAAGGGACAACCAATAATTCTCAATTAAGAAAAATTATAGAAAAATCTACTGAGGCTGTATGATACCGCTTTTGATATCTGCTGGCGAACGTCCGACAAACCATCCGAATATTTACTATTCCGTAGGGACGGATTCAACTGGGATAATGGTAAAAACAACGTCGTCTATTATCAGTAGTCAGTTTTAGAACGACAACCATATTACTTCCAATTCCTATGTTTACAAAACTTTCTCAAGGAAATGTCAAATTCAATTGCGAGTTGTTAGAATCGAACTTAAGTTTCGTCTAAGCAATGCAAACAGTGTGATGTTGACAAACATTTAAATAATAAATTAATAGAAAACTTTTTTTTACTACAATATGACCGAAAGTACCTTTAGTTTATATTACGACCGGTTTTAATCTTAACAAAAATCCCAGCAATACCCCGAATGGTAAAATAAAAAAACGCAAGAAATAGTCTCGAATTCAAATAGTTAACATCTGGAACGACTAGGAGCATAAAAGGTATAGACAGGAAACGGCAGATTACTATACAATTAAATGTCTTGTGTTACAAGTTACAACATACACCATTTCTTATTTAACGGGCTCCCGACCCTTAAGGAGTCTCGACACTGCAGCGTCAACGGGAACGTTGCTTCCACAAACCAAATTAAGAGGCGAAAGTAGGTACAAAAAATCACATTTTTTTCTCTGATAAATTATTACTGGAGCGATTGAATTGAAACTGAATGCATTTGAAAAACGTCGGAGAAGGTTTTTTAAAAAAAAAAAAAACATTTCAGTTATATTTTTTTCAAAGAATTCACAGAGGTGTTTGGGAAAATTTGCATAAAATTATTTACTTTTGGCCAAACCATGACAAGACGGAGAACGATACATCGGAGATAACTAAATCAGCTAATAGGTAATATCCAAAACACCAGTATCGTCAAGACATATCTTGAAATTTTACACTAGTGCGAAAAATACAAGTGTTTAACTATTAATAATTCACTTAAAATACAGGCCACCAATTTCAAATACGTAATTGGTGTCCAACAAACGATCGAACTTCTTGCATAATAAATGTGACGACAGAAAAATAAAACCTCTTATATTACAAGTTTTACCTTTTCCTCGCTCAATTAATACTTTGCCGTTTAATTCGTTTAGCTGAGTCCACTTTCTTAAAGTTATTTCTATTAGTTCCGCAGAGTGGAACGCACTTATAAACACTTTTTATTAGACCAGCTAATGCAGATATTATGTTGTCGGCTATTTGTTAGGAAGAGTTCAGTCATTGAACATAGCTACTGGGTAGCAGGCTGCAATGCTTTTAATTGCATTTTAAAATTGTAACAACGAACCAGCTGCTATCGCTAACGCAGACGACGACGACGACAACCGACGTCGCAACAACCGGGTGGTCTGCCTCTTTCAGTGGGCTTGTTCTAGTTTCTTAGTTCGCTGATTTTTGTTATATCCAGTAGCACGCACTGACATGACTGACGTTTGGCTGGGGACAGCAGTCGCAAGGAATTTCATAATGGAAACGTAAAAAGACATTGGTGGCGATACGATGTGGAAAAAATAAAACAGAAACATGATAATAAATGCAAGAAAAGAAAACAAAGCAGAAAGCACATGTGCGCCGTGGACAAGAAAATTTATTTTTGTTTAGTCTCTTGCGATTTGTTTTGATACGTGATATGGTGATAGATAAGACAGACATTTTTGATTGCAATAATACAGGAAGTTGTTAAAATGTGTGAAATTTGCATGCCTTGACGTACTTTTCGGTTATGATGAGTCGAAAGGAGTGACACAGTGGACTTCTTTAAAAATTGACTCAAATTCGTAATAATTTGTATACGTAATTTCATGGAGGGTGTTCAACGCTCTGATTGCTGATGATGGGAGCGATAGAAAACGTACAGAAAGTTTTAGTAGCTTAAGGTTCAGTTATTGTGAATTTTTGTGGAAATTGAAAGGGATCGGGGAATGTGATATGAAAATCTATTAAAAGGCAACATTTGTTGTTGCGAATTAAGTCAAAAACTATATTTGACGTTCAATTTATAGGTAAGAGGCAGTGCTCTCCCGCATTCTCGCAAATATCGAAGGATATGGTTAGCGAGGCTAATTCAACAGTCAAGAGAAGTGAGCTTATTTGTACTCTATGCTGTCATAGCCTGGGTGGGTGCACTGAAAATAGAGGTGATGCGAAAAAAAACAGAGTATGCACTGAGAAGAATAAGCTGATTTAGTACATTCTCTGATAAAGCAGAATTATTTATGTTGTACACTAAAGACTTTTTTTTAAATAACACAAAGTTACCATTCAACTGAAACCTTATCTTATATATAAATAAGCGAAGGCAAATAGTTAGAAACCACTTTAACTGCCTTAATCAGAACATATTCGCTTGATTTTTTTTTTGTTGAGAAGATTGTTCAGGAATGCAATGTTATCTGCAATTTGTTTTCCAATATGTTGTGTCACCAAATTGATACACTGTTAAAAATATGTGGATGTTTTTTAATAAATCCGCAGTATTACAGGTCTATGCAATACAAGAAAAATTAGTTTTCCATATTTCCAATTTATTAAACTTTTTCTTCAAAATTTTTATATTCAAATTTAATAATGCTTCATTCAAATGCTCATTTTAGTACGAACTATCTGAACCTTAATATCGAAAGATTAAAATCCAATATTTTTGTTCTGCAATGTTACCCGGTCTATATTAAGATAAAATTTCAATCAAGAACTTATTACAATTAAGTTATAGTTGACCTCAAATATAACATCTGCTCTAATTGCATTTTAATACAAACTTATTAAAGCCATCAGTTTTAATACATTTTTATTTTAATACAGGACCCAAACCAAAGCGATTAGATTTAAATATATCGGTATACCGTATACAACTTTTGAACCCAAATATATTATTTTGTCGCGGAGATGTTTCTAGTGAATTTGCTTTTGGTCGAGCGGTCTAGAGATTCTAGTTTATTGCGTCGGAAATATAGCTAATACATAAAAAAAAGTAAGTAACGGCCTGAATAATTAATAAGAGTTCATGAGTTCTGCTTTCTGTCTTTAAGGTCTACAAAATAGTACCAACCTACTACACTCTATAAGATTATTTTCAAAGGAAATAAACGAACACTGGGATTTGGCTAAGCTTGACATTTTTCTATATGTATATGTAATATTTAAAACTACTACAAATTAGCATTAAAATAATGTATTTTAGGTGTTGAAAATTATTCCGTAGATCTAAAGGATCATTCAAATATAATAGGATTGTATTATCTTTTAATATTCCATGGGTATATAAAAGGCAAAAGAAGAATTGAATTTCAGGCAGAAATATTGTATTTTAATATGCAGTTTATTCAATTCGAATACAAATATTTACTAAAATCGTATAGTTTTTCAATACAATGGTTTAATTTAAATACTTTTGCATTGCAGCCCATCTCCATCTAACGGGTGAATTTTTAAGAGGTTTAGAACTTTTTTTTAAAAAAAAAACACAAATTCGAAAAAATGAATGAAATATTTATTTGAATCGATAGTTTGAACCTTGCAATTTAATGTTTAAAGATAATTTCATGCAAATGTTGAACGCGGCTGCGTCTCAGGTAGCCCATCGGCTGAGTCCAATTTTGGCATACTCTTTCACACATATCGGCCGGTATCTCACGAATGAATGCATGGATGTTGGCTTCCAGAGCGTCAATCGAAGCGGGCTTGTCCCTATACACATTAGCCTTGACATACCCCCACAAAAAATAATCTAATGGTGTCAAATCGCACGATCTAGGCGGCCAATTGACCGGCCCGAAACGTGAAATTAACTGTTCACCAAACTCGCCTCGCAATTGCGCCATTGTTTCGCGTGCTGTGTGGCATGTGGCACCGTCTTGTTGAAACCACATATCATGCAAGTCAAGAACTTCCATTTCGGGCAAAAAAAAGTTTGTTATCATCGCTGTAACAAAGGCCTAACTGCTGGGAACGGCGCCGAATCGACATTTCGCGGTCTTCTGTCACACTAGCTGATACGGCCGCAATATTTTCTTCACTACGCACAGTACGTAAACGTGTTGGTGGTTTAATGTCCAACAAAGTAAATTTGGTGCGAAATTTGGTCACAATCTTCCGAATAGACTGCTCAGAAGGTCGAGAATGCCGATCATAAAATGGAAGCAGCGCGCGATGAACATTTCGAACCGAGCACGAATTTTGATAGTAAAATTCAATAATTTGCAAGCGTTGTTCATTTGTAAGACGATCCATGGTTAAATTGCAAACCAAACTGAAGCTGTTTGACAGTGACACAAGGTACTAAACACACGTCAGCTGTCAAAACCAGTGTTGCCAAAACCAAACCAGCTAAAAAATCACCCGTTATATTAAAAATTTATATTTCGGAGTATTTTGTAATAGCAGACATTATTTGAAATATGTAATAAGTCTTTCATTATTTGTTTAACTTGAATATATGCAAAATACAGTATTTTAATATTTTTTCGGCACAAAGAATATTAAATTTAACGAGAGTATTTTTAATTTTTATGTATTTCTACCACTGGGCGAACTCTCGTCATCTTAGACGTCGTAGACGTATCGACAAGAGGAATCTAGAGCCATACCATAGCAACACAGGAAGTACAATTTTCTAGATCGGTTAAGTTATAATATATGGTGCAATTGGTGCAGCTGCATAAAGTACAACAATTGCACATTTTTAAATTGTACACTAACGACTTTTTATACAAGCTAATTATGCGAAAAATCCAGTAAGCTGAATGATTAAATCAGTTTCAACTTGAAGTTGTTCTGTTGATGAAGAATTAGTAACGATTAGTAATGATTGGTGAAACAGATAAAACTCTCCCATACTTACGACCTCGTGTCACTCTGTGCGTTTACTCGACATTATGACCGACAGACTACCTACCAACTTACACTAATATATTATATGTTCTGTTAAAGAGTATGTTTTATAGTTTAACTTGTGTCACAGTTTTTCCAGGATAGCAGATCAAAAATATATCACCGTGACTACAGCGGTTGGCGGCGTTTTAATTGCAGTTTTGTTTGCCAGCAGAATGCGAGCATTATGAAAATCACAATTTCTGCCTTATGCGTGAAGTTTAAGTGACATGGGTTAAATCCGTCTGCTAAATACTATCATATATCAACACTGTTATTATTTTAACTTAAAAAAAGTCTTCTGTAATTCTTCTACGATATGATAAGGCTGTTTCATAATACGATACAAGAGATTTCCAGTCAAATCCATTTAGTATTACGTGGACTTTATCAGTTGATAAAATAGTTTTTCCAAAGCAAAACCTTATAATATCCCTAAATATTGGGCAAACTCCTTAAAAGTGTATTACGTTTTCTCTTTGAGATAAATTACACAATGAACATAGAATTGGTAGATCGTCTCTCAGTGGCACGAAGTTGAGAGTCAATAACTCGCCTACTGAACGGGAAAAATGTAGAGATAAAAATAGTTTTATTTAATTCGTTAAAGTAATTGGACAAACTAAGATTAGTAGTAGTAGTAGTAGTGACTTTATTAGTAATTCATAAAAAATTTGCAAAATTTTACAATAATTAGTCGTTTATGGTTTGGCGTAAGGCCGTCTACCAGATTGGCAACTAATCTATTTTAAATTGTAAATATAGTAACCTAGTAATAATAACTTTAAATAAAAAGTACTGCTCAAAAATCGGCTTCCAATATACGGTTTCTGTATAGCAGCTAGCAGCCGAGGCGTATTTGAATAAAGTTTCCCACCCAAGACTGCCGTTTAATAAATTAATAACTTCGTCAAAACTCAGCAAAGATCGTCCGAAGTATCTCACGCGGAATTCGCTTAAAATGGGACATCTTCCAATGAAGTGGTATACATCCTCCCTCTCTTTAAGGTTACACAGGTCGCATAATAATGGAAGATCGGTTCGATGCGGAATAAAGTATAGATTTACTAATTCACCTCTTAGTTTGAATACTGTGCTAAACTAAGATTAAGATTTAGATTTCTCTGCGGGTTGATGCTTTTGCTTCGTAAATATACTTTTGCCGATATGAAGTCAGAAAGCCTACTTTTCCATTTCAATCCAATTCTAATTCATACTCATTGCGCTGAACCAAATTTGTATTTTCCTTCTACCAAAGACTCTTTGAGTTTATAGCGTATTCCATTACAGCATTGTTGTAAAAATTCTCCACAAATTCTCCATTACGTTGCCAAATTTGACATTCCATGTTGAATAAAGTTTTTGATTCCGATCGATAAAAGTCTCCGCAATATTTCAAAGCACCAAAATATGATCTACTGTTGAATAACCAGGACAAAAACCACCTTCAAATTCTTTCAGAAGTTGTTTTTCGTATCGTTTTAACCGGGCTTGTTAAATACTGATGAAAACGTTAGTTAAAGCATTCAAAACTAAGATTCCCCGGTAGTTGGTTGGGTCCGATGCGTATCGTTTTTTTTTTTTTTGAAAATTGGAAATATAGTTTCTTGCTTAAAGCTCTCCGGAACATTTCTAGATTCATATATCGTGTTAAAGTTAAAGTTAGCTACCCAATAAGCTGGACAACAGCCTACATTATGCGTCATTTGTGGTAATTTGCTTTATCTACAATTGACGACTTTTCGAAATGATTTATTATTATACATGTTGTTATGCTCACCCTTTGCGATGTTCGTAATGAAAATAATCTACCTTATGAAATAATTGAAGCAACAGTGACGATGATAAAGTAGCGAAGACTTGTCGCAATACGTTCTTTGATAAATTACTCAATGCAGATTAAATACCAAGAGATGGGTTGTTGCATCTGATTAAAAATTATAATTGTTTTCAGTGATTGCTTGACATGGGGCTATCAAAATTTCAAAACCAAACATCTGTCTGTTTACCATTTTAAAAGTCATTGCATTGACTGTAGATCCAACTAAACGTCTTTACAATCTTTTAATTCAAGTTCGTCATGGTAATGGTAATATAAACATTTTCTTACAGCCTTCTGCAAATTTATGTGCACACACTAGTAAGTTTCCATTGTTTTAGCTATCATTTGGTTTTAATTGCTATTTTGGACATCTTTTCTACCTTTTTCCAATTCATAAAACACTGCAAAAGAATATAGCCACATGATCACAACCGCGTAACCGCGAAATATGATCCACGCTACGCACTCCACTCATCACTTGCTGTTTCCCCTTAAAATGCATATGTAATTTCACCTTTTGTGCTCCAGTTTATTCCTCAGCTATGATATCCATTACAAAGAGTCTAGCTGCAGTCGCATTAAATCATCTAGAAGTGATCGTTATTCAGCAGCAACAGAAAATGAAACCTATTAGGCAAAAATATCAAACAAAACCAAAAGTCTTCATAGTCGGAAAGCAGTCTAGTCAAATGATCTTGGCAGCTAACCGCACCATTGTTGACAAATTATCTGTCAGCTATCAACAACAAAATCAACACTTACACAAAGCATAACAGTCGGGCGCGGGCCCCCGGCGGTGACGTTCCCGCAAGCCGCGAGATGCTAATTTATTCGATGGCTCCATCTGTCTTGCATCTCGTATCCCATTGCTTTAGCGGCTTCGGTCGTAGTAATCTCTAATTCTATTGAATTAAGTTCATAGACTTCAATGCTTGATTGCAATATTGAATGAGCGACAATTTTTCACTTTACTGGCGTCATTACGTTTCCCCTGTGTTCGTTTCGTTTGTGCGAAAGTGAAAACAATAAGCGCAATAGGTTTAACGACGACGACAGAGTTTATTCCCCCCCGATGTGAGCTAATTGAAGAATTATGTGAAGACTACGTAACGCTGAACGTTTCCGGGCTGAGTACGCTGAGCCATGCAATACGTATATATATCTAAAAATAAGCACGACACTAGTTATGAGAATGATTTTAGATGATAATAGACGACTTTTTTGGGGGGGGCACTTGATTGTGTTGGGGTGACTTGGAACGACGGCAAATATAATTTGTAATGTTTCAATGTCAACTTTACAGTTGAGGTGTTCTGTCAAATTGATGTTAATAGTTTTGTACTTAAATTTCACTCTTTTCTCGAGGCGTATCTCATTAAAATAAATAAAAGAGGGCACTGGCATTAATTCTATGAGATATTTAGATTAATGCAATACTTTCGAAAGTACGGGATGGAGATATTAAATTAGTGCTTTGTTAATAATATTTTGGTAATCGCATTACTGTTGATGGTAAAATGGAAAATTCGAGGCAGCAAGAGATTAAAATCTCACCCAACTTTTAGGTCATAAGAATCATAAGTATTTTATTGTTATCTACTAAACAACATTACGTAAGGTACAAGGTCCTCGTGAAATTGAATGCGTAAACATCGTTGAATGCGAGTTGAATTCTCACGCCGCATAAGTCTCAATACGTCTGTGCTCTAGCCTACGAAACTTGTAATATGTAGAGGAATGGAGATACTTTTATTCATGGGTGCAGTGTGACCCAGCGCATATACACAAACACATTAAATATATCCTTTTGTTTAGACGTGCCTGAAACACTCGCACTAATACTAAATTTTATTATGTTTAAAGATAAATAAATAAATACATTGTTGGCCCAACAGGTCCGTAGGGACCCTAGGCCTAGCTTCTCACAACCATTCGTTTTGTGTGAGTTTTTCATTATTAAAACGAATGGAAGGGATCTACAATTTTATACCGATTCCAAAACGGTTAATTGAGAAGATTTTTTAAGATGTTTGTCAGACGTTCGCGAGAGGTGGCGCATTGGAAAAAGCTCTGACTTGGAATTTGGATTTTTGCGGCATTCGAAACAGGGACTCCTAGCTTAGTAGTCCAACACAGTGACCAATAAGCCAATGCGTACAAGTACTAAGTTTGGTTATATTATACCAATAAAAGCTAAGATGTTTACAAATCAAAAACCGCTTCAAACAGCGGAAAGTTTGAAATAAACAAATCCATTCGTTAGTTAGTACAGATCCACTATCATCATAATTGATTACCATCTCGAGTCTCTACCTTATGGTTTATAATCCACATTGGCCATTTATGTACAATCAATTAAGCGGTATCCAAAACAACATAGGAAAACAGCTAGACCGATTTTTTTCTACTGACTCTGAAAAGGGTGATTGAGAGTAATCACCTTCTCCCTAAACTTGAAAACCATCATCCTCTCCTGTTTTTATCTTTATGTATGACCAGTGATGCCGTTTCAAAATTTTGTTGGGGAGTATAATATAACTTTTTGGGGAGAACCGGGGAGTACAGAACGAAAATTTTGAAATTTGTTTCTAGCTAAGCGTTTTTCAAATGAGACGGTTTCGATGTTGGAAGCCTGTGAGCTGTGGCGGAATTGTTGTTGTTGTGGAGTCTCTCTTATCTTTTGTTTATTATTCATTCACGGATTTAAGTATCAGGATCCGCAAGAGTTAGCCAGACGGTAATGTAACAAAATCGAACACGAAACCAATTTTAATGAAGCATCCAGATCGTAAAATCTGTTTTGCAAATTACTAGGTAGAAAAATGTCAAGGCAAAAGTAAAAATAGATCAATCCGAAATAATTAAAAATTTTGGAGTAAGTTCGAGTTAAAGTGAATTAAGTTTCTTTGCTGCAAGTGTAAGATTTTTTAGGTCTTTAATAGGAGTACGAATGTGAAACAAGGAGTACGGGAGTACGGAGATGTTGAAAGTACAAAACTCCTATGGGAGTACTTTTGGCAACACTGTGTATGACAGTGTAGATTTTAAGATCGACAATTTGATGCGTTCAAAACTTTACTTTTGCAAAGCAAACAATTATTGAATTTTTTTTTTTTGCGACAGCCGTTTAGCGTCTTTGCGCTTTTGTATTAATTTTCGTGTGTAAGCAGTCGTATTTGGCTTACTAAAGTTATAATTACCTAGTCTAATTTGACCAAATTCTAATATAATTGAGTAAATATTGGAAAAGCGAAAACGTTAAGGCCCAATTACAAGTTTAGTGATTGATCCATAGAATATAAAAGTAAAATAAACGAAACCGTAAAGTTATTTCCTCATTCTTACGCAATGAAAGAAATATGAAGGTCGACCCTCTTCTGTGATTACACTTTCGGACAAGAGAATTATTTTGAGGCATTCGTCCTCGACTCTGCCGCCAAAATTAAAGAAAAAACCGATGTTAAAGCTTGCGTGCGGACTGGCCAAGAACAATTTATTATGCTGTACATTTAAAACGTCTTTAAATATAAAAAAATCACCTCTTAACCAAATTTGAAAGATGCATCGGCTGAATTTCTGCAGAGCGAATATGACTAAGTTAAAATTTATGAAAATTAAATAAAAAAAATATTTTTGGATGTTTTGAGTTCATTTTCTTATGCCCGAAAAAAAGAGTGGATTTTTCATATTAAGTTCGTTAAAAGTCACCTATTTTGTTAGTCATTGAGTTACTACCGAAACTATCATTTAATTTTCCATATAATATTATAAACTTTAATTGGCGAAGAATTCATTTCAAACGGCTTATTTGATTAGATGATACTAAGCTCCAAAAACACGAAGCGTAGGGTGCGCTAATCGGATATCGGACAGTGTATAGATTTAGTCTCAAGTTTTCTAAATTGTTTAGTCTCTATACGCTTGTGATAAGCAATTAAATTGAATGTGACACTTGGGTCTTCTTGTTGAACTACTCATCAAAGCGGGTACATCTATTTAAGTCACTTTAAGTTGTCGCATCAAATAATCACCTTTAAATTTCATTTACACTCTCAATTAAGAAGAAAAACATTAGCGAACAAATTGCTCTTTCTCTAATTAAATTCCAGCATAATTCTATAACATTTACTACAACTCATTGAATCATTTCTCATTTGGACGAACACAATTTAATCTAAAACTAAGTTACGAACTTCTATTAACAAAACGTTCGAGATTCCTTTGAGTGCGAAACTTTTAACAGCTTCATCACTTCATGTCATTATCCTTTGCAATCACCAGTTTCCAAGAATTACGTTCGCAACAATACAAGAGACAGCTTTTGTTCGCGTAAATTAGGTATTCGCAGAGACAAAGAACATAGTCGTATTTTCTCATATGGGTAAAACGTCATTTTTAAAACGGAGTTCTTCGCTCCTTGAAATGAGTGCCTTTCCTTGTGCTCAGCCTGACACATTATTCCAATAGAAAGTAGAGCTAATGGTGGCTTCTATCTTCTTACCCACACTCATCTTCAAGTGCAAGAAATTCTTTAAGTCGTTCTGCTGTGGGTAGTTAAGGATAAAAAAAAGGTCAATAAGAATATTCTACGCACAATTTTATTCAAACCAAATGCAGACACACATGGAAATAGAGAACAAGTCACCGCTAACAAGCACATTTTGTATAAAAAAAAAGGATATCTTTGCCTTTTATGGTTTAAATAAAAGAACGATTGTGTTTCATTTCACTACCCCATTCTGTTCTGTCTGGATTGCGTTTGCTTATGTTTGAACACGACTGAGAGGGGAACCTTCAGCTTTGTCGGTCTCGGCGTCTGGTGAATTGAACTCTCAACTTTATTTTCTGTAAATTGTGTTGACTTTTGAACTTGTTGTAAAAGTCGATAATATGTCCTTGAGCAAACCATAATATGTAGTAGCTTCCGATGCAACACGAATAGAAAAAAAAAAAAAAAAACGAAGTAGCGTGTCACTGCCATAGGCGAAGGAGAAAAACAAGAATGAAAAAATAATTACCTACCGGGTTCGGTTGGGATTGATTCTTATCCTTGACCTTCCGCATTCAATGTTGTCGTGTATAGAGTCTTTTGATTGCCATTGGAGCACCTGGGTGGCGTACAAAAAAAACAAAATATCTCATTGAATATCTGGACAAAGGAGGGTACTGTGTTGCATCGATAGTACAATTTCACATTGAGTTCAACTGAAAGTTGTTTTAGGGAATCGTAGCTCCAAATAATTATTCAAACTGAACCATCTGTTACAATATAATACTATTAGAGCTAAAAACCGTGATCTTATGCTCGTAACTGTATGTACTTTGTAGTTGTGTTTTCTTTCTATACTAAAGTAAAGGCGTTAAAACGTTTATTGCGTCGATAATACTTAAAACAAACTTTTTATAACGACTATTTCTATGTTGCAATTTTTGATGGTTTTTGATAAAAAAAAAACATATAAAACAATTGGTATTCGTTTTCAACTTGTTGCAAATGTAGTTGTGCTTTTCGCATACAACTGACAGTGCTGAATACTGTTTTATATTTGCGTGGCCTGGCAAAGATAATTCAACACCCTGGTATAGATATTAATTAGCTAATTGCTGAAATCAGTTGCAATGCAAAATCTAAAGACCAATGTTCACCTGGTAAGCATATTATTGAAATTGTGCCTATTTATTAGAAATCGAATCGAATTTCGCGTTGTCATTAAGAAAGAATTAAAAATAAAAGTCTGTAGTAGGTAAGTTTGTTTTTTTGTCAGTCATGAGAATTTGATTCTCTCTATTCCCGAATGGGCGCAGTGCACAGGGTTCGTGGGGTTTCCCCCTTTATTTAGGTTTTTTTTGGTCTACAGGGGGAAACCTAGGACGATAAATTGCTTAGGAGTTTTTTTTTTAATTCTAATTTATTTGTATTTCGTTATAATATCTTTTTTGCTGGGTGCTATTATAAAATCCAAATGGAATTTATTTGTTTCAATATCTTTAAAAAAAAATACTGCCAAGCTTTTTACTGGAAAAAGTTACAGCTTTTTTTTGTGATATTTCCTTAAATTTTTAACGGATATTTAATTTTAAAAACAACAATTTCATCAAAGTTGCGAGGACTGTGTAAATTCTTACCAGATGGGCACAAAGCTCTTGTTTTTATTTGGCGCACACTTTTGCATTCGGAACAAAACATGATAAAAAAAAATAATGACAAAAAGTTGTGTTGTTTTTTTATTTGGAAAAAAATATTCAAATCTGTTTATTTTTGTTCAGATTTATTTGGGAGTAAATATTAGGATGGTGTGACAACGCTGGTAGTGGAGCACTTAAAATATATAAATTAAATTATAAGGTACTTTCCACTCCATGTTTAGTCTGTCCAATGTCTGGAAAACCCCTGAGAGTATGCTAAGTATATATAATTCCTGAGAAAGTGTAACAGTTCTGCCATCAGACGTTTGGATATATCGCATACAAATGTCGGTAATTCCATTGACATCCAATATCAAACTTCCAAAAATGTTTGGTTATGAAAAGGTATGACTAGTTACTGACTCGGTAAAAGTTTTACCATTGAAAAGGCATTTGGATGTGAATGCAAAACACGAGAATTTGTAAGAAAAAAATGCTAACGAGTTTTTGGTAATTTGATTAAGTCTGAAGGCGGAGATCACTGCATGCAATCCGACTTTTTTGAATTACTAAATTAGGGAGTCTTAGGTGGGAGTATGTTTCAGCAGAGCCGGTACACTTAGAATACGAAAGTTTTTGAATCTAACGAAAAGCATTTTTCCCTAAGGCATGGTTGCATAAAAATCTACAATTGTGACAAGCGACACCTAACAGTTTAATAATATTTAATAATATTTTGTTTATGGAACAGAAAAAAATATACAATTTAAAAATAGCTCGGTATGTAATTGAACAGGTGATTGAGTTTCGGTCAGTATTGAAAGTTTAGTGATAACTAACAAGTACGACTAGAAATGTAAGATATTATTTCTTCAGTTGAAATTGATGAAGATTCCCAAATGCAATTTCATGGAGCGCGCACATTTATTTACTGCATTACGTGAATAAATTTTATAAAAAAATTTATGGAAATCTACCAGCAGCCGTCAGAAAGGAGTAGCTACTCTCGTGATACTAAAACCTGGTTTAGAAGTAGAGCTCAGTATCATAATAAATAAGTATTTGGCGATGGGCAGGCTGTTTAAAAATGTTAGAAGCATTGTTTTCTTATACTTTGAAGCTTTTTTTTTATATCCGTAAAAGCCATAGTTTTCCCCTAAATTCGGCAAAAAATTCATCTTTTTCACGCCTAAGTGAGATTTGCACTTGTTTTTGTATAAAAAACCGTTTAACCGTTTTCATTATAAGAACGTTAAAATAAGCACATCAAATAAAAATATACTATACACATACAATAATATCCTTTTCTATTAGACATAATATCAAAAGAGTGAATGCATTTACAAAAATTATTACGTCGACGTTAGATGGGGTGATTTCTTTCATTTGTAATGAAAATAGGTGTTTTATTTCCAAGCATTTTACGTTGCACTGAGATGTTATATTTTTTCCCCTTTTTAAAGCTTGTCCCTCTTTTTTTCGTATAATTAATAATAATTGAATCGTTTCTAGAAAAATTAGACTTATGAAAGTTTTGTCATTCGTAAAATTGACTACGATAAGCGCACCCTCCAAAAACAAAATGAAAATAAATACTTCGCACAATACGCCCGTATTGGTATCTACCATAGGCTAGCTTCGCTCAGCCTCCCCTTTTTAAAATACTTTTATCACAAAAGTAGCCCTATCAACCTTTAACAAGGTGCATTAGGAGTTTTAATTCAATATGCAACTCCGTTGATATTTCAATCAACAGAATCGCATTTAAAAAAATATTAAATGAATTGTTATAATTGCTCATAGGTTTTTTTTTTATTTTTGCTTAGAATTTTACGAATGTAAGTATTAAAAGCACAAGTTTTTCCCTTAGGGTAATTGATTGCATTTTTTTCTTGCACACTAGGTGGAAGTTTTTTTTATTTCTTTTCGATAAATTTCTTTTCTCTTCACTTGAAGATTTTTTTTTTTTTATTTTTAATATTATTTATAATATATTTTTTTATTTTTTTTTATTTATATTCATTTTTTTTCCCTTTTATAAAGTTTTTTTTTTTCTCTTATTTTAAGAGTTTTTTTTTGTTTTTTTTAAAAATTATGTAATTATAAAGTCTGTAAATTGTAAAATGGTAGACTTAAATAAATAAACAAACAAATAAACAAATTTCGTAATTAAAAGAACCATAACCATAGACGTTTTTAGTAGGAAAAGAAATGACAGACAAATTTAGGCCGTGTGTAAATTGCGCTAAATAATTATCCTCGGATAATTTTTTGACATTTCTGTGTGTGTTGAATAAAAATTTAGCTTTTGTCGATTGGGCTAAATTTTTGAGATTTTCTCAGAAGACTTTTGACGATAGCACAACACAATACGAAGCACAACACAAAGAACAGACATGCAACTAATTCAATAACAACAACTGATAATATGGATCATAAATTCGATGTATTAGTTCCCCTTGATGTCAATGATATTGCTGCGGTATCAAAGCCTTATAAGCCACTATTACTTGCCCCCACGCAGAAGACGAACAAGTGAAGTGAAATTTTATATTCAATCGGTATGAATTCAAACTCCGTAACCGAATCACTTTTTTTTGTCATCATGTGTCCCTATAAATTAAGCAAATTATATTAAAAACTTTATTAATTTTCCTTCATTATTTAGATACATGTTGCAGGTAGTACGGTTTGTTATTATTTATTTTTTTTCGTTGATTTTCTGCCATTTGAAATAAAAAACTCGAACGTAAAAAAATTATCCTATGAAGATAAATAAGGATAATTTTTTGACAGCTGAAGAATTCGTTTTCCACCACGATAGTTCCAGAATATTATCCGAGGATAATTATTTAGCGCAATTGACACACGGCCTTAATTCTCTTTTTTCGAATATCTTAGCTATACGGTATTTGGCAGATAATCATACGAAGTGACTCATTCAAGAGAGCCTTCATGCACATTCCGGTGGAAAAGAGTGAAACCAGCATACTCACTAGTCACCACTGAGTAACTGAGATTAAAAAACTATATTTTGTAACAAGTTGAAGATGATTGGAGACATTAAAACTAAGACAGAAATATATTTAACAAATGCAACAAAAAAAAAAAAAAAAAAACAATACTACGTAGTCATGATTGGAGTCAGACCATACTCCTTATTTCAACAATCTATTGCTATTGCTTTACAGAAAATCGTACTTCCAAATGATACGAGTAGCTGCTCGTTTAGGAGAACAAAAGCAATTTTTTATCTATTTATTTGCACATTACCAACATGAGACCTAAAAAGTTTCAGCCCGTAATAACAAGTAAATAAGACCTTTCATTTCTTAAAGAGATTGCATGTATTAGTTAAGAGGTAGCTCTGTATGACTGGATATCATGTTAAATGCTTAGAGCAACAAAACACATCTTTTAGTCTGCTGGCTCTACTACTACAATGCATTACGCCTAAAACAATTATACTATAACCCAATTTTATTGCAAAATCAATGTTTTCTCTGAGTACAAAATAAATAACAAAAATATTACGTATACGCCACCAGGCACTGGGGCATATTGTGTCTCGTCTTATGATAAAGATAATAATCAATCTATTACATTACGGGTATGATTTAGGTGGAAAAACTATTTTTTACGCCATTTAACTATTATACAACACGGACAAAAGTTAATAAGACAGAAAACTCTTGTACAAAAAAAAATGGATCAAAGCGAAATCGAGAGATTTGTACATTTATAGATGGAGCAACTTGATGCGTGCACAATCAGCCACCAATTTAAGCGCATTAAGGTCAGCCGCTTAACTGATATTCATTACAGATAGTTTTTTTTTTCTGGGCATTTAACAATCTTTTTTCCAGATATATAGATGGTGAACACGTCAGTCATTAAGGTTAATACCAACAAAAAAAAAAATAAAACACAAACGCACAAGAAAACGATGTCAAGTTTAAAAATGCATATATGTATATATGGCGGTTTTCGTTTTCCTTTAGCCGGTTCGTCATTCTAATTACCTCTGCATGTGTGTGTATATAATTAAAAGCAAATAATCTTACAAAGCTCACGATTCTCTAGCCATGCAAAAACACTTATGACAGTGTTGAGACGACGTGTTGGAAGTAGTATCCTTTCCACTGGCTTAATGTCGGAATGAAATGACACTTTGAAGTTTACATTGTGCAGCGAGAAAAATAAAAAATAATAATAAAAAGTATACAAATAGATATGAAGTGCATGTTGTACATGTACCAGTACCTGTGCCATATATGCATTGATGGTAATTTCAAACTGAACGAGGAAAATAGATACGCTTATCCGATAAAGTGGATGTGGCTTGAGGATTATGTAAGGAAGAACGCTGTGCTAGGCACTTCAATTAATTACAGTGCGGATTTGGATGCGAAGGCATGAATGAAACGTGAGGAATGGCCAGGGAAATGTTAATTTCCCAAATGAGGAGGTAAACAAAAGTTGTATTCCTACGAAGTGGAGCATACTCGTTGTATGTAACTTTTTAAAAGAAGTGCGTTGCTAGGTTTTATCGAGTTACAATACCATACCACAGACACGTTGCATTGGACAGACAGCAATACCAACTATGATTGTATTTTATGATGCTTTCAGCATCGTATACAGGCAAGCATTTAAATTGAAAATATATGAGAGATAAGCTTACATTAAAAATGCTGGACAAGTAGCGGCTGAGGAATGCATAATCAAATGACTACAGGTCTTGTGAAAAAAACTACAAACCACAAGCTAAAGGATTTGTACAGATTCAACAATTTAATTTCGAAAAATGTTTCCGAATATTTAAATTGTTCTTAATGCTGTCAAACAAAAGCCATAGAATTTAAATATACATTGCTGACTTGAGCATACGACTGAAAGCACTTCATTCGGGTGACTGTCGAGTTTTAAATTCAATTTGCCAAAGATTAACTGCTGATGAAAACGGTTGAATTATGAAAAAAACCTTTTTAGATATAAAATAAAGATGATAATACTGAAAAAAGAGACTTCAGCTCAAGTATACTATTCCGAAAATCTGAGAAGAAATTTAGAATAAGTAGCCATATTCATTTTCCAGATGTGGGGCTTATAGAGTATATATACGAATAAATGATGTCATCAAAAAGCAGTAAGATTTACTAACAATATAAGGCATTAATCTGGAGCAAACAGTGTGACCGGATTATTTGATTTTCGAACGAATCACTAGAGACTAGATCATTTGAATTATGGAAGAGGCTTGGATGTTGTTATGTCTAAAGGGTCTTCATTAGCGAATTTCTAACTTCAAACTAACTTCGATTGCGAAGAGAAATAGGTGTAAAGTAATACAGTGAAATAAGTGATTGGTTTGAATAGTTTAAGAATTATTTTAAGTGAAATTGCTTTGGTAGTTAAGTACATAAGTAAGGATTATTGTAATAAACCATAAAAATGTAAATAAAAAGTTATTTTATTAAAAAAGTTCAACAGAATGGTAAAACACCATCTCACCACTCTCTTCAAATTTCTTCACAATTTTACCGATTGCTTGTGTAGTCGGACGATTATGACGACTTTAATATCGCGTAATGCGCGAAAAGTGATTGCGTTTGAATCACCACTTCATTAGTAAGTTTTAATAATTTTAACGCGTTGTTGAATTGTTGAGCGATCGATTTTCGTAAATGGCAAACATTCAACTAAAATTAAGAAACTTAAAATGGTAGCTGAGTTTTACAGGTGTCTAATGCCATCGCTACCAACTTGAAACCACGAAATGAATGACCCTGTACTTCCGCTTGAAAAGCACTAGACAAGTTTGGAAGACAGTGTCTTTTGATAACAAGGTTACAATTTTCTTTTTTCTTTTATACCCATAAGATATTACGATATTAGGAAATCGTTTTACTATATATCTGCACTTCAAACACAAATTACATATACAAATAGACAAAAACCGGAATTTTCGTCGATGAAGATATATTTCTATATATAGAGCAAAAAACGATCAGGGATCACCGTCTCAAAGTGATAGTAAAGAGCTCAATACGATTTTAACTTATTTTAACCCAATTAGCAGATGAAAACAAATATAAAAGCTGCTGGAGAGAGAAGCGAGAAGCGAGAAGCTTTGTAATATTTATTACAAGTATCTACAACTTTTGATGACTTTTTGCTTAGCCCATATCCCACCCTAAAGTGGAAACCATCAACAAACTTAATGAAAATGGTTCCTACTTTATTAGTCCCATAGCTCAATAGAAGTCATAAACATAATGACGAACTGCGACAAAATTATGTAGAACTTCGTGCATTTAAGAACGACCATTCAAAGCAGATATTTCCAATAACCACCAGAAACTATGTACACAGAATCTGTTCCACAAATCCGTCTAAAGTTATGGAGATGTCATTATATACACAAGACGTTCATAATGCATCATCCAACATAGATATATCCGTATCCATTTACATCTCTGACATGTAAGGTGAGCAAGCAAACACATGAAATGAATCACTAAAACAAAAGCAAGTGTGTTTCTAAAAATAAAAGTCTCTTTACCAGGCATTTGCAATTCTCCATGAATGATGACGATGATGATGATGATTAAAATTACTGAGATGAAGTGCCAAGCATCTACCAGTAATCGCATCCACTCACTTTATCTATCCACATGATGATATAGTTGCGATAAATCCTTATTTATAAAAAAAAAACCAATGCACTGAACTCGCTGCACTTTCACTTAATCAGCAACTATTACACCACAGTGCATACATTTGTTTAAACTAGTTAATACATTCTTATTTATCACAAACAAAAACCACAATGGATTGTTGATTAAGTAACACCTATCAGCAACATTCACGGCAACTGAGTATTTTTGTTTAAGCTCCTTGCTTATTATTTATTTATATTTACAATTTACAAGTGCTAAAGACACAGGGAAAACCAAAAAAAAAAACTGTAAGCCTCGGTATAAGCACCACGCGACCAACTGAGAGCAAACTCGAAATCTTTCTAGGACCAAAGTATAAACAGAGGTAAACACAACAAGATGAAGAAAAAAGCTTTCAGCAGATATCACATGATATATGACTTTTGTTGGCCCTTGGTGGCTGACTTGCGTTTTATTATTCTATTCCTTTTCAAGTTTGTTTGTAAATATTGAGAAAGGACATGAGCAGAAACAGAGAGAGAGAGAGAGAGAGAAAGAGAAAAAGTGTGAGCAATGACTAGATAAGAACTGCGAGTACTGAGGGGAAGCAGCTTCGATTTTATGAACTTTTTCCAGTTGACAACCTTGAAAAAAGATGTCAGACCGTATACTGTGGTGGCTTCCTCTGCCCTTTGCAAACCCATTCCACTCGCAGTCTTTTGTTTACATTCGAACATCACATAAAAGGAGATTATTTTTCATGGAAACTTGGATCTGCCGCCAGGGAAGGGAGACTCGTTTCAAAGGCGCATGTCATCCATCCGCAGCAAGGACTTTCAAAAGCATGCATCTATGCAAGAAAGTTAGCATAGAATTTCACTGGGGGTTGAAATGGTAGGCGGTTCTGCCATGGCCATGAAAACGCGACCAGATTCATTTTCTCTATTACGACTAAGATGCATTGAGCGCTTCCATGGTCGCCTTCATTCGGTTGCAGGATAAAAAAGAGCCGAACGAACGAGGTGTTCGCTCATTTTCATTGTATGCAAACGTTGATGATGAATCGATATTTGTTTTTTGGCGTCTCTGGGCTCTCATAACAGCGAGACGCAATTACATTTTATAGATATCCATCAAAGAGCTGCTCCCCTGCACCCAATCTCCGCATGCATGGCGAGTCTTGGTAGCTTGCTTACGATATTGGCAATACGTGAGGTAAAGAAATAAAATAAAACGTAATAATCGAGTCGTAGGTGTTTGTGACGTAGTTCCATGTCATTTATGTTCGGCGCCATTATTGAGTTTTGGGTTGAGCAGCATCAGAGACGTTCATTGTAACACTGAAAAGATACTCGGGTATGTTTGATTTTTGTTGCTTTTAACCTCGGTGATGGATTTTTTTTATTGTTTGAATACTTTGTGTTGTTGAAATACGTAGCCTTGAGTGAAGGTCGTTGATGCCAGAATGAATTGAGTCCGTATTGTTTTCTTGGCCAAAAAAATGTATATCGGTCTACGACATTTTTAGAGTGTAATGGCTTCATAGTTTTAAGCAGAATTAAATAAGCATAAGAACGGTCAGAATTTTAATTCAAAATGGAGTCTCAATGTGCAATGTTCTTACACAGCTGAGCCTGATGGCATGAAGACGAATACACTTTTGAACAAATAATTTAATTTAAACAAGGTCAGAGAACAGTCCTAAGCAGTATAAAATAGTACGAGACTGGCCGGAGATTTGGACGCATCGGGGTAACTATTACATCTCACAAAGGCTGTTGTCTGTGTCTCAGACGGAAAATGGAACATGGTTTCCAAATCGGCAATAAATGATTATTATGAGATATCAAATAGTTCAAAGACAACTAGGTACCTTAAAATGTATTTCTTGTGGCGTTCCTCAAGGAAATTGCAAATGAAGTAATTGAGAGGATTGTCTCCAGAAAGACCAAAGACAGTTTTCTAGCTTATGAGTTGAGGACAAATGGTTACGTTATCTACAGGGCATGGTAATTTTGGGTATCATTAAAGAAAGATGTAAACTATGGCTAATTCAAGCTCAAACTGAGTCACATGAAGTGTTTGAGTGTCCAGCACTAGCTGGCAGAAAAATTAAGACCCATCACCATAGAGTGAAACAAATCTCCCGCAAACAGAAGCAAGAAATCAAAAATAGGGAAAAACAGTGAAATCAAGAGCGTATGTCTCTTGGTGAGATATATAGTGGTAGAGAGACAAAAAGGCACTCGACTTAGTGGTCTGATGCGAATATCTCTCAAATCATGGATCATCCTCTACTCATGGCTCTATACTCTTCCTGCAAGGCTTAATTTATTGATAACCTTTTCACCTACAAGGAAAGGGTAATGTTTTCTTTTTAAATCATAGGTTATTTTGACACTGACAGCTGTTTCCCGAAATCTTGACAGAAAGTCAGTATACCTGCGCGGAACGAAATAAGTCGCTTTACGAGTTGTTCAATCTATTTCCAAAGGGAGTGTTGTGTAGCCCCAAACAGTGCGTATTTTGAAAAAAAGTTTTGGCCGAAATGAAGCACCCACCACGCCTCCTGTACGCAAGTTTGTGCAAAAAGTTCGTATGTAACCGGATACCAGCGACAGTTTGGTGCGGATTGTGGAGTGGTGGCATCATTTGACCATTTTTCTTCGAAAATGAGGCATGTAAACCGGCGCAGGGTCATAAGTCCACAGGCCAAAAGTCCACAATGGACTTTTGACCCACTTAGGTGAGCCAAAAGTTCACACAAAATTGTGAATTTTTGACTCACTGATTGTGGTCTTATGGCTCACGGATGAAGAAGGTGAAGAAGAGGACAACGAGCTTGAAAGCGAAGCTAAAAATTCTAGTAATGACCTCATTTGCGGTGTTTGCCTCCAAAACCCACAAGACACACTTCTCCAGCATTGCAATCATTTTAAGATTGCGCTTTCAAACTATGAATTCTGTATGGGGGGGGGCATGCTGCCCCCCCGCAACCCCCCTGCTTAGGTTTACTGATGGATTACGGGGTGGGTGCAAGGTTCTTCTTATTACTCAAATTTTGTCGGCGTTATTGCACTTTGCGGGAGTGAAATAAGACCAACTGTTATCATTTTAAGATTGCGCTTTCAAACTATCATTGTGGACTTTCGGCCTGTGGACTTATGACCCTGCGCCATGTAAACCGCTTTTTTTTCCTGAAATTGAAGACATGGATTTGGACGGCCTCTAGTTCACAGCACAATCGATCTTTTGCGCACGAAGTTCCCATATCGTGTTATCGGCCGGAAACGATTCAAGCACTTAAGGCCAATATCATCCAAGCAATCTGTGTGCTGCAGCAGGAAATTGGAGTTACAAAATGCGGTACTGCTATTTTCCCCGCGCTCTTTCTTTTCCTGTCTGTGAATACGTGTTATTGATGGCCGCCGGGTGGCACTTTTTCAATAACAAACAATGTGTAAATGAATTTATAACAATAAATGTAAAAAGAATAAATGTTGACTTGTTAAGCAGGTACCTATGGTTTTTTTGGTAGGTAGCTTTACTTGTTCTCTGTCCATCTTAGGCACCGATGTGGGGCACTGACCCACAAAAGACTGAAATACTTGGGCAAGTACCAACTATCCGATGAGGAAATACTGTCACTAGAGCCAGCTCTCATCCTTAGATTCTTAAAGGAAACTGGACTGGAGAGAGTGCTATAGGACAGATTTCTTCCGCCAAGGAGAAAGAAGAGAAGAACCTCTAAAAAACCTCTCTCAAATAATAATAATAATTTTAGGCACCGAAAAATGTTCATCCATTCAAATTTCAGGTTTTTTTTAATTTTCTTTACATAAAAAATAATTTTGACAGCCGAATTCATGCTGCTACCCTTTGGAGTTGTTCCAACAGTAGGTTAATACCATGCAAATTTTTCACTAGGGCAAAAGCGAATTTTTTAAAATATTTCCGAACATTGCATAAATTTGTATTACTATTGGTGGGTGTTTTCAACTTCGATTTTTTAGCATTATATCTGTACAAAATTAAAATATGAATTCTGGAACAGAAAAAATGTAAATTTTATTCATATTTAAAAAAAAAAAAATATTATTCTCAGAAAGTAAATTCGTAGAAAGGAATCTATGAACTGTATTTAATTAGACTCCGCGATTTTATCTGATTTCAGATTTTCAATCGAACGTAAGAATCCAAATTTTGTTTGTTAATTGTTAGTATTCGAATGTTCCATTTCGTTTTCTAAAGATATAATCTTTTGCATATTTTATAGCAACATTGGATTCTAAGATATACAGATACACCGATATTTTCATGAGCCTCTCAAAATTATTAATTAACAAAAACAAGTGCCATCCATGTGTTTTTGAAATACAAAAACTGATACTGATACGAGTATTTCACATAAATAAAGGACTATCTACATAGAATTTTTTTATGGAATTTATAAGAAATTCAATTTAATTTGAGAACATAAACGGAAAAAAATATCGAATTAATTTTTTGAATTTAACAAATGCATACTTTGCATACATTTTACGTACCAATTACAGATTAAAAATTACACAAAAACTAAAATATCTTTTTCCCCATTACATAACAAAAAAAAAAAAAACTCTTTCCCCATACTGCGTTAAAATACCTATTTTGTTTCAATATGACTTCGAAATGAAAATCATTAAAATCATCGAAAACAAGTGTTTTTTTTTTTTTAAATATACCCACAGTAAAAGCTTTAAGAAAAGTGCAAGAACTGTTAAAGTTAATATTAATATCATGAGGTGGATTTCTGCTAGGTATTGAACAAAAAAAAACAATAATGATTAAGGTACATATTTGACATTGTGACGAAATTATGTCAAGTATTCCATTTTAGAAAAATTTCACAAACTATAAAAACTTGTAAGTCAAACTGCGATGTGAACACCGCCGTGAAACTAATACACTGAAAAAAAAAAAAAAGACGTCGTCATATTGACGAATGGCGTTCATAAACATGCTATTCATTGATATGACGTACTTTTTATAAATATGATGAATAAATTTATGAAAACTTTTCGACAATTCAGTTATTTGTTCATCCAGTTGATGATTTATTCGTCTCGTTGGTGTATGGAATCATCGTATTAAAGTACGATTGCCAAATTTTGAATTGTCATCATATTGATAAAGGCGTTCATCGTATTGATGACGGCTTTCATCAAAAAAAAAACAGACTTTAGTTTATATTAACGAGAACGTTGATGTTGATGGTGAAGCGTTCTTCTTATAGATGAACTGAATTCGTTATATTGATGAAAAAAATCAAATTAAATTAAAATTATCATATTGATGAATTTATTTTATCGTTTTCTTCAATGTGATGTACAGATTGTTAATATGATGTATGCTGAAGGTGTACACACACGAAGTTGGTACAGCATTTATACTCAAACACGACGTATGACATTAATGAAGCGAAAAGTATCTACACAGGGTGGCAAAAAAAAAATTGTGAATGGTTTAACGATGAACAATGAATATCTTAAAAGAGTCAAAATTTCGGAGAGTGATTTAGAAATTTCATCGTTTAGATAGTTATATGTTTATTTTTTAATTAATGTTCCCACAGAAGTATTCATATCTATCTTAAACATTGTGTTGAAAATTGCTTGCCGTTGAATAAAAATTTTAATTAGCTTTTACTACGGACGACTGATAATGAAGTGTGAAAAAATCAATAAAAACGGTGGAAATTTAAAAAGGTAATCCCGATTTTCCCATTATATAAAATGTTATCATCTCTATATATATAAAATTGTTGCAAGTACGTTGTGACTTTATAACTCACGAACGGCTCAACCGATTTCAATGATTTTTGTTGTGTTTTATTCGTCTTCAATCAGGGATGGTTTATGAAAAAAGAAAAGTCGGAAAATTCTCAACCAGTGGCGTTGTAGGCACAAACTTCGTTTTTCATGGGGAAAAGCACTTTGGAAAAAAATAAAATGGGTAGAAATCGAGTAGTGACATTTCAAATACAAAAAAAAAAATTATTTTAAATTTTCAAAGCAATTGTTGTTTTCAATTATTTTAATTATTTTCCAAGCAAATTGTTGTTGTCAACAATTTTGAAATTTTTTTTTTTTAAATGTAACCTACCTAATACGTTTATTTATGTTTACTATGTTACATTAAGTAAGTTTTTGAAATGGAGTAGATTTGATTTATTTCATGGTTATTGAATCCATCATTTTCGTTTGACATGTATTTTCAGGATCCTTGCATAAGTATGTGTGAGTAAGTTGAAATGTAGGGGTGATTGAGATGACATGGACAATGATGACAGGCAACAGGAGTTGTGGAGCGTTTTGAGTTTGTACGTAGGGGTTGTTACGAAAAATGA
Organism: Cheilosia vernalis; assembly: GCA_949126925.1. Lineage (NCBI taxonomy): Eukaryota > Metazoa > Arthropoda > Insecta > Diptera > Syrphidae > Cheilosia > Cheilosia vernalis. The sequence goes on along the minus strand of OX421358.1, from coordinate 39,626,471 downwards.
GCGAGTAACAATAGTGGTGTTCTGCTCATTAGTGAATAGGGTTAGTTATCTTCTTGGCTGTTAAAGTTACAAATATTTCGTCGGTCGCTGATGGACTATTTTGTTAAGCATTGTGTCTTTGGTTATAATACTCGATGTTGGATGTATTCGATTGAATGGCAAAAAAGAGGCGCACATTTTCATTTGGTTAGTCGAAAGATATGTGCCGAGATTCCAGGTCCCGAAACCGATCCAGACCTGCATGATGTCATAATTACAAACATGATTCATGGACCGTGTGGCGCCATTAACATACAATCACCGTGCATGGTCGACGGCAAGTGTTCCAAGCGTTATCCACGAAATTTGACTAATGAGACCATCACTGGCAACGATGGTATCTTCTGGAATAGCGCCTACGCTGCTGGAAGGTTACCGAACCGCTCATTCGGCATTGAAATTGCCATTAAACATTCAAGCGGTTGAAGAACCAATATGTAATATAGCGAAACATTCAGCAATGGCCAAAGTTTTGGTAGCAAGCAAAATTATTATCTGCGACGAATGCACAATGTCGCATAAGCGCGCGTTAGAAACTCTGAATCGCAATATGAAAGATCTGTATAATGACGCAAGACGTTTTGGGGGTGCATTGATTTTACTCTCAAGCGATTTCCGGCAAACGCTACCAGTAGTACCACGTTCGACCGCTGCCGATGAGATCAATGCTTTGAAAACGTTGCCGTATTATATATCTATTTATATTAAACGCAGAGTCCCCTGCCAAAATTTTTAATCTATATCATACCCACCCATTTGATTATATCTATATGAATATCAAAGCATAGATGAATGTGAAATAGAACTTTAAGGTGGTCGACCGCTAATATGCCAGTTAACACAAACCCCTTCCAGCAGAAATCGCTGGCCCACATTGCCAACAAATTCTAAACGAAAACCGTAGATGCAGAAAAACTGCCCTACTGTAATTATAACAATCGATTTAAATTTTTTTGCCAAACGGCGATAACCAAATAAAATTTCCTGTCGAGAACATTGTAAATTTTTGCAAAAGAGTTTCCTTCACACTAGAAAAAAATTAATGTGCACATGAAGCATACGTTTTTCCCCCCATTGCCCATTGTTTGAAATGTAGGTCATCCCGCGCTTGCTGCTACGTACTAACATTGCATCCGACATGGAAGGAGGCAGGACGATAACGATGATGTAACTATAATAGGTTGCAGTTTCACGCACATGCAGTCGAACTTTGATCGGAGGACACGAGAGAAAGCTGTCTGTCCTCATTCCCTTTAGGTAAGTAACATTTGCCAGCAAGGATACATACTCTACTTATGCAATGTGATAAACAACGGTCCTTCGCAGAATTTATGTCCAACAATTTGTTGCCATTTGGGTCAAGTTCAATTGGCGAGTAATTGCATGACCTTTTTTTTTTTTGCATTTATATCGCTTTTGCGCATACATTCAGTCAGTGCATAAGCAGATAATTAAAGCATTCGTACGAAAATAACTGCTTACCTCATGGCAGCCTCAATTTGGCGATAAACGAACATTTTGATTTTCCATTTCGTTTTATTTTGTTTAAATTCCTTTGGAAAATTCATCCAAAATCGGTCGATTTTTTTTTTCTGGCAGCCAATATTTGTTTGCTTTGCAATGCGTCATTAAATTCAATTTCCATACGGAACGCGTAATTGTGCGGAAACAGAGAAGTCTTATCTGGAGTGCGGTTCCACTTGAAAGAAAATTTCAAATTTATTTTTATACTTTGATTCCTTATGAAAATTCCGTGGTTTAGAATAATGTTTTGATTTTTGCAGTTCGCACTTACCTAATGAAAACCTCTAAGATTCTCAGGGAAACGTGGCAACGAGATTGGAATGTTGTTTTTTTTTATTTATGTTGAGATAGCAAGCGAAAAAAATAAATATATATAAGAGCACTCTTAAGAGATATTATTTGGGTTCTGGTAAATATAGCACGTACCACCTACAGTGAATTATTTTGCAATAATCTTGTAGCGATGAAAATATGAATGGGACAGACCTTTTTGGCACATGATGCTGATTTTAAAATTTCGACAATAAATCAACAGATTGTGTTGCAGTTGAGATGTTTCGTGCGAAACGATTGGAATTTTGTAGAATCAGATACATCTTTTCGAAGGTTGTTACGCAGTCAGTTAAGTCAGTGTTTTATGTTTTTGACATGTTAAAATAGATAGATCTAAACTTGATGATACAGAAACAGGCTGAATACCAAACAAAATCATACACTCATCTGCAATGCGGTGATGATGCTTTTCATACATTTTAATTTACATAAAGTTTGACGTTTGAAACGCATTTGAATTTTGAAGAATGTTTATGTTTTGTTTGATTAAAAGCAAAATTGAGATAAATAAAGTGCACGACTGGGTCGAACAAACATTCTTGTTGATCAAAGGTTTAAAGTGTCTTTGATTGGGAATAGGGTTCATAAATTTCATAGAAGAAGTCATCCGTAGATATACTTGAATTTTTATGGGCAATACGGTATTGAGGTGTACGGAAATATACGAAGACAGATCGCGATTTGTAGGCGCAGTGGCTCAGTGGTTAGTGTGTTGGACTACTAAGCGAGGGGTCCCAGGTTCGAGTTCCGCAAAAACCCAAATTCAAACTCAGGGTTTTTTCACTGCGCCACCTCTCGCGTACGTCTGACAAACATCCGAGAGTATAACTGTCTTGAAAGAGATGCTCAATCGGCCGTTTGGAATCGGCATAAAATTGTAGATCCCTTCCATTCGTTCAAAAAACTAAAAACTCACACAAAACGAATGGTTGTGAGAAGCTAGGCCCAGGGTCCCTATAGACCTGTTGCGCCAACTATTATTATTATAATTATTATTAGATCGCGATTTGGGTATGGTAATTATTGATAAATAATAATTAAAAAAAGATTTAATCGTTTTTTTTTTTTTTTTTTGATAAAACTAATTATGGGATATTCATTGGACATATTTCATTAGGTATTCTAAAAATGTGTTTTGATCAAAATCGTTAGAGCAGTTTTGTAAAAATATATATGCAGACACAAAACTATTATTCTGGATGTTTGTCTAATTTGTTTTTTAAAGTTTTATCCAAATCGAAAGTTAGCGCTTTCGGTGCGATACTAAATGAAAATTAACGACACAATAATTTTGGAAACGTCAATTTACTCCCGCAGCATTACAGGTCTATGCGATAGAAACTTCGATACTGTGATTCAAATCATGAATGGTAAACTTGATGGTGTACTATACAGGAAAGAGTTTGCTATATGCAAAAGACCGACATAGAGGACGCTTTTGTAACACTCTGGGTAAAGGCTATGTTCAAAAACAAGGCACTATAAGTAGAAATACGGCGGTGGATAAGTAATGATGAAGCGTGGTTCTATTGGTATCTTCCAGCCCATTGCCAAAAATGCCTGTCGACGAAGGTGTTTCTTTTGAAGGATGATTCTTTGTAGATATGTATTACTTTCCAACAGTCATTGTAGACAGATAGATGTTTGCCATGTGAATGTGATCAGTAATGCCCACAATAAATAAAACATTTATCATTTTATATAAAGTTATAAAGTTAAAGTTAAACAAACAAGCCGCGGACTGGGACTTGTATAAAAAAGCCCTGAAATCCTATAAAACCGTATTTAGGAAAGCCCAACGGAATTCGTGGAGACTCTTCTGTGAAAAGATAGAAGAAATCTCTGAGGCCTCCAGGCTCAGAAAGATTCTCGCATCCACTCCTAAGGTAGCTACTAACGTACAGCCTGGCATACCTTTTGCAATGAAATAGAAGATACCAGGGAATCAGCTAGACTTAGGAAAATCCTATCGAAAGAACCTGCAGTTCCAGGTTATCTTAAAGACAATATGGGCAACTGGACACAGTCTTCAGAAGAGACGTTAAGTCTGCTTCTAAAAACGCACTTTCCGGGTTGTATCAAAACAACCGTCCAGTCTGCACCAAGCACTACAACTACAGCAGCAACAGTTCCAGCTGGTATAATAACCGAGGAAAAACTTAACTGGGCGATTGAAACTTTCTCCCCTTTTAAGTCTCCTGGGCTGGACGGGATTTTTCCAATCATGCTCCAGAAAGCCAGGTCAATTGTTATACCAGCTCTGACGAGACTCTTCACGCGCTGCCTCGAATGTGGTCACATTCCCAGGGCATGGCGTGAAGTTAAGGTTGTCTTCATTCCGAAGGCAGGAAAGTCCAGCCATACGACTGCTAAGGATTTCAGGCCCATAAGTTTAACTTCATTCATCCTGAAAACCTTGGAAAAGCTTTTGAACGTTTTTATCCGCAGTCGACTTGACAATAACGCGATCTCAACGGCTCAGCATGCCTACATCAAAGGTAAAGGAGTTGAGACTGCGTTGCATGAGGTCACTCGCATCATAGAAAAATCCCTAAAGGACAAAGAATACACACTAGCCGCGTTCCTCGACATTGAAGGAGCATTCAATAATGTTAAGACGTGTGCTGTGAAGAGAGCACTACTCAATAACAACGTAGACCTAACGCTTACCAATGTGATTGAGAGTTTGCTCAATGAAAGAAATATTAACGCAGAATTAGGTGGCATTGAACTTAGAGTGACAGCCTCAAGAGGTACACCACAAGGAGGAGTCATTTCCCCCCTACTCTGGGTCCTTGTCATAAATGAAATATTACTAAAGTTCGAAAACAGAGGGGTCAAAGTAACTGCGTATGCAGACGATGTAGTGATACTTGCTACAGGCAAATTCCTACCGACCATAAGCGAACTACTAGAAAACGCATTACGAACACTTAGTATGTGGGTGATTCCAAACTTCGATCCTCCAACTATTGAGGGTATACCCCTTAGGGTTGCTGAGAGTGCCAAATATCTGGGTATAATCTTAGATAGGAAGCTCAATTGGAAACCAAACGTCAATGAAAGAGTAAAAAAAGCCGCAAATGCTTTTTACGCATGCAACCGAATCTTCGGCAAAAGGTGGGGACCAAACCTCAAAATAATTCTGTGGATGTATACGCCTGTTGTGCGTCCAATACTCACATACGGCAGCTTAGTCTGGTGGCAAGCCACAAACAAAGCTTCGAATCTTAAATTAATGACCAAAATACAAAGACTAGCATGTATAGGTACAACCGGCGCAATAAGGACAACACCCAGTGGCGTAGCTATCATAGGGGCAGGTGGTGCAGTGCACCAGGGCCCCGGAGCTCAGGGGGCCCTCTAGCTTTAAAAAAAAATGAAAAATTTAAAAAATTTAAAAAAATAAAAGAGCCTCGAGTCTCGAGTCTGCTCACAAGATTTTTTTTTTTTTTTTTCAAATTCAATTTTTTTTTATTCAATCAACATCACCAATGATAAAACTCCTTATTTGACATTTTCAACACATGCGCCAAGCGTCCTTGATAAGCATGTGCTGTTTGTTTGCCTGTTATCGTTATTTCAGTTATATGGTAGTTTGGATGAGTGCGCCCGTAGCACATTGGATCAGCTCACGTGCTTGACGGTCGTGAGATCAATTCGCCAATTCCGCCCATCAACTTTTTAAAGAAGTTTTCATTCGCTCTTGCCTTGCATCAGTTCTTATTTACTATATTTGTTCTAAACTCAAGTTCAAATTGACAAACGAGCTACTATAGAAACTATAATATCTTCTTATGAGTTAATATTGATTTTACCATCATCACCAAACAAGCTGATTTATGGTTCTTTTTTGTTGAGCTTCCTGTAATCTATACTAACATTGACAAGCAATATAGGAAAATCTCAGTAAGTACTCCGAATTTCTAAAATTTCGATAGTCAACAATTGAAAATTATGGAAAGAAAAATGGAACGTAGCGGTGCCGCAAAGCGGAAACAACGTCAAGAAAGAGAAGAAAGTAAAAAAAAATTGCCCAAGCTAGATAGCTTTTTTACGAACCCGCTTTCTGATACAGTTCCTTCAACAATCGAAATATCGGTCAAAAGTGACAAGTGTTCATTTATTGATAGCGCCGACGCAGCTGTGTTAATTAATAAAGTGACTCGAGTAGATCAGGATCCAATAACTACCAATACTACCATCAATGCCCCTGGACCCCAATTCTCGAAAATTTTTGCATACGTTTATCAGTCAAAATCTCCGATGCTATGCGAAAAACTGAAATTTGCAATTCTCGAAATCCGCATACGAGTATTTCTCTTCGAATTGTGAGTTTGACACTTCAATACTTCAAATTACGGTTTGTGTTTTGAATTATGTATATTTCCATTGCGCCTAACTGCTCCATTGCCAAATCAACAAATGCTAAGCCCAAATACAAGTATTTTATTATATCTCTTGTTTTTGTCAATCAAAAATATAAAAACGAAACCAATTTAAATTTGAATATTGCTCTTTGAATTGATGGGAATTTGTCAAAAATCGGTTACTTGACGACTCAAAAATTCTACCTCATTCGAGAGGTGAATATAATTTTCGCATAGGTGGAAAAGAAAGCCGAACAGCTTTAAGTATACCAATTTCTTCCGTATGCGAAAATTTCAGGCGGGTTTGCTCGTATACGAATTATGCTATGCGGAATTCGAGAATTGGGGTCCTGCTGAAAATGACTACCTCGACGCTTCCGTGCACCCTACAGTAGAGGAATCATCCATTTCTACGTCTTCAAAAGTTCTTGAAATTTCAAATGACTTGGGAAAGTACATGAACAAGAAACTGAGTGATAACGAAAAACGCCTGATTCTTGACAAGGGACCTTTGAAACCTCCGGGACGTTTTCCGAAGGACCCCCACCAAGACAACAGGAGCTTTTCAGAAACGTATTACGTTTCTACGTCACAATACGGTCTCTTAATTAATAAATATTCTATATTGTCGTGGACGACGTATGGATTTAGCCTACTAGGGATGATTCAACTCACTGTTTCCTATTCTTATTCCCTACCAATAATTTTGAAGGCCAATATAAGTTCAAACTACGCGGAAAGAGGGGAGGAGGGCCCGATTCTCTCCCTATGCACCAGGGCCCTTGTCCCCCTAGCTACGCCACTGACAACACCTACTGCTGGAATGGAGGCTATCCTCAACTTGTTACCTCTAGATCTATACATGCAAGAATCTGCAGCCAAAAGTGCCCTCAGGATCAGCCAAACAAAAAGCTGGAAACCCTACACAACGGGACACACACAGATTCTGAATAAATATGTAGGAGATGCGGTCACTTCTGACTACTTGTCTCCCCTTCTTGACTTTGACATACCATTCTCCTGCTATTTCCCTAGCAGGGAGGAATGGAACACAGATGAACCCACAAAAGGAAAATCGATATCCATCTACACAGATGGCTCTAGGATGGACCGTGGAACAGGTGCTGGAATCTTCTCTGAAGAGTTAAATATACAATCAGACTACCTGATTACAGTAGTGTCTTTCAGGCGGAGGTTCTGGCAATCGCTGAAGCTGCCCATATGGTGTCAATGTTATCAATACCAAATAATGATAATGCTATCGAAATAAAATCAAAGCTAGTTCACCGCTGCCGTGAAGAGCTTAAGGTTCTCTGTTCGCAGCACACCACGCGTCTCTGCTGGGTCCCTGGACACAGTGACAAAACCGGCAATGAGATGGCTGATGAATTGGCAAGAAATGGTTCTGCTATGGACCAAGATCGGGCGATTAATTCAATCAAACCACCACTCTGTAATCTCAGAGAGAGGGTGGAAAATAAGACCCGGATGAAAGCCAACAACAGGTGGAAAGAACTAACTACCTGCGAAATACCACGGAAGTTATGGCCGGAATACAATCCAAGTCGGACTATCAAGCTCTTGCGATTTGATAGAACGTCGATGTATAAACTGGTAGGAGCCCTAACAGGTCACAACTTCCTAAGATACCACACAATGAAACTTAAACTCAAGAATGACGATATATTCAGGGGTTGCGGCGACGAGGAGGTACACGAGGACACACCTCACTTCCTCTGTCAATGCCCAAGTCTCTGTCACTTGAGGAATAGGACACTTGGAAGATACTACTTCCATGATTTACATGAACTTTCAGATATATCTTTATCTAATCTTTACAGGTTCATAAACACATCAGGATGGCTGGACAAGGTCGAGTAACCAAGAAGGAAACACTATAGCCAACAACACCGGCTAACCCCCCAATAAGGGCATCACAATGGGTCCACATGGACCTAAGTGGGATCTACTGGGATCTGGATCTACTACTGGATTCTCACTTCCCTAATAGCTGTAATGCTGCTTCAATACCAGCTAGGTCCTCTGAAAGACCAATAGAAAGCAGCTCTTCAAGTCTTATTACCAAGACCAAAATTCTTTGGGCCATTAAAGGATTTAAGCCATTTAAATCTCCTGGACTGGATGGTATAATACCGGCCGAAGTTCAGAGGAACGCTGACTTAATTTTGTTTTCTCTTATGATCTAAATTGTAAAATCTCATTAAGCCTTCCTGATCATTGTAGTGTATTTCAGGCGTAGGTCATGGCGATCAAATAGGCCTTGTCGTGGCTTCGGTATAATGTAATATCTGTAAAGGATATCACCATCTTTACCGACAGTCAAGCCGCGATTAAATCCCTGGATTCTGTCGTCTTCAATTCATCAACTGCCCTCAATTGCCGACTATCTCTGAACGAGATGGCGAAACAATTCAAAATTCACCTTATATGGGTGCCGGGCCATAGAGACATTCCAGGCAATTGCATCGCCGATGAGCTCGACAGACAAGGCACTACTATGTCGACTCTACCAGAAAAGAAGAGTCTTTATATGCCTCTTGCTACTTGCAAGGTCCTAATTAAACAAAACGCATTAAGCGCTACTAATCGCAGGTGGTCTAGCTGCTTAACGTGCCACACCTCGAAACAGATCTGGCCTCAGCTGGATTCCAAGCGTTCAAAAAGTCTTATTACACTGAAAAGACCCATAATAAGCACTCTAGTAGGTGTCATCACGGGACACTGCATCATAGGGAGACATGCTCTCAGATTAGGCCTCCCTTCATATGATTTCTGCAGAAGCTGTATGGACGAGGAGGAGGAGGAGGAGACTATTCTGCACCTTCTCTGTACGTGTCCAGCATTTTCACTCCGTAGAAAACTATACCTCGGAGAATATTTCTTCGACAATCTCAGCGAACTCGCAAACATAGGTATCAACTGCCTCCATCGCTTCATTCTTAGCTCCAGCTGGTTTAACGGGTAGATAAGGAGTCGATATCGATCCTGTGGTAACACAATGGGCCCAATTTGGCCTAAGTGTGGCTGCACTTGAGGCGGCCTGCCACTCTAACCTAACCTAACCTATAAACAAACAAAGTAGTATACCTTCCCGGCGGACACCCTGTACTTGAATGTGTCTCATTTAGATCTTTCTAGTTCTTTTTGAACAGTCAGTCGGGTTTAATTTGTTATTTTTTTAAACAAGTTTTTTATTTTAAGCTTTTTGATATCTATGTTAAACAAATTGTAATGAGCGCCAATGGAAACGTATACAAAAATCATCGTAAAACATAAATAGCGAAACCACCCCCCAAAAATTCACAATAACAAGACCAAACAACATGCGTGCTGTATATTTGTAACGTATTTAATAGAATACATTTTGTAAAATCAGTTTCGTAGAAGCAGTAACAAATGTACTTGTTGTGCAGGTGGTCTTATGTTGAACTTCCTTATGTGAGCAGAATTAGAAGACAAATAAATTCCCGCACACTGGAACCGTAAAAGGCGTAAAAACCATGCACACGATCGTTAATTTTGAAATCCATTTCGATTGGTAAATGTTTACACGATCCAGCGCAGATACACATGAAATCTAACAAAGAATATAATTTTACGTTCGCTGATTGTATGGAATTTCCTAAACGCGGACAGACAGACAAGGATTGCTGGATTTTCTCTTTCAAACACATTAATCAAGACAATTGTATATTTTCGCTAAAGTCTAGGAAAACCGGTAAATATCCACTTTTCACACATTGCACCTCATCTCAGGTGTTCATTTACTTGTCAACAAAGCGATTTCGCAAGCGATACAACGATTGCCATTACCCGAAAACATGTCGTATTGTATGCCAGATGTAGCGAAAAAAGAATTGCAGAACTTTAATTATGATGGCGTATTAGAATTCATCTCGAGCATCCCTAAGGACATTTGTTGCTTTTTTTCTTCATTACCTAAACGGTATTATCGGTATTGTTATCATTTTTTTATGTTATTGTTTAACAAGAAGTCATGCACTTGACCATCACCGTTGCAACCAGCATCATAATCACCATCGCCGACGTCGTAATCATCATGAGATGTGGATAGCTCCCGCAGCTAAGGCAGATGCCATTAACTTTTTTATGGCACTCGACTTGATCCAAAAGTAAATATTGGAGTTGTGTCTCGGGGTTGCCTGGCACATACATATATTGGGAGTCACGGTATGTGTTGATATTATTGTTTTGTTGCCTTGTTGCACATAGTAGGGTGTACGCCTGGTTGTTATTGTTGCAGCATAGGCTGGAATGCCTGTCGTGGCGTGGCCAGATGATGAAGACGTCTGTCATGGATAAATAAAGTTTGACTGAATAAATTGCAATTTGAGAAATGAACCCTAAGTTTGGTCTTTGAACTTCAACCTTTTAGTGGATATGCAGTACACGTGCTCTTGGTTCAAGCATGCGACGGAGAAGGAAATTGTGCGACGTAACTTTTTTTAAGACGTATATCCTGCAATATAACAACTACCTAAGCAAATTATGGAAATGGGACTTATTTCTACTGATCTGGAACATATTTGGATGAAAAATGCATAGTAGCGAATGAAGTAGTTATTTCGAATAATGTACACGGAAGAGATAAATGATTGTGTCATCGAATTGTATTCTTGCAAATCCTGGAAGCTAAAAATTATTGAACACAAAGCAATGTGGCAGACACTACAAATAAAAAGACTGCAAGCTTTCGTTCACATATTACAAGGCAAATTTTAAAATAATAAAATTTAACGTAAACTCTGAATTTTTCTATCTGTGAAAAGTGTAAGGAAATATTATGTGTATGTATAGTATTCTTACCAAAACGTTGCTGTCGGTTAAAATAGGAGATTTCCCAAAAGGTGCAAAAAATAACAGCAGAATCTATATACAATAAAATTGTTGCAAGTGCGTTGTGACTTTATAAATCACGAACGGCTCAGCCGATTTAAATGATTTTTGTTGTGTTTTATTCGTTCTTTAATAGTTGAAATTGTATAGCGATAACACATAGTGTTGAATACATCACTGCAATTGTTAAAGTATTTCTCAAGAAAACATTGTAAAATCTGAAGTCTGTCTGAAATTGTATCAGCTTTTATTATATAAAAATCTAGCTACCTGTTCTCACTTTGGACTGCGATTAGCGGTTGTTGGTTTCTTTACAATTTCCTTAAAATTTGTATTCCATTCAAAGATTTACCTAATACAAACTAATAAACACGAAATAAAGTAGTTAGTATGATGTAACAAGATCTAATTGACAACATTTCATCAATTTTATCTTTATGGGGCACTTTTTAAAAACGAAACTCGTTTTAGTTGTTTTTCACGTTAATTATCTTATACATCTATGTAATCTAATCACATAAATCTTCAGCTACGTTTAGAAAGATTTTATATATTTTTTAGAGTTTTAGAAAACAAGCTTTACTACCTATGAAAATTTTATTCTAGTTATTTGATGATTACAAAAACAGCCCCTACCAATATGGGCAATTACAATTTGACTTTTAGAGAGAAAGCAAAAAAAAAACAAATATCAAAATACATATCTACTAAACAAAGACAGTCTGAGAAACAATCTGTTTGGTTTCATTTGTTATCACTCGCCAAAAGAGGAGTTTATTTAAATAGTTATCCATACCGTTTGATTAGGAAGACATAATGTCTGCAGTGACTTAAATATTAAAATAGAAACTGCACAACATGTACAATATATCCCACATCTATTTATTATCTACAACTTAATTAGGTACATATTTTGAATTGATACTTACATTTAATTCCTTGTGGTTTGCACTCTGAAAAGACAAAAGAGTAAAATTAATATTAATATTTACTTCTGCTTCAGTGTTGCTGTAATTTTATTCACATTTATTGAGCAAGTGACCTACCCAATGTTGTATGTATCAAAATAAATGTATTGATATTCGAAGCGACGATAACCCATAAATGGTGAAAGAAAGAGGAGTCCACCTATCGACCATATATTTGAAAATCAATGTATTTTGCCATACGACAGGCCTCTGTTACAATCCCCTCTTCGTTGACGTGGACGTATCTAGCAAGAAATCGCTCTTGGTGTGTAGCGAATTCCTCCTTAATTTACCGCACTGGTTACAGTCAAGTTGCAAAAGGAGTGTATACTATTGAAGATTTGAACCCTATGAAAATCGACGGAAGCCGGACGTCAGAGTGCGGTTTATAATCAATTAGTTTTATCTGGCAACGTGCCTAAACAAAAAGGTTGAAAATATTTTAAGCGAATTGTTCAGAATTACAACTGTGCATATATAGTCTAAAAAGAACTGCCAGAGATCGAAGAGCAAATTGACAGGGAGATTATTCAAACCCGGGTCGGCATTTAGTAGGGCGAAAACGTTCAAATGTTTTCGTGCTCTATGCTACAGAAGCAAATCGTTTGTGCACACAAAAACGTTTGAACAGAATGCCGACAATGAGTATACTTAAAAATGTGTACAAGTTGTACCGTAAAGTTCAGCGCTACAAATTCCGTACAAAAACGTGAAGAGATGACGAAGAAAACCTTATGGTAGAGTCACAGTCGGTGCTGAGAATAGTAAAAACTATTTATGCCTATAATGGATGGCAAAGATTGAGCCAAGTAATTTAGAAACGCCCCATTGCGGTTGGAACTGACGGTTTAGATTTGGTTATCGAATCTTTGAATCGTTTGCCCCGCTCCACAAGAAAGAACACGCTCTCAACTGCCCAACTAAAAAGGCAGCAGTCTCCTTAACATCACGAACGAGATCATTGTTCAATGGGAGTTTCAAAAAAATACTTGATTGGAAATTGGGAATAAATAAGATCGTTAAACCAGATAAGGGTCTGAAAAAGAAGTCCAGTGTCGAAGGCGTTTTCAAGCCGGTAGAGGCACTAGTATCTGGGCAGTGCTGGTGTACGGACACTTTGTTGTTTACTTGAGAAGAAAACGTTCCAAATTTCTTAAAAAAATTTAATCTATTATATTATGTCACCAGTGTTGTTAAAAGACGTGTGGTTTTTAATTGTGGTCACTGTGATATCGACAATATCGTCGACACAAAAAATGCAAAGTTTCAAACGAATCAACTACATACTGAAAGAGTTTTTGTAGGGGCTAAGGCTCGAGAGCGTGGCGGTTTTGTCTTTGTCCATAAAAACTAATTTATTATTAGATTAGTGAAACCAGGTGTCTATGATTGGAATTAGGGTTCGTAATAGATCGATATATTTACATAGAATCTGTAAGAGTTCAGAGATTTCTTTTTGAATTAGCATTAGCAGCTATAAACCGAATATGCCGATGGACGTGTGTGGCTTCAAGTTGTTGGAATTATTTTAGGGTGCATGTTTAAAAAAAATAATAAATCAGATACGCGTCAATTCGTTTTGTGTTAAGTTCGTTAAAATGGTTGTCAGTCAAACAGAGAATTATAATGAATGTTTTATTGTTAGTTTATAGAATTAAAAATTACCCAATGTAGGTATACCTATAAGTATTTACTGAAGTATGTGCAATATGTTCATGAGGCGCAACCATATTCATTAAGCACAGATAATAATTTTCGACTACGGAAGTTATTAAAGGAAGATCACAAAATTCTCTGCAATTGGGCTTCAAAATGTTCAATTAATATTGCCTATTGGTATTCGAAGTGAAACACATTTACCATCTTTCTAAAGAAATATTACTAATTATGTTAAAATAAGTTATGTATTTGAAAATGTATATGGGTATGTATATATGGTTAAAGGGTTTTTTTTTTAGAAAAAAGGTAAATAAATAACCTCATCTAATGTAATATTTGCTAAAAAAAAGTTTAGCGTAGCTTTTTATTTTTATTTTATTTGGTGGTCGCAGTGGCTTAGTGGTTAGTGTGTTGGACTACTTAGCGAGGGGTCCAGGTTCGAATCCCGCAAAAACCCAAATTCCAACTCGGGGTTTTTTTCACTGCGCCACCTCTCGCGAACATCTGACAAACATCCGAGAGTATAACTGTCATGAAAGAGCTTCTCAATCGGCCCGTTTGGAACCGGCATAAAATTGTAGATCCTTTCAATTCGTTCCAAAAATTAAAAACTCACACAACGAATGGTTGCGAGAAGCTAGGCCCTGGGTCCCTACAGACCTGTTGCGCCAACTATTATTATTATGTAGCTTTTATTGTGGTTTTATTGGAAGTGGCGCCTTGACATTATGGCAAAAATATATCTATCTACTTAGTTTAAAAAAAAACTGAAAAATGAGTATTAGATATTGTTTAAAAAGTATACATTACTTTATTTAAAAGGTTTTATCGAAGTCGAAAGTGCGGTTTTCGATTTATGAGCAGTTTTTTTTTAAATAAGTCGAATCTAAAATTAAAGAGTATAGCTTTTAGCTTATTTTTCTGACATAGTCACTTTTAAATGTCGCTTTTAAGTTAAATGTTTTTTTTTTTCGTTCGGTGGATTGAAGTTTCGTAACAAAATTATCACTGAGCTGACTTTACATTTGAAATTGTGTGGTATCCCAAATCCAATTGTACCGAAGCGAAATAAAATGCAAATGGTTAACCTAACTCTTCACATGCAATTTCTATAGATATCTGATCACACACAATAGCAAGTCCCTCCAATTCAATTGGAATGAGGAAACGAAAAGGACACCTATCATATTGCGCAATGGCAAGTGTTTACCATACGTCGTGCATTATGACTGCGAAGTGGAAGATTTGACCTTTTCACTGGCAGCATACGACTTGAAAGCACAGAAATCAATCAATAATATTATTTAATTTTTTTTTTAATAATTGCTGCATTTGAAGGCACACTCATCGTTTTTCTATCCAGTTTATATTTTTCAATGTTATTTTCCCCATACAAACTTTCATCCCCTATTTCAATCCCCTTAAAGTTTCGTTTTCGCGACAAAAAACATCCTTGTCCTTCCTTGGCCAAAAACGTCTAAAGTCTAACTACAGTGTGGCAATAAAATCCCCCTAGACCAATGTTAAACCCAATAAAAGAAAAAAAATCCTCAGAAGAAGTTGAAAAAACATCAACGAAACGTCGGGAAATGAATTAAATAGTTTTATTTCTATTTTGATTCCGAAACCATAGACCAGTAAGGTCAAACACAGTTACTTCAAAACGAAACCATGAAGCGCAAAAACGTGAAAATCCAACGATCCGTTTTCAAGTTATGCACGCACAAACGGACTTTATTCGCTTCTTATGGTCACAATAACAATTCAGATTTGCTCCGATATCTGCAAGTATGGGTATCCTTTTAAAACACGAACAATATGTGAATACTGTTCCATAAAAGATTTAAACCGGAAAACAAAATTTTTATGAAAAACCCTATACTATTATCAGTGATTTAAAGTCAGTGAGTAGAAAATTTTTAATGGCCTGAAATAAATATTAAATGGTTGAAATTATTTTATTTATTTATTTATTTTTCAATATTCTCAAACGCTATTCTTCGAAGTCAAAGCCAAAGTTTGTAAAATTGGTGACATTGTCCTGCAAATCGGAAATGAATGGAGTATTGAAATGGTTTGAAAGGTCTCCTTATTTTATTTTCTGGATGCACGTTCCCAGAATAAAATTGCATTGGCATTGGAGCCTTATGGCATTGCAGCCACTTAGTAGGATGATGATCACACTCTGCTTTTAAATTGCCATTGAATTACGAAGTTAATGAAACTCCAAGATGCTACATTTCAAGAACATCTGGAAAGGCAAAATTATTGAAACGTTGCGGTCTCATTATTTAGGATGAATGTATTTTGGCAAATAAGAAAGCTGTCGAAGTTTTAAAAAGAAAGAACAATGAAAGATGTTCGAGATAATTCAAATTTATTTGGTGGTGCATTGTTAGACAGCTCCTGATGAAATTGACGCTTGCTTAAAGTCTATGGAGATTGAAGTCATTAAAACTTACTATTAACGTTGGTGTTCAGTTGCTGCAAATTGAAAATGGTGCGATTACAGTTGATGAAATGCCAAATGATTTTTGCCGTTTTGTACTGTCAAAGGAGGTATTGATTGAAAATTATTTCCCTAACATAGCACAAAAGTATAAATGCCATGCGTGATTGAATGACAGAGAAATTTTAGCTGCCAAGAACAAAGATGTCAGTGAATTAAACATGGCTATACAATCCAAGATTCATGGCGAGTTGGTTTCGTTAGTTTTTAGTTTTTTTTTTTTAATAAATATAAGCCTTTTCTAAATTTATAGATCGTTTCCTATCATCTATATATATAAAAGGCAATGAAGTCCGTGTGTGCGCGCATAACTCGATAACGGATTGTTGGATTTCAACGCTTTTGGTCTTGAGGGGATGAAAGAGGTTATGAAAGTTTGTATGGGGAAATGCACGTTGAAAAAATATAAACGGGGTAGAAATCGAGTAGTGATACATCAAAAACAAAAAAAAATATTTTGAATTTTAAAGACAATTGTTTGTCAGTTATTTTAATTATTTTCTAAGCAAATTGTTGTTGTCAGCAATTTTGAAATCTCTTTTTTTTTTAAATACACCTAATAAGTTTGCTTATGTTTACTATGTTACATTGTAGCTTTTTGAAACGGATTAGATACTTCGATTTGTTTGATGGTGTTTGATTGCATCATTTTTGTTTGCCACGTATTTTCAGGATCCTTATGTATGCAATTATGTGGGGTTACTTTTCAAAAAATCATATTTTTTCTAGTTTCCGTAATAATTTGATCAGCCGCTGAGTTTTTAACAATTGTGAACCATAGTGAGATATAAAACTACAACATAGGAGTCAAAAGTCCAAAAGAATTTCGTGTGGACGTTTAACCCACCTGGGTGGACAACCCACTGAAGTCCACTATGAACTTTTGGCTTGTGAACTTATGACAAGGCTGATTTCAATTGCATTGCATCATAAACTGACCATATCTTGAAATTGTAATCGAATTGAAATCGATTTTCTTTTCATTTCCTTTATTTAACTGTAAAATGCAAGCCTCAAATTACAGAAGCACACATATTCGGTTATACGAGTAATAACTTGCATAGGGTCCATTAACTGAGCAAACATTACCACATGATTGATATTCCAAGCATGCAATATGGAAACACATCTGGCAACTAAACATCCACAAGTCACCACTTCCATAATATGTCAAACAACAAAGAACATAACAGAAATTGTCATCAACACAGCAATACCATAAACCACAAGCAAAACAATGGCATTATCACATAGCATAACAACCACTGTAATGCAGTAGATACAAATTACCCGTAACATTTTTTTCTTTCGCTCTTTTGCCCCTCTTGCTGGACTAATTTGTTTTATTTTTGACAGCGTGTGGCATGCCTGCATGCATGAATTCAGATGTAAAGTGTTAGAGCGTGATGATATCCACCACACACTCTGCCACTGATGATATGTGACAAAAGGGAAAAAATATTGTCACAGTCACACCAATCGATTGTCAAGTAAAGTGACGTTTCGTCATTTACAGTTTATTTGATATATCTCAAAAGGAAGCATAACTACCACCAAGCTGAAGCTAATTGTAATGCCACAATGTGCTTTTGATAAGTTTGCCTAATCGCTTGTTGAGGGCATCTCGTTATGTGTTTTGACTTTGGCATTTTTTTTGCAGGTCTTACAATTTACAGCAAATCAGTTATCGATAGCCGAAACTTTAATCCGCCTGTTAGTCTAACAATGTTAAATGCATTTTAATTGACAATTATGCGGAGGCAGTTAAAATACATGACACGGGCAACCAGAAAACATCTTAATAGCTATATAAACGGTGACATGATGAATTGGATTGACAGAGATGGGTGACCGGTGATGGATGAGGCAACAAGTAGAGCGCCATAAACCTTCATAGATGATCAAGAGGCTGAGAAGGATGACAATTATGGTTGGTTCCCTATTTGGTTGATTGCCTTTTTGCTCACTTGCGGAGCGCAGTCTGTGATGGTAGCGCAGAAGCGGCAACCAGTCAGCCCTATGAAATTCAATTTGAAATGCCATCCGGCATGAAATGGCTGTAGTTATACTTTTTGCCGTCAATCTAATTGCATTCACTGTAGGTAGGTGGTTCACAGACAGGAGACCAGACAGATAAATATTACTATATAGAGTAAGAGGTGTAGATGTTCTGATAGATGCTCGAATATACACAACTAAACACCAGTCTGTTTTTTTTGTTGGAATTATGAAATGTTTACCTTTTTTGCAAGAATTAGATATGCTCGAGGTGTGTTACAGAGATTTTTTATACAGCACAAGTGTGGAAATCTTGTGGCTGTCGGTAGCTGTGCTGTGCAATGTTTACCAGATAAAAGAAACAAGATAAAATCACCAACGAGGTGCTAAGTACACTGATGAAAATTCAGCTCGAATATGGAAGACGTTATGCAAGCAAACTTGTAAAGAGGTTGTTGGAGTGGCAAGCGAAAACGATTTAGGTGCTTAATTGGACTCACAACGTGGTATAGCTGGCAGAGATTAATTAATTTCAAGAATTTATCAAAAGATTATCTGTTGAGAAATTTTTAAAATGTTTACTACATTTTGCTGTATGTCTGCCTATATTGTAAATGTGGGTCGAGTCTCGAGTGTAGTCACCTTTCGAGGGTGTACACTGTACACTGCACACACACTTCATCGCTGACTCTCTAAAATATTTTTTTTAGTGTAAGTGCTTTTGAATGAGAACAAATGATGATTTGCTAAACAGGAACACAGTAGGTACTTACTAACTTAATGGCGGATTTGATCGATTATCGCAATTAATGCTATATGTTTATTTATCCGATAAGAAATATATGGAGCTAAAGGTTCCGCCATTTATTTTCAAAAAACTTAACAAGACACTTAAAGACTTTCAAAGAAATTGGCAAATTTATTTGGTATTCTATATGTAAAGAATGAAAAAAATGGCTCTATGCGTTCTAGGAGACACTATTCCTCAAGGATACTTCACGAAAAATTTAAGATAAATGAGGAGACTTAAACATCTTCTGCTTCCTTAAACATCCTAGCGGAGTGTATTACTTATTACAAAAATAGGTCTAGTGGGTTTGGACAGACGGACAAAAGCGAAACTAATAAGGATCCGTTTTTTCCCTTTGAGTACGGAACCTTAAAAAGTCAAGCAATTGGGCAATTTTGTATTCTAATAACACGATGATAGATGCAAGGCTTCTGAAGATTGAAAGTGCGTTAAAAGTACGTATAGCAATTTTTATATTTATTATTGCTTTATAAAATTATTATTTCGAACAACGCTGTTTTAATTTAAACAAAAATATAAATGGTTTGCCAAATCTTTATAAAAATCCACTTTGTCCATATCATTGACATATTTGACATACAGCATGCATATTTATAATTTACAAATTTTTAATAATAAATGATTTTTCTAGTTTTTGTTTTACCTTCAATTTAAGTTTAAATGAATAGTATGTCATTTTATCCATAAATGCGCCATTTTGGACGTCCTTCTTGTACTTTGTATCAGAAATCGTGCTATAAACAGCAGCCTTTAGATATTTAAATAGCTATGGCATAAATTTATCATTTTAGTAAACCCAATACTAATGTCCAGAAAAAATATGTTTATATGTTTTATTTGATTGTAAACAGGAAAACTCTTTAAAAAAAAACTCTCTTTGCACCGAATTGCAGCAGAGACTAGCTTTAGCTGTACTGTGAAGTGAAGTCAGATAGTAGAAGAACAGTTCAACAAATACAAAAAGCACGAGAATGAACTCAATTAAATTTCTCGTTAATTAAGGTAAAATATACTGGACATAAAAAATGGCTAAGACATATTCAACTGATATCAAATAGCAATGTCAATTTTTATTGACACAAAGGCTATAAAGTTTTGAAATTGTCAAAAGTTCTGGAGTAATAACAGGCGCAGCATTTTCCAATCTATTAGGGCAAGTCCTTGTTTTTTAGCGGAATAGATTGGTGATGCTGGCTTTAGGTGCCTTTGGATGAAAGAAGGGCTCTAGATTTACATGGATCCATACGCAACAATTTAGCGGTTTTTATTTGTTTATGGCCTATGGGCTATGGAAAATATAGAAGAAAAAACGTTTGAAGTGGCAATTATTGGAAATTATTGGGGTAGTGACCATTACAAACAGCGTGCATAATTTTTTTTTGCGAAAAACGAAGTGTGGGATCTAATTAATTTCATCTAATATTTTTTATAACATTTTGCGAACAAAATAGTAACACATTTTAGAATAATTGGATCGAAAAGAACTGATCCTCATTAATATATATAGGTTAAAGCTGAGTACAACGGATTATTGTGAATGGAAGCACAAGTGTGGTTTTCGAGATGTTTTTTTTTATAAAACCCCATTTTACAAAAATAAACGCAGTATGCAGGTTAAGATACCTGAATGATAAAGACAACAATTATATATAACACATGCAATAGCATCCGTACTGTACGAAAGACTAAAGAACAAATAGTCTGTCGTCATTTCTCCTCAAGACACTTCAAAGTCTTATCGAATCCCTGTGGCATTACCATTATCGCTTATCAGCATAATTGGTAAGTGTCAAATATCTATGATATTTTTACTAATTTTTTGCCTCCCTCTGAGGCCTCGATCGTTTTACCAACGTTAACATAAATTTAACTATAGATACCAAAATAATTTCCCTGGTAAGCTATTTTTTAACATTACAAAAGGTCTCATCGTTGACTTCCCCTCACCAGTGGTAAGGGAGTGAAATAAATGAAATAAACATTTTAAGAAACTCAAATGAGTTCGTAAAAAAAATAATTTGCACGACAATGGCTAACTTTGTCTATTTGAACACTATATACAAACTTTAATACATATGTAATTGAAGGTTCTAATATACCAAATTCAATTAAATATACGACCGCACGCCAGCAAAATAAATCAACAAAATCTGAAGAATAACGATTTAAAAAACCAATAACATTTTTTGAGTGCATATCAAACGCCAAAAACCGATACAAACACATTCCGAAATATATGTGCCCTTGCAAACTTAATGCGGAATTTCATAAACACCCACAAGAAACTAACAAAATGGATAAAATCTGCATCCTTCCTACATCCTGATCAGGGATTTCAACTCAGTTATAGCATGTCTGCGGGTCTTCCCGCTGGCTTCTGATGGAAATCGAATTTCTTTTAAATTTACGTATAGAAAACACTTTTACGTCGCTTTAACAAAATTGTATCCGCAATCTACACTGACGGGAGGACTATACTATGATATTTATATTTGCCGGTATTTCATATTTCTCACAGGTGGTATATGATATATCCAAATGCATATAAATACATACAGCAATTACAGAAGATAGCTACTCTTCAACTGGAAAAGTAAAACTGAATGAAAATTCGGAACTGCTGGTGGTATAAGAAACAGCCGCCCGCGAAGCCATCATTGCGACGGACAGGTTTGTCTAATTGCGGTTCAAGTTACTTATGTACGGTCATTACATTATGAAAAAGTAAAAAATGTTGCGTTTGTTAACCTCACGAAATACCGCGTACGTAAAGTGACAAAACAAAACAGTTGCAAGGTTTGTTAGAGATAATTCAGGCTGCTAAGTAGGGACTTTACCATTTTAAGTGTGCAGGTTTAATTCGCGTTAACTGGTTTGTTACGCATTTTTGTGTAGGTAAACAACTTTTCCCTGTGATAATTTACACCAATTATGGCATTAAAAAAAAAACATTTATTACCTACGGTTTAGAACAAATTGTAGTAAATAAAAAAATACATCAATCTGTTGATACAATAATGGTGGTGATAAAATTTTCATTAATTCGACTTCAAAAGTGAAAAAGGTCAATTTGGTTTACATTGTTATTCAAAGCAAAATATTGCAAAAAAAAAAACTTATGAAAATAAGGAAAAACAACAATGCATAAACAGTGAAATACGAGTATGTATGGACTACATGCTGACATCTGCTAAACTTATAAGTTGGCAGAGAAGTAGTGTGTTCGATGCACTGCTGCCAACAGTGTGATAATTTCAGGTCTTGTATGATAAAGGATAGGAAGTCATTATCATACATACGAAAATTGTTATTATCTTGCGATCACCCTAACTTCTAATGAGAAGTAAAATGTGTTAAAATGTTACCACTGAGCGACTTGCTTGCGGTATCTTTGCACCTTTACGCAACTAAATGGCGTCACTTTTGTAACGAACTCACATTTTCATTTTTCGCTCGGAAGTTTGTTCTATTAAAATGTTTATAGAAATAGAAATTTCTACAATTTATATATATGTACTCGAAGTTCCTAAATTTTAACGAATAAACATTAATTTTAAGTCTAAACATTTTACAAATCCTTTATTTCAAATTCAAGTACACAATATTTTTTCTTTATTTTCCTACAAAATCTATAAAGTTTATCAAACACTCGATACTTTTTAATTAAAATGTAATTTGTCTAGTGATATGTTGAAAGCAGCGCAGCCACTTACCTTTTACTTTCATCGGTGCGAATAAAACGCATCAACTGCTTCTGCTAAGTGCTTTTACATTCCTACAACCTTTAACTCAAAGCAAATACTAGTTTTTATTCATTATACGACCCATTGTATGTGAGTGCCTAGTTAAAGCTACTTACGTAGTCATTTCTAGAAACATTCTTGAGTAAACTGAGTTTTCAAAAGAAACTGTCAAATGATCATACGGAATGGGAAAAAAAATATTGAATTAATTTCTTGGACAATTTTGCGTTTGTTTGTTTAATTTGGTTATAATATGTAAGTTAGATTAAGTGATCCAAAAAAGCAAAACTACATGATATGGTTTCGTATTACGTATACATAAGTATAACTGATGTGATTTTACATTAAGTGCACTATCTGAAAAAAAAAATATTTAGAGAAAATTGTGTGGACCATCAAAGGAAACATAATTCTGCATTTCTAATAATATTTTCAAATGGAAAGAAAAACGCCCAATGAGTCAACAAAACGGATCCACATTCTCGCTATGTTCCCCTAGTGCAATGTGATCCCGACTATTTACAAATTGCAATCAAAAAGATCTACATGTAAATTAGTTAGGTAATTGAAGATCTATGCTGGTATTATAGAGAAGGCGTCAGATATTGTATGAATTATAGAATATTTAAATAATGAGTTTTTTCTATAACTAAATAAGTACCATACGAGATAAGAGGCGCTTACGAGTTTTTTAGTGACTACGAATACAAACCAAAGACAAAAGGTTGTCAAAAATCTATTCAAACGTTGTGGTTACATTAGTTCGCATCCCGCAAATATATACTATACAATATACATATATCCAAAAATTTTCTTTTCCGTTAAACAAACCCTGTACAATGAATCGAGGTATTATTTTGTAGTTATGAATACCTCACCGAGCTTTTTAAACAATTTTATGATTATTTGAGGTCTCGTACGATAAAAATTACCAAATTGTATAACAACTCACTTCCAAGAATATGGTAGAACTGGTTCGATGTCAAGCATTTTTATGTAAGCATAGTTCTTACGTGTGTCTGTTTACAATTGTCACAACATACGTGACCATCTAATTATATCGAATTAAATGGGTCAGGAAAGGGTAGAAAATGTGAAAGAAATTTGCAATTTGAGTGGAATTTCGAAATCGCTATTTTAAAACACACACTTTATTGGACTAGGATTTGAAACCACAAGATTTGATTAACGTTTTAGTTCAGATAGTTTCAGATATAACATTTCAAGCCCTTCACTTACGTTGAGAACATTTTGTGAACGGACGACTCCCACTTTTAATTATTTCGCTTGTTATTAAACGATATTGCCAATAAAATAGCAGCGTACACCCAAAAAGTATGCATAGAAAAGTTTACCCAAAAAACGGCGCTGTTGGCAGTTATTTAAGATTACACACATATATCATTATCTATCACTTGACCCTTATTTTTTTAAAAGATTTTACAACAGATAAGGCAATGTCAATAAAGACCCCATTCTTTACAAATTCTAAAATTGAATTGCCCCACTTTGTAGCAAAGGCAGAGAACTTTGAATTTATATGCTTTTTAGATCGTTGTAGATTAATTTTCTTCAGGAACTTCAGCTTCCAGTCACTGAAAGATTTAATATGTATCAATTTTTTTTTAATAACACTGGACCAAAGGCAATCATTAAAACAAGACAGGTTTTACCCCCTTTCTGGGGATTGCAACTGTCAATAGGTTACCAATTAACATGGAAAGAGTACTGTTATTGCTGTCCTCGGAAAATAAGTCGTTTTGAATTTGGCAAGTACTAGGAAATACAACATTCCTACGATAGACCCCTCTCACTTTACGGTATCCTTCCTGGGCTTTGTAGCCAAAGCTTTATAATTTAGGATACCTATTTTACAACTTAACAGAATGTTGAAAAGAAAAACTAGATACTTTCTAAATTGTAAAAGAAACAATTGTTAAAAATTTGTGACTTCCAATCCAGTTACACACTGTTATCAGAACTTATATGTACATACATCATTTTG
The DNA here is from genome assembly GCA_949126925.1 of Cheilosia vernalis. Taxonomy (NCBI): domain Eukaryota; kingdom Metazoa; phylum Arthropoda; class Insecta; order Diptera; family Syrphidae; genus Cheilosia; species Cheilosia vernalis. The sequence goes on along the minus strand of OX421358.1, from coordinate 39,601,634 downwards.
AAGATACCGAATTTTAACTCACTAACTCGAGAACCACTGCGCCCACAATGCGTCATCATCACATGCGAAGTAAAAATACGACTGTAATGTTTGAGAGCTGTTTAAACAAAATACTCAAAGGGGTGCCTATGCCAAATTGTATACAAATACTTCTTGAGTATTTCACAGAAATATTGATTGGTGTTGCATAGGTACGATACCGAAGACGAGTACATTATAACTGGCATTCCGCAAGAGTTCCCATTCTCTTTCATGAGAGTCACGCGGATCCTTGCGGAATCACAGCAATTGGATATACTGACGACAATAACCGTAACTATCGGTGACCACACTGCTATTTCCTAGCCAGAATTAAAGCACCTCGGCATCATCATAGACGCAATGCCAACAATGCCAAATAGATAAAGAGGCTGCAATGAAAGCCGATGCACTTTCATGTTGATGCCCACGATAATAGAAGATGCAACCCCTATTACTACTACAATTGTCCACATACACACTGGACAAGAGCTATTGAAGACTCGCAGCATATAATGTTCCACTGGACCCATGAGGAAGAATCTGCAAGAAAATAGACGCACGAAACTTTCTCGTTAAAAGTTTGGTTGGTTGCTTTATATTTTACTAAATATGTAAAATATATGATTAGAAAACTCAAAAGCAATACTAGATAAAACAAAACATAAGAATATACTTAAATAAAGCGCACTGCAATGGCTTTAACTCTCAAATCATTTTTCGCAAGTCGTGGTTAAAAAGTTGTAAGCGCCAAATGTGGTACTTATTCTCGCACCTTACACGATTTCTATGTAAGTACAAGGCCAAGCAAGTAGCTAGTAGGGTTTCTGATCTGTTATGCTATAAGTTCTTGTTTTTGACTTGAATATATTGGTGAGGCTGGTTTTCATTCATGATATACTGAAATCTTTACACCGATATACCTATAGGTGCGTTCAAATTCTAAGAAATGTTTTCAAATTTTCATGACAAAAGTGTGAGTAAATGTGAGTACAAATGAAGAGTTCTCAATCGTGTAAGATCTAGGTGGTTCCTGGTTATTTTATTTCGTATGTTTAGAAAAAAACAGAAGTGGATGATAGTTGTTAAAATGAAGTCTAGCGTAGCTGTCATTGTATTTTCATTGCAAGTGAGGTTTTTTATTGATGTTAATATTATACTTATATGCTAGACAAAAACGATTAAATCTAATTTAAAGCTAACATTTATCTTAATTGCAAGTGAGGTATTTAGATAAACAAAGTGTTCAAGACTGACATGACCAACCAAACAAGTTAAAATAACTACAGGTACATAATACTTATACATATTATCAACTCAGACGAGAATAATTTTTAGTTAATTATTTTATTTTGCATTTTTTTTTTATTATTGTTTTGGAGATTTTCAAGATATATATAGCTATCTGCCGAAATAAAAATTAAAGAAAACCTATTGAAGATTACATCAACTCAATTTGAATGGAGGTAAGTATATACAGCCTTAAAATATTTACAGTTATATACAAAATCAATAAAAGCATGGCTTTGCCGTCTGCCGATTGACATTTATTAATAAGATACATTAATTACCATTCTCTATTTTTATTTTAATTTTAAAATCTTTCTGTGATTATCCTGTTTCTGTAATTTAGTGCCGTTTTGCAGTATCCGTAAAGTTTGGGAACATTCAGCTCATTGATAACTTCGATTACTTCTTCTTCTAGTAGAAAGTCAACTCCAAAGAAATGTCTCCTTGTTTTCCGCAGAATTGGGCATTTACCCATAAAATGAATTATATCATCCCTTTCAGCAGTATTGCATATACAACAAAGGACGGGCAAGTCACACCTATGTGGTATATAATTTAAATGCATCAATTCTTCTCGAAGCTTCACCATCATTGAGATCTCCTCTATACTGTGTTCGTCTCGAAAGTAGTTGTATCTTAGATCATAACATAATCTACTATACACTTGTCTATGAGTAGATTCCGACGCCTCACTACAGTACATTATCTCTAAATTGCAGGTCCAGCTTTTGTACATGGTCCTCAAGGATTGGTTTCCCATTTTGGGGTGTTTCCGGGTTGAGATTCAACTCCATTCCACAACATTGAGCCAACTCTAGCCAGTCTCCGTACCAACTAGACCTGTTAGCAATTGCCCTAAGCGCCACTTTTTTGTGGAGACGATGGTTTTCGATCTTAAGAACTTTGAGCACGTAACCGATTTGCAGTTTGAAGGTTTTTATAAATAGAGGAGACAGCCCCGTTTCAATCGCTAGCAAGTAGTTCGGCGTACTAGGAGGAAGGTGGAAAATGCGCTTAATATAGAATCTTAGCAGTTTCTCAACGGTATCGTACCTTTTACTTCCCCATACTTGAGCTGCATAAAATAGTATGGACTCGGCGACTGCTTCAAAAACTTTAAATTTACTACTATGAGAAATATATTTATTCGCAAAGCATTTTTTCCATGTAGTATTTATAGCTGTTTTTGCTTTGGTAAGTTTTTCCTTCAGGTGCTTCTCCATACCTAAATTCTTTGTCAAGTACATACCCAGATACTTGTACTCGTTCACAATTCCGATTTGTTGACCATTGAATGTCCAGTGCTCGTTAATACAGTTTCTTCCTCCGCCATTTTTAAAAATCATTACCTTGGATTTCTCTAAGTTGACTACGAGACTCCATAAACTGCAGTATTCGGCTAACCGATTGATCATTTGTTGCAGAGTTGCAGGGGAATACGCTAAGAGCACAATATCGTCAGCGAACAGAAGAGCCTTAAATATGGTGCCTGCGTATTCAATACCTCCTGGTAAACAGTCTACAATGTCCTCGACGAATAGCGCAAACAGGACCGGGCTTAAGGTACAACCCTGTCTGACTCCTTATTTTGTCTGGAACCACTCTGATAGAGTATCCCCACTCCACACCGCTGCCCAAGTATCATCATATAAGCTTTGGAGAACTCTACCCACTTTGATTGAGAGTCCCATATTAAAAAGTTTTAGCAGAAGAGCGTTTCGGTCAATTGTATCAAATGCCGCCTTGAAATCGACAAAGAACGCGTAAAGCTTTTTACCTTTAACGAGAAAGGACTCCGCGATGCTTTTTAAGACAAAAATATGGTCTACAGTTGAATATCCGGGTCTGAATCCTGCTTGATATTCCTTGAATAGCTTATTCACATCTATCCACTTAGTTATCCTTTTTTGTAGAACCGCAGTAAAGATTTTATAGGTGGCGTTTAAAAAGGAAATTCCTCGATAATTGCCTGGATCCGCTTTGCTTCCTTTCTTGTGAATCGGAAAAATTATTGCTTCCTTAAACTGTTGTGGAATTACGCAATACTCCATTATATTATTAAAAAGAATTTTCAGTGTTTCCACAAGTTCATCAGATCCATATTTATAAAATGATTGGAATTCGATCCGATCCTGGAGCCTTACCATCCTTTATCCTACTTAATGCCGTAACTATTTCTTCATAAGTTATCGGAGCATCCAGTAAATCGTTTTGTAATCCTGGAGTAGCGTAATGATGAAAGATTCTGCTTACTTCTGGGCATAGCAGTTTCTTAAAATGTGTCAGTAGTGTACTGGCGGACAAGTCGCAGCTGATGGAATACTTTCTACCGTTGAGATTTCGAGCTAGTTTCCAGAGTTGCACTGCGTTATTACAAAGTGCTAGACGGTTAGCCTCCGCCTCATAGTAACATTAATGTAACAAAGATGGTCATTAAATATTTTTAATACGTACATGATATTTGTATCCTAAAAGTGAATTGCAATTAAAATCGGTTGAACGCTTTTTGCATGCAAACAAAATATGTTGTATGAATTTTTAAATGTTAAGTTAAAAAAAAATACTGTTGTTGAACTATTTAGCTAAAATCTGAGTACAAGGTATTGATCAGGATGTAAGCATTACTTGGTTTTCATAACTTTTTTCAAAATAGAAAATGGGGTTTTCTAGATTCGAAAGGAAAATAAAGGTCAATAATTTGGAATATATCAATTTTTCTCCAAGTTTGCATTTTGGTCGAAATTGTTACCGCATTTAAAAAAATAAATAATTTTTCGTTAAAAAGTTCGTTGCACGATAATTTAGAGAAAAACGTTTTTTATCAAGTTAGACTATAGACATCATCATCATTATATAAACGTGACCATCCAAAGCTCCCGTACACACGTTCTAAGTATTTTTTAGTACTTTTAATGAAATGAATAGAATGAAACTTATACACATTATTCGAAAGGTTCAGTGCCTTAGATGAGCAAAAACGAAAATCCGTCGATACGTATGGTAACGTAAAATTAATGTCGTTTTCGATTTGGCTTTACAGATTTTGATCTGAGATTTCAGATTTCTGCTGCCAAATAGAACATTAAATCCGAATTCTATTGGTTCTTGTATTGAGTTGGCCGCAAAAAAAAAAACTTTTTCACTTGCACTGGAAATCCACGAACCAAAAAACATTATCTTTTGGCCAAATCGAAAACGACATAAGTGAAGAATTGACCATAAAAAATGTATAGAAAGTATATGTATTTTGGTGGCATTCAATTTATCGACGCCTTATTACCGTAGGAATACAAATATGATTGTTAGGTTAAAACCTAATTTCTATCCTCATTTAGGTACCCCAAAATAAAAGCAATTTACCAACGCCTAAAAGCATTGCATATTATGGTCGTGCGACCAAAAATGGTATATTAGACATTGAATCCATTCATCTGTTTGTAGTTAGGAAATTTAATTCAATTTAAAACTAATATCGGGAAAAATGGCACCGTTGCTACATATCCCAGACCGAATACTTTTCGATCTACACTTCTTTCACTCATACACACAAACATTCTTTTGTTCGAATTTACTCACTCATTTTTTTTTTGTTCGTTTGTAATTAGAAATTTTCATCTGCAAATCAAGTCGCGACTTAAGCCTTCAGGAACTTACGTAAAACTATATGATACTTTGATGGCTTTGTTTTAAAATAAAATTGGTAACTAGGAAATATTGAGTTACACCATATTAAAATGTAAATTATGAGTAAAACTTATTTTCAAAAGAAAGTTTTTTTTTTCAATATCTAAATGACGTAGGTAGGTTTTTTAATATACATACTTATAAAAGGTAGGGACGATTCTCGACCACAAATAAATATACGAATATTTTCAGCTTGTTTATGAACTGCAAATCTTTTTCAAATACTTTGCTCTCGTTAGTCGGCTTTTGTTTTTCTATTATGCTAGGATCCCTTGATACTTTAACCCCAAAATTACGACCTGACCACGAGCTACGATTGTACACCCAGCACAAATTTTCAACGAATACTTGATATTTTGTGGAGCCACAGCTATTTATTAAGGTAAACATAGTCTGGCAGTGTCTGAAGTAAACCCAAAATACAGTTCAAAAATAGTTATGATAATCAAACAAACAAAGCCTTTGATCTTCCGTTTGTCATTTAGAAGAAAACATTCGTTACATTCAATCACTGACAAATGAAATAAATCACAAACGTGTCTCATTCAATTGCCCATTCATTTCAAATGCCCGCTTAGATCACACAAGCAATAACTTTTAATAACTATAGATAGTAACTTAAAATTCCATACTCATTCTGCTTGAACTCGAATCATGCCATTCAAAAACTGGATAGGGAAGCCTATTAGTGGGGTGAAAGGAAAGAGAAAATAAAAATATTGAAACAGTGATGTGCGTGTGAGCAACGACGACGACGTCAGCAATGGTTATACAACGACACCATACTGATGTCGTCGACACTTTTAACGAAAGCTAGACGTGGTAAAAACTATAGCTGAAGTGGTGTTTACAGGGAACTTAATACAGTTCTTTAAGTTTTAGGCCAATCATGAGGAACTTCTAGGGTACATTTACATTACATAATTTTTGAAAGAAGTTGTTGGTAATATGAAAGATTATAAGTCCGCGGCTTATTCGATGTATATAGCACCGGAGCGCAGAACACACTAACCTAACCTAACCAAAGTTTATTCCCTGTGTAGAAGTTAGCTTAGAATTCAATCCGAAAGGGTTCTTTTTAAAGATTCTATATAAGCAATAATCATGTTTAACTGCTGCATAAAAATGATTAACTTGTTTAAATTACTTATTTAGGAGGGGTTTTTCATGCCACAGCAGTAGAACTCCTTAACATATTAATAAACCATGTCAACACAAGACGCGATTTTCCGCTTAGACTGGTGTAGATTCAGTGAAGTAGAGACAGTGAAATATATGACAAGCTGAAGCTAATGCTTTACATAGGGTATTGCGAATCCGAGCCACAATAAATTGCAGTTCAACTTGTATACTTTGAGCATGTACGACATACTGAGACCGAACGTGCAAGCGATTAGCTAATTTACATGGTAATTAAAGCTGTTTTTCGCTAGAGCTGGTATGGATGCTTATTCATGCGAGTGATTTGATTGAAAATTAATTTTGATGACACTTCCATAGAGATGAATATATGGGATATTAATCAATCAGCCACTAAGTCGAAACGTTGTCTAGGAAAAGAAAGTTTATCGACAGTATCATTTTGTTACACCAAATGTTCTACAGCAATTTTTAACTTCTTTCCATTCCGATGTTGACAAGAAAAACAAGGTAACCTGAATCGGAATAATATTTTAGGACAAGAGGTTCGCTCGTCATTCTGTAAGGAGATAAGGAATTCATATTTTGTATGTCCTTTTACCTGCACTTAAATAGAATCTGCAATCTGTCTACAAAAAGAATAAAAAGGGGCCCGAGCCCAAAAAGGTGCCTCTACATAAAATACTAATAAAGCAAACAAAAAAAAGGAAAACAGAGCAACAGACATTAATTTAAAAAAAAAAATATTTATTCATTACGCAACACTTCTTTTAATATGTTTGCATTTTTTTTTTTTTTTTTTTTTTTTCAATAAAGAATAAAATCTTAGGTAAACTGATAAGAGGCTATTTTGATCTTTTTTCAAAAAGTGGGGGCCAAGGGTCCTGAAGCTCAAAAAGGGGCCAATCAGCAACTCTGCTTCTATGTAAAAAAAAATCCATGATAGTTAGAGGATTAATTAAAGCTTCGAATCTTAAATTAATGACCAAAATACAAAGACTAGCATGTATAGGTACAACTGGCGCAATAAGGACAACACCTACTGCTGGAATGGAGGCTATCATCAACTTGTTACCTCTAGATCTATACATGTAAGAATCTGCAGCCAAAAGTGCCCTCAGGATCAGCCAAACAAAAAGCTGGAAACCCTACACAACGGGACACACACAGATTCTGAATAAATATGTAGGAGATGCGGTCACTTCTGACTACTTGTCTCCCCTTCTTGACTTTGACATACCATTCTCCTGCTATTTCCCTAGCAGGGAGGAATGGAACACAGATGAACCCACAAAAGGAAAATCGATATCCATCTACACAGATGGCTATAAGATGGACCGTGGAACAGGTGCTGGAATCTTCTCTGAAGAGTTAAATATACACCAGTCAATCAGACTACCTGATTACAGTAGTGTCTTTCAGGCGGAGGTTCTGGCAATCGCTGAAGCTGCCCATATGGTGTCAATGTTATCAATACCAAATAATGATATTACCATATTCATTTACAGCCAGGCGGCTATAAAAGCAGTATCTGCTATCGAAATAAAATCAAAGCTAGTTCACCGCTGCCGTGAAGAGCTTAAAGTTCTCTGCTCGCAGCACACCACGCGTCTCTGCTGGGTCCCTGGACACAGTGACGCAATGAGATGGCTGATGAATTGGCAAGAAATGGTTCTGCTATGGACCAAGATCTGGCGATTAATTCAATCAAGCCACCACTCTGTAATCTCAGAGAGAGGGTGGAAAATAAGACCCGGATGAAAGCCAACAACAGGTGGAAAGAACTAACTACCTGCGAAATACCACGGAAGTTATGGCCGAAATACAATCCAAGTCGAACTATCAAGCTCTTGCGATTTGATAGAACGTCGATGTATAAACTGGTAGGAGCCCTAACGGGTCACAACTTCCTAAGATACCACACAATGAAACTTAAACTCAAGAATGACGATATATGCAGGGGTTGCGGCGACGAGGAGGTACACGAGGACACACCTCACTTCCTCTGTCAATGCCCAAGTCTCTGTCACTTGAGGAATAGGACACTTGGAAGATACTACTTCCATGATTTACATGAACTTTCAGATATATCTTTATCTAATCTTTACAGGTTCATAAACACATCAGGATGGCTGGACAAGGTCGAGTAACCAAGAAGGAAACACTATAGCCAACAACACCGGCTAACCCCCCAATAAGGGCATCACAATGGGTCCACATGGACCTAAGTGGGGTGCGGCAGAACCCGTTCTGACGCACCCACCCATAAACCTAACCTAACCTACAGGATTATATGAAGTGTTTTTCGTATGACTGTTATAATTAAAAACAAAGTTAGAATGTCGGTGACCAAAGTGAGGAATTAGTTTCAGCTCTTTAAACATATTTTTCGGGTAACACACATGATTTTATATTTGGCTCTGACTTGTATCCAAAACGTGACCGAATTTTAGTGAGCTATCAAATAATTTCACACAAAGGAAAAGGGGAAATAAAAATACTGATAGCAATATGAAATTACTAAATTAATACACACACAACCTTCAACCTTTAATGTCGATGGTAAACTACCTATGCGAACATAGTGCCATGAAAATCATAATGCAGGTAATATTATGCGAATTAAATAACAGGGAAGAGTAACTAAGTAATGGTCCGAGTGTATGTTGGCCGCTCGGAACGTTCGGGCATGCCATCAGAAGGAGTGCCGCCACTGAAGTGCTGGGTTTCACTAGCCGACCACAACGAAGCCCTTGGTTTGATGAGGAATTCCGCCAGGCACATGCAGCCAAGAACGAGGACTACCAACTAATGCTGCAGACAAGAATCAGAGCGGCTGAGAGAGCTGCCTGCGTGTTCTAAGGGCAAAAAAGAAGGGAGGAACACCGTCTTCGCAGAAGGAAAAAAAAAAGAGCACGAGGCAATGTTCAAAAGTTCTACCAAAGGGTAAAACGATCCACCCAAGGATACAAGTCCCGAACAGAGGCAGAGATGAGCATGTAGTAGTAGATTCACAGTCGGTGCAGAGGATTTGGAAAGAACACTTCTGTAGACTGTTATACGGCGGAGCTGATCTGTTCAGGTTGGACGATGATAGCCAAAACATCCGTCCACCAGACCTATACGAACTGCGCCAACTACAGACGAATAAGTCTCCTGAATGTCGCGTATAAGATCTTGTCGGCTGTACTGTGTGAACGCCTTAAACCTTTCGCCAACAACCTGATCGGCCCATATCAGTGTGGTTTTAGGCCAGGAAAGTCAACCATCGACCAAATTTTCACACTCCGACAGATCTTAGAAAAAAGCCAGGAATTTCAGATCGATACACACCATTTATTTGCTGACTTTAAAGTCGCCTATGATAGCGTATATAATAGGGACGAACTATACAAAGCCATGTCAAGTTTTGGCATCCCCGCCAAACTCGTCCGCTTGTACAGGATAACGATGGATAAATCTCGCTGCTTTGTCAAAGTCGGCAAGAACACCACTGATTCTATCATGTATTGGCCATTGGCCAATTGTCGACCATGCGGCTAAGCTTGGGATCCCACACAACGCTAATTGCCGCATTTGCGGAAATTCAATTGAGAAAGAAACTCTCTGCCATTTCATCTGCAAATGTCCGGCACTAGCAAGAGCTAGATTGCGGAGTGTGGACACTGAACCACTGAACCTTTTTTCGACGACCTTAGCGACTTTTCGAGTAAAGGAATATTAGATATAATCCGTTTCCTCAACTCCAGAGGTTCGATATAAGTACAGAATGCATCACACCCTTAACAATCATCACAAACTACGAGTAGGTCACACGAGTCGTGGTAACAAAAACGCACTTCATAGTGCTACTTGGGTTTAAAGCTCGACCGCCACTTCTACCTAGCTACCTACCTTATTCGCGTAGAATCAAAACATTTTAAATTATTAAGTTAAAGAAAGCTATTTAGGCGTCAGAACATAAAATACAAATTTTACATTGAAAATTGGTATTTTTTAAAAGATGTCATCCGATTTCGATATTCAATTTCGTTTCGAATAACTTCATCTGTTGATTTTTCACCAGCGTCGCAGTGACTAGCTTCAATCAGAGTTTTTATGTACCTTTCGACACTTCCTTTGGTTTAGACATGGTAAATCGGGTATTCTGTCCTCTGCTGCATTTAAAAGCATTGAAAGTTCTTTATCATGCTGATCTTTTAAGATAGTTTCACTACAGTATGTATGCAGGAAAGTAGGTGCCTGAACGAAGTCATGAAACAAACTTTTATCGGACTAAATTACTTACGGGACAAAAAAAAATACATAAATCCATAGCCGTTTAACAGAAAACAAAAATCTCTTCATTTGCGAGTGTTATTGGCTTTAGACGGTAAGAGTCTGGCACTAGCAATGGACTCCTCGACCATTGATGCCTCGCATGCAAGGTTTTCACCTTCAATACCATTTACCGAATTATCCCAACCATAAGATTATTTCACTCCCCGTGACTGTTGAAAATAAATTTTACAGAACCCGTTGAGGCAGACTCTCCACTTCAAGCTTTATATGAGCTCACTCAATGAAACAATATTAAATTGCTTTCTTGGCGCCTTAATATACTCAATGTCTAATGTCAATCATATAGGTATGGCAATAGCATTGCAATTATACACCATTATACAAATTATCAATTTTCTTAACATTGCGTAAGGCGACCTGTGCGACAGACACTCTTTTGGCCAATGCCCAATCAATTAAACTCCACTTTGCTTTCTAAATTTAGTCTTAGGTTTTTTTTTCCTTGGCAACAAGCATTAATCTGTCAAATGTTTAATTCAAATCACAACCAGTCACTCTGTGCACATTCCATATTTGAGGAACCAAACAAACCATCTAAGTCGAACGGATCGCGGTAGATTGGTGGTGCCACTTCTTGTGGCACGCACTAGTAATGGTGTCTCTTGCGATACCTACTCATACTCGTTACGTTTTGTTTCAAAAGAGGAAAAGCAGGAAATCAAGAGCCAGTAGTGTGTGCTTAGTGGAATTGACATCACTGAGCACAATAACAATTTGTATGAAATAGAAAAAATAAAAAACACAAAAGGCTCGTCCGGTCGAGGGATAGTTCCGAAAGGGGATATACTCGAAATACATATGAAACCACTTTCTTCTTTTGGTGGCATTTATGCGCGGCTTTGCATCCCTGAGGCGCACTGTGGTCCAAAAAGGCAAATCTCGTTGCAAAAATATTAAATTCGATGTTTTATTTTTTTACTTATAGAAATATAAACGTAGCTTCAAAAACAGCAAAACAAAATAATTTTGTGGTAATGACTTATAGAGCTTTTCCAAGTTGGTACATTTTTTTCGAGATTATAAAAAAAAAAAAAAAAAAGGAAAAAAGGTATTTATTTCCTTTTTGCAATCATGGTATATTAAACGAAAAATCGTAATTTTGTTAAATGTAGTCTGGTTGTTTCATATCTAGGAAAATTAAAATTTGAATAAATAAAAAAACATTACATAATATTTTTAATAAATAACACAAAAAACAACTTTTTAACACTTTTTTTGGTATATTGAACACCATAATATATCCTGTTTGTTAAGCCATAGGCAAAATTGTAACTGCAACTATTTGCAATGTTCGGAGATATTGTTATTTGCTTTAAAAAAAGTCGTGTTCCCAGTGCTGTCATTTCTGCCTTAAATTTCCTTGTGGAATATATCGGTTATTTTGTTAATTAAAAGCGTGAAACATTAAACATTACAAAAAGTTTAAAGAAATATTTATTTGTGGATTGTTTTTTTATGATCCGATATAATAGGTAGAAATACTATTTTTCCTCTGTCACCCCACATTGGAAAGCATATCTTTCATGGGTAAAACAATCCTTGTTCATGTACATATGCAGGTGTATGAACAATGACAATAGATAAATGGTGTTATTTTCCAAAAGGCTTTACTGAAGAGCGGAGCGAGCAAATTAATGTAATGTAACTGTGATCCAAAACAAATACGAATATAAAAGCGACAACGATGGAACGAAAAACAAAACTCCAAAGATTATACTTTCGTTTTAAAAAAATGGATTGACTGATCTATAGTAAAAAATATGTATAAGTATATATATATTTTTATTTTATTCTATTTGATTTTATTTTATTATTTGTGTAGGTGTAGGACACTGTTTCGTATGAAATACATTACTCAAACTTATAGCATATACTGATGCACTACAAAAGGAAAAAATACTGTTTAAATACTCACTAAAAACATACAAAATTGGTTCGTTAGTTTTATGTATACACTGTTGTAAACAAAAAATATTTTGGATCCTCCTGTAAAAAATTAAATAGCCGCAAGATTCGTACAATATTACTGTTTTTAAAGTTTTTCTATACCTAATCCCTCTCACTGTTAATTCATTTTTACTTCCGCCTAGGATTTAGAAACACCCTGAGAAGCAATTGCAGCAATATCTGCATGGTTCCTAAGTTATGGTTTTTGCAACCAAAAAAATAATTTTGGACCACAGTGAAGCGATTGACTGTGACTCGTGAGGAGGCAACAGAATATCACAAAGCACTATAGAATTGATCAATTATTGTGATCGCGTGCAATCCGCACGGACTTTGATCATAATATCTTAAAGCATATACCACTACTAGCATCACTTTCATTTGTGTTGCCGGTTAATTACTGCAATGAACTTTGAAAGACAGACAGCAAGATGATGATGATGATGAGGATGAAGCCACTGCAAGGGGCCACTAACTTTAGATAGATTGACTCCATGCCAGCATTGTGCTCGAGCTTGCAGGCATAATTACGGAGTGAGCGCATCAGAGGAAGATGATCGCACAAAACCAGACCCCGTATCCATTAAGTGCGTACGCCTAGATATGCAGACGAAGATGGTCTGTTTAATTAAGACCCGCTTTCCAGATTCTTTTTGTTCATCCGTGTGATGAATTGAATGTTTTGACAGAATAAAATCGATGTGTGTATTGTTAGCATAATTACATTGTATTTTGATTGAAATATGAATCGCAGTCGAATAAAGCGGAAGACGCGAATATCATTAAGTTATGAAATTGATAAAAGAGTGTTATGTCTTATGCGTATTAGAACCGCCTTCCTTATGTTAGATAGATGTTTGATTAATGGTTTTGTTCATTAAATTTGCAACAATTAACTTTATTTGCAAATTGCTTCCTTATAAAGGGAGTTTTTTTTACAAAAAAAAAAGTGCTCTACGAAAAAATTTCATTTATTATTTTGCACAGCTGTTTACTCTCCGATTGATTTTGAAAAATTGTAGTTAGTTGGTAGCAGCCCGTCATATCTACCGATTTTTTCAGTGTCCGAGTATTTGGATAGATCACAGTCATTGTTGTTATAGCTTCCCAAAAAATGTGAATTTGCAGTCTCTACTGAATACTATGAAAGTGAATATAAAACTACTGGGAATCCAAACGAAAAAAAGTGTGAACCATTACAATCTATCCGCTGTTTGTGGGTTGCCTTTTGAGATAAAGTGATGAGAATTCAACCAAGTTCGCGGGGCCTAGAAAAGTTCTTCTATACGCAATGCTCGGATTCCATGTCGTACGCTGTACCTCCAATGAGAACTGCAACACGAACTATTTCTACCAAATATAAATATATTATATTGTAGGCGCAGTGGCTTAGTGTGTTGGACTACTAAGCGAGGGGTTCAGGTTCGAATCCCGCAAAAACCCAAATTCCAACTCAGGGGTTTTTCACTGCGCCACCTCTCGCGAACGTCTGACAAACATCCGAGAGTAAACCTGTCTTGAAAGGCTTCTCAATTAGCCGTTTGGAATCGGCATAAAATTGTAGATCCCTTCTATTCGTTCCAAAAATGAAATCTTACACAAAACGAATGGTTGTAAGAAGCTAGGCCTAGGGTCCCTACGGACCTGTTGCGCCAAAAATTAATATTATAAATATTCGGGAACAGAAGGCATTTCGCCTATGATTTTACAAAAATGCGAAGTATATAAAGAGTCAAAGTTGTATTCGTATCTAAGCCTCTAAGGCTAGTAAAACCAGTTGCAGGTTCTCATTCGACTTTATATGAAGGTCCGAAGTGGAATGATTCCAGGAAAGATTATAATTAATTTGTTGTAATAGATTTTGCGTGCTTTATAGTTTTCTGAAATCACAATTTTATCCATGGACAATTTAAATATTTAACAAACGGCCAGAGAGCAGAATTTAGAGGTAAATTATTTAAGTGGAGAAAAAAAAGAGGTAAGAATTATTTTTAATAAAAGTAAAATTATAACCGGATTTTATATCAATTGCATTATAGTATCCAACAGAAGACAATTCTTCAGATTAATAGTAAGTAAACAATGGGAAAACAAATGTTCAGAATAATTTTATTTATATAAAAATACACTTATTAAGGTTCCGTACCCAAAGGGAAAAAACGTAACCTTATTAGTTTCGCTCGGATGTCTCTCCGTCTGTCTGTCTGTCTGTCTGTCTGTCTGTCTGTCTGTCTGTCTGTCCGAACCCACTAAGCCAATTTTGTTACCAGGTCTATCTCAAGAACCGATTGACATAGGAGGCTAAAATTTACACCCAACATCCGGCATAACCTCTAGGTAGACGACAAATACCAATGGAAGGAATACATCGATTGGTTTTGGATTAATTAGTAATCTGGTGAAAAAAATATTTTCATTCGCCCAAAAAACGGTTTATTTCTTGATTCACAAAAAAATACATAAATTCCTTTTTTGTAGATCATGTTCTTATCTATATATGTGCTGAATACTGTTTTGCCGAAAAGTCAATAGTTTACAAGATATTTTCAAAAAAGATAATTTTACCATGTAAAATACGTTGCTCTCATACGTTTTAATCTCTACTACGCAGTTGTGCACAATTGACCCCATCAAAGACAGAAGACCACCAGGGTTCCCGCTTGCTAATTTCGTTGGAGAGTATTATACATTTTTTTTTTGGGGAGTACAGAACAAAATAAAAGTAATATATTTTTAGTCAATAGTTTTTAATTGGGACAGGTCGCATACAGAATGGAAAATTGGCGTGGGTTGGGTACTAGGTAATAATTAGAAAATGAGATTCATGCGCGAGTAATTTTTGAGAGTAAAAATATTAAGTAATTAAATTAAACTAAATTGTGATGAATTCATGAAGAGGGGAAAGATTGAATGATATAGATTTTAAATAATATCTGATGTGTTGGACTTTAGCCAAATACGGAACCTTCGGTGCGCGAGTGACACTCGCACTTGGCCGGTTTTTTTTTATCTTTAGTTTAAGAAATTATTTAATGTTATTGAAAATAAAATTTAAAAAAAAAATTAATTGTTGTATGTTTTTTATTCAAAAACAAAGAACGATGTGTACTCAATGCATCAAATAACAACCGTGATATATTCAAAGTCTAAAAAGTTATGCTTTGTAGACATGGTTAAATTAAAGTTACAAACTTTGACATTTCAAATACGCAGGTTATTCATTTCATTGCGTATCCTATCGTTTGTTGTGCGGTTTCATTGCGATTTTCTAAAAATTTTGTAAGTTCGAAACATCAAAAACATGAAAATGTTGGTTGATAAAGCAATTTGAATAACATAACAACTGTATTTCAGAAAACTCACGTCGAATACGAAAGATCCATTAGTCATTTGTAAAACATTGTTAAACTCAAATATAAGCCTACATTATTAATTTATTTTCGATTTGATTTCTGTAAAATAAATTTTAAGTTTGCTCTCATTTTCACGTCGTATATGGAAAGTGAAAGTGAATCGAGTATGCAAAGTGAATCTTAAATACGCTGTGTTCCACGATAGGTTTGTTGGATGGAAATTTATGGACATTGTTTGGAAGGTATATGCATTTGATTTAAGAATGATTCCACATCAAACCAAGGCAAATACGTGGTTAGAGCAAACTACGAATTATTACGGAAATAGTTTTAATAAATGTCACGCCATTTTGATTTAAAAATTTAGTCTAAGCTCGTATATATCATTCCGAAAAATATGGTAAAATCAAAGTGGTTTTCTTTGATTTTACGTTTTGTTTTCTCTGGGTGATACTAAACAAGGGGTCCAAAGTTCGATTCTCTTAAAAATAAACTCCATCTTAAGGTTTTTTTTTCATTGCGCCAACTCTTTCGAACGTCTGACAAGCATCCAATTACAACTGGCATTAAAGAGTTTCTCAATTAGCCGTTTAATCTCGGCATAAAATTGTAAATCCCTTCCATTCGTCCCAAAAATGAAAAATCTCACACAAAACGAATAGTTGAGACGATAGGTCTAGGGTAGTGATTCCCAAAGTGGTCCAGGTGGACCCCCAGGGGTCCACGGGAGACTCGACGGGGGTCTACGTTGGCATGACAAACAAATGGGGGTTCATCAGTTGTAAGTGACGAAAATTTACTTTATTCCTTACAAAACTGAAGCCAAATATTGATAATTTGCTGTCAATCCATCAAGTACATCCCTCCCATTAAAATTATGACCTATTTTTTAATTGTTGATTTGCATTGTTGAAGTTACGATACGTTATTCATGTTTAATTTTAGTTCTATGAAGTCAGTGATCGTATTATTTTAATAAATGGAACGTAAGAAAGTATACCATTTTTCTTTTAGAACTCAACCGCGACGCACATTTCCATCGTTAGATCTAATCTTGACATTTTTTGACGAGTTTTGGGAATATGGTAAAAATGTAGCAGCAGGGGGTCCACCGAAACCAGGTTAATTTTGAAACTGGTCTATAAGAAAAATAAGTTTGGGAACCTCTGGAGGGGCTAGGTATTTTTTTTTTAACATATTAGCAATGCATTCCAAAATGTGATTTTTTTCTAAATCTGTGTGCAGCTAAAATGTTTATTTTTTTCTAAACGAAACTGGATAGGCCCTGAGTGAGAAGTTTTCTTATTCCTGGGCTTTCCAAAGTTCAACTAAAAATGTGTCTTTTTCGATGGTATATTATTATATAAACGGAAACTGTATTAGTCGACAATAGAACGCAAAAAATACACACGTTCTGCAAGTGTCTGTTAAACTGGTCGTAAGATAAGCAACAAACTTGTTACCTTACATAAATATACAAGATAAGTTCATTTGCTCTATGTCACATGTTTTTAAACTCCAGTTTTCTATTAACCACCTGACCCTATATTTAATAGATGGAAACAACCGCAATCATTTCACATTATCATAGTTTTGTTTAATTTAAAGTTCTATTTGCAACTAAACCACATTGAAATTGTTTTCTTAACTAAACCATTATATGCGGATAATTCATTCAATACCAGCAAAGCAACCATATGTATGGCAGAAGAAAAATCTGAAATTTGATGCGAAGATCAACAAGTCAAATTGAAAATTTCCTCCCTTTTTTGTTTGCAAAAAAAACTACTACTACTAAACAGCGGAAATATTACGAAACAAGCCAAATCATTGTATTTGCCACATGGGTGTAATGTGTTGATTGTTTTTTTGCAGTTTTCAAAGGAAACGCAGCCTCACGATGATTTCAATTTCATTTGGGATGCATAACATAATTAGAAACAGTACAAGAGTGCGAGTGCGAGTGCGAGTGCGACTGCGAGCATGAATATGCGAGGGAAAACTGGAGTAACTTTTTCCAAGGAAAAGTCGGCACAAGACACACATATAAATTTTCTTTTGCGGTTAATTGAACTTGTAAATAGCTGCAATCTGAAAGGCACAAGTTCCATTTGAACTCTGAAGTCGCAGTTGTAATGAAAATTTTGCTATCGCTTTCGTTTGCAGCGGATATTTTATTAGGATGAATAGAGTGTTTGTACTATAACAAAAGTGTTTTTATCTCTGTTTGCCATAATGCTGCAAAACAGCAAGAATAAAAAGTGAAATTAAACAAAGCGATTTGCAGAGAGATTATGTTTCGTTTCAATGGATCTTTGCGATTTGAGATACAATGTTAACAGATTCGCTGCAAATCTCATCATAGATGTACACTGTACAGATAGTATATTTGTGAGTTCATTAGTTAATTATATAGGGATGACGTTTCGTACAATGGCCACGTTTGTTTTCTATATGGCAGTTGTTTATGGATTAAGATGATTAGCCGATTCGTGTGATTTCCGTCGTCGGATAAAAGACCCCCAGACATTTTCTGGTAATGCGATCGAACCAGTTTTGAGATGTTAACATGATCATTTGATCAGTAATTACTTCGAAGCTCCTACAAGGTATTTTATAATCCCTAATTCTGTTTTATGTCTATAAGTATGCCTAACCATCCCATCTATCCTTTTTTTGGGAAGGTTAATCCTGTTTTTGAACCAAAAATTTCAATAAACCTTCGAGCCTCCTTTGTCGCTCTGAATCCTCCTTTTATCCTGCAACTATCCTTCTATCAAAACTATTCACCGAAGAACTACAAGTCAGAACACTAAAGATAAAGACCATTCTGACCAATAAAATTAATTTTAATATGCCATGCCTGTAATTCTCTTCGTTCATCAAATCGCAACCGGATATGCTTCACCAAATCTCATCGAAAACAAAACATAACGTGGCCAGCGATGAACAGTCGACGAAGATGAATTTGAGGAAATGGACTTAGAATACGATATAGACAATGTATATTTTGTATTGCGTTCCTTAATAAGAATGTAATTTAAAAATGTTTTTCATCGTTAGATAATTATGTTGATCCTCCTTACCCTCGTTTTGGAGAAAAAAAACCTCCTTTTTAGTAAAATTTGTGAGGAAAACCCTCCTTTTTGACAAAATTGAGATGGGATAGTTAATGTTCAAACCATGCAGATATTAAAATAAAAATAAAAAAGTAATGCTCTATAGCATTTAGAGTTTTTAGTTATGAATTGTCGTAGCACTGTGGGAATTACTTGTTAAAAGTTAAAATGAATCCCAGCCAATAAATAATACTGACATTGAAAACAAAACAAAAGTACACGACTGCGTCGCACGAAACTTTCTCGTTCATATCAACAGTTTGGTTGATTGCTTTTTATTTTACTAGATATGTAGGGTCAAAAACTTAGTAGCTCAGTGGTTTCAGGTTAGTAATTTAAAAAAAAAAAACTTTTTTAACACGACTTTATTGGCAGTTTTTTTTAAGAAAAAACAAATATGGAACCTTATTTATAGTTCCATTATTATCCTAATAACGTATTTCGATCAAAATCGATAACTGTTTTTTTTTTTTTTTAATTACGCTGATGAGATACAAACAAATGTTGCAATATCATATTAGACCAAAAACATAAATGTTAAAAAATGATCACTGATCACACTCCTTTTTGCGAGCCTTTTTGCAAAGATTTTAAAATTTTTCATGTCAAAATCTCAAAATATACTTAAAGATAGAAGTGTGGACTCTACTAAAATCAACTCAGTTTAAACTTTCCTTTGGTATATTTATTTTTTTATTGGTTGTTTTGATTTGCACTTCAATTCATCTTGTCCATGAGAGAAGTACTTATGGAATATTTTTTGGAGATCGGATGGCCCACTCTCGGATGCACATTGAATTGAGGACATATCAGGTCTATAGAGACTTTTCAATCTATTAATTAAGTGTACACTATTAAAAGTTTTTACTCTAGAGTCTAGACAAAGCTACTTACTTCCAGGCCGCAACAAAATAAGGATGACCCAATAACAAAAATAGCATTTTCGAGACTGAGCCCTTCGCTTTTATGTATCTACTGTGATTGCATATGCGAGGCAGTAAGAAACGGATCCCTATATTCGAAACCTATATTTATGACTTCAAATTAGGTTTTAACAGGCATTAAATTATAAACAGTTTCATGATTAAATTTAATGGTTAAACAATTAGCATTTTTCTTGTCATCAATATCCCATGAAATTTTTTTTAACTATTACTATGGATCCGTTCCTAAACTTATGTCTCCATTTCGACGAAGTAATAATAGTCACAACCAATTTTAAAAACAATTGTTCTTTCTAGTCCATCAGCAGTCATTGATGAATCATTTTTAGAGATGCCACGAATATTTATTTGGCCGAAACCGAATATTCGTCGAGGCTCGTGGCCGAAGCGTCGAATATTCGGCAGCCGATATAATTTACGAGGAAAAACGCAATCGTCTGCTTTCGCCAAATGCTGACAAAATAGTTTTCATCCATCATAACTTACCACTGGTAGATTTTAAATATTCATATGTTAATTTGTTGGTTAAATAAACATCTTTGTGAGTAATATTTTACATTTTGAGTTTTTTTTTTTTTCATGATTTTTCTTTTCGGTATTCTTTCTTAGACAAGTGACGAGGGAAATCTATTGAGTCTATAGCAATAAGTTTAATTTCCGGACTCGAAATGGTGCTAAGCGTGGCTCATATTTTTTGTAGGTAGTAAAGTAAACTGTTGCTTCGGGTTGTTTGGAGAGGAAAGACGAAATCCCGTTCAACCTGTCATTGGTATAGAACAAGAAGAAAGGGGAATTATGCGAGAGAATAGGGTACCCCGATTCTATGATAGTTCTTTCGGGGTTCGTAGCAAAATTCCGAATACGACGGATTCTGTGATAGCCCAGATTATTTAAATGTCATGAACTTTAAATATGTGTGCATAATTTCAAAATGACAATAAGCTGACACTTCGAAAGAAAAATAAATGTACAGTTTCATTTCTCAGCGTCTAACTCTAGCGTTGTATGACCAAATACTTAAACTTACTTAAAAAATTTTTTGCTGATTTCTATTCATTTCTAAATCATTCCGGATAGTTTACATTACATGTTTAACATATATTTATTTAGTCAGTTTTTTCCTGGTGATTTTTCAGTTCAGAGTTTAAGAAAGTAAATTTGTTGTTGGACTGTTTTCACGTAAGTATTATCATTGTTAAAAACATGAGCATAAGGTAAATGCATACAAAAAATATGTGAAGTTTTCTACGTTTTAGTTTATTAAAATTGTATTTTACTTGCATTATGTACAACGTCACTTGTGGGCCTGAGTATAAGAAGCAGGTGGATATCGTTTGGTAAGCAAAATCTTTTTTTTTTAATTAATATTACAACTATAATAACATCTATATATCCATTTTGTATAAGATTGGCAATTACTTTGGAATTATTGTTTTTGAAAGTCGTCAGGGAATATTTACACGAATTTTCGAACAAGTCAGCCTTTTAAAGTAAAACATTTCAGGAGATAAGCAATGAGGGAAATGCTTGAAAAAATGGATGTACCAGATATTAATAGTGGCAATTTGTTTTCTAATCTGCATAATGGGTTCTTCTAATACGGAACACATTGAACCCATAAAAGATCAATACTGGAGAGTTCGCAGGATGCTTTTATATTTTTGGGTACCAGCGTCCAGGAGATGCATGATAAATAAATAATTTTGTACTTAAATGTATGGAAATGTACATAGAAAGAATGAATTCGGTTATAAAGGCAATGAGAGGCTAAAAAGTCTAACAGACTTGATGAAAATATTCATAATTACAATTATTGGATACCGTCATTGCATTCATGAAGGGATACAAAAGCAAAAGCGAATTCTATCCATCGCTTTTATGAACGAATCATGCATCTTATGAAAGATTTATACCATAATGAATATTTTCATACACGAATGAACCGAGATACATTGATTGAATGAACTCCTACTTTAGCTCAATTTCGAACATAACAACCTTATCGCATTCATTCAACCTTATCGCTGGTGAAAATAAAAAGGGAAGCATGTCCGTTAATTAATAAGAGTATATATAAAAAAGTTCAAAGAAATATTTCGAACAGTATTAAAAAGTTCAGAACTTACAAAAAACTGTCCAGCACTCTCTAAAAGTTAAAGACTAGTTCAATTTAGGCCCATTTTATTCACTCGAAGTTGAACATAACTTGGGGATTTTTATTTTCAACTTAAGAATTACTTTTATTCACTCAAAGTTGACTCGCTCAACTTTGGATATTCCGAAGTTGAGAAAACCGAAAGTTAATCAACTGTGGGTTTTCTCAACTCCCCGAAATAGTAGACGTTGTAGAGCAAACTTGGGATTTTTACGCCAAAAATGTCAGATTTTTTGTTCTCATTTGTACATCGGAGAGAGAGACCGCATGCGGGAGATAAGAGTCGACACTCGATTACAATAACACATACACAATGCACAAGGAGATGTGTGGCTGCACGGCATTGTTAATGGAGAGTTAGGATAGTACAGACGTGAAGAGCATTCATAATTGTTGTTCTTTGTGTTTATTGCGTTAAACATTTCTGTGACTGTGCGAACTTCAAATCAAGTGGAAAAAATAAACAAATATTAATTTTTGAAACTTAAACGATGTATCGTTCACATTATTTTTGGGAAGATTGGCCATCGTCTGATTCGGGCAGCGAAGAAGACGAGCGCAATTTGTGTTTTCTGTTTTATAATGCTTGCAATAACATCTGGAAATGTTTATGATCCTTTATATGGCTTTTTGTTTTGTCATTTGTATTCGTCCTTTTATGACCCTTGCAAAAAGATCTAGAAATATTTATGATCCTTTCTAATAACTTTTTCTTTTAGGTATATTTTGTATTTTCTGTTTTATGATGCTTGTAAAAGTATCTGGAAATGTTTATGATCCTTTTTAGTTGCTTTTTGTCTTATCTTTATTGAAAACATAAACTAAATTATAAAATATGCTGTCAGCATAGAGTGGTACGATCATCGCCATAACATGCTTTCCATCCACTGCTTCAATGCAGTTTCGAATTTGCCATAGTTCGTTACCGAATTTACCGAAAATTTTCCCCGGCAGATAGGGGAAGCATTTCAGCCGCTCCGACGCTGCAATGCTCGCCACTCAACCCTTCGTCCAAACACGCCGAAGTTTGTGTGTCTATTCATCTTCCTCTCTGCTTTCAAATACGTACGCGGCCAAAATAATAGCAATTGCATCTTTTTGTTCCATTTTTTGAATTTTTATTGTTTTATTATTACGTGCTTCTCAATCAAGACTTCACCACCGAATGAAAACAAAAAAAAACCACTAACTGAACATACCTAGCTTAAGATTTAAAAGTAAAAGAACAGACCTATTGTCAACTGTCACAAACATCCCAGGGATATATTTTAGAAACTGCAAGTACACCAACTTTTGAATTTCAACAGCAGAGTTGAGAACTAAAGTAGTGAATAAAAGCAATTTTCAACTTGCCTCTCAACTCTCTCTTTCAAATCAACTCCGAAGTTGATCAACCTCGGAGTCATCGGCAAGTTGAACGATAGTGAATAAAATGGGCCTTAATGTCCAGCAGTTTCAACTATATGTTAAATGCATGTATAGCTTGTAGCTTCGTCACTAACGGGTTGCACATTTTCTTTGTCTCTGCAATATCTGACGCGTCTCTAACTGATCAAAGCCTAAGATCGAACCAGTTGGGTTACCTTAGATTTGCAGCTCAAGCAAGCCTAGCATACTGTTTTCCACTTCGTTGATACTCACATCCTCCTAAAGGACTCCTCCCGTACTAAAATTGTTTTTTTTTTAAATAATTATTCGCGTTTATCAAACCCTCTGCAATTCGTTTGTTCTCCTTGAACGTGGCCCAATGATTTAAATATAATCACGAAATTTTCGTTTCAAAGCAAAAAAAAAGCCTGGGGCCGATTCTTCCGTGAACGAGCAATAGGTGACGGAATTTGTTGATGTTTATAGCTCGTTCACGGATGTGGCGATTGGAATTATATGAGAATTCAAATGTAACTCAACAACAAGTTGTGATCGATATGATTTCAAGAAAACAACTCTGCTAAAGCTTACAGGACATTGCTCTCTAGGTAACTTGTCTTTGATGACATCGCGAATATCAATAATGCGTAGAATACACAATTCACTTGTTTCTATTGAGCTTGAAGTTCCATTTTTTTTTTTTTTTTTTTTGTTTTTCTTTACAAGATTTACAAGATTCGTGATAGCCCTTTATTCTTACGAAAAACCACTCTGCGGACGATGTGTTCCATTTTCTGGCAGTTTGGACAATTTTTAAAGAACTTCGAGTTATGGTGCCTTCACAGGTTACTCTAGAAGCATTAAGCATTTTAAACGGTGGATTGAATGTTTTATACTGATACGCAGTATCTTCACTTCGATATAGAAAGCGAATTTTAGAGGAAAATAATTTTGTATTATTTTAATTCTTTTTGGTCTGTAAATAAATTCAGGATATAATAATTATATTGTCAACCTTGACTTGGGCCAAAACAAATAGGCTAAGTTATATAATCATTGTTAGTTAATTTGAAATAAAAGTCATTAAAAATTATATAACTAAAAGTAAACTCTTATAATAAAAGTTCCACTTGATCCAAATTTTAGCGGAAATCGCATACTTCATACAAGCTAATTTAAAATATCCCAAGGTTGGTTATATATATAACTTATAGCTTATAAATGAATCAACTTGCAGAGCACTTTGTTTATGTTTTGTATGCGTAAGAGCAATAAATTTAATTTATTAAAATATTCGCTTTTTAAGTTATTTATTCGTTTGAGTTGCATAAAAAAAACGGTTCAGCTTCTAAACATTGAATTGTTGCAGACTTGGGCTAAAATTATTTAACTACTTGCTCTTGAAGAAGATCCAAGGTTTGGATGTATGTTTCGGGTGAATTTGCTTTCATGGAAAAAAAAATTTAAAACAGATCGAAACTGGTCTATAACAGAGGAGACAAATTGACATAATTACGAGTATACTAACACACATGTTACTTAACCCGTTCCCACATCTTTAACTCATATTAATTGTTCTTTTAATAATTAAAAACTAATTAACTATAACTCACGTCCGAAAACCCTCATTGTGGTTAATAAATCATTATTATTCAAAATACCCCAAGTTTTCAAGCGTGCTTAGCTTCCATCAATTATGTATCAAATTTGTTAGCAAAGAGAAGGAGTCCAACATTGCGGGTATGTTGAATTGGGGGAGAGCCAATGCATTTACGGAACAGCTCTAAAAACAACGGCGCAAGCAGCCAAATATCGCTGCTATAATGATTTAATTTCAAGTGGACCACTAAACGATGTGTCTTGCTGGGATCGAATAAAAAATAAAAAAGGGATCGTAGTGTATACAGTATACTTATACTCACATAGCCTTTCATATAATCCCCCATAAGCTGGTGAGTTGACAGAGGTCAAAGAAAGTCGCTGTGGTAGGCATTAATGACATGGTAGTTGCCCTTTAATTCGATGTACTTATTTCTCTTTAAAATGCTCACTCTAACGTTAGTTTGTGAGCGCATTTGTCAATTGGACCGAGGAGCATACAAACAATTTCAATGCAAATGTTGGGCACATACGGCATAGGGTTCGGGCTAGAATTTCTTTCTGTATACGCACTCGTATGCAATTAATATGCTTATAGTGAATGTGCTGCTCATTCAACCCGACAGTGAGTTGGATTTTTTTGTACCCTACAAATTTTATATTCTTCAAGTAGGCACACATTGTGTGCTAAAAGAAAAAATAGATTTTTTTTTTAAATAAAATTTGGACAAAGTATATGTTTTTATTTTCATTTTAGCCTTTTCTATATTTTAACAACTCACAGATCTTTTTCAGACAAAAAGGTAGGCCGTATAATATGTGCTCATCATTTTAGCCACTTCGTTGCACCGGACTCACGTGTGTGTTAAGGCATGGTTGCCACTATTTCCCTGACTGACTTTCCCTAACTAGTTTTTAAGTTTTCACTGACCAAATTTTGAAAATACATTAATGTCTCGCTAATCCGAATCAATTATCAAATTATTCGTAGTAATGAGTACAGAACGAGAGAAATAAAAACGTTGATTATTTAACGTAAAAACCATTTAATTGCTGCCTATAACCAAAAGTTGCAATATAAATACAAAATTTAAAGGAAAACTTAAAAAAAATTAGAGTAAGCGCCAAATGCATGCAAAAGCCTCAAAGCAGGTATGAATAATGAGAATGGGCCTTACCAATAATCATTTTTAACCTTCACACTAAATATGTTGTAGGTCTAAATGGCTAATTTTATATGGAAAATTGTTATTGCGAGTTCGTAAAATTTAGGCTGGACACTAAATATTATTATTAGTATCGCGGAATGTGTGTACCTAAGTGTATATTCTTAATTATAGTGTTATAATTTCTTACATTTTTTCATCAATAGGAACGCGTTTCAGTCTAAAAAAAAATCTATTATTAATTCGAAAAATTCGATAATTCGGACTGGAATTCAATCTGATTTGGCTTACGATTTGGCTTTTCAAATTTTGATCTGATATTTCAGCTCCAAATCGAACGTGAAATCCTAATTTTATTGGTTCTTGTGTGTATGGAGTTGGCCGCATTTTTAATAACACATTTCAAAATAATTTAATATAAAAACTCGTTTCCGTATCCATACGCGTAAAATGAATAATTCAGTACAAAAAGAATTTGTAAATCTGAGAAGAAATCGAGGTTTCTCAAAAGTGCCTCAGATCAAAAACAAAGGTTGATTTTTTGGCAAATCGAACACGAAACGCAATTTTATCAAAAAAAAAAAAAAAAAAAAAAAGATTTTTTCTCAAAAAATTAATAGTTTTGCCAGATCATTTTTTTACATTTTTTTGGTAACATGAACTGATTAAACGTCGTTTACCCAATCACAGCTTTTACATAGTTTGCTTAGAAATATCAAATGGCGCTAGGAAGGACCACGTTAATTCCATACAGTAAATTAGAGAGTTTACTTAAAGCCTTAAAGTCTATAGGAACTATGTGATGGCAACATAAACTCAGCCACTGCAGCGGACTGCAAAACTGCAATGCGTTTGCAACAGAGAATGTTCCGGAAAGACTTTAAAGTGTTAAACACGAGGCTAGGTCTGATTAATTTGAGCAATTCCTTTTATCGCTTTGCTAAAAAAAAAACCTTATTTTGCGCTTTACTCAGAGTGTCATTTTGATTTCGCTGTTCTTCTTCTTTTTGTTGTTTGTTATCGTTGAGATATAGTTTGTACAACATCAATTTACAGTTCAGGACTCGAACATCACATTTGCGCAGCAAATATTCAACTCATATTTACCTTATTTATCCTGACGTACGTGGGCTTCGAATTCGTACGTAAATGTGTAAGTAAACGTCAAAGCTATTTTATATGCTTCGGTGTATATATCCGCACTACAGGAAGAGGACCTATTAGGCTCAAGTCTTAAGATTCGACACTTTTTCTCCTAATGGTATCCACACAATATTCGGCCTGTAAGCCCGGTTTTTCTCAGTACCTCGATTTCCGGCATTTAGACTCCGACACCAAATAGTTTCATTCGTTCGCAAGGTCAGCTAGTTCAAAATTACACTGCTTTGTTAAGGAGCCGCTAACTATATCTATTTGAACCCGAATGCATTTATGGGAAACAAAATTCGAAATTCCTGTGCCCCGAAATTTTTGATATTGAATGCTATCTGCCCGTGAACTAAGATTTAAGGTTAGTAGGAACATCAATTTCTAACAGAGCTCATTAATCATCACTATCTATTAAAACAGCAGCCGCCTGTAAAAATTAGCCGTCTGCCACAGACAGCTCAGTTTTCTAGTCAATTGTACCTGATAAAGAAGCTAAAAAAATACATACCTAATAAATAACCTAATCTATACATTGGTATGTAATATAAATAAAATAGAAGCGAGTGTATTTTTTCTTGTTCACCACACTTAATTCGATAACTCCCCGATAAACGTAGTTTGCGCTGTTCTCTGCCGGCCTGGCTACGAATGTATGCTGTGTAGTGTATGACAATGTAGGTATTCTTTAGTGATTAATATTCTTTTTTTTGTAACTGAAAAGCTAACCCACTTTCCCGCCAAATAATGTTTTTTTTTTCTGTCGTCGTTGTTGAGGTTATTCTTTTCACTCATTGTTCATGTGACATATTTACAAACAGTTCCCCACAGCAGCCGGTGATACCGCCATACCGTCTGGTACCTCCTTCAACATTTCTGAGAGTCTCACTATTTTGTGAATTTGTGTGTGTCTCAAATTCATAGAAACGCTAACACTATGCTGGTTAGTGGCCCTTTTGACACGGCCTTAATAAATACAATCGCTGTAGAATTCACGTTTTCATTTCGAGGTGTATTTGTATTCGTATTTCTTCGCTTTCAAGGTCAGGTGGTTAGGTTTGCTTAATCTTTTGGAGAAACGTTTGTTTTAATTATGCGAAACTTAGAAGTACGGGTATGCGATTTGCATTAATGGGTGAAGCATTTCAGATGCAAAATACCATAATTTATATAGGTATTATGTAAACACAAACACATTCTGTGCACAGCTAATATGTGGTATATTTTTGATAATGAAATTATTGCAGCGTTTTCTATTTGAATTTAAAATCTTCAATTTTTTTATTATAATGAGAGCAACTTACATTTGAATGTTTGTACACAAATTAGTCAAATGCTATAGCGGCGGAAGTAGGTTTCTCATGATGGGCTGGCTATTGTTATCTTGTAAAGTATTGTTCCATTTTATAGCTATGATCAGAGTCAGCCCTTAAATTGAGTATTTATTTATTTTATGCCCGCTTTTTCTCATTTAGAATAAGGAAAATAATTGTAAATTGGTGAACAGACAGGCATTCAGTTTTTTTGTAGAATATAAATTATTGGTCCAACATTTATGCTAAAGATGATTGGCTTAACCTTGGAGCCTTGCTTTCGGAATTTTACAATGACGCTACGACAATGATCTAGTTTTAGTGGACTATGCCAACTTAATTCAGAATATCCCAAAAGATTACAGATTATTTTATACTTTTCGAAGAACTCCAGAGTCAGAGACTACTGGCATTAAACAGGCTATAACAGTTTATCAGGCAACATTTAAAAACAGTTATTGATATGCGAAATGCAATCATTGCCAATGCGACAGGACACTGAAAAGATTTCGTCTTCAAGGTTACAAATTTCTAAGGCTTAGCCAAAACGAAGTTAAACGAAGAATGCTTACGATTCGCCGCAGTCTTATTTAAGGAAGTATAACTTCGGTTTGAAATAATAAAATCATGTATAGGTTATCATCTAACGAGTTAATCAATTACATTGTTATTCCATTGCTTTCAAAAGATCTCTCAACTTGATAGCTGAAAATCTAAATGTTGACAGACATCCATATCAGCAACCAGCAATAGCGCTACTTCGGTTTTTCAAAAACATCACACCTACCACGATGTTATCAGCAACCGATTCATTAAACTATTATACCAAGAGCCCACAGCAAAAAATGTTAATTAATTGAAAGATGATGTAGTAGTAAATGACCACAGCTTTAGTGAGTATTTTGAAAATTATTTGAGAATACAGTCAAACTTCGATAACTCGAACTACTGCTATCCACAATAAAAGTTCGACTTATTCAGACTTCGAGTTGTCCAAATACTTGCTCAAATTTAAAACAATTCATTATCTGAAATACATATGCACACACATTTTGTGCTAGTATTAACTCTAATACGTTTAAGATTAATGTACATAAGTTCTTTCACAATACACAAAATTATTGCATGCATGCATATATTTAATGATTTGGGTCTGAGTGTAGATTTTGATAATTTTTTTTTAGGAAAGACCATTCTAATTTATTGAAACCTGCATAAATTTCATCTGTTGTATATAATGATCATCACACGTTTGCAAACATAAATTAAAATTTTCTAATGCATGTGCTGCAATACGCTTCGAAGGCTGTTGAATGAATTCCTCTAGCGAAGTTTCGTCACTTTCTATATCAATTGAAGTCAGATTTAAAGATTCGGATCTATAAAGCTTTAATAGTGTCCTTGTCCGTAGAAAAGGCCGATGTGCAGATATCGTTATCTACCTACATATAATCGTTAAGAGGTATATTGGTTGATTCATTACTTCGCCATATCCATTCATCACATTCAGCTTCCATTAAAATTCGATTTTCATCAACATTATTGAAGAAAACTAGAGGAATGTTGTACTCTTCTTCCCATGTAGAATATCGGCCAAAACCAGCTTTCTTGAAGCAATTTGCTGTCATCAACGTCTTTTTTTTTCTGAAACCACTTTCTATTTCCTTCACAAGCTGGAATTTCTCTTTGATTGTTAAAGTTTTAAGAACACGCTTCGATTTCGTTGCCATGATCAACAATTTGAATCTTATAAAGAAAACAATCAAGCAATAATTTAATTAAAAAATACATAGGTGATGCAAAAATATTGAAATGTGCACGACATGAATTAACAATTTTCTGTAAGTATACTTACAACTTCCAACCGGCAACAAAACATTTTGGTAATAAAAGGTTAAATATCTTAAACCTACCTACATAATGTATAAATGTGGGTACCTCGTTTTCAAATGAAAATTTCCTTCGAAAATTCGAATTTCAAATGCATACGTGATGTTGTTATTTCTTTTTATTCAATGAGAATTCCCTAAAAAGTTCCACTTGTTTCATGCCATTCATATGCCTCTTTTTTGTTCGAGTTATAGTTCGCGTTATCAGGGAAGAAATGTATGGGATTTGAACTCTAAACGTTGCTGTCACATGTAATTTTTTTCGAGTTATCGAAGTTTGACGGTATATTTATATAAACTGAGACAGGTGATTGATATAACCAGTCAATGTAAGTTTTGTTATAGGTAGGTATAGAATAATATTTATTATTTTATCGTAAATATGAAATCCCAAGACGTTTTAACCGCGGCAAGACTTGTGCCAGACTGTTGTGCAATCGTAAAAAGTGGTCTTTTTTTGTTATATTTGACATAACCAAATATTGTTTGCTTTAAAAGATAGAAAACTCATCCCTGATAACAACTACGAAGGTCATGAACATAGCTAATTTACTTTTCAAGCCAAAACTTTTAGAGTTTCCTTTTAAGTTATTATTTTTCTGCAAGAGACACGAATTCGAATTTGTTTTAAAAGTTTGAGAACTTAGCTTTACAATACTTACAAGAACTTTTAACGAAAAATCTCTAATTTTCACTCAATTATAGACACCTAAAACTACTACTAACTAAAATCTACTCTACAAACAACAACATAAAAGAAGAAATGTGAAATGCGATAGCGATAACGACATTGTCAAATAAGAAAAAAAAACAGACACCTGAAAAACCTGGGAAACAAAAAAAAATGTTATGTGGTACGATGAATTTTAAAAACCTATTTAAATTAGGGTTCGCCTAACTTCGATTTTATTATGAGCTAATAATAATACACCAGATCATGCCAAAGTAGGTAACGAGATTTGTCATTTACTAAAGAAATATTGAAGTCTATTTTTATCTATCTAACTTCTATCTATGTATGTATTTAGTTCTTTCGGGGTGAAACTCGATGATGTTATAACTCGATTACCCCTGGCACGATTTTCATGATTCTTTTTTGGATTTGTTCGTATTGCTGTATATCAGGTTTAGACGGAAAGAAAGATACGGAAAATCGCCGTGAGGTCCTGACTTGGCATCCAATCGTTCTTCTATTAAATATTTATTTTGACTTTTCTATGTCAAAAATTAATTAGCAAACTATGTGTGTATTATTTTGTTTTCGAAAAGTAAATTGAGAAAATCGAGAATTTTAGATTATACGTTTGTCAACAGTGCTGGTTTGTTCAGCAGTTTCATCACTTATACAGTTGATTTAAGGTAACAATTAAATAAAAAAAAGTGTAAACCCGGCTAAAATAGGAATTGAAAAGCAAATTTCAGTAATTTTTTGAAAGTACCAAGACCAGCAAGTCAACAATAAATAAATCAAATTGAAAAAGAACGCAAAGTACAAAGAAAAGTCGACAGAATGTCAATGGGACATAACATAAGATGACCCAACCCAAAACGAGGTTTTTGTGCCTAAACCTGAGAAAGAATATGAATTTTTAAAAAATATTTGCCCTTTTCAAAAAAATTATGTCCTTTTTGGGCAAAAAGTCTAGTCGTACATGTTGACTAGAATCTGTTAACAAAATGTTGGTTGATCTATAGGTAAATAAAAGTTGTTTGTTGAGTGCAGTTCAAGAAGCCCAGAGGCCCAGGTTCACTAAACAGGTAAGCTAACAGAGGATTTTCTTCCCACTTTTTTGTATATAATTTAGCTTGACGTCGGGTAAGTCAAGCTAGGAATTGGAAAATAAGCATGACGACATTTACGAATGAAGATTAGTGATAAAAATGTATGTTTTTTTTTTAAATTATTCCTCAAGCATCGGAACTAGGCCCAAAATGCATAATAAAATACATAATTGTGCCTGAGTTGGCATCACTGGAACAGATCAACAGCCAAGTAATTTGAGAGTGCATTAATGCGAACTGCGTCAAATCGTACTGGAAGAGAGCAAACAAGAAGAGTGGCAAGACGCGCATCGTTGTCGATTTACGAACGACTGGCATTTCGGTAAGAACCAACAGAAATCTATGGTGGTGATAGGTGATGCGATTTTCGATATTGGAGTGGAATTGATTCCATTAGATGCATCTCCGGAGATATTTAAATCGCTGTTTGAATCGGATGATTTTCTAAAGAACATACGACGGTACATAAACCATATGACTTCGTTCGGAACAAAAATCATATACAAGAAATTGGTTTCATGCCGACTTGCGACGTAATTTTTTCTTTTATACATCGTGGAAACACGCCTGTTCTAACAATGACACGGGATTCACCACTGCTCCATTCGGATTAACAGATTCAAAGACAAATTTACCATGGGATGAGTGCATTCTTGCCAGTAAATAAAGACCCACTACAATATCTGCAGGTTTATACTTAATTTCGTCGGAGGACGATCAAGTCGATAGAGTATAGAGGGCAAACAGGAGTGAAAAAAAAAACGTAATTCAACAATTGCAACAATTATTTGAATCGGCAAATAATACATTGATTACGATAGAGAAAGTGATCGACGGTCGCAGATTTGCTTACAAACCTGATAACAGAACCGCACTTTAAAAAAAAAATAGACAGAATAGAAAAACCGTACTGTCTTCTAATACAACAGAAATTATTTAACATTTCTAATTTTTTAAATTTTTTTAAATGTTCCGCTACACAATTTGAAATTTAAATTCGTCTCAGTTTTAATTTTGTTGCGCAACCTCAATGCCCCGAAACTTTGAAACGGGTAGCATTTGATTTGATTGTGAAGAATCTCAAATCAAATGACAAGCAAGCGATAAGCGATGATTTTGAGTGTTAAATTCAAAAGGCAAACATTCTCATTTTGCGGATTCCGCTTATTCAGAACGATTTGTCATTGGGTCTTAAGCGTCTTCAATTTCCCGTATGTCTCGCTTTCCCTATATGACACATAATATGTCAATAAGACAATCGCTAAATATTTGTTGCACCAATCCCGAATTCCCATATTCCTCACATTGTAAATTGCATGTGGCGTGCTCACGTGTAAGCAAACCTTCCGCTTTGTACTTCGTGTACCGTAGATTACTTTAGTGAAAAAGCGGAAGGTTGGCCGATACGTTAACCATTACAGTTTGATAGAAACACATCGACATTGCTATACTTCAGTTATTTCTTTCTATTTGCCCTTAGCAATAAAACATATTTGATACAACTTTTCTCAAAAACTGAGCTCGCTGTCTAAATTAGAAACAAATTTACTTTAAGCTAAGAGCTATTTTTGAGTCAATAAAAGTGGCATTTTTGTCAAATTACACAAATCACACGCGTCACTAGCAAAAGCATGTACGTAGTAAAACAAAAATATTTTGTTCGTACGAAGTTTCGAACTCGATATGTTAATCAATTCGGACATTACGATGGCAGCGAAACTCAAAAAAGTGGGTCTCGAAATTGCAATTATTTGTTCTCCTGTCCATATGCTCTTTATAAGTCTTGAGGCCTGCAGGGCTTATCGATGGGTCGGATAGTTTGAAATCTCAAATTTCGGACATGTAGTTTGTGGGCCAACAGTTCGGGGCCAAAACAGATCAGAAACAGTTTAATTTAACTAGTATCAATTCTGAGCTCTTTACCTACCTATACCAAATGAATTAAACAAAAAAGATAAAGCAAACTTATGATCCACGATAAGTTTCGTGTGATCCAAGCGTGCACTTTAATTAATTTGCTCATCATAATATCTTTTATCGCAAATTATTACCCGGTTCGCAAAATATGTCTTCTAGCAACTAGCAATACAAAACCAATAACTGAAAATGTCAGCACCAATCAATGTTGCCTTCAATCCGATTATACACTTTAGTTGAAATACGGATATATATAAAATACATAGATACGAGTATATGCCAATCTGAATGGGTTCGTCTGTTAAAAGCGAAGTGTTGAAATATATCATACGCAATATAAATTATTATTTTAATTTATTTAATTGAACTTACAATCGCAACACATGTGTGTTCAGATGCATATGTGACAGCGGTTAAGTGTCAAATCAGTAAAAACTCGTTTACACACATTCCGCACAAAAGAAGCTGAATATGGGTTGAATTGCCTTGTATAAAAGAAGAATGTGATTTCATTGAGTGGTGGTTATATGATATGTAAATCTTCAGAACGCAAACTATTCTCACGGGAATTCACAGTACAGTCATTTGCTCATGTCATTTGGTAACAGAGGGATAAGTATCCAAAAGCAACAGCAAATGACTGATGGCGCAAAATTGTGAAAGGCGATTCTTATAGCAATGGGATAATCTGATAATTTATGT
The DNA here is from genome assembly GCA_949126925.1 of Cheilosia vernalis. Taxonomy (NCBI): domain Eukaryota; kingdom Metazoa; phylum Arthropoda; class Insecta; order Diptera; family Syrphidae; genus Cheilosia; species Cheilosia vernalis. The sequence goes on along the minus strand of OX421358.1, from coordinate 39,566,761 downwards.
ATTTTTATTCATTTCTTTCTTTTGAGTTCTACTTTAGACATCTGCTGCTTATATGGTGTTATTTTTGTTTGTACGTTTTCGAAATGTGTACATGCGGATTCAGAGAGATCTCAGCGTCGATTGATATTGCAAAAAAGTTATTAAAGAATGTATACTAAATCCCTTTTTATAGAGCTGCAGATCTCTTTAAAATATTTATTTGAACGTTTACCATAACGTTGATCTTGTCTCTGAATTTTTCATAAAAAGCGATCAATATTTAGATATTTTCAACCTAACTCACAAGGTAGATTAACACTGTACGGTGCTCCAGAAAAACATAGCGTGAAGTCACGTCCAGGTACTAACACCAGAGAAACCAAAACGTGAACTGCAAACAAAATGTAGGTATTATATGAGCAACGCTGTTTTAAGATGAGCATGCGATGCACGTTGTTGGAAAGTTTCACTTTCGGACGGGAATTGCAAAGGGTAGGCTATAAGACAATGCGTCTCGACAGTCTCGACTTTAAATTTACGGAAGCTCATAATTGCAAAAATTGTATGAACAATAACCGTATTTTATTATCCGATCAGATCACGCAAATAAAACAATACGGATCATAGACAACTTTTATTTTCGAGTTGTGGCAACAGTTGCTTTCATAAGACGACCATGCCACCAGCCATATTGCAAACTGTACAACGTGAGGTCACAATATGAAGTGACATCTTAGTTGCTTGTCGGGGGTGTCATATGAATCAAATTAATAATTTTTATTTTTGAAGGTGAGTTTTTTAAGAACGAATTTAAAATTTGATGTTCAAATATACAACAAATAAACAATACTTGCTGCTAGTATTTCGGTTTTTCTTTGCATAATAAGGTGTAGGTATATCAACAAATAACTAAATATTTGTTTAAATATTTATGAAATGTTCTCGATTAGCTTGAGAACTATTTCATAAACATTTGTCAAACTTTTCTGTTTTTACCGGTGTAGACGCAATCCAGTTCGAAATATAATGGAAACCGCAGTTTGCACATCTGGTCCGCTTAGATTGGAATTCTTAGACAAAGCTTTATACTTTTCTTAATAATACTCCTGTTGTGACCGCACCATAGCTCTTTCTTTCTGCACACACACAAAATACGTTTGATTGTTAAAATAAAATCGTCACTTCACATAAATTTAAATTTGTCCCAAAAAAAAACTCGACGAAAACAGTTGCAGTTACATTTTTCTGTAATATTTTGTGATACAAAAGAAATATTTTTCATAACAATTAGTGTTGAAAATAACTTAAATCTATGCAGCCTAGTATTTCATTAGACTAGCTGACCCAGCGAACTTCGTTCCGCCCAAATTTGTTGATGTAATGAAAATAATAATTCCGAGAATGAGCAATGCTCATGCTGCTCTATGTAATTCGGTCAATTCAAATTCTTTATTCAAAAGTTTATATTAAATACAATATAAATAACTGAAGTATTGCATTTTCGATGTGTTTAAATCAATCCGCAATGATTGACGTGTCTCCCAACTTTCCACTTTTTCACTCACATGTGAGCACGCCACATACGATTGACCATTTGAAAAACATGGGATAATTTATGTCACAAATATCCTGCGATTGTCCCTGCGACCTATTATTTTTCATAGTGAAAGCGATACACATGGGAAGTTGAAGGCGCTTGAAAACCAATGGCAAATCATCGGAATCCGCAGAATTATATAATGGTTGCTTGAATTTGTAGGTCAAAATCTTCGCTTCCCATACATTGGATTTGAGATTCTTCACATTCAAATCAAACTTTCGCTTCAAATTGTGTAGCGATGAGCCCCGAACATCCAACGAATTTAAAAATTAAACATTTGAAATAAGTTTGGTTGTATCGGAAGTAGCACTAACCGTTTATCTATCCAGTCTAATTTTTTTCAAAGTTCGGTTCCCATACTAAGTTCCATTCCCAATCTCATCCCCTTTAACTTTTATTTTCACGACAAAAAGTAGCATAAATGCCATTTCAATACGAATCCCCCAAGCCCAATATTGTAAAAATTTAACGATCCCTTCTCTAGTTATGAGTGCACACACAGACGTCAGTCTCTTTTATATATTGGGGTACCCGCCAGGTTTGTGCGTGCCTTTCGTACCGAACTATCGGATCCAAAGCTATCCTATCTTTAAAAGTGGAACCAACCATACCCATCCACAAAATTTCATTGAAATCGATTGAGTGGTTTCGGAGATGGACAACAGCGCCACGTATCGGATAGACCGTCAGCGCGCACCTACCCCATTCCCACGCAAAATTTTGAAAATAAAATTCTTCCATAGATTTCCTATCTGTGTTAAGATCTACACAATGATGATCAGGACCATCATAACATATGCTTCTCTAGTATGGCGGACTAAAACAAAACAAAAGAACGCCAAAGGAACGCTTTCCAAAGGATTTTATGTTTCAAAAAACGGTCCTCTACGGAGATCCTTAGTAGAGAAGCATGGGCGTACAATAGCCCACCTACTTGCCAGAACGGATGGTTCCAAAATGGAAACAGGAGTGGATGCTGGGTTCATATAAGGTTAAGGCATATACATCCATATATTCACGGACAGTCAAGCAGCTATAAACGCCCTTAGCTCGCCTATTATTGCCTCCAAATCAGTACTAAGCTGTTTCACGGCCTTCAAACGCTCGGACGTAGAACCCTTCTACTACACTCCCAAATCACACAAAATGTAGCTCATATTGGGAGAATATCCCAGGTCTAAGACTGGCCAAGCGTGCTATTCAGCCGTTCAAAAAAGATGCCAACAGAAATTTAAATCTAAGAAGGCATGATATCGAAAATCTGGTTGGTTTCCTCATAGGACATCATAACCTACGATATCAATTGAATAAAATTAATTTAACCGACTCCTCACTTTGTCGGTTGTGTATTGAAGAAGACGAAACAGCTTGGGCACATAATATGTGAGTGTCCAGCCCTTTGTGAAATCAGGAGAACTATCTTCTACAGGAAGCTTCTGAGCCCTGAAGAGATGAATAAGTCATCTGCCAGCAGCTTGATTAACTTTGTTAGAAAAGTGGCCCTAGGGTACAATAGATAGATCTTATAGGTCGACGTGCCCTTCATCGCTCAGGCGTAGGCAGAAGGTTTTACATAAATCTTTACTGTAACTCTCTTCTACTTTCGACTCTCTTTCGTGACGTTTGTAGTTTATGTGCATGAAGAACGAAAGAAAAGTATTTCCCGGAATCATAGTTTGTACACAACTGCGTAGTTGAAATTTAATGCAGTAAAATAATTTTTTTTTTTAATTGTTAATATTTTAAAAAAGTAAAAATGCAAAGATAAGCACCCTAAAAATATCTTTTTTTTGACACTTCTTTTGTTAAGATTGGTTGACCGTGTGAACTGCAAAAGGGAGAAACACACTTCAGAAATTACAGAAATAATATAGAGGGGATATTCCAATATTTTCTGAACATTTGTACTTTATGTAAAAACAAAAAAGAATTCTCACCTTTATGCCGGGAAACTTGTGAAACAATAACTATTTACGAGCTGCGAAACATTTCATAAACATTTCTTTGTTTAATAAATGTTTATAAAACATTAACTTGAAAAAATATGGAATATTTCGCTGGTCTTGTCATACCTTTACAGAATTAAAAAGCAAAATCTCGAAGGTCGGGAAATTTATTGGATGTGAAAAAATGCTTATTGATTTTTTGTGCTATGAAGAGTTTTGAATTTTTTAGTCTGCCAACGTGACTGTGTAGCTTGGCTATCGTTTACAGACACACCAACATTCAAGAATGAAACAAACAACGCCAAACAGCGCTGCGAGCAATAGTAGAAATAATTTTCAGATCATGGTTTATGATCTCGATGAGAAGCAGGATCATATGCTGTTGTTGTAAGTGCATGTAAATTGATGATCTATATAGATCATGGCTGAAAATAAAAACGGGCTAATATAGCTAGCCACTTTGAACTACTAAAATTTTTGAGTCGAAATTAAACATGTTTATTGGTAAAATGGTAAGGCCCAATGTTGTAGTTGCAATTTGCCTACATTCATTGCAGTTGTTTTGTGAATAAAGTCAAAAAAGCTCAAATACCGGACAAGAAATCAGGGCGGGAGGGGCGGTATGAAGAAGGCGGTATGTCACGGCAGACTCGTTAAAAACAGTTTTCGAAAGTGCCACCCACAGGTGCAAACATCATTTTAAGACAATAGATGATCTTGTAGCAAAACATCGGTATAGCATCATAAAACAGAAAATACAAAAGATAAAACAAAGGTGTTGAAAAGGATCATAAACATTTCCGAATCATTTTACAATCATCAGAAATACAAAAGACAAAAAGTACCTAATTTAAAAGGGTGACAGACATTTCTAGATCTTTTTACAAGTATTCATTAAACAAGGAAAGGGTTATACACTACCTGCAATCTGACAATAACAAATGTCCTGCTTCATATTACTAAAAGGGGAAAAAAAATCAAAACGTGCCTTAAAGTTCAAAGAAATAGTTCGGAACATTGAATTGCCAAAAGACAAGAGGTTAATGTGCGCTTATACGTAAATAATTTTATATTGATGGTGATCAATGCAGACGTATATAAAAAAAAGAAAAAACAACTTACAAAATGTTATAAATTATTACCAAATCGAACATTTAGTAGTGAATCTATTTCGTCATAATTTCCTTACATGTTATTACCATTATATTGTTGGCTCGCTCGCCAATTCCATTTTTCTCTGTTCACTTTTTTCCTTGACAAAACCCATTCAGTCGTACGGTAGCCGCGTAGGTTATAACCAATAAAGGATAAAGACTATTTTGAATTTATTCTTACTTGGACAAAATATTCGGTCTTGTGACACCAGTCTTAAACTATACTGACTATTGTAGTCAGCTGAGATGATAAATCCTAAATCCGTCTTAAAACGTTATTTAAGTATTGTTACAACTTCGAAGTATGATCTTTCCAGCTTAACCTGCTGTCCAATATCACACCCAAATACTTAAAATTGTCAACACGTTCAATGTTAAGCAAAGATCATCATCATTTGACAGATTATATTTTGGACAGCTAGGTGAATGATAGGTCAACACCATATCTTTACAGATAGAACCCCGAATGTTGAACATCATGAATTTAGTTTTATCACTTATAATCAGATTATGGTTGAAAAACCATTTGCGCAGAATTTCCAAGTCATTATTGACAGCAATAAATTAATTAAAAAAAAATTTTATCTGAGTATGATAAAGCAGTGTCAGAATGAAAAGTGAATTTACAAAGATTTAAAATAGAACAGGGCCGAAAACAGACCCTTGAGAAACGCCTATGTTTTTAAATTTTTTCGAACTTAGACTATCCCGAATCTTAACCCTTTGTTTGCGGTCTTTTAGATAAGATGCTAACCAGTCATAAACAGATCCTCGAAAACTTGCCCTATACAGTTTTTCTAGTAGCAAAGCATGATCTACCATGTTAAAAGCCTTAGTAATATCAATGAACAGTGAAATAGCTACCTCTGATTCATTAAGGCCATTATTTTAAAAATGACAATGACTATTCTGCAAAATACTGGTAGTCAAAATTGTCAGGTTGTTCGACATTTGGGACAAAGTTTTCAATGGCTACCGTCTGAACATAGCAAAGAAAATTGAACAAGCTCCTACCACTTGTGCCAAATGAACCATGAGCATAATTTTGATTTATCGAAAACTTCGAAGAAACTTAAAAAATTGTACCTATTAGGACTGCTTAGAATAATGGTTCTTTTCGCTATGGTTTCAGATTCGATATTGAAGAATTTATCAGGATTATGAGTTCGGGCCTATACGATTAATGTCTGCAAATGTCAGCCTTTGTTTGGTTAAACCGGGATAGGTAAACCCTGTCCTCATTAAGATCGAGGCTTCTTCGGTTTGCCAGGTCCTAAGGTATGTTGTGTTCTTTTTTAGGGTAAGCGCTTAGAACTGACGAATGGACATCTGAGCTCAAGTATACAATAGAGAATTGGCATAACCAACTAAGTGATTCTAGTCGTGCTTAGATAAGACAATTGACACGATATTAATGGAGTACTGTACACTGCACAGTGAGTGAATTTTTTCACTATTTTAGTTTAAATTGTGCTTATGTCCAAGTTGACACAGTTACAATTTCAAACAATAACTTAACAATGAAGACACCTCTGAAATGGTGTGTCTGTGTAGTCTGCTTGTTTTCATTGAATATTGATTAGTATAAAGTGCATCAATAGAAGTGAACCAAAGTAACAAAAAAAGCTTTTGTGTTTATAGCCCTACAAACACATTTCATAAGACGATTTACTGTTGATAAACTAGCCCTAATATGCCTTATTTTATAGCCTGCCATAAAAAACGCTTTGACCTTGTATATATTTAACGACCTGTATCAATGAAATCCCCTCATAACGCGGTGGTTACTGCAGCAATCAACCTACACTTGAATGAGCCAAAGCTATTATTAAAATGACTATTAACTTCTGTATTTGATAAGCTAATATGCTGACATAAGGGAAAAATATGTCGCCTTATGAAAGTGATGTAAGAAGTCCAATTGAAGTCCAGTTGAAGGAACTTTCAAATTAATTGATGAAACTCCGCAAACCGACACGTTATATGTTGGCAATTTAAGTCAATACGGATTATGCAGTTCTGTGAGGACCTACAAGTCACTGAAGACATCTCCCACCTTCTATATGAGTATCAAGCAATTGCTTGGAGTAGAAGGAAGCACCTTGGCAGGTACTTCTTTAACAACTTAGAGGAGATTGGTTCCTCAAACAACATTGAAACCATCTGTAAGGAAATTGATTTTTTTTTTTGCGATTTAGTTCAGGTCTTTAACCGAAGTGGTTCCCTGGGGTTGGCAGATGTTTGGTTGCTAATTATTTGCAGATCCGTTAGCATGTTTTTTTTTTTTTTCTGATCGGTGGTGGTGGTGGACAAACGAAAAAATAGAAAACAAAAATTAAATGTAAGAAAAAGATGAAATTGCGATTGTTTTGGAATGAGAGCAGCGAGGAGAATGAATTGTCACACGTTTTTGGACGAGCAGGAGGGACTTTTCGCGGAATTGCGAGCTAAGGAGCCAGAATTGTATCCCAATTTATTGCGTATAGATTCCGATGCTCTTCTGGCTTTGGTAGGCTGACCAGGAGTCCTCTTCTAAAAGGACATGTCCACTTCTGAACACAATACCATCTTTTGTTTTTTTTTTTTTTAATCGGCTGAGCACATCCACATTTCTTTTGCAATTTCATTAATTTTGTTAACATTTTTGTTTGTATTAATGAATTAAAGAAAATAATATGTGTTATATGTTCGGTTATTGTTTTTTGTTCTTCAATTTCTCGTTTGAGATTTTTTTCCTCCTTTTGCTTTGGTGACACCGCATATCCAAGAGCAAGAGTTGACTCACGATACCTAGCTGCCAAGGAGCATATCCGGATCCTTTTACAAGCATCATAAAATACGAATACGACTGACACCACAAAAAGTAATTAAAAAGGATCATAGAGGATCTAAAAATATCCTTTAAAAAGGAAAGGGTTATAAACTTCCCGCGATTTTTTGTTGTTGTTGGATCGTCTTCTTCGTCCAAGTATTTGAAAATATTTAAATCATTGATTATGCACCAATCTTAAAAATATTGCAAAGAAAATGTCACCGAAGCTTTCCTTTTTGTGTGTACGCCTGAAAGCCTTTCGTAAACACCCTGATTGTTCCATATCAGTGTGACTTCAGACCAGGAAAGTCCACCAAATATTCACACTGTGGCAGAAAAAAAAACGAGAAACTTCAAATCGATACCCACCGCCTTTTTATCGATTTTAAGGCCGCCTATATGACAACATTTTTATAGTGACGAGTTACACAGAGCAAAGTTTGACATCCCTGCCAAACCCCTTTCCTTAGTGCAAGATGACGATGGTTTGTAAAGAACTCGTCGAGACCTGCGATGTTGAGAAAGTATTAAGACAAGACGATGCGTCATGCTACTTCTTCAACATCGTCCTTGGAAGAATAGTGCAAAACACAAACGCCAACACCAGACTTAGTTAATATTGTTTGTAAATTCGAACAAAAAAATTTTAAGATTATACTAATACTACGCCGACAACATTGACATAATTGGCAGAAAGTAGCGTGATGTTAATGACACGTGTGTGAGTATATGGTGTCAGCTAAAAAGGGTAACCAACACCGACGTCTTTGAGGTGGTTAGGGACTTAGCGTTCAAATCTGGAGACAGCTGGCTGGAAAATGAGGCTTGGGTCCACCCCATACTTAAGTAACTAAGTAAGCAATATTCACATACCGATACAAAAGATGGATCACCTGTTATATTTATATAGATGGAACTTCTTGAAGACGAATTTTGCAAAAGAAGGTATATAGAAAAACTTCACTGTAGCTTTACAGGGGCATACACCTCAAAACATGTACCCTTCGGCCTTGAGAGTCTTTGAATAAACTTCACAAATTAATGCGAACGGTGGCGTACTCAGTTCGAAGGATAGGTATATACATATTTCAAACAAAACGCATGATCAACTGGACGCACTTAGATATGGACCAGCTAGAGGGCCCTTTTTATTTGACGTTCACTCCGACCGGAGTAAGAGTGTATATTAATCAAAAGTGAAATTAAGTAAATACAAATAATATATGGTAACTGTGCCTTCGTAAACCTAAGTATTTAAGACAGAGCCAGTAAACACAATATGCCAATCATACCAGAAACATGAGCGTCTACCAAAACATACAGTTTCCATTAAATGGCAATCAGTGTGTTTTCTCTCCCCTTGGCAGTTTTTTTTGTTAATTGATGATACATATTCTTAAAAATAAAACCAAATAAAAAACGATTTCGTTTCAACGCAGATAGCATCTTGGCCCGCTATGAAATGCATTGATTGATGGTTTTTTATGTATTTACACTGCGAACGTGAAGGAACAAATTTTGATTAAAGTTTTAAGAATTAATTTTTTTAGCAATCTGCTTGACTTTTTTCATGAATTCTTTCACCATTCATTCACATTAAAAAGTTAAAAACGAGAGCATATATTACAGAGCGTTATTGTGTGTGCAAAATCTTGAGCTGCAATTCACGAATTATATATTTTCGCAAACCACAACGATTTCTTCTGGAATTGACATTTAAACTTCATATTTAGGAATTTGCAAACGGCGAAGAACGTCAAATTCTGTTTTTTTAATTTTACGATTAGAATTATTAATCCCAATTTACCATTCCATTAGGTCAACTTCTCAAACGCCACTTAACAACAGTGCCTTGAACCTGCACCAGCCAAATCAGCCCACCCAAACGAAACATATTACATAATTTTTTACACATTTATTACAATTTATTACAGTTAGTCCCAATTTTATTACACTTGCCGTTCTCGAGATATCGCGTGCTGGTGTAGGTTTTATTTGAACCTACACCACCACTCTATAACTTTCGACGCAGTTGAGATATTTGGTTCATTCTTAAACCAGAATTTATTACAAATTTATTACAGCTGCATCAATTCAATTTACAGTTCAAAAATCGGCAATTTACAAAACTACAAGCTTTAGTAGATACCCATGTAAAATTCAAAAACATCGAATTTTCAATTAACATCGAATAATTTATTACACCACACCGCCTGATGTAATATAATCTTTTTTCACAAAAATACCTTCAGAATGTACCAATAGACAAACATTCACCATATGGATGTGTACTTTTATCCCTGCATTGAAATACAGACATTAGAAAATTACCACCGTCATTTAGTATACTTATTTATACTTCAGTATTACACCACACCCCATTTAGAAAAATATGTTATTAAAACGCCTTTAGAATGTAGCAATAGGCATTCCTTCACTGTAGGAAATTGCATTTTTACCACTACAAGCATTAGAAAATAACACTAAAAATTCAAAAATATCAATTTTTTCTGAAACATAGAATAATTTATTACACCACACCGCCTGGTGTAATAAAAGTTATTTTGAGTAGGATGCCTTCAGAAGCTTCCAATAGACTTGCCTTCAACAGGAGAATGTGCACTTTTACTCCCGCCTTGAGATACAAGCCTTAGAAAATTGCACTAAAAATTCAAAAAATCTGATTTTCCTGCAACATAGAATAATTTATTACACCACACCGCCTGGTGTAATAAAAGTTATTTGAAGTAGGATGCCTTCAGAAGCTTCCAATAGACTAGCCTTCAACAGGAGAATGTGCACTTTTACTCCCGCCTTGAGATACAAGCCTTAGAAAATTGCACTAAAAATTCAAAAAATCTGATTTTCCTGCAACATAGAATAATTTATTACACCACACCGCCTGGTGTAAAAAAAGTTATTTGAAGTAGGATGCCTTCAGAAGCTTCCAATAGACTAGCCTTCAACAGGAGAATGTGCACTTTTACTCCCGCCTTGAGATACAAGCCTTAGAAAATTGCACTAAAAATTCAAAAAATCTGATTTTCCTGCAACATAGAATAATTTATTACACCACACCGCCTGGTGTAATAAAAGTTATTTGAAGTAGGATGCCTTCAGAAGCTTCCAATAGACTAGCCTTCAACAGGAGAATGTGCACTTTTACTCCCGCCTTGAGATACAAGCCTTAGAAAATTGCACTAAAAATTCAAAAAATCTGATTTTCCTGCAACATAGAATAATTTATTACACCACACCGCCTGGTGTAATAAAAGTTATTTGAAGTAGGATGCCTTCAGAAGCTTCCAATAGACTAGCCTTCAACAGGAGAATGTGCACTTTTACTCCCGCCTTGAGATACAAGCCTTAGAAAATTGCACTAAAAATTCAAAAAATCTGATTTTCCTGAAACATAGAATAATTTATTACACCTCAAATTACAAAATGTATTAAAAGGGATGAATTAACAAAATCGTGTATTAATTTAATATAATATGTAAATTGCAACCGTAAATTGACGTGAAGAAGTAGACGACAGTACGAACACGTCCATTCCATGTATCGAAAGCCTTTTGAAACCTTTCTTTTTATGGATGGCTATACATGTATGTGCTGTTGCTGGACAGCTGCTGACAGCTAGTTCTAGTTCTCAGTTATAGTGAGTGAAACAACCCACGGGCTCCAGGAAAATACGCCAGGAGAAATAACGATTTTTTTTGGGGAAAAAATGCCAGAAAATGTTTTCAAATTTGGAAAAAAAAAATAGCAGAATTTTGTTTGGAAAATATGCCTGAAATTACGGAAATTAGGCCAGACAGATGTGGAAAAAGCACCAGAAAGTAGAATGGAAATTAGACAAGAAAACAAACAAACTCAAACAAATTCTGGCATTATTTAAAAATGCAAGTGAGAATTAAATCCACTCTCGGTTTTGTAAATAAAAGTACGAAATAGTGGCAAAAAATAATATAAATATTACTAAACTGAAGTAGGTATAATAGAAATCTGTATTTTTGTTTCAGAATGTACATCTTGCTTTTTGAATATTGTTCGGTTATGGACTTAGAGGGCCTAAAACCGCACTGATAGGGTCCAATCAGTTCGTTGACATATGGTTTCAGGCGTTCAAACAGTACGGCAGATAGGATCTTATACGCAATGTTAAGGAGACTGATGCCTCTATAGTTGGCGCAGTTTAGAGGGTCTCCTTTCTTATGGATCGGGTAACCAATGCTGAGGCTCCGTTCATCAGGCATACTTTCCTATTACTGTATCCACATTAAGATAAGAGGTGTCTACCAGTGCCAGTACACGAATATAATGCTGCAATCGGCAACAGACTGTTACGCTGTTTCAACTATAGGTACCTTAGACAGAAAATATTAAGTAATAATGTACTGGTGCTGATTAAAATGAAAGTGAAATACATTCATCAGGCGGAATGAATTTAATGACAAAGAAATGAGTTGTGAACGAGTTTTCCGGAAAAGTGAATCTTTGTTTCTTTTCTTCTTTGCATTCGGTAAGGTGATGTGCAATCTGTTTGGCGTGAAGTCTGCAACCAACGCACTTGCTGAAAGTATGGGAAATAGTTATTCCTTTTTTATTACCCGCAAAACGGGAAGGAAAGGTACATAAACTACATTGTTATGGTCCATTTAAATTTATTTATGTTGCTGTTAAAATTTGCACATTTTGTATACGAGTTAAACGAGATAGGTACGTATTCGTACACCTATATTGATAAAAGCTGTTTTTTTTTTATTATCAGCCATGATCCATATAGATCATCGATTTACATGCACTTACAACAACAGCATATGGTCCTGCTTCTGATCTGAAAATGTATTCGACTATTGCTCGCTGCGTTGTTTCTTTTCATTCTTAATTGTTGGTGTGCCTGTAAACGACAGCCGAGCCACACAGTTACGTTGCCAGACAAAAAAGTTCAACACCCTTCATAACACAAAATATCAAAAAGCATTTTTTCACATCCAATAAATTTCCCGTCGAGCTAAATATTTCATGAATATTTAAGTAAATGTTTCACAAACACAACAAAAAAATGTTGATGAAATGTTTCCCAGTTCCTAAATAATTAATGTTGCACAAGTTTCCCGGCAGAAAGGTGAGAGTTGTTTTTTGTTTTTACATAAATCTCAAATGTCAAGAAAATATTGGAATATCTAATAAAAAATGGAAACTAGCAGGCTGCATAAATTTTAATTATTTTCCAAACTAATTATTGTGAAACACATTCTTTTTTATCACAAAATATTACAGAAAAATGTAATTGCAATTGTTTTCGGCGAGTTTTTTTTTTTTAAATAAAAAGCTTTAAATTTATGTGAAGTGACGATATTATTTTGAGTGTGTGCTGAGAGAGAGAGCTATGGTGTGGTAACAACGGGATTAACCATTGTTGAGAAACCGAACGCACTGCTGCTAATAATCTTACGCGTACCACTTCTGAATTCATAATCTTCTAATGCAAAAATGAATACAACTGAACGACCACTCTCAGGATTATGATACCGAACCGATCTTGTGAGAAGTCCTCTAGGAATTCCAATCTAAGCGGACCAGATGTGCAAACTGCGGTAAGATTTTCATTACATTTCGAACTGATTGTAAACTGATTTTCTTTTAAAAATAAAACGCACCATATTACGGACGCGGTGTGATTTCGTGATTTTCCGACAGTAAAAAGCATTTCATAAACAATTAAAAAATACAAATGTTTGACAAATGTTTATGAAATATTTCTGAAGCAAATCGAGTACATTTCATAAATGTATAAATATTTAATCAAATATTTCGCTTGTTATTTGAACATAATATTTTAAATTAGTTTTTAAAACAATAGGTATCAAAAATAAAAATTATTAATTCGATTCATATGGTAACACCCACGACAAGCAACTGAAATGTCATCTCAATTCTCAATGCACTATCTGTCGTATTTTGAAAGCAACTGTTGCCACAACTCGAAAATAAATTATTATTTTTTTTTTAATATCGATAAATAAGTAGGCAGCGGCTTAGTGGATAGCGTGTTAGACTTTTGGACAGGGTCCCTACGGACCTGTTGTGCAAACTAGGTATTTATTTATTTAGGCGTATAATTACTGGGCGTACTCTAGTAAAAATAAATTGTTGGAGCTTCAATTCCATGGGCCTAAATTCACACAGCCATTCGATTGTGTAATTTTATTTTTGGGACAAAAAACTGGCCTAGATTATTATGTCGAATTCGAATCAGACCCTTAACATTTAAAAAAAAATGTTTATGTATTATTATTGGCCAATATCGTCACTTTTACCAACATTTTAATTTTTTGCCATAGCTTTAATAGTGACAAAACTGTTGGAAGTCAAAGTTACCAAATATTTTAACTGTCCGGATACTAGTGCCTTTGCCCTACATAACTACAGACAAATGCCAAGAGTTCAAGATTAATGTTGTTTTCGATTTGGAAAGAAAGAATCATTTTCAGGAAAGCACTATTTATATTTTTTTTTTTTGATCTAGTTTGTTTTTCATGATTTACATGATTTAAAAAAAAAATCGATTTTTTTTATCTGAGTCACTTTTAAGGAATCCAGATATTTTTTCAGATTTACACGGTACATTCACTAATACCAATGTTTATGATAGAAGATAGACAGCTGGGGGTTACGACTTACGAATTGCTTATCGTTGGAAAGATTGTTTTTTTTACTGATTTATTAATTTTACGTGTATGGAAACGAGTATTTATGTTAAATTATTTTCAAATGCGTTATTTATTATAAATGTGTGAAAATGAAATGAAATGGATTTATAGTGCAAGTTAAAACAAAATTCTACACACAAAATTCATGTTCGATTTGCCAGCAGAAATCTGAAATTTCAGATGAAAACGTCATAACTCATAAGTGACTAGGCAGGTACCTATAACTGAACAAAAAAAAAAACATGCGAATATAACAAACGTCCAGACAGATGCAAATAGGTATACAACATTGAAACATTTATCATGATTTTAAAATACTTATAGGTACCTATTGAAACAAAACTATTTTTAGAAAAATTATTATTATCAAATGATTTTTTAAGACGATAATCTATATCTAATATTTGATGATAAGTAATTATTTTGTACATTAGTATTTCAATTGCCTTTTCACTAAGCTATGAATTTTGTTATGACTCTAAGCAAGAATTAATTTAAAAGGTTTGCTTATTGGTAAACAAAAGCATTCCCAATTATATTCTATTGGTGTATATTTTTTCGGTCTGATTTTGTAATGAAAATTGTCAGATTTATGTAGAAAATAATTTTCTTATAATCTTTTACAAGGAGCTGCAATTTATTACTTAAACGATGTTTAACTGTTGACACGTATGATAGCGTTATTGTGACTGAAAAAGAAAGTGTTCTATGTCGAAGTGAAATTTTCTTTTATGGATAAAAACAATATTTAACCTATGATACAATTTGAACTACAATGACAATATGAACGGCTGAACGTCGAATGATTTTTATGCACTTCGTTTACGTGAAAGAATGTTATCTGAATTCTACGAAAAGAAATGAAATGTTATAATCTGGATTTTGCTTTTCATAGTCTTTGATCGATATTGAATGCACCAAACATAAAAATTACATAAAATTAACTAATTCGATATCTATATAAAAAGTTCCTAACAAGGAGAAGTTCCATCTTCAAAACTGTAGGTGTCATAGAAGAATTCCATAAACAGGTAGAAGAAGTTCTCAGGACTTAATAAGAGGTCTGTTCAAAAGACGGCGATTTCAGTAGATGAGATAGAGATGCTGAATGCTTTGGTCCGAAATCGATCATTACAGAACGACAAATGTAGTTCCAAAACTCTATAGATGGGTCAAACACGAATGAGTGTGTAACTAACAGAATATGTAGGAATGGATAATTCATACCAGTCAGAGTAACTACAACCCACATCAAGCTGTGCTACTACTGCACAAAAAACAAGGTACAAGAGTAGGTAGTTACAGCAAGTATTATTTCCTAAATATCATAAATAAATTAGCTTTTATCATAATGCACAATCTACGCGGGAATATACTGTATTTCTTGTATATTTTTTATTAAAAGTGAAGCTGAAACTCAAGTTTAAGCTGCTCTTTTGTACTTACCTCAATGTATTTTGATATGTATTTCCTATCCAACAAGGACGACAAATTCAAACGGCCAGTTTGTTAGGAAAAAAAATCTTTTGGCAACAATTTAATTGCACACGGACGACGACGGGCGGGCAACCGGTTTTCCTACTTCTCCTTTACTTGATGTGGATGCTGCAAGCTGCAGTGAAAAACCAGAAGCAGTGGCAAATTTGCTACACCAAACAACAAAACCTGACCACATTCATAATAACATAAAACCGAACAGCAGAATTAAATACGAAATTTTTTGCTGTGACAGCTACCGATGAATTTCGTTTAAGCAATTTCAGAACAAAACGATTTTGAAGAAATTATTAATTTAATTTTTATTTTCACAATGTGACAGGGACCACAGGTTTATTTACTTATTTTTTTTTACGATAAAACGGCGAGCAAGAAATAAAGTTTCACATGGAGATTTATAGCGCGCACTAAACCAGATGACAATTCAAAACAAACTGACTTCGTTGCGTTTCAAATGAATGCGACGAACAGCGATAACTTGTTGAGTTTATTTTGGTTTTCTTTTCATCATTTAATTCCCTCCCTTTCTTCTCATTCTCAGATCTCATTCTCAAGGGCCCAGCCCATAGAATCCGTTGCGTCCGTCGCGTCGACGAATTCAGACGAATTGCCGTATTTGACGGAACGAACTGTCCCATAGAGTCCGTCGCATACGGTGGCAGGCAGAGTGTTTGGGTACTCTATACTTATTTGTCCCAAGAAACGTGGTAATTTATCCCTTTCTAACGTACGCAAATTCCCTTTTAAATATTTATTTTGATAGGCATTTTTTGTGAAAAAATTAACTTTTTAAAGTAAAATGTATGTTGTGCGGAAAAATAATCACATTAAATAACCTTTTGTATAAAAATCGCATTTTGTTAATGTTATAATGATTACTTTTTGGTACTAGAAAATTTTGATATTCAAAAATCTTGCTAAAAGGTGATTTGAAAAAGCTCTTTTTTATGTACGTCCATGTGGTGATTATCATGGTGAAATCTAGATACTTATTTTGATGAGATTAGAAAAGAAAAATTTTTTTCAATGTTTAGTTTTTACATTTTTCTTTTTCCCACGGAAGGCTTTTCGGACATCGAAATTCCCAAAAAAAAGGAAGAAATCGCACAATATAAGAGCACTGGTGACAGCCGATGACAGAGTCTCTCTCGCGCTCAATATTTCCACCAATAAAAATGAATCCTCTCACGCTGTTCCAACTGTCAACGGAGGCGACGGACAGAAAAGTAGAAAGTAAACTTACTTTATCCGTCGCGTCCGATGGCGTCCGGCACATGCGCTGCTTATGGGTCACCTTCCATAAGAGAGTGTGTATTCTATCAACTTGTCAGTCGAAAACGTTGCTGCAACGGACGCGACGGATTCTATGGGTTGGGCCCTTCAGATCTCATTCTCAATCTCAATTTCTCATTCTCACTTTTCCTTGCTTGCTCTTTTCGTTATTCATTTTCGTTGTGTATTTATTTCCGATTGGGATTGGGTGGGATTGGGATATGGGATGGGATGGAACAGCGAACGTCGAACGATGCTGTTGTTTGTTGGTGACTTTACGTTTTTTTGGAACGGTGTAAGTGTAACGCGTAAATAGTTTGTAATGTTTGCTTTGCTCGTTGGAGTTTGGAGAGTGAAAATTTATACGATGCGTAGGTACTTTGTCGTACCTACAATTTCTTTATGGCCACGGACCCTACATTTATAATAACGTCTGTTGGTGTTGATTGGAAAATAAAGCGAACGCAGTAATATACAGAAGAAACCAAAGTTGAATAATATCTGAACTTTTGCTATGAAGTCAAACACAACACGAAGAGAGAATACAAGAATCGGTTGGGATTTTAACATTACTGACTAATTTAGTACTAGAACATTTTCATGAAAGACAATTTACATTAACAATTTTGTATATAGGTACACTTTTTCGTGGTAAAATGTAAATGATTCGATGAAATTTGCTGCAAAAACTAATAGTTTAAATGTTTTTTGTCAGATTCCTAAAAATCCCACGATTTCGTGCTGTTTCCTTTTATCCCATGGAAGGCTTTTTAGACATCGATAATCCCACAAAAAGGGATAATACCACTCCCACGTCCCACCTCCCACGTTGTCTTCGCTTGTTCTGTGTTCTATCCTGCTCGTGCTGTCTGTTGTGTTCCATTCGACGTTGTTTCATTTCAAAAGGTTTGGTTGGATCGTGTTCGTGAGTTAGGCCTCAGTTATAGCCATACGTAAAATGCAACAGAAAAAGTGGGAACAGTATGAAAATGATTTTTTTTTTCGTTTAGGCGGTTATAGCGAAAATTCTGTCAGAAAAATGTTTCCCTATGAAAACAAATACAACAAATCAACCACCACTGATTGGATTCCATCAGAAAAAAAAATCCTGTGCCTTGATTTTGTGCGGTTTTTTCCGCAATGGCGGTGTCGGAAAGGGTTCACGTATAGGCGGATTCTATAAATGTGTGAGTGATGTCGCGAACTGACAACTTCCAATATTTCCCTGTTCTTATATCGCTTTGTTCCTGCAAATTCCAGGCGAGCTTTCCCACACGCGACCTTTTTAGGTAGCGAGAAGGATGTCGGATGAGAAGAAATGACAACAGCGTGACCGTTGTGCGACAATTTGGTACCTTTTTCGAGGACACTAATACAATTTTTTGTTCCTTTGTTCCTTTTTGTTATTTGTAAAATACACATTTTTGGACTATTCGCATGAGAGCCAATGGCGAACGAACTGCGAACAAGCGAATTTTTTTACACTTCAATTACTTCAATCATTGTTTAATGTTAAATTCGATAGAATTTTTTCATTCGTGGGTTTGTGGATCCGCGAATGTCTTATGTAGGATTGTGAATAAAGTGTGATAGTTCGCCGCAAGAATTTTCAATTGCTGTAATAATTGTAAATTGAGCTATTTAAATCGATTGAGAGTCCGATTTTTTTTTAGATTAGACTTAAGATTAATTTAATTTAAGGCTTTGGTGGTAAATAGTATAAAAATCAATTTTCAATTCATAAATACAATTAATAATTCATTTGTTCGCAATTCGCGCTCATGTGAATAGTACTTAAAAAAGTTTTCAAAAACTGTGATTTCAAAATGAATATGTTAAAAAAATAACGCGTAAATAGTGTAAATACTACAAAATACTAAATTTATGTAACAGCGTCAGAAAAAGGCACACTTTTCTTTCATCGCCCCTTTTATATGGACTTTTTAAAACTAAATTGAAGGAGATTTCAAAAGTAGATATTGATATAATTTATAAACAAAATTCAATTATTTTTTTATATATTTATAAATAAAAATCAAAGCTAAAAGGTTTTCATTTTAAAATTTGTCATTTGAAAACGAATTGCATCTAAAGTACTGTCTAGCTTACCCGCAGAACAACCTTAAAGACATCTAATTCTAATGCTATTTGGTTGTTTTGGGTTTATTTATAAAAAAAAGAAAAAAGTGTTATTTCTAAAGCTATTCTGCAATTTAAGAATTTTCGCACAATATTTAACAATTGTTGGCTCTCCTAACACTATAATCGTGTTCTGATACACAGCAGCGTTATATTTTATAGAAATTCATTTGGAAATCACTGCGTTTCTAAAATTTCCAAAGTGAATTTTCATACTAAAAAAAAGGAAAAAGTAGCAACAAATAGTATGAGGGTCCTCGAAAAAGTGCCAAATTATTGCACTACGGTCTCGTTGGTCACAGCGCGCGGCTCACTCACACACTCAAATCCGATTCGGAACGTTCCCTAGCGACATCGCCTCAAAAACCGCACAAAATCAAGGCACTGATAGATGGAACAGTAAAGAAATGAACTACATCAGTGGAATGATATGGGTTTTTGTTGTGGAATTGACTGAGAAGTGGATCGGAAAAAGTTTTTCGTACGGAAAAATGTATAAATTATTTTTCTAGAAAATTTAAAGATCAATTGCTAATTTTTTTTTGATAGACAAACTTTATAATTCATAAGCAACATTTTAAGACCAAGATTGAGTTCAGCCATTACGATTAAGTGGTCTAAAAAAGCAAAAGAAAATTTTTACGGTTGCATTTTACGTATGGCTATAACTAGGGCCTTAGGACCAGGGCTACCGTTTCAAATTTCTTTGAGGAGTATAATAAAATTCCAATAAAATTCGGATTTCATGTTCCATTTGGCAGTAGAAATCTCAGATCAAAATCTGAAAATCCTAACCGAGAACAACATAAGTTCTTAGAAGATTCGATCAGGCATGTAGTTTGATAATTTCCTTGGGGAGTATTATAAAACTTTAATAACAAAATGAAACGCCGGTGAAAACGTTACGCCCATTTTACTTCAAACGCTGTGCCACCAGCTTTTTTTTTAATACGATTCAACACCGACCCACTTATTGGAAAAATAGTGGCAGAAGAAAGGTAATGAGTAAATTTCTAGGCCCAGGGTCTGATGAGGATTTGTTGGGCCAACTTAGGTACTATTTGAAAGCAGTACCTAGTGAAATTATTTCCCACTTGAGGTGAAGTTTTTTCCCAAGAAGTTAGTTCCCTGCACCATAAAAAGACATTATTTTTTTCTACGGAAGGAAGTGGCAACACTTACAATAAAGTACTAGTACTAATTTACTACTACTACTACTTTTAGTTTTGAAAGCCAACTTTTTTTTAAGTTGCCCCTCCTTCTAGGGACCCCACCCCCTCACACTTAGGTACACCTCATCAAAAGTACTTATGGCTTACCCCTCAATAACAATCAGTTAAAGTTTCTCCACCTAAACCTAAGTTGTCATACTCTCTTTAAGTTTTGTGGTGGAGTTACGTCGTGGTATATTATTGGAACCATTCGCTTGATAGAAAAATATTATTTATGAAAATTAATAAAATTGATACAATACACATACACCGATAAGAAGTTTTGCTGAGACTGAATTATCAAAGAAACAAGAACTGATACCATTAACCGTTCCCAATAGAAAATAACGCTATTTGTGCGTGGTATAGTTGACTCCACTTAATGTCCTTTAATCGATTTCAATGAGTAACTGGAAACTGGGGGTGGATTTTAGCTGTCGGTTATTTATACCCACCCTATATTCATGTCTTTTTTTGTACTGAATGCTGATGGCGAGGAATATGTGTACAATCACCCCTAGCATTCATACATTTTGGTAGGTATGAGGATTTGATTTAACCCAATTCCAAACCTACTGTAATAAAAATAATAAACATAATCCATGGGCACTTACGTTAACTTCGTTGTGTTCGTGACCATCCTTCCCGTGGTTAGTCCCACTGAAATCTTCCGCCTGATAATTCAAATGCGTTTCTGACCGCGACTTTCGTCTTGTATGTGCCGTCAAATCGTATTCCGAATTCGATAAAGGTGATGAGAGTGGTGTACCGGGTACATCTTTTACAGCCGATGAAGACCGTTCTACAACTTTCCTTAGAATAACTCCCTGGAAAAACTTCTTTTGATTAGCCGCAAGGAATATACTCTCCAGACTCCTATTCCGTTCACCCATTGATGGGGCACATTGGATGTCCAAATTTTGATCTAACTTATATGTAGGTGATTTTAATTGTGCAGATTTCATTTAAGGAACAAACTACACCCGAACCGAATTGAATTTGCACAAAACAACAAATAATTTAGCACTTCGCTGGTAACTTGAACACACTGAGGTAGAAGAGGATATATAGTTATAAGATATTTAGGAATCAACTTGGATTTGATAAATATTTTAAAACTAATTTCATTTGTGTTGCAATAAATGAGTTTATGAAAAGGCACAAGATAATGCTGAGGATTTGTTTGTTATGTATGAATTTGAATTGATTGTGCGTTAGGTTTTCCTGCGATAAAAAGGAAAAAGGCAAATGTACACCCGACCGGATTGGTTTATTATTGTTATTGTACTGGGGCGTTGTTCCCTGGACTAGGATTTCTTTATCGCGTGTTAATAGGGGTTGAAAATCAAATCAATGGTGTGTATCCTTGTTCAACTGTCATTAGTGTCACAGTTGAACGGTTCTTTTTCCTCGTGGATAACAGCGCATGCGTTTGTTTTGAATATTTAACTCAAATTATTATGATGCCTTTTACAACCTCGCTTTTAGCTTTCTGGAAATGAAGGACATCTATTGGCGGATGGCCGAATAGACATTGCCAACGCTTCAAAAATTCCGGTTCACCAACATACCCTCACACAATATGAAACACTTTCGCTCTACTCTCTAGGCAAAATTGCTGGCAGCGTTCCTATAATTTTATCCGTTAAATTTTGAATTATTTATTCTACTTTGGCTTAAAATATTTATGAAACATAAGCAACGTAGATTGACCAATCTTTCTTCAGTTTTTTAAGAAAAATGCTTATAATATTCAAAAGCGGAAAACACCCAACTATGTTTGTCCTAATGTTTCTAGCATATAAAACATCTATCTCATTTAGATAGTTTTATTAATCAAACAAATTATTTTCAAATGACACCTTTTTCTCTCACGGGAGCAATTTTTTCGACTTTTCAGGGCTCTACAGTATGCAGGCAGGGTTTTCCTGAATAGATTTGTCGGCTTCCCCTCCATAAACGTCAACTGAAAAAAACTATTCACGTGACCACTCTGGGCCACTAAAAACGGAAATACATCTAGTCAGTCACCTGTCAGACTTACGTAACAAGAGGTCTGTTCCCTTACTTTTGTAGTAAGAATAGAAAAGACAATTAAAATGGCAGTGGTGGGGATAAATTCTCTCACAGAGAGAGACACCTACGAAAAAGTTAGGGAACGCTTTTGTAGTAAACTATGAAAAATGACAGATATGACAGATAATTCCATGAATTGCAGTGGTAAAATGTCTGATAAACGAGAAGAATTATCTAATTTATTACCAATATTAGTTGATTCATCTAGTGATGAAAGTGACTCGGAATTAATAGTTAGAACTTCTTTTTGATGAATGCGGATATGTGGAAGAGTTTGTACTGAGTGAACTACAAGCATTCGAGAAGAGGAAAAAACGACACTGCATAAAAAATTACGTCGAGTAGATCGTGCCTTCGTACAGCGAACGTTCTGACAATCGAATGACCAGTGAAAAGAATCTTTTGAATTTTCTGTGGTTTGCTGCGATTTAGCCCACATCTTTTTTTTTGTTTTAAATTTGTATGTTTTCCCCAGTACGGGCATTAACTCTTCGCAAAGGGAGAGAAGGAGTTTGGTGGGCGCTTCCAAGTTCCAACCAAATTTGTTCCTCGTTTTCCGACGACTGCGACTGTGAGACAGTGATTTCCTCAAAATCTTCTCCCTGGCTCTGCATAACCTCCTGTGTTATTTGATCTCTGTATTGTGGATCTTAAAGTAAAGCTAGAAATGGTCGTATTCTATAATGTTTACTTACAATTTTCAATACGATGGAATGTTCGGGGAGAAAATTTAATATTTATTTCAATATTTATTTTGATACCATTTTAATAGAATGCAAGAAATCAAAACAAATTCAATCGAATGTCAAATATGACAAGAAATTTCAAATCAGCTGTTAATTGTTTGGTGACTGACAGCCCTTCAAATTTCTTACACCAAGAAATTTGTTGAGTAAAAATTCGTAAGATTCTCAGTGGAGGGGTAATATCTTGCTCTATTGACGACGCTCTCTTTTACGAATTTTTCGAGTTAAGGAACGGCATTGAGTAAAAATTCGTAAGAATTCGTAAAAATTCGTTAGATTTAAAAGTAAAGGAACAGACCTCTAATACGAACGTCCCCATTGACATAACACCGAAAGTAAAACAAAATGGCGGAAAAAATTGAGGTGAATGCCCCCAAGAAGATTGCGAGTATAATTGTCTCTGCCTTTAACTATCAACTCCCACTATCACCTCCATATGATGATGGCCGGTGTGTGTACCTAGTTCCTCTACTGCGGATTAGGTAACGAGCACGTTTGGAAGAACGTTGGGTGCCAGCGGACGAGATAGGGGCGAGGAGTTACTTTCGACTAACGTCCTTCCTTTTATTTGAGGTGAGAACAGATGAAATCCCTATCAACGATGTCTTTAATCCAAGCCAAATGTTGAAATATGACTTTGTTTCAATTTTCAAATTTAACCTTATTTTAATATAGTGAAATAGTGAAATGTAGGCGCAGTGGCTTAGTGGTTAGTGTGTTCGACTACTAAGCGAGGGCTCCCATGTTCGAATTACGCAAAAAAACAAATTCTAACTTTTTGACTGCGCCAACTGTCGCGAACGTCTGACAAACATCCGAGAGTATACCTGACTGGAAAGAGCTTCCCAATCGGCCTTTTGGAATCGGCGTAAAATTGTAGATCCCTTCCATTCGTTCCAAAAATTAAAAACTCACACAAAACGAATGGTTGCGAGAAGCTAGGCCCAGGGTTCCTACAGACCTGTTGCGCCGACTATTATTATTATTATAGTGAAATAAAGCCATATTTAAACATTTGGCTTTAGGTGTTTTACATGGGATACCTACATAATACACAAGTGCGAAATCCCCAAACCCCAAAATCCCCATCTTTTGAAAAATACCCGAATTGACTATCCCCAAGAAAATCCCCAAACGTTTTGCAAACTCAAAATCCCCACAGTAAATGACGATTATTGTACTTACCGATTGTACACAGACGACGATTGTACATAGGTACATGTACAAGTTTTAGCAACAAGACCAACATTGCACCCGCCCCGTAATCCAACAGTAAACCCAAGCAGGGGGTTCCAGGGGAGCAGCATGCCCCCCCCATACAGATTTCATAGTTTGAATGATTAAGTATTTTGGATTTGGGGATTTTCTGTTTGGGGATATTGACTTGGGAATTTCAGTCTGGGGATTTTAATTTTGGAGTTTTCGTACCCAACCCGTTTTACATAGGCGCAACAATAAATCCAATTTAAGGAAGTGAGACAAGTGTAAATACAAATATATTTAGAATAAAATAATATTTCTTTTCTTTTGCAGTTTATAATAATAATAATCCCACAAAAACCCAAATTCCAACTCAGGGTTTTTTCGCTGCGCCACCTCTCGCAGCTTATATCCTTATTTAAAACAAGCTAACTTTCATAGGTGCATCCATTTTTACATGAATATATATTACGATTGATTGAATAATAATGTACCTAGGTATCCTAAATCAGCAATAGCTTAATAATTTTTAGGCTTTTGTTCACAAAAGTCTTCAATTTCAGTTTTGGGGATATTTATAAAAGAAAATTTGTGTAAGAATACTTTACAACTTTTGTCTAACACTCAGAAGGGAGATTCCTTCTGAAAAGTCGGCAAAAAACGTTGGAAGAAAAAAGTGCTATTATGCAAACATTGAATTTTTGCACGTTACGTGTGTAGAAAGGATTAGCTCGACTAACAGTATATACGAATAGTGTAATGATAGGCAACCATGTTACATTATAAACATATTTATTTGGAAATTAAAGGTTTTTGGAATTTGCGAATTGCGTTTTCCATTTTTGCATTACCTGATGCCTACATAATAATGTTATGTATTTGAAAGTTTGTCATATCTAGCCGAACTTGTGGAAACTCTTTCGGCCAAAAGCGGCCCATAAAAAGAGCAGGCAAACTGAAGCAATTTCTTGATATAATAGATATAAAATATTATTTTGGCCAACCTAGCGTTAATTGAATAAACCGCCCCTATTATTATTTGATTGTAGCTATGAAATATTTATCACTGCCATTGCACACTTCTTGAAGATCGGCTTTAAGCGTCGCCAGTGTACCTAATTAATAAAAATCCCAAATTTAACGAATTATTGGCTCTGGCAGATTATCTGAAAGTAGCTACGCTATCATTGGCTTGCATTGGATTTAACAAAAATTGAGCAAGCAATTCGTGATACCTATTATTAGTTTTAATTACGTCTATAATTTAGTTTTGTTGTTTGTTTTGCAACAAAATGAATGCAATAGAAAATTATAGTAAAATAAATGTACAATATATTTAGTCATTGGTTTCGCTATTTCTGTCCACATTTGAAAATTTAACGTTTTGCAATTTGTTGTCCAAAGCGTTCTCATTATTTTCTTTCTCTGTAAATAAGTAACATCGTGAAGCAATTATTGAAAAAAGACAAATTGAGTAACAAATATATGTCAAACGTGCTCAAAACAAGAGGTATATAGTTCGGAATCCAGGCCTTAACCACCAATGACTTTCCAGTCAGATAGGTTCGTCTTTTCATCTCCCACCAAAAGGCTTTACCGCAGCGTCGATTATAGAAAAGATTGTACCTAGATTAAATATTAGTATTACCTACATTCATTTATATAAAGTACTAGCTAACCCTGCCATTTTTTATTCACAATTTATACTTATGCAATAAAATTATTGTCAATATTGACAATAGGTACATACGCGAATTGTTCGACTCGCTAACGATAATAGGCCTAGTAATCGCATGTTTCAGTTGCATTATGTTTTTTTTTTTAACTTTTAAACTTGCAGATTTATCGCAAATGCCTTTTTTAGGCTTGAAAATATACAGATTGAGCTACTCATTTGAAACTTTTTGCTAAATAAAATAGTTGATATTCTTTTTAACTTTCTCAACGTGCATTTTTGTCAATAGGCCTAAGAGAAAGATTGTTTTCATACAAAATTTCGAACTCGAGATATTAATCAATTCTGATATTACGATGATAGAGGAACTCAAAAAAGTGGGTCGCGAAATTCTGTCCGGTCTGTCTGTCCGTCCTTCGACAGGCCTACGTTCAGACCTCGGATTTGGAGTTTTTGGGTTTACAGTTCAGGAGCGTTTTTTTTTGCAAGGTAACCTCAATATTAATGGTACTTCCCATATAAAATGTTCGTACCAGTTTGATTTGATCGAAAACGGCTCTAACGATTTCAATCGAAATTGATATTTAAGCTTAAGTAGGTGAGGTTACCATGACTGCGTACCCAGTTTTTGGCTAAAAATTCGAACAACGGTACTTTTGAAATTTCGACATATCTCGAAAACGGTCTATACCTACGATTGAAACAAAAAATAATTTCTAATGTAATGTGGTCGTTTATAACTTAATAGCAAACTCAGTTTTTCTCTATATTATCGTACAATGGATTTTTGAAAAAAGGATTTTTTTAAACTTATTTTTTTTTTCAGTTTACCGGAAAACGGCGATAGAGATTTTGACTAAAATGCAAACTTAGAGTCAAATGGATGTTTTCAAAACTATTGTGTCATTAATTTTCGATTCGAAGAACCGAAAACGCTAATTTTAAAAACTGCTCATATCTCGAAAACCCCATCTTTGATTTCGATAAAACTTTAAAAACGAAGCAATGCTTACATCCCGAACAATAGCTTAAAATCGGTTTTCAACTAAAAAGTTACGCAATAGTATTTTTCAAATTAAAAATTGCAATATTTGGTACTGTTTTGCGATGCCAAATTTTACAAAAACCGCTCTTACAATTTTGACCAAAATACATATAAAAGATAATATACCTAAGTGTTATTAATATGATTCTGTTAAAACTCATAAGTTGACCACAGTGTGGTGTTCTGTCGCCCTGCTATGGTCCATCGTAGTAAATGAACTGCTAAACATACTCAGAAATAAGGGATTCTATGTCCATATGGATACTCTTAACGAGAAAGTTTCGTTCGACCCAGTCGTGCACTTTGGTTTGTGTTTGTTAGGAAGTAGCGAGAATCCATCACCGGGAAACTTTTTATATATTCTCTTACTATTCTTCTCCTGGTGTAACTTTTTTAGTAAATTTCCCATGTTTAGGAACGGAATAATTAACGGTTTCAGTATATTTTTTCGAAAAAAGTACAAAGTGGTATTTATACGTTTCTGAGAACGTCAAGAGTCGACAAAAAGAATGTTTTACAGACATCAAATAAATGGTTCTCTTTCTTGATCCAGTTTTGTCTGTTCGTTTTCGATTTGGTAGCAGTCTTTTTACAAATTCAGAACAAATTTGCACTTTTTCGGTGTCAATTAATGTCCAAGAGGCATTAAATATTCGTTCGTTATCGAAGGATTTTGTATAACAATCATGACTGCCTAATCTTGCAACTAGCTTGTTAACATATTTTTGAACTTGTTATGGCTAAAGTTAAATACTTCGCTCTTGAGAGTGGTAATGTCGTTTTTTATTCCTAAAGTAAGGAAAGTCAACCATATATTCTACTTTTAAGGATGACACCTAATAATAATAATGTAAGCTTTGGTAGATTTAACAACAAACAGGTACCTCTATGTGGGCAAACTATAATGGACTGGAGGTTAATACTACTTGTCGCAAAACTGGAGAAATGTTGGTGGAATAGGTCACGCAAAACAAACATGAAAAGTGTATCTTCAAAGGAAAGCGTTTAACTTGTTTGGGAATTTGTTATAAACGGCATCCTCACACTTACCTGCCGCGTAAGGTCAAATTCGATAGCCGCCATAACATAATCGCTCTCATTTTAAGATCCAACACTAGCAATCGTACTTGCACATAGTGTGATCTTATTGGAAAATCATTTCTCTCTTATTTATCGCGAAGTGCAACTTATCCGATGGAAATTATTCCAACCATACTATTCAGGTGATGCTACAGGCTACTTTCAGTCCATACTGATCATCGATTGAGTATCCTAGTCTGATAGTCCAGAGTAAGAATAAGAAACTACAAATTGTTTCATTTCATAGATATTATCGTATATTTAAATACATAGTTTTGTATTTGTCAAAATTATATTAAATTACAGCTAGAATTTTGTTTACAAAAAAGAAATCGCCAACAGAAAGCCGAATAACTCCGACTCAACTTCTATGAACAATCTTTCGGTAGGTCGCAATAAATTATGATTGTGATGCCATGTCGTATGCAGCATCTAGAATTCATTCAGTCCAATTAAGCAACTCCAGCATTTGGCAACGTCTGAGTGGCTTCCGTTTTCACTTCGACGTCTTGAGTTTGTGTGGTGGATTCAATGCCATTTGATACTCCGTCATCCTCACAATGCGATAAACTATGTTCCGTGTAGTCTAAAATGTTGCTGAAACTAATCTTACAAACGTGACACGGAATCAGTTTGTTCGGAGTGCAATAAACGCCCGAATGCGCTGCTTTCTTTTTGATTTTATTGATCGATGGTGGTGGCATAGCGCCATCGCCTGTATCTGGCGAGCTTTTCCCTTCCAGATGTGTGTGTTGGGAGAGCCGAGTTGAGTTTGAGGCGAGAGAGTCACAACTGGATAGATTCGAGATGGATTTCTGAGGCATTTTAGAGTTAGCAGTCTGGTGTGGTTTAGCCAGGGATGGAAATAGAAGCTTTTTCTTGTCGCCTGGAGGAATTTTGGTGCAATTCTGGATAAGGTGGTTTGAAAGCGCCTTGGAAATGGCGAATTTTTTGTCACAGTAGCGACATTGTTTGTCTTTGTCTGAAAACGTCTGCTTTGTGGATGTAACAGCAGCGCTATGAGCTCGCTTATGTGCTTCGAAAAGTGATAGAACTCGGAACTTTCTGGAGCATACCTCACAGACGTGTTCTATTTTAAGCCCACTCGGTGGTTTTCCAATGTTTGTGGGTTTGGCAAGAGGTTCTTGCAATTCTGGGGCGGCTGATGTGAACGATTTGGGTGCTAGGCTTTGGCGAGAAGAGAGAATCGCCTGTGATGTTGTCGCCTTCGGTTGAATCAAACTCTTCCGCGAGTTCATGGGTATCATCCTCTTCTTAGGGCTGGTTACAGTTGTTGGCAGCATACTTTTGCCGTTATTCATTGGCATTACACTCCTTCGAGTGGCAGATGAAGCAGCGACAGGTGCGATGCTCTTGCGTTTATTAATGGGAACCATACTTTGACGCATGGGGTTTCTTCCCACTTGCACTGATACAATTGACTTTCTGGAAATCTTCCTAGCTGGACTATTCAGTGTTGTCTTAACAATTGACATTCTTGTGGCTTTACCAATCAAACTGAATGGTTTTTCTGGGTTTGCAAAGGATTTTCTTTTTGGTTGAAGCGACATTTCTCTAGAGATTTTTAAAATTGAGCTGATCATTTTAGGTAGCTCATCCTTAGTAAACTCTTTATCTGCATCAGGCAGACATTTGGTAGCAATTGATATTCTCTTCGAAGCAATTCTCGATGGACGATTTGCAACCAAGTCCGGCTCACATCTCGGCATAGTACGAGGTAACTTCGGTGTGCCACGAATGTTACTATTGCCAGATCCCTTAAGCACGGGTAAATTTGAAAATGCCACTTTCTTACCAACCGACTTCATTTCTTCCTGCGTCTTTTCAATCACTGAAACTACATTTTCCGACGAAGACTCGGAGTAAATTTCTTGAGATTCTTGGGGTTGATTTTCCTTATCCTCTGACACAACCACTTTAATACTTTCTTGTGGAGCTTCCAAGAACGCCAAGCCCAAATCAGAGATGCCAACAACCGATGACGATCCTCTATTGACTTCGACACTGCGCAATAACTGTGCTTTTGTTGGAGTCGATGAAAGTGCCTTATAGGATTTTAATACATTCTTGGGGATCGCTTTTATAGACGACAAATCAAATGATATTTTTTTTACCGTTTGTAATTGCTGTTCACCGGAGTCAGCTTTCTCCTCATCAGCCCCCAATGTGATGTTTTGCTCAGCGTCGTCTTCCTCGTCAACAATACAAGAGACTTCGCTTTCCAACGCGTCGACAGTTTTATATGCAGTAGTACTATTAAAAGAAAAGTACATGGATGTGGAGCTATCATCGATAGTCATTTTCGAGAGATTTTCCATTTTACCTCTAAAATGAGAATAAGAAGAACACTATTTGAGTAAGTATACTGCTCATTCAAGAGTTTTTGTGAGCAATTACCTTGTATTTTTTATATTAAAGTTGGTTTGGATTGCTACAAATGTGTTTTGAATTGATTTTCAATTGGATTTGTAAATTGTTTGCACAAATTTCACGCCAGCCTCTTCTAAATTTTTAATTGGACGCTACACATTTTACAATTCAAAAACAGTTGACAGTACACATTTGAAATAAACTGTATTGCCGATAAGGCAAACAGATTAGGCAGTGCGGAGTGAGTGTGTTTAGTATAAAACCTGAGTGTTGCTACTTTGCTAGAATGAAATGATAGATGGCGCAAAGTCGTATTCGTTTAATTTTAAACTAGGTTGGTAGGTACTAAGTAAAACACATAAATTTTTGCTAGGTCGTGTTGACTTAAACGATGATGGAAAGAATTTATGGTGTTGTTATAATGATTTATATATATTTTTCGTTTATATTATGCGCATCGCAATGCCCTTTTAGAAAATTCACATGCACGCGTCTATTAGCCATTGGGAAATGTTTGCAACTTGGCAAAACCAAGTACCTACCTATATGCTTTCAACAAGGAGGAACAGGCAACATCAATGCAGTGGATAAAATGTTTCTGACCAAGTCAGAAAGTAACGTGTTATGTCGTTTTCGATTTGACAAAAAATCAAGATTACTTTTCATGTTCGATTTGTCACAAAAATCAATCTCTTTTTTGATCTCAGATCACTTTTGAGAAATCTCCATTTTTCCTCAGATTTTACACATACTTTCACTAATACCAATGTTTATGACACACAGCGTCGGCTACGAATTGTTTATCGTTGGAAGGATTGCTTTTTTAACTGAATTATTTATTTAACGCGTATGGGATCGAGTTTTTATATTAAATTATTTCGAAATGCAGTACTATAAATGTGTGAAAATCAATTGAAATGGATTTCGAGTGCAAGTGCAAAAATGTTTTTTTTTTTTTGCCGCCAACTCAATACACACACATACCAATATAATTCAGATTTCATGTTCGATTTGGCAGCAGAAATAAACAACCCATCTATCTATCAATACAAGTGTAATAATAGTTTTACATTCAGGCTGGGATTCGAAAAGATAAAACACTATTCTGTTAAACTTTTCTAATAAACTTCACTTTTATTACACTTTTATCGACTGTTACATTCAGGCTGGGATTCGTAAAGATAAAACACTATTCTGTTTAATTTTTCTAATAAAATTCACTTTTATTACACTTTTATCAACTATTCTAATATTTCACTTCTTAAGTACCAGAACACTATTACTTAAACAATTCTTCAACGTTTCAAACCAATCACTTGATTTACTCTATTACTTTTCACTTATTTATCTTCACAAACTATTACTATCTCGAACTTTAACCAATCACTGTTATAAATCAACTGTCTCGCCCTCTTCTAAAAGCTGTCCTTTTATACCCGCTCCGCCATCTGACGAGAACTTTCTAGCTAATTCTAAGTGGTTCTAGAACAAGGTTCAGTGGTGACAGATTCCAGTCTCCAATTGGAAGTGACACTTGAGTGGAACTTGTTTTGTGACTTTAAGGCCTGGTTTCACCAAACTGTCTAAGGCCTGGTTTCACCAAACCGTGACTAAGGGCTTGTTTCACCACTTAAGTTACACGATACCTTCCACGCCACAATATCCCCCTCTTAAACTTGTTCGTCCCGAACAAACTCGTTAACATTTTCACCA
This sequence comes from Cheilosia vernalis, assembly GCA_949126925.1. Taxonomy (NCBI): domain Eukaryota; kingdom Metazoa; phylum Arthropoda; class Insecta; order Diptera; family Syrphidae; genus Cheilosia; species Cheilosia vernalis. The sequence goes on along the minus strand of OX421358.1, from coordinate 39,534,509 downwards.
TTATAACGATGAAGACGATCCACATGAACGACTTTCAGCTTGCCTCTTCCTCGTTGGATGCGATAGACAACGTCGTTGATGCGCTTTACGATTGTATAGGGCCCTTCCCAGTCTTGTTGCAACTTAGGCGATAAACCTTTCCTTCGATGAGGGTTATATAGCCATACCAGATCTCCTTCCCGGAATCCTGTAGTTGTCGTTTTAGTATCGTACCTCGTTTTCATGCGGTCACTGGCTATCTTAATCTTATCCCTAGTGTCTCGATGCACGTCCCTGATGATATCCCTGAGGTCTGTAACGTAGTCCTCCTCATTCTTGGGCTCTTCGCATGGATATCCAAACATCAACTCGCTAGGTAGGCGGACTGTTCGACCAAATAAGATTTCAGATGGAGTATGTCCTGTGGTGTTATGCACTGCTCCTCGATAAGCCAACAAAAACATGGGAATCTGCTTATCCCAGTCTCTCTGGTCTTCGCCAACGACCTTAGAGAGGTGTTCATTCAGTGTCCTGTTGAAGCGCTCCACCATCCCATCTGATTGTGGATGAAGCGGGGTTGTCCTTGTCTTGTGAATCCCGAGTAACTGGCACACTCCTTGGAAAATCTTCGACTCGAAGTTCCGTCCTTGGTCTGAATGCAGTTCCATTGGTACACCGAATCTGCTTACCCAGTTATTGACGATTTGCTCCACCACGGTTTTAGCTTCTTGATTTGGGATAGCAAATGCTTCAGGCCACTTACTGAAATAGTCCATAACAACGAGGATGTAACGATTTCCATTGTTTGTTTCAGGAAACGGTCCCGCAATATCAACTGCTATCCTTTCGAAAGGGGCTCCAACATTGTATTGATGCATTTTGCCACGGACTTTCAGTCTCGGACCTTTGCTGGCCGCACATATAACGCATTTCCTGCACCAAGTTTCAACGTCCTCCCTTGAATGAATCCAGTAAAAGCGTTCCCGCACTTTTTCGAGCGTTTTATTGATTCCCAAGTGGCCTCCAGACACTCCATCATGCAATTCCCTGAGCACTTCCATAACCTTTGACCTGGGTACAACAAGCTGAATTACGAACGACTTTCCATCCGGGCTTTCCCATCTTCTTTTTAGAATGCCGTCTTGTACGTGAAGGGAGTCCCACTGCGCCCAGTATGCCTTCAGCTCGGGGCTCCTATTGGATATCTCCTGCCAGTCTGGTTTTCCCTCATGCTCCTTCCAGGCGATAATCGGTTCGATATCCGGATCTTCCATTTGAGCCTCCCGTATTTCCCGCGCACTCCAGCCACCAATGGGCATAGCTCTCACCCTTTGAACGGACGCGACATCTTTTTCCTCGTGTCGTAAGCAATGTTTGCAATTTGCTTTGCACGGTCGACGGGAGAGAGCGTCTGCATTAGAGTGAAGACTTCCCTTTCGATGCTGTATTTCGTAGTCGTACATCTGCAGCCGTTCGATCCACCTTGCGACTTGGCCTTCAGGATTCTTAAAGTGTAGTAGCCACTTTAAAGACGCATGGTCTGTGCGGAGGATGAATTTTCGCCCATAAAGGTACTTATGGAAATGTTTTGTTGCCAGTACCAAAGCAAGGAGCTCGCGCCTGGTAACACAGTAGTTCCTTTCTGGCTTTGAGAGAACTTTGCTAAAGTAGGAAATTACTTTCTCTTGGCCATCATGCACCTGGGAAAGGACGGCTCCAACTCCCACATTATTAGCGTCTGCATCCACAATAAATGTTTTCCCAGGGGTGGGGTACGCTAGTATGGGGGCGTTGCACAACTGTTGCTTAAGTTCCTTGAAGCTGTTTTCGCACTCACCTGACCATTTGAATTGTTTGCCTTTTTCTGTCAGTTGATGCAAGCTCTTCGCGATCCTGGCAAAGTCCTTTACAAATCGTCTGTAATAGGTCGCAAGTCCCAGGAAGCTTCTCAGTTGATGTTTGTCTTTGGGTACCGGCCAGTTTCTCACTGCATCGACCTTCTCCGGATCAGTCTTGACTCCTTTGGAAGAGATGATGTGCCCGAGGTACTTCACTTCTGGTCTAAATAAGGAACACTTCTTCGGGTTAAGTTTTAGTTGCGCACTTCGTAGTCTTTGGAACACCTCCTTAAGGTTATCTCGATGTTCGTTAAATGTTTTTCCTACTACGATGACATCGTCCAGGTAGACCAAGCAGGTTTTCCACGTTAGTCCCAGCAGAACGCGCTCCATTAGACGTTCAAAGGTAGCTGGAGCATTGCACAGTCCAAATGGCATTACTGTAAACTGCCAAAGCCCGTTTCCTGCTGTGAATGCTGTTTTCTCGCGGTCTTCTGGATGGATCTGCACTTGCCAGTAGCCACTCTTCAAATCGAGAGTCGAAAACCATTTGGCTCCAGATAGTGTGTCCAGGGTGTCGTCAATTCTTGGAAGGGGGTAGCTATCCTTCTTGGTGACGTTGTTGAGTTGGCGATAGTCCACGCAGAATCTCGTACTTCCATCTTTCTTCTTGACCAGGACGACCGGCGATGCCCACGGGCTTTTTGAGCTTTCAATCAGTCCTTCCTTTTCCATCGTCGACACCATTTCTGCAACCTCCGTCTGCTTAGCCAATGGTAGTCGTCGGGGAGGCTGACGAATCGGTCTCGCATCTCCGGTGTCGATTCGGTGTTGTACGAGATGTGTTCGGCCATACTCGCTGTTCTGCGAAGCAAATATATCAGCGAACTCGTTGATTAAACTACCTGCCATGGACCGCTGCTCCTGATCCAGCTCGCACTCTCCGAGTATATTCTTTTTCATTTCCGATATCTCCGTTGGTCTAACCGGTTTCACATCACTTGCATTGGACAACTTTGTGACCGCAGTAATTGGTACGCACTTTCCAATCACTTCTCCTTGCTTTAGTTTCACGCTTTTGTGTTCCACATTGAGGACACGAACGGGAACCATGTTGTTTTTGGGTTCAACCAGCATCTTTCCGACAATATAGCTCTGATAATAATTTTCTGGATCTGACTCGACTAGGTAGAATCGGTGGCTCCCAGGATCACCTTCCAGCTTTGTCCAAATAACTGTCTCTGACGAAGGTGGTAATATTTCGTCCTCACTTACAACTGTCCTTAGAGCTGCGACGTTCTCGTTCCCGTAAACCATCGGAATCTCGACGTTCTTGTACTTTATGACTTGCGAACCGATGTCGAGCACTATATCATGCGTCTTCATAAAGTCGATTCCGATGATGCATTCGTCACATATATCAGCCACTAAGAATGCATGGGAGAAGACTATTCCTGCAAGGTTTATCGTCAAGAGTACCTCACCATACACCTTTGCTGTTGCTCCAGTTGCTGTTTTCAGACAGTAGCTGCTGGTGTTGTGCAGCCATGATTGGCGAACGATGTCCCTTCTGATTATGGAAGCGGTGGCACCTGTATCGATTGTAGCCACATACTTTTTCTGGCCGATATGGGCTTCCACTGTCAGGCTCCTATTACATCGTTTGGTCTGGGAAACCTGAATTGTGGTCCTGGGGGCGTCGATTCCAGAAACCAGCTTCTGCCCCGCGAAGTTGGTTCTTACTCGTTTCCCGACTGATGGCTTTGTGATGTTCCATCCGTCGAACGTTCAAACGCCTCCTCGTTCCTAGCTCTGCAATGTGGACAATTGCCCTGTTTACGTTCGGCTCTGCACTGTCGTTGTAGATGTCCAATTTTGTTGCAGTTCCAGCAACGGATCGGTCCCCTTCGAGAACTGTTACGGTCGACTACTTCTGTTCTCTGGCACGAGCATTCAACGGATGTCATTTCTCTCACGCGGTGAAATCCTTGAGATGCTTGGTCAGCAGCTCTCATGGTTAAAGCAAATGCCAGTGCCTCAGGAAGAGTTCTCTTTCCAGCCATTCGTAGAGCCATCTGCAGTTGTCTGTCCTCTATGGCTTGTGTAAATGCCTCAATAGCCATTTCATTGATGACATCCTCGCCGGCATTGGGATAAGACAAATGCGCTAGCCGTTCGATATCAGCTTGCAGTTGCTGGAGTGTTTCTCCCCTCTTCTGGATTCGACTGCGAAGTTGCACTCTATATACTTGCTGCATATGGTCGTCACCGAATCGCATCTCAATAGCCTTCACCAATGCATCGTAGTCGCGTTGTTTTTCTGCTGAGACAGTTTGAAGCAATTCTGCAGCTGTACCTCGTAATGCGAGTGTTAATGCAATCGACTTTTCCTCGTCGTCCCATCCATTGGTCGTTGCAGCTGCTTCGAACTGTCTCTTATAAATTGGCCATGATGTTTGACCATCAAAAACGGGTGGTTGCATCTCCTTTCTTCTTGGGCAGTCAGCAGAATATTCCCGAGCCTTTTGCTTCTTGACTTTTTCGAGTTCTTTAGCTATGTTCTCGATGTTTGTTCCTTGTTTATGAAACATTTCATTAATTTTCTCAAACTTTGTTTCATGCTCGTTTAATTTTTCATCAATTTCGTCGATTTTTACTTCTAGAACATTCTTAAATTCTTCCACGGCGTCTTTTTGTGCGGCGACAATGGAATTTTTCTGTTCTTCTAAAGAATTCTTTTGTTCTTCTAGAGAATTTTTCTGTTCTTCTAGCGAATTCTTCTGTTCTGCGAACTTCAATTCCATAGAATTTTTCTGTTCTTCTAGCGAATTCTTCTGTTCTGCGAACTTCAATTCCATAGAATTTTTCTGTTGTTCTAGAGAATTCTTTTGTTCTGCGAACTTAGATTCCATAGAATATTTCTGTTCTTCCATCTTCGCAAGAAGTAATTCCATCATAGAGCTAATGTCAACGCCTGTACTTACTTGTTCTTCTGACACGTCGAATAGCATGGTTTTTGGATCTTCTCCCTCGTTTTGGACAGCTTCCTGCAGACGAAGTATGAGGTCACTTTTCCCTCCAGCTGTGGAAAGATTCCGCTTTTCTAGTTCACTTTTCAATTGGGGTATGCTTAGATGTAGCAATACACGACCCATTTTGTTTGTCTCTTGTAATTTCAACAAAAAAAAATCACAAATTCACTTTTTTTTTTTTTTTTTTTTTTTTTTAACTACACTTAGACACTTAGCACAGAATAAGTTTTATCCCACTTCTGACACCAATGTTACATTCAGGCTGGGATTCGTAAAGATAAAACACTATTCTGTTTAATTTTTCTAATAAAATTCACTTTTATTACACTTTTATCAACTATTCTAATATTTCACTTCTTAAGTACCAGAACACTATTACTTAAACAATTCTTCAACGTTTCAAACCAATCACTTGATTTACTCTATTACTTTTCACTTATTTATCTTCACAAACTATTACTATCTCGAACTTTAACCAATCACTGTTATAAATCAACTGTCTCGCCCTCTTCTAAAAGCTGTCCTTTTATACCCGCTCCGCCATCTGACGAGAACTTTCTAGCTAATTCTAAGTGGTTCTAGAACAAGGTTCAGTGGTGACAGATTCCAGTCTCCAATTGGAAGTGACACTTGAGTGGAACTTGTTTTGTGACTTTAAGGCCTGGTTTCACCAAACTGTCTAAGGCCTGGTTTCACCAAACCGTGACTAAGGGCTTGTTTCACCACTTAAGTTACACGATACCTTCCACGCCACACGACTATTCTAAATTTTTACTTATTAAGTACCAGAACAATATTAGGTACTTAAACAATTCTTCAACGTTTCAAACCAATCACTTAATTCACTCTATTACTTTTCACTTATTTAATCGCTACAACCGATTACTATCTCGAACTTTAACAAATCACTGTTATAAATCAACTGTCTGTCCCTCTTCTAAAAGCTGTCCTTTTATACCCGCTCCGCCATCTGAACGAGAACTTTCTAGCTAGTTCTAATTGGTTCTTCAATTAAATCTGGATGGTTCTAGAATTAGCTACAGTGGTGATATACACTTATTTGACAGATTCCAGTCTCAAATTGGAAGTGACACTTGAGGAAAGATAATGGAATACAAAGATATATAAGTTTCAAGCTGTTTTCCAGAAAAATTCATGAAGTCACACACACCTGCTCATTTCTATTATAGTATATGTGAGTTCATGAATTGGACTTTAATGCAAGAATTCGGTATTCTCTATTATGTATTTCACTATTTTTTTTTGTTTAATCAACATCTCCACAAAAACCAAACAAATTCCAAACGAAACACAAAACAATTAAACACCGCGATACTCATAAAAGCAAGATCTTTCGCGGTCAGCCATTAGCAACATTCTTTTTTGTTGGTCACACATATTCACAGACGGGGGTTGAAATTACAAAAACAACAATGTAAACAAATGGGGTTTGGGGGGATCGACGTACGAAAGATAAACATCTCTTTTATTCATTCATCTCTGCACTTGAGTGGAACTTGCTTTGTGACTAGTTTCACCATACACCATTTAGGTTACACGATACCTTCCTCGCCACAATAGTGATTTTTAGTAGAAAAGTGGAACAGAATAATGTTTTATCTTTTCAAATCCCAGCCTGAATGTAACAATATCGTCAAACTTATTCCTTTGAAAGATTTGCCTCCGTTGTTGACTTGTAAGTTGTAAGTTCCGCACCATCTTGAAGTATGATATTGAAAAAAAATTGCTGACACCACCAGTTTTCTGAATCCTTTTTTGTCATCAAAGGTTTCGGTGATGTTTTTACAGACCTTGATTGAGCAGTGAGCGTTCTCCAGAATGAGTTTGTCAGGGATGCCAAAGATAGAGATGGCTCTATATAGCTCTATAAGTTTTGGTTATCATGGTGACCCTAATATGAGGTTTTCTTTTTCGTTTCTACAGGTACCTACCTGGTACAGTTCTCGTTAGCTTGGAATATTCTTTTGACCTCTATTGGTAAAACTTTCGTATATTATTCCTAGAGTACACAATATTTTCGGTGGCGTGCTTATCTCGTTCTAACTTTATTCGCTTCTTTCGGAGAAGCCGATGTTCTTCCCGCATCTTTTGCTCGTAGAGCCGAGTAGAGCAGCAGCGCACCTAATAACTAGGACAAAATAAATACGTGAATATCTTACATATACATATAGAGCTTTCATCCGGGGATGAATAACTGCCATCAACCGGAAGACCCTTTAGACAGATAACTTTGGCTCCAAAAATTTATAACGGTTTTCTTAAATTATCCCTTCGAGCCCAAACGGAGCGAGATAGACCCCCCTTCCATAGTAAGATATGTTTGTTTTTGACTCCCGCCCCCCCATACAAAAACCGTTATTAATTTTTGGCGCTCGTGCGTACGAAACTTTTACAAGATACTGCGGAAATAGATTGTCATGCCATGAGACTTCTAGTATAAAATCGAGAAGTGTACCTAGACAAAAGCATCGTCTAACACAGCATCATAAGAAAACGTACAACCGACGCAAAACCTCCAATATATTTATTTTCCCTTGTGAATATAAGATGACTGTCTTCTTAAATTTTTATATATTTGTTAAAAAAATACTCTTGTTATTACAATAAGAAAAATATAAGTATGACTATTATTAAACTATATTACATAAAGCAAACTCAACTGCCGGATTATATTTTTTTTTTAATTTAAATTGATACAAAAGTGGTACCTATGTATAAGTTGTCTGTATGTAATTCCGTAGTCTTCTCATGATCTTTATTACTTAAAAAAAATTGTTTTTATTTTTCGAATCTTAGTGGATAAGCTAATACTTAAGGATGCGATTAGTTACATAACTAGTGCATAAAATATCACGCTAAGCAATCTGTTGATTTAATGTGTAGTTAATATAGCATTTTATAATATTATGCATCGTTTAGGAAATTTCCCATACTTTTACTTACGGTCTTCACATCAATTGATCTCTCAGGACCACACGCATTTCTTAGACCCTTTACACAAGCTCGAATGTAAATTCTGTAAATTGTAGAAAACTCAAGATTTTCTAACACATAGGAATGCGTTTCACCAGGAATTTCTATTCCCTCGTAATGTTCCAACACGGTACAGTTGTGATTGTCTTTATATTTCTTCGATGGATTGATGACTGAGCAAATTGGTGTTAGTGGTTCAATTAAAAATCCTGCTGGCCCGGTATCCTGTTGCAAAAATGCTTTCCTTTCGACCTCTTGAATATGTTTTCTGAAGAGAATCGCAGTGTCATCAACATCATCGTTGCCAAATTTTTCCTCGCTTGAATTATTCGTTATAGCTTCGCTTGCGATAGTTTGAGTGATATTCAAGGATTCTTGTGTTGAATTGGTCGTTTCACGTTTACGTCTTGTACTGTCTTCTATACGGCGCTTTTCCTGAAGTCTACGAATTGTTTCACTAGAAATATACGTTTAAAGGCAATTATTTATATAATGGTGTTATTAGATAAGGGTATAATTGATGCGATGCTCACGCTGAAATATATATCAAGTTTGTAATAGCTTCATCCATAATATTCTGATTCATGTTATAGTATTTTAAATCGTCCGGTGGAGGTCCACGATTGGTTCGATTATCCTTTAGAAACCCACATTCGCATTGCTTGTCTTTTCCCCATATATGTCCCTTGGCTTTGACCTCTGTTTCTTCTATAGATAATACATGTTTTTACATTTTTCCTATTTGATGAAGCTATGTCATTGGTTACCTGGTTTTGTTTCTCTTTCTTCGAAACGAAGTAAATACTTTTCGATAATACCATTCGAGTCTTTCGGAGGCCACCAGTGAACAATCTGGGAAAGAGAAACGTGCCACAGAAATGTTGTTTTCGATGTTTTAGGACTGTTGTGGGTTAGTTTAAAAAAAAGACTCATATTTAAGTGAGAATAAATAAATCCATACAAAAAATACAAAGTCGGGTTAGTTACACCTTATAACTCAAGAATATGGCTTGACCGATTTTGATGATCTCTTATTTGTAGCATAATAACTAGGGATCGGATTTCCATGAAAATGCATGATTTTTTTATGAACACCTTATGATGCAAGGCGACTTATTATGTATAGGTATCTTGAAATTTCCTTTAAAATGGCATTTAACCGTTATGCGTATTTTTCCATATTTTACTATAAATGCATATTTTGCAATTTGTGTGCACTTTTATAAAAACTTCAGTGCGTTCTGGCAAAAAATGAAGGATTTGCAATAATGTAAAATGTAAGTAAGACCTTTACATTGGACTGCAATGACGAAAATTACACAAAAAACTTTACCGTCGATGAGATTTGCTCTTTCAAAAATGCTCCACTAACTTCAGTTGACGCCGAGAGATCCTTTTCGTTGTATAAGGCATTCTTAAGACCGAATCGCCCACGTTTTGAATTCGAAAATTAAAAAAAAATGCATGATCTATGCAAATAAAACTTTTCAAAATGAATTAAAGAATTATTTATATTTATTAAACAAAGGAAGATGTTTATGTTTTTTTTTATTAAATGTTGAACTCGTTTTAAGTTATTATTTTGTTAAATAACAAAAATAAAAAAATTTAACGTAGATATTCTTATAGACTGAAGAAAATGTGTTTTTAAATTGAACCGAAATTAAGTTTAACTAATTTGAAGTGCATATTTTAAATGCATTTTCTGCCTTTTTAAGCGCATATTTTGATATCTTTAGTGAATGAAAATCCGAACCCTAATAATAACCATTAAAATATCGGAAAAATTCGCGTAAAAATAAAATATATGAAAGTTTGAAAAAAAAAAAAATAAACTGGAGAGAAAAACTTGGAAAAATAAAACAAAACATAATATTTAAAATTTAAGAATGTAATTGAAGGTAAGAGGACCAAATAGTTGGATTGTGTCGGACTGGCCATATTGTCGAAAGTCTTGCAGGCTCTTATCAATATTGGGGTATGTTGGACAATCACATTAATTAATCATGAGTGCATAGCACAAATACGTGACCAAAGGCAGTGATATGGCGGTGTCCGAGATTCAGGCTCCTGATAATAACAAACAAAATTAATTATTTATGGGAAAACTTCTGTTTTCAAAGAAGTTTTCGAGTGTTTTCGCGAAAACCCGGTTTTCGGCTCGATGTGGAAGGCTATTAGTTAAGCTCTAACAATATCATAGATGTCCAGTAAATAAATTAGCCACGCCTCCATTTTGAATCAATTGTCGCTTCAGAAAACATGGACGACACTACCCCCAAGTTAAAGTTTTGAAAAGAACTTCCAGGTCAGCTTTCCATCCGCAGGTTATTCTGAGGTGATTTTTTTCCTAAGGACAAGCCAGTTCACTTTTCACTTTTTCACCTTTTTAAAACTGATGAAGGCGTGGGTGGTGGTGTTTTCTTTGACAGACTTAATTATAGTCATTCCTATAGCCTTCGAGACCAGAATTCTTATAAGTGGGCAAGTATTATTACCCGATAATATAAATGAATACCAGGAATAATTTAACAAGCGAACTCTGACATACGTCTTACGTGGCCGCGTGCCGATATTGATATAAACAATCTCGAACACACTACTCGTATGCCAGAGCTGACAAGTGACAGTGCTATAGTGTTACCAACTGCTTAAGAATTGGTTATGTTCTACTCTAATCTCCGAGGCATAATAATTCCGCTTACATTCGGCCATCCGACATTACACTGTCCTCAGTGTAGGATTTATTCGAATTGTGCTAATATCCATTTTCATAGTTAATCACTTATTCGATCAGATGATGATATTCTCCAACTTTGTACCTCGCATCATCTTCACCACGGAAGGTATCACATCATCTTTTTTCCAGAAAGAATCCTTTCTTCTGGGACCGGGAATTCTCATCCTCCTACCTAATATCATCTTCACCATGGAAGGAATCACATCATCTTCTTTCCAGAAGGAATCCTTTCTTCCTCATACAGAGGGAATTCTCATTCTCCTACCTAATATCATCTTCACCATGGAAGGAATCACATCATCTTCTTCCAGAAGGAATCCTTTCTTCCTCATACAGAGGGAATTCTCATTCTCCTACCTAATATCATCTTCACCATGGAAGGAATCACATCATCTTCTTTCCAGAAGGAATCCTTTCTTCCTCATACAGAGGGAATTCTCATTCTCCTACCTAATATCATCTTCACCTTGGAAGGAATCACATCATCTTCTTTCCAGAAGGAATCCTTTCTTCCTCATACAGAGGGAATTCTCATTCTCCTACCTAATATATCATCTTCACCATGGAAGGAATCACATCATCTTCTTTCCAGAAGGAATCCTTTCATCCTCATACAGAGGGATTTCTCATTTTTCGTGCCTAATATTATCATCTTCACCATAGAAAGAAGCACATCATCTTCTTCCAGAAGGAATCCTTTCATCCTCATACTGAGGGAATTCCCATTTTTTATTTGTGCGAATATTCAACTCATGTCCAATGTAAAATTTGCATATATTGTGCTAATTTACCACCACTCACTTTTAAATTAAATAAGCATAAGTCGTTGACGCAGTTAGCCAAGGTTAAATAATTTCTTAATTCCCGATCTCTTAACCCTGAGATTATATACTTTAAAACTGTGTCGTGTCGTATATGCGCTTTTTCTGCAATGGCTTCTACATCGTAGGCATAATTTTCGAGGCTCCTTTAGTCGAGTCATTAATTGAGAAATAATCTCTGCTTCGTTAGTAGAACTAGGAAAACCCGTAACTATTTCGGATTTAAACTCAACCCACCTGTTCGAATTGCCTTGTTTGGCAGAAAACCATTTGCGTGCTCCTTCCTCAAGTCGTAGAGATGCGTATAGAAACGTGGTGCGATGATCCCAGTTGTAATGGGACCGGATATTTTCGATGGTTTCAATCTACTGTAATGCGTTTAAACCAGAAGTCGATGCTGGGTTGAAAGCAGGGGGTATAATACTTTGTATTTTGCTTTTCAATTTTCCGGAGTAAATACCTACTATTTTTTTTTTTATTTAATTCTTTGTGCATTATCTGTATGCGTCAACGTTCTAGATATAAATTTTCCTTTTTTTTTTTTTTTTTTTCTGTCCAATGTGACTGCAAGTGAGCATGTACATTGGACATGTAGTTATAATCAGCTTTTTACTCAGGATGCTCAGTCAATTTATTCTGAGCTCATAGAGCGCGCTCTGATCATGCTCTGAGAGAAAAAAGAAACACAAATTTGAGCTCTGAAGTGTCTGAGCTAAAAAAGAAACACTAACTGTTTGTATAACAGTTCAGGTTGTGCTCCAAACTAAAAAAGAAAAACGCCTAATGGCTGGTTTTGTAAATACCTACAACTTTACATATTTCTAAAAAGAGACAATATACATAATTATATACCAAGGACACGTGTATGTGTATCCCTTTCCCTTTCAATTCACACAAGGTATCACGACCAACTGTTATACAAAGAACTGACGGACTATTTTCGACATTTATTTATATCTCTATCTCTTTTGTACTAATTTATAATCAAAGCAAAGGGTATGTTATTAAGAAAGAGACTATAGGCGTTTTTCTTTTTTAGTTCAGAGCTGAGCACTGAACAGAGTTCGAGCATTATGAGCGCGCTCTGAACCATTCGTGCTCAGAGCGTTCAGAGGATGTTTTGTTTTTCCTGTTTTTTTTGTCCATTAAATGTGACTGGAAGTGTGCATGTACTGTACATGTGTGCTCAGCTTTTTACTCAGGATGCTCAGTCAATTTATTCTGAGCTCATAGAGCGCGCTCTGATCATGCTCTGAGCGAAAAAAGAAACACGAACTTTTTGTATAACAGTTCAGGTTGTGCTCTGAACTGAAAAAGAAAAACGCCTAATCATACAAGAAAGGAGCGCAAACGACGCAATAAGAGGCGTTTTTCTTTTTTAGTTCAGAGCACAACCTGAACTGTTATACAAAAAGTTCGTGTTTCTTTTTTAGCTCAGACAATTCAGAGCTCGAATTTGTGTTTCTTTTTTCGCTCAGAGCATGATCAGAGCGCGCTCTATGAGCTCAGAATAAATTGACTGAGCATCCTGAGTAAAAAGCTGAGTACACGTGTACATATGCACACTTCCAGTCACATTTGAAGGACAAAAAAAACAGGAAAAACAAAACATCCTCTGAACGCTCTGAGCACGCATGGTTCAGAGCGCGCTCATAATGCTCGAACTCTGTTCAGTGCTCAGCTCTGAACTAAAAAAGAAAAACGCCTAAGAGCTACATGAAAGTTTTATTTCACCAATACTACTTACGTACATCGATCTTATTGGACACTTTTGTTGTATTTTAACTGAACTTACTAAAATAACACAACACAATCGTGGTAATCCCACTTCTGATCTATTAACCGATAATATAAATGAATACCAGGAATAATTTGACAAGCGAACTCTGACATACGTCTTACGTGGCCGCGTGCCGATATTGATATAAACAATCTCGAACACACTACTCGTATGCCAGAGCTGCCAAGTGACAGTGCTATAGTGTTACCAACTGCTTAAGAATTGGTTATGTTCTACTCTAATCTCCGAGGCATAATAATTCCGCTTACAGTATTTAATGTATGTGCATAGCGACAAGACAGATTTCGTCAAAATTTGATCTGATACGCTCTAAGACTTTATGGCACTCTAATAGGTGTCCACTTAGAGATAGGGATCTCACTGATCCTCCTTTTTGCATTTCGCATAAAGCATCTATTCGAAATGCTGACTAGCAGGTATGCTAGAAAAAAAGGCCAAGGATCATAAACACTTGTAGATTCTTTTACAAGTGTCATAAAAGGAAGAATAAATAACTAAAAAGATGAACCATTCTAGATCCTTTTACAAGCACCATAAACATAAAAACTACTGGAAGTATACAAAAAGGATAATAAACTATTATAGATCCTTTTTCGGACATGCAAATATATAAGACAAAGGGTGATTAGCGAAAACATACAAATTTTTAAATCCTTTCAGAATGATCGTTACTTATTATATAGCATAGCCAACTACTCTTACATCCATTATTCTTAACAGACGTCAAGCTTTGAACATGACTATCCTCTATGCTTTAACACAGCATATAGTCCACCCATCTGTCTCACTCACACAACTTTACCTTCGAATAGTTATCTAGCTTTTATTTTATGATTGAAAAACTCAAAGTTTATATCTAGCAGATAAAGAGTGAAGTAAATTTAATCGTTAGTTAACAATCAGGCGATTTATCTGACTATTGAAAAATCGGCCCTAACGATACTTAATCTTGTAAACACCGACGTTAGAAGTCTACTTCGCTTCATTAGAAGCCTAAATTGGTTTTGCGACTAAGTATGTGGTATTTTTGATCCTGAATGTATTAAAACCTATTACTGGTCCATAGACAAATCACATACTGATACCGATGATTTGACTATGGAGCTGGCTTTTAAGCTGGAAGCCGAGTTAACCTAGGTACCCTAACAAATATGAAAAGGCGAAACAGATTAGTTAATTTTTTGTTTAAGTCTTAAGTCATACCAAATTGTATTGAAAACATTTTGGTATATTTCGAGAAGAAACTTCTAAATTCTACTAAAATGTTAGCTTATTATTATATTTTGCAGAGATTTTTTTTTTCGCATATCATTCAATTACGTCGTTAGGTTTATAATAAATAAAATACTTACAATTGATTTCGCTGTAAATGGTGTGGTGGACATTTTTTGTACTGGACCCGGTTTCATGGCTGTTGTCGTAAAATACTGAATATCAGAGTACCAATCCATTGCCATATGATAATTAACGACTGTGAACGTCTTAACAAAAAATGCATATTGCGTATACGGTTTTAAGTTAAATAAAATATGCCGAACATTTCGGTTCAATGTCATATCCATGCGCCAGCTGAAATGAAATTAAATTTATGTTTGACTTTCAAATACAGCTGTGTAAACAAGAACAGTAGGTATATAATGTTTTAATGCAATCTATACAAATATATTCTAACAAAAAAATTGTATATATTTTCTAACAATTTGAGTGTATTTGATGCGACCTGCAAATTGATATACCTACACTTCCTTAGAACACTCTCAGTTTTGTGAGAGATATAAGGATAAGAATATACACCTCTGATTTGATTTACCCACGTTCGTTTACACTTAAATGTAGGTACTAGATAAACCAAAACACCTTGCACGATACTAATGAGCGTAGGTATTTATTGTCCAGGCCAGATATTAGGAGTTCACTGCGCCATATAACAGATTTTAGTCTCGATTTTAAATTTACGGAAGCTCGCAATTGCAAAATTTGTATGGAAAATATAGCTGTTTTAAATTGCTAAAATTTAAAGTCATGGATTTACGCGACACGAAAGAAAGTTTTGTCTTCTACTTGCTACTATAGAAATTGTTTCAGCTGATGCAGCAATAATTACATCTTCAATTGTTATAGATGCAGCAATAACATCTTCTTAAATTTTTATAGATATTTAAATATTGCAATGCTTTTGAAGTTTTAATTTCAAATTACGTGTATAATTAAATTCACGTTTAACGACATTCTGTCATGAACTTATGGCTTTTGCCCATCTATATCATATATTTAAAAATTTCTCTACCATTACCTAATCTTTGCTGTGGAAAAACGGAGTGGAGACTAGGGACGCTAAAATTTAGTGCGAGCAGGATACTTAGCTATAACTAAAAATGCTTATCGATGGTAACGCCACTATGGCAACATTTTTCATATAAAATTACCCATTGTGACCTAGAAAAATATCTACTGAGAAGGCTAAATGATTTAGTAATGCCCTGTTGTAAACTTTAAAGGTTCACATTCAAAAGTTAAGATGTGTCGTGTCAGTCCCAAGCATCATTATCTGAAATTCTCAAATGATGCCATGCAAAACTTATTTCTCCCCAATCAGGCTATGGATACACTACAACCTGTACTATGGGACTTACTAAAAATAATTATTATTAGCCTTAACATTAAATATTTTGTATAGGTTACAAAGCGAAATAGCATTGAAAAGTTGGCTATATAAGAAGTAAATTGTACTCTATGTATAATATTACATTAAATAAGGGATGTTTTCTGTCTCTCACTGATTAATCTGGACAAAATTTCGGTATACATAGGTACAAACTTTGCACTTCTCATTAGATTGTTGCCAGCGAATGAAATCTTGTTCAGAAAGTGAATGAAATGCAAATATTACATAATAATATGAAAATCGGATTTGAAAGTTTTATAGCAGCTTTGGGTCGAAGAAAAGGTCAAACCTTATTTAATTTTTTTTTTGAATTATTTATGTAGGTATGGGTATAGGTGGTGATTGGCTTTAAAAAATTGGCACATGGTTGAAAGGATTGGTGCAAAAAATATGCCTTCTTACCTATCGAGGCCACATCCATGTCGACCATCAAACCTGGTCATATTTTTCACCGGTGCCTCTTTGTAGTAGTGTAGATAGCCCAAAACTACGTCCTTTTCAGATGAAGATAATGGTTCTACCTTAATTAAGGCCGCAGTCGCATTTACATCCACAACCGTTGGTTTGATTAGGTGGACTCTGTCTCCACCTAAAAATAGAATTATTCAACAGATGACTATATTGTTGTAGGTATAGAATTACAAATAACTCTTTCGCCATTTGAGTTTCGTGATGCATCCCTAGCAGTAAGTTCGTCAAGCCCTCGTATTGAATTGACCAATTCAAGTATCTTATCAAAACATAATCTCGGATTTAAGTGAAAAAATATTCGACCGCTCAGAATAGCAACCTTATGATTCGGAGGCCAAATCTCTTCCAAATGGAAGTTATCAACCACATAAAATGCGATTCTGCAACGAAAGTTTATGCACATATGGTTTCAAAAAATAAATATTCAGACAATCTTACTCTTTGTCTATTAGCTCGTCACCCTTTATAGTGTCCAGCTTCTTAAAAAATCCCAAGCTTACAAGTTGAGGTGACCTTGTAATTGTCAAGCTCCCGGAAATCTCAGTAATTGCTCCCAGAGCGTTTTCAAGCTCTGCAACGATTTCAGCTGAAATTGAAAAAGAAAACCTTTTTGAACTTTGCCTTAGCACCAATTTGGTTTACTTACATCTGTCATCCCTTAGATCGATACGCAGCGATCCTTGAATAGATACACAATCTCTCAGATCGTCTAAGTCATCCTTGGATCGAATTGTAAAATTCCCCTCGCAGAGTACTTTGCACTGAGCTTGACCATTTACGATAACTTGCTTATAGCTTCTTGGACATTTACTTGTACAAAATCCTGTATGTGGGATAAGACCCTTCTGAAAGCATTCCTTTCCAGTGATACATTGATCTGCGAGCTAAGAAAACAAGAGTTAAATATTCAGGAAATACTGCTTGAAGGACTTACAATAAAGTAGGGAAAAATGCAGGTTTCAACGCAACTGCCTTGGAGAGTCTTAAAATCCTTACAAATGCGGCAATTCTTTGCCGAACACCCTGTAAGACATAAAGGCGAACAGCAAACGCGATCAGTTGTACATCCATTCGTTCCACATTCCTCGGGACAATCGTTAAAATGAGGAGTAATTTTTCTATGTTGAACATTTTTGATATCCCAGCAGCTAGTCGTTAAATACTCAGTATTAGAGTTGTTGACATTTTTCAAACACACCGCACATTCATTTGGGTCTTGGTTGTTCTGAAATTTAGGTTCTTAACATAGCTTCTGGAATGCAACACTTTGTAGTCTACCTTATGCGAGAAGTGCTGCGTTAAATGATTTTCCACAATATTCACCCAATTTACGGTATCAACAAAACAGAGAACTGGGTTCGATTCAATCAGTATTGAACCTTGTCGTATTTTTAACAGTGATTTTAAGCCCAAACTACGGATATTTCGGTTTTCATACACTACAAGCGAGTATTTGTCAAAAAGCAGCTGGTGGCCACGAATCACGGTCAGGTTTGGGAAGATGTACTCCAATGTTTCCAAGCCCTCCACTCTGTACACAAGAATATAGTCGGTTACCTCTTCTAAGTGTGATACAATTTGACGATTGTCGGAGAGTCGAAAATTGGAGAGACTAATGTGTCCCACTACTATTGTGCAATCCCGCAATTTATACAGATCTTTCTCGTGCTTTATATCGAACCCGTTACAAGCTGTTGTCAAAAAAAAATATATATTGTAGTTACACTATTTGTTTATAAGCGATGTATGTATTTCAAAAAAATCCTCACCGAACCCAGCAGCCGTAAAACGATGAAATATGGTAAAAACAAGTACGGAAATAAATATGAAATCCATGGTTGAATTCGTTCACTTTTCAAATAACATATTATTGCACTAAAATAAGAAAACAAGTTCCATTATTAAGAAGTAGATAACAATCGTTGAGAAAATAATATGACTTTTCATATGGCCGCCAAAAGACCGTCTTATATTATTGTGCATAGTCGAAAATATCGTTCTTAAGTGGGTTTTTATTTTATTTAGTAGATTTACCTACGCGAAAAATAAGATTGGTCACTTTTCTACGTATGTATTTCATTTATACGAAGAGTCAACTTAATACTTCAGTTATTCAATTTTTGACTTTGTGGACTACTCCTTCATACCTCAACTGAAAAAAATGTGCACGTGTCCAATCTTGGCCAATGAAAACTGATCCACATTATCCCAGTAAGCTATCAGACTGACTAGTATAGATTGTTGAAGGTCCCGACTTGATTTAATAGAATACCATTAAAATGTGAATACTGGGTAAAGAAAACTTTAATCTAACAAAGTTAACTTAATTATATTTTTATCAGTCTTGCTCACTATCCAACAGGAGACCTTAAAATTTGTATATTTGAAACACTTATTTATAAGCAGAGACCGACTTCGATTTCATGAGTAAATTTTACTTAAATAACTGAAGAAAAATTGTATTTTGCAAAGCAAAATAAAGTAGGATTTTCGGCATGCAATTACAAAAATTACCCTCTACTTGCACTTCGAGACTTGCAATAGTTGATGTATTTGAGTGCTAAAAAACTCACTTTACTTTGATCTGCTGAAATCTAAACTCAAACAAACGCGCCTACCAATTGCTTGACATTCACAGAGAAGGTGAGAAATGTCTTTCTCGACTTGTAGGAGCTTTGTATAACCTTGACTCTGGTATCACATCTGAAGAAGAAAACGCCAATGAAGTGAAATGTATGTATTATTAACAACTATAAATGGACATTTACACAAAAGCTCTTCAAAATGTGAATGTTCGCATTTGTACTATCAGGTAGTTATAGCTAATTCACGAACGTTGGCATCGTCGGCGAAATCGTAATACATATTTCCCACCCTTCGCACTTAGAAATTTAAGCGATATTTATACTATACCTTATACAGTACATACATGTAATTGAAATAAGGAATATTTTTCCTAGTGTTTTAAATTTATGGATATTTTTAACAGCACCAGCATAAAGTGAACAAACTTTTAGTAGTTACAGTGACATCTAAGTCTAGCTCACCAATCAATTTCGATCAAATTATAATGTAAAACTAAACACTAACTTGGTATAAATAGCCAACTACTTTCTATATGGTATCCACAAATCTGAGTGTGTATAAAAATTCCAATATTTTAAGTTTCCAATTATATATTGAAATGTAATTTGTTTAATAAATAAATATTCTAATATTTTAAATTTATTTTAATATTCTGCCTACAGAATTTTTATTGTTAAAGCGGTACAGGAGCTCCTGTTTTACAGCAATTTAGCAAAGAAACACAAAGTAAACTTGTTCGTTTGAAGTTCACTTTTAACTTGGCTGTAAAACAGTATAGCTCATCTGTGCTGTTGCAACATGCGTTAAGTTGGCTACTTGCAGTCCATATAATAAGTCATGTATAAAAGCTTTTTAGACTGACAGATCTTTCAATAAGGATATATTTTACATCTTCTTTTAGCGAAAAAAAAAACTTTAAGAAGATTTTATGATACTCACTAGGCTCACAAGATAAACTACCAAATGCCCAAAATGGTCCAAGGCCTTCTTCAAAAATATGGACGACATTTGGTTAAAGCAAGAAGGTATATTGCTCATAACAACAATGAATTACTGAGGTTTTTAGTCAAATCAAATTATTCATCCCTATTGGGAATAATATTTCCTGCGGAATTCCTTCTATCCAGCAACCTGATTTGCAAATTTTCTCTAACTTTATAGGCCTTACCAATAATCATTTTTAGTTTCGACTAAACATTTTAGAAGCTCACAGCGGATATATTTTCCATACAAATTTCACTATTGTGAGCTTTCGTAAATTTAAAGTCGAGGCTTTAATTTGTTATTAGTACCAACCTATGTGATTAATCATTTAAAATTTAGAGAAGCTTTAAAAAATAACGCTCAAGATAATATTATTTTCCATCTGAAGTAATTTTATTTTTTTTATTCGAGAATAATTATTTAGGGCAATTGATACGACAACAATGTTTTGGTAAACAGATCCTTGAATTGGATACCGAGATCATGCACTTTTAAGGCACTCGTTAAATAGACATAAAAATATAGCTGCATGTGCTCCAAAGAGTATCGCGAAATTGGAATTGGAGAATTGTAACGAAATCCAATTCCCGTTATTCTCGTTATTATTTAAGAAAACATTCCATCGTTTTAAATGTCCAGACAAAGCAATGATTCAGTAACTATGTACATAACAAAAATTTATGGCAATTTTTGACTCTTTATTTATAACATAACTGTTCCCCCCGGCTTTGCCCGTGCCAATTTTTGACAATCTCACTGTATATTGAGACCAAAATAAAAAGAAAATAAAATGTCCCGTACAAAATGTATGGAAAATAAATTTTAACGAATTTCAATAAACCTTCCATAGACCATAGGCGTAGACAAACATAGCAAAGAGGAAAAAGCTCAAATCGGACGCTCCGTTCTCGAGTTATATAGGCGGTCTTATGGATGCAACTTTGTTTTACATACAGGGTCATTGATTTCGTGGTTTCATGTTGATAGATCTGACATTTTTCACCTGACAAACTCAGTTGTCATTTGAAGTACCAAAATATGAGTTTATTGTTAGGCATTTACGATAATGGACTGCTGAACAGTCAAACAATGACATAAAATTATTACAACTTACTTGATTCAAATGATAATCATTTTTTTTTTGCCCGGCATTGAAGATCATGACTTGGACGATATGTGGTTGCAACAAGACGGGGCAACAAGCCACTCAACACGACCAATATTATGACTTTATTGCGTGAGAAGTTTCTTGGTCGCGTAATTTCAAGTTTTGGCGACGTCAATTGGCCACCAAGACTGATTGATGAATAAAAAATTTGTGTAGTAAAGCTGGGTGACATATAACTGTCAACAAAAAAAAGAATTCACTTTACCAGAATCTTCAGATTTATTTTCAACCCGAAAAAAGCATAACGAAAAAATGCATCATAATCCTGTGCATAATTTTTGTTGGTCAAGGAGCATCGTAAATCTTCAATTGACAATGCAGATTTTGCTCTTGTAAAGACAAAAATGTACTAATGCTCATATAGGGAAACCAGCTTTTAATGCGTATAAGTTTTCTTAGTAAAGGGACCTATTATTATGATATATTCGAGAGACTGGTGCTTTTTAATGACGCTTGAACTCTCGGGCATTTTGTATGCATAGAATATAAACATTTACCGCCACAACTCTACAACTAACGGCCACTACCTTTTATTTTAAGATCATTCATTTTTGAACACTCCTACAATGGGTGAATTTTTATAAGCTGTGTTTTTTTGAGCTTCTATCTCAGCAAAGCAAAGTAAAGTAGGATTTTCAGTACGCTAATTACAACAACTACGTTATACTTGACACTTCGAGAATCGCAATAGTTGTTTTAATTGCGTGCTGAAAATCCTACTTTACTTTGCTTTGCTGAGATTGGAGCTCAAAAAAACACGGCTTAGTAACCAAAGAAAACGTTTGAGAATAATTCTGTTGAGGTAACTATAATAACGGGTGATTTTTTAGCTGGTTTGGTTTTGGCAACACTGGTTTTGACAGCTGACGTGTGTTTAGTACCTTGTGTCACTGTCAAACAGCTTCAGTTTGGTTTGCAATTTAACCATGGATCGTCTTACAAATGAACAACGCTTGCATATTATTGAATTTTACTATCAAAATTCGTGCTCGGTTCGAAATGTTCATTTTCGCTTTTTTATCGAAAAATTGTGTTCAGCGATAAGGCTCATTTTTGGTTGAATGGGTACGTAAATAAGCAAAATTGCCGCATTTGGAGTGAAGATCAGCCAGAAGCATTGCAACAGCTACCAATGCATCCCGAAAAAGCCACTGTTTGGTGCGGTTTATGGGCCGGCGGCATTATTGGGCCATATTTCTTCAAAGATGATGCGAATCGCAGCGTTACTGTCAATGGTGAACGCTACCGTGCGATGATAACAAACTTTTTTTAGCCCGAAATGGAAGTTCTTGACTTGCATGATATGTGGTTTCAACAAGACGGTGCCACATGCCACACAGCACGCGAAACAATGGCGCAATTGCGAGGCGAGTTTGGTGAACAGTTAATTTCACGTTTCGGGCCGGTCAATTGGCCGCCTAGATCGTGCGATTTCACACCATTAGATTATTTTTCGTTGGGGTATGTCAAGGCTAATGTGTATAGGGACAAGCCCGCTTCGATTGACGCACTGGAAGCCAACATCCATGCATTCATTCGTGAGATACCGGCCGATATGTGTGAAAGAGTATGCCAAAATTGCACTCAGCGGATGGGCTACCTGAGACGCAGCCGCGGTCAACATTTGCATGAAATTATCTTTAAACATTAAATTGCAAGGTTCAAACTATCGATTCAAATAAATATTTCATTCATTTTTTCGAATTTTTTGTGTTTTTTTTTTTTTTTAAAGTTCTAAACCTCTTAAAAAATCACCCATTATTATAAAAGACCGAAAGATCACTAAATTTAGAACAGTTCTGCATATAGCGCTCAAATAGGACAACACTGGAACATAACCTAATGCCTAACTTAATGATTCACGACCGACAGTTAGACGTGTTTTGTTGTTCTTAGTCAAAATCCGTTTAAAGAATTAACACAACAATCGACAAATCAAACATTTGTAAGCAATATTCAAAGTTACAATTGATGATCAAATTATTTACAGAAATCAATAAAAGACCCCAATTTGATCGACGTCAACCCTCGTCTGGATCTTCAAAGAAAGTCTAATTGAACTTACTCTGACCTTTCACTCACTACACTGGTCGTAAATTTAATTAATCGAAAAATCGTCCGTATAAACACCATCAATTTGACAATGTCAATGCTGAATATGGTAATTTTTACTGCTGAGATCGTATCCCTTTGAAAATGATATTTTCCTTAATAGCTGTGCAATTTTGTTCCTTAAATACAGCAATTATGCTTGCAAACTGACCCACATGTGCTGAAGCTACCTTGATTGCACTAACTATAGAGGTTGTATTTATATATATATTTTATTCTGTTATATAGATTTAGTTTTTAAAGAATGAAACCGATCCGATCGCGTTCTGTTCTCGTTTGCAACTGATCGGCAGTTCAATCGTGACGATCGAGCAGCTTACAATAATTGGTGTGGTGCTTTTATAGCTGCTACGGGGTGTCGAAGGCGGCATGCTTTGGGGCGTCGGTCGGGGGGAAGTACCTAACCTTACAATTACGACTCCTTCCTTTGCTTTAATACTGTTTTTTTGTTTTGTTTGTTGTGCTGCCTGGTAGTAGGCATTAAATTGGCACTCTATTGTACCAAATGTGGTAGAAAATGGAAATACGAAATATAAGAGAGGAGCAAAAAAAATAAATAAACACAAATCCTCTGAAGCCTTTGGGTAACCGGAATCGGGAAGATCAGCTGTTAACTGCTAAGCCGACTCAGAACCACAGAGGCGAGCTGAGCCAGGTTCATGAAACTGGAGGAAGTTTATTTCGTGCACGCAATGAAATTTATTCACCTCTCGTCACATCTGATCGTTTTTAATTACTTTTGGGGGACGATGCGGTTTTAGTAGTACTGACAGTTAGATCTTTAATTATTAGATATTGGAGGCATGTGTATGTGTATGCGCCGGAGACCTGTATTCAGCTGCAATTTTTTTTTATTTAATTGAATTTACAAGTGCATGTTTGTACGCTTCATCGAAGCATAATTATTGATATTGATGCAGAATATAATACATAGTATCCATCTGTAGGTAGATAAATGGGTGGGATACTAGGTTCATGGGATGAATGGAAAGGCTAAATAGAGAAGTTCCTGATAATTTTGCCTGTATGTGTGAATGTTTGTCGGAAGTTCGCCACCGCGAGAGGTGGGGCTGTGAAATATCTCTTAAGATATTTTTTATGTTTTTGCAGACCGAACTTGAGTCCTTTCGCTCAGATGTTCTACATACTAGCCACTGCTGGATGCATGAATAGAAACATTTTCAACGAATTGCTATTTAAATAAAACTGGTACCTATTTCTGATGCTGAATCCTTGCTAGAGTTTGTGACTTGTGATTGATTTAGCTACTTTTACATAAATCAGTATGAATAAAACGTAGCAACTTTTTGCTAACTATTTTCTACGCATATTTTTTAAATGAAACAAACTAAAGGATCATTCACATGAGAGCGACCAACTACCTACCATTCACATGATACATTTATTTTGGTCGCAGATACCCGCGAATCCATTGACAGTCACCGTCATTTGTCTCTATGAAATTTCAATTTTGAGGTTAATGTGGTATTCGATTGGGCGCTCTCAGAGCACTTTTTTTGCTCTCAGAGCAATTTTTATGTTCGTTTGGTACAGGAAAAAGCAATCTTTTTCAGATTTCAGAGCACTTTCGCGAATCTAGATATTTTCTCAGATTTACCAATACAAGTGCGTTTGAGTTTGACAACTGATAGAGTTTGTTTACATTTTCAGTGATTTTTTTCTCTAGCAAAGAAAGGCATTGCATCGGGTGAATCTATTTTTGTAAATTGTTTATGTATAAATATTTAGAAATCAATCGGGACAGATATTTCTAATGTTTTAATACAAAATTTAAACAGTGAATGGAAATCGCTTAGAAAAGTGTCGAAGACTACACATATTCAAATCACACAAATATCAACACAAAAAAGAGCAAGTGACGTTTTTATGTTCGATTAGGCACACGAAATCTGAAATCTGAGGGCAAATCTGACGAAGCCCAAACGAATACCACATAAGTTCGAACGAGTGTTTTATTCGCTAGTTTGTGGAACGCGAATTGAATGATGTGGATTGTAAATATGTAGTTTGAAAATTCTCGCAAGGGTGTATTCGTTCGCGGCAAATTGCAATTCGAAATTTCGTTATTTAAACTGTTTATTAATAAGATTTCTTAATACATTTTGATGGGATAATTGGTTATCCTCATCTTGAAATAGTAAAATGTACAAATTTCTGTTCATAAATGCATCAAAAGTGGTGTGTACGCATTTCATCAATTCGTTCGCTCGCTCTCATGTGAATAGTACTTAAGCATTGTACATTTTTTATGTTTCGTTTGTAAATATTAAATTAAGTTTTGTTTATGCAAGAAACCCAAGAAAATGCTTATGACGTTCGTGAAAAAGGTATTACAATTATTTCGTTTCACGCGAATTGTTAACTAATATTTTAAGATGAAAATTTTGAGACACAATCATTAGGGGAGAGTGGGTATGTATGGGACACAAGCATTATACTCAACGTCGTATTTTTTTTATCGTTCCTGTTGATCACAAATTTGCTCTTAATGCCCAAAACACATGTGCAGAAATTCTGTACGCAGCGCAGAGTGCAGTGCTGCAAGTAAAACAGATGTGCAGAAAATTGTTTGACATCCATTGCATCGGCTAATACGGCAACTGCCATTCGCCGACTAAGCAGCTGATGTGTTTACAACCAAAACAAAAACAAATACAAACAGCAGTGTCAAAAGACGGTGATGCCAAATACTTGAAATTGCAATTTATTTTCTTTTGTGTTGTGGTATGTTTGAATTTTGCAGCAAATTTAGAAATAGAGACATGTTGCAGTACTGCAGTGAGTGCAGAATTTACGTGTGTCTATAATCATATCAACATGTGTATTCTAATCTTGCTGCGCAGTGAGTTCTGCACATGTGTTTTGGGCATAAGTCTGTATCCACCGGTAAACGAAGCAGGTCTTGTGCACAGTTGAAATTACGCAGTGGAAAGCAAAAAAGGGTAATTTGTGCATAAAAAGTAAAATCTTTGGGTAAAATTTGAGTGAAAAAAAAATAGCTAATGAGTCAAATTATTGTTCAAAAAGTGAATTAAATAGATATTATCATACATATATTAAGAAGTGAATTATATCTAATTTTGTTTAGTCTGTGCCGTGTTTTAAGTGATATTATGTTTTATCTCCTTGAAATGCCCTACAGGATGATTGGGACACTTCTATGCAGGAGGAATGGGAAACTGTCCGTGAACCCGAACAGTCTTTGTGGAAAGCGAGAACATAAGACTACACTACCCCTTAGGTAACCTAAGTACATCAATGAAAGGTGTCTGTTTGGCAGTACAATGGATCAGTAGTTGTGTCTCAGTGCTCCATCGGATAGTAACACCCTCCGACAAAAAAAAAACGCTTTTCCACATCAAAGTCTAAGCAAAGAACACTTAAAAATGTTCGTACGCAAAATACATTAGAAACAAAAGTTTTAAGATAAAAAACACACTTGTAATGTAAGGTGTCCCATTCCACCACATAGCTGTCCCATACCTCCTGCTTCCAGGAGGATATTTTCGGATATTTATTGAATATAGACTTCAAAAAAATATATTTTTTTATTTGAAAAATGTTAGTTCTGACAAACTATTAACAATTATTTATTATCGAATTTTTCACTGGTGTTACAAAATACCGTCCTCATAATAGTTTTCCATTGTCCAATGTTACGAAAATTCTTCCAGTACCTACCTACCTATGTACATCATTTGTATTGTTTTAAGGTACCGTCAACTGCCCAAGCAATGACCGCGCCCCCAACATTCATAAAAAACACCGTGGAATAGTAGTTGGGTAATTTATTTATAATTTCTATGCAAGGTTTTTTATATTTAGCTAATTGTCACTAGATGTCATATTATATGCTGAAGCGAAATATTAAATGTATGCAGGTTTTAGTTTTTAGTGGTGCAAACTTTTGTCTATTGTACCGAAACTACAGTTTGTATAGCAAAACAATAGTTAAGGGGAGTACATCAACATCTTTCATAATGAAAAATATTTTCGTTTGTCTATAAAAAATACTAGGTAGATAATTATAAATACATTAATAAGGTTTTTGAAAGAGATTTTCGAATATTTATCACATTTCCTAACATTGACCGACTGGATCCTAGCATTAAATATATATTACCCTAAAAACTTCATTAAACTAATTCTAGTAAATAAAAGGTAAAAAAATAGGTTTCTTTTATTTTAAAGTATTATAAGCATTAAAAAATGTACCTACATTAAAAAAAAAAATATTCAGTAAAAGCAAATTCAGTCAAAATAACGTTTTTGAGAAAAAAAAAACAATGAAAAAATATTCTTGAAAAATCCTTATTGCGGGTAAATTTTTTTTGCTTTTTCCTATATAAAACAAAAGGAATTGACCAAATTTGGTAAATCCTTGGTTTTATGAAACGGAACTCAACGTCAAAATTCAAAACTGACCAATGTTTAGGTCAGTTGACGGTAGGTACCTACAAAAAATACACAATTATTTCTAGAAATTCGGAATTGAAATAATGCGGATATGCAATGATTCAAAATAAGTTTTATGTTATTTATCTAATCCTAATGTGTCCACAACTATTTCCAACACGCCGATGATCGCATACAATTCTCGGCACCTGGTATTTGGAAACCCAATTATTGCTATACTCTGTCCAGCAAAAATTGTCAGTACTGTACAGTGCAATGACTTACATAAATCGGTCCCTCTTTAAAGCTCTCACAGGGCTACCAAGGTTTATATGATAATTCGCCATAACTCAAGGGCCCAACCCATAGAATCCGTCGCGTCCGTGCCGGAGCGACGGATAAAGTAAGTTTACTTTCTACTTTTCTGTCCGTCGCGCCAGCGTTGCCATAAGTGCAGATTTGTTTGCATTTTGCAGATTTTCAAATTATCTGCAGACTTTTAAAAACCAGAAATCTGTCTGCATTCGCCAAAAAAATTATATTTTGTTCTTTAAAAAAAAATTCCCAACTTTGCCACACTTTCAGCTCTACTTTTATTTCAAAAGATTCAAATAGACTGAACGCAGTCAGCAATATGTCAAAATGAAATTTATTTGATTTTTGTTTAAAGAAAAGAAAGTTCAACGGAAAACGGAAACGGTTGGCGTCAGTCTGGTGGTGGTGAGAATAAGTTGAAAAAAGAAAACAAAATCCTCTTTTGGATATTCATCTCATATGGCAGTTATAAAAAATAACTATATAAGTTTTTAAAGGTTAAAGCTCTCAGTAACTGGCAATAGGCCTGTTTTTTTGAGCTTCGTTCTCAGCAAAGCAAAGTAAAGTAGGAATATGTGCACTAAAACGATTCCCAGCAGCTTTCTGAACAGTAGGTTTTATCAAAAAAGGTGGCAGTGTGGGCCTGTTCAGTAGGTAGCATGATACAACATGATTGGGCACATCACAAGAAGTAACTTTTTTCAGTCAAAGAAATACAATTTTTTTGCACAAAATTTTCCAATGGATATTGATCCTTCCTCATATTTTGGGGTTTAAGAAATATAAAAATATATATCTCAATTATTAATACACTAATATCTTACGATTACAAGTTTAAAAATGTATATTTTTCTAAAACAATATTTGCAGCTTACATAAAAAATAATTTATTGCATATTTTAATAAAAGACCTTATATTTATTTGTTATTTTGAAAATTAGTTCACTTATGCATTTCTTTATGAATTTCCACCAATCACAACCAACGAATAGTATGTACTGTAAATAGAGAAACTTTGTGAACAGATTCATATTATACAAGGAGAGCAACAAAAATGTTCTCCCCCTGGTGTTCAGAAGTATACATTTACTCCCAAGTGAATCTTGCTGGGGATGAATACCTAGTGTGAGTCGTCGAAGTGTCAAGTAGAGCGCAGTTGTTGTAATTGCGTGCTGAAAATCCTACTTTACTTTGCTTTGCTGAGAACGAAGCTCAAAAAAACAGGGCTAATGTCGCAAGCGTCATTTTATTGAAATCGAAGATGGGGTTTTCGAGATATGAGCAGTTTTTAAAATTAGCGTTTTCGTTTGATTCGAAGTTTGGATTTTGGTCAAAATCGTTACTGCCGTTTTAAGTTACTATTATAATAAATCTATTGTACCATAATATAGAGAAAAACTGAGCTTGCTATTTACCTGCGAAACTATTATCATAAATCCATTGTACCATAATATAGAGAAAAATTGAGCTTGGTATTAAGTTATAAATAAGTTATAAATGACCACATAACCTTGGAAATTAATTTTTGCCACAATCGTATAGACCGTTTTCGAGATATGTCGAAATTTCAAATGTACCGTTGTTCGAATTTTTATCCAAAAACTGGGTACGCAATTATGGTAACCTAACCTACGTAAGCTTAAATATCAATTTTGGTTGAAATCGTTGTAGCCGTTTTCGATCAAATCAAACTGGTACGAAAATGTTGTATGGGAATATAATAAAGATTGAGGTTACCTTGCAAAAAAAAAAAACAGCTCCCGAACTGTAAGCCCAAAAACTCCAAATCCGAGGTTTGAACGTAATCCGGGAAGCCGTTTAGGCTGTGGGCCCGTGGAAGGACGGACAGACCGGACAGAATTTTGCGATCCACTTTTTTGAGTTCCTCTATCATCGTAATATCAGAATTGATTAAAATCTCGAGTTCGAAATTTTGTACGAAACCAATATCTTTCTCTTACTACGTAATGGAGAAAGTTAAAAAAAAAAATTTGTATGATTTTGTTTATAGAAATCTGCATTGCAGATTTTTTTTTGTCATGATTGCAGATTTTTTAAAATATTTTCATGGCAACACTGCCGTCGCCTCCGTTGACAATTGGCACATGGCACATCGTGAGAAGATTCCTTTTCATTGGTGGAAATATTGAGCGCGTGAGAGAGGCTGTCATCGGCTCTCACTAGTGCTCTTATATTGTGGGATTTCTTCCTTTTTTGGGGAATTTCGATGTCCGAAAAGCCTAAAAGTGGAAAAAAGAAAAATCTAAAAAAACATTGAAAAAAAAATTTTTTTTTCTAAATTTTATCAGTTTCTAGATTTCACCATGATAATCAACACATGTATGTACATAAAAAATAACTTTTTTAAATCACCTTTCAGCAAGATTTTTAATATCAAAATTTTTTAGTACCAAAAAGAAGTCATTGTGATATTAAAAAAATGCGATTTTTATACCAAAGGTTATTTAATGTGATTATTTATCCATATAATATAACTTTTACTTTTAAAAGCCGGAAGTACATTGACAAAATCCATAGAAAACCCCAAAGGCCATGCTTGCATTGTAGAGTATGGTAGCACTCTTCTGATGTGCTTCAGTTACACACACTGCTTTTTTTAAACATTGGTGTTAGTGAAAGTATTTGTAAAATCTGAGGAAAAATTGAGATTTCTCAAAAGTGATCTGAGATCAAAAAAAAAAGATTGATTTTTGTGGCAAATCGAACATGAAAATCAATCTCGTTAAAAAACAAAATTAATTTTTTGTCAAATCGAAAACGACATAAATGTAAATGCAGCATTAATTTCATAAATTACGCGATTAAGCTCAGTACGCAGATGACCCGAAACGGAAAATCCCATACAAAAGTGACACAACGAAATCATGAACGAAAAATTTCGCTCTCCTTTTCGTTTTGCAGTACGCAGCTGGTACGCAGATGCTGCGAAATGATGGCGGAAAAGTGGTTAGTTGTAGTAGATTGCTTGGTACAATTCACCACTCTCTTTTCGCACACGTTTATTGTCCGGGACATTATTTGCTTGCGAAAATTTGACATTTGTACTCCAGTGTTGCCAGATTTATAAGAGGTATGGAGGCAAGTTGGAAATTGTTGGCACCAAAAATACCTAAACTCATTGGCAGACTTATTAAATTGTTTAAGGACGACGATAAATGAAAAATAGGCGTTCATAGCACAAATTCAGACAGATGAAACAGTAAAGAAATTAAATATTTCAGTGGAATGATTTGTTTATGTTTTTTTGTGGAATTAACTAAGAAGTTGATCGGAAAAATTGTTCATACGGAAAAATTTCTAAAATCTTTTTCTAGAAAATTGAAAGGTAATTTGCCGATATTTTCTTGATAAACTTACTTTATAATTCATAAGCAACATTTGAAGGCCAAGAATGAGTTCAGCCATAAAGTTTAAGTGGTCAAAAAAAGCAAAAAAAAATGTTTACGGGTTCGTCATGCGAAAAGAATACGTTTGTTATTGAAGTACCTATGCATTTTTAGCCAAAAAATCACGAAACTTTAAAGTAAATATTTAAATTAGGACAATTACCAAATGAAAATTTTAAGGAGCCAGCGAAAAGGACAATTACCAAATGAAAATTTTAAGGAGCCAGCGAAAAGTTCGAGTATCCAAGTCGGAGATAAATTGA
Organism: Cheilosia vernalis; assembly: GCA_949126925.1. Taxonomy (NCBI): domain Eukaryota; kingdom Metazoa; phylum Arthropoda; class Insecta; order Diptera; family Syrphidae; genus Cheilosia; species Cheilosia vernalis. The sequence goes on along the minus strand of OX421358.1, from coordinate 39,502,917 downwards.
CAGTGATGGTAACACTGCTACTTGTGTAGCAGCTGATAAAAACCTCCACAAATTATTTTCCGCTGCCTTTTCGCAGACGTTTCGTTGTCCTTTTGGAGACCACCGGAAAATTTCGTTTCGGATCATCTGCATACTACGCTTTAGAGAGAGTCCAAATAGAAAACGATATACCTACAAAAAAGTTAATATTCCTCAATAGCATTCCTGGTGACAGCTATCTCCCTCTCCGTTTTGTGTTCACTTCTTCCTTACTGTCGTTAAGCAAACGTCATCTCGAAAAGCTGGCAACCTGTCATCGACCAAGAACAAGTGAAAGTACAGTAGGAAATTAAAAGTTGAAGTAAGTAGTTGTGTGGACAAAAAGTTGAGAAATTATATATTTTCAGTGGTTTTGTGCGAAAAGGCCGATATATTTTGCAAACAGTTCAATACAAGTGTCGTTATAAATACATAGTAACAATTTCTCAAATCTGAAAAAAGTAATCTGTTGTTTTTTTTTTGGAAACCAGCGGCATAAAAAGTGAAGTGAAAAAAAAAATATTTACCCGCTTCAATTCAATAGTTTGCTTACCCCTTTCTTTTTTTTTTCCATATAAATGAAAAAAGTTATTGTACATATTATTTGCCGCAAAAATGCTGGTTGAATTAATTGCGTTACAATTTTCTGTCTGTGAATTAATCAGCCAAGTCTTTATCTGTCGCGTATCTAAAGAAAAAATGTTTATATCGTATGCATGTATCTGTTGTGCAATAAAGTCTGAGGCGCAAAACTATAAATGGTGGGAGCGGGGATGGAATGCCCTATGATTCCTTTTTGTCAATATGCGGGAGCTATGTTTTCGTTTTGTTTTTTATAATTTTTTTAAGAGTTTAATTTGTATAAAGCGGAAATTAGGTTAAACTGTTGACTCTTTAATCAGCTATACAATTGAGTCTTATGTGGTATTCTATTTCCTATGTGGCTAATAAAACATAAAAACGTCAATTGCTCTTTTTTTAATATTCGTGATTGCAATATTTGTGAAGCCTTCGACTCTTTCTTAAGCTTTTTTTTTATATAAAATCACTCAAAATTTTACCCTCTAATGATCTCTTAACATTTTTACATAAATAATTATAAATCACGATTCAATCGATGCAATGCATTTCTTTGTAGATACTAGTTGAGAATATTACCAAAATCGTAAACAAACTCAGATTTGCAAAAGTGTATCTATATCTATGTATATGAGGTTTAAGTCAATTTTACAGCCGACCATTTAATCCGCATTTTTAAACCCCACAATTTAACAGCCTGATTCTGGTAAACCTCACTGATACCTCACAATTCAAGCACACACAAGACACAATTTGTGAGGCTCACAAAAACAATCGAATTTATGATCTCCATGGAGCAGGTTACAAGATTCAAAACCAGTCATAACGGCTCACAAGTGACAATCATTACTGCAGTTGATGGTCCTGGTTCCCTATTTCCACACACTTCATGCATCTTTTATAACCAATTCACGAAAAGTACGAATTTGTATAAACAAATAGGAAAGTGACGAATTTGATTTGTGACAAATGTCGTTAATAATTCTATCCTTCAGTTCTAAAACATTTCCTCTGTTCATATTTCGCGTATTTTGCCAAAAAAAATTGTATTTTATATATTTTTACTAACTTCGTGTTGGAGTTCTAACTTTTATGGAAAATTTTGTGCAAGTTGGTGAATTTTTTGTGATTTTTGTTACTATCGTAGAATTCGGAAAAAGTTATCGAATCATAACAAACCTCATAAAAGATTGTGGTTTTGATTGCTTTGTTTAAAACGCGGATTTAAAACAGTTTAAACCGATTTTAACCCGTTTTAGTGTAAAATTTTACAAAAATTATTGTTTTTAGTTGTCACATGAAAACTGATTTGATTTGTTGTGTGGCCAGTTTCATTTTTGGGTGCATTATAATGAAAATGGCAACAGCAGCAGTGATCTCGATAATTAGTACATAGAAGATAAATCCTTCAAAAGCTTCTCCCAAATTGGAAACTCATCTTCTGGTGCCCAGGCTATGTCTTCGAATGTTAACATGCAATCATTGCAGTTTGATTGAAACACATCGACAATGTTGTACTTTATTTAATGTAACTCTTGAATAAAAAAAAATATTATTGACCGCACGACATGAAGCAGGAGCAGCACGTGTAGGCCCGGAATTAATATTTTTATTAAATTCACGAATTTGGGAGGAACGACGTTCGCCGGGTCAGCTAGTTGACAAACAAATTATTCGCGTTTATAAGACGTTTTAGGGACTTTACTGTAACTATCGCTTTTTTGAATTTTGAGAATTCAAGAGCTCTTGAAAAGTTTGTTCAGCGCTTAGCCGATTTCGCTTTCTTTTTCCCTGGTTGTAGAACTCATAAAAATTTGTTCTGCCTCTTGGCTATCATTTGTATCGTGCTTTTGAATATATCCTTCTCTCGATGAAACATGTCGTACCCTTTTGCATTTTAAAGTCTTATATATTCCATCATTTGAAACGCTACACTAGAATTCCTTGATAATGAATGAATGAATAAGTTTTTTCGACCATTCAAACTATATTTACTCTCTCAAAATCTTTCTGAAGTTGGTCGTCATCGTCAGATAAACAAAAAAAAAAAAAAGTGCACGACTGGGTCGAACGAAACTTTCTCGATACTAGACAAAAGAAAACAAAATTCTCTTTTGGATATTCATCTCATATGGGAGTTATATAAAATAACAATATAAGTTTTTAAAGGTTAAAGCTCTGTCACTTAACTGGCAATGTCGCAAGCGTCTACTGTACTATTTTGTAAGGACTCCTCACTTGATTTTTGAGTACAGGACAAGCGTACCTAGTAGCAGTTTCTGTTTTTGACCTAAGGATATGTTTTTAGTTTTGATTGGGATATGATTTAAGTTTTCAATTATTGGAAGTATTGCTCGTGATAGACCGATATCTTTAGAAAGATTATCTAATAATTCAGGCGTTTGTGAATTTGCATTAGTAGCTATAAATTGAATATCCCGATGCTCGTGTGTGCGGTGCAAATGAAGTTTTTGTTTTTGTAAAATTATCCAGACATACCAGTTGCAAATATGGAATGTTTAGTTGGACAAATACTATTGCGTAACTATTAAGCTGAATACTGACTGTATGATATTATTCCGGATAAAAGAAATACTTCGTTTTTGACATTTTATCGAAATCGAAGATGGGGTTTTCGAGATATGAACAGTTTCTAAAATTAGCGTTTGCGGTGCTTCGAATTGAAAATTAAGGACACAATAGTTTTGAAAACATCAATTTGACTCTAAGTTTGCATTTTGGTCGTTATTGCCGTTTTAAGTTAACTAGACAAAACTATATTTTTAAAAAAAATACTCTTTTCATAAATCCGTTGTACGATAATATAGAGAAAAACTGAGGTTGCTAATAAGTTATAAATGACCACATAGCCTTAGAAATTAATGTTTGCTACAATCGTATGGACCGTTTTCGAGATATGTCGAAATTTCAAAAGTTCCGTTGTTCGAATTTTTAGCCAAAAACTAGGTACGCAGTCATGGTAACCTCACCTACTTAAGCTTAAATATCGATTTTGGTTGAAATCGTTAGAGCCGTTTTCGATCAAATCGAACTGGTACGAAAATGTTGTATGGGAAGTACCATTAATATTGAGGTTACATTGAAAAAAAAAAAAACCTCCCGAACTGTAAGCGCAAAAACTCCAAATCCGAGGTTTGAACGTAATCGGACGGACAGACCGGACAGAATTTTGCGACCCACTTTTTTGAGTTCCTATATCATCGTAATATCAGAATTGATTAAAATCTCGAGTTCGAAATTTTGTACGAAACCAATATCTTTCTCTTACTACGTAATGGAGAAAGTTAAAAAGTTGTTCTGTTCGAGTTTACTTAGAAGGTAGTTTGTTTTTCCGTGCTGTAGTTTGGGCACATCCTTCTGGATATGATACAGTTCGTCAGCCTCATCCATTTGCTTTAACTTATCCGAGCGGTATGTGAACCGATTGCTATGACCTAGAACCCAAATCGGTGTAACGTTGAACAGGTCAAGCGAGGCCAGCTTCTTACGAAACTTTAATATTAATTTTGAGGTTATATTTACTGAGGCGATAGCCTTGATGGCAGTTTGACTATCAATAAAAATATCTATCTTTTACCTCGGAGCTATGTTTGTGTGTAGTTCGATTTGATGACAGGCCTCGTGGATAGCCAGTTATTCCGCGTGAAACACACTGGCCGTATCGGGAAGCCTAAAGGATTTTGAGATGTTTAGTAGAGACTCAGAAAAAACACCTGTGTAGATTGTTAAATTCGTGTCCCTGTTCACCCGGCCATCTTGGCAATCTAACCTTGAAGAGAATTCTAGTTAAAAATGTTTAGTGAAAAACATTTTGGGAGTAATATAGTCCGTTGAGGGTGGCATAAGTTCTCTTGATAGAGAACGCAGAATGTTGCTATGGGCGTAGGGTCCCGCACAGATGCAGGAGCACTGTAATGGCGTCTGACGGTGTTGACCGTAGAGCGCATGTAGTTGCTATGCATGCTGTTCTTTGTACTTTGTTTAGTTTGATTATGTTTTAAGCTTTTCAAGAGAAGAATACTTGACTTTAGATATTTTTCAAATGCTACCAAATATATAAGTAATGACTTATGTACATTTTAGACTCTTATTTTGTATAAACCTCACGCAAAAGCAAGAAATATCGTGGAAATGTGTGTTGGTGTTTACAAAGGTACAAAACTTATATCAATAATTCACCATAACATTAAATTACATGTTGTCATAATCCTCATGTTGATTTGGAATTATAATTGGAAAACGGAAAAGTAGTTTTTGCAAATGTTTGTGCTGCCCTCCATAACATTTGTATTGATAATGATTGTAGGTACATGGTACAGCAATCGAAGTATATGAAGTGGAACCTTTGGACTGCTTTGAACAAGTTATGATGCTCATCCATGAAGCTGACCTGATTACGAAAATCGTTTCAACGATATCGTCACCAATTTGCTTTCCGTAACTGTATCACTATCGTCTCGTCTATCGTTTATTTTGTACAAATCGTGAGAGCATTGAGAGCATTGAGTGCCTTTCAGAGACCCTCAAACTACATGAAAATTCCAATCAGACGTCGTTTAAAATGTCATAAATGAGTTTTTTGGCAAACAATTTTGTTTTTGATGCTGGCAAACTTGAAAATTGCAAAGTGGAATTAATTCAAATTTGTTCCTTAGTTCATTAATAATAACAAATAACATCGAAAATATGTATTATTGATAGGTCAGCTTCATGGATGAGCATCCCGACTTGTCCAAAGCTGTCCAAAGGTTCCACTTCGTATTCTTCGATTGCTGTACTATCACTATCAATACAAATGTTATGGAGGGCAAACATTTGCAAAAACCACTTTTCCGTTTTCCAATTACAATTCCAAATCAGCATGAGGATGATGACAACATGTAATTTAATGTTATAGTGAATTACTGGTATAAGTTTTGTATGTTTGTAATCACCAATACACCTTCCCACAATATTTCTTGCTTTTTCGTGAGGTTCATACAAAATAAGTCTAAAATGTACATAAATCGTTATTTATTTATATTTGATAGCATTTGAAAAATATCTGAAGTCAAGTTTTCTTCTTGAAATTCAATAAAAAATCTTCAGTTGTTTGCAAAACATACAAATCAATGCAAAACGATACCTCATTAGGTATCGCTCAAATTGTATCGTCAAGGCGATAGCGTTTCGACGATTATTGATTTACGTGAAGCAAATGTTCAATCGTCAAAACGATATCGTCTGGACGATAGACGATTATTGAAGTTACGTGAAGCAAAGCTATTGTCGAAACGCTATCGTCTGGCGATAATCGACATACGGAATGAGTGCCCAGAAGTAACAAGGCTTGATCTAATGAGAAATAGTAGGTATTATAAATAAGACTATTGGAAATCATACTTAATTTCTCTACAGAAACTGCGTCTTCTATTTTGTTCAGGGAACTAACCCGCCGACGTTCGAAGAAAAGTATTGAAAATAGTTTGTTACTCTTAAACGATTTAAACAATGCACTGAATTAGGAAAACGCTCGGGCTAACCTCCACATATCAGTGTAACCTAACATTATTTATGTAAAAAGTAACTGACCCTCATAAAGGGTAATTCTATTGTGTTTTTTAATTGTCTTAGAACAAAAGGTTTTACACGTTATTTATGATAATTTGTCGTTTTGTTTGATACCAAATTTTATATCTATCTACCTATTTGTTTTTGAAAATGAAAGTAAACGAAGTGTCGCGCACTGCGTTTATAAATAACTAGGAAAATGTACACACGATAAGAAATGTCTCTGCAACAGGTTTTTTGTTTGTTTCTATTCTATTCAGTTTTGTGTTTTATCTCAATTAACTCTAGATTTATCCAATCTAAGAAAATACATTTTCTTGTTGCATTTATTTCATTTATTACAACTTTTTAAATAAGCTTGACTTCCTTAAAAAAAAATCCCCAAGTGTACTTCACATACAATATTTATATTTGTTAATTGGTCGGGGAAAAACAAAAAACGGCACGTGCAACTTTGTATCTTATTGTGGAAACGAGTGTGGGTGTGCGGTATGACGTTAGCTCTTAATAAATTTGAATGGCAGTTTAAAATTAATTGTTTATTTTCGTAGTTGCTAAATAAAGATACGTACATATAATAATATATTGTGCCAAAATTAAACACAGATCACTTTCGACCAAAACAAAGTTTGATAACTTAACACACTGTTTACATAAATTTGCTGCAATTTGTTTTGCATGTTAGTTGCTTACTTAAAAGCCTGTAGTACAAAATTCACCATTGACATTATCTTGTATGCAATGCTTCCGTTTTTGCCGCAGCTCAGACTGTATACTTTCTTTAGGGAACAATAGGAAATCCAAAGCATTTTTCAAAGAGTTGAGGGCAAAATGTTAAATGTAGGTATAGGTGGAAGTGGCGATAAGGTCCACATTAGAAAAACACCCAAACCCTCAGCATTAGCACTTGCACGTGAGGACAAATTCACTCAGCCGCTTGAGAGCTACTTTAAACTGCGAACTTTAACATTGCTTTCTAATATACTTCATACCCACCAACCGTCATACCTTTATGAAAGATTTACGTGGGCTTCATCGGTAAGGTCAAACCAATTAATTCAGCCTCGTTACGATTCCCTGACATCCGAGCGCCAGTTTTTCATTAACGCTACTCGTCTTTGGAATTCTTTGCCGCGCCACATTAAAAGAATCAGTGATCCATCTATATTTCAAAATGAACTAAGACTGTATTTTTCAATTTCCTAATTTCGCTACTCTGCCCTACTGTCATTTTCCTCTCCCTTCTTTTTCATTCCAGGAATATCCACCCTCGTATCTTCTATTCTTCATTTCTCTTCTCTCTTCTCCCCTAACGTTCAAAAATTTTGTTGTAATCTATCTCTTCTCTTCTCTTCTCTTTTATCGTAATATTAGGTTTAAGCTCTTTTTTTCTCAAATGTATAGCCTATTACTAGTTTATAAGATATTATATCTTAATGGGCCTTACTAATAATCATTTTTAACCTTCACACTAAATATTTTCTAGGTCACAATATGCAATTTTGTATGGAAAACTTCGCCATTGTGAGTTCAAAAAATGTAACCTGGACACTAAAAATGATTATTGGTACCGCGGAATGTGTATAGGTATCTCAAAAATAAATGAAATGAAATGAAATAGTTAGTGTCAAATACAAAAACTGTTAGGCGAAATAATGCTTTTCCAATTGATCTATTTAATTACCTCATATTTTTTTCCTTCAAATGATTTTATTTTGCTCAGATCTCGGAATCGCTTAAATTTTTCTTATATAGCATGGGTCGCATGAATAAAAACCAGCATTTGCTATGAGCAAAAGGTTGTAGCAAAGTAAAAGCCCTTAGCAATTGAGAAATGGAGTATGTACCCTAGCGGCTATAATTTGAACATTACTAGACACACAAGTTTAATAGATCGGTGAAAAAATATACGTTAAAGAATCTAAGCGAGATTAAATATTTAAATATTGTATACATTGGTTAATTACTAGCTGTACCCCCCGGCTTCGCCCGTGCATGCAATATTGGTTTCAGAACTGTTGATTTAAAAAAAGATCTAAGAAATTTGCTATCTTGTAAGGGGCCATTGTTTTTGCAAAAAAAATCTATTCCCATAACGCTTGAGTTGGCTAATAACAGATATTTCTTCCCACTGGATAAAATAATTTGTCTTCCTTCCGTAATTTTAACAGATATTCGTTTCAAATTTTAAGTCATTTTCTTTCAGTCCCGTATGCATTTCGCACCCTATCTCTTTCAATCCCACGCCCCACACGCCAAAAGCGGATGCAATTATTGTATCAGTTAATACATGTCCAATGAAATATTGAGACTAAGAATTTGTTAAGAAACGCATATCATAATTTTAAAATTGAAAGCTTTCTTTTACAAAATAACTCACAAATAATAGTGATAAGGCTCACTAATAATCCTAAATCCTGAGACTCAACTATTATTATTATTTTATCCTTTGAAAGTCTAAATTCATTTGTTTTCAAAAACAATGTATTTTTTATTATGATCATAATATTATGTCACCAATAAAGTTTTCAAAATATCGACTTATTTTATTTAAAGGCCTAGGAGGGGACATAATTGTTTTTTTAAATCATGATTATTAAGCTCATATGCAGTAAAAAGTATGTGGGCATATTTACTTTAATATATATAGGTACCTACGAATTTTCATAACGGCAAAGTTACACTTCAGTCCTAAAAGTTACAATTTCTTCTTGTGAAAAGTACTGAAAAGTTAATTTTACATCACTTGTGCATGCATACTGGTAATGATTGCATTGCACATGCAAGTACCTATATGAGGTGTATATGTTGTATAGGCCGCTTCAGGCTTTAATGAGATGCCATCTCTCTCCTTTCCATTTAATAGACTCAAACTCCGTTTGTGCAGAGAGTAGAAAATAGTTCTAACCCCTGCACAGAATAAATCGTTTCCCTTCTTATTACCATTACGGTACCAGGTGATTTGAGAATGAAGTGCATATCCACTCACCCAGGTGAAAATTGTAGAAATGTCTCAAATTTCTCCTAGTTAAAAACCATTTAAGTTATCGAGTTATTGGATATCCTATGTTTGACCTACAGATGTCGTCCTCTATAAGGTGGCATTTACTATATTTATTTACGAACGTAAAGCATTTAAAGACAGGCAGTCAAATTCATTCTAAATCGAACAGAACTACACCAATTTCTTTATAAGATTATCAATTTTAATTTATAAAATCGCAATGAAGAAATCCGAATCTGTAATGCGCAATGGCCTGCATACGTTATTCGATCGAACGAAACACGAATTCGCAAAGGGCAATATGAACGCTTAAATAGCAACGAATGAAGAAACTCAAACTGAATCAAATGGGCCAGTCAACGTGGCCAGCGCCACCACACATAAAACATAATTGGCTTCACGATTGATCGATAATGGATGGCGTTACGTTGCGTGTCTATCTGACAGTTCAATTGTGATACGATATGTTACATTAAAATTTGATTCTTTTTCTGGTTGTTGTCAAAATAAATAAATACAAAGGAAAAAAAATTGAAAAAAATTGAAAAAAAAAACCTTTCCAACAAAGTATAAATCATCAAAATCGGTTCGGCCAATCTCGAGTTATGGGATAACATCGCTTCGGACACTTTCTTTTATATACATATAAATATAGATGTAGCAAATGCTTCGACTTTAACATCTCTTGAGTAAAAACAAATGCTACGTTTTATTCAAACGACCCAATGTGTAAGTGCCATTTCCCAAAAATAGTAGGTAAATGAAATTGTAATAACTGGATTAATTGGTTAGGGACCTGGGCTTGATCCAGCGACCATGCCTCCCCAGTCACCTCTATCAACTAAATTGTGTGATATTGGGTGCATTGTTATCGCATTTAACAGCGTCCAGTCTTTCGTTCGACTTAAAGCAGAGATGTGTAAGTGTGCTTATATTTCGCTTGTGAGTTTTATACAATTCTCTTACGTATGATGTTACCATGCACCTGGCGGCTTACAGCAGGAAGATCTGATAAGTGCGTGCTTAGGTTTAGCTTCTGCGCTCATACAATTCATTACCGTATCATTATAAGCATATTTAACCACTTTTTTTTTACCTTTCATCCACCACGTGCAGGTTCTGTTCAACCGTACTGATAATGAGCCAGTAAGTTCTTCATAATCTTACTGGTTTTCGCAGTAAGACGCGATTGCAGCCGTTCGATGGTAAACTGTATTGCATAAACTGTATAGGCTCGCTATAAATTTCATTTCTCTTAAGATGTTATTTGTGAATCAAGCCTAGGATCACACTAACCATTGACCAACTTCACAAATTTGCCTCTAAATATTTTTTGCCTTATAAGTATTTTTTAAGGAACGCAACCATTCACAAAAAATGGACAACTTACTTTATTTTTCATTGTATCTTACAGATTAATATTCTTATCGATAAGATTTCGAATAAAAGCGTAACAGCTCCAACAAATAAAATCACGTATTCTGTTATCTGAGACACCTTGTTATAATCAAATGTGATTGACTTAACATATGGTTATATCAATAGTCATGTGCAATTGAGACACATCGCATGTACGCATGATAATAGACTAAGCTCAGTAGCTTAAAATTGACAATCTCTTGCTATAAAGTGCGAGTTGTTGTTTTATATCTTTTTGATAATTTACGAAATACATAGAATAATAAAATGTACCTATCCATATATCCATATACTTTAACTTTCAACCTAGAAATGTTTTCCAGCGAAATATAACGGTATTAATATTTTTGTTTATTATATAAAGGGGGAAAACAAAAAAATAAGCTGTCAATATTTGCTGCTTTTATTAGGAGAGTTTTTCTCACTAATGAGAACGATATCTCAAAGGGCACCGATAACACAATTTTACAAACGTAATTTTAATTTGTGTGTATCAATATTTGCAAGTGATTGCAAGTTGTGTTTTTATGTGTTCGCTGGTATTTTGATATCATTGCTACATCCAATTTCTCCTTCCAAGGGGGTGAATATTGTTAAAAACAAGGATTCCGATTCAATTGAATTTCTATTCAATGCCATGTCGATGGATTTCGTTCATATGTAGGAACTTTTATTTAACGTATTTTTTATGCTCTATATTATGTTATAGTGGCTTTTAAGGAGAAAAACACCAAGGCCGTTGCCCATTGTGCGTACCACTGGTCTTGACGTGGGATAGTTCCTTTACTTGCTAGTTGCCACTTTCGGGATACTGGATTGGCAGTTGCAGAAGCTCCTTGGATCTGTTAGTAGACAGCGTTGGCCATGTGAGACTAACACTTTAAGCGTAGGACGAGCCTAGTTTTGCCAGTTTGTCTGATCCACAGTTGCATGGGATGTCAAAGAGTCCCGGAACCCAGCAAAGGATGAGGTTGTAATTCCAGCTATATCGTTGAAAGATATACGACAAACTTTCACCGCTGTAGATCTCGTTGTTCTGGATGCTATGGATCTAGTGACCGCTTGGTGGAGATGGAAAAAACCGCCTGATTTTTACCCGGAGCCGGCTTACAGATTTTAACCGGTTTTTCTATTCTAAATCCTATATAACCGGGAAAAAATAAGCTAGTTTGCTTATTTCTTTTTTGTCGATATCCCAATTAAAATACGTCCTCTTCCATAAATTTCATACTTGCTTTTGCTATCACGCCTGCATGCCTTACATTGCCGAAATCTCCCATATACATAATAGCCAGTTTCAAGCAACTTTTCTACCCTCTTTTACGTTTTGTGAAAGTTTTTTCTTATAAGATAAAAGGAAAGCGGTTAAACCGAACCCCATATTTTCAGTGGTAATAACCGGTTAAACCGGAAGTAAATACAACCGAAATGACCGAAAACCGGTTACTTTGTAATAACCGCCATTCTTACAACTTGTCCCCCTCCGGGGTATTGAACCGTCCCTTAATATTGACAGTGATCCTTCGTGTAAGGAATTCCGTGAATCCCATTGGTATCTGTCCGGTATTTCATCTGCGAAGTCTTTTTCGAAGCTGATTTTTGTATAAAGTTTGATTAGTAGTATTGTAGAAGGAGTGCTATCTAGTGCTTCCCTTCCCTTAATCTGATTGCCACGTTTGTGGCGTATTCCTTGCGGACGATGTTTAGAGGAAAAAATGTTTAGCATTGTTTGTAGAGTGGCGGTAGGAGATGTCCTCGTGATGCTGTCATGGGCCTTCAGAGTTTAGCTCTTGTGCAAGGCCGGTCTGATTGATTGCCGTTGCGTAAAACCAGTGCATTATGTGGGTTGGAGGATCCGTCTCCATCCGACTGTCGTTTTAGGAGTATAGAGTGTTATGCATATGCATGTCGATCGTACGACGGATTTATTTTGTATCACGTCATCATTTTTGACGAAGGATAAACAAAAACGTTGCAATGTAAATAAACCAATAGTGGTAAACAAACGTTAAGTAAAAGTTTGATCAGTATAGTATTGTAGGAGGAGTGCTCTCCAGTGCTTCCCTTCCCTTAATCTTGTTTTTTTGTATCACGTCATCATTTTTGACGAAGGATAAACAAAAACGTTGCAGTGTAAATAAACCCATAGTGGTAAACAAACGTTAAGTAAATTATTGAGCCACGGACCATGATGGACAATATACCAAGTCGGCATCATAAATAATATACTTGAAGTCGCAGCGAACGATTTGCATAGACGTTGCGACTAACCACTCTACGACCAAATAAACATCCACTCCTCAAAATACGATGCGAAGGCGTCATAAAGATACAATGTATGCATCAGCATATTTCAATGGATGTGTGATGGACAAATGTTCGTATCTTATTGCGGACAGAAAAGGGGATAAATGCCCGAAATTTGGGGATTTTAAGGGATATCGCATATCAAAAAAGAGGATATAAGGGGATATGTTTTTAACTTGTTTTCTCACTGGAAATGATGAGACTTAACCATAATATATACACAAAAAATGAATGTAAATTGTGTTTAATAAACTATTATTATTTTTTAACTACATATCTGTTCAAACAACCAATGTGCCGTCATCGCCATCGTCGTCATTCGCATCTGAATAGTTTTCGATAGCAAAAAGTTCTCCACTTTTGGTTTTCTTCTTATATTTGTCTAATACAGCGATTGAACGAAGCAATTCTGGCTGTTTTCAGAAATTTGTAGAATATCTTTCAGAAAGTTTGGCGTTTAATATGCATTTGCATTTTGTTGTTTTCGGCATTTTATATTTTTTTTTTTACAAATTCACAAGTAAAATAAAACCACCAGAAATGACAGCCTGCAAAAGTTAAATTCACAATGGCGTGGTAGGTCGGTTAGCTTACAGTATATGACGATATATCGTTAAAAATCTGCTATGGTAAAAAGAGGAGTTTATAGGATAAAAAAGGGATTTTGGAAATTTTCAGGGGATAGTTTCTTTGACTTTGAAAAAAGGGATAATCCCCTTAAAAAAAGGATAGATACGAGCGTTCTGATGGCGCATGGCTCTTCTTCTGGGGCATGACAAGAGCTCCCGCCATTAGCGTCGAAAATTATCCTTATATGATCTTTTGCGCAATACCTACCAATATCTTATTTAATATTTTTTTTTAAAATATATAAATAAACTGCCGGCTTTTCCGTTTTAATTTGATTTTGACCATCCATAAAGCGGACCTGGGCATCAACTAACAAATCTCTTTTACTAGCTAAATTTATATCCAGCACCAATAAGGGTTCCCATTCTAAAGGAATTCATTTTGCGACTTGCACTTTTCTTCAAAGCAACTCCAAATTCCTTTGATCTAAACTAAGCTGACGTTTACGTGCTTAAGTAATTCGTAACTATCATATGACTATATCACGGTGATAAAGTGTTAGCAAGTTGACACATATTTAAAACCATTCGTTTATGAGTTACATATTTTTTTAACTAATTGCTCAATGATCCGAAACCGAACTGATAACAATTTAGTACAATGCCATTCATTTTGTGGTTTTAAGTTGGTAGCGCTGTAGCTCTGTTCAGACGATTGTCAGGTCTACAAATGAAAAAAATTGTCCCAAATGTCTGCCAATCGTGTGAACTGGCAATTGCCCGACCAGTGCCAGACGTTTAGGACATTTGCAGACTCATTTGCTATTCACAGATGTGCTGTGGTTCCGACATCTGCCAATTTTATATTTGTGGGCAAATATTTTTCAAAATAAGTTTCAGTCTTATTTCTTTGCATTTTTATGTGGATTGGTGCAAAATATGTGAATAAAATAATTTGAAATATGTACGTGGACGAAAAAGTCAATATATTACTATTATTAAAGCTTTATTGACAGAATAATAAATTAAACTGCTAGTATAGGTAATAGCACTACCTACTAAGGCTTTCGGCTTAATTATGACAAGATTTATGTTGACTTAAGATAGATTACAAATTTTGGATTTAATGGCATTGCATTCGTAGATTATGTGTTGGTACTTGGTTGGAACTGCACATATGGCAAACGCAAAAAGGACATATGTCTTTGGTGATGAGGTACTCGTGTGTTCCCCAAGCGTAGTCGAGTAAAGATTTTCATCATTTTGTGGGGACAATTTCTTAGTAAAACCTATACCAAAATAATTAATAAAAATTCTTTCTGTAGATACTCATGCCACAATAGAAATAATCGGTCTATGTAACAACGAAAGGAATCAACTGAAGTTTATAACCCTTTCCTTTAAAATGATACTTCTAAAAGGAATAGGAACAGATATTGCAGGGACCGAAAATGTTTCCCGGTATAGCTTAGTATCGTAGAGTCAACACAAGCCGCTCAGCCGCTGAAATGCTCGGACGCATAGTTGTTTCTCGCTTTTGGATATGCGGAATCACTATTGCTATACAATTCTGGCTCCCCAGTTTGCAATCTAACGAGCGATTTTGCGTAAAGTACTCGTACCTCCTGCTGTCAGCGGGCCACCCAATTGTTCATCCAAACACGCCGACGCGACGTTTGTGTGTTTGTTCATCCTCCTCGCTGCTCTCAAATACGTACACGTCTAACGCAATCGCAGTTGCATCTTTTTGTTCCATTAACATTGTTTTGTCTTACTTCCCCACTGAATAAAAAAATGTTTTTAATATTTTTGACAATGCCTGCATTGTCAGCAAATATTTTGTAAGCAAACATCTGCCAACCGTGTTAACTGGCAATTTTCTACCTAGCAACACTGTCAAACAAATTATTTGCGAGCAAACCATCTGCAAATGAAATTTTCAGAGTTTACGACAAAACCTGGCAACCATGTGAACTGGCAAATTGGTATTGTAAGGTAGTTTGCAGTTGTTAGCTCATTTGCAGCTCATTGCCAGGTCATATGTACCCCTAACAATACTGCTAGATCTGGCATTCGTCTGAACAGAGCTTCAGCTGTCATTTGAACTATCCTAATATTAGTTGAATGTTTGCCATTTACGATAATGGATCGACAATCGACAAATTACCTATTAAAACTTACTACAAAAGTGGTGATTCAAACGTAGCCACTTGTAGCCACTTTTCGCGGATTAGATTATAATCGTCATAAACGACCGACTACGCAAGCAATCGGTAAAATTGTGAAGAAATTTAAAGAGAGTGAAAGCGTTACTGATGTCACAATGCACGCTCCGTCGAAAATATTGCTGATGATCCGATTTATCAACTCGGAGCGATATGGTCGAATGATAAGCAATTTTTTTGGCCAGCGATTGAAGATCATGACTTGGGCGATATTTGGTTACAAGTCGGGCCAACAAGCCACATAACGTGAGACGTTTCTTGGTCGCGTTTTGGCGACGTCAAGGAAGTTCACCAAAACGATGAAGGATTTACGAGGTGATTCGAGACGATTCGGTTGGGCTATGATTTTGCTCTTTGTAGATTTTCGTCAAACGCTCCCCGTCATCCCAAAATCGATTGCTGCCGATGAACTTAGGCCCATTTTATTCACTCGAAGTTGAACACAACTTGGGAAGTTTCCCATATAAAAATCCCCAAGTTATGTTCAACTTCGAGTGAATACGTCGCCTTTGTGGTGTCATGCTAAGAAGTTGAAATCGACCACGAACATGAGAGTCGCATTGCAAAACGACCCATCGGCTGCTGAATTCTCGAGACAACTGCTGGCGCTTGGCAAATAACCAAATTTCTGTTGATGTTTCGACTGGATTGATATCGTTCTCGGCGAATTTTTGCGAACTCACATGGTCGAAGAGGAACTCATCACCATAGTGTTCCCCGGCATTGAACAAAATTATAAAAATCTCGATTGGATTAGTGAACGGGCAATACTAGTAGCGAAGAACAAGGACGTAGAAATCCGTTGACAGCGTGACCGACGAGGATGAATAAACGGATGAACAATGTGATTCAAGCGACGATCATCAAGGGCAAATGTTGGCATCGTCGTTAGTTTTTGCGCCGGAAACAAATCGAAAAACATTGTTTATCAAATCGCTCTCTCGATATCGATTTCGATTCCATTCAAATAAATCACATTTAAACTTGAACTATCAGTGTTTAATTATCACTCTGGAGTTTATCCGAAGTCGTTAAATTGGGCCCGCTATTAATAATTATTTTTAAAGGAATATGTACATGTACACTTTCCAGTTTTAATTTGTGTTATGTATCTTCAAAAAGAATAAATTATGCTAATTGTTATATATATTGAAACCAAAAGCTTGTCAAAAACAGAAAGAGTACAGACACATTTTTAATTGAGAACCTATTGGAGTTGCACCAATTTTATTTACTGAAACTGTATTCACTTCCAAACACCCTGTATATGTACATTTGTAGAGCAAGCAAGCTTAACCTGGTTGCAAGCAAATTATAACCATAGTCAATGCAATAAATTATTAAGTCTTAGATGCATTTTACTTTACTGTAAACAAGGTTATTGCCCTTGGAATTATTTTCAGAGATAACATAGCTTATTTTTATTATAACTAAGATCAAATGAACATTTTCGTTTTGATAAAAAAAATAAACACTGTTTTAACATAATTTAATACCATTTCGCGACTATAATGCATTGCAATATAATTACAAATTGGTTTAAGATTTATTGTTCTGTATGAAACTGATAACATTTTATGTTTTTTTTTGACGATGATGACGACGAGACAAGTCTACAAATGATAAATGTATTTGCAATTGCTTGTAACTTTTCAGCATCAGCGTAAACACAAGATATAACACATTTTTCGTTCCTGACGTGTGTCCCTTAAAAGACTCATTTAATTTCATCACTAATTTGTTTTCTGATTAATTTTATATGAGTGTTTTTCTTTGTTTGTGGTATATGAATTGTAGATTTCATAATAGGACACGTCTTTGTTATTCTCTTGGCATATTGTTATTTTAAAACAAATACATTTAAAATGTAACACGGTTGCCTATCATAACACTATTATAGTCTTATGCGATCTAATGGTTGTTAAATTACGCTCGAAAATTCTAAATTACCACTAACAAAACCTATTTCTCGCAACGGCCCTTTTTTGTACTTTTCAGAATTCTGCAGCGGCCACTCTGTTTATTTTAAATTTGACTCTTCCAAGTGTCAACTTGCGAACTGAGTATGCAGGCAGGATTTTCCTGACTAGATTTGTCGACTTCCCCTCCATAAACTTCAACTGCAAAAACTATTCACGTGACCACTCTGGGCCAATAAAAACTGAAACACATCTAGTCAGTCAGCTGTCAGACTAACTGAACTATGAGTCCGAACGTCCCCATTGATCATACCAATTTTTATAACAATACAGTATAGATTTTGTCGATACTACATATGAATAAAAAAATTGCAAAATATGCTTTATTAAGTGAAATCGAAGTATACGGGACGTTTTTATAGGAAATGTTAAAAACATTAGAGCTGTTTTGGAAATACATCTTCAAAATAGAGTCAATATAATATGCTTTTCACACCAAGCCCAAAACCGGGTTTTCGCCAAAACACACGAAAACTTCATCGAAAACAGAGGCTTTCCCATACATATTTCAGTTTTCAAAACGAGTCGTTTGAACTCGTTTTCCACGAAAAAACGACTTCCAATCGTTGGGTTGTTGGAACAAACACACCTTGTGCAATGTTCAGCAAAATGACTGACCGAACAAATGTCACAACCATTTTCCACAATTAATTGATGGGCTAACATTATTTTGAAATACACTAAATTCATTTTGTTTGTCAATTAATGCGATCGAAATTTGTAACCACAAAAGTTTGCACCGAATTTTAAAGACTAGTGTCTCACAGATGATTGAAACGTCAAACGAAAACTAGTTGGCGGTCGGTGTGAATGCATCGACGAGTTTTCGAGGAAAACACGGTTTTGAGCTTGGTGTGAAAAGCATGTAAGGGTCTTTCATTAAGGACAACTACTTGAGATATCTCTTCGTTTGATATCGACTTCTTTCATTTTATGTCCACCACGGGAACGTATGCAGCGGTCGATACGTTGAACCTAATTTTCGATGACTCGGCGGCTAATATACGGGTCCGTTTCTCGAGATAACACGTTCACCGAACTGCGACTTCAATAACTCGATTGGTGCACCCGCTGTTTAGCTTGTGGTACCGTCCACATATCACTAACCGCACCAAACATTTACTTTTTGCGGAGTCGTGATTTACACGTGTTTAAATTTTAATAACGTATCTCTCATCGCAAATCCACACAAAATAAAATCTAACATACCTGTTATTGTTTCAATTCAGTTCAATTCAAATCAATTTTATATAACAAAAAAACAAATGTCAAAAAATTATTTTAAATTTAATATTCTTCGTGTTTCGGTGAGTTTTGGTATTTTTATTAAGCACAGTCATAAATTGTTTTATTTTTGGCTGGTTTGGCCAAAAACAAAAACAACACAAAAAACAAAACAACTAAATGGTCCGAAGGGATGAACTCTTTCTCCTAAATGTAAAATTAAAACACGTAAAGTGCGGTGGAGACGCCTTTCGTGATTTATAAATCACATGATCTAAGTCACAATGGTGGGAACATGGTATAAAGTTGCAACCACACCCGCTCGGAATTTCGGTAGTAAATTTTAATTATTTGTAAACGTTGTTCCTTAGTGTACTTTTTCATGATGAAAATGTTGATTTTACTAAATACTAGCGGACCCAGCGAACTTCGTATCGCCCCAATTTAACGCCTTCAGATAAATTCCAGAGTGATAAATAAAACACAGATAGTTCAAATTTTAATGTGACTTATTTGAATGGAAACGAAATAGATATCGAGAGAGCGATATGATAAACAATGTTTATCGATTTGCTTCCGGCGCAAAAACAAACAACGATGCCAACACGCAAACAGGCAACGTACGGCTGACCGTGCGAAAAACAGGGAAATTGAAGATTCTTCCAACGATTGGTCTTGCGATGTTTTCATTGTCATCGCAAAAACTAATCGATTGGTTAACTGAATCAGCTTGAATTAGAATGGAAGATTAGTTGGAATATTCTGAATTCATGTGATAAGGACTTTATCTCCTTTGAATTTGCCCTTGATGATCGTCGCTTGAATCACATTGTTCATCCGTGCCTTGACGGACAACAGCGCACCGTTGCACAATTTCGGATGATTCATGTCGTTTTCCATTGGGACCACCAGAAATCTTTTTCAGATCTCAGTTTTTACGCGGCAAATGGAACATGCAACGAAATTGATCTGCTTTTGTAAATGGATTAGTGCGTTATTTGACAACAATATCAGCTGTTCAAATTGCATTTGATTTTGCAAAAATCACAAATAGATATCGACTTGAAAAATGTTTCCCCTATTGCACATACAAATAGAGTATTTTTGGTGATTCACAGTCTTCAGATGACGAGGAAAACTATGAAGATAATAATTCCTCGTAAATTATATCCATGGCTATTAATGTTTTTCGTTATTTTGGTTTTCACGAAACTACCCCCATATGTCTTCAAAGCAAACTTCTTAAAATGACGTAAAACAGCTGTGCGAAGTATGTTGGTATTGTGAGAGTGTGTGTAGATCTGAAAAAATATCGAGATCTGCAAAAAGTGCTCTGAATCGAAAAAAAGATTGATTTTTGGTCCCGTCGCGTCGGTCGGATAGTTGGGTTCTTCGTCCTTACTCTCCCCCATATGTGAGTTTTGGAAAATATTCCCAAACACTGAATTTTCTCTAATTTAATTTTATGATTTTAGATTTCGCGTTTTCAATTGAACGTAATATCATTTTCACACCGAACACCAATTAGTTTTCGTTTGAAGTTTCAATCAGCTGCTGTAAGACACTAGTCGTTAAACTTCGGTGCACAATATTTTGGTTACAAATTTCGATCGCATTAATTAATAAATAAAATAATTTTAGTGCATTTAAAAATAATATTAGCCCATCAATTATTTGTGTTTTCATGGAAAACAACTTTAAACAACGTTTTGAAAAGGGAAATACGTATGCGAAAACTTCTGTTTGCGAATGCTTGGGATATATGTAGCCTAGCCCGGGATATTAATTCCATTTATATATTATTCTTTAATAAATTTTATTGCCCTGTATTTTAAAATGTGCACCGATTTTTTTATAAACCTTTTTTTTAAATGTCCGGGTGCCGCCACATGTGCCGTGTACATTATTAGAAACGACGAAGATGCTAAGGCCCATTTTATTCACTCGAAGTTGAACACAACTCGGGGAGTTTTCCATATAAAAATCCTTAAGTTGTGTTCAACTACGAGTGAATAAAATGGGCCTAAAAATATCTTCGTTATAGCGGATTAGCGCCGTCACATTTTATTTATACTGTACATATTAGTCAGGGTTGTGGCTTAGAGGTTAATGTGCTGCACTACATAGGGAGGGATTCCAGAGGTTCGATTCCCGAAAAAACCCAAATTTCATCTTGTGTTTTTTTTTGCACTGTGTCTCCTTTCGAGAACATCTAACAAACTGTAGGTAGAGCTTCTCTCAATTAGCCGTTTAGCCATTTGGACCCTCATAAAATTTTAGATCTTTTCCATTAGTCCTAAAAATGAAAAACTCACACAAAACGAATGTTTGTGAGAAGCTAGGCCTAGGGTCCATACAGATCTGCTGCGCGAGCTATTTATTTGATTTTACATATTAATCATCCTTTCTATTCAGATCAACAGTATTACATGTAGTACCTACCGTTACATTTTTTGTTATCACTGAATAAAATTGAGAAATACACAAAAAAGGACGAAGTTATGCGAAGAAATACAGATAGTTGTTTTCATATTGCTGGAAATTTGTTTCACTTTTTTCTTTTGTCCGTTAATTCCATTAATTTTTGAGTGAAATTATTTCTTACTTTCGGTGAGAACTAACTACAGTATTATTAATTGGACTTATTTCCCAATGAAGATGGTTTAAATTCCCATGGGGAGTTAATTCCCGTGGATTATAATTTGTTTACCTCTTTGAGTTTCACAAGCCTTACTAAATACATTACATATATAATAACGTCCCAAGTAACCAGAGCTCCAAACGTATTCACAACGTTGTCAGTACATGATCTTACCGCCGCATTTGGTATCGTAGTAAACCACACATCCGAGTGCGGCAGCTTTTAAGTATTGCGCCAAGCCGTGCTATGATACATTTGTATTATATTTTCTTGGAATAAAATTCAAACTTTTCCAATAACCTATCAATGAGCCCTGTTGTGGTGGTTAAGAAAATGTATTTGCTGAAAGATAATATATTGCAACTAAAAATGAAGCCAATGTGGTCATGCTCACCTCATTTTGTCAATCGAATCGACACGTAAAAGTGAAACTATCCATTCAATTGGTGTGACAGTTTAATCTAAAAACACCATATACATATACATAGAAATAGACATACATTCATATAGGAAAGCAATTCGATAGAAAGTGTTGCGAAAAGCAGATAGAAGAGTAAATGTAAGGCTCATAACAAAAAGGCTGATCAGTTTCATTAGGATGCACGCACAACAATTACCCAAGTCAGTTTATTACGTACTTCTTTGATTTCTTTTTGCGATAGATAATCTTACACTACTACAAATATTTTAAAAATTTAATATACAGCATGATTGCTCTGATGGAAAATCGTTGTCTATGATTTGATGAATTATTTTGAGCATTTTTCAAATTCTAAAAAATACAGAAGAATGATTTGAAGCTCTATGGACGTTGGAACGAACTTGCTTAAAGTTTTTATTTTAAATCTAGCAAGTTGAGTTAGGGTTTGTAATAACCATTTAATGACGGAAAATTTAGCTTAAATCCTCTGTCTGGCACTTAACTCTCAAATGCTTCGTTCATATAACTGATAAAGTTATTTGAAATATGCAGATACACAACCCCTAGAAATGCAGATAGTAATATTGAAAACCGCACCGAAACCTTTTCAATTTTTTCTCGAGATTAGCGTTGCCATTAAAATGGATCCACCTTAAGTAAACACCTTCCGCGGTACTAATAATCATTTTTAGTGTCCAGGCTAAATTTTTCCAGCTCACAATGGCGAAATTTTCCATACAAAATTGCATATTGTGACCGAGAAAATATTTAGTGTGGAGGTTAAAAATGATTATTAGTAAGGCCCCTTAAAGACAACAGCGGCACTTTATTTCATTTCATTAAAACTCTCTCAATACTGTCTAAAAAATGTATAGGCGAAAATTTCAATTGCACGTACATCAAACAGTTTGCATTAATTTTACAATAACATAATTGATTTCCTTGTAATCAGGTTTTTTTCTTTAAAAATGGATTAGATGAGTTATAGGTTTATCTCCCGGAAATATATTTACTTTTGGTAGTCCGGGCGTACCGCGGCCAAGGGTATAGTTTCTTCAGCCTATTTGGTTCTATAGGTATGTACTTGTCTTCAGTTACGCACACCAATTGTGCGGAACAACTAACGTGGGAGGGTCTTTCTCTGCTGCGTTGCCCTCATAAATTTGAACCGACATTTAAAAATATGTACAATTGTACAACTTTAAAGTTGGCTTGCGATATTAGTAAAAGTTGGTTAAAGTATTCTAAAGCTGACCCATCTATTTCAATTCGATGATTGTATCTGTTTTGTGTTTGGGCTGGATTTTCCAAGTGAACGAGACAGCGCATCAATTAAATTCTCGAATGGTGTTAATAATAAATAAATCAAAATAATCTCTTCTAAAGTAGATAAGTATAAAAAATTAATAAAAAAATAAAAAAAAACTGAGCATAAAAATTAGAGATGCCACGAATAGTTATTTGGCCTAATACCGAATATTCGGC
Organism: Cheilosia vernalis; assembly: GCA_949126925.1. Lineage (NCBI taxonomy): Eukaryota > Metazoa > Arthropoda > Insecta > Diptera > Syrphidae > Cheilosia > Cheilosia vernalis. Next base: position 39,479,475 of record OX421358.1, on the reverse strand, counting down.
GAGGATCGTGGCCGCAGCGCCGAATATTCGGCAACACTTAGTAGGTTTCTTACGCCGTTGACAAAACAGACCCTTACAAGTGGTGGTCAGCAAACGCGAAACCCTTTCGAAATTTGCTAAGATTTATTTGTCCTCTCCGGTAGCAGTGTGTAAAGTGAGCGGCTATTTTCAGAACCAGGTATAATCTATGAAGAAAAAACGCAATCGTCTACTATCGACAAATGCGGAAAAAATTGTTTTCATACATCATAATTTACCACTGGTAAATTTTAAATATTAACAAATATTAATTTTTTGATAAAATAAACATCTTTGCGAGCATTATTTAGAGTTTTATTTTTTTTTTCATGATTTGGAAATGTGGAAAATGTGGTCGAATACCGAATAGTTGCCGAATATTCGTGGCATCTCTAATAAAAATAAATCATCTAAAATTAAAATTTGTTTAAATTTCGTATTCAAAGTATATTATGTCTTATTAATTTTGTATTTATGGATTTTATTCTTTTAGGTAACACTTCAGAAAGCGACTAGAGATTTAATTTAATATTTATTTAATTTGGGAAAAATCCACTGTGCTGTGATATTGCAACGTAAAACGTTTTCTCCCTCAAAATAAACGTGTTTGTTTTATGTAAATTACACAAAACTCAGAAACATGTCACAGAATCAATCATATTTCTGGCAAACAACCAGACGCAATGTCTATCTAAAGCGGTCGGCCAAATATCACTTGCTTATGGTCCTAATGACGATACTTACATTCTCAACAGTATGTCTCGCAGATATAGAACCGAAATTTAATGACGATAATGGAGTAGTGCAAACGGATGAAGTAACCGTGAGTATTATCTAGTAAGAAAAGTGAAAAGTTTCAGTTTTATATTTTGAACTTTCAGAAAATGATGATTCATGCAGATAACTCATTCAATAACAACGTAAATGAACCAAATGTAGTCGATTCACCGAATGAACCGAAACCGGAAGCAGCGAGTACCAAGGGCACCACTAGTGTGGGCAACCTTGGTTTCATTCATGCATTCATCGCATCCATTTCAGTCATTTTAGTTAGTGAATTAGGCGATAAGACTTTTTTTATTGCTGCCATAATGGCGATGCGCCACGCACGACTCACTGTATTTACAGGAGCCATTGCCGCATTGGGTCTCATGACTGTCCTATCGGCAGTCTTTGGCATGGCAGCAACAATTATTCCTAGGGTTTATACGTACTATATTTCGACGGCATTATTTGCTATATTTGGTTTAAAAATGTTGAAGGAGGGTTATTACATGAAGGCTTCCGATGCCCAAGATGAGCTAGAGGAAGTGCAATCGGATCTAAGGAAACGAGAGGATGAGGTGAGTGTAGCTAATGTTAGTCCAAAATGCAGTAAAATGAGAACACCACATAAGTGCTTGAGTAGAAGTAGAAGTAAAAGATTAGTGTAAAAATATAACGAAAAAATCATATTTTGCTGCATTTATAAATTCGTAGGTATAATTTCATGTTCATCCTTGTAAATTGGCATTTATCTTTCTTTTCTACCTTTTCTTTGTTTTGTTATTTCTTTCGCTTTGGTTGGTACATTCGAAAAAATCAACGAGTTCCTAAGAATAGGAAAACTTCCGGCGATCACTTTATTTATGGATGTATGTATTGTTATTAACAAGATTGTGACTAAGACAAAACCATAATCATGAATAATTGGTTTCACTTTTATGTTATGCAAGCATTTTATTAGCTGTAGTACCTAGATTGCTAAGTTTTACAATTTTTAGATACTTAAAAGGTATAATTGATTTATTTTTCAAATTGGAAAGCACACTCATATACATTTGTGAATTGTAATTCTCACAGAATATCTACAGACATCCAATGTTGAAATGTATGCAGGGTTACTCTCTTTAATATGTATACAAATAACAGGCATATTTGAACAAACTCGTATAACGTATAACATATAAGGTAAGGTGTCCAGCACTCTTTCCCCATGCAAACTAAATTTCTTTTTCGGATTTGGACAAAAAGCAACGGCTATGCGACTAAGTTTAAAGGTAATCTCCGAAAAGTACAAATGCAGATGAGCGATTTTCAATATCTGCCACAAACCCAAATTCTGGCAGTGCTTATAAAAAAAACCCATTATGGCATCCAAAAAGGAGGACTGAATGGATTACTGTCATTCAATAGAAACCCTTAAGGACTCCCCCAGGCTAAGCTAAATTCTGTCCAAGGAACACCCCAACCCCTCCTTTCTTATTAACGGCCAGTACAACCTGCACTCCATAAAAACATCACTTCAATAATTTCCAAGGAAAAGATTTCCTGGGATATTTACAGCTTCTCCCCATTCAAGTCTCCGGGCCCTGACGACATGCTACCTGCCATGCCACAGAGAACGCAAGTCTTAACAATAAATTGGGTCAATCTTTAGAAGCTGTATAATACTAAACAACGTTCCATACTCCTGGAGACGAGGTGGTAAACGCGCAAACGCGGACATGAAGCCGCGAAGGACTGCAGACCAATTAGTCTAATCTCCCTTGTACTTAAAACTGTAGAACGTGTCCTAGACATCCACATGCGAAGCTTTCTAGTAGAATTATCGCTATCATCGCAGAACAAGAACCATTCAGGCAAGGAACGGGTCAATAGTGTCAGGGAAGTTTTCCTATGCGATTAGCGAAATTATGGGTAGAAATGGTAAACACCTGGGCTGCAAGCTGCGGTCTCGGCGTCAACCCGAGCAAAACTGAACTGATGCTGCTCACTACCAAAACCAAAATACCCGATTTCACCCTCCCCGGTCTAAATGGTCAACCACTCACACTATCCTCCAGCGCTAAGTATGTGGGCATAATGCTTGATAGAAAACTTTAATGGAAACAAAACATCGAACACCGGGTAAGGAAGGCCTGCGTTGCCTTCTAAACCTGCAGCAAAACCTTTGGAAAGAAGTGAGGACTTCAACCAAAGGTGATCTTGTGGATGTACACAGCCGTTGTGCGTCCAATTCTCAACTATGGTTTACTCGTATAGTGGCCCGCGTTGAGTTAAGGCTATAACCTTGCAAAACTAAAAAGACTGCAAAGCACAGCCAGTATAGGCACAACGGGTGCAATGAGGTTGTCCCTAACGGATACCCTTACTGTGCTCCTGCATCTTCTACCTCTTGACCTCGATGGCCACAGAAACATCGTGGAATCGTTACCAAACGACACGGTTACGTTTCTAACAGTCCATATCACACCACAACATATCAGTACCAAATCGTTTGCCGTATTTTGACTGCGTTTTCCAGGCTGAATTACTGGCTATCCGAGAAGCTTGTACGCAGTTACGGCGTTAAGCAACGCACAAATAAAACATTGCTATCCTTATAAATAGCCAAGCCGCCATCAAAGCCATAAATTTTGCTATCCTCTAGGCTGGTGCAGTCGTGTCGGAACAAGCTTGCCGGTCTGGGCTAACGTTTCAGTGTCACACTTCTCTAGGTACCAGGGCATAGTCACGTAATAGGTAACAAGTGTGCAGATGAGCTGGCAAGGCGGGGGTCAGCTCTGCACAGCTCACTCGCGGTAAGGGTCTGAACTGAACCCACATTTTTTCGACGAACTTAGCGACATTTTGGTTAAAGGGATGTCAATATAATCCGTTTGCTCAACTCCACAGGTTGGATATAAGTACACAATGCATCACACCCTTAACAATCATCACAAACCAGGTCACAAGAGTCGTGATAACAAAAAGGCACATCAAAGTGCTACTTGGGTTCAAGATGAACCGCCACTTCTACCTACATCCCTACAGATAAATCGCAGTGTCCACTCCGGGAACCTATTTATTAATTTGTTTAATAAAGCTGTAAATGTTCGCCATAGATACTGGCATCGTTAATATCAATGATAGCTGGCTAGATAAAAGCAAGTTTTGTAAGAAGTTCGTTTTTTCTATTAAATATCACTCCTATGTGTGATCGCGTATTTTTTTTTGTATAAATATTTTTGCCAAAGTTAAAAAACTTGGCATCTTAACAATGGATACCTATTTTAAGAATGAATCGGTTAGTCGACGATCGTCCTAAAAGTTACCATCTAAACATTTCCAAAATGCACAGCTTCCGTTTCATCACCACAGGACCTGGTGTGTTCTCTCATTAATGTTAATCACCCTATCGGGAATAATATTTCCCCGGGAATGTTCCCTTGTCAGCAATGTAAATTAGATTGTTCCCATTCCCGGGGAAATATTATTCCCGATAGGGGTGAATAAAACATGGGGGCAGCTAGCTCAACGGTCCCTTAAAAGAATGTGATTTCTAATCCATCATCACTATCCCGTGCATTTAAACGAGTTTGGCAGAAAAGTAAAAACTTGGCATGGCTTTGTAAAGCGATTTCTTATATATACACTTACATAGTCGACTTTACAATTATTCAAAATAATATTTGATCATTGGTAGACTTTTCAAACGGTCCATGTCATGAGAAAACGTTTCAAGGAGAGTCGACCAAGTTTGTTTTCCGATTGTAGAACCAAAGATGCCTTTCTTAACAATTTTAAACTCTTCAAGCGGTTTGTTTAATGTTTTATTCGATTGGCCTTCTCAGAACAATTTTTTTAGCTGTAGATCGCTTTTTTTATTTGTTAAAAAGGCAACTATTGCGAATCTGTTTTTATTTTTCTCAGAGTTGCTTGAAATTTATCAACACAAGTGCGTTTAAGTTTGATAACTACTGGGGTTAGTTAACAAATTTATAAATGTTTCAACTGCAGCAAAGCATATATTGCATATGGTGGATCAATTTTTTAAATTATTAATGCAGAATGTTTAGAAATCAATCTGGGCCTAAATTTCGAATGCACAACAGGTCCGTAGTGACCCTAAGCCTAGTAACGAATGGAAGGGATCTACAATTTTATGTTGATTCCAAACAGCCGGTTGAGAAGCCCCTTAAAGACGTTATACTCTCGGATGTTTGTCAGACTGTCGCGGAGGTGGCGCAGTGAAAAAAACCCTTAGTTGGAATTTGGGTTTTTGCGGGATTCGAACCTGGGAGCTGGGACCCCTCGCTACAGATATTCCATTCCCTCGAATATCAATAAAAAGAGATTTCGCGCATCTTTCCCAATTATACGAGTTTAAAATTGCTTTAAATAGTAGGTGATCATTTACTTGTGGTCACGATACTTGCTTAAATGCACGCACACTGCAATTCTTATATCATTCTATTCAAAAACTCATACTTCTTTAAGTTACATTAATATTTTTAGTTATTCAAAAAAAAAAAAAAAAAAAAATCAAGAAATGTGATCGTTTTTATTTATTTATTTCTATGTATTTATGTTTTCTTTACTTTACTTTTATTTTTCCAAACTTCACAATGACAATTGGCTCCCGCTTTCATCTGCAAATACACATTTATTAAATTCATCAAAAAAATATTATTTACCAAACAAAAATCCACCACTAAACCTAGCTCAAGCGAAAACTGCATGGGTATGATGATTCTGATGCCAAAAATAAGCGCAAGAATAGCAATAGCGACAGTGGTACGGATGCTATTGGAACACGTCTTGCTTCCAATTCGGAAATGCAACATCGTCAACGCAAGCAACCAACATCTTCCACAGCTAGTAACAATAATAACAATGAGGACAATACCGATGACGAAGATGAGAAATCCTCTCAACGGCGTGCTATGCTTCCGAACTCAGCCACAACGACATTGAATCAACCCAACGAAAAGACTATAACTGCGAAAATGCCTTCGTTTAATAGTAGCCCAAATTTGTCTACAGCAATAGCTGTTACAAATGATACGTCGAATAAAAATTGTGATATTAAGGCATCGGGTGATATTCGCGACAGTGTAGTCGTGCAATCCAGTGCTCAAACTGTTGTTGATCCCGGTGTGCATATAACTACCTCACGCTACTCAGTGGACCTGAACGCATCAAATAGTATTAGTAATAATAGTCTCAGTAAATCGAACGCTGCTAGTCAGTCGAATGGTAAACTTAGCAATGGCGATCTCAGTGCAAATGGAATGGAATTGAAACAACTTGGCAGCAAGAAACGGGTTAGAATTGGATATAATATAATTTTCTGTTGCAGTTAATATTCATATCCCCTGACTGTGCCTTTTCTATAATATTTTTTTCCAAGCAACAAAACAAGCTTTGTTTTATCCCGAATGCCACCAAATTTAATCTCATTTGTTTCTTTTAAAAATTGACTATCTCTCGTTTGTTTTTGTTATTAATTGTTTTTGCTTTTGTTTTAACAGCACAATATTTGTTTTCAATATGTTTTTAATTTATTGATTGTCTTCATATAATTTTAAGTTTTTGTTTGTCCCTTTTACATTACCCACATACATATGTTTTTTGGTTTATTTAGGTATATTTTTGTTCTTCACCAATCAGTTAGTTCAACATTTAAATTGCCTAGCACGCTGTATGCTGCGAAGTTGTCGACAGAATGTACACATTATTACTATAATCAGTTTAGTTATTATATGACTAGTCCACCTTAGGCGACAGCACAGACCTAATTCTATAAATGCTGCTCTATACGCTTTGATAACCTTTCTGTTACGAAAGCTCGTGATCAGGCGTCTTCGCAGACAGTATGCACGAATAGAAAAAACAAAACAAAATATGTTTGTAAATAAATATATTTTTGTTTGGCTTGACTATTAGATACATACTAACACTCTGCAACAGAAAAATATACGTATACGTCTTATGGTGTTTTTTTGTCACCGATCAGGGGACAAATAACGAGGAACCATTGAAGAAGTTTCAAATTAAAAATTCAATATCCATGTTATCGATCACGGCAATAAAAATCAGGCATCTACTATTCGAGTGAAATAGGCCTGCCTGCCAGCACACTATTCGATAGGGCATGACTGTTAAAAAAGTTAACGCTTTATTCAGAAAATATTTTTTATTATCGGATAAAGAAAAGGTCTGGTAGTTTAGGCTAAAAGTACGGCAAGAAAAGTAGGGTAATATGCTTTTCACACCAAGCCCAAAACCGGTGCCTTGATTTTGTGCGGTTTTTGAGGCGATGTCGCTAGGGAACGTTCCGAATTGGGTTTGATTGTGTGAGTGAGCCGCGCGCTTTGACCAACGTGACCGTTGTGCAATAATTCGACACTTTTTCGAGGACCCTGATACAATTTCTTGCTACTTTACTTTTTTTTAGTTTGAAAAGGCACTTTGTAACTTTTAGAAACGTGATTTCCAAATGAATTTCAATAAAATATAACGCTGCTGTCTATCAGAACACAATTAAAGTGTTAGGAAGCCAACAATTGTTAAATATTGTTCGAAAATTCTTAAATTGCAGAGAAGCTTTAGAAATGACACTTTTTTTCTATCACTGCTCTTTTGTTTTGCTACTTTTCAGAATTTTGCAACTATCTCCCGGATTGTTAGAGAAAAGGTTATACATTTTAGCTTTACAATGCAATATAGACTGTAAATAGATCTTTCTCTCACAACGTTTCTTTTATAAATAAAGTCAAAACAACCAAATCACATTAGAATTAGGTGTCTTTAAGGTTGTTCTGCGGGTAAGCTAGACAGTACTTTAGATGCAATTCGTTTTCAACGACAACTTTTAAAATAAAAACCTTTTACCTTTGATTTTTATTTATAAATATAAAAAAAAAATGAATTGAATTTTGTTTACCTATAAATTATATCAACTCATTTTTATATCTACTTTTAAGATCTCTTTCAATTTAGTTTTAAAAAGTCCCTAAAAAGGGGCGATGAAAGAAAAATGTGCCTTTTTCTGACGCTGCTACGTAAATTTAGTATTTTTTCCCAATATTTAACAAGTACACTATTTACGCGTTATGTTTTAAACATATTCATTTTGAAATCGCAGTTTTTGAAACCCTTTTTTTAGTACTATTCACATGAGCGCGAATTGCGAACAAATGAATTTAATTGTATTTATGAATTGAAAATTGATTTTTATACTACAACCAAAGCATTAAATTAAATTAATCTAAAGTCTTATCTAAAAAAACGAACTCTCAATCAATTTAAATAGCTCAATTTACAACTATTACAGGAATGGAAAATTCTTGCAGCGAACTGTCACACTTTATACACAATCCACATAAAAAATTCGCGGATCCACAAACCCACGAATGAAAAAATTCTATCGAAGTGATTGAAGTGTCAAAAATATTCGCTTGTTCGCAGTTCGTTCGCAATTGTGAATAGTCCTAAAATGTGAATTTTCCAACTAATAAAAGGGAACAAAGGAACAACAAATTGTATAGTATCCTCGAAAAAGGTACCAAATTGTCGCACAACGGTTACGATGCTCTCATCCGACATCCTTCTCGATACCTAAAAAGGTTGCGTCTGGGAAAGATCCTGGAATTTCCCGGAACAAAGCGATATAAGAACAGGAAATATGGGAAGTTTTCAGTTCGCGATATCACTCACACATTTATAGAATCCGCTTATACGTGAACCCTTTCCGACACCGCCATTGCGGCAAAAACCGCACAAAATCAAGGCACGGGTTTTCCTCGAAAACTCGTCGATGCATTCACACCGACCACCAACTCGTTTTCGTTTGACGTTTCAATCAGCTGTGGTTACGAATTTCGATCGCATTAATTAACAAACAAAATCAATTTATTGCACTTAAAAACAATATTAGCCCATCAATTAATTGTGGAAAATTATTTTATTTTTTTGAGAGCTGTGACATTTGTTCGGTCAGCCATTTTGCTGAACATTGCAAAAGGTGTGTTTGTTCCCACAACCCAACGATTAAAAGTCGTTTTCGTGGTGTTTTCGCGGAAAACGAGTGCAAACGACTCGTTTTGTAAAACTGAAATATGTCTGAGAAAACTTGGTGTGAAAAGCATATAAGGTAGGGGACGATTTGACAGGCAGGTGGAATTGACATTAAATAATGAGAAAACAAAGCTAAAACGAGTGGTTGAGTAATAAATAAACAATCACTGTGGTCTAGCAGATAAGCGAAGTGGACGTCTTTTTTATTTTTGTGCCAATTTCGTCTTTTTTATGGTAAGCAATCCAACTGTAACATTTTAATTATGTAGCTTTTGATATTGAAAGTGCAATGTAGTGCACTTTCATTCGTTTTAAAATCACTAATAATTTATCCTGAGCACCAGTGCAAAAGTTTTTTTTTGTAATAGTCCCAAAAGTACCTAATCAAAAAGGAGGATTCGACATTTGTGTTTGAAGGAGGAATTGACAGTGTCAAATCCTAATTAATGAGTCAAAATAAGAATTGTGTTTTCAAACAACTTCTTACTCCTTTTTAGAATGAAAAAATAACAAATATTTACAAGAACGGACATCGCAACATCGATGAAACAAAACTTGAGAATGTCATTAGAGACATTCAAAGCAAAACAGAGTCGATAAGCAGTGCTGCCCTAAAAATTGTTATTAAACTTAAATATTCAGACGTTAAGAAAACAGAAAGCTCAACAAATTAACGTTCAATTCAGTTCAAAATGTACCTCCTTAGGCAGATGACAAATGCTCCTTCATGGTAGGAGGAATTGATACTGTCTAAGGTTTTGGAATAAAACTCATTAATGTTTTTATATTCCTAAAATGATATTGTAACTTATGTTAATCTTGAAAATTTTAAATTATATTTGGATCTTAAGATATCTCCAAATTTTCGTTAACGTGTCTAAACCTCCCGACCTTACCTACAGGGAGATTCAAAACATGTGTTTTTTATTGTGTCTTCGGTTGATTCACAAAAAAAAAGAACCTGAGTATACATTAAATAAGGGTGATATATCTTTTAATGTAACTAACATATCGTATTTCGAGTATCTTATACGAAACCCTAATTTGTGCTCAAGTTACGCAATTGTCCCTAGCTGGAATTGGCATCTTGATACTAACTAAAATAAAGAAACAAATTAAATAAGGAAATAATAAGTTGGCGCAATCTGAGACTTTTAGCCTAATAGTCTAGCACAGTAACCACTCAGAGGAAATAACTGTTTACTATTTCAAGGGAGATAATGTTCTTGATGTTAAAGTCTATTAAATTGGTAGAAGGCGCAGTCCATTTTATATCTCTCGATATCCCTCGTCTACCATAGTTAATAGATTCCATTGCATGATAACATTTACAATTAATATATGGGAAGACAGTGTAACTGTCAGATGTTTGGCATATGTTTTGCAGACGTCTTCTTGACTAGTAAACAAAAAATATGTGCGACTGTATCCAACAGTCCCGAAATATATGTAAACACCGTGCGTGCGGTATGTGTGTCGCTTGATACACGTCATTGAGAATATAGGGAACTGTAATAACCGTATTCTTGATATATTATGGAATAACAATTATTTATTTGTTCTGTGCTAGTTTCGGTAGAAGAGATACAATCGGATTGTGGTAGCTTAAGTAAGATATATATAATATTAATATGCCCCAGCTGATAAATGTATGCAATGATAAAAAACGTATAATAATAATAATAGTTGGCGCAACAGGTCTGTAGGGACCCAGGGCCTAGTTTCTCGCAACCATTCGTTTCGTGTGAGTTTTTTTTAATTTTTGGAACGAATGGAAGGGATCTACAACTTTCATGACAAGTTATACTCTCGGATGTTTGTCAGACGTTCGCGAGAGGTGGCGCAGTGAAAAAAACCCTGAGTTGGAATTTGGGTTTTTGCGGATGATAAAATGTATGCAATGAAAAAACACCGTGACGCATTTCCGTTCCCGCAAGTTAAATGTGTCGAATTACTCCACCAGATTCCAACAACGCGCTTAGATGTTTACACATCAAAAAAATCTTTTTGTGCTTGTGGTATGTAGACTTTCACTCGGAAGTTTAAATCATCGACCATGAGTCCATGTGCCGTCATCGCATACAATATATTACATAATGACCTACTCACACTGCAATGTTTATAATAGAGTTGAATATGTTCAACTGCTTGCAAATAATTTATTGTGGTCCCACTTTAAAAAACAACGCTGAAGAGACATCAGATATTTATTTCTGAACTATGTACATGCTTTCTAAACTTGGCATCTTGAGACCCATACAAACTTCAAAGTTAGTACATCCATGTACTTTAACGTTCAGCTGCTTAAAGCAAAGCTAGCTTAAGATTCTTTAAATATCAGCGTCCGATATATGATATATTAAATTTAGTCATTTCTGTCTCTTCTATTTTGATAAGGATCGCCACCAGTATGCTTAAATGGACCATTAAGAACTCTTCCGCTACTGACTCTAAATGTCAATGTTCTAATAGCAAGCATATTATATGCTCCAAATATTTGAGATTTTAATTTTAAACTAGGACCCCAGCCTGCTTTGCTAGGCGTTACAATTTATTTTTTCCCACCTTTTCCGGAGAGTTTTGTCAAAATTTTCTTTCATGAGTATTTTCTTTTGGCAGTAACGAATAACTGGAAAAAATTGAGCCAATTCACCTCATTTTTATATATATAAGATAGATAAGATTATATATTTAAAAGTTGTTATCTAATCCAGGGTTTTGGATTCAACACCGTAAACTAAACCACCAAATAAAACATACACTACTACACGACATCGTCACATTTTCTTGAGTTCATTGGTAACATTAGCACCAATATTTTTAGAAAAAAATTCATACAAAAACGGGAAGCATTTATTCATGTATGTGGTATAAGGTTATGTTAAGATTAAAGCTCCAACTAATTTGCTGAAGTGATAATTTTTGTGACTGGAATTGGATTTACCTCCTATCGTTTTCTTTGTTTTTTATTAATTTTCAAATTAGTTACTACTGGCGTTTATTATTTTATGTTCAGTAATCCCGCTTGTGTTTTACCATCTTGTTATTATCACACATAAGAAACAGTTTTTATCGAATTTTTTTTTCTTACAATAGCTGGATCGTGAAGTGTCGTCCTCGTTGGTTCAAGATCCGGAAAGTGGAGTTATTCGTAAAAATGCCAAACGATCAGGTGCCTATATGGCATCAAGGATTTTCATGCAAGCATTCACAATGACATTTTTGGCCGAATGGGGTGATCGTTCGCAACTAACAACGATTATTTTATCAGCTCGTGAGGTAATTGTTTGTTTTTGTTTTCTATTTGGTTTTTTAACTACAATTTATTCAGCAGCTCCGACATTGTTGGGGTTTTACTACCGTTTTCTTAGAATTGATATGGTCATGTATATTTATTGGTCATTTGAGGAATGCCATTTTGTTTTTGCCCTAGAATTCTTGAGATCTATTATTTCCTGTTGTAAAGATCAAGCGGTCAATGGAACGTCGGCAATATTCACAGCAAATTGTCGTGAATACAACGCTTTTGAAAAAAATCGGTTGGTAGGCATTCGGTCCTGTATTTAGTTGTCGCAGGCATATAGTTATCGAATATCTCCCCCGTTTAAGCGACTTTTTGTATATTCTCAACGCCGACTTGAATCTTCTATCACTTTGAATCCACTGTTTGAATTTTTTTTTTTGATGAGACGTAAAATGAGATGCGGCTTGCACAATGCACAATGCCTTCTGATTGGTGGTCTCTTGTGATAGAAGCCTTCCTTTGGGTGTTATTGGGGTGGTGGATATCCGCTTTGGCATCCAAGTCACCTATGCCTTGAGTCGATCGCAACATGAACTTTTGAAAAAATACGCATTTAATTCGCCGAATTGTTAACACATCGTAAGTTGTCTTTACCGGATTGAAATACCAGAATATCTGCGTAAAATTATATCGAGCTACATTGCAAATAGAGTCCTTCTCTACGAACGACCGGCTTTGCGGTCCATATCGCCATGGTGGTTGTGGCAAAAACGATAGAAGAACTGCAAGGAACTGGTTAGCTATCGCCGGTTTGCAACTTGTAGATCACAAGACGGAAGCAGTGCTTATTACGAAAAACGATATCGTTCAAAGTGGGAGGGCATGTAGTGGTCTCTCAACCGTCTCGGGGTGATTATCGACGCACGTATAAGCTTTAAATACCATCTAGATCATTATATCGTCTGACAAACATCCGAGAGATAACTGTTATGAAAGAGCTTCTCAATCGGCCCGTTTGGAACCGGCATAAAATTGTAGATCCCTTCCATTCGTTCCAAAAATTAAAAACTCACACAAAACGAATGGTTGCGAGAAGCTAGGCCCTGGGTCCTACAGACCTGTTGCGCCAACTATTATTATTATTATTATAGAGCATTATATGCAAAAGGTCGTCGAAAACTGTTAGTGTGCTTTCAAATCTGATCATTAATATCGGAGGACCGGGCGCCGCAAATGTTGTCTTATGTGAGGGGCATTAAATCTGTCCACCGCCTAAGCGCAATGAGAGTCGTCTGTGCATTTCAAACAGTTTTGAACTATACTCGTAGTATCTTCAATGCTACCTATCGATTTTCTCGCTGAAGAAATGAAAGCTCTTAGAACCGAGCGAATTCGAAATGGACAAGTAGGTGACGAAAAGAGAAAATACGAAAGAAATCTTAGCATCGCTATGAAACGAATCGTTAAAGGGAAGATAGACAGGGACACATCGTCTCATACCGGTGATATAATTCCATATATTATTATGGCGAAACAAACTTCTATCTGACTCAGTTCTTGATGAGTCATGGTTGTTACAAAGAGTATCGCTTTAACCTTCCCAAACTGTCCACATTGCGAAACCGTTTTCGAAAACAAGGATCATGTGTTTTTTAGTTGACCACGATATGAAACGGAGAGAATCGCGCTACGGCATAAATTTGGGGAGTGGCCAACTCCCGATAATGTCGTAAATTACATGCTTCAGAATAGTGAAAACTAGACCATTGTAAGTGACGTGGCGGCTCGAATACTCAGTGACCTTAGGCGCTTAGAGCATCAACGCAAAGCGAATGATAGAGAAAGCTAAGTCTTTATTCCGACCAGGTGATTCCGCGGGGGACCCCAATCGGCCGATTCGGGAAGAGAGGTGGTTTTAGCCGCTAGGAACTACCAATGAACGACGTAACATTGGCGCCTCACGCAAGGTTTACAGCTTCCATCACAAAAAAAAAAACATGAACTTGTTCTACCTGGAGACCTTCAGAGTTCTCTTGTATAAATTGCGGCGTACGAACTCTGTGCTGGCAACAGTGAAGTTTCGCCCCGCAGTTAAGTTGATAAGTCTGAGTTCCTATCTGGAGGTGATACAGTGCTGGTTGTGCTTTTCCAAAGTCTTAACGAAAAAGTCGTCGAGCGTTTTCTTGCCTGCGGTACCTATCTTTCTTTTCTATAGGGGCTGTCACCGCCAACACAAAAACACATTCGTTGAGAGCAACATGTTTGGCTCTTTCCTTCTTTTTCTTGAAGATCTCGCTCTAGCGTACCATTTTCTGTTTTCTCCTTCTTTAATTAGTTTTTAGTCTTTTCCTGACTATTAAAGATTGAAGTTCATTACCGAAACGAGTGACTTTTAATTATTGGAGAAACAATCACCCCGATTACAGAATCCGATGAATGGTATGCGGATGGCTTCCGCCAATTTTTTGCACTTTTTGCTATTATAGAATCCGCCGTAAAAATGGGCATGAATGTCGGTAACGCTGTTTGATTTTTTTGGGATTATGAAATACGCAGCCCATCCGAACTCCATATAACTTTTAACGTTTTAAATCCCGAGGGGGAAGTAATCAATATTTTTGAGTGGTCCTTGAATACAGATTTGCTACTTGTGATTGCATGTGAATTCGTTTGAATACACTGTGATTCACCATGAATACGCACAAAAAAGTACCTTGAATACACCTGATTACTTCCCCCTCGTTAAATCCGCACCAAAGTCATTGCGGACGCCAACGTAAACCAAAATGGAAATTCATAATTAATTCATACACATTTAAGTTTTTGAATATATTTTTCATTTTTAAGCAAAAAAAAGGACAACAACTCGTGCACAATTTAAGACGATGGTGGAGGCAATGAAAAGAGAGTCGGATATTGCGAATAATTTGACAAAAAAATTGGCCAGATTTATTGCAGGAATTTCTGTCGCCATTATCGCATAGGTAATGATTTGAACCACTATTTCCCCAAACAAGTGAGTCGTGACTCGAACCAGGATATTTAGCGTCCACATACCTGATTCTCAGTCAAAAACTGACAGCATCGATAAGAAAGTTCGAAAATGATAAGGAAGTGTTGCGAATCGGCAATGTTGTTCTTCCGGCGGATTTGATAATTATATTTATCGCGGATGTGAATGGAGTGTGGATCGAGTCAACTCCCCGGGAATAAATTTTTGCGGATTCTGTAATCGACATGATTATTTGATATTTCCCGACAGGGGCGTATTAATTTTAAGTTGGCCCAAATGCGGATTTGGATAAAGTGAGGGCTAACATTACGAAAACTTGATATTTGCTTTCGCCATCCCGTTTAACTTTTTGAATGTCTCTTATACCGCCTTTGTACCTAAGGAGTGCTTCTAATATTCCTTTTATTTGTTTGGTGCTACGTGCCATACACTGTAATTGACTTATGAACGACTGATTTCAACTTCAATATAATGCGTTAAGGACCAGTGACCGTATAAAGTTTATGACAAATGTTGTTAAACTCGCAAACTATTCAGGCCATGTAATCATATACTAGCGAGTTCTTAGTATTTGCAAGAGTGTCCCAAAATTTGATCTACACAAGGCTCTTCTCTCAAATTCAGCCTAGGAGACTAGAATCCATTCAGAAACCATTCTCCATAATTACGACCGTTTTTTTTTTTTCTCAGACTCAATTCTGTCCAATATATGCCTTTAAACAAAACTTTATATTTACCTATATGTGTTATCTTTTCAGGATGTCTACGGTGTCATTGTCGGAGGTGTTCTTGGACACTCAATTTGCACTGGCCTTGCCGTCATTGGAGGACGTATGATTGCCCAAAAGATCTCCGTACGCACTGTAACAATAATTGGTGGTATTGTTTTTCTAATGTTTGCCATTACATCGCTCTTTATGAGTCCTACGGAAGATGCTTAAAGATATTCTGTATACTACGTTTTATTCTGACATTAAGAAAACAAAGAGATAAACTTTTATAGTTTCTCAACAAAAAGGCAAATTGACTTTGCAAACATAACTTTCGAAAATTTAATTACTCTTCTGTATGTCTTTAAACTTTTCTATTTAATTTTTTTGAAAAAGTGCCTTCTAATAACAGATAATGTTTCTCTTCATACAATTTTCCATGACAATATCATTAAATTTAATCTTTGAGCAAAAAGTGACGAAAATCTGGTATTTTCTATTGATATTAAATAATGGTTATTGTTGGTAATTAATTAAAAAGTAAAAATAAAATTGTTAAATTCAGTGAACATAGATATTCATTTGCAAAGTCAAACCATTCATTTTATTTTGTTTTTATTTTTATTTTTGTGTACCAATTCCATCGATATTGTACACTTCCCATTGCGATTTAATTTAATTTTGCTAATTTTATTTTAAATTTGCCAGAATACTTAATTGTGTAGTGTTCCTATGGGAACCTATATGGATTCTCATAACTAAACACTGCAAGCATACCTACTAATATGAATGTTGGGCTTAAGCTATCTTTGTTGTAAATATATGTATAGCAGAAGTAATTGTTAATAATGAAATGGCAGTAATAGATTGTATGTAAGACAAGAGAAATTGTTATTTTTATTGTGTTAGAAAGAACCAACACAATATAAATATGAGACAATATTATAAACAATAGAGATACAACACATTATTATAAAATAAATATAAGCTTTCAAGTGAAACTTTTTAATTTTATTGAGTTTGTTGTAGATCTTTTGAAAGGCTGTCTCCCCATTTGGTAGCAGTGCAGCATCTACTGAGATCAACATCAGCAAACACAATAGTGCGAGGGGGGGGATGTGCTTTAATATGTATTGTTCCAATAATCTGAGTAGCATTGCACCAACAGTTCCCTTTTAAGAAAAAGTAGCACATATCTGCTCATATATCACCCGTCGAGAGCCCGTTAAACAAGTAAGTGAATTCCTGATTCTGTAAGGTCTAGTCTTAAGGCACACATCCTTGAGAAGTTGAATAATCTTTAGTTTATGAGTTTCTTGGGTCAATTTCGTATGGGATTTATCGTTTTAAATCAGTTGCGTGCTAAGTTAAACAACTACGAATTGGATTTTGCTAAATCAAAGTAAATTCCATTCGAGGTATCAGTTCCGATACAACTTTCGGAAAAAAAAAATTCTCTTAGGACATTACACGCACATTGTCGCATTGCGTGGAACCGCGTAATACCACTTAATTTTGGCAGCTACACGGC
This sequence comes from Cheilosia vernalis, assembly GCA_949126925.1. NCBI lineage: Eukaryota > Metazoa > Arthropoda > Insecta > Diptera > Syrphidae > Cheilosia > Cheilosia vernalis. The sequence continues at coordinate 39,462,136 of OX421358.1, read as the reverse complement.
AAATTTTGTTTCGGAGCTTTCCGACAACTAATTGCATACCTCGAACGCAATTTGAGTTTTGAGTTCCGTTCACATTTGACTTTCGTATCGGATTTTTTTACGAACGGATACCTCGACAGTGGTTGTACGATTGAAGCGTTTTCCAATCGCCAATCGAGAATCTTCATTTTGAGGATTTTTATTCTCTGGTTGTGAAAAGCTTTGTTTGGCAACGAAAGAAAAAGGAGTGTTTGACCACCAATGCGGGTTTTTAGCGATTTTAGCGACTGTCCCAAGCTTTTACTTTTATGTGGGTTTTTATAATTAATATGTTGCTAAAAACTATAGATACATTTTTATTGTTGTACTTTTTAAAGCTCTATTAACAAAATCGGTACTTTCAAAAAAAATGTGGAAAGGAGTACAAATAAATCGAGAGGTTTGAATTCGTGGTGAACACTTGCCTTAGTGATGAGCGTTGGAATTGGTGGTGAGTTTGCTCCAACAGGGGTGAGGGTAGAATAAGTAAAACGCTCAGTGCACAGTGCCAGTCGTAGCTTGACTTGCACACTCTTGACTGCTTCAAATGTGCTGGTTGCAGCATTTTCACTAGCATTGTTTGACTCAGTCAAACGAACTACGTCATCAGCATCTTTTTTTCTCTGCTTTATATAAACAGCAGCCGTCTGGTTGGGTCCCTCGTGATCTCCAACTTTCCTGACCAAGTTCCGATCGTTACCACATGTCTTTACTGTCTCGTAGACCCAAATATATTAAGGAAAAGTATCCTACTCGAATCCTGCATTCCCTACAGTAGAATTACTGCATACGTCACTGAACTATACTGATCTTATATCCAAAATAATAAATTATGTCACGTATATTACTCGATCACGTTGCGGTGATTCGGCGCAAGCTCTTTTTTTCCAATTATATATTTTTTGTACGTCATATCTGCCTTTCCGGTTGTGCGCTACCTGTTGAATACTCTCTCTAGAAAATAACCATTATCTCATCTTAAAGAAGCTGGATATTTATAAGAGATTCTCAGTCTTGTGTAGGTAGTTTCAAGAAAACATTTTTTTTTTTCAATATTTTATATTAAATAAATTGTCGCTTTTATTTTCTTTGTAACTTTTCATTTCTCATTAGTTTCTCTTCTATTTGTTTTCTAATTTATAGAATGCATAATATAGACGAATAAACTAAAATTATCAATAATATAGGAGGTACATATAATTTAATTAAAACAACAGATAAGAAAAACAAAATATAATAATAAAAAGATTAGACATAATTTAGTTGAGTTATAAAGTTATTTCTAGCAAATCAACTGTTATTGATCCCAGACTCAGTGCGATTAATCAATATCACAGACTCTGTGGGAACGAGATTTTTACAAATTCCTATATACACAGCGAACGAGCGAAATATACGACGTAGAATTACATATAAAAATAAAAAAATAGATATAAGAAATGCAAACCGTGCTTAAAGTATGTGTTTATTTCTGAGTCATTGGATCACGGTAGATGCCAGTGAAAAGTATCGCCTGTGTCTTATGATCGTAAATCAGGAACAGAAATGGGTGATTGCATTCGAATTTCGTTGGATCAATTGGACGAGCCGACCGGAAACTGAAAAGAACAGTAGCAGCAGCAGCTGTACTACCCTCTTCATCTACCTTGATTTTGGCAACGTGCCTAGCGTCCCCAAGGGAAAGTTGCTTATTCAATGAAAAGCCACTTAGGTTGGCTTTGCTTGTGAAGAGGTTGTTGATTCCCAATTTGTTTAGAATCTATAAATATACATGTTAGTTAAATTAGAAAATCTTCAATATATATCAATGATCAAAATCTTACAGGCAGCAACTCCAGATTCTGCTCGAATTCGAATTTCGGTAGTGACACATCTATTTCACGGGCCATGCCGTCACTCAGTGCCAGACTTAGGAACTCTGGGGTGAGCTTCTGCAAAACTCCTTCCAAACTATTAGGTTCAAATACTGGCAAAATGATAACCATTGAAATATCAGACTGCTTTCCAGTCAAGTATGGCATCTCTAGAACATGAGCTCCTAGACGCTCATCAATGGCTAAATTGTAAGTTCCACGCTTGTGCATCATATTAACGAAGCTATGCTTTGTCGATGATGTGTAAAATATATCGTATGTAGTGTCTTTTACATCGAATTTCGACTCCCATTGTCCTTTAAAGTAGGCAGCATTAGCTAGCACCAAATTGGTTTCGGTTTCAATGTCGCCAGGATTCAACACTTCTGGAATTTCATTTCTCGTCACATTAGCTATCCAATTGTTGATTCGAGTCCTGCATTCTTCTGGATTAGAACGGAAGTCCATTGATTCCAGTTCGTCATGGAAGAGGTCTCGCATACATTCATGAAGAGTAGCTTCTTGTGAGAAAAATATCTTATCGACAGAGGCAAAATCGACCTCACTTTCCCTGGCTCGTACCAAACGTAGCGCCTTTTCTAAACGGTAGGCCTTTCTGACATGGTCCTTGTTGTGTGCCCAATCTAGATTGAGAGCCTTAGCGAGCTCAGCTTCAGTTTCATTTCGAGCACCAAAGTAGGCCAGCAATAGCGCATGATATGTACTGTACGGTGAGAAGAATATATTTTCGTTGGGTGTGGCTTTGTTAATTGCGAACAGCATTGAAACGGTGAATGTTTGTTGTCCTCGATATAAATCTGACCGACTGTTCTGTGGGAAAGCCACATCATCTACTTCGGAGAGACACCCACTTGATGTGACATCCTGAGCGCAATAAATAACCGCAACAAGAGCGATAATTAATTTATGTACATGTAGAGTCATTGTGAAAAGTTTTCTGTAAATAAATAAAAAAAAAAAAAAGTTTTTTTTAAATCCCACTGACAAAATAAAAGTAAACGAAATGTGGTACGGTTTCTCATTTAATAATCATAATAGTTGGCGCAACAGGTCTGTAGGGACCCTGGGCCTAACTTCTCGCAACCATTCGTTTTGCGTGAGTTTTTAATTTTTGGAACGAATGGGAGGGATCTATAATTTTCTCTTTCAAGACAGTTTTACTCTCGGATGTTTGTCAGACGTTCGCGAGAGGTGGCGCAGTGAAAAAACCCTGAGTTGGAATTTGGGTTTTTGCGGGTTTCGTACCTGGGACCCCTCGCTTAGTAGTCCAACACACTAACCACTAAGCCACTGCGCCTACGATTTTCCCATTTACAGGCCATTTTAAAATTATCTACCTACTGCATAACTTGCTAAAATCAATCTCGAGTGCACAAAGTTGATCTTAGATTTATATAAAAAAAGCTGCTAATATCAAATAATAGCAACGTCAACTTATTTTGTATATAACTGATTGTATTGTTTTCGAAATCTATGGATTATAAATCGTAGATTGAATAAATAAATGAAATAAAATAAACAGAAACGTGTAAGTTAGCCAAGTAATTAAAATAAATTATGGCTCGTAAACGCTACTCTTGTGAGCGCTAGTGCTTTCAACCTTATAAGGCTAATTTCCATCAAAGGAACGAAATGTGTTACATGCGAAAGGTTGACTACACCAGTAAATCCTAAGGAAATAGCAAAATAAATTAAAAATAACAGGAGACATTCTAAAAAAAAATGGCTTTTCGAAAAACTCCGAAGGAGTGTGATAAATATGTAACCTACCTAATGTATGAGTAAATGAAATAATTGCAAATAAATGGAATGGACTCGCAGAATCAATGCGGCGTCTTTAAATGATTTGCAAATACCACTTCTACCATATTTTAAAAATTAAAATTTAATTCTGAAGTTTTCCAGTGTTTCATTCAACTTATTCATACTCTTATACAAATTACATAGGAAATTTCAAATGGGTAACATTTAATTGCAGTATTAGCCACAAACGATAATTTTCAATGTTTCACTCCCACATTTTTAGACACGCGCAACCGCAGCAGCGAAAATATCTTGGAATATTAAGCGAAATCCAAGCACGTTTTTATTACGTTAAGGTCAGCAAATTAAGTAGTAATACCCACAATATCTACCTTGAACATTGATACATTTCAAGAAATTAGAGGAAACTTTGGTGACGCATTGACGACAATCATTTGGTTAATATACCTCTACATAAAATAAACTGAAACCTCATGTTGGATTTACCATTAAATAATATTGAAGCGTCATAGTTCCGTTATTGTTGGTTAATACCTATTATAGCAACCGTCACTGCGCAAAAGCATGGTCAAGCGAGACATAATATTATAACACTCCGAATGGTAAAACCTGTTCAAGACTTGTATTTATTCAAATAAAAACAACAAAAAAAAAAACCGCCGCGTCTCAGAGTGGGAACACTTACCTGCCTATACTTTTTAACCGGAGAAATAAAATATGTATGTAGGTACCTAATTTGAATAAGTGTTCAGTTTATTCGATGGTATATAATTATGTCATTTTGACACTAGGCGGCAGTTTTTGACATTGGTTGGTTCTTTGGTTCATCATTATTAGTTTAAGTGGGCTGCTCCCAATAACTTTCGATCTTCCGCCGCATCGAGTCTAAATCACGAGAGTCAATAATAATAGACGTATTGATCGCGATATTTTTCTTTCGGTCAGTGTAGGTGCTCAGTATCAGTAGGCGCAAAGAACAATGAATTAAAAACCCATTGTTTAGCTACAACAAGGACGCCCTTTCAATATTATTTGTCTTAAAATTGACCCAACTACAAGAAAAGTCAACATAGATTTTTTTCACCGCACTTCACTTGTTTCAATAAGATTATACTAACGTGCGAGGTCAATTGAATCCGGAGACGATCACAACTTCACAAGTTTATCTTCAAGCTAACTCCAACACAGACGGTTACTACTCTTCGAGTTAACGCAGGCGTTTGGAACTACTGTATTCTGTATTCATCTATCTTGTCCGCAAATATTCGAGCAGTCTGTATGATTACATAAAACTTAACTTTGATTCGAATCCACAATGAGTCAAATGTAGATGGGTGTATGGCTGTTGAAAGCATAGTCACAAAATAACACATATATAGCTATGTAAACATAAATAAAAACAACGAAACAGTAGGTAGAAAATTAAGTAAACAAACAAAAAGAAAGTGAAAGTGAATAGGTCATTGTTATGTCCACAGCAGTACCAGTGACGACACTGGCGAAGAGCTCTCAGATTACTGTTCATATGGAATGGCTATTTTCCGAATGAGTAATCTTATAATTATAACAACTGTCGGCTGGTTGATATGAAGTAAAAGAGGGTATAAACTTATACATAACTTTAAATTTTTGCGTGCACCAACTGTGAGTCAAAGATTTAGCTTTCCATTTCCATTTCAATATACTCGTAGTTGGGTGTTTATTGCAGTTTCTTTGAATCGGTGAAATTTTGTGCAGTGACATGAAAAGATAATTGGTTTATTTTATGAGGGTAATGGAGTTAACCTAAATCATTTTGCGGAGAGAAATTGCATTCGCCATTATTGCGTACGAACTTTCTCATATACCCATACCCATTAGAAATAAAAGAAGACTTGCTCCACGAAACGTCCCTATATAACTCCGATCTTCGAACTTTGCGTTCTGTAAAATTTGCAGAGCGGTAGAATTATAGCATTTCACCGATATTTTTCATGACTTAGGTATCTGATTCAGTTTCAGTGTCGCTTTGAGGTAAACAATAAAAGTCTTTATGCCGACTCTTATATCTCTCTAAAAATCACAGAAATCAACTAAATGTGGTTTTTATACTCGTTCGTGAGAAAATATAAATTATTGTATCGTTCAGAACGCCATGGTTCGGGTTATGAAAACGAGCTCTTACAGCTGATTTTATTTTAGAACCCTCTTACGTCTGATTCCGAAGGTCACAGGGTCTCAAAGGCACCGTGGCCCATTTTAAACCGGAAAAAGACTGAAGAATTAATCAATCTCAGTAGAACAAAGTTAAGATTAACGGGAGGAATACTTTTTGGACATTGCCTTTTAAGGAAGCATGCCCTGAGACTAGGACCAGCAGGTACTGTGAGGACCTACAAGTCACGGAAGAAATCTCGCACATTCTATGTGAGTTGCTTGACACTCGCTCGCAGTAGAAGGAAGCACCTTGGCAGGTGCTTCTTTAATCACTTAGACGAGGTTGGTTCCTCAAACAATATTGAGACAATTATTAAATTCTGTAGGGAAATTAATTGTTTGGACGATTTGCCTTAGGTTTTTAACCGGATGGGCCCGCTATGGTGGCTGGTCTTTTGTGACGATCTCACAACCCCGCTCAACCTAACCTTACCTAACCTACATCTGATTTTATTTTAGAACCATATTGCTGGCACATGCATCTACGTAAAAAATATCTATAGAAAAACTTTTATTGAATATCAGCCGTATTTATTAGATTCCCTTGCGACGCCTCTACGATGTAGTTTAGTTAACCATTGCGTAAAGATTTACGCAGCCTCTACGTGGCTTTCCTGAAATTGTGATTTATAAACATTTTTCCGTGGTAATTTTACTAAACGAGGTTTGTGTCTAAATAGGTAGGTAATATTTCAATATTTCATATATTTTTATTTATTAAATATAATTTCAATCTTATAATGGTATATATGTAGGTATATATGCAAACGAATGAACAAACAAAAATTAATTTCACTTTTTGGTTTTATTTACAATTCGACGACGACCAAATGACATTTGATGCAAAAACACATTTACGTAAGCTCTACGCAGGCTCTAAACGCAAATTTTCGCGTTTAACTTACGCAGCCCTAAAGCAACGTTCGAAAAATCTTTATAAATCACATTTTCATGCGTAAGGGCATTTTAGAGGGTGCGTAGAGATAAGCAGACTCTACTGTGAGTTTATAAATAAGGCTGTATAAGTTTATTTTTATTTGGTAGTTACGTTTTGATTTCATTTTTTGTTTCGTTAAATTTGTTATTAGAAAAATGCTGCTGCATTTTTTGTTATAAATGAAATTAATGCAATACGGATAATAGGGCCAATGAATATCACTACCTAGTTATGGTAGCCTTTTGTTGAGAATGTCTGGTAGAAACGTTCTGTCCAATTGATGTACTTAATTTTCCCATCATTAATGCACATAACCTGAACGAACAACCTTAACTGCGTAGGTAATTGTTCTGATCTCGACTATACAATGACTGGGAAATAACCTACCAACAAAAAAGTTTTTAAATGAACAATAATAACCTGTATAGATTATTGTTATCTCCTAACGAATGAAAGCATTGATTATGCATTCAAGTTCATTAACAAAAGCTACGTAGGTAAAGTGTAGATTCCAAAGGAAACAATCAAGTACAGGTAAAACGTATTAAAAAATGTTTAGGAAATATTTGCTAGAGTTCGCCTTGTGGTAGAAATTATACCATTAACAAATTGCAAATTGCGTGTCTTCAGAAAAAAAATCTATCGAATAGGGGAAGGTCGTGTACCTTGGTCCGATTGTACCTTGGTCCGAGTGCCAATTTTCAGAAAAGTACAAACCACGCAAGAACCGGTTCTTCTGTGAAATGTTACTCTTCTGCTCATTTCTCTTCTCAGTTTCTTTTTGAACTTATACAATCACGTCTTGTACCTTGGACCGTTTGAGGCTAGCATATAAAAGTTAAGTTTTCTATGGAATGGCAAGCAATGTCCCTTTGATAGTTTCGCATTATCATAGATAAGACTTCAGGTAATAACTAAAAAAAACAAAAAAATACTAATGAAAAAACGTTACATAAAATATCGGCACAAAACTAAAATCCGGACCAAGGTACATGACCTTCCCCTACCTATGTTGTGTTTATGGCAATGAAAGTGGATCTTAGTTATATTTGCCTCTTCCTTATACAAGCTATATTAGAGGAACGACTTTTATCCATAGTCCACTTTTTATGTTGGTGTTATGATTCTCGATTTGTAATATTTTGTTGTCAGTTGTATTTTTCGGCCGATTCCCGATTTCCCGTTGATTTGCCTACAAGCTATATTTAACGGAAGTGCATTGATTTGGTGCACTAGTATATTGGTACATAGAAACAGGTCCGTAGGGACCCTAGGCCTAGCTTCTCGCAACCATTCGTTTTTGTGTGAGTTTTCATTTTTGGAACGAATGGAAGGGTTTTACAATTTTATGCCGATTCCAAACGGCTAATTGAGAAGGTCTTTCATGACAGATATACTCTCGGATGTTTGTCAGATGTTCGCGAGAGGTGGCGCAGTGAAAAAACCCTGAGTTGGAATTTGGGTTTTTGCGGGATTCGAACCTGAACCCCTCGCTTAGTATAGTCCAACACACTAACCACTAAGCCACTGCTCCTCCCATACAAACCACTAAATCGATTGAGTCAAAATTTACACACAATCTTAGGTATTGGCCCAGGAGAATACCTGTGAAGATTGGTCAAAATTGGACAAAGGCGGTGTGACATGTCCCATACAAAAAATTAATTCAAAATATTGTCGCACCAAAATTTTAATAATTTATAGCCCAGTCCTAATTGTGCTTTAAATCTGAACATTTTTTTTTATCCTTTCGCTCCCTAAACACATTTTTAAGAAATTCTTCCATTTGACACTAAGTACTTTCTATTCACTTTCACTGATTTCACTCATTGATTTTGACATTTGAAATCAACCACAATTTTGTGTTGTTTTATTTTTTTTTTCTCTATCCTATAGGTATAAAACAAAGTTGCATCCGTAAGACCGCCCAAAACTCGAGAGCGAATCATCCGATTTGAGCTATCTTTTCATTGTTGTGTTGCAAGGTTCATACGGCGAGAAAATTGGAAAATCTTTAAAATGAATTTGCAAAATTGTACGGGAATTTTTTTTTTATTTTAATCGCAATAGTGAGATCGTATTTGTCAAAAAAAATTCTACATGAATCTAATTATTTATTAGATTTTCTTTACGGAAACAATTTTTTTTAGCACGGGAAAAGCCGGGCGGGAACAGCTAGTTTTGTATATACAGTCCACAACGGATATGAAAAACCTTCAAAATGCAAAAAAAAAAAATGTTTTATATTTTTTATTACTGTTCCACAATGTTTCTAATTTCTACATGGGCGTTTCCTAAAAGTGATGTTTTCTTATATGAGTGTTTATCTTACAGGTTACAGTGCCGCTCACTTGAATAGCACCCCAACATTGTCCATAATGAAAGGATGAAACTGAAAACAATTCGAATCTCAGAATATGGAACGGTTGAATATATTTTTATTTTGAATATCTATCTGTTTTTAACTCCCTCTCTCTCTATGAGCAAGTTCATGCATTGGAAATGTTCCGTTACTTATTTTTTGTTAAGTTGTTTCTAAATATTGGGAAAAACATAGTATTATTTTGATTCACTTGAATATAACCCCTTTTCCTCTATTATCAGTTTTCGTATGGAAGCCAATGCAGGTGGATATGCAAAAATATTCTCTAATATCTTTAGTCACTTTAAGATAATTTCAGTTTAATTTGTCGTGTTAAATCAGACAGAGGCCTAGAAAGCTAAAATCAAGGCTTACAGCGAGTGTAGCCTTTAAGGAACGACCCCGACTATGGCAAAAATATGAAAGGGCGAACAGTAAGTGCCGTTACCCCTGCTGGAAAAAGAGCAATTCTGCGCTCGCGTCAAATTCACACGACTCTGCAGCCAAGAAAAAAGTGAGGTCAAAGCAAGCGTGTCGACATTATTAAGCAGATTATTTCGAAGGCTAATCACTTGAAGCGTTAAATTGAAGAAAAAACAACCGCTTAGTTTCTGGCCGTGCTAACGTGACAGCGAGAAAGGACTGTTACCGTGTTGTTTTCTTCAAAGAAAAAAATCTAATTTCGAGGGTCCTGACGGTTTAAACTACAACTTCCATGATTTGCGGAAGGATGAACATCAATTGGATCGGTACACTCTACCGAGTACGTGGTGATATGGTTTGGGGAGCTGTAACTTACTATGGCACTCTAGAGTTTCAGTTCCTAACTCGACAAGGCTTTAGCTTCTATTACTGGACTGTTTGGTTCTTTGCCGTGGAAATTCCAGCAGGATAATGCACCCATTCACAACGCAAGAGTGGTAAAACAATTTTGTTAGTGTCAAAACATCTCGTTGTTGGATTGGTCACTCGCCAGACCTTAACTTTATCGAAAATGCTTGGGGATGGCTTGCTCGAAAGATGTATGAATCAGGGAAGCAATACTCCAATAAGGAGGAATTGATAACAGGAATTAAATGCAGATGGGCATGTATCAAGAAATAATATGAAATAATATAATATCTTAATAAATATTTTAAGTCATATCACTTAAGAAATTATAAAAAAAATAGAACTGGAAGTGGGAGGTACCTATACATTTTTCCTAAACTATTTTCTGGCAATTTCCGGCACAATAGACCTTTTTAGGTCGACGTGCCTCTTTATCGCCTTGGCGAGCCAGAAGTTTAAAAAAAAAATACGTGTTTATGTATAAAAGATATGGTAAGTTTTCGACCACGAAAGAAACTAGGCCCTTTATATCAAAAGCAAAATTATGACGAAAATACAGAAATACATAAATGTTGCCGATTCTTCCGAGCTCTATTCGAAAAGAATGTTGTTAAATTTTCATTACAGAACAACGCCGGTGTAGATTCTTTCTCTCTCTTCTCTTTTGCTATATTGACATCAAAGCTTAAAGTGATTTTTCGAACGAGATGAAGCTTTTAAACTCGTTGTTTTTGGATGTGATAGATTTGGAAATGGAAGTTTATCGTGTCGACGATAGTTGTCTCAAATATAACGTACTGACGAGTACTGATTCGGTTATTATTATTTTCCGCACGTAATTACAACAACAGTGCTCTTTGTGAAACTTCGAGACTTGATAGTTTAAAATCCAACTTTACTTTCCTTTGCTGAGATCGAAGATCAAAAACACGCCTATTGTATAGCCCAGGCCCAGTGGACGTCCAGTATTACGAATGATATAGTTTTTGATGTCATTCACTATAAATTGAGCGCGTTCGTTGTATCTACCGACTCTTTATATGTAGGTACTAATTTAAAAAAAAGGAGCCATTTGAAAAATATGTTAATTTAAAAGATCTTATCTGATGTTAAATTGAATAGATGATGGTCTTTCCAATTAAATACTAACAGGGTTTTGAATCCATCTTATATAAATACCTACGTTGCTTATATCGTTACATCGCAAATTCGCTATATCGGGTATTCGTTATAATGGGCGTCCACTGTATATATAGTAAAACATGAACTATATCTACTCTCTTTCTATGGCACACTGAATTTAGCTGCTCGTAACCCAAAATTGCACTTTCTTGAATCGAATCGCTTAATAGAGACCACTTCCTGTATTTGATAAATATTTTATATTTTCTTGTGACCGATTGGCCTTAAAACATTAGGTCTGTTCCCTTACGATAATGCATTCGAATACATCAGTCAAACTTCGTTCCCTTACGCAAAAGTTGGTTGGAAGTGAACGAAGTTTGACTAATGTATTCGAATGTATTCGAATGCATTATTGTAAGGGAACAGACCTATTGCAAAAATATTTTACAAATGTTAAAATACATTATTTGCCGCAAACAAGGCTTGAATGTACCTACATACATTCGAAATTATGAAATACTTGGGTGCGCACTTGAATTAGATTAATCTCACTGACCCTGACTCGAATGTTGATTTCATGGAGCACAGCAGATTATCAGCAGTTGTACAAATTTACCAGCAACTAAATAAAATTCAATGCCAGGTGAAAACTTTGAACCTACTTGAAAGAAGGAGCAACATTTAAAATCAAACTAGTTAGTTATACCTACCTAGCACGCCGACGCGACGCATAAAGTAGGTAGGTACCTACCTACCTATTGACTTGGATTTCCCAATATGCAATTTGTTTTTGCTTGTCACTTTTTTATTGTGTTTTTGTTAGCTTCTTTAATATGATATGTGCGCTATGTCTATGTTCTTATTTTGCGGAAACAAGATTTCGAAGCGACTGCGGGTATTCCCCATTTTTTTTTTGTAACTAATATAGGAACAAGCACGAGTGCAAGGGGGAACACCCAAGTCAAGTCATATACAAAGATATGTGTATAGTGACGTATGAAATATTCACTTCTAGAGATTTATAGCTTTTACGAACTTTACCCGCAATGTTTCGAAATATTTTGGAATAGGTAGATTTTTTTTCTTATGTATGTAAAAGAATTAACGTCAAAACATTAAACCAAACACAACAAAGTGGGGATACGATGTAAACAAACTAGTATTCAATATAATAAATTAAATAATTGTTTTCAACATTGGAGATTAGATGTAAGTTATCCGCTGGATAGCCAAACGTCTGCGAAATAATTTATGTAAGGTACATGTGCATGTGAAATGTGAATATTGCATTTGAATAGGTAGTACCTATTAAATGTGCACTTCGATTCACTGTGATTCGTAAATAAATTATTAACACAACCTTCTGCGCCAGATTTATAAATTTTTATCACAGAATGTTGCAAATTTTAGCTCTGTCAATCATATTAAACAGCATATCCAATTTTAATTCAATATATGTGTTGTTTTTTTGTAGCCTTCAAGAATAGTTCAGCTTTTTTAGTTTAAAAATAATCCAAAAAAAATATGAAGGTGCTAAAATTGTTACGTATTCCCCATGTTACACTTCCATAATGGCACAATATGTATATTATGATTCAAACTCTTTGGAACCCCCTTTCTTACTCATTATTTTATTTTGTCAACCATTTATTATGCGCGCAAGCCTGGTTTTCCAAATCCAAGGTCCAATGCCATTGCGGTCGCCTGATAGTAATTTGTATTTTACTTTGTTACCTACCTACTTCCATCGCACAATAATGCAAATTTAGCAATAATTATGTAAACAAAATGTATAAGTAGGTACTTGAAAAAGAGACTGTATTTGACAGTGTAAGATATGGTGAACAGGGGAACACCTATGCTATGATTGAATAAACACTAGTGGTGTAGGTGTTACTGATCTACTTTTTGTTTGCGCAAATTATTTCATTCAGGTATTTGTAAATGAAATTATTTGCAAGATAAAGGCGAGAGATAATAAATGTGAACAATTTTATAGACAAGAAATAAATTGCTGATGATTTCTACATGAATTTATTGCTAATAATAATTAAATTTCTCAGTATTTGATATTGTTTTTATTATTTTTCGTCAGAAATTTGGCAATGTAAATTTTGAAATTGTTGCCGGAAGGGTGTTTTTTTATATATAAATACTAGCAATATCAAATTCACATCGGCTTTTCACAATAAATGTGCGCCCATTCTATATACAGACGAGACATAGAACCTTTATCGCAATTCAAACTACATGGATATTAGAAAGAATCTATACTTTCTCATAATTCAATTATTGAAAAGCCGTCATTTCGTACAAAACCGCTGAGCATCAAAAACTGAAAAGTTGAATTTCATCATAACAATGAAGTTACCATAAATGTCATGTTTTTCTCAGAGTTAAAACATTGTTATAAATACACTATGAGGAACATCAACTAAATTGCCTTTTGCACGGCATAAAATAATTAATTATTAATTAATTAATTAATTAATTAAATATTAATTAATCTATAAGAGTAGGTATCCAAAATCTTCTTTGTACTACCTACTTGAGCTATAACAAACGAAGGTTAAAATCCGGCTGTCAACTTCCTGATGAGCTATTAAACTCTTTCTCATGATTTCAATTCTACTTATAGTTACAGGTATATTGAAACTATTTTTTAGGTTTTTCATATGAATTCGCTATAATAGAAGTAAAAATTAAAGCAACAATCTTCGGACAGTGAATAATTAAAAAATAAAATAAAAAAATACTTCAGAAATAATAACTTTGACAAAAATAAATCAAATAGAATTGGCAAGAGGTTTCTACATTATCTACATATTCAGTTCTTATCAGTATAATTCCATGTCCTAAGAATAGAATATTTCCAGTAAACATGGTCCATCCTTATCATATTGTGAAAAACAAAACATGTATAACAATAAAAGGTCATTCGGGAAATAGACTTGATTATTACACGTCAAAACTCAAAAGATATTTGTATTCATTCATACATTCCCGCTCAACTGAATAAGTTCAAAAAATGCGGTCTGTAACGTGTCTTCTCTCTCAGTTTCTATTGCATATTATATTTACCTTCATTGCATGCTTTGAACCTTCATTTGCTTACGAATTACATAGAAGGGAAAAATAACATATCGACGTTAACTGTTTTCTTTTTTAAATTGAAAGTAACTTCCTCTGTTTTTATGTAAAATGGCTCGTGGGTCGTGGGAAGCATTTGAACGACTTCGAGATAGGCCAAATAAAGGGGTATTTGGAATCCAGCCTAAAACGGAGTGATATTGTTTAAAAAAAAATTGGTCTAAGCCAAAATGTTGTTAGCAATCTCAATTTCATGCGTAATGAATTCCGTTCTGAAAGTAATATAAAAGGAGGTGTTCAATACCGATAGAAGACTTGTCATTAGAACTGCTTTAAATTCTCAACGTTCTGCCGCAAAAAACAGGGAAGAATGCGGCGTTAATGAAAGTCTAGCAACTGTAAAACGGATTATTTGGAGTGTCAAACATTTGAAGGGGCACCACCGAGCACCAACTAGTGTGTCGTTTGATGTTTCAATCAGCTGTGAGACACTAGTCGTGAAACTTCTGTGTAAACTTTTTTGGTTACAAATTTCGATCGCATTACGTAGCAAATAAAATTCAGAATGGAAAATGATCTTAAGTTGTGACATTTGTTCGGTCAGCTGTTCTGCTGAATGTTGCAAAATGTGTGTTTGTTTCAACCCTGCCAATAGAAGTCGTGAAAACGTGAAATTTCTTGAAATTTGTTAGGTATTAAGGACGCTTAAGGTGGCAAATTTCGCAGGGAATGAATTTTCTGGGTATGAGTTGCACCCGACCCCGTCGGGGGTTGAGTTGCGATGACACCATAAATACTTATAAAAGGTATGTTCGATTTTCGACCACAGGCGATACTAGTTATTATTAATACTTAGGTATATTAACAAGAAACAAAGCTGTGCATTCTTTTTTTGAATTTTAACTTGACCGAGCCAAAATCGGCTTTTTTGGTATGTTTTGAAAAGAATAAATAATAAATATTTATACGTGTGATAGACACCGGCCTTAGCGTTCCATTAATAATTAATAATTACTAATTTTATGCAAAAATAAAATATTTCCTGAAAATATTTAAATTGTTTGAAGAGATATTGCCATATTGTTTTTTAGAATTGTTCAGTGGAGCGGGAGTATATAAAGCAAAAGTACAACTTACTTACTTAACCCGCGCACCCAACCTATGCATTATCTTTCCCTGATAATTTACTAGCACACCACCAATCCGAGAAACATTGTTTGAGTAAAACTTTTAATTTAATTTTATTACTTATTATAAGAGCTGTGACAGTTATCAACCAATCAGTGACTCAAGTTAGGTATGTTCAGTAAAAAAATATTCAATAATTGGACTATCCGCTATCCCACAAGAATGAAAAAGCGCGACAATATAGTTCAAATTGCCTTACCAAAACCGAGGACAGATAGCGTAGCCTGAGCTGGATAGACCGTCCTATTTCTCTCCTTTTATGGACTGGTAAGCTTAGGTATAGATACAAATTTTGCCGAACTACCATGTTCGCTTCTTATTGGAAAAAAAACTCATCGAAAAAAATTTTTCAATGTACCTACAAAAGCTCGGATGCACGGATCAAGTTTATGCAATGCATAACATCCGCAAAGAATCTAAATACATAATTTCAATCTTAATTACATATAGGGCAACGGGATAACCATGGATGTTGACAAACGACATTTTATGTACAACCTTGAGCCTTGGGCATGAGCATGTATCCCAGACACACCAAAACCAACAAAAACAACTTTTCGCAGAAGCCGTAGAGAATCCTTTTCAATAACTGAAATAATAACATCTTCTGCTCTCGTTGATACAATGAAACAACATTGTTAAAGGGCACATTTCCATAATTTACAGATGGTTGTCAAATTGTTCAAATGCTAATTTGTATGGCATTAAAAAAGTGGTAAGAAGCATTATATTGCTGTGACAGTTATCAAACAATAAGAGTAGCACTGACTCAACGTAAGTCTGAGTAATGTTTGGATTGCCAATTACCAATTAGTTTGTATAGGTATATGTACATATGAATACCTATACCAGCGTCGGTCGCCGGAGTCGTTCAAATTATCGTATCAATAGTATATTGTATATACCATCAATACTTTTTCTGTGATAAAATCCAATTTTGATGTTTAGCTGCAGCCAATTGCATTTATTTGCAGCTTAGGTATGTAGAGTTCTTAGTGCCCAAAACAAATGTGCAGAATTCACTGCGCAGCAAGATTAGAATACATAATGTTTCTATGGATATAGGAACACGTAAAAACTGCACTGACTAGAGCACTGCAACATGTTTCTATTTCTAAATTTTGCTGCAATATTCAAGCGTACCATGAACAAAATTGAAATTTTCAAGTACTTAGCATCATCGCCTTTTTAGATTTGCTGATCGACTTCGTTTCTGTTTTGGTTGTAAACATAACATCAGCTGCTTAGTCTTCGAATGACTGTAGCCCTATTAGCCGATGCAATTCATGTCGAACAATTTTCTGCACATCTGTTTTAATTGCAGCATTGTACTCTGCGCTGCGTTGCGTTGAGAATTTCTGCACATGTGTTTTGGGCATAAACTCATTGGACCTTACTAATAATCATTTTTAACCTTCACACTATTTCCTACGTCACAATATGCAGATTTGTATGAAAAATTTCGCCCTCGAAATTTCGAGCTCGAAAAATTTAGCCTGGACACTAAAAATGATTATTAGTACCTATCGCGGATTGAAAAAAAAAAGACTGTTAACTGGAGTTATCAAACCATACGCAAAACTCACCAAAACTTGACTGTGCATGATAACTTCGTTAGGATAAGAAAAAGTAACGTACTCATTTAACGTATATTATACTCCACGACTAGGACAACTAGGCCATTTTAGATAAACCTCATTTTTTCATTGTGAAAGCAATTACTGACATTAAAGTATTAAAGTATTTTTTGTAGTTTCATCAACAAATATGTATGCGATATGTAAATTTCCTGTGTGTAAATATGCAGCACATAACGAAGTAATAAAGTTTTTCCACCTGTCATTATTCCTTACAAAGTATGTTGTCATACAGGGTGATGGCATGTAAGTTCAGCGCCCTCCAGTAGTCAGCCTCTGGGATACAAAGTTCAGCTCTCATATACTTAATAAGCTTGGTATTTTCCAATCTATAGACTTTAAAGTTTAACCATTCAAAAGAACCAACTACTTGATTAAATAGTCGAAGAATTCTCGATTTCTGGACCTGATCAAATTCGACCAAGTGATTTTTCAAAACGAAATAAGAAATAGTAAATTCAAAGAAGCTCTTATTAATTTCTTCACAGTACATTGGGCAATGGATGATGTTTCCCGTTTATTGGAAATAAACTGATCCATTTAAGCTTTAAAGATTGTTATTCATATACATCTAGTAACGGCATAGTTGAGTCAAGTATCGTGGAAGATTTGTGCTGTAAATCGCAGGAAGAAGCAGACAGTAGAATCCTTTTGTAAGTATAGTATTAGTGATCAGTCTAATATTGTTATTAGTGGTTCAGATACTGACATTTTAATAATAATGGTAACTTGAAAAATCTTTTCTCTCACATCTGGATGCTAACCGGGACAGGTAACCATGAAAGGTTCATTGATATCACTAATATATACAAAGAACTTGGTCCACTACTAGCTAAAAGCTTAATTGGTTTCCACGTTTTCGCTGGTTGTGACTTCAATCCAGCATTTTTTAATCGGGAAAAAAAGACCTTTCACGTTATTGAAAAATAACGTTGAATTGCAAAAAGCATTCGCTGCTTTCGGTGACGTTAGCCTAACTGATGATGATTTACTTGATCTATTTGACATTATTCAGAAGTACACTTGCATTATGTACAATGCGAAAAAATCAGTAGATGTTAATGATGGGAGGTTCCAGCTGTTCATCCTGCAGGGTGACAGACGTCAATGAAAATTTTAATAAAAAAGTTCGAAACTTTGATGCGAGCTCGATCCCTCCTTGTAAGTCTGAATTATATCAGCAGTTTTTGAGGACACATTATATTTCCAGCATTTGGAAAAAAGCTTCTGCGAAAGAACCCGCTCCACTTTAGCCCCTGGAATATGGCTGGTCGGAATCAGATAACTCATTTGTATTTAAGTGTTTCGAAGGAGACCAGCTTCCTTGATTAGTCAGCGAACTAATTGAAAATTCCGAGGGTAATAATAGCATAGAAAATGATATTTTAGCTATATTAAGCTCAATTAATAAATTTCAAATTACATTTTTACAGAATCGGATCCGGTGGATGATGAAAACTTTCCACACGCTGAAGACGATTCTGAAGATGACGATTAATTGTAAAATCAATTAATAAATGAAATAAATATAACAATTTGTTACTTACTACATTTCCATAATAGGTATACTTTCACATTTGCTGTAGCCTTACAATGGACCTATTTTATAGTAGAAGATGTGTTTGTTTATTTGTATAATTATAAGTTTTTTTTTTACAATTTCGATAGTATATAGGCATTATAACTATGCACGTAATGTATGTACACACGGGCTGCAGTTAAGCTTTTGCTGTCAGCCGGATATTTGCAACCGGAAAAAATGGCAGCCATGTTTAATATATGCCTAAAATAGTTTAATAAATAACATATATGAATTTCCGAAATCGTAAAATACCTACATACTTTAAAAAAAATATTTTTTTCAAATTTTGAAAAAATGGCTGCCGTTACGTTACAACCTCTGAAATTGGCAGCCATTGTCATTTTTCAGTTCTAGTAGACAGTAGAGGTATATTATGATATACTAAAATACTTTAAAAATTTACCTAATTTTGATACCTGTCCCACCTGAGGGACCCTAAGGCCCATTTTATTCACTCGAAGTTGAACACAACTTGGGAAGTTTCCCATATAAAAATCCCCAAGTTGTGTTCAACTTCGAGTGAATAAAATGAGCCTAAACCTACCGTGACCGGACCTAGCTAGTACCCATAGCTTGTTTAGTGGGTAAAGCAGTTTCGCTTGACAAAATTTCAGTCACCGTAAAATATGTGTTGTCAGGTTTAAGCTGGCTCTTAGACTAATTTCTACTACAATGAAAAACCAAATTAAAACGGCCATTTCTTGGACTAACAATAGAATTTTTCTGTGTTTTCCAACTCCGTATTTTTCTTTCGGTCAATATGTTGCTCATTCTGATGATGTGTTGGTTTCATGGGAAGCCACGACCCACGAGTCACGACGTACATGTGAACTATAGTCATGTCCCACCACCACGCAACCAAGGTTATGTGCATGAGATAATAACATCGTTGCGATTGTAAGAACCTGTTTAAACACTTTTTGACCGGTAAAAGTTGATTTCAGATCACAACTTCTAGGTGTTGTAAGGTATCTTTTCCTATGAATTTAGGATTACAATACATATGATCGGTGTACTTATTGTTTTGTTTATTGAAAATCTTAGACTCTTACATTATAAAAAAAATGTGAACGAGAAAAAAAGAAGAAGAGAGAAATAGCTCTCCAACAACACATCATAATATGATGTATGATGATGTGATGTGCAAAGTGGGTAAAAAACGGAAAAAAAAGAAAAAACGGGAGAAAAAAATTAAAAATTTTTTTGCTCGTCTGATTCTTGAAAAGCAAATGATTCAGATCCTGTTTTCATTTTTCTTCATGCAGCAATATAAACGAAAAAGATTGAAAATGTTGTGGGAATACCGACTTCAAATGCGTCATCCCGTGCAGGTCAGTGACCTATGGTTATTATGCCAATAGGGTATTTCCCTACCGCGTCATTGGCAAATGAGAAGAAGAAAATAACGCGAAAATATATTGCGAGGTACCTAGTTTGAGGATGGCGCCATGTGTATATCTTTATGTGAACAAAATACTTCCATGAACATATGTATAAAATTAGTAAAACAATTTTTTTTAAGTTTCCTCTAAGAAAGTTTCCTAAAATAAAGTTGTTTTTTGTCAATTTTTTCAAGACTTTCTGCGAAGACACGATACCATTTTGATATTGAATAGGTATGTTTTTCGTTTTCCAATTTCTGACAGAGCCCTCGAGCTATTAGTTTTCCAATATTCTGAAAATAGGTTTGTAACATAGTCATCTGACAAATTACTAAAAAGACGTAAAAAAAAATTGAAAGAAATTTTCAGCTTTCAAGACGGAAAGAGTTACTAAACCCTAGTCAGGTTTACGAAATTTTCGAATGAAGAAAATAATTACCATTTCTATCAAAAGATCAAATCTAGAAGCGCTCTTTCTATGTTTCATTGAAGGAAAAAGTGCACTTATTGGTCAATTCTTAACACGACAAAAGTGTCCGGGATATTTTTAAAGAATTATTGCCCTCACCAACACACAATAGTGAAATGTCAGATTGAAATGTTTGTTGTGTTGTTGAAACAAAATTTTGCGCTATGTAATCCGAAAACATGCAAATAAGCGTGCAAATTTTCGCTTTAATTGAAATAAATTGATTTGGTTTATTAAAACATTAATATTTGTTTTTGAAAACAGCAGAAAAGTAGCAACAGAAAACCAAATCTCACATACGGTATCTACCACTATTGCAAAAAAGCTCCAACGAATTTCATTGAAAAGAGCAATTCTGAGTTTCGTGTCGATTCTCTCAGATTTTCAATGAAATACGCCATAAGTAAGCATAGTGATAGCTTTTTCAAAGAAACAAAACTTAGTTTAAAGAAAGTGTAAAGTCAAATCCAGTTAAATATTGAAATAAGAAGCTAATACCAAAACTGGACATGCCTTTAGTAAGTTTGTACATATAATACCAATGCACTTGGCCGCTTCTATTAAACCAAAAAAACCTTGCATAAATGGTTGCAAAAAGCTTACCCGAGTCCTTTCGGAGCCAACAATATTATTTGTTTTTTGACTGGAAATTAAACCATGCAATATTATATTCGTATATTGAGCGCCAAAACTAGTTTTAAATGCAGTTTTGTACATCTTTATAAACCATAATTTGGAGGTACATAATGTGAAATCTTTCGAAAAAGAAAATATTTCTTTAATAAAAAGGCTTATTAAGAACCAAACTAAACTTTGACATTTGTAGCACAATAATTATTGATCTTGTAAATGCTGATTACGTGGTTCAAATGTACCTTCAAAATGTATGGCTTACAGATAGGTAAATCCACAACTAAACAACAATAACCTGTTAGACAGGGATATTTACTCACCTATTTATATCACAGTTCTTGTTTATATTTTTGCCAACTGTAACAATGGCTTTTACCGATAAAAACAATTGGCTAATGATGGGAAATGTTTTTTTTGCTTACTTTTTCTTAAAATTTCAGCTATTGAAAAACAAGTTTTCCACGACTCAACTGGACTCCACAATGGGTATGGAAACTTTTACTTTTCTTTTTGTATTTTTCTTTTTATAATTTTTTCGCTTATTATATTCGCACTTTCAAAACTTGTTGAAGTAGTTTTGGTGTAGTGGTGTCTTAGGTAATGATCACTTTTGATGTCACCTGTCAAACTACAATGTTAGTGCTTCACTTCACGAGGTGTTTAGACTAAGCTGAGCTTGTCAAAATAATCATCCTAATTGGTGTGGTACAAAAGAGTGCAATGGAAAATATAGCTGTTTTGCGAACTTGTAACGTACTTTGAACCGCTGCCGCACGATTCTCGATTTATACTAAAACTTGAAGTAAACGTTGAGTAGCAACTTGGGCTTGGGCTTCGTCGAAATATGTAGCTCTCATGTTGGTTGGTGTTCATTTGATGATTTAACGATTTCAAGAGGGGATAAAAATATTGGTATGTGATTGTGAATATGACGATGTGCTGTTGTTTAAATGAGAATGAAGTGCGGGAGATAATCGTGTTTTGCAAATGGGTGACTAATTCCAAAGAGGGGAAGTCATACACTTGGGACTTCAAGGCACGTAAATAGCATATTTTAGTTTTACTTTTTTTTTTGCAAATGTAAATTTTATTAAAATTTGCTAAGAAACTGTGCAAATGGGACTGAGAAAATTGAAAATAATGGGAGAGAAGTCCATTTTAAATCTTTTAATTTTTTCGTAATTTTCTACTCGCCGAATTTCAACTTACTGAAAACTTTAAAATTAAAACTGACAACTAAGTAACAGCTAAAAAGTTTGACAAGTAAAAGAATTTAACTTCGTCTTCAACGATGTCGGAGGAAGAAGTTTTAATTGAATATTCTCCTAGAATAATCAGCGCATTCAAAATGATAAGTTTAATAGGTTTACTAAAAAATGCAATTTCAACTTACTTTGTAGGTGCTGCATTTAAAGAGAACCTTGTGAAATGTCAAAATGACATTTCTTCAACTTTTCGTAAGAAAACCGTTCAGGTAGGTACTTCTCTTGAGAGATTTCTCTCTCGGTTTTTTGAGATTTCACATTTTTAATTTTTCTATTCTAAAAGTACACGAACGAACATATTAATCTAGTCTGAATACACCTAAGAACAACACCAATGGGTCTTAAAAGATAGTTCTTTTGTGGCTAGAATTTATTAACATGTAGCTGGGTAGGTATGGTGGAGGCCTTGCAACCTCCATACATTTACATCATATGTCACTCATTGCTTAAACCACAGGAAAAGATTCATGCAGTATAAAATATGAGTGACCCATCACTGAAGGGTGGAAACATGGCTCAAGTTAAAAAATTTTAACAACTGATAGACTTCAAGTTGACTCATGTCTTTTTCTAATTGTGCGAGTTTTTCCTCTGTTGTTATATCTTATGTACTACATTTCATCAATAGGTCTTTTCCAAGGCTTATCAACGAAACCGAACTAATTGTAAAAAGAAGCACGTGTTCTGAGATTTCACTGGGCTCATTGATGAGTCTAAAGGACCCTCTTCAGATAAACCTAGTCTTCCTTCAGTCTACAATGCTCCGTTAAGAAGCCCGTTAGAATACGGAGGCTATTTTTGTTGCCGATACAAGCTTGGAATCTTTAACGGTTGTATTGCCCCGGAACTTGCTCTGTTTTCTTTTCCTAGTTTCCTAAATATTTCTTTGAGGGTGTAATCCCCTATTCCGCAGATTGGTTCAGGACCTATGACAGTTTCTGATGCACCCTTTCTTTGATAGGGAGTCGGATATATCATTATCTTCCCTCCTATTCATACGTGGCCAGGCACCCAGCAGAATGTTATTTTGTTTCTCCTATCCAGCTTATTTAATTTTTACGGACAATCCCACACAAGTTTGGCCTTAAATGATGTAGGAATTAAGTGCCATAAAAGCATGGCTGCCGAGATTATAAATAGCTACTCGTATAGGTATCACAGTTGATTATGTCGAGGTTGATTTGGACGCATCTGTCTATGACATAGATTTCAGCTTGGATGATGCTGGTACTTTTGTCCATTGATTCAGAATATTTGGTTCTAGGTCCAAATACTCCTGCTTCAGTTCCCTCATCATTTCTCGACACACCTTCTCATCTGTTGTGTGAGTACTCAGTCTGTGAATTGTTTATTCATTACTCCAGTTCTTCTTGTTGCTGAACTTGGTAATAAAGTTATTTTTGAAATCAAATCTTTTGATGATATCGTGTCTAGGAAAGGTCAGTAATGCGGTTGTTAGGGTGATACTTTTTCCATTTGTTGCGTTTCAGCAGCTATCAAAATATTACGTAAGGCTTGCCATTTCATCATGCACCATTAGGCTTGTCGAAAACCCGATTTTAGGCTCGGTGTGAAAAGGTTGTATAAGCCATCACATATAATGGCATACATGAATAGCTTCAAAATAAAGATAGAGACCATTTTTATATCTCACACCTTTGTTGTTATTTAAATTCTGTTCCCTATCGTTCTTATCTGGTCACACTGTACTCCAACCCGAAGCAGCGTCTTTCTGTAATATTTTCCTAATCTCCTTGATAGGACATAGAGATAAGCACTTCGAGTAACAGGGTGTCCTATACAGGTATTGAACATAAGACTTCTGCCGTACAGTATTTAACCTTTGTCTATTTTGAATAGGTGCTTTCAAGGTAGATATACACAGAAACGTAATTCTCGGGGAGAATTACATCGTTTAAGGATCGCCTTTTCCAAAAGAAATATTAAAGAAAAGGATTCCGCTTTCAACAACTTTTAGCCGTGCTCTTATTATTCGGTCAGTACCTAAATTTCGTGACCATATTTTTGAGTTGAAGAATGTACACCAAGGACGGGTCCTCCCGATAATAGACTCAAAATTGATCAAGTTTGTTCCAGAGTTCAGAAAAATCTAACTTGCTCCTTCCGAATTTATGTCACACATAGTGGGGAATAAGTTTACTTCTTTAACGTTAGGTTTTTCTTTTTAATTAGAACTGAGGAGCTCTTCATTGTACTCCTTTACAAAATTATTAAATCTCACTGTGGCGTATACGCAATTTGTAAGTGTGTCTTAAATTTTAATAGGTAATGGTATTTTTCAATTTTTATATTTTTTTAGCACTTCAATCCTTGACATTAGTAACTCTATTTAAATGGCTGTACTAGTTATGAGGTTGGATGATTAGATTTTTTAGATTAGTTTTTTTTATTATTTCATAAATTCCTATATATATATAAATTCAGTAAAAACAATATTTACAATTCAATTAAAATATGAAATTCATTTGACAATCTGTATTTTTTACTATTGTAAAAAAATAGTGATGAATGCCATTACAATTTACAATTTAGGCATTTAAAAAAGTTATGCGTGGGTGGGGTGACCCTTAAAATCAAAAAATTACGTTACTTTATAATATAAGTATAAATAGTCTTAAAACAAAACAATTTTCCTTTGAATGCATCAAGATCAATTAACAATTAAGACTCAAATTATTATTCTTAAGTTACATCAGATGGTCATAAAGAGCAGACTCTATGCCAGCGAAATTAAAATAGAAAAGCCATATTTTTACGAGTTTGAGAAACTTTTTAGGTATAGATACCGACCTGAACGATCGAGGAAGTTTATTGAATAGACGAATAGACGATATATAATAAAAATTACGATAAGCCGTGCTATGGAATTGAGGAACGGATAAAGAGTACGAAGAGTTTCCACGTAAACTATAGTTAGAGATCAGTCGGAAGTTGCGATTTCCAGACTTCATAAAGAAGGTCTTCAAAACTTTAAAACAATACAAATGACGCACAGGGAGAATTTTTGAGTCACAGAACAAAGGATAAGTAGGATGCCTTCTAGGTTTTCGGCATAGCTTCCGTAGAGTATATTTCTGTATTATCAAGAGCGGCTGTACTTTATTTTTATAAGCGCCTCCCCAGCAAGTAATTCCATATTGTAGTTTTGAATGAACGATATCATAGTAAATAGTTTTTAGCAAAGTAGTCAAACAAATATTGCTTAAATAGAAAAAATGCCTTAGCGTGGAACGAAAATATTTCCTCAAAGCTTCTACATGATTCGAGAAGCTCATTCTTGAATCAATAGTTATACCCACGTATTTGAACTCCTTAACTTTCTCGACGGGGAAACATTTATAACTGCAGCATAGGCTACTATCAAAATTAGGACAAGACGAACTAGGTCGACAGTTGCAGCAATCAAGTTTAAATCTATTGCAATCAGATGCGTGAAAGTAAACATTCACATTAAAATCAAGTAGAGAGGACAAACTAAAAATCATAATCTTAGTCTTGGAGCTGATAACCAAGTTATGTTTTGAAAGCCAAATTCTTAAAAGGCTAAGGTCCCAATTTATGTCGGAAACCAGATCAAGGCGACTATAGCCGAACCATATGCGAAACCTACATCATCTGCAAAAGCAGTTGGAACACCTTTAAAATCAAGTATAAAAAGAGAGTTGTCAGTTCGTGATATCACTCACACATTTATAGAATCCGCCTATACGTGAGCCCTTTCCGACACCGCCATTGTGGAAAAAACCGCACAAAATCAAGGCACAGATTTCAGATTTTACGCTGCTTATGGAACATGCAAACGAAATTGATCTTCTTTTGTATATAATTTAGTCCGTTATTTGACAGGAAACTTTGCGCATTTGTCTTGAAAGCAAACTTCTTAAAATGACGTAGAACAGCTGTGCAAATTATATTGGTATTGTGGCAGTAGGTATGTGTAAATCTGAAAAATATAGAGATCTGTAAAAAGTGATCCGTATCAAAAAAGAAGATAGATTTTTCTGCCCTATGGAACAGGAAATGTGATTTACTGAGATGTAAAAAAAGAAAGACTACTGTCAGACTTACTTAAACTTGAAGGACCCCAATTGCTTGGGACAATTCTACACTTTTTTTTCGCATAAGTACAACTTATTTTATATTACATTAATTTGACATTTATTTTTGTTCTGTGTCTTTTTTTTTTATTAAATGGAATATTAAGAAGTGGACTACATTACATATTTATATTGATGTTGTAATGTTATCATATTATGTTTTTATACTCATTCATAAAATTCTTTAATTTTAATTATAATTGATTTTAATTACAAAATGCAATTTCTGGCGGTTTTCAAATGGCACTTTTCTTGTGTAGGCTAGTTTCCGCTGTTGCAGACGTTTCCTGTCCATTTGGAATAAAATGTTCTTTCCGAAAAAGCAGCGTACTACTTGGCTTTAGTATAAAATAAACATTTAAGAATCAATTACAATAGTTTGCCACAAGAACCAATTCAATTCGGAAATGTGAAATCTCAGATCTTAATCAAATGCTAATTCGAAAACCCTTTTATAGCGTAGACCAGCGTTGCCCCCCTACTACAATTGTAGCGTTTTCACTACATTTTTCGCCCTCAAAAAGTCACTACGAAAATTCGTAAAATATTCACAAACACTACAATTTCTAAATTTCAGAAAAGAAAAATTAAAACTTATATCGAATATTGGGGCGCAAGAAGCACTGATTTTCATGCAAACGCAGAACCTATTCCCTCACCAATGTCAAATTCAACTTCCAGGTTCCATAATTATTATGCTATATTCCTTTTCTATCTATCTACAGAAAAGAGATATATAGTTGGATAGTGCAAACAAACAGTAGCAGTGTGGTCTGTGGGGGTGTATAATTGTGTTTTGTGTATCATTTTAAATTAGGTACAGCACCCGGGCAAGAGTTTTTTTCTGTAGTTTGTAAATAAAGAATTGCTTCCACGAGTGTTTTTCCGTATTTTCAAGTAATTTATATTAACCGTGTTTTATTGGACATCTCAGCAAAGTAAAGTAAAGTAGAATCTTCAATGCAACTACAACAACTGTCTACGGCCACAGTTGTTGTAACTCGTGTAGTTTTGCAGATGAATATAGTGTACTTTACCACACTACACTTTTACTACTACACTACACTTTTCCACCACGTAAAGGTTGCATTCACCAAACCCGAATATTTGTCCCAGAACCGGGCCCTTGGACACGATTTCACGAGAAATCTCCCCAAATTGATGTGGTATTCGATTGGGCGCTCTCAGAGCACTTTTTTTTGCTCTCAGGGCAATTTTTATGTTCGTTTGGTACAGGAAAAAGCAATCTTTTTCAGATTTTAGAGCACTTTTGCGAATCTAGATATTTTCTCAGATTTACCAATACAAGTGCGTTTGAGTTTGACAACTGATGGAGTTTGTTTACATTTTTAGTGAATTTTTTCTCCAGCAAAGAAAGGCATGCATCGGGTGAATCTATTTTTGTGAATTATTTAAGTATAAATATTTAGAAATCAATCGGGACGGATATTTCTAATGTTTTAATACAAAATTTAACTAGTGAATGGAAATCGCTTAGAAAAGTGTCGAAGACTACACATATTCAAATCGCACGAATATCAACACAAAAAAGAGCAAGAGCAAGTTTTATGTTCGATTAGCCACACGAAATCTGGAATCTGAGAGCAAATCTGAAGAAGCCCAAACGAATACCACATGAGATTAAAGCAAAACAGAGAAAAAACAACTTGATCAATGCCATAATGTCAGACTGACTCGGAGGAGGTTGTTGACATACGTTGCCACACCTTTCGCTGATTGGAGTTTGTTTTTAAGTCCTATATACCCAAAAACAAACAAAAATGGACCATATTCAGAATTTTATATTTCTGTCGGTTTAGCGGTTGGGATCTTTATTTTTGCATAGATCGAAGTGGAACAAACCGGGGCCTCCAATAAAAATAAAAAATAAAAAAAGAATAAAAAACTCCGGATTAACGTAAGTTTTCAAAAATTCACCAGGAAAATGGTATCCCTGGCGAATTTCCCACGCTACATTTTCAACCAGTTGGGGGCAACACTGGCGTAGTCCCATACAGCAACAGCCGCTGTATGTAAATTCAATTCTCAAATAGGTAATTGTTATAAGCACATCCAACTTCACAAAGTAAAAAATTTTTTTGCGAGTTTCGTGTGAAAGGCGTATCGCTGTTGAAATTTTCCTAAGAAATGCAGTAAACTTAACTATTTTCATTTAAAAATATCTCGTTATGGCTACCCAGAAGCCTGGTGAGTGGGCAAACTCATTACTTGCTCGATTTGAAGACCAGGTAAGCTAAAATCATAAATTGAGAAAATCCACCCAAGTGAAAAACGCAAAATAGCTGTCAAATTTTGTTCCCTATCGATCAAAAAAAGGACCGAATCGTGCAAGCGAGTATGCATATCGCGAGTGAGATGGCAGGAATTTGTTTTGATTTTGTTATGAATGAAAACTTACGTTTTGTTTACATTCGACCGGCACTGACGTAGTAGAGTTTTTACGTTCTTATTTTTTTTGTATTAATATAGGTTAACCATGAATGGGCGTACACAATTTGTGTATTTTGAATGAATTACGTGATTTGCTTTGATTCTAGCTTCCCAACAAAATCGGAGTATATGGCACTCAGGCTAGATTGAGTCAGGATCAATTGATCAACTGTTTAATCCAAATCTCGCGCTATCGGTTTTCTTTGGTCATCTCTGGACTAACCAAGATGTTGCAGCGGGTCAATGAAACAGCTGTAAGTGGAATATAGATTTGAAACACTTTATTTTTCCATTAATTTATTTTCCTTTCAGATTGCACAATTTCGTATGCACGAAACGGAACGATTCTACTATGATTCCTTGATTATTATTTTGACAACTTTGGAAAGGTGTTTAACAAATCAGTCAAAGGACACTGCTCGATTTGAGGAAGCAATGAATGTAAAGCTACTGCTGCGTGAAATTTCTCAATTTATTGATGTGCAAAGTGAAACCAATCCAAACGCAGCTCAGCTAAAGGCGCTGGCTTCTAAAGTCTTGTTTGCTCTTTCCCAAAATCATTTTTCGGCAGTATTTAATCGAATATCGGCAAGAATACAAGAACTGACGGCATGCTCGGAAGAAAATCCCGATTACAGTGATATTGAATTGATACAACATATTGATATGGATGTGACAAAACTTACAAAATTGTTACAAGGTATGTAAATGGCATATAAAAATGTGTATAGTATGCTAGTCTCATATGAATCGTGAAAGAAATGACCTAAGTCTGTTTTTTTTTCACAAAACTATCCTATTTCAAAAAAAAGTACATAAACATTTATTATGAGAGTGGCAGGAAGGACTGCCAGGAGCCACGGCTGCGAGCCCTATAGTGAAGCAATAAGCGAAGCCAACCTGTTAGCTATTTTTCAAATTTAGCATAAGTAAGTGATGACTACAACAATATGGATGGTGACTAGAAGTTTAACTTCAGTTATAGTAGTCGTTCGCGAAATTTGAACGGTAAACCTTACGGTGCAATACTGGATATAGATTACTAACAACGGTTTACCACAATGATGATTTCCCACCTCCGGAGCGGAGAGTAACCTTAAGAAGAAGAACCACAATTGGTTCTGCATGGTACAGAGCAGGTCTCTCTGAACTATATTTTGCATAAGTCTTTTTTACTTTGCTTTACTACAACACCCTACCGTCTTATACCTCAATGCAAACGAATCAGGATGTTCGTGCCTCTGCATTATACACCAGGACAAGAATAATGTTGGTTTTATATATAGGACCCCTCATATTGACAGGGCTTTCTCCACAATTCAATAGAAAGTGCAACAATTCTGTGAAATCCTGTGCCAACTTCAAAAAAAAACTTTTTTATCGCCTCCTTACTTATATACAATCAAATAGCTTCCAGACTCTCATCAACCATCATAAGTACATATAAAAAATTTTCTTATTTTTTTAGAAACAATAACAAAATTTCGCTCTAAAAAAGCGCCACCATTGATTCTCCTTAACTCACTCGAAAAAGCGATTTGGAATTGGATAGAATATCACCCACTCGAGTTCCAGGATTTACAGAGCGGTGTCAACAGAGACATTTCAATGTAAGCATAGATAGTAATTATGATTCGGACTATTTTTGAAAACCATTCAATTATTTGCAGGTGTTGGGAACCGCTTCTCGATTTTGTGGAAGCCTATAAAGCCGAAAACAAGAAGAGCAAAACTATAGTGTGGTCATTCCAAATGCTGTTACTCATCCTTAATCCTGTATAATAATAGATTTCATAGAAGCCATTGCCGCTAATACTTTTTTTTTTTTTCTGTTCGTAGACATCACTAGAAGCGACCGTCAATGAACTTCAGCAAATGGATAAGGATAAGGAAAAGGACAGGGACAGAGATCGATTGCAAAGTAAAATTCCAACTTCTCGCGATAAGGATTTCTCTGCCAAACAGTTTATAGAGAGTGTAAAACGTGGTCTAGGTCCACATTCGCCATCCAAGCAGGTTACCGAATCAGCTGCAATAGCTTGTGTGAAGCTTTGCAAGGCATCTACATATATCAATATAAATGACTCGAACAATGTCATCTTTAAATTGGTTCAGTACATTATGAACGATTTAAAATCCTTACTATTCAACCCTGTCAAGCCATTCTCTCGAGGACAAGGATACAATTTCGCTGATATTGAGCTTATGATTGATTGCTGGGTCTCATGTTTTCGTATAAACCCGCACAATATCGAAGCACTAAAAGTTTGCTTAAATCTATCTTCACCACCGGCTTATCATTTTGTGATTGTTTGTGCCTTACTAAGGTAGATTTGATTTACTATTGCATCTTTCAGTTATTAACAGTTTTTTTGGTTTTGCCCGCAGGCTAGCCCACATCTATGTAGACTTTCGTATGCCTAATAAAAACCCCTTTAGAATAGTTAATCAACCTCGACTACCCTGGTGGCCACAAACCGATGTGGTTCATTATCGCTCTGCGGAACTAAGAGCCTTATTTACAGACACGCTTAATAAAGCCACACAGGGGTATATAGCGCATACGCCATTACGCATGATTACATCACTGACGCTTAAGTCGAAGGACACACAAAAAGGCCTAACACGAGCTGAGGAAGGTCCAGCACATAAAATGTTGCTCTTACTTCTTGTGCGCCTGATTCATGCTGATCCCACCCTACTTTTAAATGTAAGAAAAAAACAAAAGATTGTCCCAGTAAGCATATAATTTATTTTCACACCTTTTTCAGACACAAGGAAAAGTCGCTCACGAAGTGCAGAGCTCTACGCTGGAACTTATTAATGGGCTTGTCAGCCTTGTTCACCAACCAACAATGCCTGATGTAGCCCAAGAAGCCATGGAGGCTTTATTAGCACTTCATTCACCTGAAAAAATTGAAGTCTGGAATCCAGAGGCACCAATCAACACCTTCTGGGATGTCAGTTCTCAAGTTCTCTTCTCGATCTCGCAAAAGTTAATTCAACACCAAATTGCCAACTACACAGATGTCTTAAAATGGTTACGTGAGATTCTTATTTGTCGAAATACCTTCCTTCAGAGACACAAGGACTATGCTCATGTTGGCAGTCAAATTGCTATTTGCAAACAAGCGCACATCAAGCTGGAAGTTGTGTTCTTTATGTATTTGTGGTCAGTCGACTTAGATGCGGTGATAACTTCATTATCGTGCCTTGGTTTGCTGGTTGAGGAGGCCGAAATACGATATGGGCAGGATGAGATGGCTGTTGGATTTGTTATGCCAAATTATCATATTTATCAAGAACTAGCACAGCTGTCAACAGGTTAGTGAAAAATCGAATATGTTCTGACTATGAGTTCAATTGGTTTTATTTTCAGCAAACACTGATACGCGTTTTTGTTTTTATGAAAATGTTCATGGAAATTCTGTGCTAAGTAAGTGTAAAATATGTTAGTTATGTGAGTTTTTGCTATTATTCATTGTCTTTAGGTCGGATGGTACTTCAAAAGCGGATAATGTTATTGTTGCGCAAAATTGAAGTATGTGCTAACGGAGTTCAGCCAGCTTGGGAGGAAACATTTAGGTAATTTATTAAACAAGGTAAAATAATAGGGACATATGTACATAAAAAGCACCACCGAATTTGCGTCTAACATGACGGTAGCTAACTTGTTCTTTTGGAAATTCGAAGGCAAGATAGATTGTACTTATACCACAGAGAAATCAAAGATCATGAGCTGTATAATTGAGTTAAAAAAAAACTAAAGAATCGCACTAGACAGTCTTTCGCTTGAGGGTTTATTATATAGTCCTTGATTAACATGATTCCATTTTACGTGCGTAACTGTAATATTTTGTTTTCTATATAGAAACTGGGAGGCCATCAGTAAAATCCTCCAATCATATCCCAAATGTAAAACCGAAGATGGTCAAGCTGAGGTATTTCACCGTGGTATGGGAAAACGTAGAGCTTCACACCAAAGCTCTGAACACGATTTGGAAGAACAAATCACCGAATGGGCAAATATGACATGGTTCTTGTTAGCACTCGGTGGTGTATGTTTGCAAAGACCACGTTCACAACGCCAATCAGTAAACACGAACCAAAATGCTCAAAATAATCAGATTAGAGATAACAATCAAATTAATCTGAATAATCCAAATATTCCGCATAACCAACACCACAACGTGAATAATCAACATAACGCGAATAATCAAAATATTGCACTCAATCCAACAATGCCGCTTAACTCGAATATCAGTGTATCATTGGGTTCATTGGCCCAGAACTCGGTGAACTCAGTGGCGAGTTCGGTGAGTTCCGGACGAGTTCCCCTTCATCCGAGCACAATGTCGTTGGTGAGCGCCACTATTGTG
Source organism: Cheilosia vernalis (assembly GCA_949126925.1). NCBI lineage: Eukaryota > Metazoa > Arthropoda > Insecta > Diptera > Syrphidae > Cheilosia > Cheilosia vernalis. Next base: position 39,428,835 of record OX421358.1, on the reverse strand, counting down.
GCTCCATCACCACAACAGGAAATCCAATACTGTCCAGTTACACAGTAAGTTTATTGTCTAAACTGGATTGGAAAAAAATTTACTGATTGCCATTTTAGATTCATAGGTCAACTGCTGCGGCTATTGGTGTGCAGCAATGAAAAGATCGGCCTCAACATTCAGAAGAATGTGAAAGAGCTTGTCGGAGAGGAAATGTCTCCACAGTTGTATCCAATTCTTTTTGATCAGATTCGTGCTATCGTTGAGAAATTTTTCGATCAACAGGGTCAAGTGAACGTAACCGATATTAATACACAATTTATCGAACATACGATATACATTATGAAGTCCATACTCGACCCGAAGCAGAACAAGGATCAAAACGATCAACCAGCTCCCTCTGAACACTTAGGAGTGACAAGCATCGAGGGTATGATGTTGGGCATTGTCCGCTATGTTCGCCATTTGGATATGACCGTCTATGCAATTCGTATTAAAACTAAACTTTGCCAGTTAGTGGAGGTGATGATGAAACGTCGAGATGACTTGGCTTTCCGCCAGGAAATGAAATTTCGTAACAAACTTGTGGAATACCTCACCGATTGGGTAATGGGAACATCACATCAAATTGCGCCACCTAGCTCAGCTGATGCTTCAATGATGACGAAGTGAGATAAAAATTCAAAAAAATGGGAAATATTTGTAACATACATGTGTATATTTATAGTACGTCTCTCATTTTTCGTGATTTGGACCAAGCGTGCATGGAAGCCGTTGCTGCCTTGTTGCGAGGACTTCCTCTCCAACCAGAGGAATCGGATCGAGGTGATCTGATGGACGCCAAAAGTGCTCTCTTTCTAAAGTATGTCAAAACACAGCATTGTTACAATTCCGATAATTAATCATGTAATATTTGTTTTCCTCAAGATATTTCACTCTCTTCATGAACCTGTTAAACGACTGCATCGATAGCTCGGAGGCCGAGAAGGATCTTCAGAACTCACAAATGCTGCCGCCACGGCCGCGAATGGCTGCTGGCAAGCTAACGGCTCTCCGCAATGCCACTATACAAGCAATGTCCAATTTGTTGGGCGCAAACATCGACTCTGGCCTAATGCACTCCATCGATCTAGGCTATAATCCAGATCTGCAAACTCGTGCGGCATTTATGGAAGTTCTCACACAAATTCTGCAACAGGGTACAGAATTTGACACACTCGCAGAAACAGTTTTGGCCGATCGGTTCGAACAGCTAGTTCAATTAGTGACAATGATTAGCGATAAAGGAGAGTTGCCAATCGCAATGGCACTTGCGAATGTTGTCACTACATCGCAAATGGATGAACTGGCAAGAGTATTGGTCACACTTTTCGATGCAAAGCACCTGTTGTCGCCTCTGCTGTGGAACATGTTTTACAGAGAAGTGGAGGTGTCGGACTGCATGCAAACTCTGTTTCGTGGCAATTCTTTAGGCAGCAAAATTATGGCGTTTTGTTTTAAGATTTATGGTGCGAGTTATTTACAAAGCTTACTCGAGCCACTTATTAGACCACTTTTGGACGATCCTAATACCAGCTTCGAAGTAGATACTGCCAGGTATTAACAAGTTTCCAAAATGTTTTGTTTCATCAGTTGGATAATATATATTTGCAGGTTAGAACAGGCCGATGATCTAGATAAGAACCGTTCAAATCTCGTTGCCTTGACGCAGAAGGTTTTCGATGCCATCATAAACTCAGCAGATCGTTTCCCACCGCAACTACGTTCCATGTGTCATTGTTTGTATCAAGTTTTGAGCAAAAGGTTTCCTAATTTGCTACAGAATAACATTGGAGCTGTCGGCACTGTGATATTTTTGAGATTTATCAATCCAGCTATTGGTAGGTTTTTTTTTGTTTTGTTTTTGTTATATTTTATTCTATCAATTAAAATGTTGAATTTTCTTCCCTGTCCATTATTGGTATTTGTCAAAATATCTAGTGCATGTTTCAACTGCAATTTCAGATCTTCTTAAATATATAAAAAGTCCTGAAACTTTGTGCAAAATGATTTCGTAGAGTTACGTGAAGTACATCAATGGTGATAGTCTTCCCTGGTATCGCTTCAACGGTTGTCTTAATTGAACTTCTGTATAAGAAGGATTTGAAGAAATATGAAGCACTGTTGGATAAACTTTTTTTTTGGCCCCCAAACAGTTATGTGTGTTTTAAATCGCATCATCAACATCTGGGGCCCAATTAGCATCCTTGAGCGAGTCATACGTCACTGAATTTTGTGGATTCTACAAGCAAAATAACAAATTCAGTCACGTATTACTCGATCGGGTTGTGGTAATCAATTGGATTTTGATCACATTGCTTCTCTTTGTTCGTCTTCACATTAGACCTTTCGTCATTACAATTACAACTAATGTGATGGAGTATATTTTTTATCCTGGATTAACAAACATTTTGAATGCCAAGTAAATACTTCACGTCTTAATACATACTAGTATCGCTTGTGGTCGAAAATCGACCATACCTTTCATAAGTATGTAATACTAAAAAATGTTTTTTTATAAACAAAACGAAAAGAGCGACATCTATAATATACACTGCCGATCAACCAAATAGACTCAGATTTAATTTTTAAGAAAATGGAGTCTATTATTTTATTTTAAGAATATAATTTAGAAAACTTATTTTTTTATTACGCACTATTCAATTCTTAATTAAACAAAACAAAAATGAGCGTTCTAAGTTGAATGGTTATTTAAAAAAAAAAAAAACTTTTTGTGGGTGAACATCAAAAGTTATCATTTTTATCGCTCAACTAAATAGACTCAAGGTTAAAAACTTAATCCGCGATACCAATAATCATTTTTAGTGTCCAGGCTAAGTTTTTCGAACTCACAATGGCGAAATTTTCCATACAAAATTGCATATTGTGACCTAAGAAATATTTAGTGTGAAGGTTAGAAATGATTATTGGTAAGGCCCAATATGTATAAATCACAGATTTACTGAAAAAAAAAAAAAAAAAAAAATAGTATCAAATAAGTTATTATAATTGTTGGCGACAACGACAACGATGACGGTGACGGTGACATAACTCCAATCGCTGAGGTATGTGTGCTTTAATGTTAATTAATAGTGTGTATAGCACCCTTTATTTAAAATCACTTCATAAATTCGGTCAGATGTCAGGGATTGAATCGTAGACAGCCTTCAGATAGTCCAAGGACACTTGGCTCCAGGCGTTCTTAATGGCAGATTTTAATAATTGTATATCCTCAAATTGTCTATCGGACTGATAGACTTTACGCGAAAGCCATACCCACAAATTCTCTATAATGTTGAGGTCAGGAGAGTATAGAGCCCATTCCATTAAGTTCACATTTTGGTCATTTATCCACATTATCCTGTTGAAACGTCCAAGATAATGGCTCAAAAAGGTTGGAAAAATGGGGGAATGCATTTTGGAGCAGCTCTTTATATCTTATTGCGTTCATCTCAAATGAAACGAATTGAATATCAAATGTTCCATAATAGGATATGGCACCCCACACCATTATACCCCCCCTCACTACTATGGTGACGGGTCAAATTGTGTTCTTCCTTTCTCATATCATGGAAGTAGTAGTTGAATCCATCCGGTCCATCCAAATTAAAGCGTTTTTCATCGGAAAAAAACGATTTGATGCCACTCTCTATTCCATGTCATGTTACTCCGAGCAAAGAGACAGCGAGTTTGCTTACGAATGTCTGTAAGCGGTTTTTTTTTTAGTTTTAATCTCTTAAGATGTTTTGCCTTGCGGATTACTCGTCGAACTTTGAGTTTGAAGCTTCTCGAAGGATCCTTCGCTGTTGAGTCTATTTGGTTGATCGGCAGTGTAGGTATCGAAATAAAGTGCACGATTGGGTAGCACGAAACTTTCTCGTTTAGTGAGAGTCTGACTGACTTTCAGAGTCTTCAGAAAATTGAAAATTGATGACACAATAGTTTTGAAAACATCCATTTGACTCGTAAGTTTGCATTTTGGTCAAAATCGTTATCGGAGTTTTCCGGTAAACTGAAAAATAACTAAATTTAAAAAATACTTTTTTCAAAAATCGATTGTACGATAATATAGAGAAAAACTGAGTCTGCTATTAGGTTATAAATGGCCACATTTCCTTAGAAATTAATTTTTGTTACAATCGTATGGACCGTTTTCGAGTTTGTCGAAATTTCAAAAGTACCGTTGTTCGAATTTTTAGCCAAAAACTGGGTACGCACTACGCAGTCATGGTAACCTCACCTACTTAAGCCTAAATATCAATTTTCGTTGAAATCGTTAGAGCCGTTTTCGATCAAATCAAACTGGTACGAAAATGTTGTATGGGAAGTACCATTAATATTGAGGTTACCTTGCAAAAAAAAACTCCTCCCGAACTGTAAGCCCAAGAACTCCAAATCCGAGGTTTGAACGTAATCCGGGAAGCCGTTTAGGCTGTGGCCCGTAGAAGGACGGACAGACGGACAGACCGGACAGAATTTTGCTACCCACTTTTTTGAGTTCCTCTATCATCGTAATACCAGAATTGATTAAAATCTCGAGTTCGAAATTTTGTACCAAACCAATATATTTCTCTTACTACGTAATGGAGAAAGTTAAAAGACTCTAATCTAAGATGATTTATAATTAAATAGGTACGTTACTGTGGTAATATGGTGGCGACAAATAATAAATAATTCCCCTATATATAAATTTCTTACAATTATTGCTTATTTTAAGGGGCAGGTAAATTGCTTACCTTTATGGGTTAATGATTCTCTCCGACAGGTTCTAATCTAAGATGATTAAGTACGTTACTATGGAAACATGACGGCGACAAATTGATTGTCACCAAAATCCTTTTACTACCTGTTTTGTATGGGGAAGTCATAACTTGATTTTACCACTCTTAATGGCGACATATACCCACGATTTTGTGTTTGTGCACATCTATGGCACAGCACCTTTCAAATAACATAAGTTTCATTCTCCTCATTTCATATTAAATACCAAAAAAGCGTACGGAAAGCTCGGATCTTCACGTATTAATATAATGATGATGATTTATATTGGCTTGAGCCTTCGGCCGGTGGAGAGTAAAAATAACTGTCTTTTGTAGGATATTACAATTTGGTCGTGGAGCTCGCATTTGCCCAATTTCCTCGTTCCTATACTGATCATTTATTTTTCACTTACCTCCTGTACTTTATAAATTGCATGTATTTATTACGTATTTCATAATTTACACACATTAGCATAATTTTGATACTATCTATGTTATTTTGCAGTCTCACCACAAGAACTTGGAATAGTTGGAAAACAAGTACCAAGCTCGGCAAAGCGTGGACTTATGCTAATGTCGAAAATTCTGCAAAACATTGCTAACCATGTTGAGTTCTCGAAAGAACAGCATATGCTTTGTTTTAATGACTTTCTTAGGGCGCATTTCGAGTCTGGGCGACGGTTTTTTATTCTAATCGCTTCTGACTGCGAAACCGTAGACCAGACATCACACAGCATGAGCTTTATATCAGATGCTAACGTACTGGCACTACACCGGTTACTGTGGACCCACCAGGAAAAAATCGGCGACTATTTGTCCAGTAGTCGGGATCATAAAGCCGTCGGCAGGAGGCCGTTTGATAAGATGGCAACATTATTGGCATATCTAGGACCGCCTGAACATAAGCCCGTCGATTCACAGTAAGCTAATCACACTTGGTAGGATATAGTTATTTTTTCAACTCAATTTATTTGCAGTATGATGTTTTCATCTTACGCCCGATGGAGTTCTATTGACATGTCATCCACTAATTTTGAGGAAATTATGGTCAAACATCAAATGCACGAGAAGGAAGAATTTAAAACATTAAAATCGATGAACATTTTCTACCAAGCTGGCACAAGCAAAGCGGGATATCCAGTGTTCTATTACATAGCACGGAGATACAAGTAAGTGTATTGATTGGGTTCTTTTGGTTATCATATTCACTTTCGTTTTTTGTGCAGAATCGGAGAAACCAATGGAGACTTGCTTATTTACCACGTTATTCTTAGCCTTAAACCATTTTGCCATTCTCCATTTGAAGTTGTAATTGATTTTACACACACTTGCTCAGACAACAGATTCCGTACGGAATTTCTGCAAAAGTGGTTCTACGTTTTACCCGCAGTAGCGTATGAAAATGTCCACGCAGTGTATATCTATAATTGTAACTCTTGGGTGCGAGAATACACTAAGTTCCACGACAGGATACTGGCGCCCTTAAAAGTAACCTTATTTTATAGTCAGTCACGATTTTGATTTTGATTTATTCGCATTTTCAGAACAATCGCAAGCTCATCTTCCTGGATGCGCCAATCAAACTAAATGACTTTATTGATCCCGAACATCAGAAACTTCCCGGAGCGACACTGTCGCTGGATGAGGACTTGAAAGTTTTTAGCAATGCATTGAAATTGAGTCATAAAGATACAAAAGTCGCCATTAAAGTCGGTCCAACTGCACTGCAGATAGCATCAGCCGAAAAAACAAAAGTACTAGCCCACTCGGTGCTTCTTAATGACGTTTACTATGCGTCTGAGATCGAAGAAGTGTGCTTGGTGGACGATAACCAATTTACTCTTTCCATTGCCAACGAAAGTGGTCAACTTAGTTTTATTCACAACGACTGTGATAATATCGTCCAAGCAATCATTCACATACGCAATCGATGGGAGCTCAGTCAGCCAGACTCAGTAACTGTTCATCAAAAAATACGACCCAAAGATGTGCCTGGCACTCTACTTAATATGGCTTTGCTGAATTTGGGTTCCTCTGACCCTAATCTTAGGACAGCTGCTTATAATTTACTATGCGCTTTGACGGCCACTTTTGATCTGAAGATTGAAGGACAGCTCTTAGAAACGCAAGGACTCTGTATACCATCGAATAACACAATATTCATTAAGTCAGTAAGCGAGAAACTGGCTACAAATGAACCCCACCTGACACTCGAGTTCCTCGAAGAGTGTATCCAGGGCTTTCAACGAAGTACCATCGAATTGAAGCACTTGTGTTTGGAGTATATGACTCCGTGGCTTAAAAACTTGGTCAAGTTTTGCAAGTCAAATGACGAATCGAAGAAACTGAAGGTTTCGCAAATTTTAGATAAACTCATTTGTCTTACCATCGAACAAAAAGAGATGTACCCCTCGGTACAAGCAAAAATTTGGGGTTCCATCGGCCAGATACCAGAACTTATTGACATGGTTTTGGATAATTTCTTGCACAAATCAATTACTTATGGGCTAGGGTCACCGCAGGTGGAAATTATGGCAGATACCGCGGTAGCTCTGGCCTCGGCCAACGTGCAGTTAGTTTCGAAGAAGGTGATAACGCGCATGTGTCGTGTAATGGATAAAACTTGCGCGAATCCAACGCCATACTTAGAGCAGCACATGATGTGGGACGATATAGCAATTTTGGGGCGTTATCTTCTTATGTTGTCGTTCAATAACTGTTTGGATGTGGCAACGCATTTGCCATATCTGTTTCATAACATCACCTTCCTGGTATGCATTTTTATAAAAGTCTTGAATTTGTCTGTAAATGAGTTTCTCTGTCTCTGTAGGTATGCTCCGGATCATTATCCATGCGCGCATCAACTCATGGCCTTGTTATTAACATAATCCACTCACTATGTACCTGCACCAAACCGTCATTCTCTGAGGAGGCACAACGTGTTCTTCGTCTCTCCTTGGATGAGTTCTCTCTACCGAAATTCTATTTACTCTTTGGGATTAGTAAAGTAAAATCAGCTGCAGTAACTGCATTCCGTTCGAGTTGCCGCCATCCACCAGACAAGTGGCTGGGAAACGAGCGAGTGTCACAGCCTCTGCCAGCCGATCGAGAGCGGTTATCGCTACCCTCACTTGAAGTGATAACCGATGCTCTGCTTGAAATAATGGAAGCTTGTATGCGGGACTATCCCGATTGTGAATGGCTGCAGACTTGGACATCGTTATCGAGAAGTTTTGCTTTTTGTTACAATCCAGCCTTGCAGCCGAGAGCTTTGATCGTCTACGGATGCATCAGTAAAAGCGTAACCGACCAAGAAGTGAAGCAGCTCCTTCGAATTCTAGTAAAAGCACTGGAATCATTCAATGATATTATACTTATAGAGGCGTTAGTCATGTGCCTAACGCGAATTCAGCCCTTATTGAGACCTGTAAGCAAAGCATATTTTTCAAAAAAAAAGTTAAGAACATTTTTATATTCTAGGAATCTCCAATCCACCGAGCACTCTTTTGGGTAGCCATTTCAGTGTTGCAATTAGATGAAATAACCTTGTATGGAGCTGGATTAGCATTGCTCGAACAGAATCTCCACACCCTTAAGTCTCAGGGGTCCTTCGATAAAATCCAAATTTCCGATGTAATGCTGAGCACCCGAGAACCGCTCGAATGGCATTTCAAGCAGCTTGATCACGCAGTTGGACTATCGTTTAGAAGTAATTTTCACTTTGCACTAGTCGGCCATTTGATTAAGGTTTGTATTTTATTAAATTTTATCTTCTGTTGCTCTAACTAAATGTTTTTTTTTTTAGGGCTTTCGGCATCCTACACCCACGACAGTATCTCGTACAGCTAGAGTTCTTACAATGCTGCTTGGCATCATTGCCAAACCAGTTCGACGTGATAAATTTGAAGTCACACCGGATAGCGTGGCTTATCTTACAGCTTTGGTGGCAGTTTCGGAGGAGGTTCGCTCCAGATGTCACGTAAAACATGCACTACCTCGATGGCCGGCTGAAATCGGTTCAGAAGATGTGGGAAATCCAATTCTACAAAATGTACCTTTAAAATCAGTTTATTTACATACTGATATTGATTGAGTTTTCTTGTAGCAATTTGGTATGCCACTCTCAAGGCGACAGAAATCATGGGATATCCTGGATCAATCGGCTCTTTCCTTTGCACGGCATCATAAGATTCCAGCGCATCAGGTATGTTTAAACTTTTTTTTTAACATGTATTTATTCAACAACATTTTTGGTGTTTTAAAAGAAAGAAAGATCATGGATTTAGTAAAGTATATTAATAATGAATGCTTCCATTCCGCGTTTTGTTCGATTATTATTGTTTTTTGTAACATGGAACAGGAAATATTTTATAGTTATAGTTAAGAGTAATAAATGTATATTCTCGACTCATTTCGTGACATAATAGTGTTGAAAATAAACAAACTCCAATCTTGAAACAGAGATTTCACTTAAATTATGTATTAGAAATTCAGTGTTATTATTTGGAGATCAGTGTTTATTTCCTCCAAGTGAAACGCATCGAGCTCAGTTTAAGGCACTATTAAATTCATCTTATAGACTAACTTATGCTAAACTTAAGATTCGGAGTATACATACTTTGAACAGTAGGGTCCAAAGGTGTTGGTCCGAATACTATAATACACATCATTCCTCTTTAGCAAATTCAAATTTGTAATACGAATGATGTAGCTAGCCTTTTAGCTGTAAATAATTTCAATGAATGGAAACTGGAACCAAAAAACCGGGACGAATGTGCAACCAAGGAGCACACAAAGGAAAAAAAATTCTAATACAGTATTTATATTCAAATAAACAACAATGATGTGCTTGTGGTGGCGGTTGAAAGTGAACTGTGACTAATCCACTATAGGCTCTCCATGGAACTTTGTTAAAACTACTAGCACTTTTCGAAGACAACTCCTGGTCGGTCCTAATTACCGCTATTTGGAAGCGGCCGATCAAAACTGTTGATTGATGGCGAGTGCTTGGTCGCCTATAGGTAGGTTGTTTGTCCCTGTTGTATTTTAGCGACTTTTTGTAGATGTAAAAAGCACTTCGAAAGTAATGTAATCCGTTGAGAACTAGAGCCACAATTCTCTGAGACTGATTGCGATATTTTTAATGTGAAGGTGAAGAGGTTCAAAATTCATTAGCAATTGTGAGGACGTCTAATGTTACCTTAGAACGCCTGTGATGTCTGGCGTTGTTTGAATCTTATTGAGTTTGGTTTTATTATAGCTTTCCTTAAAGCCGCCCATTATGAGATTCCAATCAGGGCGTAAAGGGCTTTTGGCACTGAAACGGTAAGAGCTCATTAGACTATTGTTCTCCAAAAATACTTTAAATAAATTTCAAAAAACTGCAGATAATATCATCACGTTTGAAAGTTTTCGATATTGGAAAATATATGAGTTTAAAAATCACATTTTAGTAAACGATGTATTCTGATTTACACGTATACCCCTTAGCAATAAACGATGCTACTTTTATAAAAAAATAAAGTGCACGACTGGGTCGAAAGCAACTTCTCGACAAAAGAAAACAAAATCCTCTTTTGGATATTCATCTCATATGGCAGTTATATAAAATAACAATATAAGTTTTTAAAGGTTAAAGCTCTCAGTAACTGGGAATGTCGCAAGCGTCTACTGTACTATTTTACAAGGGGTTACTCCTCACTTGATTTTTGAGTACAGGATAAGCGTACCTAGTAGCAGTTTCTGTTTTTGACCTAAGGATATGTTTTTAATTTTGATTGGAATATGATTTAAGTTTTCAATTATTGGAAGTATTGCTCATGATAGACCGATAACTTTAGATAGATTATCAGCTAGGTTCCAGAAATCGAGTGAAATGAAATCGGAATCGAAATTGTAAATCGAGTGAATTTATTTTCAGTGTTCTGCATTTCGACCGATTTGGTTACTCCGAATTTTTTTCGAAATCACTTTTCGTGAAATTGAAAACAGCTCTCAACTGTCATTTGGGATAAATTGTATAGACGAAATTGTCTATATTTAGGCATTTGTGAATTTGCATTAGTAGCTATAAATTGAATATCCCGATGCTCGTGTGTGCGGTGCAAATGAAGTTTTTGTTTTTGTAAAATTTTCCAGACATAACAGTTGCAAATATTGCAATGTTTAGTTGGAAAAATACTATTGCGTAACTATTAAGCTGAAAACTGACTGTATGATATTGTTCCGGATAAAAGAAATATGTACTTCGTTTTTGACATTTTATCGAAATCGAATATGGAGTTTTCGAGATATGAGCAGTTTTTAAAAGTAGCGTTTTCGGTGCTTCGAAATGAAAATTAAGGACACAATAGTTTTGAAAACATCCATTTGACTCTAAGTTTTCATTTTGGTCAAAATCGTTATTGCCGTTATTTTCTTTAGACAAAACTTTAAAAAATTACTATTTTCATAAATCCATTGTACGATAATATAGAGAAAACTGAGCTTGCTAAGTTATAAATGACTACATTACTTTAGAAATAAATTTTTGCTACAATCGTATAGACCGTTTTCGAGATATGTCGAAATTTCAAAAGTACCGTTGTTCGAATTTTTAGCCAAAAACTGGGTACGCAGTCATGGTAACCTCACCTACTTAAGCTTAAATATCAATTTTAGTTGAAATCGTTAAAGCTTTTTTCGATCAAATCAAAATGGTACGAACATTCTGTATGGGAAGTACCATTAATATTGAGGTTACCTTGCAATAAAAAAAAACATCTCCCGAGCTGTAAGCCCAAAAACTCCAAATCCGAGGTTTGAACGTAATCCGGGAAGCCGTTTAGGCTGCAGGCCCGTAGAAGGACGGACAGACCGGACAGAATTTTGCGATCCACTTTTTTGAGTTCCTCTATCATCGTAATATCAGAATTATTGATTAAAATCTCGAGTTCGAAATTTTGTACGAAACCAATATCTTTCTCTTACTACGTAATGGAGAAAGTTAAAAAACAACTCTTATGACGTTTTCCATTGGGCAAAAAGATTTCCGGGAGAGTCCGGAATCGAAAAAATCACTTCTGAAACCGTTCGATTGGCACAAAAAAACTTCTGATGATTCTGAAGACATAATTTCGCTTCTCGATTTGAAGTCAGAATCCACTCAAAAAGCCACAGAAGTGTGAGCCGCCGTAGATTATTTTTTGGCATTTCACCACGTAGGGATACAAGGCAATGAACACGCTGATACCGCTGCTAATCGTGCGCATTATTCTCCTATTTACAAATTCGACACCTACACTAAATTGGACCTTCTCAGAATGGCTAATCACAAGCTCAAAGCAAAAGAACTTTTCGACTGGAGCAACTACCATCACCACTACTCATCCATAAATCCTACCAAATCAAAACCAAAATACCCACTTACTGCGTCGAAATGTATGATAACCGTTTTCGTTAGATTACGATTGGGACATACGGCCAACACACTAGCATCTCTTAAAGGGTGAAGGACCTACCCTGTGCCAATTATGCAACTCCAAGATCGACATCAACCATGTATTAGGCATAGGCCAATGCCCATCATTTACAACTGCAAACCGTCTACTACCTGCTAACACATTAGCCCACGAAATCCTTAGTAACCCCAATCATGATAACATAACGCAAATGTATAACCGTATCAAAAGTTTAGGAATTGAAATATAATTTATAGATTTTAATCACCATAGAGCCGAAAGCCCTCGCAGCTAGTGCTCACCAAATATGGTAGCATATATATTTAATATTGTATGCTTACAAATTATAATAACATTTCTTTCACGCTCAGGGAGATTGTTGTAAAATTCCGAAAAGTAGCAATAAAAAGAGCGGTGAAAGAAAAAAGTGTCATTTCTAAAGCTTCTCTGCAATTTAAGAATTTTCGCACAATATTTAACAATTGTTGGCTCTCCTAACACCATTATCGTGTTCTGATAGACAGCAGCGTTATATTTTATAGAAATTCATTTGGAAATCACAGCGTTTCTAAAATTTGCAAAGTTAAATTTCAAACTAAAAAAGGGAAAAAGTAGCAATAAATAGTATCAGGGTCCTCGAAAAAGTGTCAAATTATTGCACTAGGCTGGAAACCATTATACAACTACTTCACCAGCGCACTACACTACAGTCAACGTATCATAGATGAAAACTTTTAATTATTTGTACAAACAACTTGAAATTTGTTAAACTTATGTGCATAGTTAACGGAGCGGAATATTTAAGTGTCAATCTGGTAGACGGCCTTAAGCCAAACCATATAGACTAAAAATGAAAACTTGTAAACAATTTATATTTTATGAAATAAATAGTCAATTAAACTACATATATATATATATATAAATTTTCGAGAGATATTCGAATCAGACCACCATTGACGGGTCTCTTTTCGTCTCTCTACCACTGTAAATCTTACCCAGCTAGACTCTCTGGATTTCTCCAGAGTTCTTTCCTGGGTTCGATTCCTAGTGTTACCGCTAAGTATCTGTGAAAATTCTGTTTAATCGACTGGGTCTCCACCCACCAAGATCTTCATTCTTCTGCCAGCCAATCCCAGTGCCAATGATGTTGTAATGTTTTCATGCGTCTGATCACCGCCTGATTGTCCAGTGCAAGGATATTTCTTCCTCCACCTGACCCTTAAAGCAAGCAGTCCAACGCATGCAGCACAATGCAATCATCTCAGCCTGGTGTAACGCCAACGACACGCGGTGTTCCCAAAGTGGTCCTCCATCTAAGTACTAACCGCACCCAACTCTGTTTGATTTCGGTGATCTGACGAGAACCGATTTTCCAGCGTGGTATGGTCGTTGGTGTCAATTAAACTAACTAACTATTGCACTACGGTCACGTTGGTCACAGCGCGCGGCTCGCTCACACATTCAAATCCGATTCGGATCGTTCGATATCGCCGCACAAAATCAAGGCACATTTCTCTAGTAATGCATTGCACCCTTTTTACAGGAACCGACTGAGGTTGTTACATATACTCGTACATTTAGATCTCATTATTATTATTATAATTTTATTAATTAGTAAATAAATTACAAAATTAATATGGGGTAGCACTAGCTGCTAGGGCTTACGGCTAATCAAAAGTATTTTAAATGGTTAAGTTAGTTTCTAGAATTATTTTGTATACAGTGTTAATGTTGTCAATGGATATAATGTGCAAGAGTTCGGTTAGGTTTTGGCTGGCGAGTCTATTGCAGATATTGTTAATTTCCTTACATACTAAGAGATGATCGACTGTCAAAGGTGTTTGATCGGCACATAGTTGGCAAAGTGGTGGTGGATCCTTGGTGAAGAGGTGTGAATGCGTTGCGAACGTGTGTCCCATCCTTAATCTTATGTAGGTTTTTAGTTTTTTTGGTGAAACATTTTGTGGGTAAATAGACCTCTCACCATTGGGGTTAAATTGTTTGTATTAAGGACACAATAGTTTTGAAAACATCCATTTGACTCTAAGTTTTCATTTTGGTCAAAATCGTTATTGCCGTTATTTTCTTTAGACAAAACTTTAAAAAATTACTATTTTCATAAATCCATTGTACGATAATATAGAGAAAACTGAGCTTGCTAAGTTATAAATGACTACATTACTTTAGAAATAAATTTTTGCTACAATCGTATAGACCGTTTTCGAGATATGTCGAAATTTCAAAAGTACCGTTGTTCGAATTTTTAGCCAAAAACTGGGTACGCAGTCATGGTAACCTCACCTACTTAAGCTTAAATATCAATTTTAGTTGAAATCGTTAAAGCTTTTTTCGATCAAATCAAAATGGTACGAACATTCTGTATGGGAAGTACCATTAATATTGAGGTTACCTTGCAATAAAAAAAAACATCTCCCGAGCTGTAAGCCCAAAAACTCCAAATCCGAGGTTTGAACGTAATCCGGGAAGCCGTTTAGGCTGCAGGCCCGTAGAAGGACGGACAGACCGGACAGAATTTTGCGATCCACTTTTTTGAGTTCCTCTATCATCGTAATATCAGAATTATTGATTAAAATCTCGAGTTCGAAATTTTGTACGAAACCAATATCTTTCTCTTACTACGTAATGGAGAAAGTTAAAAAACAACTCTTATGACGTTTTCCATTGGGCAAAAAGATTTCCGGGAGAGTCCGGAATCGAAAAAATCACTTCTGAAACCGTTCGATTGGCACAAAAAAACTTCTGATGATTCTGAAGACATAATTTCGCTTCTCGATTTGAAGTCAGAATCCACTCAAAAAGCCACAGAAGTGTGAGCCGCCGTAGATTATTTTTTGGCATTTCACCACGTAGGGATACAAGGCAATGAACACGCTGATACCGCTGCTAATCGTGCGCATTATTCTCCTATTTACAAATTCGACACCTACACTAAATTGGACCTTCTCAGAATGGCTAATCACAAGCTCAAAGCAAAAGAACTTTTCGACTGGAGCAACTACCATCACCACTACTCATCCATAAATCCTACCAAATCAAAACCAAAATACCCACTTACTGCGTCGAAATGTATGATAACCGTTTTCGTTAGATTACGATTGGGACATACGGCCAACACACTAGCATCTCTTAAAGGGTGAAGGACCTACCCTGTGCCAATTATGCAACTCCAAGATCGACATCAACCATGTATTAGGCATAGGCCAATGCCCATCATTTACAACTGCAAACCGTCTACTACCTGCTAACACATTAGCCCACGAAATCCTTAGTAACCCCAATCATGATAACATAACGCAAATGTATAACCGTATCAAAAGTTTAGGAATTGAAATATAATTTATAGATTTTAATCACCATAGAGCCGAAAGCCCTCGCAGCTAGTGCTCACCAAATATGGTAGCATATATATTTAATATTGTATGCTTACAAATTATAATAACATTTCTTTCACGCTCAGGGAGATTGTTGTAAAATTCCGAAAAGTAGCAATAAAAAGAGCGGTGAAAGAAAAAAGTGTCATTTCTAAAGCTTCTCTGCAATTTAAGAATTTTCGCACAATATTTAACAATTGTTGGCTCTCCTAACACCATTATCGTGTTCTGATAGACAGCAGCGTTATATTTTATAGAAATTCATTTGGAAATCACAGCGTTTCTAAAATTTGCAAAGTTAAATTTCAAACTAAAAAAGGGAAAAAGTAGCAATAAATAGTATCAGGGTCCTCGAAAAAGTGTCAAATTATTGCACTAGGCTGGAAACCATTATACAACTACTTCACCAGCGCACTACACTACAGTCAACGTATCATAGATGAAAACTTTTAATTATTTGTACAAACAACTTGAAATTTGTTAAACTTATGTGCATAGTTAACGGAGCGGAATATTTAAGTGTCAATCTGGTAGACGGCCTTAAGCCAAACCATATAGACTAAAAATGAAAACTTGTAAACAATTTATATTTTATGAAATAAATAGTCAATTAAACTACATATATATATATATATAAATTTTCGAGAGATATTCGAATCAGACCACCATTGACGGGTCTCTTTTCGTCTCTCTACCACTGTAAATCTTACCCAGCTAGACTCTCTGGATTTCTCCAGAGTTCTTTCCTGGGTTCGATTCCTAGTGTTACCGCTAAGTATCTGTGAAAATTCTGTTTAATCGACTGGGTCTCCACCCACCAAGATCTTCATTCTTCTGCCAGCCAATCCCAGTGCCAATGATGTTGTAATGTTTTCATGCGTCTGATCACCGCCTGATTGTCCAGTGCAAGGATATTTCTTCCTCCACCTGACCCTTAAAGCAAGCAGTCCAACGCATGCAGCACAATGCAATCATCTCAGCCTGGTGTAACGCCAACGACACGCGGTGTTCCCAAAGTGGTCCTCCATCTAAGTACTAACCGCACCCAACTCTGTTTGATTTCGGTGATCTGACGAGAACCGATTTTCCAGCGTGGTATGGTCGTTGGTGTCAATTAAACTAACTAACTATTGCACTACGGTCACGTTGGTCACAGCGCGCGGCTCGCTCACACATTCAAATCCGATTCGGATCGTTCGATATCGCCGCACAAAATCAAGGCACATTTCTCTAGTAATGCATTGCACCCTTTTTACAGGAACCGACTGAGGTTGTTACATATACTCGTACATTTAGATCTCATTATTATTATTATAATTTTATTAATTAGTAAATAAATTACAAAATTAATATGGGGTAGCACTAGCTGCTAGGGCTTACGGCTAATCAAAAGTATTTTAAATGGTTAAGTTAGTTTCTAGAATTATTTTGTATACAGTGTTAATGTTGTCAATGGATATAATGTGCAAGAGTTCGGTTAGGTTTTGGCTGGCGAGTCTATTGCAGATATTGTTAATTTCCTTACATACTAAGAGATGATCGACTGTCAAAGGTGTTTGATCGGCACATAGTTGGCAAAGTGGTGGTGGATCCTTGGTGAAGAGGTGTGAATGCGTTGCGAACGTGTGTCCCATCCTTAATCTTATGTAGGTTTTTAGTTTTTTTGGTGAAACATTTTGTGGGTAAATAGACCTCTCACCATTGGGGTTAAATTGTTTGTATGTGTGATGGTAGCAGGCCCATTTCTCAATTTCCATGTTGTAGATATGTAGTTGTTTAAATCCTTTTTGTTGTAGGCGTAAAATATCACTAGGGGTTCCTTAAGTCCCGATTTCGCTGCGGCATCAGCGAGTTCATTGCCTGAAATGCCACAATGCCCGGGGACCCAGAAGAGCTTTATTATGTTGTCTCTCAAAATCAGTCGGTCCCGAATGTGTCCTATAATATGTGTGTTGTTGTTTATGTTTTGGATAGCTGTGATGGTGGAAAGGCTGTCAGTAAAAATTATTGTTTTGTTTTTGTTCGTGTGAAGTGTTGCGCTCAGGATTGCATTATGCTTCGGCTGTGAAGATAGACGTAAATGACGGAAAGATACCTTTTGAAACTGTCGTTCCGTTTGCATCAACGACAGCAAAAGATGTTCCATCTTCAGATTTTGAAGCGTCGGTAAATAGGAATCGCCATCCAAGTTTTTTGTATTCTTCTGTAGCTGCTGCGAAAAGTTGTTTGTAGGTGTCGTTGGTTGTAGTGTTTTTAGGATGTTTTCTCAAGGTTGTACATATTATGTTGTTTGGTAACTTCCATGGTGGAAATGTTTTTCCCTTTTTCCGTTTGATTGCGACTGGTATATGTAGATTTTTTGCGAGAGTTAATGCGTTGTATAGTGTTGAAGGATACTTCGGAATTTTTGTACGTTTTAAAATTTTAATGGCATCAGTGAGAATAGGCGACATCGCAGGTGAGTTGATTTTTTGTGAAATGAGCGCAGTGTTGTGTGCGCTCCTTTCAGTGATATGGGGTAATCCAGAGTCTGTAAGTAGGTTCGCAATAGGGGTAGTCCGAAAGGCTCTCATACACGATCTGATGGCTGCATGGTACGGGGTGGAGATGAGTTGAGTGGATGCCTTAGAGCATTTACTGTAGATTGCAAGACCGTAATCGATTTTAGAGAGTATGATAGCTCTTATTACGTTGATGACTGTGTTAATGCAACAGAAACTGTTCTTTGCTGAAAGGTATTTTATAATATTAACTCTAGGTGTGAGGTTTTGTCTTAAGTATATGCAGCGATCTTTGAAGTTGAATTTTGAGTCGAAGATGACACCTAGTATTTTGGAAGAGTCTACGTTGTTAATAGGTGTACTGTTTAAGTTGACTGCCATCGTTTTACGACAGCTGTACTTTTTGCATACGTGGAGTAATTCACATTTTTGGACAGAAATTTTTGCTCCTGAGGAATTGCCCCATTTCGATATGTCGCCGAGAACGTTGGAGAAAGCATTTTCGAGCAAACTCAAATTTTTGCACTTAGAAAACAGGATAAGATCGTCTGCATATAGGATATGATTAATTTGCTTATAGCTACCGACTATTTTGCTAATTTTGTTGAAGGCTATAATGAAGAGGGCAACTGATAGGGGCGAGCCCTGTGGGATACCATTTTTGAGCTGGTGTGTGGAAGAGTAGGTATCATTTATCTTTATGCGACATTGTCTATTACTTAGAAAGGAAGTAATGTATTTTTGGATTTTCGGTCCAATTTTCCAGTCTGTAAGCTGTTT
This sequence comes from Cheilosia vernalis, assembly GCA_949126925.1. Classification (NCBI taxonomy): domain Eukaryota; kingdom Metazoa; phylum Arthropoda; class Insecta; order Diptera; family Syrphidae; genus Cheilosia; species Cheilosia vernalis. The sequence goes on along the minus strand of OX421358.1, from coordinate 39,409,945 downwards.
TAAAATGGCGTGTATACCGATCCGGTCAAATGCCTTTTCGAAATCAATGGCTAATATAGATGCGTGGTTTTTTTCAGACAACGCAGTGGAGATGAATTCGTCTAAACTTAAAAGAGCGTCTGTGGTGAATAGGCTCTTTTTAAACGCGACTTGGCGGTTGTCGATGAGGTTGTTTTTTTCAAGGAGCCAGAAAAGTCGTTTGGCAATGATTTTCTCTAAGAGTTTACCAGTGCAGGAGAGGAGAGAAATAGGGCGGTAGCCAGCAATGGTTGCACTATCTTTCTTCGGCTTTGGTATGGGGACTATTATCGCAATTTTCCATGTTTGGGGGATAGTCCCATAATTGAATATTTTATTGAATAGACCCAATAACCTAATTTTAAAATCAAGGGGGCAGTTCTTGAGCATAATGTATGAAATGCGGTCGAATCCGGGGGTTTTGCCTTTAACAGCTTTCAAGCAGCTTTCGAGCTCAATCATGTTTATTGGGGTTTCGATCATTTGTGCGGAGCGGTTGGTAATAAATGTGGGGGGTGCACTCGTTAGAATTGATTTCTTTGCTTTCGCAAATTTACGGTGGAAGTTGGAGTCGTTGGCAGCGGTTCCCCATTCAGTTGCGAATTGCTCAGCAATTTGTACTGGGTTGGTTATTATTCTGTCATTGGTTTTAATGACTGATATTGTGTGGGGGACGTATGTGCCTGTCAGGGTTTTGATGTCAGACCAGAGTTTTTTTGATGTGGATTTTGGGTTTATATTCGAAGTGAAGTTTTGGAAGCATGCGATTTTTTCAACTTTTACAGCTTTCCGGAATTTGGCGTTGAGTTTGCGATATGTAATTAGGTTGTCGTCGTAAGGGTATTTCTTAAAGAGATGCCACGCACGCTGTTTTGCTTGGCGTAGAGCGTTAATTTCTTTATTCCACCACGGAACAGTTTTTTGGTGGGTTTTAATATTTGGTTGAGGAATTGCTATGTTCGCAGTGGATCGAAGGGATTTAACTAGGTTGGCCGCTTCTTTGTTTATGTTAGAAGCGGGCTCTCTTTGCGTAAGTTCCTTAGAAATGTTCGAATGGAAAAGTTCCCAATTTGCTTTGTCTACTAAGAATCTATTTTTTGCAGTTGTTCCCAAGTAGAATGGTGGTAATAATAGGGTAATGATCGCTACCATGTAGATATTCTGAAAGAGTCCATGTTGCTTTAGGGAAGAGTGAAGGAGTGATGAGCGTTAGGTCTATATGGGTAAAGGTTTTGTGTGTAGAGAAGTGGGTAGGGCGACCGTCATTTAGTATTGATAGGCCTGAGTTAGTTATAAACCTCTCAACTAGTTTCCCACGAGCATTATATGATGCCGAACCCCAGGATGGATTCCAAGAGTTAAAATCCCCTGCTACAATAACTGGGGTATTGATTCCGATCAAAATGTTATGGAGATCGTTATATGTGAAATGTTGGTCGGGTGGGATGTAGAGGGAGATTACAGTCAGTTTTATGTGAGTTTGGATTTCGATTGCTATCGCTGATATGTTGGAGTTGATAACCAAGGGTGTATGTGGAATGGATTTGTGGACGAGAATGCCAGTGCCCTGCTTGGAAGAAGTATTTGTGCTTAAGTTATGGAAGTAGGGGGAGTATTGTTTAGGTGAGTAGGGTGTTGGCTTGGGATTGTGTTCAATATGAGTCTCTTGAAGGCAGATAATGGATGGTTTGATTTCGTTAATAAGAAGTTGGAGTTCGTGATAATTATTTAGGAAACCTTTAAGGTTCCATTGGAGAACCTTAAGTAAAGACTTTTGTACAATATATTTCGAGCTATATTGTGAAAAATCACGGTTCTGTGAAGTAGATGGTGTCCTGTTTCGACTCCGCTGCCCAGGCGCTGGGCCGTTCGAGCCCCATGAGGAGCTCGGACGAATCAACTCCCGGGCAGCGGAGTCGTGGGATTGGGGGAAATTAATATTACGACATTGATTGTTCATCTTCAAGGAGTGAGGGGGGTTAACGGGTTATTGGTGGGGTTAGCACCAGTTGGTTGTGTCGTTTGTTTGGTGATTTTCGCAAATGATGCAGAGGTCGTATTAGAAGGAGTTGGGTATCTTTCTCTTTGTAGTCGTTTGGCCTCAGCCATACTACATTTGCTTTTAGTTTTGATTGTGAGACTGAGAATCTCTTTCATTTGGATGAACTTGGGGCATGTTTTATCGGATGCGGGGTGAGCGGCTAAGCAATTGGCACACATAGTACGTGTGCAACCGGAGGGTGAATGTGGTGGTAAATTGCAAGATTCACATGTGGGATTAGCTGTACATCTTTTAGTCGTATGACCTAGGAGCTGACAGTTACGGCATCGCATCGGGTTTGGGATGTATTCGTTAACTTTGGCATTATACCAGCCTATTATCACTGAATCCGGTGGTTGGAAAAGGTCAAATGTAAACAACATGAGACCAGTTGCTTGTTCCTTACCTTCCCGGCGTTTTTTGAATTTGAAAACCTCGGTCACTCCTTGGGACTTCATTTCGGAGACAATCTCTGTTTCGTCCACGTTGATCAAGCAGGGGGCGTATACAATTCCCTTGGAGGAGTTAAGACGGTCGTGAAGTGTAACTGAAACTGGACATAAGTTACCTAAGTTTTTAGTGGCTAAGAATCTATCAGCAACGCGTTGGTTCTTTGTTAGTATGAGAATATTGCCATCTCTGAGTTGGGCTATGTGATCATATTCCGTACTGATTGCGTCGATCGACTTGCGAAGGAGGAACACACTTATTGATGTAAGGGGCTTATCTGCGTTTTTGGGGGAAATCAAAATGAATCTGGGATTTTTAGTAGCAACATTTTTAGGCAGGGAAGGATATTCTTCCATGAATAAAGGGAGTGCTTTATGTTTTTTTGCCTGGGGTTCGGGTGGTGGGTCTTCAGCAAGACCGGCAAACCGATTCCCGGGCTTAAGTTTTGGCCCCGGGGCCATGTGGGAGTATTAACCAAAAACTTCTTGGGAAATTTCACACACGCGATTTCACGAAAAATATAAAAGGCTTAGGGAGTGAGTGAGACAAATGTATGTAGTAAGAAAAATTTGTATACGCAAAAACGGTATCGATCAAAGGGAGACGCCAAAAAACGATGTTTACTGCTCGAGAGCTAGTCGGAGACTGATTAGATCTCATTATTTCTTAAAGGTGCACTGGTATTCGTTTGGGCGCCCTCAGAGCTCTTTTTTTGCTCTAAGAACAATTTTTATGTTCGTTTAATACAAAAAAGCAATCTTTTTCAGATTTCAAATCACTTTTGCTAATCTAAATATTTTCTCAGATTTCCTTTAGAATTACCAATACAAGTGCGTTTGAGTTTGACAATTGGCGGAGTTTGTTTACGTTTTCGTCAATTTTTTCTGCATCAAAGAAAGGCATTACATCTTGTGAATCTTTTGTAAATTATTTATGCATAAATAATTAGAAATTAATCGGGACGGAAATTTCGAATGTTTTAATAAAAAATTTAACCAGTGAATGGAAATCGCTAAGAAAAGTGAAATCTGAGAGCAAATCTGAAGAAGCCCAATCGAATACCTACCATATTAGTGGCATGCAACATAATGTGATATAAATAAGACTTTTCGGTTTATAAGTAAGCATAGGTTAATGCGCTGGGCAGTCCTTTTATATTCATTATATATGGAACTATAGCTGTTATTAATATACATTCACTATCCATTAATTCAGTGGTCTTTCATAGTAAGAGAAGAAAAAACACATACATTTATAACTAAATAATTAGCTATAAAAAATAAACTTTATTTGCCATTGGTGTAATATTTACTCGTGTTAAACAATAAATTACCTGTATTTCGAACTAAATTGGTTTTACATGTTTTTTTTTTTCTTTTTCTCTGTTTCGTTCTAAATCTAATTTCGTATGCCTGCTGATTGACGCTTGCATTTAACTATCCTGGGTTTCTAAAATCAAAAATAAAACGAATCCATCTAATTCCAAAACTATACTTAACATGTTCATTTTGTTCATATTTGTTTTATGTTCAAAATATCTCTTTAAAATTATTTGTCTTTTGTTTATTAAAATCTATATGATTTTTAATTTATACTAACACCTTTACACAATTCTCATTGATTTATTTGCATAAAATATATGTATTTTGTTTGTTTTTCTTAATTGGGTGTATAAATATGAAAAATTGTTGAAATAATAATACATATATGCATGTTTTCATCCGTCACGAATACAATTTTGGTTTGTTTATTCAAAACAATTACAATTAAAATAACATAAAAAAATAAAGAACGCACGAGTTTTGTTCAAAACTCAACGATCGTTCTCTGTACCAACGACTAAAGACCCAAATAACTCGAGTGGAATCGATGAACGACAGGTATTTTGAATATAGAACACACTTTTGAAAGAACATATTTAATATAATATACCCACCCAATTTGTTTAAACAATTCCCCCTTTATTGACTTTTTTTTTGTTTCTTTAGTATAAGAAAACAGTTTAAATTATTTAAGAGACACAAAATAATTATTCTAAAAGCACTGCATTGCTTTTTCGATAAGCACTTTAATCTATTTCATAACGTCAATTTGGCAACAACTGATAAACGTTGTTCGCTTTTACTGCCATAGTTACTTTCTTACAAAAAGTCACTATTATTTCATGAAATATTATATCCCTTTTCAGTGGTTATTGTGTTCAATTTGACTTCATTTTATTCTTGTTGCCAGCGATTTAAAGATAAACTATTGGTGTTGTTAATTGTTAATTTTGGTTGGCATTTAAAATGGAACTGTAATTATCTTAACGATAACTCTGCGACAATTTATATCAAAAGTCGAGAACTAAGGTCTAAAAAAGCACAAAAGATGTGTTTCGTCCTTTTGTGGCTAAATAACACTTTTAATTAACATTTCGATGTCCAATCGACTATGGTTAAAATCGCCAAATTTGGTATCCCTTAGCAATTTGGACGGGAATTATACAAGGGAACATTTGTGAACAGTTAAGTTAAGGTGTCTTGTAGTCAGTGGATTTGCTAGAGTATGGAAAACTCGCTATTCGATAGTTATCTTCTCACAAAGTTTAGGGCGTAGAGTTACACATAAGTACTTAGCTGTTAGCACTGGACTTAACGTTAGATAAAGATTATTTAGGAGGGAAGCTTTAAAGGTTTATATTTCAGTTGAAAATTAAATCGACTGTGATTGTCTAACATTATGTGCTAGTGTCTTAAGAGCAAATGAATTACAATTTATTGCCATCTAAACTACTCCGCGGACTAGTGGTCTTTTTTTGCTTTCAGTATGAAAACATACTGAACACGCCACCACGACTGGGCGGATGATGCAACAGGACATAGTTTCCGAATACGGATGTGATCATAGAATCAAATCACCTAAAATTTACTATAGCCCACTGCCCGGTATCGTTATCGGGGCGGAATATTGGTCAATTATTCGTAGAGTGATTCGTCAACCAATGATTGTGAATAGAAACTGACGTATTTCACTTTTTCTTTCTTTTCCAATTCTTTTACTACGTTTAGTTTACTAATACTTGTAGACAAGGTAAGACACATCGGAAAGTATTTTTCAACATAGTAACAAAATCATTTTAAAATTATGATTAAATAATAAAATAATCGAAAAACAAACCTGAAATTTGTTGGGGTCAATTAAGCTAGAATTGCATTTCTTTCGTTTCGACAATAATATTCTGAAACGTTAGGTGAACACCAGCTACTGTTTTTCTTCGGTAATGCCACACATTTCGAACGTCAGAGAAACATCCCATGGTACAATTGTCCTGAGTTAGCTTCTCTATGCAGCCATTCAAATTGAGCATAAATTTGTAGGACCCTTCGATTCGTCCCAAAAATAAAAACTCACAAACCGAAGTGCTTGCCTCTAGCTTTATATTTTGCATCTTAACTAAATCGCAGGACCTTGGACCTTGGTTGTCTCTTGGTATATTTTAGTCTTTTACTTAATTTTTTTAAGTGCTCAGTGAAGATACCACCTCCTCATCTAAAGTTTTTTTCAATAAGAGCGCTACAAAAGTTTTTTTTTTTTAAAATAAAACAAAAACTGTTTTGGATATCAATTAAATTCTTTATTCCTGTGAAAGTACGTTCGATGCCATCATATATATGGAACTCGATTTCTTTTGCATGGCCACCACGGGCACGCTTGCAGAAGTCCAGACGATGAACCCAATTTTCAACGGTTTTCAAGCATAAATCGGTTTTTGGCGCCGTCCTGTTGGAACCACATGTCCTCCAAATCCATATCATCCAATTGGGGCCAAAAATATTCGGTTATCATTGAACGGTAGCGATTCCCATTCACAGTAACGTGCCGGTCTTGATCATTACGGAAGGAGTACGGCCCAATGACGCCGCCGGCCCATAAACCACACCAAACCGTAATTTTTTCAGGATGCAATGATGACTCATGGAGTACGTGTGGATTGCTGCCGGGCCAATACCGCATATTTTGTTTATTGACGAAGCCATTCAGCCAGAAATGAGCCTCATCGCTGAAGATGATTTTTTGGACGTAGCGCTCTTAACGTCGAGGCCACTGACTCCGAATTTCGGTAGTAAATTTTAATAATTTCGATTCGTTGTTGGCTCGTATATCTTTCCGTCATGAAATGGCAAACCTTACTGAAGAGAAATGTCAAAAGAGCGGCAACAAATTCAGCGTCGTTTGCTGTCCCTGTCGCTCTACTTTTGTAGCGTCCCTGTTGAATAAAGGTATTTATATGCCTATTTCGCAAAAACCTGTAGATTGAGAGATGAATAAATCGTTCGCACAACAGATCCGTATAGTACCCTAGGATTAGCTACTCACCTCACATCCTGCCGTACAATGACAATGGGTCTACTTCCCAATAAAATACAGAATCAGATTTATGTCATCGCTTTGTTTTCTGAACGGTTGCATTTCAAGAAAAAATCGCAGTGAACATTTGGTTGTAATTCAAATTTTATAAAAATGTATAAAGACAAACATTTAATGTCATCGACATTCATGTACTTTCAAAGAATATATATATATATTTTCTTTACCTTAAATGAGCACTATTACAGTCATTTTCACAGCTGACGCATGTTATATAAGATTGATAAACACAATATTTATTTATTCCATTTGCTTTTTTATGCGGCTCATTTCAAGCAAATGCTGCAATTGAATCTAATGTTAACCCATTATATTTATTTTTATAGGAACGTGGTTCACGATCTTCCGTATCCAACGAATCGAATGTCCTCCTTGATCCCGAAGTTCTTCCAGACCTCTCTATACAAGCCCTCGTACTCACCGTACTCGCAACATTAGTTAAGTATTCCACAGATGAAAGTGAAACAAGAGTTTTGTATCAGTACCTGGCAGAAGGATCTGTAGTGTTCCCCAAAGTTTTCCCAGTGATGTAAATGCTAAATTGAAATAGTGCATTATATTCAATTTATATGAAAATTTATAATTTCTTCTCTCTAGTCACTCCCTCCTCGACCAGAAGATAAACAATATTCTATCTGTATCGCATGACCAAGTTGTTCTAAATTCTGTTCAAAATATTATACAAAACATGCTAGCAAGCGAGGATCCTTCACAGCAACAATTGCATTTCCTTCAAAGCTGCGGCTTTGGTGGACTTTGGCGATTTGCTGGACCATTTACAAAGGTAAGTGAACATTTGTAACAATTTATGCTCAAATTTGAACTATTGCTTTTAGTATAACATGATGGGTGAGTCATCGGAGCTTTTTGTTAACTGTCTCGAGGCAATGGTTGAAACATGCCTGCCTGGAGATGAGACAACCCCAGTACCACCATCACCACGGCCATTCAACCTAAGTTCGAGCTTGAGCAGCCTAACTTTGGGGTCACCTACAGATAAAGGTTTTTATGAAACTAATTTATGAAAAATAAAAAATAAACACCAAAGTAGATAACGAGAGCATCATAGCATTAAAAATCATTATCATTTCAGTCATTAGAATGCAATTCTATATATTTGCCTCATGTTTCTTACATTTTTTCTTTTCTTTTTCTATTTTTCCTTGTTGCACATAAAATAAAACATCCATCCGCAAACAAAAAATAAACAAAACAAATTATTAACGAAATGTTATATATTGAATTCACCAACAATGTCTACAAAACAAAATTTAGCTTTCTCATCGGAATCATTAGATTATGATAATTTTGGTGGGAGTGTTAGTTCACTGCGCCGTGCATCATACAGCAAGCCACGAGCTAAACATCGAATAACCGATAGTCCATCTCATTAGGATGATAATTTACATACAAAGATATTAGTCCTAGTTGTCATTTTTTTTAGAATATATACTTACATAAACAAAAAGGCAGCTATTTACCGATCAATTTATTATGATTTCTATTTTTTTTCTATATGAATGCTTATATTTTGATAATGCTTAAGGTTGATAAGTTATTTAAAGACGATATTAATGTAGATTGTAGTGCTTACATTTTAGATAAATACTTTTTTTTTACTTATAGCTATATTGTTCGGAGTTTTGCAATGCGTTTCACCGCTATCCCGCCCAAGAGCCAGAACATATTTTGGTCTGTATTTGGTAAAAAATGGTTACGCAGCGACCAGGTCAATGGAGTTCGTTATAGATATCGAACTTACTTTCTGTGACTAGAATTGGGAGGTTACGATTTGGTCTTAACAGGACGGTGTCATGCTATCAAACAAATGTCCTTGCTACATCGATCGCCCTATATAGTTGCCTCAAACGATGCACCAAGTTTGTTCGATTTCTATACTATTATTGTATGGAGAACGTTCCTTAAAGGACACTTATAATATTCTTGGGTCATTCACCTTTTCTTCTTGTGGTACCGCAGGGTGTTGTGTCCCCGTACAATCATTGAACATCACTCCCGGTCATTTTCCACATAATACTCTCTGTTCTGGCTTCACTAAAGGATGGCTATAGTTTCTTTGTGGTAACACACGTATCCATGGCTGTCCATCTAGCGTTCGCCACTTCTGTGGCTTTCTTTCCCGCTTCTAGCTTTAGTGTACAGAGCGGGATATGCACAGAGGGGCCTATTTTGTTCTGTTATCTATTAGACGAACTGTCTAATCATTGCCTGTTACTTAATTAGCAATACCTGTGCTGTGTTCCAGCAGTTTTGAGTTGTTTGCGACAGCCCTTCACAAGCTTTGGTTTTATTACTGGGTCAGTTCTGGCTTTTATAGCTGCCTGTATGTCAAAACAGACGGTAATACCTTCCGGAGGTATCGAACTTAGACTCACTTGCCGCTCTTGTCACTGCCATGACTTCCGCTTGGAAAACGCTGCGATGTTCAGATGCCCAGTGGTTCAGAGTATATGTCTGACCATACCCTGGTGTCCAGTTTTGATCGGTCCATATACATGGAAACGGATTGAGTGTTAAGTCAATCTCCATACTTCCCTGCCGGGAAAGGAACTCGAGGTCTAAAAAGAAGACCTTTATAATCTCAAAACTCCGTAAAGGTTGGATGTAAAAAAATCCCGACTAAGTGACATATTTTAAGAAGCTTCTTGCAAAATTCTTTTTCTTAGACAAATTTTAAATTTTGATTCAGTCGCTTGGATATACACAGTTTCATTTACTTGTAAAAGCTGCAGAGTTAGTGTTGTTCGTCTTCTACATCTTAGCAAACGGGTTGCACAAACATCCGAACAATTTAAAATCCTAACAAAAAACACAAAATACAATTACTTAAGTAAGTACATAAGTTATTAAACAACTTATCACTCAATTCACATCACAAACTTATATGACTATTATCGCATTAAAGTATATTATTCATCCTCCAATAGATGCCAATACTAAAGCAACGTACTTTTAATTGCTTTCCACATTTCTTAATTGCAATTAAACGTTATTATACGCATGATATTGATATTTCAAATTCGATTGCACAAAAATCTAGAAAAAGTTAATAATTTTTTATAAATGAATATTTTAACAAAATTAATCAAAGAACAAGTAACAAATTTATCAAATAAAATAACAACTAATTTTATTAAGAGAAAAATATTTATAAAATTATAATATATATCGAACCAATAAGAAAACGAAAATCAAGCCAATCTATTCAAATTTAGTACAATGTATATACTGCCAGTATAGTATATACCTAATCAGTAATTTAAATACTCGTATTTGTTTATACAAAATTTATTGCTGTTGTTGATTGTGTGTTTTTTCTCGGTAGATGCCAGCACATTGGATCATTATATAAATCTATTTATATTAATTTTTTTAAATGCATGTGTGTACCATTCAATTTTTTTTCTGCATAATACATATTATTATATAATTTTTTTACACTTTAACATGACTTACGCATATCCCCACTTGGTTAAGGATGTTAAAGCATTTATTTTGAATCCATCTTGTACGATTTTTTTTCCTCCAATATTTGTGCTATGGCTTTTGCGTTTATAGCACGGACACGAAGTATATTCGAATGAATTCATTTTAACTAATGCAATTATTGATTTATAATACTCAGCTTTTACTTAAAGGGATATAATATTCAGGAAAAATTATCTAATATTGTGCCATTTTAGATTTAAGCGAAAACTATTTCCAAAGACAGAGTAAATGTGTTGAAAGTAATAATTAATCCTTAAAATTATTTTCAATATCAAATTTTACTGAAAGTAAAATAGGGAATGACGTTTTTAGAAATGATAACTGATTAATGTAGAATGCTTGGAATTGTCACCTTCCGTGAATAAATAATTAAAAAATAAGTTTACTTCGCCATGGTTCCGTTTAACCCATGCATACATAATATGTTGGACAGGTGTTTAGCAACTGTCCTATTAAATATGTCCTCATCCCAAGCATTTGTGTTGGCACAACCTCCTTAATTTGAATCAATTCAATTTTATTGGTTTGGTTACGTAACTTAATATTTTTAAATTAAAGTAAATTCTAATTAAATTAAAGTAAGGTCTAAGTCTTTCCATAATTCGTTGTCTGGGCTGGAGTCGAAGACTCTTCTTGCCAAAGCATTAGTGCATAAAAAAAGATTTTGTAGCTAACTTCAGATCAATTCTCTGAGATGAGTTGGTGCATGTTCTTCTCCAAGTCGTTCCCGCTGCTCTAAAGAGTTCAACTGGAAGTAACATTATTTGAATTGAGTTGTTCTTGCCATCGTCACTTATTAGGTTAGGTTTGGTTAGGTTGAAGTGGCTGTCGGCAAGCCGACACACTTAGACCATTATAAGGTCCCTTGTGATACCACATGAATCTGAAAGTCAATTCTTCCTAGTAGTGTAGTTCCGTGTTTGGCGAGTTCATCAGCCTTACAATTACCTGGGATGTCCCTGTGCTCCGGCACCCAGCAGAGGTGAATATTGAACTGTTCTGCCATCTCTTTGAGAGACGAGCGACAGTTTTGGGCTGTTATGGAATTTGTAGAGACTGATTCCAGGCACTTGATATGATAGTAGCTTGACTATCCGAGAAGATACAGATGTCTTTAGCAGATATCACGTTTTCTTTCAGCCAAAATAAGACTTCTTTTATCGCCATTATTTCCGGATGAAAAACGCTACAGTGATCAGGAAGGAGAGACTAAGATTTAGTCTGTCGGAGAAAACACCACCACCAACACCGTCCACAGTCTTCGAACCATCTGTGAAGAAGTGGATCGAGTCATCATCCATCAATGCTCCCTCCTCCCAGAATGATCTAGTGGGAATGGAGACCTGGAAATTCTTATCGAACTGTAGTTCTGGTGTGGTGTAATCGATATTTCCTGGAAGGTTCTTAAAATCGTTCAGGATAGCGGCATGGCAGTTGTTCTACTGGTCCATTGTGAGGTATCTTTGAGGCGTACGGCTGCAGAAGCTTGCGTTTGCCTGCTGAAGATGTTAATGGGTGCCAGATGAAACAGGATGTCAAGTGCAGCAGAGGGGGTAGTACGAAGAGCACCACTAATGCACAAGCAAACCGTTCTTTGGACTTTGCTTAGCTTATCGCGATTTATCGCTTTGTCCAAAGCAGTCCACCAGACAACCACACCGTACGTGAGTATCGGTCTTATGACGGAGACGTATAGCCAGTGAGTGATACGAGGCTGTAAACCCCATTTGTTTCCTATGGCTTTTTTGCAAGAGAAAAGTGTCACAGTGGCTTTTTTAACTCTTTCTTGGATGTTAGGCTTCCAGGTTAACTTCCTATCAAAAATTAGGCCCAAGTATTTAGCTTCATTTGAGAATGTTAACCTAGTACCATTTATAGATGGAGGGTCAATGTGTGGAATCTTGTATTTCCTAGAAAAATGGACAAGAGAAGGGGAGAACGGACACCACCTTGCGGGGTTCCTCTGCTGACAGATCTTCTGGTAGATATCTCACCCAGACTTGAGTTGATAATTCGGCTATTGAGCATCAAATTAATCAGCTCGCCAAGTGAGGCATCCACGCTCAGAGCTGCCAGTGCACCAGCGATCGCAGATGAGTTGAAAGCGCCTTCTATGTCTAGGAATGCAACCATTGTATACTCCTTATGGCGTAAGGACTCTTCTATAGAGCGTGTTAGCGCGTGTAGAGCCGTTTCTACTGATTTTCGCTTAGAATAGCGCCGTTGACAGAAGTCTTTTGTCAATGCTTTTGCGTAGATCAGTCGTTCTAAAGTTTTTAGAAGAAATGATGAAAGACTAATAGGTCTGAGATCTTTTGGACTTACATGAGAGCACTTGCCTGCTTTGGGTATGAAAACCACTTTCACTTCTCTCCATAGCAATGGGATGTACACCAGCTCCAAACAGCCTCTTAGGATTATCATTAACGATCAAATGTTTTCGTGCGCACGATTGATTTGCACTACGTAACACGAGCAAATTTATTCGTGCACACGAAAACGTTTGAACCATTCGCCTTACAAAATGCCGACCCTGGGTTTTTCTGTACCGAGTCTCATTTCTCTATTAAAAATCCTGTACTTGAATACTTACATACCTCAAGCATGATCCGGTGCAATCCCTTCTGAATTGATTTATTGAGCTGTTGTATCTTACATAATATTTTAGTTTACATAATTCATACGCTTTTAGTTTGCTAATGCAAACACTGTTATTATTACGTATATATATATATAGCATAATTATTTAACACCTGCTTTAAATGTTCAATACTAAATGTACACTCAATTATATAATGTATCTGAAATGAAGTGGAGGTTGCTATTATAAAATTAAAAAAAAACCTTAGAATCTTTAAACTTCTTAATAATTATGAGAATAAATCTCAGGGAATAAATGTGCAGGATCTTGAATAGTCGTATTCGTACGTAACATCCATGTGTTCTTTTCCATCCTAAACTAAATGTTAGTCGTTTGTTTATTGAATTTCCGAAGAATACTAAAAAATGTTTAAAAAGTTAATACAATTATGACGTAGGTAAACCATATTAGTGTTGCTCGATTATTGTTAAAGTTAAACGATAGTAAGATATTCGCCTCCCGAAAATAGAATCGTTCAGTGCCCTAATGTGTGCGAAGCGCACAATACACATATAAATACAAATTGATTAGTTTGAGCTTAAACTTATATAATGTTATTTTTCTTAGGTTGAAAAATATGAAAACAAACAATAAATATTAGCCTCCTCTATACAAAAAAATATTTACTTATAATATTTATGTAGTATATTTGATTGAATTTCTTAATGTGATATAATTTCGTTTATTATTTGAACATTTTTCCCTTTTCTTTTATATCTGTATCTTTCAGCTGCATGAATAACAACAACACCGCGCACTAGACGTACAATATTCGAAAGAATTTTTCGCTTTTTATCTTTTATAAAGAAATGTTTTTAAGGTGAAGAAAAAAATTTAAAAGAAATACATAAAACCAAAAGAGAAACAATTTTTTAAACAAATTCATATTTATATAATATACTACAATGATGAATATTTCACAGAAACAAACTGAAAACTAAACAAGCAGAGATATATTTAAATGAGAAGAATATTGTTATGTTTACCAAAGAATTTATATTTTAATGTTTATATACAATGCGTTTGAATTCATATATCTTACGGAGTCCTTCCTCACCTATATAAATGTTATAACATTAATATTTTTTTTTTGCATTTCTACTTTAATTTGTTTAAATTTGTTTTTGCTAATTTTCACAAACCTAAAAAAAAGCAAATGTGTAAAACAAAACATCACATCTATCTCTATATCTATACGTATATATGTGTGTGTGTGTCCTATTTATACACGTATTAAATGTACATTCTTATCTGTGCCATCATTTATTTTGATCTATGTATAAATTATAGTCTATAATATGTATGCTGTCCATTTGTCCATATCACTTGTTGCACTTTTACTTTACCTACTATTGTTGTGCAAGGAGATTTCTTCTGCATCCCACATAAATGTACACAAGCAACGCGAAAACAGCGTTCTGTTAGTGCAACAATTGCTTTCTTGATAATGTGAATCTATGTGTCCTATTAAATGTACCGATATTTAAATATTTACCTAATAAGAAAAGAAATTGAAAATATATATTTCTGTATATTGCTGTTGACATTTTATACATTTATGTAAATATTTATGCAAATAATAGGTTTTACTTAAAATATATAGCAAAACAGCTTTTACAAGGATGGTCGAACGGAATATCGGAAATAGGAATCTGTTTTGTTGCTTTTGATTTTGTTAATTTAGAATATTTCCAAGAATTTATTTCGCTTCTTGTCATAGTTGAAATTTAATTTCAAAAAATACGAACAATTTTATTCTTCACACATGATTGACCAAGAAATATGACTTTTATTGTAAACATGTCCATTTTGTTTTAAAGATCAATGAAACAGTTATCACAAAAAAAATAACAAATTGTATTCTCTCTCTCAAATTTTCCACCTCATCGTCGCCTTCTTAAAAACTATACTTTGATTGGAGTTGTTTGAACGATTATTTCTTCATGGTTCACCGTGCACGTACTAGTTTTGGCATTTTCGGCTTGGGCGTTTTTGGTTCCTTGCCAGCCGACCCTTACCGATGGATAATTTTTGGAATACTTTCCATCAGTTGATTTTTTTTTTTTGTAGGACGAAGTGATCAAAAGGGGTTTTTTCTTCGTCTACCGATATTTCGGGCATCCTTAATTTTCGATTACCTATGTAAAAATTCCCCAAGATGTAACATAGTCTAACAGTGTAGGAACAATAGGGTGATAAGGAGACATACCTTTACTAGCTAGGAATTGAATTCTCGCATCAGGAGGTGCTTCCTTCATAAGAAGAGGATTATAATTTGTTCTTGGAAATTTTATGTATGGTATGATAAAGATAAGACTGTTATAAGCGACCCACGTCAAAAGATTTCATGGCACCACCTAACAAGTGTAACAAGTAACAACCCCTGGCACTCTACTCATTCTTGAGTAGGATTCCTGTGTCTCTAAGGTGGAAGGGTAACATTATGTTAATATGTATAGTGTTACTCAAGTTATAAATAGAAGCACTTTTTAGCGACTAGACTCCTTACCGCGAAAACTAGGGGAAAATTTGAAGAGATTTAAGTAGATAAAAGCAAGTCACGACTTTTTCTTCTGGGTAAAAAGTATAAAGCGTTGACATATAACACAAGGATTAACTATTGCTGAATCCTGAATTGCTGGCTTATCTTTTTCGCGTTCAACAATATACTTTTGGAAAAAAAAAAAAAAAAACTTAAATTTTTACGACTTTTTAACTTATCAAAACCATGACTAAACATCGAATTTTTATGGAGCAGATTTATTTTTCCTTTTAGTGACTCGAATTACTACATAAAATAGGGCAATTTTCAAATTACATAACTTAAATGGATAAAGTAAATAAAGCAATAGCCCAATGTCTTCCTATATTTCCAAAATGCTAACTTGTTATACTTAGTTAAAATATTTTTTTTTCGACACTAATTTTCGTACTAGATACTTATTTAACAAATTGTTATTTAAAAAAAAAAACTAAAATATACGAATAATTGTTTTAACAAAGTGATATAATAAAATACCGTGTTTCCTTACAAAAATTAACAAAATATTATATGAAAATTAAATTAATTTCGAAATGAAATAGAATAGAATTTTCAAAACCTACGCAGAGTGATAAATTAGAAATCAATATTTATGAAGAGAAATAGTATATATATTATATTTATGTATAATTTGCACGCCCAAAGTCGTTTAAAGTCTGTGGATGTAAAATGCAAATGCAAGCCAACAAATTACTAAATGAAACCCCATAATGTTAAATACTTTCATGAAAAACAGTTATATCTACACATATTTAATTATTATTATAATAAATGTACTTAAATTAAGAACCAAAAATGTTTTATTTAAATGTACCTGGAAAAACGCAACGCTCTGATATTTAAAAATATAAAGGGACGCTTCGAGGTAGACGTTTTCAAAAGTTGCGATTACCGCGTCAGCAATGATGAAAATGTTGGTGTTGCCATAACCGAGGAGTTCTGCAATCGAGAACGTACGGAGAAAAATATACTTACAGTAGACCACAACGCGTTTGAATTATTGATTTTTTTTCTATTCGATCAATTGTTATGCAGTTCATCGAAGTATTCGCACTGAGTTGACAAAACTGACGGATCTGACAACAGGACAGCGTTTCACAATAAAAGTAATAACAGACGCTGTGTGCTCGGATGCAGTTTATTAATAATAACGTTTAAGGCACCGGACGATGGTATGCACTCAACATGGGCTTACTAGCTTACCCCGCCCGCTTAACCAGGCAATTAAAAAAAAAAAACAATTGAAAATCTAAGTCTAAATCAATACAACCACATTTATACCGCACATTTCTAATGATTGTCCTTGTGACTTATTGGGTCGTATGAATAAAACCTAGCAATAATTGCTTTTAGTCACAAAAAATGTCAAAATCGAAGCATTTGCTTCGTTTCGTATCAATAAAACCATTTTGAGTTAGTTCCAACGTTCGCCATGCTCGAAAAAGAGGCAGCACTGATCTTTTACTGATCGGTATGAATAAAACTTATCAGACAAAGCAAAGCAAATTCTGAGTCTGCTATTTATTTGACTCAGACCTTTTGCTAAATATTTTGTGTGCACATTTTTAAAATAAAACAATCTACAATTTGTGAATAGTTAAGTTTTATTCTGTTTGTTCAGGAAAAACAACAAAATACCTACGGAAAAAACAGCAACTGTTTCGTTTCCGCGAAGTATATGGACTGTGGACTATTTTCCTATAGTTTATTTCAGATGGAAATATTTAGACAGAATCATTTGTTAGGTAGGTCGACAGTTCAAAAACATATCGGTAATTCATAGTTCTTCTTTCTAATTGTCTAATGTGTTAACAGTAATAGGTTTGTTTGACGTGGGCCCTAGTGCGCACTAGTGCGCACTGGGTTAACCCTAATGTGTTCGATATAGCACTGAACTCGCCCTGGTACTGAAAACCTGTGTTTGACATGACTTCTAGGGCGCCCTAGTTGTGCACTGAACTGACCCCAGTTATTTTGTCGGGGCAAGAACTCAGTGCTGAGTTGCGCTGTCATTTCGCTTGCTGTTATTCGTTTATTTGAATATCGTAATAAAGATAAATACAATAAATTTGATATTCAAAAGGGAATTGTTTGAAAACAACAACGTTTATGGACTAAAACCTTATTTTAAACATAAATGGAATGAAAAAAATCTGGAATCAAAGCTGATTACATTTTTTAGTGCATCGCATATAATGCAAACAGTTTTATCAACTTGTTTGCATTATGGCAAGCACAAGATCAGAAGTGAGTTCACTCATTTTTAACAATAAACAGAACAAAGTGTTATCATCTTCGTACTTCGTTCACCAAAACAAAGTATTTTTCAAATTCAAAAACTGCCAGACTTCAGGGCAGCATATTTTGCGTTCGATATGATAGCCGAATTTTCAGGGTTATGCAGGTTTTTGGGTAGGCGGGAAAATCAGCTGACGCTTCTCAGTGCGCACTAGTGGGCACTAGTGCTAGCCACGTCAAACAAACCTAATATTTCCAATAATATAGGGCACAATTCCCGCCACCTGAAGAACAAATAAAGCATCAGCAAACTATTTTGCAAACAAAAATCATATTTGGTGCAATTGAAGCATTTATATTTCTGAATTTAATTTTTTTAATGTTCGAATTTACGAACTTTCTTAAGCAAAGCTATATATTTTTGTACATAGGTACCTACCGATTCAAAGCAATTGGTACGGGCTTTTACTTTGCTACAACCTTTAGCTTAAAGCAAATACTAGTTTTTATTCATACGACCCATTGACAGTAACGTCGAATGCAAGGCATATCGCATGTCGAGATGAAATCATTTGGACTCGAGGAGGAATCAAAATGTTTTCGCCTTTGAATTTTGTATTCAAAATTATTGTTGCTTCTACATTTCACAAGTATTTCTTTGATGGCAGGTTAGGTGCCAACCTTTTGGTTGACTGATATTGCGAACCATAATATCTAATCGCTTTTCCAATTTTTTGCTGCAACATGTGTGACAAATTAAGTGTATTTAAAAATTCTGTAGGATGATTAAATCATCTAAGCATAGACATGTTTAGCTTTTGTTAGCCGTACTTCGAAATAACTTTCAAACAAAGAACGACAAAAAAAAAAAGAAAAAAGAATTGGGCTCAACCGGGATTTGAACCCGGGACCTCTCGCACCCAAAGCGAGAATCATACCCCTAGACCATTGAGCCGCTTAAAATACAATTATCGAGATCCTAATAATAACCTACTGTCATAATTTTAAATAGAATAATGTAAGACATCATTATTCCACAACAAAATTAACTTCCACTTTCATTAAAAAACGCCAGGGGGGTTATTCCCAAGTACGCGGCAGATCGTATCAAAAGCGATACCTTAATTTCGCCCGTGTTCGCTTTTGCTTATTCTGAAATGCGAACAGGGTCTAAATTATCTTTCCAGTTATAATCCATTCTGACTTTTAATTTTTCATTTATTTTTCCAAATATTTGACAGCTGTTTCCCGTCCTCTTCTTGTAGGTGAGTTCGTTCCACTTCCTTGGACTCATTTTCATTTTCAGAGCTTTCTTCATTCATGTAAAAGTAGGTATTGGTTTATTAGAAAGACAAAATAATATAAGAACCAACATATATTTCACTTACTTTTTTCCAACCATCACGTGGTTTAATGGGAGGCTCAAGGCCATTTAACACATTTGTAATGCCGTCCCAAAGGTCTACAGCCTTGGCTCTATATACTGAAGCATTAAGAATGCCCTTCGCTAATCCACTGTTCTCTTTCAAAAATTCATCAAGTGCAGCCAATTGAAATTGTTGTACGGAAGTATGTTTTTGACTCCTTTATTAAAAAAATATATATATAATGAGTTCAGTTAACTCATTATTACACAATGAATGTTTCAGCAATTTTTAACTTCTTATTTTTATTGAAAATTTACATTTTTATTAGGTCCGCAAAACAAGCCGCCATAGCAATCCGTCACCTAAACACCTATCGCTTTCCATTATTGTCCAAAGGAATCGCTTTTGGAAATACAAAAATTCAAATCCGCCATTAAAAGCGATTGGCCGCGCTTTCCGGAATAGGCCCACAGGGTAATTTTGTGCCATAAATAACGGGTGATTTTTTAGCTGGTTTGGTTTTGGCAACACTCGTTTTGACAGCTGACGTGTGTTTATTACCTTGTGTCACTGTCAAACAGCTTCAGTTTGGTTTGCAATTTAACCATGGATCGTCTTACAAATGAACAACGCTTGCAAATTATTGAATTTTACTATCAAAATTCGTGCTCGGTTCGAAATGTTCATCCGCTTTTTTATCGAGAAATTGTGTTCAGCGATGAGGCTCATTTTTGGTTGAATGGGTACGTAAATAAGCAAAATTGCCGCATTTGGAGTGAAGATCAGCCAGAAGCATTGCAACAGCTACCAATGCATCCCGAAAAAGCCACTGTTTGGTGCGGTTTATGGGCCGGCGGCATTATTGGGCCATATTTCTTCAAAGATGATGCGAATCGCAGCGTTACTGTCAATGGTGAACGATACCGAGCGATGATAACAAACTTTTTTTTGCCCGAAATGGAAGTTCTTGACTTGCATGATATGTGGTTTCAACAAGACGGTGCCACATGCCACACAGCACGCGAAACAATGGCGCAATTGCGAGGCGAGTTTGGTGAACAGTTAATTTCACGTTTCGGGCCGGTCAATTGGCCGCCTAGATCGTGCGATTTGACACCATTAGATTATTTTTTGTGGGGGTATGTCAAGGCTAATGTGTATAGAGACAAGCCCGCTTCGATTGACGCACTGGAAGCCAACATCCATGCATTCATTCGTGAGATACCGGCCGATATGTGTGAAAGAGTATGCCAAAATTGGACTCAGCGGATGGGCTACCTGAGACGCAGCCTCTTCTAAACCTCTTAAAAAATCGCCCGTTATAAGAACCTATTAATTTTATCCCATACAGTAGTAAATCGAAATTCATTCAAGGGATGTATTTAGTATTTAGTATTTTAATATTTATTTAATTATGCAAACAACCATATACAAAAGATTACAATTAAGTAGATATCTATAAAGTGTAAATGTGATCAAGTGAAATTATTTTAAATATGTTGATTATAAAAATAAATTACAAAGCGTTTTGATATGAAAATGCAATTGAGAGAAAAAAAAAAGTTAAAATAGAATAAAAATGATAAAAATAAATAATAATGACAGAAGGGAAAAAATAAACCTGTCTTAAGCCCTACGATCCATTTATCCTATTATTGCCAGCCAAATAAGCAAAGAGAGAATCAGCAAAACCACCCACGAAACAAAGCCGTCTAATACCGTTTACCGCGACACAGACAAATTTCTTAAACATCCATATATCTTTCCTATTACAGTACCAACATGGTCATCCCACCTTAATCGAGAATTAAACCAAACCCCAAGATTCTTGGCTTTGTTAATAAATTCAATTATATCATTGCCTAACGTAACAACTGGCAAACCAACTGTATCCATGCGGCATTTTTGGATATAACCAAACATTTTGATTTCTTAGGGTTCAGCTATAAGCAATTTCTTTGAGACCAAAGGTTGATACTAACAAGATCTTCATTTAATTTGGCAACTGCATCTTCGATAAGTCCCAGCTTACAGCTTAAATACATTTGAACATCATCCGCATACATATGAGATGATGAATAAATTAAACAATCAGGTAGATCATTAATGAAATTAGTAAATAAGAGGGGACCCAAAATAGATCTCTGTGGTACCCCCATTGAAGTGTGTAAAAAGTCAGACATTTTATTATTTACTACAACAGCTTGACTATACTTCCTGACAAATAAGAGGAAATTAATTTTGCTGCACTCATAGAGAAATTAAAAAAACTTCTAAGTTTAAAGACAAGTATAGAGTGGTTCACACTGTCAAAAGCTTTAGAGAAATCCAACAAAGTCAGAAAAGTGATATTGTCTTTATCTATAGATGACCTTATATCGTCTGACACTTTTAACAACGCTGAAGTACAGCTATGTTGCAACCTAAAACCAGATTGGTATCTACGTAACAGGGCATTATGTTGTAAATAAGACGACATCTGATGATGGATGAGTCTCTCCATGACTTTTGACAAAAACGGCAAAATAGATATAGGTTTAATTCTGGGGACAATTGTGAAGTACACTGATTTTTCAGGATATGGACTATTTTCGCAACCTTCCAGGCACTTGGAGAGCAGGAGGTCATAAGTATAGTATTAAAAATGCGTGTAAGTACAGGAAGAATGTGAGGTAATATAACCTTAATAAAACAAGGATGAACTTCGTCAAGCTCCTCTGACTTAGATTTTATACTCATAATAGATTTAACTATGTCGGTAGGCTCAACACGTGAGAACTCAAATTCAGACACACTTGAAACATTAGGCGACTCAATTGACCATGCATTTATACTGGCTGGAGTATGAGTTTTGACAAACTCATTATTAAGTTCATTAAGATCAGTATATCTGAAGTCGAATTCACTCTGTCCACCAACACCTATTTCGCGTACATTACTCCATACAGTCTTCGATGGCAAGTTACTGTCAAGTCGCTTAGAGTAAAATTCCTTCTTCGCTTTACGTATTTTTAAATTTACTAAATTTCTCAGCATCTTGAAACCTTTATGCAAATCGGGCAATTTATATCGCTTCCATCTCCTAAAAGCCAAGTCACGTTTAGTTATAAGTTGCACTATTTCAGCAGTAAACCATGAATTAAATTTATATTTGACCGTTACTGATTTAATAGGAACATGTCGATTAAACAAAGCTGTAACAATATTATTAAATGTATTAATCTGTTCGTCGGGTGATACATCATAGTAGCACTGCTGCCAGTTAACTTTAAACATATCAATGACCTAAAATCCCTGTAAACATAAGGCTGCGATTGCTTGCAACACGTAAAATTGAAGGTAGCAAAGATGAGGTCATGTTTAGAGAACATAGGTGCAGAGATCAGATGGTAGAGCGCTCGCTCGTAAATGATATTCCGAGCCCTAAAGGCAACCAGTTTTACGACTGGTGGCGTCATAATATGATTGGGTATCGAATTCTACGCGACGGATATCCTGTCTTTCCCTAAGATGGTTCTTTCTTTGACTTGGCGCTATTTGACGAAAGACTAAGAACTAACAAACACTCATCTAAGCACAGTGAACTGTTTACGAGGAGCGGTTGAGTATGATAGTGATCACTACGGACTTGCCGTCGTAATACGGATCCCGAACGAGTAAATGCAGCTGGAGCAGTACGACCAAGACCAAGTGCGTTCTTTCGATTAGGTTAGGTTAGGTTTATGGGTGTGTATGAGTACGTCAGAACGAGTCCAGCCGCACCCCACATAGGTCCATGTGGACCCAATGTGATGTCCTTATTGGTGGGCTAGCCGATGTTGTTGGCTATGGTGTCGCTCCCTCTTGGTTACTCGACCTTATTAGATAAAGATATATCTGAAAGTTCATGTATGTCATGTAAGTAGTATCTTCCAAGTGTTATATTTTCCAAAAGAAATGCAAAGCAACTAGACGTGTTAATTTCGTCTCCCGATTAAACTTTCTTTTCTGAATTTAAATCACGGTTTAAGTGCACACGAAAGCATATCTGTCAGCTGACTCATTTACCTTCTAGTCAAAGTCATTAGTTAGTTTGTGTAATTGTTTTCTTCTCGGCATTTTGGAATTTACTCGTACTTATATTATGCCTGCTAATACTCGAGGTTGCCGTCTACAACAACAGACCAGTGTAAGCTCTCCGAGAGATACTGGTGCACACAATATAACTGGCTTAGCTGACAAACTGTGGATCCGCATTGAAGAGAAACTGGATAAATGGATGGAGTCGCTGGATGATAAACTCTCTGCCATAGAGGATCGTATAAATGCAAAGGTTAGAGAAAATAAAATGTTTTTCGAACAACAAATGCAGAAAGTGTCTCAAGACATCAAAAGGCTTGAGCTCGCCGTCGACAAATCTGAGCGAGAGAAAATAAGCTGTGATACTATTGTTGTGGGTGTGCCTGAGTCTCCTGGGGAGAATTTGGAGACTTTCTACAACAAAGTGTGCAATACAGTAAATATTCAGCCACCTCGCCTACGTAACATCTTCCGCGCCAAAGCGAATTCTCGCAACGATCGTTCCCCTGCCGATGCCAGCATCATTCTGAAGTTTGCCGATAAGAGTGGTAAACAAAATCTTATGCGGGCGGTTGCGAGCTTTTGCAAAATTAAAAAAGCTCCCCTAAGACTTTGTGATGTCGGCATCGATTCACCGAAAAGCTTTTATATCAATGACAGCCTGACGAAAACAAATTACCATCTGCAGAGGCATGCATTAAGACTCAAACGAAAATCTCTTTTGTCTTCAGTGCACACATTCAAAGGGCAAATTTACATTCGCACCGTAAATAGCCAGACTTCGTTCATCATCCACAACATTGAAGATCTGAGAAATGCAATCGGACCTGACGTCAACAAAGATCTGCACATCAATGAAAATCAAAGCTGATTATGTTTTCTTTTTTATTTCATCTTTTAACTTAAATTTTGTTTCTCTACTGCACCAAGTTTTCTATTTTTCTTTTTTTGTATTTATATCCTTACTCTATGTTCAAGTTATCTCAGTTCACATTGGTTTTATATGTTCTCTGTCGTTTTTCCATTCAGCATGTGAAAGAAATGCTACCTGTTTGATTGTGTTCGATTTTAACTTCGCTGAGGGCTTTTATTTTCACCATGTCCAGCAGCAATGATGCTGGCTTCGGCAGCATACATGAAAAAAATAAATTTCTATTAAATACAATTTGTAAAAGAAGTAATGGTCTGCATATATGTCACATAAATGCACAGAGTCTTGTGAATAAGTTCGATGAGTTCCGAATGATATTTGAGAACAGTTTAGTTGATATTGTATGCGTTTCCGAGACTTGGTTTCACACTAACTTAAACAGTAATTTATTTTCTCTAAGAGGATTTAAAAAGCCTTACCGAGCTGATCGTTCTCACTCAACTGGAGGAGGCGTTGCTATA
The DNA here is from genome assembly GCA_949126925.1 of Cheilosia vernalis. NCBI lineage: Eukaryota > Metazoa > Arthropoda > Insecta > Diptera > Syrphidae > Cheilosia > Cheilosia vernalis. The sequence goes on along the minus strand of OX421358.1, from coordinate 39,385,277 downwards.
TACGTTAGGGACTATATCAGGTCTAGTCGGGTTACGCATTCGGACGGCTCCCAGTCTTGTGACTATTATTTTATCGAAATCCTCAATGGCGAAAATAAATGCATCGTTGGTGCTTTTTATATGCCACCACACGTCGCAAATTCAACTGTCATTTCCCCAATTCTGGAAGAAATATCTCATCTGGCACCTAAATTCATTCTTTGTGGAGATTTAAATATAAATCTTTTGCATTCCTCATCCCAATCTTTCAAAACTTCAATGAACTCTTTTAGTCTTTCTTTCGTGAACCTTAATGAGCCAACGCACTTCAAACCTAACTCTCTGCCTTCTTTGTTAGATGTGTTCCTAGTGAGTGATCATAGTCTTGTTAAATATTTTAGTCAATTATCAGTTCCAGTGTTTTCGTACCATGATCTCATTTGTGCTACATTTGATTTACACGTAAATAAAAACTTAGTACAGCCTTTCCCGAGGGGGAAGTAATCAGGTGTATTCAAGGAACTTTTCTGTGCGTATTCATGGTGAATCTCAGTGTATGACAGTGTATTCAAACGAATTCGCATGCAATTACTAGTAGCAAATCTGTAGTCAAGGACCACTCAAAAACATTGATTACTTCCCCCTCGGCCTTTCCAGTACCGTGATTTCCGCAGTGTCAATGTTGAATGTCTTTTTAGTGATTGTATTTCAATTGATTGGAATACAATCTTTCTTACTTCTGACGTTAATCAACAAACTGCTTTCATTACCTCTGCTATCGATTACCTGTTCAACAAGCATGTACCTTTAAAGACACGTCTTATTAAATCACAAAGCTGTCCCTGGCTCTCAATCGACATTCTTAATGCCATTAAAAGCAGAGATGTGTCATATCGTCGTTGGAAACGCTTTGGCTGTTTAGAAATGCTAAGAAATTTTAAGACATCACGTAATCTCGTTACCAAGCTCATAAGATCCGCCAAGCTTAATTACTATAGTAACAGATTTAATTCAGATCGCACTTCTAAGTTTCTGTGGAATGAAGTTCGAAATTTTGGATTGGGTAAGGATAATATCACCGTTTCAGACGACAATATTGATTTGGACGAGTTGAACCTCAGGTTTTCTACACCCATCACGTCACAAGCCACGGACCGCATTATTCTTCATCATGATAATGAAAATTTATTTTCACTTGCTGCGCTGTACAATAGGGAAAACGAATTTTCATTGGCTGCAGTTGATGAATACAACGTAGGAAACGCAGTCTTCTCTATTAAATGCAAGTCTGTCGGACTAGATAATGTTCACCCTGACTTTATAAAAATTATTCTTCCGTTTTTACTTCCATACATCACCCATTTATTCAACACCATTATCATGACTTCTACTTACCCAAGTGAATGGAAAATATTTAAGATCATTCCAATTCCAAAAAAGGGAACAAGCTCAGAATATAGACCCATAGCCATACTTCCCTTCTTATCCAAAGTCTTTGAATCCATCATCAGCAAACAAATAAAAAAATTCTTGAAAGATAAACAGCTCCTTAACCCTCTGCAGTCAGGCTTTCGGTCTGGACACAGCTGCACATCTGCATTACTAAAAGTATCTGACGATATAAGACAGGCAATTGATGCAAATTATACTTCTGTGATAACATTACTTGACTTTTCCAAAGCATTTGACTGTGTTAATCCTTATATTCTCTGTGATAAACTTCTGACATTTTTTAACTTTTCTGACACTTCTAGCAAATTAATTTATTCATATATGACTAATCGCCTCCAAGCTGTTTCATGTAATAGTAAATTGTCTTCGTTTCTTTCTATTAATAATGGTGTCCCTCATGGATCTATTCTTGGTCCATTACTGTTTTCTCTGTTCATCAATGACCTACCTTCCGTTTTATCTCACTGTCGATTACATATATATGCTGATGATGTCCAACTGTACCTTAGTTTTCCTTTTGGCATGGTTGAGGATGCTATAGCTAAAGTTAACGACGATCTATGCTCTATTTTCGAGTGGTCTACACGCAATGGGCTTAAACTTAACCCTGACAAAACGAAAGCCATTCCCATCTCCAAACGTCAACCACATTTCTCTGACTTTCCTCCTATCTTTTTAAACTCTTGTCAGGTTGAATACGTCTGCTACGCAAAAAATCTCGGGATTATCTTTAACAACAAATTAACATGGGATGCACACATTAATTCTATTATAAATAAAGTCTACGCATCGCTAAGAGGATTATCGATTACAAGAACAATTTTACCAACACAAGTTAAACTAAAACTGGTTAAAGCATTAATAATCCCCATAATGTCATATGGCTGTGAGCTGTTTGCGGATCTTGATTCCGTCTCATTTCAAAAACTAAAAGTAGCTTTTAATTCTATTGCACGATTTGTATTTAATCTTCGTCGGTTTGATCATATTTCGTCTGAAGCTCGTCAACTTCTTGGATGTAGCCTGGATGTTTTTTTCAAGTATCGGTGCTGTTCTCTACTCTTTAAACTTATCCACAAGAAAGAACCAAACTATTTATTTAATAAAATTAATTTCTGTTCGTCTAATCGATATATTGTATTGCGACCTGCCACTTACTCGTTACTCCTGCTTAACATCACGCAGGCAATTTTTCATATATGCTGTCAAACTGTGGAACAATCTGCCCAATCACGTGAGGTCTAGAACCGAACACAGAAAATTCCTTACTGCCTGCTTTGAACATCTTTCCAACTTGAACTGACTTATCTTCTTTTTTTTCTTTTTGTTCTTCTTATTTTATTAACTTCCTACTTGTCCTTGGTTGCATATATCTAATGTTTAATGTTAAATTTAAAATTTAGTTTTCATTCTAAATTATATTCTATTTTATTGTTTACTATTTTTTACTTTCTTTGCACATTGTTCTGTCATATCCTGTACTAATTATAAGTCTATCTTGATGTACAGCGTTTCATATCAATAAATATCAAATATCAAATAAATATCAAATATTCCTCAAATGACAGAGACTTGGGCATTGACAGAGGAAGTGAGATGTGTCCTCGTGTACCTCCTCGTCGCCGCAACCCCTGCATATATCGTCATTGTGCTAAACGCACAACCTGGCGCACGTTCTGTAGTGATATCGAAAGCACCACAGAATCGGCTAGACTTCGGAAAATCTTGTGCAAAGAATCCTCAGTCCCCGGATATCTTAAAGACACTAATGGCACTTGGACACAATCCTGTGAGGAGACTCTCAGTCTACTACTGCAGACTCATTTTCCGGGATGTACAACGAATCAGACTAATCAGTCTAGGTTTAGTACCACAGTAGCGACAATTCCGGCAGAACTTGTAACCGAAGATAAATTAAATTGGGCAATTGATACATTCTCTCCGTTCAAATCCCCTGGATGCGACGGTATTTTTCCAATCATGCTCCAGAAAGCTTAGACCATTATTACACCGATCTTAAAAAGACTTTTCATTCGCAGTCTGGAATGCGGTTAAGGTCGTCTTCATTCCGAAGGCGGGGAAATCTAGCCACACTACCGCTAAGGACTTCAGGTCGATAAGTCTGACATCATTTATTCTTAACTTTTGAAAAACTAATGAATGTCTTTATACGCAGTCGATTAGATGACAATGCGATTTCCTCTGCCCAACATGCTTATATCATAGGCAAAGGGGTGGAAACCGCATTGCATGAGGTAGTTAGCACTATAGAGAAGTCATTAAAAGATAAAGAATATACACTGGTGGCGTTCTTGGATATTGAAGGTGCCTTCAATAATGTCAAAACATGCGCAGTCAAGAGAGCACTACAGAATTCAAATGTTGACCAATCTCTTACTAATGTGATTATAAATTTACTTAGTGACAGGAATATCAACGCGAAAATAGGTGACACAGAACTTAGAGTAACTGCTGCAAGAGGCACTCCGCAGGGAGGGGTCATCTCCCCTCTACTCTGGGTACTTGTCATTAATTAGATTTAAGAATATGGGGGTCACGGTAACTGCATACGCAGATGATGTAGTTTTGCTTGCAAAAGGCAAATTCTTACAAACCATAAGTGACCTCCTAGGGAATTCACTTAGAACACTTAGTACGTGGACAAAGCAATGCGGCCTTGGCGTCAACCCCCCAAAAAACCGAGCTTGTCCTTTTTACAAACAAAAGAATAATACCACAATTCCAGCCACCAACTCTTGAGGGAATACCTCTAAAGGTGACGGATAGGGCGAAATACCTATGGGTATGATCCTCGATAGGAAACTTAATTGGAAGCCGAATGTCAATGAAAGAGTGAAGAAAGCAGCTAACGCTTTCTACGCATGTAACCGCATCTTTGGCAGGAGGTGGGGACCAAACCCCAAAATAATCCTGTGGATGTACACGGCAATCGTGCGGCCAATACTCACATATGGTAGCGTAGTCTGGTGGCAAGCCGCGGGCAAGGCGACCAATCTCAAGGCAATGACAAAGATACAAGGACTAGCATGTATAGGAACAACCAGCGCAATAAGAACTACACCCACAGCAGGTTTGGAGGCAATTCTCCATCTAACTCCTCTGGACCTATTCATGGAAGAATCTGCTACCAAAAGTGCCTTGAGGATTAGTCAAACTAATACATGGAAATCATGCAATTTTGGGCACGCACAAATCCTAGAGAAAAACGTTGGGAATGATGTCACTTCCGACTACATGTCTCCCCATCTGAACTTTGATAGACCATTCACCTACTCCTTTCCGAGCAGAGATGAATGGAGAACAGATAAACCCACAAAGCGCAAATCGGTATCCATCTATACAGATGGATCAAAGATGGACTGCGTGGAACCGGTGCCGGTATATTCTGTGAGGAATTGAACATAAACTGCTCCATCAGGCTTCCTGATAGCAGTAGTGTCTTCCAAGCAGAGATTCTGGCAATCGCGGAAGCGGCCCGAATGGTGTCATTGTTGACAATACCACGTAAAGATATTACCATTTTCATTGATAGCAAGGCGGCTATAAAAGCAATTTCTGCTATAGACATTAAATCGAAGCTAGGTCACCGCTGTCGCGAAGAGCTCAAGGTTCTTTGCTCGCAGCACTCCACGAATCTCTGCTGGGTCCCTGGACACAGTGACAAAGCCGGCAATGAGATAGCTGATGAACTGGCGAGAAAGGGGTCCGCAATGGATAATGATAGAGCACTACAGTCGATCAAGCCTCCACTATGTAATTTCAGAGAACGAGTGGAGAACAAGATTCGTATGAAAACCAATAACAGGTGGAAAGCACTAACTACCTGTGAAGTATCTCGGAAGCTATGGCCAGCATATGACAAAGACCGAACATTCAAACTTCTACAGCTTGACAGGCCATCGCTGTCTAAGCTGGTAGGGGCTCTAAAGGGTCATAACTTCTTAAGAAATCACTTAATGAAACTAAATCCCAAGGATGACGATATATGTAGAGGTTGCGGAGACGAAGAGGTCCATGAGGACACACCTCACTTCCTCTGTCACTGCCCGAGCCTCTGTCACTTGAGGAACAGAACACTTGGAAGCTTCTACTTCCATGACTTACGAGAACTTTCTGATGTTACACTTTCTGATCTTTACAGGTTTTTGAGGGCATCAGGATGGCTGGACGGCATCGGGTAAATACAAGAAGGATGATACAAGCTGACCATCAACAACACCGACGGTTAACCCCCAAAAAAGGGTATCACAATGGGTCCACAAGGACCTAAGTGTGGTATAGTAGGATCTACCCTGCTCTACCAACCCACATACCTAACCTAACCTAGGAAGTTGTGACCCGTCAGGGCCCCTACCCGTTTATACATCGACGTTCTATCAAACCGCAAAAGTTTGATATTCCGACTTGGATTCTATTCCGGCCATAGCTTCCGTGGTATTTCGCAGGTAGTTAAATCTTTCCACCTGTTGTTGGCTTTCATCCGGGTCTTATTTTCCACCCTCTCTCTGAGATTACAGAGCGGTGGTTTGATTGAATTAATTGCCCGATCTTGATCTCATTGCCGGTTTTGTCACTGTGTCCAAAGACCCAGCAGAGACGCGTGGTGTGCAGCGAGCAGAGATCCTTAAGCTCTTCACGGCAGCGGTGAACAAGCTTCGATTTTATTTCGATAGCAGATACTGCCTGGCTGTCAAAAAATATGGTAATATCATTATTTAGTATTGCTAACATTGACACCGTATGCCAGAACCTCCACCTGAAAGACACCACTGTAATCAGGTGATCTGATCTGATCGAGTGGTTTATATTTAACTCTTCCAGAGAAAATTCCAGCACCTGTTCCACGGTCCATCTTAGAACCATCTGTATAGATATAGATGGATATCGATTTTCCTTTTGCTCAACTGTGTTCCGCATTCCTCCCTGCTGGGGAAATAGCAGGAGAATGGTATGTCGAAGTCAAGATGGGGAGACAAGTAGTCAGAAGTGACCGCATCTCCCACATATTTATTCAGAATCTGTGTGTGTCCCGTTATGTAGGGTTTCCAGCTTTTTGTTTGGCTGATCCTGAGGGCACTTTTGAATGCAGATTCTTGCATGTGTAGGTCTAAAGGTAGCAAGTTGAGGATAGCCTCCATTCCAGCAGTAGGTGGTGTCCGTGTTGTCCTTATTGCGCCGGTTCTACCTACATGCTAGTCTTTGTCTTTGAAGACAAAGTTCTTTCGATTACCGAAGAAACGTATTGGCCGCGCTTTTCCAGTGTTTTACAGACATACGCTCATGTGAGACCGATCCACCGACAAACGGGAACTTAACGAACGATGAGATCGACAGCCATTTACGGCAAATGAATGTCGTTATCAAACAGACGATGGAGCGCCCAAGTAACAATTTGATTTCAAATTTGTAATTTCTGTAGGGAACCGTTTCGATAGATGCTCTATAGCATTTATTAACCGAAGTAGACTTATTTCGAAGCCATTGTTTCCAAAATAACATCCTTTACGTAGTTTCGTTAAGATCATTATCATTATTCGAAGTGCATTCGAAAAGCTTCCTTAGAGCTCCTCACAGAAGCCATTATAGATACAATGAAATATCATGCAATCAACGACTTGCGATTGAAAGTCTTAACGAAACTCTAGAATGTATCAAGTAGGTAGTTCAGAAGTACCACTTAACCTATGGGATTCCGATTGTAAGTAAAATATAAATTATATACGAGTATGTACTGAATGAAAATTGCAAAATGTAACTTAGTAGATTGTTTAAAATATGATAACAAAAATTAAAATTCAAGAAAAATAGGAAAAACCCTGCTAATATACGGTCAATTAGTTTGCTCCCGAATGTTAGTAAGGTAATCGGGAAAGTTGTCAATAGGAAAGAAGGTGGTTGTCAAAGCTGGCAATGTGAATTCGAGCAGGGTCTTCGAAATAAAAAAAACTTTAACAGCAGGGAGCAGTGAATCTTATCATCTGGATCAACCAGTATCTATATTTTGACAAACGTTTAAATGCTTTTGTCTTGGATCATACAAGCTGCATAATTAACAATCAAAACAACCAAACAAATTTAATCTACCTTTTTTTACATTTATTGGCATAAAGCCCTATCTACGCTAATGCACGCTAACTTTCTTGAATTCCTTTTGTCTTATCATTCGTTTGCTCTTTATAGCAGATTTCATTCACATTGCACTTGCAAGTAATGTTATCTCCAAATCTCTCCACTTTTCTCTAACTGATGTACTGAATATTCTTTGTATTTTTTTTGTGCTGCATTATTAGTTCTTTGATCGCCAACGAGATCGGTTGGCCAAATAAACTTTGTAACGAATTGACTCGGAGTATTTTTTTTTTTTTATGTAACTCAATACACAATACACTTAAAACACACTACACAATACAACACGCATTGGTTCTGGAGCAAACTTACAAAGGCTGAGTACTCAACACATACTAACTACCATTTTATCAAACATACAATTAAATTAATATTAAAATACACATTAAACACAAACACACATTCCAAAACAGCTTTTCTTGTTTAGGCTAAGAAAGAGGGCTTACGAAAATAATTTCACGGGCAATAAATTCACATGGGAAACAAGGCAGAGTTCATAAAAGTAAAAATGCGGCAGTACTGCAATTTTTGCGTTCATTAATGTAAAAAACCTGCATTATCTTTGCATGACGGCAGTTTTATTTGCGTTCATATAAGTAAAATGACAGTCAAACTGCGATCAACTCTGCATTGAATTTTATTTTGTTGCCGAGTTGCAGGAAGATGGCAGGAAAAAATATGTAAGCAAAATAAATGAAAATTAAATAGTTATATCCAAATTTGAAGGTTTTTTTTTTTATTAAAAAGTAAAAATATATTATTTGTGTGTTTATAGGAATGAAAGTGAACAAAAATTTTGGTCGGATGCTGACACTAAACTGCTGATTTCGATCCGTTTAGGCATCGAGTCCGAATTTATATCAGGGCGAAAAAAACCTGTTCTTCGGGGAAAAGTTTTTACGGAAATGAAAACTCTTTCGCCGTTGTTGCCTTACAATAGAGAAGATATTGCAAGAAAATATCAAAATTTAAAGGTAACCTATTAAAGGATAGGAACAAGGAACAAACAAAGCGGGAGAGATGTCTCTTTGTGGTACTATTTCCAGCAATTTGACGAGGTGTACGGATGCCGACATAATGTTGAACTTCCTCATGAGCTTGTGGCAGAGATTTTTGGGCAAACCGTCGAAAGTGATAAACAAGATGAGATTCCAAAAAAGAAGACTAAAAAAAAAAATTCCAAATTGTCAAATAGTCAGATAAAATAAGATCAGAAGTTCTCATGTCATTACACAAAACATTAGAAAGAATTACCTACCGATTGAGCTTTTCTTTTTTCTCAAAAAAAAAAAAAAGCTTTGAATTTATTTTTTTTATATTATTGTGTGTTAATTTTAATTTAGTTTAAAATCAGAACCAGAATTCTGTAAACCGGTCAATGATCTGTGAACTGTAAATGTTCAAATTTTGTGTCAATGAAATAAACCATATCGTCATTTTTTTTTACTGCATATATGAACTCTTTTGTGGAAACGCAAAACTACTGCCAACTTGCAGCAGTGTTTCTGTTCATAATTGCATTGAATCAATATTTTTTGCATGGCATGAGCAACAATGTTGCCATTATGAACTCGCCCCAACTTTACTTCTAGTGAGAGATAGTTTCACTTTTTTTAAGTCAAGTTATTTCCCACTGAAAGTGAGCAGTATTATTATCGAAGCCCACAATTCATAAACAGTCGAAAATGTATGCGATGGCATATGCTGTCCCCCTGTAGCTCCCCAACTTGGGGTCAATGTTAAAGGGTGTGAGTTGGTGCGAAGTTGGGCATTATGGAGCTGTTCATTATGTTAATTCAATTATACCTACTTAAATCCTTATAAATAATCCGTTTCTTAAATTGTGGGTGGGAAATAAATTCACAAAATTTGTGATGAAATAAAAAAGTGAAGTTATTTCCCACTCGATGTGAAGTTACATATTTCCCTGCGAATATTAATTTTAGTTTCGGGTAGTTTTGTATTTTGTAAGGAATGCATGAAGAAGAAAAAGGGTTTGTCCTTAATTAAGCATTCAAAAATCAGCTACCACCGTTTTAATAAACAAGTTTCATAATTTAGTTAGGAGCAAATGTCAATTAGCATAAATGATACCTACCGCAAAAAAATTGCATGGCCGGTTAAAGGGATGGATTGATCGGTGAAATAACCGATCTCTGCAAGTGTGCATTTCCTTTAAACGTGGACGATCTGTTGAATATATAAAAAATTATTAACAATGAAACCTACTTACATGATCGTTCAGCAGTATACATCATGAAGAAACCAAAACCAATATTAATTGGTGACAAGAGCTGTTTTTTCCTCTGACAAATCTTAAACTTTATCCCCGAAAGAGTACGCACTGAGCTAACATACACTAATTAATTCTAAATATTGTTAAATGTTATGCTACGATTGCGAAGCGAACTTTGGCGGCATTATAATTAGATTTGTTTTCTGGGCTCTCAGCGCGTAATTTATCAAACGATAGTCGTCGAAACGATTGAACAAAACGATATCGTTTTTAGTTTGCTTCATATAACATCATCGTTGGATCTTTCAATTTAATCGTTCACCGTTTTCATTTTAAACAGTTTGAACATGACTGTAAACAAACTCTGACAGATAAACAATCAAAAAACGTATGGATGGAAATTGTATTTTTTTTATGAGTTTGTGAATTTTTCTTCGTTGTCATTGCAAAAATGGGTAGGTAGTAAGGAATTAGGAATCTATCAGCCCTATTATGACTATCAAATATCAACACGATATTTGATAATAATTGATACGTATTAACAAAATGAATCAATCGGTATTATGGTTATCAACCTATCAACATTTTTGATGAATTGTGAATATTGTTGGATTTAAGATCTATTGTGAATAGTTTTATCGATAAACTTGGTATTACGGTTGTCAAAAAAATTGATATTCATCAAATATTCTATCAACCACAAATTTCTTGTTGATACGTAGGTATCAAATATTCAGGCTGTTAAAAATTTCTTGTAACATCAAATAATAAAATTGATGTCCTTGTTTTTATTGTTAAAAAAACGACTTTAGACCGAAATGTCATCGGTAGTTTTTTTTTAAAATGGATTTTGATGAAGCAGTTTTGTTTGGTTTTTGTATGTCATGCAAATAAGAAACGTCAAACTTAAAAACACAACCCATTCTCAATGAAATTTTGATTAGCATTCACAATGGGCTAAAAAATATCAATTGATACTCATAATACCAAAATATCGATGAATTGATAGATGTTATCAAGTATCAAACATGATAGCCATAATTGGGCTGTATAAGTAAATCGCCCAAACAGAGTGAAATGTAAAAGTGTACGGTGAAATCTCAAAACCTTTAACTTGGATGAGGAGCTGTCGACGAACGACTAGTGTTACAGTCACCCACTTCGTCTCAGTTCAGACCTGTAAACTGAAACAAAACTATAAACATTATGTTAAAATTTTCAAAACGATTGAATTCACCTTAATGTACAACAAAAACAAACACACCCTGTCGTTAATAATTTAGTCCCTCACTCGTCCACCGTCTATTGCATATCCTTTAACCTGTATCAAAGTAAATAAAAACAATGAATTTTGCTCTAGCCACATATACGTGTGTATACGTACCTATATAAAAGATGCAAAAAAATTCCAAAAGGTTCTCTTTGCGCGGGCATATACGCAAGTGATTGCACACGATACCTAGTCACTGGAAAATGTAGATACAATTAGTAGAGGATAAGAAAACCACCTTGGTAATAATAATAATGCCCTAAATAATAAAGAAAAAGTTAAAATAGATATGACTTACCACCCGTGCTAGTCCATGCGTGTTGTTTTTCGGTGTATTTTTTTTTGTGTTTACTTTTTTGAAATGTCAAAATGAGAAGGTATGTGAACCAGTTGCGTTCAGCATAGAGACTCGATATGCATTGTGGGTGAATTTTTGGTTAGGCATGTTGACAGCGTTCAGCTTCAATGTTGATTGAATTTGAAAATTCAAAAGAGCAGGACATTGAGATGGGATGAAGAAGGTAGCATGATCTCTAGCGGCTACTCCAGAAACGGTGGAAGATTGGACAAATGTTAGTGATAGTGGTACTACGAGACTGGGGGGCATTATTGGCTGGAGAAGCCAAACAATAGTTCTGGTCGAAGATCATTGTATGGAATAAGTTCAATTAGAGTGGTGGTGATTTTTGTTAATGGCCACAGTGCCAAAGTAATAGTTTTTTTGTGTAAAGAAAAAAAAATATTTTCTTTCAAAAAGTTAAGCAGCAGAAGCAGCAGGAATAAACTTAATTCTTCTATTGAAATAGATAGTGGTGAGCTTTGCAATAAATATTTAGTGTTGTAATGTGAAAAGTAATTCGGTGTTTTTTTTTTGTATTAGATTATACGAGTATACATCATCATTTGGCGGTCAACGGCTACCAGAAAACAAATCGAAAAGAAGCCGTGGCCGCCAACTATTATTCGTGGATTTTATTGTACAACTATTATTCGTGGATTTTATTGTATAACTATTATTCGTGGATGTTAATGTACATTTTTGTTGTTTGTACGAGTACGATTGTGTTTTATGTGCATTTTGGAAAGATGAAACTGTCCGAACCAAGAGCACCCGCTTACCGCTCCAAAACGGTTGACATAGCACACATTCATACAAGCACATAATATCACAAATAAAGTACCTACAAATACATAATACATCACAAAGAAGTTGCATTACAAGTACATAACATATCACAAAGAAAGTACATGACAAGTACATAATATTGCAAAGTACATTAAAAATACACATTACATAAACTACGTCACGAAAGCTACAATAACGTGTATCTATCAACAAGCCACATTACACCAACAAAAATCCACATAGAGACTTGATGATACTATGGACAGAACAACAACAATCCATCACACAAGAATAATTACGTGCGATCGTTGCCAGATAAGCCATTTTTTTTTGATATTTTTTTATTTTTTTTCATTATTTATAAATTCTGTTCCTTTTTACATTTAATTTTATGTGTTTTGTTATGTAAACTAACGTCCATATTTGTAAAAGTTTCGTATCCGAGTTTATTTTTTTTTATAAATACAATTTGTGTAAGTACCCCTAAAGTGAGCTCGTTTTAGGTAGGAATTAACTGGGAGATAGGAGTTTCGCGGAGGGGGATGAAAGCAAATACATAAAGCGGTTAGGGATTAAGGATACCAAATTTAGGAATTGCCAGATTCAACTTTTGTTTTGTTTAAATCATTTTTGTGTAGATTTTAATTTCCTTTTTATTTTTGATTCAAGTTAACTTAAAGATAAACAATTTTAGTTTACATTTTCAAAAATTTAATTAAATTAATTGAATCAAATTTTAATCATTAAGATAACTGGCTAATAAACGATTCGAAACGTAACAAAATGAAAAAGTCAGCTTTTCTTATATGGTGAGCCATGAAGCAAATAAACATGGCAGTTTAAAATAATTTTCAGGGGGTGACATAGGGTGGTCCAAAACCTTCGGAAGAATGGCTTGATCCGGTGAAGATGTCGTCATCGTTGGGGAAGTTCACAAATGGCCGCCGAACTTTTAGGTAGGGTGGGAACAGTCATGGCCGCGCTGAATTCCATCGACAGCGCCCTCTCTTTGTGGAAATGTCCGTCTGCGTCTGAAAAAGAATTTTTATTTAGTGTGGCACGATAAATGTTTTGTATATAGGTATAGTTGGTGTGTGAGGACAAGAACCCTCACCATATCGGCGAGCGAAGTCGAGCAAAGCAAGCGTGCCCCGCTCCTCGCACCCAACACTCCTCCCCTTCTCTATCACATCCTATCCAACTGTCATTTCCTCATCCTGTCTCCTGTCATTTTCAAATCCCAATGTCCTTATATTCCTTACATGCCTATTAGAAATGGCGCCCAACGTATGTTTGTCCTTGTCTTATGTCCTTTATGTAGTTTAGTCCACAATAGTTTCTGCTGCCACCAACAATGAACTCGTAAGTCTTCATATGAGTTGTTCATAAAAATATCACAATGAATTGCGATGAGTTTATTGTTGTTGACAGCAAAAATAATTGGAACCTGTTATGTCTTGTCTATTCTTTCTCTTAATTCTTTCTTTATGTAAATTTTACTATCCTGTCAAAAATTTCAATTTTCATTTCTTATGTATTTCTATAGTATTTGTCTTACTTACATGGATTCAGTGGCCGTGATTAAGTGTCGAATCGTCTTAACATGTTGCATTGTTCCGTTTCTTTAATTAGTTTAGTTTAGTGTGTTGTGACCAAAGATAATGGAATACAGAGATATATAACTTTCCAGTGGAAGGGCGGCTGCCTACAAGCTGTTTTCCATAAAAATTCATGAAGTCACACACACCTGCTTATTTCTATTATAGTATATGTGAGTTCATGAATTGGACTTTAATGCAAGAATTCGGTATTCTCTAATGTGTATTTCACTACCTTTTTCAGTTTAATCAACACCTCCACAAAAACTAAACAAATTCAAAACGTAATACAAAACAATTAAACACCGCGATGCTCATAAAAGCAAGATGATTCGCGGTCGGCCATTAGCAACATGCTTTTTTGTTAGTCACACGTATTCACAGACGGGGGTTGAAATTACAAAAACAACAATGTAAACAAATGGGTTTTGGGGGGATAGACGTACGAAAGATAGCCATCTCTTTTATTCATTAATCTCTGGTTGTGACTCTCACCATCTCAAGTCTTCCAGCAAAGCCTTCCAGGTAGATTGGAATTGCGGAGATGGAGAGAAATACAGCGATGTGTGTTCTTGTTCTTCCTTCTCATTTTATGTCGTTGTTTTCCACATTGAGGGGATTTTTAACATTTAGTCCGTCCGCAGTCTTCTTTCTTTTCTTTTATTTTTGTCAAAGCCGATCAAGCCTCGGTATTAGCCAACAAAGTAACCACCGAAGGCATACAACCGAAGCACCCCCGATCTGAAATAAATACAAACAGTTAGCAATATCCAAACATTAAACATCCAATTATTATTACAGTTATTCTTATAGGTAGTTTTAGATATAGGTACATACTTTTTATTTAATTTTTGTGTGTGCAGATACTAGTTAGCAGTCTCACACTTGCAAATTTTATAAATTTTTTTTTAATCTGTTTCCTTTAAATATTTCTTTGTTTTGTTTATATAGTTTTACTTTTTGTAGCTTTAGGTATATTCCAAGCGCACTGTCATATTATGTTAGTGTGCAGTTTTGTTTTGATTTATGTATAAGAACAATCGTTCTAAATTTATCTATTTTCTTCTCGTCGAATATTTATTTTTGTTTTCTTGTGATGAGTTTACCTAAGGATGGTTTTAAAAAGCATAAAGTTAGTCGAAGTTTTAACCCAGACAGTAGAAAAATAATTACCCGTTCGCAATCACATTCAGCAGGAACTAGTTCTAGAGAAATGTCTTTTGTTAAACATAGCCCACCTCCAGCCAATAAGTCGGCGAAATCCACAATGTCTAGCCAATCTTTCTCCGATACTGGAAGTATGCAGGCGAACAGTGAATCTGCAACTTCTTCCGAATCTATCTCAGCCCCATCTTTCAGTTCAATCAGCCAATTTGGTGCCGTATCTATTGAAGCACAGAACGAAAGCATCCGAACTGTGGTCGATACTTCTGAAAAACAAGACCCAATCACTCAATTAAGAAATCAGTCTATAACAACCGAAAATTCAAACTTACCCAATCTAGAATTTTCCATCAATCAAGCGATCAAAACCGCGTTTTTGTCTCAGCAAAGCTCTCTTCGAGACGAAATATCTTCAGATCTGCGGAAGGAAATGAGAACCAATTTTCTGGAATTTCTGAAGGAGTTTCAAATTGATCATCCTGGTGTTCAAGTGGAACAGACGCTCCCGAAAACATCATTTTCGAACACAGGCACCATCCCAAAACAAACGCTTCCTTTGCCTCCGCAGCCCCCTACACAGCATGAACAAGCTCAGCTTAATGTAGCTGCTCAACCATTTCTTCCCAATGGAAATTATCATAAAAACAACAACAATAAGTCGAATAGAGGCAAGTCCTCAAATAATAACAATTATCACCAGACTCATACCTCATTTCAACAGATAGGTCATAATTTTGAGATACCATATCCCAACCAACCAAGTCAGTCGTTTGAAACAATAAGCCACTCATTTCATTTTCATTTTTTTTTTCATTTCATTTCATTTTATTTAATTGAATGCTTACACATTAAGACATAAAGTTGTCTTATAATATCTGTGGTAATAAGTTAAAATAGCTTATGTCAATTTTGGTAATTTTTCAGTGTGAGCAAAAGAAATTTATCTTAAGGTTTTCAAATCTATTGTATTACATAGTCCAAGTAAATTAAAGCTGTTCAGTTTTCTTCATATTTAACAGTTTTTAATTGTTGTAGAGTGATGGGACCTGGACTAAAAGAAAGCTAAGGAAAACGAGAACTTTGTAATGTAAAAAACTCGAATATGGCTTATGTCGACATAAGCTATTTCAACTTATTGCCACAGATATAGTGAGAGCTTAATAATGAAAGGTTTTATTCTAATACAAGCTACTGAAAGATATGTTCAGAGAAAAATAAGAAGAAAGAGAGAAAAAGTTAAATTTTTTGTTTCGAAGGAAAGTCAAAGTCTCTAGATGTAGAGGATTTTATCTTCCGTCTAGAGACCCTACAAATCAACTATCGCTGTTCGTGGTCGGAAATCTTAAGGGATTTCCACTTGTTACTCTCAGGTGCCGTCTACGAATGGTATTGGCAGTACCAGAGATCCAACTATCGCCCGGATTGGCTCACGCTTCGAGAAGCTCTCTTGCGTCAGTTCCGGAACTTGAAGTCAAACTTCGATATCATGAGAGATATCATGGACCGTAGGCAAGGTACCTGGGAGTCAAGTGACGATTTCTTTTCTGCGATTTATAAAATGAAATCTCAGCTAAGAATGGATCTACCAGAAGGGGAATTAGTGCGCATATTAAAGCGTAATTTAAATGAGAGAATAGGAAAGTTAGTGTTCCCTATGACCATTTTTACAGTGGACCAATTGAGGAGCTCCTGTAAGGAGGTAGAAAATGCTTTCCCTAGCAGAGAGGCATCTAGGTCTCATAGGCCCCAGCCAAAATATATGGCCAATGAGCTGGACTGTGAAGGTAGCCACCAGGCAGAACAATATGTTGCAGCAATGCAATATGGTGGCACACGTCCCAAGCCACCGCGTAACTATGTTGATCCAAAGTCTTGGATTTGTTGGAACTGCCGTGCTGAAGGTCATTCCTTCGTGGAATGTCCGTCTCAGGTACGGAATATATTTTGTTATCGGTGCGGTCTGGAGGGGGTCATAACTCCTAAGTGCAAGCGCTGCAATCCGGAAAACCGGCAAATGAACGCGATGCAAACGGGGCAGTCGCGTTCGAGCCAGACCTCCGAGTCGTTAGAGAACCCGTCACACAATTAAATGATGAACCTAAAATAAATAATAAAGAAATCAAAATTTTGAAAAGAGATACAAATTCCAACCAATTAGATAATAGGAAAAGATTTATAATTAAGCCGTTGCATGTCAGGATTAAGGAATATTATATAGCTAGAGGTAGAATATTTAAAAATAATAATGTGTGTACGTCCAAAGCGTTTTTAAAAGCTAGAAACCGATATAGAATCCGCAAGGAAATCAGAAAAAGCATAGCCTCGACCATAATCGATCGATATGATCGATAAGATCGATATAGCAGGCAAAAGCGTTTTCGGTCTCCTGGATAGTGGAGTCAGCTTTTTAGGAAAAGACTGTTTGAGTTTTGTTAAGTCCCTGGATTTGCCCATTATCCCGCTTAAGTCAGATGTCAAAACAGCTGATGGAAAATGCCAGTCAATTATTGGCAGAGTTAGAACATCCGTGACTTACAAAGATCAAACGGAGTTGTTCACCCTGTATCTAGTCCCAAGTCTAGAGCAAGAATTATATCTTGGCGTAGACTTTTGGAAGACGTTTCAAATTGCCCCCAATATCGTGAGTTCGATGACGATCACCAATACAGCTGGCGACGACACACATCAGCTGTCTTTTCAACAGGAATCCGAGTTGGAGGCAGTGAAGCAAAAATTCTTGTGTTTTACCAAACATGGGCTCGGTAAAACATCAGTTGAGGAGCACGTTATCGATACCGGAGACGCGGACCCAGTCAAACAACGTCACTACCCCGTGTCCCCAGCGATACAAGCCCTCCTGTATGACGAGATCGACCGCTAGCCTCGGCGTTATTGAGGAGAGTGAGAGCGCTTGGTGTTAACCGGTAGTCTTGATTCGAAAACCCGGCAAAAATCGTCTTTGTCTCGACTCCCGAAAGGTGAACGCCTTGACGAAGAAAGACGCCTATCCTCTCCCTCATATCGACGGGCTACTCAGTCGTCTACAGGACACGTATTTCATCAGCAGCGTCGATCTGAAAGACGCATTTTGGCAAATACCGCTGGAGACACGGAGTAGGGAAAAAACTGCTTTCACGGTTCCGGGGAGACCCTTGTACCAGTTCACGGTCATGCCCTTTGGGTTGCGTAACGCAGCTCAAAGGATGTGCCGTTTAATGGATAAGGTGATCCCCTCACGATTAAAGGACCGCGTCTTCGTTTATCTGGATGATTTGCTCATCATCGCTCCTGACTTTGAGACCCATGTAGCCCTGCTAGATGAAGTTGCTCAGTGCCTTCGGAAAGCAAATCTCACCATCAACTTAAGCAAATCCAAATTTTGCTTCAAAGAGTTGAAGTATTTGGGCTTTATAGTTGGTGGTGGGATGTTGAAAACGGATCCATCCAAAATCGAAGCGATCGTGGACTTTCCAGTCCCCAAGAATCCAAGGCAAGTGCGCAGGCTTCTTGGTCTAGCAGGGTGGTACAGGCACTTCATCAAGGATTTTTCAACCTTGACTGCCCCAAAGACGGATACACTGAAAAAGAAGCTAGGCAAATTTGAAATGTCTTCTGAAGCCATTGAGGCATTTAACAAACTAAAAACTGCATTAACAACAGCACCAGTACTGACTCACCCGGATTTTAATCGGCGTTTTTATATCCAGTGTGACGCGTCAGAGTCCGGTATAGGAGCTGTCCTTTTCCAGCGAAACGACAGCAACGAGGAATCGCCGATATCATACTTCTCGCACTAGATGAACGCCTGCCAGAAAAATTACAGCGTCACCGAGAAGGAATGTCTGGCGGTGATGAAACTGCGGAACATACCTGGAGGTTGTGGATCCCATCCGCGTTAACCGAGGATATCATCTCTCGGGCTCATGATCCTCCCCAGGCTTCTCACGGTGGTATTGCGAAAACGCTGTATCGAAATCGCCAATACTTTTACTGGCCAAATATGACCGTCCAGATAAGACGTTATGTGTCTAACTGTTCTATATCTAACAGTTACTGTACCGATCGTCCGTTCCAGAAAATATATATAGACTTCTTGGGTCCATATCCCAGATCCAAGCAAGTCCGGCAACTGTTACGTGTTTGTCGTTCTTGATCACCTGTCTAAATTTGTTCTGTTGAAAGCGTTAAGAAATGCCAGTACTATAAATGTTGTCAATTATTTACGTAATGATGTGTTCAATTTGTTTGGTGTACCACAAATTATACACTCTGACAATGGAAAGCAATTCTTAGCAAAAGACTTTCAAGAACTTTTAACAATGTATGGCATACGTCATTTTAAGACTGCTAACTATTCTCCCCAATCAAATGCGTCGGAGAGAGTTAATAGAACTCTCCTAGCAGCCATCCGGTCATATCTCAAAGATGACCAACGCGATTGGGATAGCCATCTAAGCGACATTGCGTGTGCACTTCGTAGTTCCGTTCACACATCTACCGGGGTGTCGCCATATTTTGCCCTTTTCGGAACAAATATGATGACCCACGGTAGCAACTACGAACTTGCACAGAAACTCAATGCCGTAGAGGATGGTGAACTCTTAACTCTCTCCCGACAAACGCGATTGCAATGCTTACGGGAAAAAGTTAAGCAAAATAATATATTATATTGAAGGCAAACGATTAAAGCGCTAAAACATACAACACAAGAACACGCAATATTAATTTTCTACCTGGACAAGAGGTATTTCGAAGAAACTTCGTCCTTAGTGACACTTCAAAATACCTCGCCGCGAAACTTTGTCCAAAATTTGTTAAATGTAGAATAGTAAAAGCGATCGGTAACAACATGTATGAGTTAGAAAACTTAGCAGGCAAAAAAGTGGGTGTTTTCCATGGAAAGGACTTAAAACAATAAGCTGATAAGTATGTCCGTATCGTTATGTATCATAAGGGCAAACAACAATGCAATATATATGTATTCTTACGTCTGCTGGTAGGGTTATTTATTAATTTTACGTCTTATTTATCTATATTTAGGTATAATAGTGCAATATATTAGTCAATTTAGATTATAAGTTAGTATTTAAGCATATTATAGTTAATTTATTTATTTGTGCACGTATATTCTATTATTTTTTTATTTATTAGTGTATGTTTTCAATCTTTGTAGTCATATATGTTATTTATTACTTAAATCTAAGGTTATGTATATAATTTCATGTTCACTTCAACTGTGATATACATGTTATTTATATTTGTTACGTCATATATATGTATTTGTTTACGTAGTTAATATACTTGTCAGTTTTTATATCTTTTTATTTATTATAATCTAAGTATTCGTTTCGACTTATGTCCATATAATATGTAATTTAAGACTTTATATCTATGTTAATTTATTTTTATGTTAATTTATTACTAGTTTAAGTATTTATGTATATAACACCTGCTTATATGTTGTCCTTTATCTATATACCACTAATTTAAGCACTTACCGAAACTTATGCCCGGCTTACAGAGCGTGGGGTTCTTCACCACGTTGAGTCCACAAAACAAAATACTAAGTGGTTGACTTCTCTCTGTCCCCGTTGTCGTCAAAACCTCCATCAAATTCAGAGCTTTGTTACAGTCACCCACTTCGTCTCAGTTCAGACCTGTAAACTGAAACAAAACTATAAACATATGTAAAATTTTCAAAACGATTGAATTCACCTTAATGTACAACAAACACACCCTGTCGTTAATAATTTAGTCCCTCACTCGTCCACCGTCTATTGCATATCCTTTAACCTGTATCAAAGTAAATAAAAACAATGAATTTTGCTCTAGCCACATATACGTGTGTATACGTACCTATATAAAAGATGCAAAAAAATTCCAAAAGGTTCTCTTTGCGCGGGCATATACGCACGTGATTGCGCACGATACCTAGTCACTGGAAAATGTAGATACAATTAGTAGAGGATAAGAAAACCACCTTGGTAATAATAATAATGTCCTAAATAATAAAGAAAAAGTTAAAATAGATATGACTTACCACCCGTGCTAGTCCATGCGTGTTGTTTTTCGGTGTATTTTTTTTTGTGTTTACTTTTTTGAAATGTCAAAATGAGAAGGTATGTGAACCAGTTGCGTTCAGCATAGAGACTCGATATGCATTGTGGGTGAATTTTTGGTTAGGCATGTTGACAGCGTTCAGCTTCAATGTTGATTGAATTTGAAAATTCAAAAGAGCAGGACATTGAGATGGGATGAAGAAGGTAGCATGATCTCTAGCGGCTACTCCAGAAACGGTGGAAGATTGGACAAATGTTAGTGATAGTGGTACTACGAGACTGGGGGGCATTATTGGCTGGAGAAGCCAAACAATAGTTCTGGTCGAAGATCATTGTATGGAATAAGTTCAATTAGAGTGGTGGTGATTTTTGTTAATGGCCACAGTGCCAAAGTAATAGTTTTTTTATTTAAGAAAAAAGAAATATTTTCTTTCAAAAAGTTAAGCAGCAGAAGCAGCAGGAATAAACTTAATTCTTTTATTGAAATAGATAGTGGTGAGCTTTGCAATAAATATTTAGTGTTGTAATGTGAAAAGTAATTCGGTGTTTTTTTTTTGTATTAGATATACGAGTATACATCATCATTTGGCGGTCAACGGCTACCAGAAAACAAATCAAAAAGAAGCCGTGGCCGCCAACTATTATTCGTGGATTTTATTGTACAACTATTATTCGTGGATTTTATTGTATAACTATTATTCGTGGATGTTAATGTACATTTTTGTTGTTTGTACGTGTACGATTGTTTTTTATGTGCATTTTGGAAAGATGAAACTGTCCGAACCGGGAAATTGTACGGAAGTGCCACAAGAGCACCCGCTTACCGCTCCAAAACGGTTGACATAGCACACATTCATACAAGCACATAATATCACAAATAAAGTACCTACAAATACATAATACATCACAAAGAAGTTGCATTACAAGTACATAACATATCACAAAGAAAGTACATGACAAGCACATAATATTGCAAAGTAGGTACATTAAAAATACACATTACATAAACTACGTCACGAAAGCTACAATAACGTCTATCTATCAACAAGCCACATTAGACCAACAAAAATCCACATAGAGACTAGATGATACTATGGACAGAACAACAACAATCCATCACACAAGAATAATTACGTGCGATCGTTGCCAGATAAGCCATTTTTTTTTTGATATATTTTTATTTTTTTTTCATTATTTATAAATTCTGTTCCTTTTTACATTTAATTTTATGTGTTTTGTTATGTAAACTAACGTCCATATTTGTAAAAGTTTCGTATCCGAGTTTTTTTTTTTTTTATAAATACAATTTGTGTAAGTACCCCTCTAAAGTGAGTTCGTTTTAGGTAGGAATTAACTGGGAGATAGAAGTTTCGCGGAGGGGGATGAAAGCAAATACATAAAGCGGTTAGGGATTAACGATACCAAATTTAGGAATTGCCAGATTCAACTTTTGTTTTGTTTAAATAATTTTTGTGTAAATTTTAATTTCCTTTTTATTTTTGATTCAAGTTAACTTAAAGATAATTAAAACAATTTTAGTTTGCATTTTCAAAAATTTAATTAAATTAATTGAATCAAATTTTAATCATTAAGATAACTGGCTAATAAACGATTCGAAACGTAACAAAATGAAAAAGTCTGCTTTTCTTATATGGTGAGCCATGAAGCAAATAAACATGGCAGTTTAAAATAATTTTCAGGGGGTGACATAGGGTGGTCCAAAACCTTCGGAAGAATGGCTTGATCCGGTGAAGATGTCGTCATCGTTGGGGAAGTTCACAAATGGCCGCCGAACTTCCAGGTAGGGTGGGAACAGTCATGGCCGCGCTGAATTCCATCGACAGCGCCCACTCTTTGTGGACATATCCGTCTGCGTCTGAAAAAGAATTTTTATTTAGTGTGGCACGATAAATGTTTTGTATATAGGTATAGTTGGTGTGTGAGGACAAGAACCTTCACCATTTCGGCGAGCGAAGTCGAGCAAAGCAAGCGTGCCCCGCTCCTCGCACCCAACACTCCCCTCCTTCTCTATCACATCCTATCCAACTGTCATTTCCTCATCCTGTCTCCTGTCATTTTCAAATC
The DNA here is from genome assembly GCA_949126925.1 of Cheilosia vernalis. NCBI lineage: Eukaryota > Metazoa > Arthropoda > Insecta > Diptera > Syrphidae > Cheilosia > Cheilosia vernalis. Next base: position 39,362,161 of record OX421358.1, on the reverse strand, counting down.
CCAACGTCCTTATAGTCCTTATACATGCCTATTACACTAGCAAGAATCGAAACAATATGCTATACTAAAGATCTTAGATTTCGTGGAACAGATGAACATTTTTTTTTGCTTAATTGTGCAGAAAAAAATAAAATAAATGAAACTCAAGTGCAATAAGCAATAACCATTTCTTTTTTGAAAATATTGCATTCTTTTACAACTCGGATAGTATTGAGTATCTTCCAAAGAGTGTCTCTTCCTTTAAATAACTGAAAAAATGCACCAAAAACGAATAGTTTGAATTGAAAACGTGAAGCAACAAAATCGATGATCGTCCAATCGTTTCGACGATTATCGTTTTTTGGTTATTACACGAAGTTGAAGTATCGTCGAGTCGATGTCGTTCGATCGTTTTGTGCTTACGCGATTAGAGCCCTGTTTGTAATAAACGTACCTATGTATAGCATTATTAGGCTGACCAGGCTTCCTCTTTTAAGAGGGCATGCCATCTTTTTGTCTAAAAGAAAAATGCCCGGTATCTTTTTGGAAAAATAGGCATTTTGTCCCCTTTCTGGGATCTCTCAGTTTACTGAATTTTTCGAGAACACAAATCTACAAACAACAATAAAACTTTTTTCAACACTAGTTCAGAAACTTTCCGGCATCTTTCTGGTGTGACTACATGACTACAACAGTATTTTTTTTAGTATAAGTAGTTGTAAGCAAAACAAATAGATACATTATAAAGAATTCAGGTTTTCTAAAGTTAATTGAACATTGAAAAACAAAGCAAATCATAGATATAGATATTGTTACATTCAGGCTGGGGTTCGTTAAGATAAAACACTATTCCGTTAAACTGCTCTAATAAAATTCACTTTTATTACACTTTTATCGACTATTCTAATATTTCACTTATTAAGTACCAGAACAATATTACTTAAACAATTCTTCAACGTTTCAAACCAATCACTTAATTTACTCTATTACTTTTCACTTATTTATCTTCACAAACTATTACTATCTCGAACTTTAACCAAAGCTAGGCCCAGGGTCCCTACAGACCTGTTGCGCCAACTACTTATTTTATTTTACCTACCATATATAGAATTTTAAAAATGTATACTCCTGATATTTTGTTTGTTCTGTTTGTTCTGAAGACTGATATGTACTTTAATAATAAAATAAAATTCGTTGTTGTTAAATACATGTTTTTGATGTGTAAACATTTATGCGCGCGTTATTGGATTCTGGTAGAGTAATTCCAAACATAGGACTTGATGCAACGGATATGCGTAACGGATATACTTATACTATATATTGCGCGCTGTTGGAATCTGTTGGAGTAATTCCAAACATTTAACTTTCTGTAACGGAAATGCGCCATTGCATATATTTTATCATTGCATATGTTTTTTGCATATGTTTTTATCATTGCATACGTTTTTATAATTGCATACATTTATGAGCTGAAATAAAGCATGTTTTTGAAGTTATTACTTCTTTAGGCGCGGCGCGTTGGGCACTTTGGATGGAAAGAAACCAATAAACTCGCGTCACTGTTACCATCACCGTCACTGTTACCGTTACCGTCACCGTCACCGATCCCAATGAAACGTTGTATGTGTGCATGGTTGTATGCAGCTAGAAAGATAGGATAGTTTTGGACCCGATGGGTGGCGCTGTTGTCGATTTTTCTGAGAAACTCAACCGATTTCAATGAAACTTTGTATGTGAGCATGGTTGGATGCAGCAAGAAAGATAGGATAGTTTTGGACCCGATAGGTGGCGCTGTTGTCCATTTTCTGAGAAACTCAGCCGATCTCAATAAAACTTTGTATGTGTGCATGGTTGGATGCAGCAAAAGAGTTAGGATAGTATTGGACCCGATAGGTGGCGCTGTTGTCGACTTTTTTGAGAAACTCAACCGATCTCAATGAAACTTTTTATGTGTGCATGGTTGCATGCAGCTAGAATGATAGGATAGTTTTGGACCCGATAGGTGGCGCTGTTGTCGATTTTTCTGAGAAACTCAACCGATCTCAATGAAACTTTGTATGTGTGCATGGTTGTATGCAGCTAGAAATACAGGATAGTTTTGGACCCGATAGGTGGCGCTGTTGTCCGTTTTCTGAGAAACTCAACCGATCTCAATGAAACTTTGTATGTGTGCATGGTTGTATGCAGCTAGAAAGATACGATAGTTTTGGACCCGATAGGTGGCGCTGTTGTCGATTTTTCTGAGAAACTCAACCGATCTCAATGAAACTTTGTATGTGTGCATGGTTGTATGCAGCTAGAAAGACTGGATAGTTTTGGACCCGATAGGTGGCGCTGTTGTAGATTTGTTGGTATTTCATTATATATTAAGAATACGGTTATTACAATTCTCTCTTTTCTCAATGACGTGTATCAAGCCACACACATACCGCACGCACGGTGTTTACACATACATATTTCGGGACAGTTTTTTTTTTTTAACCGGAATCATTTTGTCAGTATATTTCATGGTAGTTTAGTTTTTCAACTTCATTTTTGTCCTTCGGTTTTATAATATTAAAGTCGAAAGTCCCTCTTACTCTCAGTAGTCGGTGCATATATTATCCACTTAAGGTATTATCCAATTAGATGATTATGTTGTATAAAAGACAACTAAATATATTTTTTGTTTTTAAAAAGCTGATGAAAACAAATTTTGTTTTGTCTAACATTTTTTTTTTTTTGGCTTCATACATTCTAGCATTTTTATTTTCGCAGTCTAGCATTTTCCATTTTGAAATTCTGGCAACACTGATGACGAGTATCAAGCCACACACAGACCGCACGCACGGTGTTTAGGTACACATATTTTTCGCGAGTGTTCAATACAGTCGCAGAATTTTTTTTTTTAACAACAGCCACCCCCTCATCTAACAGCTCAAATTTTTTTGCATTTATTTTGAATTTGTTAAAATTCATGTCTTTTGTTTATGTTAATGAATTAAAAGAAATACATGTATACATTTGAGATGTTTGAAGATGCCCTCTTTTTTCGCAGATTCTCAAAATCAGAACACGCCTCCGTAGGTTTAAAGAAAATTAGAAGAACAGAAAAGGTCATCATAACGTTATAGGTAATAAGGGAATGACATAGGAAAATAGCTTAAAAGATAAAGAACTCAATGATAATAAATGGGTGTGTTTTATTTGAAGTCGCTGAACGAATGGAGGTCCAACACTTTTTGCTGGATTGCATGTGGTCCGTGGTCACACGAAGCATTATTAAAAGTGTGCAGATTTTTGTAAAAATTAGGGTACTTTTTATTTGTTTATTTAACAGAAAAAGACTAAAACTAAAAACATTTTTTAAGATTTAGTTAAATCGATTGCGGCACATTTATAAAATTTAAAATTTACTTGAACTAAAGTTTTATTAAGGTAGGTGTCCCAAATAAGGCCCACTTTATAGTTTTTCGTTAGTTCCTTTCAAACGCCTAAAAAAATATTACTAAATAGACATTAGCATAAGCCTTAACCCAATTTAAAATACATTTTTTTTCAACATTTTTTAAAACCTTACCTTGGCCCTTACGAACACCTGTTCCGAACAAGGCCCACACATAATTTTGTCATGGGAGGCCAGAAGCACATTTAAAATATAATTCCTGTTGCTTATCGTTTATGCCAATTTGTGCACACTGGGCTTTATTAGGTTATGGCTTATGGGCCTTATTTGGACCACCTTCATACCAGGGTTGAAAAACGTGTTACGATCGTAACTTTTAAGTTACAATGGACTTTGAAAAAATACAACAATACATAATTACACTCAATGAAAATTAAATGCAATGACCTGTTGATATTTTTTTTATTCGTTTATCCGTTTTATTGCTATACTTACGAACGCATCCCATACCTACCTAATGTTAATGTTATGTCTCAATCCGGGCTCTTTAATCAAACACACGACCGACTTAGTCTGAATCCATTTATTGACTACCACTAACTTACAACTAACTTATCTAACAAATTCCCTCTTACATAATATCTTACTCTCTAAGTTCTAATTCCATATAATCTATTTCTATGTACTTAAACATTCTACTCTTAATTTCTATACATGACATTACCTCCTTTTATTTTGGATTTACATTTTAATGTAAAAAATACGCAATAGTAATTCACATGTTTCTTTAGTCCCATGAATATTTCTTTCATTTGTAACTTACTGGTTTTCTTGGTCGTAATACCCTTCCTGACGGTTGATAACCTTTACTTCCGTCTGCATTATCAATTACTTTATCATTTTTGCTACTTAGTATTATTTCACTTTTAGTAACTTCTTTTTTGTTTGCCTCTTCTTCAGCCATATTTCCTGTTACATCTACAACTCTTTTTTTCTGATACTCTGGTACATATGGTTCTCTTACAAATTTTCTTAATTGATTTCTGTGTACCCTCTTTGTTAATCCCTTTATGTTTATTATAAATAAATCAACGAACTTATTCTCTTTACTACCTGAGCCTCTTTCCATTTCGCAAAATTGTACCCCTCTTGGCAATACCATATTCTTTCTCCAATAGACAAATCAAAATAGTCTCTCTTAATTCTTCCAAATATTTTCAACTTATTCTGTTTATACTTATTACTAACATTTGGAACTTTTACACTTTCTGTATTTCTTACCTTATCTTCATGTAAATAAGAAATTGTTGTTACAGGACTATAGCAAAAAACTAGACTTACGGGTGTATTACCTGTTGCCGCTTGCGGTGTATTCCGATATTTAAATAAAATGTTCAATAAAATCTGTTCTATACTCAGTTTTGGGTTACTGCCCTTTTTTAAACTTTCCTTGATAGTGCCTACGGCTCTCTCCGCCAAACCATTGCTTTGCGGATGATAAACAGGTGATGGGCTATACTGAATTCCATTTACCTCTAAAAACTTCTTAAACTCAACACAAGAAAATTGAGGCCCGTTATCAGACACCAACGTCCTTGGAAAACCGAACACCGACATAAATATTTTTAGTTTTAAGATGACTACTGAGGCTGTAGTTTTGTTTAACGTGAAAACATCTATCCACTTACTATAGTCGTCTACAATTATCAAAAAGTCGTTCCCTTGGTAATTAAACAAATCCACGTGAACCCTTTCGAATGGAAAAGTAGTTTGAGGCCATGTTGTATTGGGGCAATCCTTTGTACGTCTTTGAAACATATTACAAGTTAAGCAACTATTTGCATAACATTCGATGTCCCTGTCTATATTAGGCCACCATACACAGGATCGTGCCAACATTTTCATGCGAGTCATACCAACGTGTTGTTCGTGTAATAAACTTAGGCAAGACTCTCTGAATTTTAAAGGCACAATTATTCGATTGGCGTAGTATAGACAGCCACTATCCAATTCGAGAGAATGTCGAATACGATAAAACGGCAATGCGCTTTTATCCTTGCTTGCCCAATCTGGCCAACCATTTCTGACAAAATTTTTAATTTGCCTAACAATGCTATCGCTATTGCATTCCTTCTCAATATCTTTCAAATTTAACGGCGGCGCCTGACTATAATTGAAAAAATTTAAGGCAAACGTTAACTCTTCCACCCCGGTAGGTTCATCCAATGGCAACCTAGAAAGCGCATCAACATGTTTCTGTTTTGTAGCTGGTCTATAAACTATTTTAAACTGGTAATTGGATAGCAACAATATCCACCTGTGCAGACGCACGGACGCCACAACTGATAATGCTTTCTTGTCACCAAAGAGAACCTCAAGCGGCTTATGATCGGTGTAAACTGTAAAACTATACCCATACAAAAATTTATGAAACCGTTTAATTGCAAAAACGACAGCGAGTGCCTCACGGTGCAATTGGGCATAATTTGCTTCCGCTTTACTAAGCGTTGAACTGGCCATAAAACAGGGTCGCTCGACTCCATCGTGATCAACATTACTAAGAATCGCCCCCACCCCGTGCGGCCCTGCATCACACGCAACTATAATGGGTAATTTCGGATCAAATGGACGTAATATATTATTTCTTTCAATTAGCTGTTTGCTCTCGATGAACGCATTTCTACAGTCATCTGACCATTCCCATGCGGAGTCTTTACGGAGTAATCTATACAGCGGGCTAAGTTTATTTGAAAAGTTTGGTAAAAACTTTGAATAATAATTCAACAGCCCTAGATAGCTCTGCAATTTCTTAATATCGGTGGGCTCTGGTGATTTTAAAATGGCTTCTAACTTACTGGCACAGGGTTTTATTCCGAACTCAGACAATTCGTGTCCCAGCCACTCAACGCGAGAGACAAAAAACAGAGACTTTTCCACCTTAATCTTTATATTGTGTTCATTGAGTCGAGCAAGTACTTCATACAATCGTTCCTTATATTCCTCATAACTATTACCGCAAACCAATATATCATCGATATACACCCCGACACCAGTTATTCCTACAAGAACTGTGTCCATCACTCTTTGGAATATCATTGGCGCAGATGCTACTCCAAAAGGTAGTCTGCAAAATTGATATAACCCCCTCGGCGTATTTATAGTTAACAAATGTCTACTTGCCTCTGCTACTGATAACTGAAGGTATGCGGCCAGTGGCGTAGCGAGGGGGGGGGGGGCAAGGGGGGCACAGGCCCCGGGCGGCACTTTGTTAGGGGCGGCAATTTGGAGCTGCTACAATTTTTAAACATATAAAATCTATAAAACGGATTCTTATTCTTGTTCAAAGAACTTATTTACAAGGTTTAACAGCATTAACACTGCTTCACAGTAAGTAATGAGACATTCCTTGTGTTGCTTAGTAACAAAATCCAATGAACGCTGCTCCCTAGTAAGCAACTACACTTACATTGCAGATATACATACTTCTCTGTTGAGTTCGTGTAATTTTGTTTTATTTTGCTCAAACGAAGTGAAGTTTGCAAACATACACAAACATTCTAGTTGACAATAAAAGTTGCAGTCTTGTCTTGTTGCCGTGCTCTTTATTATTAAAAATGAATTACCGAGGTACCTAAGAAGAAAAAAATCTTCAACGTTTTCTCACATAATAGTTCTGTTCCTTTACTTTTGCGCTGGCAAACTGCGGCTATGTGTGAACGGTGAACTCGAATAAATTCGTGTAATTGTGTTTTGTTTTGTTGTGAAGCTTGCAAACATCTCAGACGGTAGTAAGTAGGTATAATAATAACAAAAGAATTGATACATAATTGTGTTTAATTTGAACAGCGCACTTGTCCATGTCCATGCTCTTGAGTTTTTTGTTGCTTTTGCAATGTCTACGAGTATCTATCTATCTATGTTGTTTCTTAGTTAGTAGTCTTTTCATAGTTACGAAATAATTGCTATTTTTTTTTGAGTGCACTCTTTCCGATTGGGTTCGTGTTATTTTTTGACAGAAATAAGAAATTTTAAGTCGAGTTTTTAAACACATTATATCTAATTTAAATTATGTAGGTATGTATTACCAAAAATTACACGATTGTTTGAAACATATTCTAAATAAGAAACAAATAATTCGTTTTTTCCTAGGTCCTTTCTGTTATTTAAAATAAAGTGCACGACTGGGTCGCACGAAACTTTCTCGTTTAGTGCGAGTGTTACTGACTTTCAGAGTCTTTAGCAAATCGAAGTTTGCATTTTGGTCAAAATCGTTATCGCCGTTTTCCGGCGAAAAATTACTTTTTTCAAAAATTCATTGTACAATTATATAGAGAAAAACTGAGTTTTCTATTAAGTTATAAATTACCACATTACCTTAGAAATTAATTTTTGTTGCGATCGTATAGACCGTTTTCGAGATATGTCGAAATTTCAAAAGTACCGTTGTTCGAATTTTTAGCCAAAAACTGGGTACGCAGTCATGGTAACCTCACCTACTTAATCTTAACTATCAATTTTAGTTGAAATCGTTAGAGCCGTTTTCGATCAAATCAAACTGGTACGAAAGTTTTATATTGGACAGTACCATTAATATTGAGGTTACCTTGCAAAAAAATAAAAAACACCTTCGAATTGTAAGCCCAAAAACTCCAAATCCGAGGTTTGAATGTAATCCGGGAAGCCGTTTAGACTGTAGGCCTGTGGAAGGACGGACAGACCGGACAGAATTTTGCGACCCACTTTTTTGAGTTCCTCTATCAGCGTAATATCAGAATTGAATAAAATCTCGAGTTCGAAATTTTGTACGAAAACAATATCTTTCTCTTACTACGTAATGGAGAAAGTTAAAAAGCATAGCACTTTAAAAAGAAATTTAGTAGAAACTTGGTAAAGTGTAGAAATTTGACCAAGTTTATTGACATATACTCGAGTGTGTAGATAAAACTGGTTGAAACCGTAGACAAAGTTTTTTTTTAGTGTTTGAAAAAAACTACTAGGGGCGGCAAAAATTGGGTCTGCCCCGGGCGGCACCAACCCACGCTACGCCACTGGTATGCGCCCGTTAGATCCAGAGAACAATATAACTTAAATCCCCCCAACTTGTTCAACATCTCGTCAATTAACGGAAGTGGATAAATTTCCATATTTAAAAACGGATTAATGGTAATTTTAAAATTTCCACATAGCCGGATTGATCCATCTTTTTTATCCACCAAAACAAGCGGGGCTGCCCATGCACTATTTTTAACCTTTTCAATTACCATTTCTTTTTCAAGCCTCACTAACTCCTGTTCCACTTTATCTCGCAAACTAAAAGGAACAGTGTAAGGTTTGTGAAACCGTGGTTGAGCGTTTTCACAAACTGAAACGTCTGCAACAAAATTTGCTATCGGTTTTGTCGATTGTCCAAAAATGTTAGGGAACTGATTTTTTAATTCATTCAGAACTACCCCATCACCCGCCTGATTCAAGTAAGAAACTATTTGAGGATTTGTCCTAGCTTTAAAAAATTCACGCCAAGAAGAACAAATTTCATCCAACCAATTCCTTCCCATAAGCGGATAAAAATCGGTTTTACTTTTAACTATATGTAAACTTAATTTAAATTCTTGATTTCGGCAACAAACCACAGCAGGTATTTCCCCTAACACCTCAACAACTTCCCCTGTTACTACTCGTAAATTAAGTCTTTTATCATTAATAATTTTATATTTAGAAAAATACAACATGTAATCCTTCTCAGAAATTACCGAAACAACAGCACCGCAATCAATTTCCATTTTCAGCAACACCCCATTCACCTTCAATTCAGCTACCGCTGGTCCACTCGGAGTGTCAACGTAATTTAAGCTGCCTAGTTTAGCTTTCGCATGAGCTTTTCCTCGTTGTACAGCTATATTTTTATTTCGTTGTGTAGGTTTACTTCGGCATGCTTTAGCTGAATGTCCAATTTTTCCACACACAAAGCACTGCCAATACTTGGCGGGGCATTCATTTATTTTATGCGAAGATGTGCACTTGCCACAATTAAAAATTTTTTCTCTTTGATTGAACGTTACGTCTCTTTGTTTTTTCGGTTGTAAGCGGTTAATTAGATTCACATGAGAATGAGCACCCAATTCTCTTTGTTCATTTTCGACGAGCTCGAATTCTCTTGCAATATCACATGCTAACTTCCACTTAAGATCACTAGCGCTCAGCAACCGGTTTTGAAGCCGTTGGTCCCGTACACCAACCACGAGCTTATCCCGTAATGCTTCCACCAAAAAGTCTTTGTAATCACAATGTACTGAAAGCATTTTTATTTCTAGGATAAAGTCCGAAATGGTTTGATTTTCTTTTTGTTTAGCGCAGTTAAATTTAAATCGCTCTGCGATTATATTTTTCTTTGTAGAAAAGCCGTCTTCTATTAAGGCGATAAGTTCACTAAATTTTTTCGTTGTAGGGGAATCCGGTGCCACTAGGTCTTTGATTTTTTTGTAGCTGTCCGGCCCCACTAACGTAAGAAACAATGGGGTCTTTTTCTTTTCAGGAGTGTCATTTATAAAGAAAAGCTGCTTCATGCGCTCTATATAATCAGCGAAGTCTTCCCCGATTACAAATTGTTCGATTGAGCCAATAAACGAACCGGACCCGTTATTCAACGGCAAACTGACTACTGTCTTCGCGTCACTATTTTCACTGCTGTCACTAGTTGCCATATTTTACTTTTAATTTTAATATTATTTGCTAAGTTAAATGTTTTTTTTTTTCTTTTTTTTTTTAACTTCTTTCACTTTGTTTTTGTCCTCGTCGCCAAAATGTTATGTCTCAATCCGGGCTCTTTAATCAAACACACGACCGACTTAGTCTGAATCCATTTATTGACTACCACTAACTTACAACTAACTTATCTAACAAATTCTCTCTTACATAATATCTTACTCTCTAAGTTCTAATTCCATATAATCTATTTCTATGTACTTAAACATTCTACTCTTAATTTCTATACATGACAGTTAACTTCCCCTTACAAACAAGTGAAGTACTTTGCAGTTCGAATATCACATATCAATCATATCAATAGAAATGATGGAACAGCTAAGCTATACCTTAGTTGTGCTTTAAATTACTGCCATCGCTGTGAGCGTAAGTGAGCCAACAACAAAACAAATTGGGAAGTTATAATGTTTCTAAGGTTGGTACTTCTACTTGGTATGGCAGCTGGTAAGGATTATATTATAGAAATAGATACTGTTATTTTTGTATGTTGTACATACATATATGCGTTGCACAGCACAATTCGCTATTTTCAAATTTGGCTTGGCGTCGCAGTGATTGTTAAATATAATTTGTGAAATTTTTGTGCCTATATAAACTTTACCTACCTATACCGAAATTAATAAAGAAAATAGGTGAGTAATTTTGTTTCCCTTTGTCTTAAACCTTAAAAATGAATATATTGTTTTATGGATTCCTAAAACGACTCAGCAAGTTTTGGGAAAAAAATTTCAGAATCGCGACAGAACACAGAACCAACGAATAAATAAAGATGGACAGGTATGTAAAATCTTTGCAGATATCTATTTGTACAATATGTTATAAAATATTATATCTAACACTGTAGTGTATTCATGTAAGCTGGCATCACATATACATGTGACCGGTGTTTGGCACCACTGCTTAAGTTATCCATCTACGCATAAGATGGCGTCCCGTTTAAGTTACCTTTTGTAGAAGTGCGTTTGAATTAAATATATATACCTAAGCGTTTCAAGAAGAGTGTTTTATTTTACCAACGGAATATACCACATTGGCGACGAGGTTCGAGGTTCAGAACATAGTAAACGACGAAAAATTAAAGGTTTTACGAAGAAATACAAAAAAAAAGGAGGACGAAAAGTGAAATCACATGATTACGACGCATATATAACTACGACGCACATTTAATTATGACGGAAAATTCTACTACTATTCCGCAAGGAGTGTTTAGCATTCCTAGTTTTAATCACGATGCTCACAATTGGACAATTTACAAAAGTCGGCTAGAACAATTTCTGGTGCAAGCTGAAATAAAGACGCCGGAAAAGAAAAGAGCAGCTTTGGTAAATTTGTTGAGCGATAAGACATACGAAATAGTTCACGGTTTGTGCAGTCCTGAGAAACCAGGCGACAAAACATACGATCAGTTGGTAAAACTAATAGACGATGCTTTTACGATCCCCACAATTCTGTTTTGCGAACGCAGACAGTTCTACGAAGCAAAAAAAGACAACTCTGAAACTGCGCAGGAATACGTACTACGTCTGCGTACTCTAGCTAAGTCGTGTCATTTTGGTGAGCGATTAGAAAGCATGTTGATCGACAAATTCGTAATAGCCATGTCTGGAGTAACTTTCGACAAGTTATGCGACAACAAAGAACTTACGATGGCTAGTGCACTGGAAACAGCAAAAAAACACGAGAAGCGATACGAGGATTCATCAGCAGACATTCAGAACGAACGTGTACATGCAATTAAAACGAAATACCAACAGAGACAACGCGAACAACGAGGTGGACCATCACACAGTAAACAACATCAACAGCAACAACATCATAACGACAGAAAGAATAAGAAGTCCGAAAAGGATCAGGGTAAGCTTTTTGGCGTTTGTTCTCACTGTGGTTTTACAAACCACAAACCCCAAGACTGCAAATATAAAGATGTAAAATGCTATAATTGTAACAGAATAGGCCACATGGCATCAATGTGTAAATGTCCTAGTAGTAGTAAATATTCTAAAAAAAATGTAATTGCTAAAGTCTACGAAGATAGCTCGGACGAAAATATTTTTGGTATAACATCAACTAAAACGTGTAACCCTTTGATGTTGAAATTAAAATTGTTTGAAAAATATTTAAAATTTCAAGTAGACACGGGAGCAGCTATATCTGCGATTCCCTACGATACTTATTTACAACATTTTCGTGAAAGTAAACTTACTTACGACAACAGCATTGTTTCAGGTTACGGAAAAAATAGACTTACGGTTAAAGGTTCTTTGATTTGTAACGTTAAGTATAATAACATTGAAGACGAATTTAAATTTCTAATTATTGATGGAGGAGAAAGTCCAATAGTCGGTAGAAATTTTTTTCAACAGTTTAAAGTAAAACAACTACAGCTAAATTCCATTTTATCTGAAGAAGAACAGCTTGAGTCTATTATTTCCAAACATGCATGTCTCTTTACAAATGAATTCAGAAAGTTGAGGTTCTGTAAGATTCATTTAGACATGGACGAAAACACGAAGCCAATTTTTGTTAAAGCTAGACCGATTCCATTTGCTTTTCGAAAAGAGGTTGAGGACCAATTACTCGACTTAGAAAATCGCGGAATCATAACAAAAACCGGAAACACTGAATGGGGAACGCCGTTAGTACCAATCTTAAAAGCTGATGGTAAGATACGTATTTGTGCCGATTATAAAGTTACGGTTAATAAATTTCTTAAAGATTCAAACTATCCCTTGCCACGAATATCAGATATCTTAGTTGGATTAGGGGGTGCAAAGTACTTTTCCAAAATCGATTTAGCAAAAGCATATAATCAAATCGAGTTAGACGAGGAATCCAGAAAGGTAGTAACATGGAGTACTCATGTTGGAAATTTCTGTATGAACAGATTGCCTTTTGGTATTAAGGCCCCAGTTATAGCTATCATTGAAATGCATCATTGAAAATTTTGATTTACGATTTTAAGACGATTAATCAAACAATATTGGCGATAGTTGGTATCAAAATAAAGGTAATCAATTGTGGAATTTTTTTACGAAAAAAATAACTTAATTCTGATTACAACTTATCTTTAAATCCACTTTTATTATTTCACTGATCATTGATTGATTTCAATGAACAGCTGATTTTCGTTCCTCTAGTTTCGAATGCAATCGTTCCACTGATGTTTTTTTTTTTTTTTTTTTTTTTTATGGTTGCGTCCAAAGGATGTGTAATCTTCGAAAGATACTAGTTGCCCGTGCTACTAGCATGCACGATTCGCGGGATATGTTTCTCCAGTGCCACGCGCCTTACGTACTAAACCACACCCTGTGTACTCTTCTACCACTCTCCCCGCGGAACTGCCGTTAGGTATTACTTCGCGGGGCTGGTTTGCAGTTTATGCAATTCTTCTTGTATTTGCTTCTTCAGCTCTTCTAATTTTTTCTACTCTTCTTAGCTCGTTTTGCACAATTATCACAAGTGTGCCGATTTCCGTCCAATTTTCCTCCGACTGCAACATTCGGTCTATGAGTAGTATTGGACTGGGCAAATTATTTCTCCATTGCGAAAAACGCCGGCAATGAAATATGGCGTGCTCCGTATCTTCCTCCTCGTTTGAGCATTCTGGACACAAAGGGGAGCTATCATGTCCGAATCGGTGCAAGTATTTGCGATAGCCGCCGTGACCAGATAGGAACTGCGTAAGGTGGTAGTTGCTATTCCCATGTGCTCGCTTTGTCCAGGTCTCGATGTTCGGGATCAGCTTGTAGGTCCATCTGCCTTTTGTACTATTATCCCACCTAGCTTGCCAGAGGGCTGCTGAAGCCGCTCGCTCTTCTTCTTTTATTCTTGCAATTTCACATGCATCTTGTCGCCCTGGGGTTCTTCTATTATAAATTCTCAACATCTCGTCCGCGAGAATGTCGATCGGGACCATTCCTGCTATAACGAAGGCTGCGTCATCCGAGATTGTTCGAAATCCACAGATAGCTCTTAATGCACTGAGTCTATATGCGGCCAACAGTTTTCTCTTGTTTGATTTTATCGCGAGTGCCCCCGCCCAAGCCGGAGCAGCGTATAAGAGGACTGAGCTAACTACTCTAGATAGGAGAATCCTCCTAGCATATCCAGGTCCACCAATGTTTGGTAGTATTCTAGAAAGTGCTCCTTGTAGCAGTAAAGCCTTGTTACTGGAGTACTCTACATCAGGGATGTTGCGGATATTCACATCCGCATCCGCAATCGCGGAACATTCGCATTCATTTTAGCATCCGCATCGGCATCCGCATCTGCAACAATCAATGCGGAGTTTTTTGCGGATGCGGATTTTGTGCAAGACATGACAAGAAAATGTGTGCGGTGCCAAAGGATGAAGTGGTGCTACTAGTGTGACGAGGAGGCAAATAAATAAAAATTGTTTTTTGTTAGACACACTTTTGCAATTTTTTGAATGGGCTGTTTTTTTCTGCTTGGAGAATGTAGACTGTAGGAACAGGAGTGACGCCAAAGTAGTTAGTTTTTTCGTGTTTCGCCGTGAAGACAGGGAATTTATAATGCCACCACCGACGCGAAGCTTGATATGGTATTTTTTTAAAATAGATGAGCATAGGTAACCGACATTATTCGCAGTGTAAATTATGTAAAAAGACATACTCTCGCAAGGGCCGTACAACCACATCGTTGAAAAATCGATGCACCCGGAGCAATTTAATCTTTTAAACTCCGAAAACGAAAAACAATTGCAGAAAAAAAAACTTTAATTTTAATCCGCATCCGCATCCGCATCCGCGGATGTGAGCTTTAAAATATTCGCATCCGCTTCCGCATCCGCGGATGTCAAAAATTCTGCATCCGCAACATCCCTGATGTGGACGACCCTAACCCTACCGATGAGCCAAACAAAACGCTTGGAAAAAGGAAACTAGAACGTCCACTCAACCAAAGGAAAAAAAAAAAGGAAAATGAAAGTGAATTTGACAGGGTGTTGGAAGCAATCGAAAAAACTTCAAGTCCTCCAATCACTCCAATCACCAAGAAACCCATGGAGTCATTTTTTGAATGTGTGGCAAAGCAGGTGGAACACTTCTCAACCAAAAAATCCATCGAATTACAGCAAAAGATTTTGCATATATTGGTCACGGATTTTGGCGAGGATTTGTAATTTTTATATATAAAATAATATGAGGCTGTGCAGTGAATGCTTTTTTAATTTACAACTCGTTTATTTCAATAAAAAAAAAATCTACAAAAAGAAAGTTACTTTATCATTTGTTTTCAAATTTTATGGTACTGAAACTCCACATTTCCTTCATTAACCATCCAATCAGCAAACTTATTCCTTATTAGAACTGCATTTGAAGCCGGTTGTTGCATTCTTGTTGTGTGATCAATGAGTGGTTCAGACAAAAGGACGTCATTTGTCTCTTGGCATGTCTGTGGAGCTTGCAGATAATTGTGCAAAATACAGCAGCATAGAATCAACGGCTTGGCAACTACAGGTTGGACCTCAAGTGGTTTTAAGAGTATTCTCCAAGTATGAGCAAGTATGCCGAAGGTACTCTCTACAATTCTTCTAGCTCTGGAGTGCCTGAAACAAGTTGCATAATGTATTTAATGTACTAAGAAATCAATTTATGTTAGTACCTATGATTATAAATCCGTTGATTATTGGTAAGTCCAGATCCAGAATACGGTGTAAGCATATTATGCCTCAAACCAAAAGCCTCATCGCCAACCAAGACATAGGGTTGAGGTTCAGTTGTGTCCGGTAAAGGACTATCAGCAGGTACTTTGAGTGCTACTGGATTATTTATCCAACTTTTTCCGAAATATGAAGAAGAAAAAACTGTCGAATCTGCGTTCGAACCATGAGCCCCGATGCTTACCATTATAAATCGGTAGTTTGCATCGGCTACAGCCATGAGGATCGTTGAGAAGCATTTTTTGTAATTAAAATTGAAACTTCCCGAGTTGCGAGGAGAAAACATTCTTATGTGTTTCCCATCAACTGCTCCTAAACAATTAGGAAAGTTCCAATTTTTTAAAAAGCCATCGGCTATATCTTTCCAGTCCTTTGGGGTATAAGTTGCGGGCATATAAAGCGCTTTCAGATGAAAATTGATGGCAGTAATTGTTTGAATTACACAATTCCGAACAGTGGTCCTTCCCATCAGAAAGCGAAATGATAGGTCAGCAAAGCTAGCCCCAGTCGCAAGGAATCTGAAAATAGATTATTCATGAATGTATTCGTTAAAAAAATAAATAATTTCAACGTTACCGCAAAGTTAAACAAAGTTTCTCTTTTGAACTAATGTAATCTTTTGGATTTCGGAACAAATTATTCTTGGGCTTTATATCATTATGAATTTTCTTTAATATAAAATTAAATTGTTCTTTGTTCATCCGAAAATATTCATAAAACTTCATTGGATACATTTCCAAACGATGCATTAATGTAAAGTATTCTCCCTGGAGTTTTCGGGCTCGATACAAAGGATGCACTTGGAACATTCGCTTTCGCGTACTGTAACTTTTTCTTTTTTTTATTAAACTGAGCATTGTCAATAATAATAATAACATTTTATTTCGTTTATGCAATCCCATAATTCCGTATATTAAACACTTTTCCTTGCTTTCCGATTTCTCTAGTTTTCTCTGATTAATTTGACTGACAGCTCCTTCCACTGACAGCAACTTTTCAATGATTGCTATAACTGACTTGTCAAAAAACTGAAACCATTATTCCACTGATTTGTTCCAATGATGCATTTCAATGATAGCTATAACTGGGGCCTAAGTCAGCGACTGGAGTCTTTCAAAGAGAAATAGAAAAGGTCATAGGCGGTATTAAAGGAGTTGTTAATTCTCTGGACGATATAATAATTACAGCTCCAGACTTTAGATCGCATAACCAGAGACTTAACGAAACTTTTAACCGGTTACAAACGGCAGGTTTGAAAATTAATCCGAAAAAATGTTTTTACGCCAAAGATCGAATGGAATATCTAGGATATATCGTTTCCGAAAAAGGAATTTTCAAAATTAACCGAAATGAGGCAATTAAGAACTTTCCACCACCAACTTGTATCTCAGACGTACGGTCATTTAGCGGTTTAGTAAACTATTACGGCCGTTTTATTCCAAATCTAGCCACAAAAATGTCACCCATTTACGATTTGCTGAAACGAGAAAATGGAAAATTTAACTGGTCGCCACCGGCTGAAAAAGCATTTGAATGTATAAAAGACGAAATAATTTCAGATAAAGTACTTGTGCATTTTGATCCCAAGTTACCATTAGTGTTAACTTGTGACGCTTCCAATGTAGGGATTGGGGCTGTGTTGGCGCATAAATATAACGACGGTTCTGAAAGACCAATTGAGTTTGTGTCACGGTTGCTTTCCAAAGCGGAACAAAACTACGGAGTAATAGAAAAAGAGGCTCTTGCCATTATTTACGCGACGAAAAAGTTCTACCAATATCTCATTGGAAATTACTTTGAATTGGTAACCGATCACAAACCTCTTTTGGCCATTTTCGGTGAGCATAGAGGAATTCCTCAAATGCAGGCAAGTAGACTTCAAAGGTGGGCACATCAACTTTCGGCTTTTCGGTACAAAATTCGATACGTTAAATCCGAAAATAATGTTGCAGACGCAATTTCTCGTTTCCCACTTCGCGTAAATGAAAGCAACACAGACGAAAAATGTAGGGGGAAAGCGGGAGACTTGAACATATGGGAGACTTGAGCCACTCTCAATAATTTGCTCAAATTCCATTGAAATCTAACAAGTGTAAGTGTATGCGATGCAGACAGTGACGAACTAATTGCACACAAAAAGAATTCTAAATCATCAGCTGTCTCTGGTTGGTGGAAGAGAAAAGGTGTTTTGCAGTGCCAATAGTAAAAAAAAATGTTTTTTCTTTTTTCTCTATAAAATTGATCTGTAAAGCGTTAAATAAATCAATTTGATGTTACCTAACAATATTGATATTCTACATTGTAAATATTAGTATGATACCATTCTAGTTTGTATATAACAAAAATTATGAATATAAATTTGTTAAAAAATGCGAACGGGAGACTTGAGACAGTTTCTAAAGGGAGAGTTGATCAGTGGCTCAAATCTCCATTTGCTCTGATGAAATGTTATGTAAGTGTTTTAAAGCCTTGTATTTAATTTTAATAATAAAAAAAAATAATTTAATTAAAAAACTCAAAGAAATAAACCTTGTAATAGGTTATTTAAGTTATTGATTTATTTTCGTTATGTTTCTGAAGTTCAGTTTTTGTTTACCTTTTTTACTTTGTATATGCTAAGAAACTGAAGTACCTAAACCACTAAAACAATAAAAGTAAATTATAATCACATTGGAAGTGGATAAATTATTCGTTTTATTGTTTTTCTCGTAGGATTTGAGTATGTTCAACTCTCCCCGAAGGGTTGTTCAAGTCTCCCGGTGGTGCGGGAGACTTGAGCCGAAAATCTGTTTTCAAACATTTGGCATTTGCCAAAAATTTCTTGCGTTTATTATAAGTTTAAGAGACCGTTCTTAAAATAGATAAATGTAGCTATAAAAAAATCCATTTAACAGGTGGCTGTGATTGATAAACAAATTTTTATTAACGATCTAACAAAAAGTGGCTCAAGTCTCCCGCTTTCCCCCTACTATTGATTATTTGAACCGCGTTGAAACTAACAAACATATTTTTGTCGACGCTGATTTGATTCGCAGGGCAAGTGTCGATGACAAAGTTATTTTTGAAGTTTCAAAAGGTGTGTGTTCAGGTAAATTTAGTTGGAATAATGCTAATGATGAGTTTACGCCTTATGAGAAGCGATTAAACGAGCTTCACGTTAAAAATGGAATTTTGATGTGGGGTCACAGAGTAGTGATACCACATTCTATACGAAACCTTATTCTTGATCAAAAGAGGAAGAGGTGTTCTTCCACGCTGGCAAAACCACTGCGTAAGCTTTTCCATCTGTCCTATTCTTCTGGACTCTTCCCGAGAAGGTGGAAAACAGCATTTGTCCAGCCCGTCCCCAAAAAAGGCGAATCTTCTTCTCCCACCAACTACCGACCCATAGCACTTACATCCATTCTTTCTAAGGTCATGGAAACACTAATAAATCGTCAGCTCATGAAACATCTTGAATCACGAAAACTCATTAATGACCGGCAGTACGGTTTTCGTGGCAACAGATCCACTGGTGATTTGATGGCTTATCTCACCGAAAAGTGGAACCAATCTCTACATCACTCTGGTGAAACGAAGATTGTTGCGCTTGATATTTCAAAGGCATTTGACAGAGTTTGGCACCAAGCTCTTTTGTCGAAAATGCGTGCATATGGGATCGATGCGTCTCTTCTTCAATGGATTAGAAACTACCTCTCTGGCCGTTCAATTCAAGTTGTATTGGATGGCTTCAAGTCTGAAATCCACCATATAAATGCTGGTGTTCCCCAAGGCTCCGTTTTGTCTCCGACTCTCTTTCTCATTTTCATAAATGATCTCCTGTCTGCAACATCTAATCCAATCCACTCCTTCGCCGATGACAGCACCCTCAGCTTCTCATATTCATTCCAGGACTCACGTCCCTGCTCTTCGGCCGTAGAACTGGAACGGCAACGTATGTTAAGCTCATTAAATTCCGATCTCGACAGCATTATAAAATGGGGTTCAGCCAATAGAGTGGAATTTAATGCTTCTAAAACACAATGCTGTCTGCTGTCATTAAAGCGAAACCAGAATCCTCAGCCATTATCCATGAATGGCACTTGCATCGCCGAAACCGAAAGACTTTCCATTCTCGGTATGTGTGTCCATGACAAACTCCGTTGGAATGACCACATACACGAAGTCGCCAAGAACGCTGCGAAATGTCTAGGTTTCCTCAAACGGTGCAAGAAATATTTTACCCCTTCTGATCTGGCTGCCATATACAAGGCGTTCATTCGCCCCAAACTTGAGTATAACTCTCATATCTGGTCTGGTGAGCCCAAAACCTCACTGCACCTGCTGGATAGGATACAGAATCGTGCTTTAAAACTCATTGGAGACACAAATATAGCGAATTCTATAAATTCGCTCGAACATCGCAGAAATGTAACATGTCTTTCATTGTTTTATCGCTATTTCTACAAACAGTGCTCAAGCGAAATCGCCAGCTGCATTCCACCCCTTCAACAATTCAACCGCAATACTCGCCAAGCCAGGAATGCCCATCAGTTTACCCTTCAGCCTATTTTCGGTCGTACTATGAAATATAGAGATTCCTTCATAAGCCGTACCACGCGAATGTGGAACGCCTTGCCCGGCTCTGTCTTTCCCCCTCGGTTCAATTTGCAGACATTTAAAACCAATGTGCATCGGAATCTCCTATCTTCTCTATCCCAATTTCCCTAACGCCCGCGCTGTGTACTTCAAACTACACCATAAGAGTAGTCATAACCTCTTTAGTGCGTGTTAATTATAAAAAAAAAAAAAAAAAAAAAATACATCGTACTCATTTGGGTATTGTAAAAACCAAGTCTTTAATACGGTCGTATTTATGGTGGCCAAATATAAACAGAGAAGTGGAAGAAATGATTAAAGCTTGCGACATTTGTTTGTCGTTATTACCAAATCCCCCTAGGGCAAACGTTATAGATTGGGATAAACCAGACGGACCATGGAAGAGATTGCACATAGATTTTGCAGGTCCTTTACGAGGTTTAAACTTTTTGGTGGTGATTGATGCATTTTCGAAGTGGATTGAGGTCTTTTATACCCAAAAACCTAATTCAAATTTTGTAGTCAGGTTGTAGTCTCTGACAATGGGACCCAATTTGTTTCAGACGAAACCAAGGAGTTTTTAAAGGCAAATGGGATTAAGCAAAGCCTCACAGCACCTGGTTACCCAGCAACGAACGGAGCAGCGGAGAACGCAGTTCGTACGATTAAGAATGCTATTAAAGCCCGTGAAGAGGAAACTAACATTGATAAAGTTTTGGCTGAATTCTTGTTTGATTACAGAAATGTTAATCACTGTACGACTGGCAAGTCTCCGGCTTCCTTGATTTTGAATTTTAAGCCTAAAGTTAAATTAGCATTGCTAAGTCCCGACAACTTAGATAAGATAGCCTCCGATAATAGGTTTGAAGAGCAGATTGGCAATCGTGTTTTTAGTACGGGGGAAACAGTTATGATACGTGACTATAATATAAAGAAAAATTTCGCGAACTGGAGCAAGGCCTCCATTGAAAAAATTATCGGTCCAAGGATGTATTTGTGTCGAATGGAATCGGGACGTAGCATTAAACGGCACACAAACCAAATTAGAAAATGTAATGTGAAACAAGATAAAGACTTTTTAAACCATGATAAAAATGTTAATTTTAAGAACATAAGAAGTGAAAACAATAATTTAAGAAATAATGTTAATCTTAAGAACATAAGAAATGAAAATAATTTAAGAAGTTATGTTTATATAACTCAAACTATTGATAAGAATGCCAGTAATGGTCAAAATGTAAACATTCAAGATAATGCAAATGTCGACACCGTGGAGAATTTGCTTGAATCCGGTATGGACATCAGAAGTACTGATCACAATAATTCTAATAATTCCAGAGCGCTAAGAAATAGGTCGGCAATTCAAAAACCAAAAAGATTTGCAGATTTTGAATGTGACCAGGTCGATTTTATGAATTAATAAGAAAACATAGTTCGTATTTTTTTGTAAGAGGGGACGTATGTAGTGTATTCATGTAAGCTGGCATCACATATACATGTGACCGGTGTTTGGCACCACTGCTTAAGTTATCCATCTACGCATAAGATGGCGTCCCGTTTAAGTTACCTTTTGTAGAAGTGCGTTTGAATTAAATATATATACCTAAGCGTTTCAAGAAGAGTGTTTTATTTTACCAACGGAATATACCACAAACACACATAACTTTTTTCCAATAGATGGTTAATAAAAACTGTCCAGTCATCGAAGCCGTTGCCTTCGCAGTCTCCAACCGCGCAAATTGGACAGGAGCAGGAGCTATTATCTGACTCCATGTCCATAGATTGTGACGACTTTGAAGACTCTCTTGGACCTGGTTGTTCCCATGCAGATAATGCTCCTTGTGATGAATATGAGTAAGTCTACAATAAGCAATTACTTATTTTAATGATTATAATTTATAAAATAAAAATTAAATTAATTACCTATTATATTAAATCATTCGCTTGCACACAATCGAAACGCATTTGGTACTGCAACATTTTGAAATGACGACATAGAGGCTGAAAAAATTGTGTTTTCTTGTAGAATATAGTGAAAGGAACTAAAATATATTAAATATGTAACGGTCGCTTACTTCGATTTTTAGGAGCAGCCGCGAATAAACTAGCTTTTCCTTAATTTACATGAATTGTCCTAATAAACTGAGAGTATAGTTTAATGTATAAATTTATTATGTTAGTGAGCGAGTAGTATGTGTATAATACATAACAAAATAAAGTTTTGTAATGAAAGATAATTTAAATTCAATCATATTTTCCGTGGCCAATCGTTTTCAGTCAATAAATGGTTTATTAATTGTAAACGTTAATTTGTTGATGCACTTTTTGGTAGGGCGATATCTTTTTACAATTTCGCTCACGAAAACAATATTAATTGGGCAGATTTGTTTGTGGGTGCTAATCAAAACCATTCAATTTCACAAACAATTTAAACACAAACATTAATTGCTCTTAAATTCAAACTGATATTTTTAATATATATGGAAGTGATATGATTGGTGTCATAATAGACGAGCGAGATGTAGGATTCGAATACACACACTAATCTAAATAAACAACGTTACTTAAACTGGCCTTAAGCCAATTACATGTTTTTGCTTTAAATTGTTGAGGGTGATTCACTTTTAACTGAATCAGTACAATAAAGCAGTCGTTATTTTGAAAATTAACTTATTCCCCATTATTGCTTAGGTTACCAACATCTTCAAAAAAAAAAGAAGGTTAGTCCTGTAAAAAGAAAAATCAAGCGTAAGGCCTACCAATTTTGCGAAAAATGGTTAAAACAATATCCTTGGCTGAAAAGCGAAAATACAAGACAAGGAAAAACATGTACAATATGCAACATCCCGATTAGTGGAGGTAAAACTCACATTGATAGGCATGCTTCAAGTGAGCTTCACTTGAATTGTTTAAAGTATTCGAATACGTTTCGTTGAGCTTATTTGTGGCCGAGCACAACTTGCCGTTTAGGTGCCTTAGGCCCATTTTATTCACTCGAAGTTGAACACAACTTGGGGATTTTTATATGGAAAACTCCCCGAGTTGTGTTCAACTTCGAGTGAATAAAATGGGCCTTAATCATTTGAATTTACTTTTAAAAAAAGGTAACAGACTCCAAAATAATTCAAAAAATGGTTATAAATAGACAAAAGGCCCAAAAAATAATAAAAAATATATCAGGACCACAAAATAGTACAAACATATCCGAAATTACAAAGCGGCAGTACTACTCAATAATAATAGACGAAAGCACAGACAACACAATGAAAAAAAATATTGCTGTTATTATACGAGTGTTTGACAAAAAATGTCGTGATATGTTTTTGACTTTAAGGCGGCTCTCCCACTGAGGCAACAAGCAATAAGCAATAAGCAACTAGCAATAAACAATAAGCAATAAGCCACTTTTATTTAAACCTATTCTCACATTGAAGCAACAGTGTTCTCAGAAATTTCTAGCTGTCATGTGGTGGAATTTAAGAAAAAAGGGGCAAAATAGAAGGAAATATTGGGTGCATCCCTCATTTACGAATTTAATAAATCATGGTGGAAATATTTGCGCAAAGGAATTCAGAGCACACCCCACCCAATTTAAAAATTGTCACTTCACTACTCGCAAATGTTGATACTACGACGCGATAATATCGCTTTTCAACATGCGCTGTGTATCGCCAGCAATAATGTTGCCGCAATCAGCAACATTTTTCGTTCGACCGATATTGAGTTGCTTTAATGTGAGACGTCTAATTTGATTCAATGTAAAATAACTGTTGGCGGTAATATCGCATGTTTCCTATTGCCAGTTGCTTGTTGCCTCAGTGGGAGAGCCGCCTAAAAGAAATTGCTGATTGTTCTGCAGCAGGAATTTTCGAGACATTGACTAAGATCCTCAATGAAAATGAAATTCCAATCAGAAATTTAATTGGATTTACCGCTGATAATTGCTCAGTTATGATTAGTAAATATAATGGCGTCCAGGCGAAATTGAAGCGAGTAGCACCTAACCTTGTTGTGAATGGGTGTGTTTGCCACAATTTAAACTTGTCTTCAAAAGTAGCAGCGGCTCAATTACCTGATACCATCGACAAACTTATACGCGACATTAATCATCACTTTTGCAATAGTTCAGTACGAAGAATTGAGTTCGCAAAGTTTCAAGAATATTTCGGAACTGAAACTCACACAATTTTAAAATACAATGCAACAAGATGGCTTTCGAGTTAGGTATATAAAAAATGGTACATTGTTGAAGCACATAACATGTTTGTTCCAATTTTATTTCAGGCTGCAATTGATCGTATCATTGAACAGTGGGACTCATTAAATTATTATTTCGGGCTGGATGATTTCGAAGCAGGATTTGAAAATGAAAATATTAATAATATTTCAATTAATCAAATACTATGAAGCTTTATTTTCTTTTCTTGTCCTACATTTTAAATATAATCAACAACGTAAATATAGAAATGCAGTCGGAAGAAGCAAGAATACATGTTCTCATTCCTCGAAACTTCTTTATAGCCTTTTCTGAAGATCTGAGAAGGAGGATTGATTTTAAAGATGAATGCCTAAATTATGCAAGTCAAATAAGTCTTGGTAATGTAATTTCGGGTGAAACAAACTCTACCTCGAATTTAGTTTTGAGAATTTTTCCTGAAACGGAAAAACTTTACATTAATGAAATAAATAATGAGTTTCGGTATTAGCCGATTTTGAGGATTTAAAAAAATTTAAAAATAAATCAATTTCTGAATTCTGGACGGAAATAAGTTTAGTTAAAAATGAAAATGATGAGTTTATGTTTAAGAACATATTTCGTATAGTCCAAGGTGTTTAATCCATCCATTTAATCCATTCATCAGCTGCCGTCGAGAGAGTATTTTCTTTTCAAAATATAATCAAAACAAAGTGTCGAAATAGATTACAGGTCGGAACGTGTTCCGCTTTAATTCAGGCAAAAAAATTAATACGAGACGAATGTTGCCATAGTTTTGTTATTACGAATGATCTTATAAACAAAAATGTACAAAATGTAGATTTAGCTGAAGAAGAACTTTTGGACTAAAGTTTGTTCATTCGTAAGTTATTCGTAGTATGTAGTTGCAAAACAATGGCAGTATTCGTGTCTCGTTAAAATTTGGTTATAATTAAAGTGGACTGCGAAATTTAATCTCAATTCTTGTATTCTATTTTTGTCGAACACTAATAAATATTTTTATTTTCTTATTGAAACGCCAATTTCAGAATCATTTTGTATTACAATTCCTAAACTCGGCTTTTGACCTAAAAAAAAAAAATGTATAATGAGTACATATTGTATTTGAAAACATTTTCAAAACTGTATCTGATATTGTTTTTCATTTTGTTTTCCTGAAAATACATTCAATCAATTAAATCGATGAATTTCTTTTTCTTTTACATTTCTAATGTATGTATATGGATTATCAATTGTTAATTTAATTTTGCCTTTAAATATTCTGAAACCCAACACTGTGAAATTTATTGTGATCTCATAAAATATAATATAGGTACATAGTACCTACCTAGTCTATGTGATATTGTTTAGTTATAGTATATTACGTAATAATAAATAAAAAATGTATGAATAAACTTTTTTTAATAATACCTCCAAAATTTAAAACAGCAATTATTCAAACGAAGGAAAACTTCATTCGATTTTTTTATGTAACATAATCAATATGTAACGAAACGCCCCCGTTCGTCACAAAGCCACTGCCCACTGGTCCATAATATATGGAGATTTGCATTGACCAGTACAATTCACACTGGCTTAGTGACGGGTAAAACTATGAGTACCCGAATGAAAGTGCCATTCGGGGAGACTTATCTACCAGTGGACAGTACCAATCTTGTGTACCAGATAAAGCTCCCGCTTGGAAGGTGAGCTTGTCATTGTTTCCAATTTTTGTCGGCTGAAATCCCTCTTTGGGACATCGGCCTAAATTGAGCAGACCAGCACTATTCGCTGGCTTGCTTTTTCCCTCCACTTTGTGGAACCACGCTGATACTGGGCCTTTTGGAACCACGTCGCAACTGGGCCTATTGGAACCACGCTGCCACTGGGCCTCTTGGAACCACTCTGCCACTGGGCCTTTTGGAATCACGCTACCGTCGGGCCTTTCGGAACCACGCTTGTAGCTGGGCCACTAGCAACCACGTCGCAGCTGGGTCACTAGGAACCACGCCGCCGCTGGGCCACCAGGAACCACGTAGTCGTTGGGCCTCGTAGAACATTTATAGTGTATCGAAACCTTCTTAAGTATAAGTAGTTTGTTTAGTTTATATGAAAACCTTGTAATAGGATTAAGTGAAGAGCTAAAATAAAAGTACCTCTTAACCAGATTTTTGGTGTTTCTCTGGATAAACCCTGGATCCGGCGAGCAAAACCCCGGCCGGAGAAAAAGCACATCCCAAATGGCGCCCGAGCAGGGACTTCAATAGAGGTACCCAGTACCCACCAAAAATCAACCCGTCTGCGAAGCAGAAACCCGTAGACCTCACCGGAGGCATCCCGTCCTCAGCCAGAGGAACTACACCGAACCGAAACCAACCACCAATGGAAAAGACCGACACCATGACCGATCCCACCGATAAGGGGCCGGCCAAAGGTGCCACCTTCTGCAGCTACTGTGGTACCGACGGTATAATAGCCAGAGACTGCCAATGTCAATCCCCGCGAATGGCCATGATTGCAGCGGCCAAATGGATGGACCAACGCTACTTCCTGCCGATACTGGTCGGAGACAAAGAGTTCAGAGCACTAGCAGACACCGGTGCCTCTTTGTCATTCGTCGGTTCGGCCATGAGACAGGCACTACGCCAAGCACATGCACCCGTACGGTGCCAAAGCCGACAAATCCGGCTAGCAGACGGGACGTCGGTTAGCATCACCGAGGACTATCCCATAACGTTCCGAGTAGGGGATAAACAGATCACCGGGGAGGTATCCTATCTTGCGGGGCTAAACGAAGATGTAATCCTCGGAATGGACTTCTTGAATGGAGCCGGCTTCCGAATGACCATCGCCGGGCAAGAGATTACACCCCCACAGGGGATCACCGAGGAGCACATGGTCCGACGAGCCCGAAGCCTCAAAAGAAACCAGCGGAGGCAGCGAGCAAGGGCCCGCAAAAGGGAGGAGAAAGCAGTAACGCGCCTGTAATAAAAGCAGCTAAGAAAAAAAAAAGAAGAGAGAAGAAGAAGAGTTTTTTTTTTTTGGAAGTATTATTAAGTTTATTTTTCCTGAAGTGTTGTTAAGTTTATAGTATACTAGCTGATCCCGCGAACTTCGTTCCGCCCAAATTCGTTAATGTAATGAATGTAATAATTTCGAGCATGCACAATGCACATGCTATTTTATGTAGACACTTAAATACCAATGGCAAGTCGTTCTGAATAAGCGGAATCCGCTTAGGTTTGCAAAGTGCTTTATTTGGACAATGTCCATTATAATTTTAATTATGTAACTTTAGAAATAGCGCTTGATTTTATTTTTGAATGGGAGTTGCCGCAAATCGTTTTCCTATACCACTTATGTTTTGCAAAGTACCACCCATAGTGTGCTATCCTATCTTTCAGCACCACCTATCGGGTCCAGAACTCAAGTAGAAATTGATGGTTATAGTGTAAGCGCTGTTTCTCCATTTCAGACATATTTCCGTAACAGTAACAGTGTGTATAATGTATTTGGGAATGACTTGTAACCGAAATGTTATCGAATTTTAGTGAGCTGTTAAATTGGTTTTCATGTGTTTGTAAGTTGGTTCGCACCGAACAGAAAATGTGAAATAAAAATACTGATACCATTTTCAAACCTTCCCATGAATCATGTTTGTAATTATGACAACATAGGTCTGGATCGGTTTCGGGATCTGGAACCTCGGCACATATGATGTCATCAACTTGGTCTGGTTGCATTCTTTCGACTAACCAAATGAGAATGGGCAAATGACATGAGGCAAGCCTCTTTTGTGCCATTCAATCGAATACATCCAACATCGAGTATAACCAAAGAGACGATGCTTAACAATATAGTCCATCAGCGACCGACGAAATATTTGTAACTTTAACAGCCATGAAGAAAACTAACCGCACCTATCAACTTGGTTGGTAAGGCTTTTCCCTTCTCTCTCTACATCGGTACCGAAGGTGTTATGTTATGGTACCTTTGAGTTGCGCTCCCCATAACCCTATTCACTAATGAGGAGAATACCACGATTGTTACTCGCTCCTTTTTCGTAACAACCCCTACGTGCAAGCTCAAAACCCTCCACAACTCCTGTTGCCTGTCATCATTGTCCACGTCATCTTCATCCCTTCATTTCAACTTACTCACACATACTTATGCAAGGATCCTGAAAATACATGTCAAACAAAAATGATGGATTCAAAAACCATGAAATAAATCAAAGTATCTACTCCACTTCAAAAAGTTATTTAATGTAACATAGTAAGCATAAGGTAGGTAGGTAGGTATATTTAAAAAAAAAATTCTAAATTTTTGACAACAACAATTTGCTTGGAAAATATTTAAAATAATTGACAACGACAATTGCTTTAAAAATAAAAATTTTTTTTTTGTGTTTGAAGTGTCACTACTTGAAATCTATCCAATTTATATTTTTTTCAAAGTGCTTTTCCCCATAAAAAACGAAATGTGTACCTTCAACGCCACCTGTTGAGAATTTTCCACTTTTCTTTTTTTATAAACCATCCCTGATTCAAGATGAATAAAACACACCAAAAATCATTGAAATCGGTTGAGCCGTTCGTGAGTTATAAAGTCACAACGCACTTGCAACAATTTGATATATATAGAGAAGAAGATAAAAAAATAAAAAAAAAATTGTAAAAATAATTATGATGTAATGAATGAAGTATTATTATTAAGGTTATGGTAGGTAGAAGTGGCGGTCCCGCTTGGAACCCAAGTAGCACTGTGATGTGCCTTTTTGTTACCACGACTCGTGTTACCTAGTTTGTGATGTTTGTTAAGGGTGCGAAGCATTCGGTGCCTATATCCAGCCTGTGGAGTTGAGGAACCGTATTATGTCTGATATCCCTATACCCGAAATGTCGCTAAGGTTGTCGAAAAAAGGTTGGTTCAGTGTGCGCAGTCTGGCTCTCGCTAGTGCCGGACATTTGCAGAGAAAATGGAAGAGAGTTTCTTTCTCATGTGTATTGTGTATTCCCGCAACTGCGGCAGTGAGTGTTGTGTGGGATCCCGAGCTTGGCCGCATGGTCTCCAATTGGCCAATGCCCCGTGATTATTGCCGTAATTCTGGCGATATCTGGGCGGGTTCTGTTTAGCAGGTTCCTTGTTCTGTTCTGATCGTATATGGGCCATATCTTCCTTGAAGTGACGCAGTTGGTCAACCCCTCCCATTGGAATTTGGCTTTCTGCAGGAAATATGAATGAATTTGTCCTTTGACCACTCCTAGTGGGACGTGGACACTTGCCGCGAGTGAGCTGTGCAGAGCTGACCCCCTACTGGTCAGCTCATCTGCCCGCTCGTTGCCTATTATGTCATTATGCCCTGGTACCCAGAGAAGTGTGACACTGAAACGTTCACCCAGACGGGCAAGCTCGTTCCGGCACTCCAGAACTAGTTTAGAGGATATGGTAGCCGAATTTATGGCTTTGATGGCGGCTTGGCTATCTATAAGGATAGCGATGTTTTGTTTGTGAGTAGTGTTACGCCCTAGATGCACGCAGGCTTCTCGGATAGCCAGTAATTCCGCCTGGAAAACGCTGGCAAAGTCCGGCAAACGGTATGATTCTGATATATTTGGTGATTCTGAGTAGACCCCGGCCCCCACACCACAGTTCATCTTAGATCCGTCAGTGTATATGACCGTGTCGAAACCCTGCACTACTTCGTTTCCCTTCCACTGAGCTCTGGACGGGAAACTTACCTGGAAGCCTTTCTTAAAATTAAGTTGTGGTGTGATGTAGTCGGTTGGAAACGTGACCGTGCCGTTTGGTAACGAGTGGCCATACGGCCTTGCACTCCAGCACCCAGACTCCCTGAGTCGAGAGGTAAAAGATGCAGGAGCACAGTAAGAGCATCCGTTGGGGCCGACCTCATTGCACCCGTAGTGCCTATACTGGCTGTTCTTTGCAGTCTTTTAAGTTTTGTAAGGTTATAGCCCTTACTCAACGCGGGCCACCATACGAGTGAACCATATGTGAGAATGGGACGCACAACAGCTGTGTACATCCATAAGGTCATCTTTGGTTGAAGTCCCCACTTCTTTCCAAAGGTTTTGCTGCAGGCGTAGAAGGCAACGCTCGCCTTCCTTACTCTGTGTTCAATGTTTTGTTTCCAGTTAAGTTTACTATCAAGCATTATGCCCAGATACTTAGCGCTGGAGGATAGTGTGAGTGGTTGACCATTTAGACGGGGGAGGGTAAAATCGGGTATTTTGGTTTTTGTGCTGAACAGCATCAGTTCAGTTTTGCTCGGGTTGACGCCGAGGCCGCAGCTTGCAGCCCAGGTGTTTACCTTTTCTAGAGCGGCCTCCATAATTTCATTAATCACGGAGGGAAACTTCACTAACACTAGTATCGCCACGTCATCCGCATACGCGACAACTTTGACCCGTTCCCTGTCAAGTTTTACAAGAATTTTGTTTATAACCATTAGCCAAAGTAGTGGAGATATTACGCCGCCCTGTGGCGTTCCTCTATGGGCAAATCTGGTTAAGTGGCTGTTGCCTAGTGTTGCCTGAATGGTTCTTGTTCTTAGCATAGAGACTATCCATTGACTAATAAATTCCTCTATGCCCATCTCACTCAGAGATTCCAGAATTGCTTCAGTGTGTACATTGTTAAAGGCTCCCTCTATGTCTAGAAAGGAGGCTAGGGTGTATTCTTTATAGTGTAAGGATTTTTCAATTGTCCGCACTACTTCGTGGAGAGCCGTTTCCGTAGATCTCCCCTTGAGATAGGCGTGCTGTGATTTGATTCTACTAGAAAGCCTCGCATGTGGATGTCTAGGACACGTTCTAGAGTTTTCAGAACAAAGGAGGTTAGACTAATTGGCCTGAAGTCCTTCGCGGCTTCATGCCCGCGTTTGCCTACCTTCGGTATAAACACCACTCTAGCGCGTCTCCGGGAGTGGGGAACGTGGTTTAGTATTATAATAATACTATTAAGGTTATAGTTAGAAAAAAAAAAAATAATAATAATTTATAAATCACTAATAACATTTTCAGTCTCATTTCTACAGAGCTTAAATCATGACAGGGGGGCAAAGGGGCATCCCTTACTCGAGGCGCACGCCGGAAGACGCCCAGCTAGAGCAAGCCCAAAATGCTGCGAACCAGAGAGTCAAACCTAGAATAAGCTATTTGTAAAAAAAAAAATATATATATAGAGAATAAGCAAAAAGTATATAAATAAGACAATAAATAAAATAAATAAAGTGAGAGAATAGACGAGAAGGTTCTCGTCTCAGGAAAAGGGAGGGGAATGTAACGAAACGTCCCCGTTCGTCACAAAGCACTACTGCCCCGCCGTACCGCGCCAGCCGCACCCCACTGTGCCGACACCACACTAAGAGTCAGTCGTACGCCACTGGTCCATAATATATGGAGATTTGCATTGACCAGTACAATTCCCACTGGCTTAGTGACGGGTAAAACTATGAGTACCCGAATGAAAGTGCCATTCGGGGAGACTTATCTACCAGTGGACAGTACCAATATTGTGTACCAGATAAAGCTCCCGCTTGGAAGGTGACGTTGTCATTGTTTCCAATTTTTGTCGACTGAAATCCCTCTTTGGGACATCGGCCTATATTGAGCAGACCAGCACTATTCGCTGGCTTGCTTTTTTCCCTCCACTTTGTGGAACCACGCTGATACTGGGCCTTTTGGAACCACGTCGCAACTGGGCCTTTTGGAACCACGTCGCAACTGGGCCTCTTGGAACCACGCTGCCACTGGGCCTCTTGGAACCACGCTACCGTCGGGCCTTTCGGAACCACGCTTGTAGCTGGGCCACTAGGAACCACGTCGCAGCTGGGCCACTAGGAACCACGCATATACAGCCTTATTTATTAGAATTGCTAAAATGCCCCCAAATACGTGTATAGTTATGCAATATATAAATATTTATACACCCTTTATTCACTCTCCCAAAAATTCTTATTTATAAAGCATTTTCCCATACATATTAGTTATGCAGGGCTTGTGTCAGAAAAAGTACTAAAAAGGAGAAATCTATTACATTTATCTGTTTGAAAATATGAAAAAAATATAGCAGGCCACGAAAAATACGAATTCAAATACAAATAGGAAATAAGATTTTAATTGTCAATTATTGGGAAGTTCGAATTAAAAAATGGAAAAAAATAAAAGGAAACGTTCGGAGAATTGGGACTCATATGAAAAGGTATGTTGTACGTACCTACATACAAGTGAATTTGAAATAGTTACAATACCTACAGAGCGCAATTGAAAATATTTCATACTGCAGATACTTCTAAGGCAACTTATCGAGGATAAAATCTGCATAGTGGAGAATTAAACTGTCGATACTAATACTTCCAAATTGAAAAGGGAAGCTTGGAAGGAAATAACAAATACGTGAGTATACTGTCTGTTATTTCATCACACTATTTACTTATGACTTAATTGTTTAGTTTCAATAAAATGAATGCTACTAATAGAGATACAGCACAACTGAAGGCGCATTGGCGATGCACAAAGATGAAGGCAAAAGCATCTGCATCCGCCTATAAGAGAAATATGAATGCTACAGGAGGTGGACCACCACCAAAGTCTCCCGATCCCTAGGATGAGAAACTCATAGCTCTAATTCCTCATGAGTTCGAAGTCGATTTCAATGAATATGACTGCGATACCTCAGATTTATTGGTTTGTATTTGAAGATAATATTCGAGCTTATAAAACTTTAATCTCTTGCTTAAATAGGTTCCAAAGGAGAATGTGTCTGGCCAAGCGGATATTCACGTCTCTACTCCTTTTGACCAACCTAGTGTCAAAAGCCCTCTGGTAAATTAAAACCTGTTTCCAAAATTAAAAGAAAACAATCGATAATACCAATCACATCTTTAGATTGTAAATGAAACCGAAGAGGATTCTTTCGAAAAATTGCAATTTCTGGAGGATGATGATGACATCGAAAATTCTACCCCGATTTTGACTTCTTCGTCAAAGAAGAAATCTTCCAAGCAAATAGTAATTTTATGTCTTCCATGTTTGCTTATAAAATATTTGTTTGCTTTATTTATTCTTAGGGAAATGGCAAAGATGATGCTTTAAACCAGGAACTGTTTGAGATGGCCATTGAAACAAGAAGACTGGAGAATAAATATTTGAAAGAGGAGCATGAAGAAAAGATTAAAACGATAACAATGGAGCGCACCGAGAAGTTGAAGACGTTGGATATGGAACGCATGCAAAGATTGAAGACGTTGGAGATGGAGCGCGCCCAGAAATTGCAGACGTTCCAGATTTTGCGGACTGAATAGATAAAGGCGATACAGATAGGGAGACAACACATTAAAAGTCGGAATCAAGAATAATTGATAAAATAACTTTCTTATTAATTTTCTGTGACGCGATTTTATGTGATTTGACGCGATTTTATGTGATTCTTATGATAATTTATTTTTTTTAGCTTTTAATGATTAGATACAATAAAATTAAAAAAAATATTTAAATTTTATTGGTTTTTATCGGAAGAATTGTTCTATAAAAACACGGCGGGAGATACTTTGATGACCTCGTGTTTGCAACATTTCTTGACTTTCCGGCGAACTTGTTTCGAGACTATTGTCATTTAAAATTCCATCTGTTTTGGGAAAGTTAAAATCTGTTAAATCAAGCAATTTAAAGGGCAAATAAGTATGTAGGTACCTGACGATGGAAGCTGGTCTTGAAAATCGATTGATAAATTGTGTAAAACTGCTAATGCGATAATTGTAATTTTTGCGTTTTTTTAAGGAACATCTCATTCCTGAGAGTAGAATTCGAAATCTCTGTTTCCAAACACCAAAACACCTTTCCACTGTATTGCGAGTTGATATGTGAGCTATGTTGTATCGACGTTCTCCATCCGTTTGCGGATTTAGTAGCGGCGTAAAGAGAATGTTGGTACAAGCGTATCCACCATCTCCAAGTAGACGACCTTTAAATTCACCGCTCTCGAAGCGTTGTTTTATGCAACTTTCTCTAAAAATTCGAGAGTCATGAGTAGGTACTTCCTCTCCAGAGACAAACAACGTCATTTATTCGAAGGGATGCGTCGCACACAACTTGGGTATTTAGCGAGTAATACCCCTTCCTATTTCTATAATATTGTCCGGACCGACCATTTACTTTGGGAATTCACCCAAACAATCCAATTGCACCAATTACTTTTGGAAACCCGCGAATATCGAAGAACTTGTTCATAGTACTTATCTGCTTGGATATAGTTGTTGGCATTTTCACGTAACTAGCCCTTTTTGACGCAAAAGCTCTTGAAACACGTTTACATATTTGACAAAGAGTTGGTTGGCTAAATCCGTGAATATCAGCACAATCGTCTTGAATCTTAAGACAATAAAGGTTGAATAAAGTTCAAGTAAGTTTTTAGCTGAAAGATAAACCCCAACCGAATGAAAGTTAATGCTAAACAGTGTACTTACCTCATTTCGTCCCCAGTATCGAATAGCGGCCATAACTTGCAGACCTACAGGAATGTGACCGCCTCTGTTGTCCCCGCTAAGATCTGAATTTACAATTGCGATTAGTTTTCGCATATTTGCTTTCGAGAATCTATACTTTGAACGAAAATCCTCATTTCTGAGTGTCATGGGATCAAATCTTGCTTTATATTGCTTTTGTGATCTTAGTCTCGTAAATCCAATAAAAGCGTTAATATTGTTCAAATCGTTTATAAATGAGGAACAGTGAAAAGGCATTTCGCCAATTTATTTTTGATTTTATTTAAAATAAAATGTGACAGATTTTGCTTATTGATGTGATTGAAGTTTCAAAATGACATTTCGATACTATTCCACCTCTATATAGGCACTAAACAACCCCCATACGTGTTTAGCTTATACCAGGGCTCTAATCGCGTAAGCACAAAACGATCGAACGCTATCGTCTCGACGATACTTCTACTTCGTGTAACAACCAAAAATGATAATCGTCGAAACGATTGGACGATCATCGTTTTTTGTTGATTCACGCTACTAATTCAAACGTCAAATACCCTCGTCGAAACGATTCGATTGAACGATAGCTATTTTGCAATCGTTTCATCGTTTTTGGCCCATATTTTCAGTTTTGAATAGGGAATTTCAGTTTTGAAGAAAAGTACCTATAGCAAAATATTTAAAGGAAAAGACACTTATACGAGTTGTACAAGAAATGATTATTGCACTTTAGTTTCATTTATTTTATTTTTTCTTTACAACAAATTGAGCAAATAAAAATTCTCCTACATCTGCATACACTTTGGCTTATTATTTTAATTCTTCCTACCCGTTCGTCGACAGCACCTTATCCAATAGAATGGTTTTGATAATTCACTTTCACATTTGACTCTGCTTGGGCGATTAGTATTTACTTGCATTGATGTGTTATAGATTCCTTATTCCTAATAATTTCTGCAATGACACCTAAAAAAAATACACAAATTCAAGAAAAAAAAAAACAATTTCCATACATTTTTTGATTGTTTAGGTGTCAGAGTTTGTTTACATTCATGTTCAAACTGTTCAAAATGAAAACGATGAACGATTCGATTGAACGATCTGACGATGATGTTATATGAAGCAAACTAAAAACGATATCGTTGTGTTCAATCGTTTCGACGACTATCGTTTCAAAAGTTACGCGATGAGAGCCCAGGTCTATACAACGTTGATAATTTTTTATAAATAAGGTATTTGCGTTTAGAGGCATTTCAAAGAATGTATAACTTTGTACATTCTCTATAATACGTTTATAAATAAGGCTGATAGTGTATCGAAACCTTGTTAAGTATAAGTAGTTTGTTTAGTTTATATGAAAACCTTGTAATAGGATTAAGTGAAGAGCTAAAATAAAAGTACCTCAACCAGAGTTTTGGTGTTTATCTGGGCTCTCATCGCGTAATTTATCAAACGATAGTCGTCGAAACGATTGAACAGAACGATATCGTTTTTAGTTTGCTTCATATAACATAGTCGTTAGATCGTTCAATCGAATCGTTCATCGTTTTCATTTTAAACAGTTTGAACATGACTGTAAACAAACTCTGACAGCCAAACAATCAAAAAAATTATGGAAATTGTTTTTTTTTTCATGAATTTGTATATTTTTCTTCGTTGTCATTGCAAAAATGGGTAGAGGTACCTAGTAAGGAATAAGGAATCTAAAAGTAAATATCAAGATGCAAGTAAACACATCGCCCAAACAGAGTGAAATGTGAAAGTGTACAGTGAAATTTCAAAACCTTTATCTTGGAGGAGAAGCTGTCGACGAACGTCTAGCAAGAATTGAAACAATTATGCTAAAGTGTATGCAGATGTAGGAGAAGAGAAGATTTGGTGGTTTTCGAAATATACATGTATTTCTTAAAGCAATTGAAATGTCAATAAAGATCTTAGATTTCGTGGAATAGATGAACATTTTTATTTGCTTAATTGTAAAGAAAAAAATAAAACAAATGAAACTCAAGTGCAACCAATTCTTTTACAACTCGGATAAGATTGAGTATCTTCCAATGAGTGTCTCTTCATTTAAATAACTGAAAAAATGCACCAAAAACGATGAAACGACTACAAAATAGCAATCGTTCAATTGAATCGTTTCGACGAGGGTATTTGACGTTTGAATTGGAAACGTGAAGCAACAAAAACGATGATCGTCCAATCGTTTCGACGATTATCGTTTTTTGGTTGTTACACGAAGTAGAAGTATCGTCGAGACGATGTCGTTCAATCGTTTTGTGCTTACGCGATTAGAGCCCTGGATAAACCCTGGATCCGGCGAGCAAAACCCCGGCCGGAGAAAAAGCACATCACAATTCACAAATATTTTTATTTAAATTTTTCAACTCGGCTTATCTTGGGTTCACTACATGTTTTTATGATAGTGAATTATTATCTCATGGTTTGATGTTTTTGTTTACATAAGGTAAGTTATTCGAAGCGATTCCCGATAAAACAAGCCGTAAGTAAATATTCGAATTGTATATATGCGAATGTTTTAAATGTTCTGAATAACGATAAAAATATTTAAAAATTTTGCACCTTACAAGATTTTTGTGTAAATTTGTTAATCTTTTCGGAAATATTTTTTAGTTATTGGAAATTGGTTGGGGATCTTTAAAGTTCAATAATAAGCGGATAAACAAGTAAAGTCGATTTGTGGGCTATTAGTAAACTTTTACATTGTTTTCTTTGAATATAGTTTGTATATAGCTGTTTCAAATACATATATGAAAAATAACTTTTGATGAAATTAAGGAACAGCGAATTTATTTGAATACAGAATACACTATTCCGAATCAATTGGTTAGTTGGATTTTGATTTTCAAATTTAGTGCTTACGTTGATAAAATATTGATTGTTTAAACTGTAATAAGCAATATAAGAATGAAAGTGTGTGATCGCAAAAAAAGTTGGAGGTCCTTATTGCTTTGACACTTGCTGCAATTTTTGTTTCAAAAAGTATTGTTCTTCAACTGTTAAGCTAAAAAAGTAGCTAACTTACTGAGTAAGTACACCATTTAGTTCTAAATGAAATATCGCTTTCCAAAAAATGTATATTTAAATCGAAAATATAAATATATACATTTTACGTATACATTTTGGAAAAAATAGTTGTGCCCGTTTAGAAAACGAATGTAAAAGAACAAAATATTGTGTTATAACGACCATTAAAACACATGTTTTTTACAGTGAGATATATGTAATATATGTCTATAAAAAGCCTACGAACACTAAAAACGAAGTTTGAAACAAATCCGCCTAACCGAAGCCTTAGAGGCAGACGGACAGACGGACAGAGGGGCGGATTTGCGATATAACATAGAATTGCAAAACATCTCCAAATTTTGTACGAAAACAATATCTTTCTACTACTCGTATACGAGAGGGAAAAAATACAATTGAGCCCAAAAAAATACAATCGGAACTCAGATTTAGTTACAGTCCACACAGTTCATTTTTCATCCCTGCTTCATACCTTACTTGCGTATTGAGCAGGTAAAATACGCCAAAACAGTGTTTGTATTTATATTTACCTGTTACAGGGCTTCTGATTCCCGACATCCATAATATAAATACACCAAGCTCTAAACTTATCGTCCCATGACCATACTGATTTACATCACAAGATAAAAAGCATAAAGGAGGAAGAAAACCAATTCGATGTAACAATGGAAACTTCCTGTGGCTACCTTTGCCCGTGTCGAATTGCTGCATCAAGGTTTCTACAGTATATACCTTGGCGACCGACTTTTATTACGTACTCCATATTCCCACATATTAAACATACACTATAATGAGCAGTATTCATATTCAGCAGGTAGCTATCCACTGTTGGCTCAAGTCGCGCACGCATCACATATTCACTTCGCTCGCATGTCCGTTCCTTTGGTTCGTGTAAGCAAGCACCGATCTCATAAATGTCAAGCACCCAGCTCCAGCATAGACCCCATTCCACATGCTATCACTCAATTTCCATGCGCACTCTGTCCATCGCAATTGCAATGCGTATGCGGCTGCGGCAGACTGTCCCTGTAAAGAAGCGGACACAATAATGGAGAAACAACAAACTCAATACTCAAATGTGACAACAGCTGCACACGCGTCTCTTCCCGAAGCGCACCAACCCTTGGCTTCTGTCCCGACTCCCGACCCGAGTATAGTACGAGGGGAAGTAATCAGCATTACGCTTACGTGTTCCTTCTTTTTTGTCAAGTTTTTGGGTGCAGGTGACTCTAGGGATATCTTCTTCTTCGTTCGGGTGTGGGAATTGCGACAGAGAAGTTTCTCACGATCTTCAATGGATTGCTGCGTTCTGTTTTTGTAGGATGTTGTTGCTGTTTTATCGTGTGGATGACGGTTGGCTGACTAACTTGATCTACGAAGAGGATAGAAAGCAAAGGAATTGAGGGAAACGAACACCATTGCGCTGGATTGATTCCTGTACATGGGGTACGCGTATTTTGTATGAGTGCTATTCATGCGAATGCGATCGGGATAGGAATAGCTTCGTTCTTCGTGTAAACGTCCTACAACTGCAACTGCAATGTGAGGAACAGGAACACATTGGGTTGATAGAGAGAGATAGAAATTCAGCCAAAAGGAAGTGTGTTACTCTTGTGCGGGAATTTCGGTGCAGAAGTACTGTTCCATGCCATACATGCATGGGATGTGTTGGGCGATCGTAGTATTAGAAATTCATTCATCGGTTTGATACGAAGAGTGTCTTGCAGGGGCTACAACCTACAACGATTGAGTTCCACTGGGCGAGTTTTAGTGTGCACGTGCAAAGTGCACATCAGAGTGCAATCATTGGTAGGCAGGTATGACGTATGAGTATTTATGCAGTACAGTATTGAGATTCCCTTTCTATATGGGGGTTGCCGTTTCTGTACTGTTACAGGAAAAAAAAGAGTCAAATAGGTAGCAATTTTTTTAAGTAGTAAAATGTTTAGTTTAAAGGCTGGTACGCAGTTCAAGTGAAATCCAATTTTTCATACAAATTTTTCACTGCGAAATGTCAAAATGAACTTTCCAAATGAAAATTTCACTAGGCGGTACGCAGTTCGAGTGGAAAATAGGGCTTCCAAAACTGAGTCGTAGGTGGCGATATACGAAAATCTCTCCACAGCTATTTCACTTGGTTTTTATTGTCCGTCGCATTAATTTTTTGACAATTCAGCGTGAAAAATGATTTGTAGGATGCGGTTTAGAAATTTATTGGAATTTCAGATGTTTCCTTAAGAGAATAATAAGTGTTTCGCACTTATAAAATTGTTTTTTCATTGAATATAGTGCAATAATGTTAGGTGTACAAATATTTGGTGGCATGGATGACCTTTTCCATAAGCAGGGTGCCTCAAGAATATTTTTCTACCCAGTTTTGTTTAAGCAATACCAGCAGATGATCTTTGAAAATATGTGTAATTTCCATTATTTAAATTTGATGACTGTCCTGTCTATTTTACAAATAAGGAATTTTTTGCCAAATTGAAAACTATTAAAATTGTCATGAACAAAATTTTTTTTTTTGTTTGTTTTTGGAGGTTCGCTGGAAGGGAAAATCATCGAAAGTCATTCGAGAACTAGTAGGTACGCGAGAGATGCTTCGACAATAGGGAAGGCTTTTCAGCCGATCTAAAACACCTGCCGAAAGCAATGACTTTTGCCAACCGAATGTGAATGTGATTATAGCAATTCGACTAATCGAAAGATCCCTCGTTTGTAGAATTTCTGAACTTTTTTGTTAGAAAATATACCTATTGACTTAGCTAATTTTTGTAGATCAACATGTTTTATCCGCCTTAATCTCCTGATTACACTGCCTGTGTTTAATAATTCGGTTGTTTCTAAGCTAACGTCGCGTCGTTGAGAAGCTAATGTGCAATTAAGCAACTTGTTCGACTTCTTTCTAAGCTGTTTCAATATCTAGATCCGTAATAATGTAGATCAGCGTTGTGCGTGTACCAAAGTGCATTTGACTATGACTATGTTTCTTTCTAATATTTTTGAAATATGTTTCTTATTTTTTTAAAAATACGTTTGGCGCGGTCATGCCCACAACTGGTGCCCGTAGGTCCATACTGGTTGCAGAATTTGGTTTTATAGCAATAACTTACTGCTATTGTGGATGAACACGGATGAATATCTTCCAAAAAGTCAATGCATTTTACTGTATCACATGATTTACAAAAAGTGAAGTTTCCAATTTGTTTCTTCCAGTTTTTTTTCTTGTCTAGTAAAATAAAAGTGCGAGAGTTGAATATCGGAGTAACTGCCACAAAAAAAAAAACTTTTCACCTCAGTCACCCTGCATAAATTTCTCCAACTAAAATCTCCAACAAAATATTTCACTCTCTATTTCACAGCACTTTTTGGAGAGGAGTGAAAATTTCACTTCACTCGATCAGCGTACCAGCCTTAAACTTTAAGGGATTGATCTACGGTCTGGGTTTTGGACGCAGAAGGGCGATGATAACATTACAGAAAGGGGACTGTGCACAAAGGGTTGCTGTATGTTTAACAAATTAATTACTTTATAGGGCTAGTATACTGGAAACGTAGGTATAGTAACAAAAAAAAGATGATCGTCCAATCGTTTCGACGATTATCGTTTACGATGTAGGAGCATTGTCGAGACGATGTCGTTCGATCGTTTAGTGCTGACTCGATTAGAGCCCTGGTCGGAAATAGACCCTTAATTTTAAAAGTTTCTGATAGGTACCCAAAGACGTAGGTACTAGATTTCAATATGTATGTTCTTTTTTTATCAAAGTTATAGGTACACAGTTGCTCACTTTTATGTCGTTTTCCATTGGGACCACCAAAAAATCTTTTTCAGATCTCAGATTTTACGCGGTAAATGGAACATGCAACGAAATTGATCTGCTTTTGTAAATGTATTTGTGCGTTATCTGGCAGCAATATCAATATCAACTGTTCAAATTGCATTCGTTTTTGCAAAAATCACAAATGGATACCTATAGACTTGTAGTCTTTAGATGACGAGTAAAACTATGAACATAATAGTTCCTCCTAAATTATATCCATGGGCCATGGCTATTAATGTAGGTATTTCGTTATTTTTGTTTTCACGAAACTTCGCCCATTTGTCTTGAAAGCAAACTTCTTAAAATTACATAAAACAGCTGTGCGATCTGAAAAATATAGAGATCTGCAAAAAGTGCTGCGAATCGAAAAAAAAAAAATAGATTTTTGGTCATTAAAAGTGATTTAGATCAAAAAAAGATTGATTTTTGGTCCCAATGGATAACGACATTAGGGGTTGGTATAAATTGAATTTCCTCGAAACGAGGAAGCGAAGACATAATTGAATGTCACCAAATGCTTTTTATTAACTAATAAAAAAAAAATCTTTGATAGTATGTTGGTGAACAGTAACTGATAAAAAAAAATCTTTGATAGTAGGTACATAATATGTTGGTGAACAGTAATTTATGAAGTTGCTAGACGTTATTTGTTAATATGAATTTCTATGTATCAATAAAAAATATAGGTTGTATGCAAAGCAACGGTCAAAGTTATTGATCTTAGTATTATCTCGGGTTGTGAACTTGACGCCAAAACCGTGAAAGAAATATTTTTTGAATACATGATGAACACAAACTGGGCTGCAAAATACTCAGCAGTTATACACTGGCAAAAATGAATTTAAATACCTATAATCGAATTTTGAAATGACGGAAGAAAAGTATTTTGTGTAGTAGGTGTTGTATTAAACAATTTCAACAGGTACCTACTATAGTATCGGCACTGTGCGACAGTTGACTACATAAAATGTAAAACATTGAAAATAGAGTCATACCAACTATATAAAATGTAAAATATGTTCACTGGATACTGAACTTTAGAGCAATAGGTTCTATGGTCTCTACAATTGGCGACGAGATAAAAAAAAAAAACAAAAAAAAAACTACAGACTACGCAAAGGAGAAGTTAAAAGCGTCTCAAATATGTTGCCCATTTTTCTATCAGATAATTTTGCGCGTAACATGTGAGGTCAGCAAAGGCCTGAGAGTGAAATTCCGAGGCAAGATGCATCAATACAATGTCGGAGCCCCTTTCG
This sequence comes from Cheilosia vernalis, assembly GCA_949126925.1. Taxonomy (NCBI): domain Eukaryota; kingdom Metazoa; phylum Arthropoda; class Insecta; order Diptera; family Syrphidae; genus Cheilosia; species Cheilosia vernalis. The sequence continues at coordinate 39,318,953 of OX421358.1, read as the reverse complement.
AAACAATGGAAAACGGAAAACTGATCGAAATCAAAGAAGGAGATATGGTGCTGCTAAAGGCAAGGAATGATTGGCAAACTGACATCATTTGAGTCTACCGTTTACCATAAAAAGAAATGGTTCTGAACTGAACGTAAAAATAATCTTAAAAAAAGAAAATATTCAAAATTAAGAAAGTGTATGTAGTATCGGCACTGTGCGACACTTGACTATATAAAATGTAAAACACTAAAAATACAGTCACACTATATAAAATGTAAAATACTTATGTACACTGGATACTGAACTTCAGAGCAATCGGTTCTCAGGTCTCTACACCTACGTGTTATGCGTAGGCAATCAGTACCATTTGTACATATTACTCAAGTTTCCCCATATAAAATCTGACAGTTCATTTACGAGATGGTAAATTTCTGCAGTGTACGCAGTTTATGAGTGAATACGCCCTTACTATTTTAACAAAAAATCATTGGATAATAATTGTCATTCCTAAATTTAGAAAATGGAACTTTTTTGTTTGAGGCAATAAGCTATTTTTTGGAAAACAAAACACTCATAATTATGTACACAGAAAACATAAAAAACATACTTAACATCAAATGATAATATTGACAGCGAACAGAAGGGTCGGTGACTATGACAATAATAAATCAAGTCGGAGAGAGAGATTATACTAAAGATAACAAGAATATTACTATTACTTGCTCAAATTCGAAATGTTCAAATAAAAAGAATGACAGAAAAATGCCAATACACATTCAACTATGATTTTCTTAGAAAATGTTTAATGATTGACAAGTTCAAACGCTGTTTCTATATACTTTCATTCAAATCAAATATTCGTGCAACAGAAATAATTTTAAGTGTAAATCTCGGATGTGTTAAGTGGAGCGTGGTTTTGTAATTGCTTCGATCGATTCTTCCCAATTAGGTACTATACGAAAACAATATTAGATCCACTCGGCAACACTGATCACATACCCGAGGGTGAATTTTTACACAAAAACAAACACAGAACGCACTTCGTTCATGGTGCATAGCATACATCGGCGATCGGAGGATCGGAGGGACCTGTTGTACACATTCCCTTTGCACTGGTGCCACTGTCTGGTATTGGGTTTGGGATGATGCCAGAGAGAGGTAGAGAACGAATTCCTTTATATTACTCACATACTTTACCTGTATGCATGGGTTTGGTTTCCTCCACCGAGGGTGGATCTGGATCGTGCTGCTACTGCTGCTGCCGGTCGGTGTTGCTGCCATACCATTCCATAATCTGCGCTGATGCTTGTGTCACCAAAGTGCTTGTGCGTGATACAAAAAGGATCGACTCACCTTAATTGATCGGCATTCAAAGTTTAACTCCTGTTCGATGAACACCATTACTTGTCGGTCGTGGTACTAAGATTTTCTAGTTTTTATTACGTGCATATTCCGTGAAGGACTAAAACTTTAAATTTGTTTGTGTTTGATCAAAGTGAATATAAAAAATGGCTATCGAAGGTCAACGGTTAATGTCGAAAACGCAACACTATCGTAAGATTACAAAACCTCTTTTGGAGAGAAAACGCCGTGCTAGAATGAATCACTACTTGGACGAATTAAAGGACTTAATTGTTGAAACCATGGAAGCTCAGGGCGAGCATGTTACAAAGCTGGAGAAAGCAGATATCCTCGAAATGACAGTTCAATATTTGAAAACTAAAAAGCAAGGCGACTCTCAACTGGAAGGACAAACAATAAATGCTGACAAATTTCGAGCAGGTTACACTCAGGCAGCATTCGAAGTGTCCAAGGTATTTGCATCGTTTCCAGGACTGGATGTTAAATTCGGCTCAAAACTAATGAAACATTTGGGTTATCAATTAAAGGATATGGAAGTGCAACCTGCATCACCAGCACCAATGGCGACACCTGACTCTCCCCCACTCAACACATGTAGTCCGGCACATTTACAAGAAATGCCGTTTGTAAGGATATCTACACCAAGTCTACCAAAGGCAGTTGAACCACAAGGAGGAGATGTATGGCGTCCATGGTAAAGCGTATTCAGCTCACATCAAATCGATCTCAAATACTGAGTAGCAGTTGCTCAAGAAACTGATAGGATAACCCCGATAGGATATTACAAAAGCTTTATTTTATTAAGTACCAATGCACTTCCACTAGTTATTTAAGTCAAACAACATATACTATACATACCTATGTACAATCATTACTCACACAGCTTTATTAGGTTAAGAAATAGTAATATTTTAATTTTTCTTTTGAATAAGAGGCACATTTGTAACGTACAAAGGACAAAAAACATTGATATATTCCATTAACCACAATGCGGATTTTATTAAACGAATGGATTTCTTTAATTAACTTTTTTTTTAGTTTGTGATCGGACTGTGATAAAGGGAGATTTATATTACTTATACTTGCTTCCAGACGAAGCTAGTTTTCCAATTATTTTTATCAAAAGTAGTTTCATATTATTAATAAAAATATTAACAGTTTTTTGACAAAATATATCTTATGATTTTAGTGCAAATCGTTTTGCACACTATTCATCTACTTGTTGACTTCAGTGTTGTCTAGGACGGACGTGCTAGCGGGCACTTTTGCTGACTTGTGCATGTGACTTATGCCTTTGTCTGTCCTCCCACGTCTCGTAAAGAGAATCGGGGGCATTTTATCCTCAGATAAGGGAAGGGTGACCGAAACAGTCTTCCCTTCGCCTGTAATCCTCAGACAATTCCTTGAAGAAGTGAGACTTGGGATGACTATGGGACGATATGTCATCGGATGTGCGACGGGTGACCGAAACAGTGAGCCCCTCGCTTATAATCCTCCGGAATCTCGTCGAAATGATGTGACGACAGCGGTTATGGTTAAGATCGGCCCTTCTGTTATGTACCTTACTAAAGTCTTAATAAGGTTGGTCAAGGATTACCGGTGGACAGTTTACCCTCGAATATGCGGGTGGTGACCGTTTTGTGGAGTATGTAGTTAAATTATCTTCAGACTAACGATTAAAAAAAGCAGGCTGACAGTTTTTCTTTAGAAGAAGTAATTAATTAGTTGTAGAAACGCGCAGACAATTTGTTTCAAGTCCTCCGTTACCTACATTTTTAACGTTCTCGTATTGTAGACATTGCATTTGGTCTAAATTTTAAAAGAGTGTTTCCTTTAACACTGTGTGATCTACAATTGAAATAAAGGACTCAGCAGATTTTAATATTTTATGGCGTGGAAAACCTTTTTTTGGCTTTTTCGCATACTTATATCAACGACTTTAAATAGTTTTACAAGTTTGAAAAAAAAAAAAAAAAAAAAAAAATTATATAAGCAAAACCAGACCAAATTGCATTGAGGGCTTATTTTGAAAATTTTAAATATTTTCTGGCAGAACGATTACCTACATTAGATATCTATATATATTTTTGGTTCTATGGAGAGGGGTAACAGTCAGACAACTCTCTTATAAAAGCATTCACAGACATCCCTCTCCTCCTGTTTTGATGCAGTTGTGCGTTAACGGCCTACGGGAAAACAACATAAAAATATGTTCAAAGTATTTTTTGTGGCTTATAATAATAGCAACAGGGCTTAGAATCTTTTTTCCATGAGACCTTTATTTCTAATTATTCTATAATTCTTTGTCATTTTTTTCATCTTCTCAATGAAATGACAAAAAACAGTGAGACTGTTTTGATAAGCAAACAATGAGACATGTTTTTGAGCACGAGGTTGGGTGCTTCAGTAGTAGCATTATTGCCGCTTGGCCCCTTTTTGACCACTTTTTTGAATATGAACAAAATTGTCCCTTTCTTAGTTTAAGTCAGATTTTATTATTTATTGAATGAAAAAAAGTGTTTCGTAATGAATAAATTATTTTTTTATTAAAAAATAAATGTCTTCGTTTTTCTGTTTTTTTTTTTTTTTTTCCTATATTAGCATTTTTGCGGGTCGGGCCTTCTTTTAGTCCTCTTTTTGAAAATTTGCAGCGGCAGCGCTGTTCGGTAGGCTATCTCAAGATATTACGTCGTGTCGTCTTGAATCACTTCGAAAAAAATATATAAACTGGATAGAAATCGAGTAGTCACTGCAAATACAAAAAAAAAATATATATTAAATTTTAAAAGCAATTATTGTTGTCAATTATTTTAATTATTTTCCAAGCAAATTGTTGTTGTCAAGAATTATGATTTTTTTTTAATATACCTAATAAGTAGTTGGTTTATGTTTACTATGTTACATTAAGTAACTTTTTGAAATGGAGTAGACACTTTGATTTGTTTGATGGTTGTTTAATTGAATCCATCATTTTTGTTTGTCAAGTATTTTCAGGATCCTTTAGTTCAAACTTCGAATGAAAGCAGAAATACGCAATGAGTCTATGTTCATGATCGAAGACGTGTGTTTATTGATGGGGAATAAAGTGCGCAGTTGGGCATGATATCACCTAATCGTCCAGGACACAATACATTCTACCACGAATTACAAATAGAGCAACAATACGATACTGAAGCATTAGCCGAAGCAGTTCGTAAAAATCTTCTGCAATTGAATCGACAACAAATGATTGCGTATGACTCTTCGATGGAAGCTGTGAACAAAAGAATTGGTAGTATTTACTTTCTGGGTGCTCTCGGAGGTACTGCCAACATTTTCTTAATTTCATTGCTTTTGGCACGGATTTGATCGCAGCATGAGTTGCCCTAGCATTGGCTTCATCTGGAATAACAGCAACTTTGTTAGAAGTTACTACCGAACTGCACATTCAGTATTGATATTGCCACTGAACATACAAATCAACCATACACCATCTTGAAAAATAGAAAAAAATGCGAAGATATTACAATGATGCAAATTGATAGTTTGGCCCACAAAAGGCGAATGGTGGCGGTGGACAGGACGTTTAAAGATCTTCGTGACAATCATAACATTTTTGGAATAGCCATGGTTGTAATATCCGGCGATTTTCGGGAGACTCTTCCAGTTATTTCCACGATCAACTGCAGCTGACAAATGTGTGCTTGAAAACATCAAATTTGGGTCGACATGTCAAGACACTCCCATTGACGAGATCAAACTGCAGATGTGTTTTCGAAGCAATTGTTGGACATTGGTAATGGAAAGATTGCAGTTCGTATCTTGGAAACTTGAACGGACTTATCACATTGCCCACTGATTTCTGCCACATGACCGATTCTAGTCATTATGTTACGTATGAACAACGTCATCGAAGCGACGATTATCAAGGGGAAGTATAGAGGAGAGGATATTTTGATTCCACGCATCCCGATTATTCCAACGGACTTACCATTCGAATTCAAACGACTGCAATTTTTTACTACAAAGCTTTGCATTGAATTAATTTGAATTAATAACAAAATTTATTTAATCACCAAACTAAGTTGAAAAAAAAGCTTCAAATAGATCAAGGTTGGGTGGTACGAAGTTCACCAGGTCAGCTAGTATAAAATGAAAAAAAATCCAGGCTAAAATGAAAAGCTGTTATTGAAAAAACTTCCGAGATTACAATTCTTCCAAATTACGAAAGTGACTGCATTTATTTTCATAAAGGTAGAAGAGAGGTAGGTAGAGACTAACAGAAAGGAACAAATCGGGTACATTTCGCAAGTAAATCTCTCAGTGCCAAAATTACCACTTAGGGTAATCGCAAGATATTTACGGTAATGCATCATTGAACAATTATTATCATACATTTTGCACAGTTTGAGACAATTTGCCTTTTTCTACGTTTCAGTTTGTTGTGATGCTCTTATGAGGTATTTCTATTGCAACATTGAGGGTAAATATGCTATAAAATGTATTCAAAGTTTTGATAACATTTGTTGAAAATATTCGGAGATAGAGTTTCACTGTTTTATTTTAAAACAATTTTACTCTCTATACACGACTACAGGAACCTGAAAAGGTAGTTTTAAATAAAACCTAAATATTATTTAGGTACCTACCTTCTGAAATTTAAAGCTGCTGAAAATGAACTTTAGCTTAGACTTTTTTAATATTTTTTCCACCGTTAATACTACAGGTAAGCGGTTGGCAGAGGTCCAGTTTGTTAACAGATATGTTTAGGTCATACAAGTGCTTTAACACAAGCAATAATTTCTTTTAATTAGGTAGCCATCCTGACGAGCACGAACATAGATCTATGGATGATAATCCATTTTTTTGCCTTCCTATCTAAAAGATGGTGTTTTTATCAGCAAAGCCTACATATGTTACATTACTTAAATTAATAAAATATTTGTTAAAAATTATTTTAAGTTTCTAAACCTATTTAGCGTCATTTCTCGCGAACGTCTGACAAACATCCTAACTGTCACTAAAGCGCTTCTCAATTATCCGATCGGGCTCAGCATAAAATTGTACCTAGGTCCTTTGTTTCCATTTGTTCAAAAATAAAACAAAACCTCGCTTAAAACCATTTTTGGGAACATGAAAAGCTGCGCCTTTAGTAAAGGTAGGTATTACTACCCCAAATAAGTAATTTTATTTTTTTTATTTTTGAGCAAACCTAAAATTGCAATTTTGGATTTTCCGCGGAAACTCCTTAGCTCAAATAATATTATACATCTATTCCCAAATCTTAAACATTAAAATCTTACCCAACCGTTACCAAAACTCCCGTTTTTTCTTCGGGATTTATTCTTCTTTTACCTGTAGCTGCTACACTCCCTCGTTTCCTGTTTCAAAACACAGAACAATCACTGAGCGTATATCGTGTTCACTCGACCTAAGACACCAACAACTATAAAAAATGCACCTTACAAGTGCCAGTTAAACCCTTATCATAACTCTTAAGAAAAAGTGAAAATTACGAACCCTTCCTGACAAGACACGCAACCATACCAAACAAAAAAAAAGCAAAACCCACTCACGAGTTACGACAAAACGGAAGAATCCAATTTAATCAAACGCCAAGCGGTCGACCCAGAGCCTACTCAGTACTCACTTATATTCCCCCACGACTCACGTTCGTTCCGCGTGGCAACACCAATTCAAACTACATGCACAAGTCCAATCTTATGAGGAGTTTCTGATTCCAGGCCGAGAGTGTGTCCATCTCATGGCAAGACTAGTTCCCCCATGTGTTTACACCGCACACAGGAAAGAAGTAATGGCCACTAAGGAGGAATCTCCTAAGAAAGGAACAACAAAAAAAAGATCCCTGATCGTTGCCCACAAGCCGAAAGTGAATCTCTGTGAAAAATTTGATGTTCCCACGGAATTTCTGCAGCAAGGATGTCGTACTTATAGCATATATACAAAAAGCAGGGTTCAATCCTACAAGCTATCATGATCCTGTGCCTTCCTCTTAATGTCGTTTTTGCACTATTCATTCCGTATACGACTAACAAGGATATGGAAAAGAAGAAGATGGTATAACGAACACACACACACATCACACACGAACGGTTCCTTTTGCCAAAACGAAAAAGGAGCACAGCTGCGTCAAAATCCCAGACCCAATAATACAGTTGGATTCCTCTGGATCTCTTCGGGGTAGATTCCTTCATTTTTTCTGACAGGTGGGCACAGAAATCGTGTGAGAAACCAACTCGGAAAGTTATTCCCACGGTCGTGTGGTTCGATCATTTTTCCTTCTTCCCTTTTGTCGAATGCCAAGTTAAGACACGCAGACCGAGCGCTAAGATCCCTTTTTAGGGCGAAAGTACAACAGGGGGACGAGAAAGCAAGAGCAGCACACATATCGCATGAGGGTTGATTTTTCCCATACCGATACAGGGGTGAGTGCGTGTTCGCCAGGATCTCATTTTTCGTGTGTTCCTTTTTGAAGGGAAATCGTTACGCTTAGGTAGGCCACATAGTTTCAGTGTTAGGAGGTATAAAAGGCCAAGGATACAAACTGACAGCAAGCATTTCGTCTTAACATTCCGTAGAGTGAACAGCTCTCTGAGGATCTCTGTGATAAAGAGTATTCGTGTAATTTTCTGTTTCTGTTTGACATAACAATACAAACAAATATTTTCTAATAATGTCTCTCAAAATGGAAATGTCAAAAACCTATCAATACCGCAAAGTGATGAAACCGATGTTGGAGCGTAAGCGCCGCGCAAGGATTAACAAGTGCCTGGACGAGTTAAAGGATTTAATGGTTGCTACACTCGAGTCGGAAGGCGAACACGTAACACGATTGGAAAAAGCCGACATATTAGAGTTGACAGTTGCCCACCTTCAGAAACTAAAACATCAACGCAAGTTAAGTGGCGATTTGATCACAACACTTTCTCCTGCCGAGGGGTTCCGATCTGGATACATCCATGCTGTCAACGAAGTTTCACGCAGTCTATCTGAGCTGCCAGGAGTGAACGTAACATTCGGCACACAACTGATGACACATTTGGGTCAGCGATTAAATCAACTGCAACCAACTATAAAGCCGCCAGTGCCTGTGACGTCGCCACTGTCAGTACAGATCACAGCCTCAAGCTTCCGCGGACATTATTCAGTTCCACTATCCCCGGTTTCGAGCTACGCTGGCAGTCCTAATTCATCGGCTTCCGAAATGAAGAACGCTTCCACGTCTTTGCTAACTTGTGTGGCACAATCGCAAGCAGTTCCAGTCAAGGACGAGGAGGAAAACGTATGGCGCCCATGGTAATTCCAGTTGTCCAGTCCACAAATCATACTTCGTTGTAATACGGATAACGTCTTCCATAACAAGAAGCACATTTGGTGTTCTCGAGTTTAGTTGGTACAAACAAAAAAAAGCTTTATTAGTTAACCTTGTGATAAATACAATTGTATTTTTTTTTATTAAATAAGAATTTGTTAATGTTTGTAGAAGAATTTACGTCATTTCTCCAGTTATGTCAATTGATTTTAAAAAAGACACGTAATAAAAAATAAACACATTATTAGATAAAATTTAATTTTATTATTTTATTACAAAGCTTTTATTACGTTGGGCATTCCCCTTAACTTTACGAATTCAAATAAGTCAGAGAGGAGAAGCGCAATCGTTTGCTTGTTTGAACGAGTAGTTTTTATTCACCGTTAATAGATTTTAGGTACATAATAAAAAAAAAAGGGATGAATATAATAGATATGTTTTTTTGAGTTACTTTATGCTATGGGCCTATTCCAGAAAGCGCTGCGGATCGCTTTTAATGGCGGATTTGAATTTTTGTATTTCCAAAAGCGATTCGCTTTCCATTCGACCATATGGAAAGCCAAAGCACTTTTTAACGCCATTTTACCATTGCATGGAAAGCGATATTTGTTTAGGTGACGGATTGCTGGCGGATTGTTTTGCGCACCGAATAAAAATGTAAATACTTAATAACAACAAGAAGTTTAAAATTGCTGAAACATTCATTGTGGCCAATTACAGTCAAAAACATATGTACTTTCGTTCAACAATTTCAATTTGCTGAGCTTGTTGAATTTTTAAAAGTTAACAGTGGATTAGCGAAGGGCATTCTTAATGCTCCAGAATATAGAGCCAAGGCTGTAGAACTTCGGGACGGCATCACTAATGTGTTGAATGCCCTTCGGGCCTCCGATTAAAATACGTGATGGTTCGAAAAAAATAAGTGAAATATGTATTGGTTCTTCTTCTTATATTATTTTGTGTTTGAGTCGGTGTATGCAAGAAAAAAAAAGAACACAATCTAGGACGGGAAACAGGCGTCAAATATTTGGAAAAATAAATGACAAATTGAAAGTCAGAATGGAAATAACTGGAAAGCACTGGAAAGATAATTTACTAGTTCGGTAGTTCGCATTTGAGAATAAGCAAAAGCGAACACGGGCGGAATAGAGGTATCGCTTTTGATACGATCCCCCGCGTATTTGGGAATATCCCCCCTGGGGTTGAATTACCGCATCCGTGATCGACTAATATGTGACTGAATTGGTTATTGCGTCTGAAATCCACAAAATTTCAGCTCACGGATGAGGTAATTCGAACCCTGGGTGGAAATGGCTAAGGTGCTAGTTGATAGTTGGCAATCAAAATCATAGCTTTACATCTACGTAAGGTGATTATCAAACTGACAATCGCTTTTTTGCTATCAATTTCATGTGACAGCTATTTAGGTGTCGCTTTCATACATTTGTAGCATTTTTATAGGTATACGGACCTCGGCTTCGACTATAAATAAATTAAATACTTTCGTGAAAAAAGAATATATTAAATAAATTAAAATACAAAAGGGAAATTTTAAATTTCGTGAAGTCCAATGTTTACTTCATTAGAACTTTTGCACAGAAATGAAGAAAATAATTACAAAAAAGTCTAACTATTAAGAAGAAACCTTGTTTTGAGACTGGTTGATTTACTAACTCTAGCATGTTCCACCCATCCTTCAATTGGCTTCAACTTTAAATCTTCTTTGGGGGTGGTGGCTATTTTAAATTTGCCCTTTAAATTTTGCAGTTAAAGGGTTGATGGAAATCATATCATGATTATAAGGCCAATGGAAAATGAAGACATGTTCTTCAATCGGAAGGGTGGTATAGTATAAATGCATAAATCTGGAAAGGATTCGTATTTGCTGGTTATTAGCTTGAGACCTTAAAAAAAATAAACGAATTTATTGTATTTTGTGAACATATTATTATACTCAAATTCATTTGAAGTTTTCACGATAAAAAAACCCTTCCCTTAATCAATACATTTGCAGCCTTATTCATTAGAATCCATTAATCCATAGATGAACAGTGTCTCCACTAACTCACGTCAAATGAGTTAATTTGGCTTTAATCTTCTTGTCGAAGATGTTTATTCATAAAAATAATTTTGCAGTGGATTAGCAATCTATTGATTAAGCAAAACTACCCTGAAAAGCTGGCAGCACTGTAGCACTTCAGTGCAACTTTCGGGTATACCTAGTCATCTGACATTAATTTAAAAAAATGGAAAATTTATGAACAGTAGCAAAATAATTAACGAGAAACTGAGTAAATATATTATAATGGAAACAAATTATAATTTTGATAGTTTATTTCGTATTATAATATGTAGCCAATATTATTGCTTAACATATTAAACTTAACAATTTTCAAAGATGTAGGAAATATTGGAAGCATTTAGAGTTTTAAACGTCACTTCCTTGCCGACGCTGTCATTCCGAGCATATGGTTTCTTCTTAATAGTTGGACATTTTTGTAATTATGTATTTATTCTCGACGAGCTTTCGATGAAAATTTTATTTTATTCCCTCATGTAAAAGTTATCTTATAAGTTGTTCTCCTACAACTTTATGGAAATTTATCAACACCAAACGTAAAAGTACTAGATTCCCAGCAGTGATGACTTTTAGCAGCAAACAAACCAGTGACCCCAAAAATATTGCTGATAGGTATGTTTGCAGAATCTTTTCAAAGTATTTACAATTCCACATCTTCAACATTGTTTTTAACAATATTAGTATCAGTTGTACACGTTAGACGCCAGTGATGTGCAGATCGTCTTAAATAGATTAATACCACAAAGTAAGATATATTGTAAATGTACCTAGCTATATCTCTGAACGAAGGTTACAGTTGCCTTCTGTTGACTGCGAAGATTCTCACGGGTATCGAACTATGCGAACCGTCTATATAATCAAAATTTCAAGAAACTTCTTAATATCCTACGCTTTGCCTTCTCTCGGATATTCTCTTCACCCACCAGCCTCTGACAGATCTGGTCGCTTGATGACTTGATCCCTCCTCGTCATACATCCTTGACCTCAGAGCGGCAGTTCTTTATAAATGCGATTCGGTTATGGAATGCATTGCCTAGAAATATTAGAAGGATTGGTAACCCGACAACATTTCGAAGGGAATTAAAAGCTGCTCTCTCAGTAAATGATTAGTTCTCTTTCTCTCTACTTGTGTCTATATTTATGTATTTTAATTATTTTTTGCGTTTTTCTTATTTTTTGCTCCTTTCTCTTGAAATCTAGTTCCATCGAGCACACTCTATTCTAGTAGTTATCCAACCTAATGTAAGCTTAGCACTACTTTATAAGATTGTATCTTACTGTATTTAAGCTCCAATCATGAAATAAAATAAATAAAAAAATAAAATAATCAAGTCTTAAAGTCGTTTTCTAGGCATCTTGCTTCCAACTACAGACCAATTACTAAACTCTCGGTTGTTCCGAAAATGTTGGATATCCTTGTGAAAAATAAACTTGCTTTTACATTCCAACAAGAAGTAAATACCAACATGGTTTTCGGAAAGGCAGATCAACTGTTTCAAACTAAGTGGAATTCACAAATTTTCGAATAGCGGCTTTAGAAAGCCATAAACAAGTTTATGCGAATTACACAGACTTCGTGAAAGCGTTCAGCAGAATTAATGTAATGGTTCTCTTAGAAAAATTCTATGGTCTAATTCCTACTTGCACCGCAGGACACAATATGTATTTATGAGGGTTTATTTTTCTAAGAAAATCCTAGTTACTTCAGGCGGCCCTGGAGGAAGCCTTATAGATCCGCTGTTATTTTTACTTTTGGTTAATGGTGTACGCTACCGGGCTTAATAAGAAACTGCTCATGCCTTTAGATGATATAAAAGTCTTTAAGAGAATAGTAACAATAAACGACTGTTAAGTTCTACAAGACTCGAACGCTTACTCTGAGTGGTGCTGTTTAAACGATTAATTTTAAGCATGTGATAAATGGTCATTTCAAAATCTCCTTTTTTCAACAAGACGTGTAATACGTGTGTTAAGTCATAATCAAATTGAGTTCAATAACAAAAACTGTTCATTTCATTCCAGCATTTTTATTTATTTTTTTTTGTTTTTGTTTGCTGTCATAACATTAAAATTAGTTTAAAGATAATTCCACTAATTTTTAGTTTCTCAAACTGTAAATTCTTGGTAATGAAAATAATAATTTCAAGCATAGAAATAACTGAAGTATAGCAATGTCGATGTGTTTCATTCAAACCGCAATGATTGACGTGTCAGCCAAACAATAGCGTTTGACTTTATTTTTGAATGGGAGGCGCCACAATACGTTTTCCCAACCCTCTTAGCCTCTTATGTTTTGCAAAGTACCACCTATAAGGTCTAAAGCGAGAACCATCCATATACATCCACAAAATTTCATTGAGATCGGTTGAGCGGTTTCGGAGATCGACGACATTGCCACCTATCGGTGTATGTTTAAGTTATGTAGATGAAGTGTCTTCATATATATGTAATCAGCTGAATAAAATCACGTTTGGGATAGTGTGATTGAGAATTGACGAGTAAACATAAGTAAATTCTAGAAGGTAAAAAATTTTGCTTAATAATTGTTCCTCACAGGAAATTTGATAGCTTTTCGAGCCTTATAAAAGTCCGACGGAAGTAACATCATCTTCTTGATTTTCAATTGGATTGGACGATTGCATTTTTCACCTCTTGTTATAAAAATTACAAGACAAATTCTGCCTACATAATAAAGTTAAAATAATCCCTCCATGTGAATGCCATTACCAATTAAACACCCTCATACCCTTACAAAAAAAATAGGCACAGTCACCACATAAATCAATTATCCTACAACAAAAGCCAAATAATTATAGATGTTTACAAAACACAAGGTCCCCTGACGCAAAAGTCACGACTTTATGCATTATCAACAGAAACACCCCTATCGAAAGAAAAAAATCCTCGTTCCTCCTTAACATAACAAACCTTTCACTACAAAATCCCTAATGTACATTGAATACCTAGTAGGTTGTAGGTAGTCATAAAAAATATCCTCTTTCTTACAAAGCAAATCAAATTTTGACCCGAAAAGCAAAATAAAGGCTAACAAAAGAAAACGAATCTCACACATAGGAATAATTAATCTTTCACTGATCACTAAGACGTGATCCTAACAAAAAAGAATTTCAACTTTTCATAAAAAAAATATTTTTTTTTCCTGACAGCCCATTGACAAGACATAGGTGAATAAATTGAAAATAAAATCTGTCAGAATGCCTGTTGAATTAGGCGCGCATGAAAAATTTGGACAAATTGCAACAGGTCGAAATTCTTCCTTGCAAAAACGAGTTAAACCATCACGCCAATACCTACTACCAACCGCTATTGTACATTGCACTTGCAAATAATCACAGGACTTGGAAGCATATATTTATAAGAAAGGGAGAGCACCATCCATGGCGATCTCAACTTGCGTCAAAGGCTTAAAACTAACGTGGGTTAAGCAAGGTCCATCACATTGAAATTTCGCCAAACCTAGTACAGGGTGTCCTCCGGGAAGGTATACTACTTTGTTTTGCAGCCATTTTGGTAAACATTAGTCTTGATGCTTATATTAAACGACAATTGTCGTTTTTTGAAATCGGTATTACATGTGGCGTGTTTCTAGGCGTTTTATGTCGTTTAACGACTTGTGGCGTAGTAGTGGAACACAAGTTCTACAAACGTCAAAACAGTTTTTCGCATTCTGAAAGTCGTTTTTGTTGCGCAAAATGACTCAAAAAACGTCGGTTATGGTCGTCTACAAATTCTTGAACGACTAGGAGTCAAATTTAAATAAAAACATGACAGTTTCGGTAATTGCTTATATTTTATGCATTGATTTCATAATTCTCTTATGATTAAGGGTGAAAGTAACAAACCGCGATCAAATGAAACGTTTGGTGGAAATGATGGAGCAAGATATATCGTTGGCAACAAATTTTAAAAGAGGTGTTCCACAGAGCGATGTTGTGAAAAATGGGTGGAAGTCGGCAGCTGCTACACTCAACTGTTTAGGACCACCTGTAAGAACGGAAAAAGAGTGGCAAAAGGTAAGCCTAAGCATATGATCAAAATTTAAATGATATGATTTATAACTTTTTATTTAACAGGTTTGGTTTGATGCTAAATTCAAAGTTAAACAGAAACACTGCTGTACAACAAAAAACAGTTGGAAGCCACTGGAGGAGGACCATTTAAACAAAAATATTTGAATGAAACAGAAGATACTGTGATTGCACAAATACTCGACCTTAACAGTTTAGTTAATTCGAACGGAAAAGTGTTCGGAGATACACTAACGTTAAGTCTGCAGCTACCAGTGTGTCTCATCCAGTCCCAACAGTTCCTGCATCGATTTCCGTACTTTCAGGGCCATCCACATCATGCTATCAACCGACAGATCCGTCGCCATCAAGCTTCATATCAGCAATTCCCTCCACATCAACCTATTCACCGACAACTCCGTCCACATCAAGCCACCTACCTACCTTTTCATCTGCAAATTTACATCAACCATCAAATGCTTCTTTGCTAAGTCTAAAGTACATTCTGAATCTGGAAATTATTGGCATTATTTTCTACCTCAAACTATTTTGTATTTATATGTATTACTTACTTTGAATCTGGTAAATCCAAAGGATTGGATTTGACCTGATACTTCTTCTAATAATTTTCAGGTCTCTTTTTGCAGATTCATCTTCTTCGTAGCTTTCGCTTTCCAATGGTATGAACATTGCAATGCTATTCATTTTTTTTTAGTATACCACAACTCGAAATACTTTCGATTTTAAATTTAAAACATAAACACTTATCCTTAATTGTCATTAGTTTGTGTGGAACTCATGTGGAATGTAAATTGAATGAAAGTGGAGGCGTTCAAGGAATAGAATACCGATACTAAAACGACACTAAAGCGACTCGACACAAAAAACGCCAGCTGTCGTTTAATATAAACGACACGCGGAATAAGGGTGCATATTTGCGTCGTGAAGTAGACACGTGGCAAATTTATTATGGAAAAATATTCGATAAAACAACGTGTTTTAATCGTTTAAACATTTTATCAAAATCAATCATCGATTACTGTGACGATGGGAAAGTTACGTGAAATTGTTGGGAGAAACAACCTGCCAACAAAAAGCACTATTTATCGTGTAGTGAATGATTTCGAAGAAAGGGGGTCTGTATGGACCACAACGCACTGCAAGATCGGCTGAAAACATTACTGCTGCTCAAGAAAGTGTTCAAAACAATCCACCAACTCGCTCATGTGAATAGTGAATGTGCAATAAACTTAGTAGTGACAAAGTGGAAAGAATGTATAGGCAATGGTAAGAGTGTATATAGCGTGTTTCTTGATCTGAAGAGAACATTTGAGACAATTGATAGACAATTTCTTATTGATAAACTCAGAAATTACGTCATTAAAAGTTCCGAGTTAAATTGGTTTAATTCTTGTTTATCAAATCGAACCCAATGAGTGAACCATAAATGGAAAATTGTCGGATCCAAAAGAGGTGCTGCTGGGTGTTCCACATGGCTCTTTACTGGGAGCACTATTGTTCATTATCTATATAAATGACATGATCAAGGCAGTAAAGGATTGTCATCTTGTTTTATTTGCGGACGATGCACTTTTGTATGTTGAGGGAGGAGACGTGGATTGCCACCAAAAAATTCAACAGGACTTGAACAGGGTTTACTGCTGGCTGTGTCAAAATAAGCTTATGATAACTACTAAGAAAACAAAGTGTGTTGTCTTAAGTAAGAATACCAATATCGTTTCGAACCTGTACATTGTAAATTAAGTTATTGAGAGAGTTGATGAAATAAAATACCTAGGGATAGTAATTGATAGCAAGCTAACATTTCAAAGCCACATAAGTTATATGTAGGTATATGTAAAAAAATAGCTAAAAAGATGGGTTTTATGAGAAGAATATGTAGAGATGTGTCAACTTTAACAGCGATAACAATTTATAACGTGATTGTGAAACCACACTACGAGTATTATTCAACGATTCTATTTCTATGTAATGAAGGCCTAATCTCAAGACTTCAATTATTGTTATTTTTCGACAAAAGTCGAATTCCAATGTTGTTGGGGCTGTAGATGGAACACACGTGAAAATTATCGGACCGAATAAAGACCTTCGGTATGTGTATTACAATAGAAAGGGCTTTTATAGTATTAATGCCATGCTCGTAAGTTTTTTCTTCCAACGCAATAGGCAATTATTATTATTTTTTTTATTTAAAGGTTTGTGATCACTTAATGACCATCAGGTTTGTAAATGCAAAACATCCAGGAGCGTCGCATGATGCAAATGTTTGGAATGTGTCACAGTTAAAAGTCAAGTTAGAAGGTGACTATCGTAATGGAAGAACCTACTTTCGAATTCTAGGCGACGGAGGATATCCTCTTTCACCGTACTTAATTACACCATATAGAGACGCTGCAGAAAATTCTCTGCACATGCACAGGGACAAAAAGTTAAAAGTGGATTTAGATGCCTGTTGCAAGCGCGAGAACTGCACTACACCGCAAAGAAAGCAATGTGCAGCTCTTCATAACATTTGTGTAAAGTATAGATTGGAAAATCCTGAAGACTTCGGTGAAGAAATCGACAATAGTCTTGGAAACCGTGATGTGTTAGCTGATCCTACAAACCCGACATTCTCTGAAGGCAGTCGAATAAGGGATTCCATCGCAAGCTTTATGCAAAACGAATAATAATGTCAAATAAAATAATACATTGCATAGTTAAAAAGGAGCAGTTTGGTAATTTTCTTGTTTGATTTCATTACCTTAAGGCACAATAAAAAATAAAATATATTAAAATAATTCATACATACATCAATTATACATTAATAGGGAGTTTAATAACTTAAAAATCAATCACAAAGTTCATATAAAGGTAAAGACTCAAAAGTAGTAACAAAAATCCATTAGATAACTTAAAAGAATCACAAAGTTCATAATATAAAGGTGAAAACTCAAAAATAGTAACAAAAATCCATTAGATAACTTGAAATAAATCACAAAGTTTCATTGATTAGTCTTCAAAACATAACACAACATCAAACTGGCACATACGAATTCACTTTTGCTTTCCTTGATGAATTTCCAAGAGTTGCTGTTTGAGTTTTAATTTGGTTTTCCTGTAGTTATCTTTATTTTTCATGCTTTCCTTATGAAGCTGCAACTTTTCTTTTTTAATCCTAAGCACCTAACTCTTGTTTTCTTTTTTTAAATTGTAAGTTTTTTTGGCATAATATTCTGTGTTGCAAATACTCTTTTCAATACTTTGTAGTTTTGTATTGATGCCACTCATTATATTTGTCATATTTTTATAAAAATTTTCTTGCGCCGACGTCTGATTTTCCAAGAGGACAATTCTTTTAGACTCATTTTTTTGCTTGTATGAGGGCTTCATATGACTAGAATTCGGTAACTGCACAGCAAGTAATACTTCGTCCCCTGCATCATCTTCGCTTATAAAACTGGGTGGTTCCTCCAGCCCAAATTCAAATCCTGGGGAATCTACACAGGCATTGAAATGCATAAGACGACTGACTGCTTCTTCAGCGTCAGTCAATCGGCTTATGTTACTCGGTCCACCACCAGTTGCAGTCATTTCAATTTTGTTGTTAGTAAGTTTTTTTTTTATTTTGGCTTTTTGATCAATCCATACCTAAAATGGGTATTTCAATAAATAAATATGTCGATTTTATGCAAATTAAAACTCTCACTCTTTGCCACTTTGTTGAGTCACGTTCTGGAGGCCCTAAGCTATTGAGTTCCATAGTGATAGTTTCCCATTTTCTCGTAAGGACTGGCGTTGATGCAATTCCCTTCGCGATGTCCGGACTTTCTTCCATCAATTCCACCAATCTTTCGATTTGTTTTCTGTTACTTACTACTCTACTCCTAAATAAACAAAAAAATGTTAAGAAAAAAGCGAATTTTGTTTAATAAAAACAACTTACATTATTTCACCAAAATTAGACGTCAGCCCCCAAAACAAAATCCAAATACAAATTAGGAACGTCAAACTTCAAAACAGAAGCCATTCTCAATGGTATTTTGATAATCATTCACAATGGGGTGAAAACTATCAATTGATACTCATAATACCAAAATATCGATGAATTGATAGATGTTATCAAGTATCAAATAATTGATATTTAATAGCCATAATAGGGCTGTTAAGTTCTAATAAATGTAAAATGTAACTCGTAGACATATTATTTAATGAAATTTTGTAAATCTCTAATCAATTTTAATTTTAAATAACTTAATGTATATTAGTATGTAATAGCTTTTTAAGAAATGCTAAATAAACCTTTTCAATCAATCAATCAACCTCAATGGCGTAACGGTATCTATCGTGATGATTGAAAACTTTTTAACGCCACAACTTCATGCTTTGGGACGGTGCCACATCGCATACAGCCAGGATTACAATGGAATTACTGCGAGACCTCTTTCCACAAAAAGTTATTTAAAGAAATGGTGATGTTGTGGGTTTATCTGAAAAGCAAGGTTTATGCAAACAAACCAGAAACGCTTGAGGAACTCAAAATATGCGTGATGAAATTAATGAAATAGCGCGTGAAATGTGTGAGAATTTAATGAAAAATGTGCTCAAAAGGGCTCGCATTTGTGAGACCAACAGAGGCGGACATTTACCTGATATTGTATTCCATACATAATTGCCGAGCGCCGACATTAAATAAAACATTTATCAATATAAGATTCATTCTCTTTCATTTAATCAAAAATTATAAACAAACAAAGTAGCAAACCTTCCCGGCGGACACCCTGAAAAACGGAAAATAAAGGTGTAAATGGGATTCTATTGCTATTCAATTGCTCTATTCTTGATTTTGTCGCTCTTCGAGAAGTGTGAGATTTTGTGGCGGACCTAGTTTACCGGTAAAATGTATTTTTCTTACCGTTTCGCCGGCAATTTAAAAGCTATTTTTTAACGTCCAGTTTGCACTATACAACTCTCTCGGGTTTAAAGAAAAAAAAAAAAAAATAAAAATATGAAAAAATTAGCCCGCTGTAGTTTGTCTAGGACAATTAATCAGAAAAAGTGTAAATATTTTTTCGCTCTTTTCTAAATTGGTCAAAAAATATCAGAACCTCCGTACCTATCAAGAAGAAAGAAAAACAAAAAAATGATTTCGTTCGAATTTTCCTAAGCTACATACAAACATAGATCAAAAGAAGAGTGTATTCATTAGTTTTCAACCCATTCAATAAAATTATTTGTCGCTCTTCTCTATATATGAGTTTTAACTCTAAAAGTTTTCTATATTTGTATTTTGGTGGTCTTAGTTTATACTTTCGTAAAATTATCTTTTTACTTTTTGACACATTTAGCGAAGAGCAAAAATTTAATGATTTCGTAGTTATCGAAGATCCGCTTCTTTTGATCTATGTGGATTAGTAAAATTTAAACGGAATCTATTTTTTTTACTTTTAAATTTTTTTGTTTATTTTTAGAAAAGAGCGTTCGAATATATATGACAAAATGCCTATAAATATACGCTTCTTTTAAGATATTTGACGTAGTAAAATTCCAACGGGTTATTGTAAAGAGTTGTAGTGCGAACAGGTGGTGGATCCAACCCTAGGCGGATCCGATTTTTTTTAAATGTGGATTCATATTCTATGTTTTGTTTTCCACAGCTTTGTGATGGCCTTTATTCCCTCAAAACAGCCAGAGGTCAGTGTGTCTATTGAATCATGCCATCCATAGAAGAAATGTAACAACTCATATTTCCACTGCCTAGTTTAGATACAAGAACAATGTTATTCGATGGCTTCTAAGTTCCTTATCTTAAAAACATTCTCGGACCAAATAAAAAATGTTCGCAAAGTACCTATACACTTCATAATTTTACTTTATATAAACGAAAACAAATGAATGAATTAACTTTATAAATTTTATAACGTTGTTAGAAAAATACAGTGCGTTTTCTTCAATTTTCATCCGTTGTTCAACTAAAATATCAACGGGAAGTAATATTGGGTTATTACACAAAGGGAAAACTGTGCAACAATGTAATATTACTTCCCGTTGATATTTTAGTTGAACAACGGATGAAAATTGAAGAAAACGCACTGTATTTTTCTAACAACGTTATAAAGTGTTCGGTTTATTGCGAATGCATTTATCGGTCATTGACATTGCTTTATTTATATTAAACAGAGTGCAGAGATTTTGACAAATGTCAAATGAAAGCTTATGGCTTATCCACAATATTATTAATAAAAATGTACACTTCATAATTTTACTTTATATAAACGAAAACAAATGAATGAATTAACTTTATAAATTTTTATATCCGGAACATTCACCCCCGCCGTGAACTGAGTTCGCAAAAGTAGTAACTGCTGATGGTAAAGTCACATCTCTAGTACGCCGGGTCGGTAAGGTAGTCATCTTCGATAATTTCTTCTCTGATTGTTTCGATTGCACTTTCTTGCAACTTGCACTTTGCTCTTCACGGGTTCTGTTAAAGAAACAATTAGTGGAACAGAGAAGGACAAACAAACAGATGAATGACAATTGACAACAAACAACCTAAGCAGGGTTGTCAGATGTGGCGATTTATCGCCAAATGGGCGATTTCAAGTCTCATTTGGCGATACGAAAATCAGTTTGGCGACATACCCAAAAAACGTGCGATTTTTGGCGATTTTTCATTTTTGAATTAAAACCGTACCTAATGTATTTCTATTTCCCACTAATTCCAAGAAAAAAAACCGAAAGGTATCGGCTTCAGAAAAAATTATCGACTTCCGATTTTCAAATGAATTTTTAAATTATTAGAAGTAAATAATGCCATGTGTCAAACTAAAAGATTCTGTCACAATAAATTTCCAAACTTGGCCATTTGATTGTGTAAAAGTATAATATAAAACAATAAAAACAATAACCAACGAGAGTGGGAACAATTTCAAGATAGAATAATTTATCTTTCAATAATGAGTACGCATTCATTCGATTTGCAGCAATAATTTTGAGCCTTCTGTTGCAATGCTGTTGGCATTTAATGTTAATATTTAGGAAGATGGTTTTCAGGATGAAATAAATGAGTAATACAAGACTGATCTTTTGCTTTTTATGTTGTTTTTGTTTTATTAACAATATTAGCTGAAGTTTGTATCAAACAAATTGTTTTCGTTTTCTTTTTTAATAAATGTGTTATTTTTTGTGTTTTAAATAATTAATTGCTTACTTTTATTACATTTTACAATACTTTTAATTTGGCGATTTTTGGCGATTTTAAATTTAAGATTGGCGATTTCGATTTTAAAAACCTGACAACCCTGAACCTAAGCTGGAGTGAGTAATATTGCCCTACTTGCCATCTCCCTTCCTCTACCTGTTGTACTCGATCGTTGGCTTTTCTTCTTTTACTATCAACGGAGTGTGTAGTGAATTGGCGGCGCGTCGGATAATTTGTTTGATTTCGTGAATTGTGTAAATTTTTAATTTGATATTTATAATGTTTTAAAGAGTAATTTTAACGTAAAATAAATTCTGGTGTGTGCTGATCCTGAGACAAATGGAACTATGTATACAGGTAAGTTTTTCTTAATGTAATTCAATTTTGAAATTATGTTTGATTTTGTGGTTTTTTATGAATGGATTTTCCAAGATTGTATGGTGTTGTTGCAATGGATATGCGTTTGTGTGTGTGCGTATATGATTGCAATGCAATGGGGCAGCAAGCGGACTGTATATTGTTTGCTATGGAATGAGTGGGTTTAGTGTTGTTATACGTGTTTTTTCTGTTGGGTAAATTTTATTTTGTGTAGTGTTTTGTGATATGGTGTTGTGTGGGGAAATTTTGTGTGGTATTGTGTTGATTAGTGTTTTTTGTGTGTGGAGTTTATAATAATTATTAATTAACAAATTTTGATGTTATGTTAGGTTGTAATAATATTATATTTTTTTTTTGCGATATTTTACTTGTGAGAAATGTGTATATTTGTAGTGTGATAGTGTAGTGTGAATATGAGTGAAAGAATACATATTATTTAAGTGAATGAGATTATATGTATAAGACACTATAATATATATAGGGTGATAAGTGTTATTTAAAAATTGTTCGTTAAACATTGCTTGGTAACAAGCAGATTTTTGTGATGGGTCGTTTAAACTCACCATTTTTTGTTTTTAATGTGACAACGCGTATGAGATCATCTGCTCCTGGGTGTAGATGTATGACTCGTGCCATAATCCATTTCGACGGTGGAATGCGCTCGTCTTTTACCAAGACAAGATCGCCTATTTTCGGTTGTGGCTCTGTTTTAAGCCATTTAGGTCGTTGTTGGAGACGGGATAAATATTCCGAGCTCCACTGTTTCCAAAAATGTTGATGCAATTGTTGTATCCTTTTCCACCTCTCAGTGCAACAGATGTTTTCGTCCAGTATATTTGGTTCCGGTACACTTATTGTAGGCTCTCCGATAAGGAAGTGTGCCGGAGTTAATGCTGCAAAGTCATCTGGATCACTGCTGAGTGGACAGAGGGGTCTCGAATTCAGGCATGCCTCAATCTGAGTTAAGAGTGTATACAGCTCTTCGAATGTTAGAATGGAATTTCCGGCTATGCGTTTGAGGTGATATTTCACCGACTTCACTCCGGCTTCCCATAATCCTCCGAAATGTGGGGACGCAGGAGGGATGAAATTCCATTTAACTCCGTCCTTCATTAATATTTCGGCTACCTCCTTCTTATTATAGTTCGCTGCTTTCCGTAGATTCTCCAATTCCTTGGCAGCGCCAACGAAATTTTTGCCGCAGTCACTGAAGATTTCCTTACAGTTACCGCGTCTGGACGAAAATCTGCGAAAGGCGGCGATAAAGGCTTGTGTCGTCATATCGCTGACCAGCTCAAGATGAATTGCCTTGGTGGCCAAGCAAACAAATATGGCGAAATAGGCCTTAAACATTTTCGTTCCCCGACCTTTCCACGCTTTGACATCAATAGGACCGGCATAGTCAACTCCGGTAAAACTGAAAGCTCGAGAAACTCGTACCCTTGGGGCTGGCAAATTTCCCATCAGCTGAAAGACTGGTTTTGCCCTATGTCGAAAACATATGTTGCATTTGTGAATGCATTTTTTGACACTTCTTTTTATGTCGAGGATCCAATATTTTGTTCGGAGATAGGCTATCATTTGTTGAGTGCTACCATGAAGGGTTTTCTCATGTGCATCATCAACGACAAGATTAGTGAAATGATGACCAGGTCTCAAAATGATTGGATGTTGTTGGGTGTAACCTAAGTTCGCATTTTGAAGCCTACCCCCTACTCTAACGATCTTCTCCTCGTCGATAAATGGATATAGAGATTTGATGCGCTTTAAATTTGGTTGGTTCTCCTTTGAATTTTCAAAGAACATGCTCGCTTGCACTGTCCTTACGGCAACCTTCAAACCTACCTCTTGTTCCATCGGTGACAATATTGACCGCTCCCTTTGCGCTGATAGTTTGCGTGTATTGGACGCAAATCTGCAGCAATATGCTAAAATCCTGATTAAGGTAGGTAGCGTTGAGTGACGATGGATCAATAGATTGATTACGTTGTCGTCCTTGACGACGCAATGAGACGTTATTTTACGACATTCCTCATCGGTCGGCAAAATCGTTGGTTGGTTTGGCATTGAGAATTCCCAATCAGTCCTGAGAAATTCTGGACCATTCCACCAAAGCGTATTGCCCTTTAATTCGGATGGTAAAAGTCCCCGTGACGCCAGATCAGCTGGATTGTGTAACGTAGGAACATGTCGCCAGATGTTGCAATTTGTAAGACGTTGTATTTCGGCAACACGGTTCCCAACAAATGTCTTCCACTTCGACGGAGGTGCCATGATCCACGCCAACGTAATAGTTGAATCAGACCACGCATACGTTCTCACATCAAACAATCGTAGAATCTTCGTGACGTAATCCAACAGTGTTGCTAACATGACCGCTCCACATAGTTCCAGCCTCGGAAGTGTGACGGTTTTTAACGGCGCGACCCTTGTTTTTGAGACTAGTAGATGAACGTGAATGACGTTGTTGCTGTCTAGAACTCGAAGATAGATCGCTGCACCGTATGCCTTCTCCGACGCGTCGCTGAATCCGTGGATTTCGATGGCCTTTTGATCTCGTTGCAGGTTCACCCACCGTGGCATCCGAAAACTCTCCAGTAAAGGAAGCTCCTGAGAGAAAGCAAGCCAATCCTCCTTGAGAGCCAATGGAATCGGTTCGTCCCACGTAAGTCCACGCCACCAAAGCTGCTGCATAAACATCTTCGCCTTAACTATGCACGGCGAAATCCAGCCCAGTGGATCAAATAGGCGTGCTATGGTTGACAGCGTAGTCCTTTTCGTTGGCTCCTGAGAAGTATCGTAGCAGACATTTCGGAACGAGAACACATCGTCAATAGGAAACCATCGCATTCCGAGAGCGTTGATATGTTCTGTCGAAGACTCAAAAGGCACCGAAAAATCCAATTCCCGCTGTTCAAAGGGAATGCCTTCCAAAACCATTTGTGAATTGCTTGTCCACTTCCGCAAATGGAATCCTGCGGTGGCCAGCAACTCTCGGACCTCATCGCGTTTGTGTAAGGCATCTTCCACTGAATCGGCACCGGAAATTAAGTCGTCGACATACATCTCGTCTCGTACTGTTTGAGCTCCTACTGGAAAATGTGACTCTTCATCCAAAGCCACCTGGTTAAGAGTACGAATGGCGAGATAAGGTGCACTGGCTGTGCCGAAAGTGACCGTATCTAACCGGTACATTTTAAGACGTTCCTGTTCACTCTTACGCCAGAGTATCAGTTGATAATACGCATCTTGTTGATTCATCCTTATTTGACGGTACATTTTTTCCACATCGGCTGTGAAGGTAATTTTGTACATTCTCCATTTTATAATTATATCTGTAATATTGTTTTGTGTTTTAGGACCTATCAGCAATCTTTCATTCAAAGAAGTTCCGTCCGAACATTTTGCGGCTGCGTCAAAAACAACCCGGAGCTTTGTTGTCGAACTGGACTCTTTGATTACCGCATGATGAGGCACAAAATAATGGAAAGGGGAACGAAGTACATCATCATCATCCTCAACCTCCGTCATATGACCCAACGAAAGGTACTCTTCTATACATTTAGTATATTCGCGATGTAGTGTTGGGTTGTTTAGAAATCTCCTCTCTAATTGATGGAACCTACGCAAGGCCGCTGTTTTAGAGGCTCCAAGCGCGGGTTGCCATCCATCCTTAAATGGAAGCGAAACTTCATATCGCCCATTAGGTAAACGCTTCGTCGTTTTCTTAAAGTGTGCTTCACACATCCGATTCTCTTCAGTATCGTGATCTAGGTATGGGACCTCCTCAATCTCCCAAAACTTGCGCAACTGGGTATCGACATCGACCACTTGAAGGAAACTATGCACCGATATATTTTGGCCTTCGGGTACCTTGCCCAATAAGATCCATCCCAGTTGCGTGTTCTGCGCTATTGGCGAAACTTCATTTCCCCGGACTATCTCCGGCAGTATTATATCCGGATATATATCGCTACCTAGCAAGATATCTACTGTAGCTGGTTTGAAAAATAGTGGATCAGCTAAAGTTAATCCGTTGAGGTGTTTCCATTTATTGGGAGTCAGTTGTTTGGCCGGGAGAAGCCCAGTCAGGGATTTGTACACATAAGCTCGTGTACCGATCTCAAAATCAGAGTGTAGAGACCCAAACGAAATATCAGCATACCTATGACATGCTCCACTGCTGACCTTTCCCAACCCTGACACCTCAATAAATGTACTCCGGGCCTTCAGGTTCAGCATCTGTACTGCGGCTTCAGTGATGAATGTCGCTTCCGATCCTGGATCGAGCAATGCTCTCAGGTGGAAATATCTTCCATTCGACGATTTAACTCTCACCAAAGCAGTAGCCAAAAGGATATGTGTGTTAGTGTTGTGTTGTGCGAAATGGTTTCTAACCGCTCCGCTTGTACTCGGTCGCTCTTCATGACTAGGGTTACTAACAGCCACTTGATACGACTGAGCGTGAACGTTAGTATTTTGCGGTGATGCAAAAGAGTGTTGTGTGGAATGGTTTCTAGCCGCTCCGCTTGTACTTGGTCGATCTTCGTGACTAGGGTTATTAGCAGTCACTTGATACGACTGAGCGTGAACGTTTGAACCATGCGGGTTAAAAATGTGTTGTGTAGACTGATGTTGATACTCAACGGGTTGTACAGACGTTGGCATGTTTGTGGTTTGGGTAGAAGACGTATGCAGAAGTGAGTGGTGCTTCTGCTGACAGAAGTAGCAACGTGCTTGGCTCGGACACTGTTGCGTAATATGGCTATAAGCCAAACAGTTACTGCAAACCCCGATCTTCTGAACCATGTTGCAACGGTCTACAACGTTCATTTTTACAAATCGGTTGCACGTGCGAATTGGATGCTGACCCTTACCACAAACCTTACAAGAAAACTGTTCCTTTTGTTTATTTTGTCTAACATGAAAGGCTGTTTTCGTTGTAGGACCTTTCTGGAAAGCGTTTTTCATTTTTGGTTTCTGCTGATCTATGACCTCTAATGTCCTAAATCTAGTTTCCAGGAATGTAGAAAACTCATCGAACGATGGCAACTCCTTGCTAGCTCCTAAGCGTTCTTCCCACAACTGTTGCGTACATGGAGGTAACTTTTGAAATATTATATAAATTATTACTAAATCCCATTGTTTTACAGGAATCCCGAGATTCTGTAGGGAATGAATACACTCGGTTGTCGTGTCCAGCATCGTTTTTAGCCCAAAAGAGTTTTCATTTTGCATGTGCGGTTGATTGAAAAGCACCTTTAAATGGGTATTAACTAAAAAACGCTTATTTTCATACCGCGAACACAAAATGGACCAAGCCTTTTCGTAATTTCCTTCATCTATGTCCAAATGCTGAAGCAAACGGTCAGCTTCACCAGATAAACCTGACTTCAGATAATGAAGCTTTTGTATTTCTGAGAGATCAGAGTTATTATGAATCATAGATTCGAATTTACTTTTGTATTGCCTCCATTTTTCATATTGTCCAGAGAAAACTGGAAGCGCCATTTCTGGCAAGCGTATACCAAACGTATTTGAACTGGCTTGTGTCCGAGTACTTCTCGAAGCGCACGCAGAAATCTCATCCAAGCAATCCATCAACGCAGCTCTATACTCTAAATAACCTTCCATTATTTCTCCCATAATCTTCTCGATTTCCTTAATCAACCCATCTTCATCCGACAATGAAATTAAATTCTCATTAATGGCTTTTGTCTGCTTAAACAAATCTTCTAAAATAGACAGACGGCCACTCAACATGTTTTTTGTTCTTTTGGATTGTGGAACTACACTAAAACTATTGAAATTCATCTCGAGAATCGATAGAGCGTTTTTCAATAGTTTAAGTTGCTTTGCTGCGGTCATTTTCGAAGAAGGAATGGCAAAAATATATGGCAAATAAATATTACTCACTCACCTGGTACTGCAGTAGACAAATGTGAATCAATTACACGACGCGGGAAACCGATTGACACAAAAAACTCACAAGGTATTGTCTTTTATAATAATTTTGATTATATTAATTGAAAATTTGTTTTATTTTTCAGATGATGACAGTCAATCAAAATCACCATAAATCTTTTTTGATTAATTTAATCTATGTATATAGTTTATATATGTCTATCACACACTTAATGTCACTTGAACTTGTTCAGTATATATGTAATTTATATGTAATTTGGCTCGAATGGACCAAATGTTTTGTCCAAAAACTGTATTGGGTTATTACACAAAGGGAAAACTGTGCAACAATGTAATATTACTTCCCGTTGATATTTTAGTTGAACAACGGATGAAAATTGAAGAAAACGCACTGTATTTTTCTAACAACGTTATAAAGTGTTCGGTTTATTGCGAATGCATTTATCGGTCATTGACATTGCTTTATTTATATTAAACAGAGTGCAGAGATTTTGACAAATGTCAAATGAAAGCTTATGGCTTATCCACAATATTATTAATAAAAATGTACACTTCATAATTTTACTTTATATAAACGAAAACAAATGAATGAATTAACTTTATAAATTTTTATATCCGGAACACAACCAATTTAAAGGTTCTAATCGTACTCCTGCAGTTCCTCATTTGCTTAAACTGTATGAAAAATTCTCCAATCGATAGCTCTTAAATAAGCATGGCTACAATTCTACAATCTACATAATCTTTTAAGTGGTGATATATTATATATGTATGTATAAATGGTGACATTTTTTTTATGGAAAGTACGTTGAAATTATGCTCTAGTTCTTAGTTGCCAAAGATTAATTACGACGGTTTCAATTTCTTACAACCAACAACACAACCATCGATCGGCGGCGAACACGTGCGCATCCATTGAAACAAGAAAGTAAACCATCCATAAGAAGGGAAAAAATAATAAAAAGAAAGATGAAATCACCGTACCTACATAATCAGTTTATTATATCGGTAACCCAAGGGTAGCATTTCTTGCGTAAAATGTACCCCTATATCCTTTTGTTTACCAACACGATCGCGTATACAAAAACTTACATAAAAAGAAAAAGGACAAAAAAAAAAAAACACTAGTTATTTCTGACACACAGAGCGACGAAAGAAGAGGTCATTCGAATGGATGATGTGTAGACAAAACCAAGCATTTCTTGTTTCACTGTAGAAAATGGCAGCACATCCCTACGCCATACATACTCGTACCAGCACCAGGATAATTAATTTTGGAAACCTAAATATCGTGGGAACGAGTTTCTCTTTCCTCATCTACTGTATTGCTTGTATCGTGTGTCCTTTTGTGTCAGATTTCCTTTCAATTTCTTTAAATTCTAAGCATCATCTAATCGCTAGACACAGGGGGCAATAAAGGAACCTTAAAAGCAAATCAACAGACTGGAAAAAAAAAACATTTTTTTTGGTAATGCTTTGGTGTTAGCACGTGCGCACACAGTATGATGGCACTTCTGCTTGAGCATATAGCATTGTGTTGGGCTTGTGGATGTTTAGATATTGTATTTTTTTTTATTCTTAACTCTCGACATTAATGTTTGCCATAGGTTTACCCGCAATCGAAGACAATGCAATAAATTATGTCATTAGACGAGAAGGAATTCGATTCCACAACCTGACCCAAGCCGTTTGAGATTCTTTAAAAAAAACCTAGTTTCGAATTTCAATTTTCGTGGTTGAATGAGCTCTCTGAGGATATTTAATTTGATACTAATTAGAAAAATTGGATCAGAGGCGTGACGATAGTCAGTGTCTGAACAAAAAAATGTTTGAACAACAGATACCTACCTACTTGATGTTGTTTGTGTTTATTAGTAAGGTTTATTGCACTAGTAGAAGGTTTTAAATATCCGGCCAAAAGTTGGGAGGAACTTTTTATGGAACCAGATGGCATGGGTTTCAAATTGTATACTGCTGGTTAATAGTTAAGGCATTCAAAGCAACCTGTAAACCACAAAATGTGCATGTATTCCATTAAACTCAGAAGAACAACTACATCTAGTAAAGGAGTGTAGTTTTTAATCACATAATAGATAATGCCCGAGTTGTTATTTAATTTCACTTTTCTTAATTGTATTACAAAAGAAGTTTTGGTTATTTATGGAGTAGGTAGGAGTACCTACACAGAAAAAAAGAGACGTCGTCATATTGACGAATGGCGAAAACGTTTTCAATACCTATGTGTATTCATTAATTTTTGTTGGCATGATTATGATTAGAATTTGACGTACTTTCTTATAAACTAAGTTCATCATTTTATCAATATGACGAAAGCACTTCCCAAGTAATAATTTGACTTCGGTAAGGTTCAAATTTGTAATTTCTGTAGGCAACCATTTCGATAGGGTCTCTATAGTATTTGTTTACCGAAGTAGACCGATTTCGAAGCAATTGTTTCCAAAATAACTTCTGTACGTCCTTTGCGAGGCATACACGCAGGCTTTATAGAGGGATATGAAATTAAGTTTCGTTAAGATCTCTATAAGACCTCTAAAAATGAGTGAGGAGATGGTGGAAAGTGTATTGCTTCGGTAAAGCTTGTGTTTGGAAGTAGAAGCTTCGTTAGAGCTTCCACAGAAGACATTATAAGCAATGAAATGTCATGCAATTAACGACTTACGAAATTCTGAAATGTATCAAGTAGTTGAGATTTACCACTGCTAAATTATTATGACGAATTAGCCTAGGGGTAGTGTATTGGAGTACTACGCAGCAGGACTCATGCTCGATTCTCAAGCTGCGATTACACGGCCATTTTTTCGAGTCATTTAAATGGCGCTCTGACGTAAAAATCTCGTCACAAAGCCGTCATTTAGATGTCGTTCCGTGTGATCGCCATTTTTGGGACAACATTTTCGGCGTCATTTAAATGACTAGGAAAATGGCAGAGCAAATGACATGAATTTTGTGCCATTTAAATGACGGAAAAAAATGGCCGTGTGATCGCTCTTCAATGACGCCTAGGACAAATGACTAAACTTTTCAGCTGTTGCGTCATTTAAATGGCAGCCTTTAAAAAATTACTAGGCACGAAATTCATGCTATGCCATTTTCTACGCAAATGACAAATGAAGCAGCATTTAATATGATATAGATAATGAAAGATTTGGTTTTTTTTGTAGCGAAGGGATGAGTCGCATCTGTGGTTGCTATTTTGGTAAAAATGAATACACGCAGAAAAATTACTTAAAATCAACCCACTGAAAAACTATCAAGTGATAACTGTTAATATAGCTCATACAAAGTTAAGTGGATTAAAAATAGCCGAGTCAGTTTAAGGAAACTGCTAAATTGGGAAAATTTACTATCTGAAGGTTCTCAGTTCAGATAGTCAACCAATAATTTATAGGAAAATATCAGATAGGCAGTTTTGGCAGAATTTTCTACTTGCTATTCTATATACTTGCCATTAATACAAAATAGAATTTTAGGCAGTTGGTCAGTTTTGCTTGTAAGCCGACGAAATGACGCTTGCTTTCATTTGAAATTTGAATTTTGTCTCGTGGCGAAAGGACGTGAAATTAATAAACCGGTTTAAATTTTATTTTTTGTGATTGTGTTGTTCGGTACTTACCTATTGAGCGTAATGGAAAACGAACCGTCGCCCTCAAGTGCCGACAACATGGACTGTTCAGTGAACTATGTTATGAATTCCAAGACCAAAAAAGCAGTAGGGAAGCGGAACAGAAAAATTAGCCATTCGTGGAGTGACGAGGAGAATTCGCGTTTGATCGTGGTGGCAAAACAACGGGCACTTTGGGATAGCGCAGTTCCCCAATACAAACAGGTGCAGCTGTTTGCTATTCAATGCTTAACCGAATGTAAAGCGATTAAAGACACCACCACACCATCCGAGAACCGTCCGTTGCGATCTACATCGACATACAACAATTTGTAGTCAGCATCAGCTACTCCCATCTCCGCAATTTCCACCATCATCGCCAAAGTTCTTTTTGACATTTTTTATTTATTATCGTATTTTTTTTTGTTTTCTATGCAATTTAAATTGATTAAAAAGGTGGCACGCATGTGTCTTTGCCGAAAGAAAAACACTAAATGACAGTAGCTATAGCTATATTTTTCTCATTGGTCATTTTTGTCATTTGTCATTTAAATGAGGCAAGTCATTGCCATGTGATCGCCATTTTTTCGCTCATCATTTAAATGTCATCCCAATGGAGAATTCTAAATGACTCGCACTATCTGTCATTTGATTTTGGGACAAAAATGACGGTAATAGTCATTTCATGTGATCGCCATTTTTTTCGCAAATGACCAATGACGAATCGTAGCTTGAATGGCACTCTAATACGACATTTTTTGCGGACGTCAGAGCTTCATTTAATTGGCCGTGTAATCGCAGCTTCAGTGCGACCCGTTGTAAGTAAAATATAAATTATCCTACGGGGGAGTATTTACTGAACGAAAATTGCAAAGAGTCAATTATAGTAGATAGATAATGTCTATTACTATTAATACGAAAAACAAAATAAGAAATTGAAAAAGTAGAAGAATAAAAAAAAATATTTTTCTTTTCATATTTTGTGCTTTTGTAAAGCTTCTATAAGGTTTCGGTAATGCCCTACCTGTATAAAGTGCGCCAAATTTGTTTCTTATAGGTCTTATGCAGTTAATATTGTTGGGGAAATAGCTTCGATAACGCCTTACCGAAGTAAAATTGTTACTTGGGTTATTTTGATGATTTATTGGTTTTATTGATGAATGGAATAATCATAACATTGAAGGGTGATTGCCAAGTTTTGAATTTTCATCATATTGATAATGGTGTTCATTGTATTGATGACGACTTTTATTATATTGATGACTGCGTTCATCAAAACACAGACTTTTATTATTATTAAAAGGAATCTTATAGATGAACTGATTCATGCTATTGAGGAAACAAATTAAATTCCCCGTAATATTCATCATATTGATGAATGGAATCATCATATTGATGAAATTCTGTAGGTGTAAACACTCGAGGTTGGTAGGCACATAATTTATACTCAAAAACGCAAAATGCATCTTTTAATGTATGCGTGCGTGGAAACTATAGGTATGGCCATAGGATGCATGTACTTTGTACATACAAATATGTTTGAAATGTGTTTTCGGGTTTTTTGTTATTTAGTCATATTTATTATTTAATTGATCCATTTTATTGAATCTTAAAATTTTGAAGCATGAGAAAACATGTACTTAACAAAAGTTTGGTTAAATAATAATATTAAATTGATATTGAAAATATTTAAATATGCGCCTGCACATAGACTCTTTCTTAAGGCTGTAGTCCATGGCTTTATTTTTATCTATCTATATAGCTTTATTTCAATTACATATTTATTTAATGCTAAGTCTCGCTTGTGCTCGAAAATTGACAACATACCTTTAATGAGTACGTAAACATATACACAAGTTTTCGATATTTAGTTTCTTTGTCTAATTTTTTTCTTTGAAAATAAGTTTAACTCATGATTTAGACTTTAATAAGTCAGTGAGAAAATTTAGAGCAAACAATTTATGTTGATCATTGAAAGGAAAATGGCTTGTCAACACCTCCCAGATATACCTAACCTATGCACCTGAAATGCAATTATACAATAATTGCACGCCTTTAAGGGTAGTAACAATAGAATTAACAAAGCCCGTAGTGCATTTGGAATCCTTTCTCCTGTGTGGAACTCCAGAATAATATCGCTACGCACCAAACTGAGACTTTTCCAATCGAACGTGAAATCTGTGCTGTTATATGCTTCAGAAACATGGAAATGCTCTGTTAACATCTCGAGCAGGCTGCAAGCCTTCGTTAACCGTTGTCTGCGATACATTCTGAAGATCCGGTGGCCGCAAACCATATCGAACGATGAACTATGGGAAAGGACCGGACAGAAAAAAGTGGATGCCGACATCTTGCAACGGAAGTGGCGCTGGATAGGCCACACTCTGAGGAAACCAAACGACAATATAGCGAAGCAATCCTTCGAATGGAATCCTCAGGGTAATAGACGCGTTGGAAGACCAAAAACAACTTGGAGGTCATCTGTCTTAAAGGAAGCTCGGTCCCAAGGTGTTCAATCGTGGTCACAGCTAAGGACAGTTGCCTTGAACCGGGAAAGATGGAAGGATCTTGTTGCTGCCCTATGCTCCAGGAGGAGTTGAAGCGCTGCTCTGCAGCCGGACACTATATATATATATATATATTTAAGGGTAGGTTGTCCTAGTCCTAGACCTAGTTGGTACCTACAGCATCCAATTTTTGCATTCCCTTCAATTTTGCATAGAAAAGTCATCCTCTAAGTCGAAAATCCCTCTAACTCGAACATATTTTTTTTTATTCTTGAACTACTACAATATGAAGTCGTATTTTTCGTCTGAAGAAATCAAAATTAAAAAAAAACTCGGAGCTGAAGAAGAGTTTGGCGAAACCATTGCCACGCAATTGAAATATTGCAAACTGCAATTGAAATGACCGAAGATGTCCCAGGGGAGATTCACTACTGCCTATTTAAAATAGAATCATTTATTAAACGAGTGACTGCTACTTTCACATCCCAAACAAAAATAACAATTGTTTTTAAATAATATTGTTCAAAATGTACCTACTTTCCTTCTTTTTTAATTTAAAGAAATTCGCTTTAAAAAAATAAATCCCTTTAACTCGAATTTTTCCAAAAATTCCTCTATCTCGAACTTATTTTTAACTCCCGTGAAAATTTGACTTAGAGGGATTCGACTGTATTTGACATTATTTTTTTCAAGTTTCCGGGCGTTGGTTTTCGAATTTGTTTGAATATCATTATATTAATACGTGAACATCCAAGCTTTCCGTACGCTTTTTTGGCATTTAATATGAAATGAGGAGAACGAAACTTATCTTATTTAAAAGGTGCTGTGCCATAGATGTGCACAAACACAAAATCGTGGGTATATGTCGCCATTAAGACTGGTAAAGTTAAGTTAAGACTTCCCCATACAAAACAGGTACTAAAAGGATTTTGGTGACAATCAAGTTTTCGCTGTCATGTTTCCATAGTAACGTATTTAATCATCTAAGATTAGAACCTGTTGAAGAGAATCATTTACCCATAAAGGTATGCCATTTACCTGCCCCTAAAAATAAGCAATAATTGTAAGAAATTTATTAAGGGGAATTATTTATTATTTGTCGCCACTATATTACCATAGTAACGTACCTATTAAAAACATAAATCATTTTAGATTAGAATCTGTTTCCGATGGAGCAGTTCATTTACGTATTTTTTAACTTTCTCCATTACGTAGATAGTAAGAGAAAGATATCTATTATTTTTGTGCAAAATTTCGGACTCGAGATATTAATCAATTCTGAAAATATTAGAACGATGATAGAGGAAATCAAAAAAGTGGATTGCAAAATTCTGTCCGGTCTGTCGGTCTGTCCGTCCTTCCACAGGCTTACAGCCTACACGCTTCCCGGATTACGTTCAAACCTCGGATTTGGAGTTTTTTGGCTTACAGTTCGGGAGGTGTTTTTTTTTTTTTTTTGCAAGGTAGACTCAATTTTTGTACCATTTTGATTTGATCGAAAACGGCTCTAACGATTTCAACCAAAATTGATATTTAAGCTTAAGTAGGTGAGGTCACCATGACATTCGAACAACGGTACTTTTGAAATTTCGACATGTCTCGAAAACGCTCCATACGATTGTAACAAAAACTAATTTCTAAGGTAATATGGCCCTTTATAGCTTAATAGCAAACTCAATTTAGAAATTAATGAATTCGCGTTACCTTTATGTAAAACGACACCGCGTCATCGTCACCGAGAAACCGACACCCGATGGCGTTGTTGTCCATTTTCTGAGAAACTCAACCGATCTCAATGAAACTTTGTATGTATGCATGGTTGTATACAGCTAAAAAGATAGAATAGTTTTGGAACCGATAGGTAGCGCTGTTGTCCATTTTTTTGAGAAACTCAGCCGATATCAATGAAACTTTGTACGTGTGCATGGTTGTATGTAGCTAGAAAGATAGGATAGTTTTGGACCCGATAGGTGGCGCTGTTGTCGATTTTTTTGAGAAACTCAACCCATCTCAGTGAATCTTTGTATGTGTACATGTTTGTATGCAGCAGGAAAGATAGGATATAGTTTTGGATCTGATAGGATCACTGTTGTCGATTTTTTTGAGAAACTCAACCGATCTCAATGAAACTTTGTATGTACGCATGGTTGTATGCAGCAAGAAGATAGGATAGTTTTGGATCCGATAGGTGGCGCTGTTGTCGATTTTTTTGAGAAACTCAACCGATCTCAATGGAACTTTGTTTGTACGCATGGTTGTATGCAGCTAGAAAGATAGGATAGTATGGAACCCGATAGGTGGCGCTGTTGTCGATTTTTTTGAGAAACTCAGCCGATTTCAATGAAACTTTGTATGTGAGCATGGTTGTACGCAGCTAGAAAGATAGGATAGTTTTGGACCCGATAGGTGGCGCTGTTGTCGATTTTTTTTGAGAAACTCAACCGATCCCAATGTAGGCGCAGTGGCTTAGTGTGTTGGACTACTAAGCGAGGGCTTCAGGTTCGAATCCCGCAAAAACCCAAATTCCAACTCAGGGTTTTTTCACTGCGCCACCTCTCGCGAACGTCTGACAAACATCCGAGAGTATAACTGTCATGAAAGAGCTTCTTAATTAGCCGTTTGGAATCGGCATAAAATTGTAGATCCCTTCCATTCGTTCCAAAAATGAAAACTCACACAAAACGAATGGTTGCGAGAAGCTAGGCCTAGGGTCCCTACGGACCTGTTGCGCCATAAATTATATTATTATTAACCGATCCCAATGAAATTTTGTATGTGTGCATGGTTGTATGCAGCTAGAAAGATAGGATATCTCATTTACAAATTAAATGGAAATTGTAATATACGTATGTACAATTTTTGTAGATGAAAATTCATAAATTTCATTGGTATTCATTTCAAAGAATACCAATTAATTATTAAATTCAATATTTCATGTATGTATTTGTAAATTTACGTTTTAAGCAATAGATTGCAATATTTTTTTGTAAAATAATATGCATTATTTTTTATGTGCAATGGCGCTTTAAATAAAAGTGAAAATTGTAATATAAGATTTGTAGTAGTAGTTTATAATAATCAATAAAGAAACACTTCATTTGAAATTATTTCCTGACGATTCGAAAAATGCACACGTAATTGTTCAAGTAATAACTTCTGTCGGCACTCTCGGAGTGCCTGTCTTTTTTTTTAATTTATTTTTTTTATGTTTACCGTAAAACGGCGATAACGATTTTGACCAAAATGCAAACTTAGAGTTAAATGGATGTTTTCAAAACTCATATATCGAAAATCCCATCTTGATTTCGATAAAACTTAAAAAAACGAAGCAATGCTTACATCCCGAACAATTACTTATAATCGGTTTTCAACTAAATAGTGACGCAATAGTATTTTTCAAATAAAACATTGCAATATTTGGTACTGTTTTGTATGGCAAATTTTACAAAAAACCGCTGTAACCATTTTGACCAAAATACATTTAAAAGATAATAAGCATTCTTAATATGAATCTGTTAAAACTCTGGGGGCAAGAGTGGTGTTCTATCGCCATGCTATGGTGCATCGTAGTAAATGAACTGCTAAACATACTCAGAAATAAGGGATTCCATATGGACACTCTTAACGAGAAAGTTTCGTTCGACCCAGTCGTGCACTTTATTTTTCCATGTATTATAGATGTCGCTCTTTTCTTTTCGTTTATAAAAAACATAAATAAATAACGAGAATAACAGAAGTACGTTTTTTAGTATACATTCTTATAAAAGGTATGGTCGATTTTCGACCACAAGCGATACTAGTAAAAATTAAAATGTCCAAAAACCATGTCTGCCGCTGTTTTGGGGTCTTCTTCTATTTTTTTTTGTTTATTTTTTTATTATAATGAAGCTCGCTGCTTATAATCTTACTGGATAAAAATTTAATATTGAATATTTTGGAGATATATATGTATATCTACAGATACAGAGTCAATATTGAAAATCGTGTGGATGACAATTACAACTGTTTGTTGCTATTCATTTATAATAAAAGAAAGTTAAGATATTCTAAAAATGATTGATTATATTATTATATTGGCGACCAAATTTCCTTTCGAGTGAGTCTTCATATGCGATGGGGCTTGTACAATACTAATGACTAATTTAAGGTGTACCTATGTTTCACTATCTCAAATGCAGTGGGAACCTGAATAGTGAATACTCTCTCTAAATTAATGTATACTATAAAGTTTTTTGTCTTCTTCTACCTTAAGTGTTTGTGAAAATATAAGCCTTGGTATAACTACGATTTAATTATTATTATGTTTGCAAGATAGTATAAATTCTATGTCTACTTCCAAAAATCTTTTTTTGCAAATCCTCCAAAATTTACAAAATATACGAAAAATTTGCGGGCTTTATAGATTTTGCGTGTAATTCACATTCCAGGTGTAAGAAGAATATGTTTATTAAAACGAAGGCAAGGATTGGTTAGGTAAGGTGGTGGTTTTTGACAGGAGATTCAATACTAGAATTCCAAATAGAAGCGAATGGGTGAACAAAGAGGTAACAGTAGAAGATGAGCTAGCCCTATACACCGACGGTTCTAAGATGGATATCGGTACAGGCGCGTGCATCTTCAGCGAAGCACTGGGCCTACGAGAATCATTCAGAATTAGCGATGATTGCAGTGTCTTTCAAGCGGAGG
This sequence comes from Cheilosia vernalis, assembly GCA_949126925.1. NCBI lineage: Eukaryota > Metazoa > Arthropoda > Insecta > Diptera > Syrphidae > Cheilosia > Cheilosia vernalis. The sequence goes on along the minus strand of OX421358.1, from coordinate 39,279,867 downwards.
TAGCCGCTATCTCCCAAGCGGCAAAAGACCTTAAAAGAAGACACATTGTCGGTAAACAAATCACCATCTACTCTGACAGCCAAGCGGCAATAAAAGCCATGGAGTCAGTAGTGGTGAAGTCAAGAGCAGTATGTCACTGCAAGAAAAATCTGGACGTAATATCACAAGCCAACGCGGTGACCTTATGCTGGGTGCCGAGGCATATGGATATTCCAGGTAACGAACAGGCGGACGAGCTTGCAAGAAACGGGTCGGAAATGCATGCATCTCTGGCCCTAAAATCAGTAAGAACTCCGCTCAGCACGCTTGCAAGGAAGATTGACATTGAATCCTGGAGTAGAACTAACCTACGCTGGACCAATCTCATTACCTGCAGGCACACAAAATAACTGTGGCCAGAGTTGAGTGAAAAGAGATCTAAATGCATGATCGGACTAAGCCGCAAAGATATTCGCATACTCACGGGGGTCATTACTGGACACTGTGCGATAGGCGTACATGCGGAACGGCTGGGGATACTGCATAATGACTTTTGCAGAAGCTGCAGGGACGTTGAAGAAATAGAATCTGTTCGTCACCTACTCTGCGAATGTGCAGCCCTTAAAAACAGCAGACGGAGGATCCTCAACAGCTACTTCTTCGATGACCTAGAGGATTTGAAGAATGTTGATCTCAATGCACTCCTGAGATTCATACTCAAATCTGGGTGGTTCTATTAGACAAACAGACTTCATAATTATGGCATACTTTAGGATCATGATACAACAGAGCTTTAGAAACCCATGAGATTCATACTAATCTATGTGGCTTCAATATAAAAAGCGGTTCAGTTTTTCTCTTTCAACAGGTCACACTGGATGGTTCCCGTAACTGGACACAATGGACCAAACTGTTGGTCTAAGTGAAGCTGTGGCAAACTGCCACAAGAGCACCCTTTTACCTACCTACCTAGGTAAGGTGGATGTCTAGAAAGTCACACTTAGACCATATTGATATAGGTCCAACAACAAAACTTCTCGTCGAAAGAACTTGCGTGTTCGGTGTTTAGTTGGTCAAGGTGGCCAGAATATCTATTACGACATACTGACTCATCCAAGTCCAAGAAATCCAAATCAATAAAACCGCATACCTATGAACGCATTAACGAGCCTTGGAGAAGAAGATTCATAATTTGTTCAAGCCACCCTAATTTTGCTGGACGTACGGTTGTTTTAATCTTAACTTTTCTTTAAACTCTGCTCAATATAGTCATGCTGTTCGCTTAGCTTAAGGCTGCCAATTACATCAGAGACTCATGGTAGGGTGGAACGTATACCACTGCGGTATCCATCCAACATCCAAGTAACCATATTTTATTGGAGCCACCAGTTTTATTATTGGTGTAAAAAGGTATGCTAACCGGTTAAGTTTGAAGTCTATAAATATAAGTTCGATGGAACTATTTGCGAAAATGCTTTTACCGCAACAGCTGCCTCTTCCTTATACCATAGCACAAGATTCTTTTCTAAATCTACTGACACCGGATATTGCTGCGCACAAGCCATGAGTGCGAATTACCTTTCAATTATCTCCTGCCATGAATGGTTCCGGTTACCTTCTCCACATTGTCTCGCAGAATTGAACAGACTGGTATTTTCCGCCTCAACACCCCACCGAATCTGAATTTAAATATCACGTTCACATTTACAAATGGAATTATCATCCCGAGTGCACATCTGGGAGGGAAATCCAGTTTTAAAGCAGCGCATGCTAAATTGCTAAGACCGAGCAGAAACGACCAATAGAACCGCACAAGCCTCCGTGAGTCTGAAAGGAAAAATTCAATAAATCGCACCGAACCGCACTCGCGATACCTCATGCAGCAGCAATCGATTGAACAGCATTACCTACGGCGGATGGTGCATGCTGCAATAGGTGACAAAGAATGGGCACATAGCGAATACAAGAAGTGCTTATCGGGCGGTCTTCGGCCGGTTCCCCTCTCCCCTCCATGAAGAAGCAAGCCTTTCGTTAGATACAGCACAAGCACATCGTCATTATAATCGTTAAGACAGCGTGCCACACGGTGCGCACACGGTCAGCTACCATTAATTTCCATTCCCCCTGTTTGCCAGCAATCAAAGCACTCAGCTCTCAACCTTTGAATCTTATTTCTTTTTTTTATAGATTCAGCCTCACTTCATGACTATGATGCCTGGCAGCCAGCCCGCAGCGGTGGGTTGCTGCCTGCAATTGCTATGCTTCTGTGTCGCTGATCTACACGGTCGACCGCCATGGCGCGGCACAACAACAAATAACCATGGATGCGAAGACGACGGCAAAGTAGAAAACGAAAAAAGGAAGAAAACAAAAACGTAACGATCGTGATCTTATGGAAAAAGGGCAGGTGTGTCGATCGTGTGAGAACCACGTTCCAAAGCATTTTCTCACGATCATCTTGGGTCTTTTGTTTGGACGCTGGGATTGGGTTTTCCTTTTCTTCTCTTTCTTTTTTTGTTGGTTTGTTGGATTCTTATTATTAAGGCCTTACTCTCTGCCTCTTGCACCTCATTCGTTACGTTAACGATCTCACTTCGAGTTGCCGTCCCCTTGCCATCCTGATGTGGATACGGTTCGTTTCGTTTCTGGTACCTCATGAATATAAACGGTCTTTCATCAGACGGGAGATCTCTTGACTGCTTGTGCTGCTGTGGCAGCGGCTATGTCTTCTCTTCTGGCTGTGGCTGCGGTTGAGGTTGAGGTTGAGGTGCAGCTTATCGCGTGCAGAGGGAAGTGGCTGGCATGCGGTTGTGTGGACGTTAGAAAACCAACCAAGTGATTTGGAACGTCCATGGGAATGACTACTAAATATCTTTTGATCTACATTATCTTTAAGTTGACTGGGAGTTGTTCTTCTCTTTATCACACTAACCTTATTGGATTGGTTCCAAAAGCTGCACCGATAAAATGGCCCATTACCGAGTGAATTGGATGATATCTGGTGTCCGTTCTAACACAAAGGACAAATTAAGAACGGCCCATTGTAAGGTTCATATGGGTGTATTGCTGCGCCGCGCCGGACTGTCTTATCTACCAGCTATTATCTGAGGTTTAGATTTTTAGGTATACTTTTGGTAAGCTGATCGTCTGTCGATAAGGATGGGAAAAATTGCCTCTAATTAATTTCCGATTTCTTGTTGTTGTTCGTTTGCTTCGACCATATTTCGGTCGATGTAATTGCCGTTGAGGAAAGGCTTAATTGAAATTGAGGCAGAGCACGACGGGGACTAAGGAGTTATTATCCCTGTTTGGCGAGGTTATCGGAGGGGCCGTCTGGAGAAACTGGTACCTACTGGGAGCTGCTGTTTCACTGGTCGTTATTTTTGACGGTCAGAGACTAATGTCCGGTAGCGTATATAAGGAACAAAATGAATGACCTAATGGTAATGAATGAATGGAAGATGAAAAGCATAGTAACCACGTGTTACAGAAGCTGATGTGATAGTGGCTCGGGATCTGGTTTTTAAAATTAATATTTACAAGGTATGTTTTCTTTTTGTAAAGAATTTCAAATTAAGTGCATGGTTGTTAGCAATGTCCTGAGTCCCTGAGTGACAAGAATGATTTGAATTTTCAGTTTTGTTTTTAATTTATGTCCAAAATGTTGGTGATCTAAATTGTTTATTATTTCTTGTTATTTAGCCTGTTTTAATAAATCGATAATCCGTTTCATCAATTGCAAGTTCAATTGCAGACAGCATTAATAGTTTTGTTAGCAATTGGAATAACCTGTGACTTTTTCGGACTGAAATGCAATGCGGTAACAGACCAAGAGTAGATACTAGCAAGACCCTCATTCACATACCATTTACCAATTCGTCTGTATCATTAATAGGCTTTGTTGAGTACAGTTGGACATCATCTGCATAGAGGTGGAACGTGGAATGTTAACAAACAGAATGTTAGTCATTTAGAAACAACCAAAAAAGAATTGGACAAAGGATTGACCCTTGTGGTACGTCAAATTTCACTGGTAGAAGATCTGAAGAGGAATCGTAAGTATCAACTATTTGAAATCGATCACAGAAATGAATGTCAATCAGACTTACTGCACTGTTGCCAAAAGAGAACAAATGGCTTTACCTTGTCAAAAGCCTTTGAGAAATCAAGTCAACGCTGCCTATGCCTTCCATAATATTTACCGTAGCAGTGGAGCAACTGTAGTTAGATCCAAAACCAGATTGTTCCAAATAAATAAAGCTATTAAGAGACAGTTGTTGAATAAGCTGTTGCGCTATTACCTTCTCAAAGACCTTCGACACGGTAAAATGCATATGGTTCTGAAATCAGCGGCGGAAACCGCACCTGCTTTTTTGGCAACTGGGCAACTAGGTAGGTATTAAACACAATTACCTGACCCTCAGGGATTAAGCTCTAAGCACATTTCGAGCTGAAAACCACCTTTACTCACATGTGTTTTCAGTTCACTGCAGCCCTTTTGCAAATTCAATATCAGCCGTTTAACATTTTCAAAACAATAAATTATAATTATTTTAAGAGTATTCTTGTCCTTGTTTATTAAAGAAATATATGTCATTGAAGCATTTCAAAGAGAGTCTATTTAGAATAACTACGGTATTACTAAACATACTCAACCGCATTTCCATTTTTTAAGGCGTGTTTGGAAGAAGACGATTTTTCGTTCTGAATTTTTGCATCCGAAAGTATAATGCAATTAATAAACGAAAATATACCTGATGGTTCCAGTCGCATATATAATCGATGCAACATTTAAAATTGCGCCAATTGGCTGCTTTACACAACTTCTCATCGTCCATTATAATGATTTCGAGCATGTGAGTTTGAGTTACTCTTATATAGATTGATTTGATCTTATAACGCTTAACTAAACTACTGACCTTTCTTCTTTTAATATGTGTTTTTTTTCAGATTTATCCACTCCTTTTTGTACTCATGTCAAGAAAAACGGAAAACTGTTAAATGAAATTATTTTCATATATTAATCAAAGAATTTTTCAATTCGAGCCTCATACTATAATGACAGATTACGTGGAATGCGAAATGCAATAAAAAAGTATTCCCCAATTTAATTCATTTAGCATGTTGGTTCTATTATTGCCAGGCACTTAGGAGAATTTTTCTTTCCAATTTAAGGCAAAATAAGAATGTCTTAAAACTGTACCAAACCAACGCATGCCATTGCCGCCAAGCAAATCTATTAAATATGCATACGACATGTTGAAATACGAAAAAGATTCATATAAGTTGACATTTTTTCAACGAGTTTGCTGTGGCTAAAACGGGAAAACTCACATTCAGAGTTTCTTATTTTGTTTCCCAAAATAATATCTCCTTTCTAGGAAAAACCAAACTACATATCCGTTTTTAAACAGGAAGTGAGCACGACATCCGCTGTTGAAGCTTATAATGGTGTTCTTGGTCGTTTAATTCAAAAGAAAGGGAATTTCTTTAAATTCGTAAAGGTTCTACGTGAAGAGGAATTTTTTAAAAGCCGCGATTTCAATAATATGGTTGAAACAGGTGGTGCAGCGGGAAATATACAAAAAAAAAAGTACAAGAACAAGAGTGCGAAAATTGCAGCGGCTAGTTAAAATGTTGGAGGACAAACAAATAACACCCACTATGTTCTTAAACACGATGGTCTGAGATCGAATCAGATGATAATGACGATGACGAGGCAGGAAAACAGGCAAAAACCGAAGAAAAACGAAAACTTTATTTTATGTATAGTTTGTCAAGCTCTTCAGCAAAATATTGTAATGTTGCCATGCAAACACATGAAGGTATGTTCCGAGTGCAACATTAAATTACAAGCCCAGGTAGTGGCTGATGGAGAAGACCATTATAAATGCCCATGTTGTCGTGAAATTGTCGCAGATATCCATCAGGTGTTTATAATGGGTGATTTTTTAAGAGGTTTAGAACTTTTAAAAAAAAAAAAACACAAAAAATTCGAAAAAATGAATGAAATATTTATTTGAATCGATAGTTTGAACCTTGCAATTTAATGTTTAAAGATAATTTCATGCAAATGTTGACCGCGGCTGCGTCTCAGGTAGCCCATCCGCTGAGTCCAATTTTGGCATACTCTTTCACACATATCGGCCGGTATCTCACGAATGAATGCATGGATGTTGGCTTCCAGTGCGTCAATCGAAGCGGGCTTGTCCCTATACACATTAGCCTTGACATACCCCCACAAAAAATAATCTAATGGTGTCAAATCGCACGATATAGGCGGCCAATTGACCGGCCCGAAACGTGAAATTAACTGCTCACCAAACTCGCCTCGCAATTGCGCCATTGTTTCGCGTGCTGTGTGGCATGTGGCACCGTCTTGTTGAAACCACATATCATGCAAGTCAAGAACTTCCATTTCGGGCAAAAAAAAGTTTGTTATCATCGCTCGGTAGCGTTCACCATTGACAGTAACGCTGCGATTCGCATCATCTTTGAAGAAATATGGCCCAATAATGCCGCCGGCCCATAAACTGCACCAAACAGTGGCTTTTTCGGGATGCATTGGTAGCTGTTGCAATGCTTCTGGCTGATCTTCACTCCAAATGCGGCAATTTTGCTTATTTACGTACCCATTCAACCAAAAATGAGCCTCATCGCTGAACACAATTTTTCGATAAAAAAGCGAAAATGAACATTTCGAACCGAGCACGAATTTTGATAGTAAAATTCAATAATTTGCAAGCGTTGTTCATTTGTAAGACGATCCATGGTTAAATTGCAAACCAAACTGAAGCTGTTTGACAGTGACACAAGGTACTAAACACACGTCAGCTGTCAAAACCAGTGTTGCCAAAACCAAACCAGCTAAAAAATCACCCGTTATAACTAACATAATATTATGTTGTTTTTATTTAAATTCACAAATAGAAAAATAAAATAAAGTGACTAAAGCAGGTATACATATTTTTTTATAAAAATGTCTTGGGTTCGAAATTGCGACTTCTTAAATATATTGAATTCAACAAAGTCATGATGGCCTCGGCGGCGCGAGGCGGCCAAGGACGACCTGGGGCGGCAACGCGACCGCGCGACCGCAACGCGCGGAGCCGCCTGACGCGTCGGACCCCCCCCCCCTCCCCGCCGCGTTTCCTCACGCATATTTAGTTTTATTTCAGAAGAACTAAGGCTAAATAAATTCACAACGAGTTTTGGGCCTTATTTCCATAATAAATTCTGGAAATTAAGCCAGAAATAAATCAAATTTTTTGGTCTTATTTCCAAATCAAATTTGGAAATTATGCCAAAGGAATAAACTTTTTCTGGCGTAATTTCCATTTTATTTTTTGGCTATTTTTCCAAAAACATAGCCTGGCATTCTGGCGAATTTTCATTTTTAGTTTTTGGCGTTTTTGCAAAAAATTATTACGCCCCAATTATTTTGGTCTTTTTTCCAAAACACTTTTTGGCGTAATTTCAGGGAGCCTTCATTGGCAGGTTTCTTTTGTACCTAGCATGGGCTCGAACTTGCTGCACTAGGGTCACAATCTACGACGCTAACCCCTAATACACCACGTTCCAACGACCATACACCATAGTATGCGGTACTAACACAGCTGTGGTGCAAGCTCTTGATTTGTTCCTAAATTCAACCCGAACTTAAGTCCCCCATAGAAGAAGAACCTATTTCTGACCTTTATGACTGTAATAATTAAGTACCTTATTAATCGAATGTATGTTTTTTGACAAGATGATCCTCTTATAAATTAAAAATTATTTCCTATTATCTATTCGCTTCATTCTAGTTCTTTATAAAAGCCACTTGCAAATGAATAATAGCTGCAAAAATACAAATATCTCACTTTGTGGAAAATAAGGTGAATAAGAAGTTGGTGCCCATCTTCGGCATATGAGACAATTGCCATTGGACACACGAAACAAAATCCATAAAAAGCAGATAAAAAAAATATCCAGCTTGGTAGGTAGAATCTAGATGCTACCTGTTGGATGCAATGACGATGACCACCGGAAGCCAACAATTAACAAGAAATTTACAAACGATATCGGAGTCGGACAAAGAAGGATTTTCGACCATTCTGAAGCATCTGAACTTGTCTGCTGTTTTATGATACAATTTTCAGGTTTTGAAAGGAAAAAAAAAAAGAAAAACTGGTTTCAATTAAGAATGGAGCGGATGAATGAAAGAAAATCAAAAGAACACATAAAAACTACCGAAAAAATATGAACGCAATGATGGGAAAATTAAATGGTAGAGAGTAGGCAGTTGTTAATTGTGTTACGCTATATGCATCCGCATCCCTACTTGCTACCAGATTTTTAATCTCATTGTGATGTAAGTTGTTGGCCGAGTTGTTGGATATTGACTGCGTGATGTGGTAATTGGCTAGCCACACTTCCTGTGCCTGGCGTTGTATTTATATTTAAATATAGGTTTTTGGCCTTTGCTCCAAAGGATGTAGCTACCGGATTTTTAAAATGCATTTTGGGAATAATATTCAAAGCCAACCAGTCTGTGTAGGATGTACGTATACTTAAATTTTTGTTCAACAATTATTTGTAAAATTTTTAATTGTATGGTTTTTCTCCTGAGCTTCAACATTTAGTAGTAGTAGTATAGTTTATTTATTTAGCTTTTTTTATAAAGCTATTTAACCATTTAATACATAAATATATTTTTCAAATTGTGTTGCTTTTTTTATATAAGAATTAATAATTTAGTTTAACATAATTAATAATTTCTCTTTTGAAAGATGGTAAATTTGTTTCATTTCTAATACCAATTGGCAATTCATTAAACATTTTGAAGCCTTTATATTTCAAAGAATTTTGTGATCTTCCTTTTAACAAGTTCGGTAGTCTAAAATTATTTCCTGTTCTCAATGAATATGGTTGCGCCTCATGAACATATTGGACATACTTTAGTAAATATCTAGGCATAAGGTAATTTTTAATTCTATAAACTAACAATAAAACATTCATTATAATTCTTTGTTTGACTGACAACCATTTTAACGAACTTAACATAAAACGTATTGACACGTATCTATTGCACTTTAAAATACATCGCATGGCCTTATTTTGTAACAATTGTAATCTTTGAACAATACTGTCAGCACACAAAAACAAAATTGAGGAACAATACTCGAAGTGTGGTTTAATTATTACATTATAAATATTTATTGCACTTATTACAGTTATATCATTTCTTATTCTTTTCAAAAAACCTATCTTTTTTGCAATTTTTTTACATAAGTAATCGACATGATTGTTGAAAGTCAATTTATTATCTATTGTTATACCTAAATATTTGATTTCATCAATTTGTTCTATATATTCGCTGTCTATTTTCAGTCTTACCTCCTCTCCTTGTCTTTTATTTATGATCAATTGTTTGGTTTTTGTCACATTAAGTTTTAATTTATTCATCTTCAGCCATTCCGAAACACTTTCCAGGTCTTGTTGCATTTTTTGTTGACATTCAACGAAATTTTTGTCAGACACGTATAACACCACATCATCAGCAAACAATGCAAGTTTCCCATGTCTTATTGCATTTTTCATATCGTTTATGTAAATTATAAACAATAATGTTCCCAAAACCGATCCCTGAGGCACTCCAAAAATAACATCCTTTGGACACGATATTTCACCATTAACTTTGAAACATTGAGTTCTATTACTGAGGTATGATTTGAACCAATCACTTTCACCTCCTCTAATTCCATATCGTTCAAGTTTATCTATCAATATTTGTCTGTCTATAGTTTCAAACGCTCTTTGATGCCACTTGGAACCATTTTGGACCATCAGTAATTGCTGATCGGATAGCTGTTCATCTCTATATTAAATCCTTTTTTGTCAGCAAAGAAGAGTAAAGTATAGGAGTTTCAGCAACAACTGCGCTCTATTTGACACTTCGAGGACTCGTGGATCACGGCAGTTGCTGTAATTGCGTGCTACTTTGTTGATATCGGAAAAACACGTCTATTGTTGATGAAAACAAACTATTTTTTGTTTTGTACCTCAATTTGAATTATACTTGAGATTAGCTTTTTTAATGTTCACTTAAAATATCAATTGCATTATATGAATTACCTAATTATATTGTATATTATTACAAACATTTGTACCACTCCACTACGCACTACCCTATTGTTAATTTAGCTTTTCGATATTGCTTTTACTCAATAATTTTGGTGCTCTTTCGGTACCGAAAAAAATGTTATATTTGTGATGTATTCCTCTAACATACGATTATTGAGTTACAGACAGTGTGATCCTTTCAACCTGGACGACAATACTCAAAATTTCTGTCCACCCTACCAGAGCAAAGTAAGGATGGCGAAATCCAAAGCAAACAGGGTTGCTAGGGCAGATGGCTTACCAATTAAATTAACTCATCCATTTCTGTACTGTAAATGCAATTTAAATTAATGCCAGGTAAATCAATTAAGACTGCTAAGCGAGGGGTCCAGCTTCGAATCCCGCAAAACCCCAAATTCCAACTCAGGGTTTTTTTCACTGCGCCACCTCTCGCGAACGTCTGACAAACTTCCGATAGTATAACTGTCTTGAAAGAACTTCTCAATTAGCCGTTTGGAATCGGCATAAAATTGTAGATCCCCTTCCATTCGTTCCAAAAATAAAATCTCACACAAAACGAATGGTTGTGAGAAGCTACATAAACCTAGGGTCCTTGCTTACGGACCTGTTGCGCCAAAAATTATTATTATTGCTATTGTTATTATTATTAAATCAATTAATAAAATTTTACCACCTCGTTTATTTGTCGTCTCTTGGCGCTAGCTGTCCGCATCGGATACAGACAAAGGCATATTTTCTGTTGGAATTTTAGCTTTATGCTTTAAAAAGTATTTGGATTACGTAAATGCATTTTTTTATGTTTAATGAGTCTTTTCTACCCTGCTGGTGCAGGAATGCTTGTTAAAGTCAAAGAACTTGATACCTCTCGCGTACAACACACTAATCACTGAACTACTCCATCTTTTTAGCTGTTGGGACTTGGGAATACTGAATACTCGTACATTAGTTCAATATTCCTGGAGTATCATTTCTTAGTGGTATCGATCGTTTTGTTCTCTTGTTTTTCTTTTTGTTTTGGAACACTGTGTTCTTCCAGAGCAGTGGCTTAGTGGTTAGTGTGTTGTACTCCTGGTTCGAATCCAGAAAAAACCCAAATTCGAACTTATTCCGCGGTACTAATAATCATTTTTAGTGTCCAGACTAAATTTTTCGAGCTCACAATGGCGAAATTTTACATACAAAATTGCATATTGTGACCTAGGAAATATTTAGTGTGAAGGTTAAAAATGATTATTGGTAAGGCCCATTGAGTTTTCTTTCACTGCGCCACCTTTCGCGAACGTCTCCCAAACATCCGAGGGTTTAACTGTATTGAAAGAGCTACTCAATTAGCCTTTTGGTATCGGCATAAAATTATAAATCCCTTCCATTCGTTTCAAAAATGAAAAACTAACGAATGGTTGTGAAAAGCTAGGACCTGTTTTACTATTTTTGTTTTCTATGTTCTTCCTTTCCTAAAGCTAGCGGGGATAATTTCATATTATATTCAAAATACCGGAAACTGGCGCAATATTTGACTAAGGCCCTTGTTATAGCCATACGTAAAATGCAACAGAAAAAGTTGGAACAATATGAAAATGATTTTTTTTTTCGATTAGGCGGACATAGCGCAAATTCTGTCAGAACAATTTTTCCCTACGAAAACAACTACAACAAATCAACCACCACTGATTGGATTCCATTAGAAAAAAATTGAAATATTTCAGTGGAATGATCTGGTTTTTTGTAGATCGGAAAAAGTTTGCGTACGGAAATATTAGTAAATTATTTCTCTAGAAAACTTTAAGATTATTATAAGTTAATTTTTTTTTTTTTTTGATAAACCAACTTTATAATTCATAAGCAACATTTTAAGATCAAGATTGAGTTCAACCATTAGGATTAAGTGCCCTAAAAAGCAAAAGAAAATTTTTACGGTATCGTTTTACGTATGGCTATAACTAGGCTTAATTTGTTGGCTTGATCATTCCCCTCATAATTTTGTGTACTCCGAGACTTTGTGTTAACTATTTCAAATTAACCTCTTAATTACCTACACCTATTGTGAACTATTCAAAGCAATAGTATGAAAGCCAGATCATTTGCCCATAATTTGATATAAATTGCTAATATAGGTACAACAAATAGCAACGGTACGCATGAAGCACAAACGGTTTTTCAAATGCCAAAAATAGAAAACAGTTTTTCTCTGTAGCATTTTGCCCATGGCCTAAGCGGTTTCTTTTTCTTTTTGGTCTACTGATGGTATTGCGAAACATTTTTATCAAATCCCCTATCTGCACAAAGCAAAATGCTATTATGTGTCGTAGGTGCCCATCATCTCAGACGTCTTAGCGGTTATGCTTTTGCGGAACTGATATTGAACTGATCTGAAAGAAGGTTACTCAACTGTACAACTACATTCGAATTGGCCTAGAAGATATACGCGCAGATACTTAATAAAATATTTATATGATAAGGCAATTTGCTGAATTAACTGTAATAGCTACAAGCTTATTTAATGTCTCGTGCCAAATGCCAATCACTTTCATTGTAGATAGTCAGTTTTGTAAGGCAGACAGAATAAAAACATTATTATTCATTTAAATTCCGCTGTAGAATTCAATGGAATCTCAAACACACTAAGCCTTTTGTTTCAAATCGCGTTTCTCACGGTCACGATCTTGCCCATAAAGGAGGTAGTAGATGAAATCCACCAAGGCGTTAGTTATATTTGACGAAATAAGGTTACTAACACGAATTGCAGTCGTGTGGGCGTGCGCTGGTTCTTTATTTTGCCGTTGTGGCGAATGAAAGGTGTTCCTCTGGCAATTCCACATTAATTTGAATTAATTTTCGATCAGATGATACTCGTTATTATTATTCTACCTGCTTGTCCAAGATAGCGATGTATTATTTGGCAAATATTTTTTAGCTACTCCGAAGGTCAAGAAGACATTATTTTTTGTTAGAAGAATAGGGTGTGACACGTGCTAACAAAGTCCGAACCGGTACGGTGACGGTTTATTTTATCACTTTCAATTAACTTATACTAAATGCATTTACATATGCTTTTAGAATCTTTTGTTTGAACTTATTAATGTTAAATAATCAAGGAAATGTGTTTATTAAATTTTAATCTCTAATTTTAGTATATTAAAATCAAACTTATTGATGACGGTAGTTATTATTACAATGCCCACAGTCACACACAATCTGATTCCAATTAGAAACGTTTCCGGGCGTCCCAATATAGTGGCCTGCAGCTAAGCACTTAATTCTTAAACAATATGTAGGTACTATCGAAAATAAATGATAAAACTTTCCATCTCGTTCAAGTTTTGTCACTAATTGAAGCTAAAGTCGATTTTTTTTGGCTATCGCGAAATAGTGGCTTTCGGACATTGTACAATATTGATGATTTCCAAAGAAATCTATTACGTATACTCTCCTCTTCCTCTACTAAAAACTCATTCTTTTAATTGTTCGTTTGTTATTCAAACGCGTCACTTGGTGCCTTAAGTGACAAGTTGCGTCCGTGATAGAAGGGAATCTACAAAAAAATGTTTGGTTCCAGCAGTAATTACAGGTATCGAGAACACGATATGGAAAGGAACTTGTAATGCACACTTACAGACCTACGTGGTCGTGAATTAGCCCGCACTTTTTCTAAAAAAAATTTCGTTTGTAGTTCAAACTTTAGAAAGTTAGAACCATTAGAAAACAATTTCAGCCCGCACTTTTGGCTTTTTGAAATAAAAACTTGCCAGTTGCATTCGAATAACAATAAAAACTGACCACTTTAAAAAAAATGTATAACAACAAAATACAATTTCTGTAAAGCCTATATTCTTGGCTATCTAATCCCATTAAACTTTTGTGATTTTATCAGAAAGAAGAAGATTTAGATGCAACTTAAGCAAGCACTATTTCGTCATATAAACTCATATCAATATTTCGGTTACTAAGCAACTGAAAATAATGAAATCTATTTTTTTCTAAAGCTTTTTATTAGATGTATCTAATTTCATTGAAATTCGGATACATAGTTTTCCAACAATAATTTAGAAGCGCAATTATCAATGAATGCAGTTCCTGAAGGCTATGGGGACGTTCGGATTCCTAGTTTAGTAAGTCTGACAGCTGACTGACTAGATGCATTTCAGTTTTTACTGGCCCAGAGGGGTCACGTGAACAGTTTTTGCAGTTGACGTTTATTTAGGGGGAGCGGACAAATCTAGTCAGTAAAATACTCAGTTGACATTTCGAAGAGTCAAAATTAAAATAAACGGAGTGACTGCTGCAGAGTTTTGAAGAGTCGAAAAAAGGGCCGGTAAGAGAAAAATTTGTCATTTCTAAATCTACTCAGCAAAATTTTTAAATTTTCTGACGATATTTAACAACCATAAGTTCGCATAGCAATATAATAGTGTTATGATAGGTAACCGTGTTACATTTTATATGTACTTATTTGAAAATATCAAGCGACTTCTTCTATCTCGTACTGAAACAGATAGTGCGCAGGGCAGGTGTTAACACGGAAGGCACTATCGTCATTAGGTGCGTTCAGCTGGTGGGGTATGCGGACGATATTGACATAATCGGTCGGTCACAGCGCTCCGTGATAGAAGCTTTAACGGCGATTGAAGAACAGACGAAATCTGTAGGTCTTGAAATAAATGAGGACAAGACTAATGACATACTATCAAACAAACAATCATCTGTCCACCGCCTAGCACAAAACGTCACTATAGATAGCAACAATTTCGAGGTAGTTAAGGAGTTCATCTACCTCGGAGTAAACATGAACTCCACGAATGACATCCTAGTGGAGATCCGGTGGAGAATTACCCTAGGAAACCGCTGCTACTTCGGTTTGGCAAAACAATTGGGTTCAAAACTCCTAGCTCGATGGACGAAATGTATGGTTTACAAAACCCTTATCCTGCCAGTTCTGCTTTACTGACGAGTACCGAGTTCTGGACGATAAGCAGGAAGGGAGAGGTTCCTTCGAAAGATACATTTTTCGGCGGATTTTTGGTCCTGTGTGCGAGAAGGGCGAATGGAGGAGAAGATACAACCGCGAACTCTATGAGCTGTATCAAGATGTGGATGTAGTCAAAAAAGCCAAAATACGTGGACTACATTGACTCAGCCGTACCGTACCGTAATGTAAAAATTCTTGAATATTTCGCTTGTTTTTATGACCACAAAATTTAAGACGTTCGGATACCTAGTTTATGCAAAACGTGAACCAGATTTGTCGGGACTAGGAAAAGGAATTGTTTTTTGTATTCTCGTGGTCAGCGTAACATTATTTGTTTGATTTTTTCCTCTTTTATTTGGAAAAGGCCCTTCATGAATATTTAAAAAAATTTTTATTTTCAAATACTACTTATGTACTTGACGGGCTCCCGACCCGTGGAGAGTCTCTGCCTGGGACACTGCAGCCTTCCATCCTCAACGATCCCGGGCACGCTGCTTCCAGTTGTCCAGACCAAGCGCTCTGGCATCCGCGATGGCTTGGTCTTTGAACCGGAGGTTCGGTCTTCCTTGTCTTCTCGAACCTGGGGGCTGGGATTCGAAGATCCTCTTAGCTGGAGCATTATTGTCCATTCGCTCGATGTGGCCGAACCAATGTAGTCGACGTATTTTGGCTTTTTGGACTACATCCACATCTTGATACAGCTCATAGAGTTCGCGGTTATATCTTCTCCTCCATTCGCCCTCCTCGCACACAGGACCAAAAATCCGCCGAAGAATTTTTCTTTCGAAGGAACCCAGTATTAGCTCTCCCTTCCTGCTTATCGTCCAGCACTCGGCGCCGTAGAGCAGAACTGGCAGTATAAGGGTTTTGTAAAGCATACATTTCGTCCCTCGAGTTAGGAGTTTTGAACCCAATTGTTTTGCCAAACCGAAGTAGCAGCGGTTTCCTAGGGTAATTCTCCACCGGATCTCCACTAGGATGTCATTCGTGGAGTTCATGTTTACTCCGAGGTAGATGAACTCCTTAACTACCTCGAAATTGTTGCTATCAATAGTGACGTTTTGTCCTAGGCGGTGGACAGATGTTTGTTTGTTTGTTGATAGCATGTACTTAGTCTTGTCCTCGTTTACTTCAAGACCAACAGATTTCGCCTGTTCTTCAATCGCCGTAAAAGCTTCTATCACGGAGCGCTGTGACCGACCGATGATGTCAATATCGTCCGCATACCCCAGTAGCTGGACGGATCTGTTGAGGATAGTGCCTTCCGTGTTGACACCTGCCCTACGCACTATCTGCTCCAGTACGAGATTGAAGAAGTCGCATGATAGCGCGTCCCCTTGCCGAAATCCGGTGCATGTTTGGAATAGTTCGGAGGGGCTGTTTCCAAATTGCACGATCAACTTTTTGTATACAAAACTTAAATTTTGTGATGACCATGTAGAATTCCGGCTTACCGGAACACATTATCTGCCGATTTGTGGCGTGTGGCGATGAGGATCTTGAACTTTGATCTGTGATCCATTAAACATGTAGGTATTATCAACCAAATCTCTCAATTCGTCATAATCTGTCTTCACGATTAGCGTTACAAACCTTCAACAAACAGAAAGAATTACCGTAATACGCAAAATACAACAAACTAAATCACAGATAAAATTTTAAATTAACATACATAATTTACTGTCTTCGTGTTTCATCCAAAACGCAGTGGTGTCTGCGCCTGGTACTGTCGGCCGGCGACATTAATGTGGGTTTGCCCCTCTTTCACACGCCTTTATAAAAACGTGATGACCATCTCCACGCTATCGCCACCATTTGTGTCGGTAAAAGTGTGAGAAAATATTTCAAAAGAATTTAAAAAAAACATGAGCTTAGCGCAATCACGTCAAATTTTGTGGATACTTTTTGCTGCGATGGATGGATGTTTGCGTGTGATTTAAAACCCGAAGTGTGACTCTCAACTAAACCGCATTGCGTTGCGACCAAGCCGATGCCTTCACGGTTCGGTCGGAACGGTAGTTAGTTTCTCGAATGTTAGTTATACGCGAGTAGCAACGTTCAATAGGCAGGAGGAGGTGGGCAAAATATGCCTCTTGGCGTGGTTATGAAGATATATTGCATATATGGGTTTGGCTTTTGGTAGAATAGGTAGGTGTGGATGGATTGCTCGTTCGTACAATGTGTTGCTTGTTGTGTTTGCTCAATATTTTTGTTGTTTAATTTTTATCTGTGGTTTTGTATTGTTATTATTCTTAGCTGACGAGTTTGAGAAGGTCGAATGGTATGAAGGTCTTTGAATGCTATATCGTTGGCCATTGAGCGACACACAGCTGGCTGCGGTTAATTTTCCATGGAAAGGTTTGGTTCGTGCGTGAGAATTCGCTTGGGTGTATAATTTCGCTGGGCGTAATTGCGGAAGTTATGTTCGACCAAAAAACAGACTGACTCAGTTTGTCGTATACACAGCGAGAAATATTAGACTTACTCAGTTAGCCTATTATCGGGCTGTCTGGGGGGGCTACGACAGAGGGAACCTGCATGAGGTATCGCCTTCATTGCAACTTGTTTTGCAGCTGTTGTCACTGCCAGAACTTCGTCCTGGAACACGCTGCTGTAGTTAGGAAGTCTGATTGAACTCGATAGACCAAGTATTTCAGCCGATATTCATCTCGAAACCATCTGTATATGGATATGTATTGTTGATTCGTTTGAGAGCGGCTGTCGATTTTGGCATTCCTTTCTACTGGGCCTTATGTCCCACATATTGAGACATAAGTTCCAAAATTGTTTTATCGAAGATGAGACATAAGTCCTAAATTTTGGCATATATAGTTGCTACTATAGATAATATTGTGGTTCCCCCATTAGGAAGGCATCGTAAGATTTAGTTGAGGTAGGTACCTACAGCAAGGTTCCAGAAGTCGATTGAAATGAAATCGCAATCGAAAGTCGAGTGAATTCATTTTCAGCGTTTTGCATTTCGACTGATTTACTAATTCGAACAAAGCCATTTGAAATTGTAGATGCTGCTTACATAATTAGAATTATTGTTAACGAAACTTAAAATTTCTTACTTATTTGGTATTCCATATGGATTTATATCATACTACAGACTATGCTTTCCTAATGGTGCTCCAACTATAAGGCCGCATCATAATCTTCGATTCCTTGTACGTTGCAGTTAGCAACAGGGAAATCTTACAAGGATCAAAGATTTTGACATAAGTTCTTCGATTTTTGGTGAAAAAAAATTGCCCAATATGGAAGCAAATCGAAACGAAATTTGTTGGACAAATTTTATATACCCGGCATCATAGAATGCATCGACGGTACACACATTAAAATGTCGCAGCCACATCAAGATTCCACGTTATTCTATATAACATCAGGAAAGGTTACTTCTCGTTCTCAGTGAATGCACTGATTGTATAAGCAAGCATCAAAAATTTTTATCGTTTCCGAAGAAAGTTAGTACATATTGCTATTTAAGCAGATATGCGTTTACAACATGATCCAGGATCAAGCTATGATGCCCATATCTGGAGCACGAGCAAGACTCGGGACTGTTCAAAGCGGATATCAAAAATTCCTACGCCCTATAGAGATTCAGAAGCAGGAACCTAGCAGCACGCATTCAACCGAGAACATTCCTCTGCTCGGAACGTTATTGAGGTGACAATTGGGGTTTTAAACCGGTTTAAGTGCTTGGAGCATTTCTTCCAATATCAACCAAACAAAGTGGTAGAAATAGTCAATGTTTGTTGCGCCTTGCACATTTGTAGACACTAAATGCTACAAAACGAAGAAGAAGAAAGTTTTGAGGTGGGGAACGAGGCAAGTGGATTTGAAGAAGATGACGAGTATACACAGAAGAAACTGCTAATTTCAATGAAGCCATTCAAATAAGAATGGTATAATCTTTATTTGAAAAGGTTATAAAAGAAACAGCAAAAAAGTCAGTTCAGTACAAATGTTAGATAAATAAAAAAATATTCGTAAAAAAGAAACACGAAAACTATCATATAATTTCGGCATTAACGTTTAGCTTCTAGAAATATCGAGCTTCATTTCGGCTTGATCCACTTTTAGCCTATCGTTTTCAATATATTATACTGCTTCAGATGTTCTCTGTCCTTATCCGATTCTGACTGGATGAAGTCAATCAGTTCACTTTTCTTCCTTATTTTTGTGTGTGGTGGTCCGAGGTTTCGCACTTCAGAAGCCTCCGGATCGTCTATGACTTCCTCAAAATTGTTTTTATCTGACTCCTCTAAAACGCATCCACATTATCAGGTGGAACAACGATCGAATGTCGTGTTCCGTAAACATTGTCAAATACTTCAAAAAACTCCCATGATGTTGGCACTCCTATAGAGACGTACAATTTCTGTCCTTAATTCTTTTGTAGCTTGTCTTCATGTTTAAAAATTTTCGGATGATTTCATCCACAGAAAAATAAAATTCCGACTTAATTTTTTGGATTGCCTCCAGAAGACTCTTCACAAAACATTTTCCCTCCTTTTTTGGCGCAAAAATCGGGTTCAAATTGCATTCTGGTACCTCCTATACTCACCAAAAGTAATATTATAACATTATTATAGCAATCCGTTTGCGTTTTAGAACGCTTGATTAAGCAGTAATGCAGATGCAGAAGTACTGCGTTGTGGAATTCAGCCTTCTTTTTGATGAAATTACTCCATTTCGATATTGTGCCACTGGGCTTCCTAAATTTTTGCTTCCAAAATACTTTGTATGTTGTCCACAGATTTTTGGAGCTTTCTTATAGTAGGTATGGTCGATGTCTTTTGCTGCACGAGCGTCTTTGTTCTGTTTGAGCATGAAATCGATTAAGTTTTCTCTCACTGATATAGTTGAATTTTTCTTTTTCTACCAGTTGCATTTGTTGCTTCGCTGACTTCTTGCAACACTTCCTGGAACATGCTGGACTGCTGGAGGAATAATCGTGTTCATCGGTTTCTACTTCATCAAAACTAAAATTTTTAGAATTTGAATTTGAATTGTTTGTACATTCTTCCACCCAGTCGCGTCCTGTTGCAATGGACCGTGGCTAATTATTACATTTTCAATGACGTCCGTCGCTGTCGTCTGCCTTACACTATTTCACACTAATGGAAATGATCGATTTCAAATCACTTTCAAATCTTAAATCTATTGAAAATATCAAATACATAGCTGATGAATGAGAATCTTCCCGTTCCACAGGTAGGATCAATTTTTGAAAAGGCTGCTTTAAATTTAAAATACAAATATATTAAAAAGGGGGATACAAATTCAAACAAAGGATCCGACAGCAGGAAGAACTTATCAAGTCGTTGTAGTCAAGGCTACAAAATTATTTAAACCAGATGAATCATCAAAAATCGGTTAAAAGTAAGAAGATCTAGGCAATCCATCGCCAAATACTGAAACCCAATTATGGTCCAGCCTAAAGCTGGTTAGAAAACTTGTTTTCAGTGAATTCATTAAAATACAAACTTTCTCGCCAATATAAAATATCTAACTACAAAAACAAAAAGATTATTATCTAATTCAAAATGCCGTTACTTCGAAAATTACAAAAAAGGATAAACTCTTAAAATTTTGTAAGTCTATATTTGATAATTGGCACCCACAACCCAAAAAATATGATTGTGCAAATTTACGTCTGTATCAACGAAAACAGCAAAACATCCAAACGTTTTGAAAACGTGATAGTGGTATTCGAATTTGCGCCTGAAAAAAGGAATGTGTAGCCAAATTTAAAAGAACTCACCAAAAACGTATCCTTGCCAATTCAAAAACTTACTGCAAAATTTATTTCCGTTAGTTACAAGAAGCTTAAAATCGTTTCCACACTGTTTGTTCATGACCTCGATAGGATTTTGTCATTTCCATGTCAGTTAAGAAACAAATTTGCTTAAGTATTTGTTTCTAATAGTAAATGTCCATTTCGTGGTGCAAAATATTGATGATTTGAAATATTGACCAATATGTATCTCATATTGACACCGGCTGATCGTTTCTTATCCCTATTTTTCTTTTTATTATTATCATACCTCAGCGCAATTATTGGCGAATTTTCGTGGACGTCCCCTTAAGGATCGATGATCTGCGTAGCCATTAAAAAATCAAGCCCTAAGGCGAATATCATTTAGCTCGTTGGTAAGATAGAGCCAAAAACAGTTAACAAATATTGGAAGATTGAGTTGTTAGGATGACAGATGACAGGTTGTAACTTTGCTGAAGAGAGTGTTCGCTAATCTGATGGTTTAATCCCGGTTAAGGGCTGGTTCTGGCGGCAGCACAGTACAAATAATTAAAAATCGATAATGAAGAAATTTAGAGCGATCTTGGGTCAAAGGTGGAAATTAAATTACTTGGATCTGGAGTCCCTAATGTTGTTTATAGGACCCATTGGCCTCCCACCCCATCCATGTAAATACACTGGCCATTATTTTTAGATATAGATCTACCCTTTTCGAATTTACAATCTTCTAAGTGATTTACGTCATATCTGTGGGTTGTTTGAATAAAAATTAAACCATCATATTTGAAGTTAAAATTTTCAAACTATAATTATGCAATTAAACATGGCTTAGGTTTTAATATACAAGTGTTCATTTTTTTTTTTTTTTTAGATAATGTTAAATTTAATAAAAAAAATAATAAAGAGAGAAATTAATGGATACCTATCTAATTAAATTAAAAATTTATCAAACTTTTTAAATTGATTATTTTTTATCTATAAGTTCGTATAATAATAAGAAATTATAATTATTTACCTTTTGATTCCATTTTTTTTTTTTGAGCGAAATCTTGATAAAGTTTTAGAGGAATGCTGTTTAAATACACGAACTTACACACGAATAAATTTTAAGAACAAAAAAATAAATAACAATAATAATTATAATTAACAAAACTTACACTTGATTATTTGGTTTGAACTGATTAGAAAATTTACATTAGGTTATGCTGGGATATATATATATTTTTTTGTTGATTGCTTCATTTTTTGATTATTTATTCACCACTTCTCATTTAATGTTTTTCTTTCTTTATTGTGCCTATCTCTTGTTATCATCAGACTTGTTAAATTACAAATTAGAAGCCATGCAATTTTAGATTTAGGGAACAACTGTATGAGTACAAGAAACAAAGAAAACAAAAACAAAATCACCACCAAAAATAAATAAATGAAAATGTTAACTCTTTACCTTGCACCTTTATTGGCACAACTTAAGCTTCAGCCATGGTTAGATTTAAGAAATTCTATTATTTTGAATTTACTTTTCCCTTTTTTGAGACAATTCTTTTTTTCCTTTTTGAAGTTACTGTTTGGACCACCATTTATGTAGATATTGAAATGTCACAAAGTAAGAGGGAGCACATTTATGGGTGGATAAGACAGAGAAAGCTCTACAGTACCTCACTAAAAAAATAATGGAGGACCCATTGGGATGCTAATCCAAGCTTACACATACTTTAAAGAGATGAAAGGGGAAAATTTTCCATTAGTTCTACAACTGTTTATATCACTTTATTAAGAAGAATGCTTCTCCTCGAAATCTTATTCCTAATGCTCGCATGTTTTGGAATCACAAACAACAATTATTTTCGAAACTGCATCAATAGTTTATTCTTGTACTACACAAGTAAGTAAGTAGCACCAATGTTTTTATAATAAAGGACCAATCAACTGTATGTATTTGCGCTTCGTAGACAGACTTATTATGTATGTTCCCTTGCCTGCCAAGCAACCCGTTGTGAATCTTATACTCGACTTCGTTTTTTAAAATAAATCTCCCGCAATGTAATGGTATAGGTATACCTTTTTGTGCGAGTTTCGTCTTATTAGATTTTTGATAAATCCTAAATTTATATGTATTTCACCACGTTTCAAGCACTTGAGACTTATTCGAGAGAGTCGTAGGCTACTTATCTGATCAATCTGCAGTTTTTAATATTTTATTCACGACATACAAATCCTACAGCCTGAAATCAATCAATAAATTCCGATTACCGACTGCAATTATTAGCTAAGCTACAGTGAAAAAACGGAATACCAATTTGCTTGCGAAAAGAAAGAGAATAATCCAATGCGACCTTCTGAAATGTACAAAAATATAAAGAATAGCCAAAGCAATCTTGTTTCAGTTGTCTTTTATTTGATCAAACAATTGAACTGTTTTTTTTTTTATAAATATGTTTTATTTTTTCTGATTAAAGCATTTCTTGTTCTTGTAAAATCACAGCGTGAAATTTGATTTCCCATCGTGCCCTAATGCTAACATTTTCGCACAGGAAGTTTATGTATGCATTCACGTTCACATCACTTTTTGTCTCCGGCTTACAGAAAATCCCCTCTGTAGTCAACACCAACTTGCATCACTTGGAATCCACTTCAACTGAAGTAACAATTTTTTTCACAATTCTTTCTATCGCTGGCTAGAATTGTTAGGCATACTCCTTTGCAACATCTCGAAGCTGCTACAGCTAGTCGCCCAATTCACCATGGACGCCACACACTGGAAGATTCACTGGGAGTTGGGCTGCAAGTGCCACTATCACTGCTGCACTCGGATGGAGGTGGTGTTATTATCACAGGACTTCGACTACTCTCAGCTTCATAGAATTCCCCAACAAGCGAGGCCGGTGTAACTATAGGAAAAACAGCGGCTGCTGTTGAAGTACTTGTGGCAGCTACCGTCGGCACAACTACTTGCAGATAGTTAAGACGATGGCCGAGGTGACTCATTAATTGTGTTCCCAAATCCACACTGACCCCGGGCACAGTAGCGAGTGTTTTTGAGACTTCATTCGCTGCATGAACGTATCCAGCACGAAAGCTTTCGGCAATTGTGATTTTCGAATCCTGGATTCCGGCACCAACGCCGCCTAAGCGTAACTGCTTTTGCGCGCGCAGTTTCTTCATGTGTTCGACGGTCAACTCAAGTATGTCAGCCTTTTCCAAACGTGTTATATGTTCGCCCTCCTGGGTGAGACACTCCACCATGATATCCTTTAGCTCGTCTAAGCACTTATTAATCCTCGCACGACGTTTACGTTCCAACATTGGTTTCATCACTTTACGATACTGGTATGTCTTTGACATCTCCATCTCGAGAACCATTATTAACACTACGGCAAAATATTGCGAACCAAAAACGAGACAAAAATTAAAACAAATTTAATACTCCGTGTATATATCTACTCTCGGCAACGAGTATGCAACGAATGAGTCGACTTGCCGACTGTGCGATCCCTTATAAAGGCTTCTCCATATCCTCACCCCCCGTCGCAACCGGCTTACTTTACTTCTACTTCTACGAGGCTTAATGTGCGATCGTGCTGTTTGCCTGGCCTGCCGATCATCGCCGGTCGCGTCGGATACTCACATAAAATAATAAAACAGCTCACAGAGATTGTTATACCGTGGGAAACTATTCCGGAGTCGATTTCTCACAGTCCTCTAGAGTGCACATACACTCAAACTTGGGTATTTTGTGTGCGCACATGCCTGTGTGCCACTCCACATAACAAGACATGTTTTTTATAAAGTGGTCTGCCTCCCCCTGCGTTCGTTTCTTCTGCGGTCTTTTGATTTGATTTCTTCTTCTCTTCTTCGTCGTCGTCTTTTCCTTTCTTCTTTGAATAATGCTTTCGACTTGATTGTATGTAGAAGAAGAGTCCGCTTTTGTTGTACCCGTACCCGTGCTATGCTATCTAAGGTACCGCTCATTACCCGCTGATCCCGCGTGCTGCTGCTACTGCCGTTGTCGCTGCGTGCCAACGATCATCGTTTGTCGTAGTCATCGTCTTGGTCGTAGTTGTCGTTCGTTGATCATCTTGATCTTCGTCATAGTTTCGTGCGACCTTAAGAAGGGGTTAAGAGGGGCCTGGGGTCTCTCTCTGGTCTAGCTGCTGCAGCGCATGGGCATGGGTAAATACCACACTGCACGCTCCCTACTACTAGTACTAGTATAATTTTTTTTTTCAAAATTATCTTTAGTGGTGGTTGCTGGTTGGATTGAGTTAGCGGCGGCGGGAGGTCAGAAGTGATGCTGGTTGTGGTGTTGCTGTTGGTAGCTGTGCATCAGAGTCCGCACCACCGCTTGAGCGGACACTCAGACTGCTGGTGCCGTATTTCAGCTGAGCTGATGAGCTGAGGAATTCGCCAAACTAAGCTACTGTACTTCACACGGGGGGTTGGTGTGCTGTTTGATTATCTTATCCGTCTTTATGTGTGATGATGGCTTTGGCTTGATGCTAATGTTTACCTCCTGCGATGTACACCCGACAGAATAACTGATGGAATTGTGTTTCCTTGGGCATGTTGTTGCGTAGATAATGTGTGCCATCGGTCGGATGTACCCTAGATCCTTAGGGTTTTTTTTTTTGTTGTTTTGTTTCTTTTTTTTGCTGCAGTTGTTGTAGCGTCTTCTCACCATTCACCACCTATTATAGTTTCACATATACATAATGAATGAACGCCAATATGTGCCTAATGCGTTGTCTATGTATAGCTTAGGCGAAATCTTGATGACGTTTGAGGTGAACGGGTATTTTATAGAGTATGCATAATTTAGGGGTATTAACTGTGACTTGGAATGCAAAACCAGTTCTATTTCAAGAAATTTGACATAGGTAGACCGGCGAACTTTTATTATGAACGACTAAGGGGACTTTTTTGCGTATTATTCAATTGCGCGTTGGCACTAGAAAACATTGTACGCACTTAACGATAATGGAAGTTACATAATGCGTGTTCATAAATATAACATAATTTGTATACCTACAACGGGAAGTATTTGTGAAATAGGTAAACACCTATCCTAACAACCGATGCATTCATTTTTAAGTAACATGCCATTTACTTTTACTTTTACGACGATTTCAAGTAAAACGTAAGTTGAAGAACATGCACCTACATAAATCCCTTTCGTGTTTTTTTTATTTTCTTTGCAATTCGTCGAAGTGAAGGACTACTTTTTGATTTGAATTAGGAAAGTAAATAGGTATTTACTTCACCAATGGCTAAACGTGCGCAGTGAAGAGAGCTCTACTCAATTCCAACGTTTACCAATCGCTAACCAATGCGATTGGAAGCTTTCTCAATGAAAGGAACATCAATGTAAAACTATTGGTGACATTGACCACAGAGTGACAGCCTCAAGAGGTACGTCACAAGGAGGAGTTATACCTCCCTTACTCTGGGTCTTTGTCATAAACGAAATACTAGTAAAACTCGAAAATAAAGGCGTCAAATTTGGACAAACCAATGCGGTCTTGGAGTCAATCCACAGAAGACTGAACTAGTCTTGTTCAGTAACAAAAAAGTGGTTCCAAACTTCGATCCTCCAACTATTTAGGGTATTCCCCTTAGGGTAGCCGACAGTGCTAAATATCTCAGTATAATCTTAGATAGGAAGCTTGGAAATTAAACGGTGCCGTGAAATAAGGCCAAGCGAAATAAGGCCAAATCTGAAAATTTGGCCTTTTTTCACTTTACAAAAGTGAAATAAGGCCATATTTCAATAGTTGGCCTTATTTCACTCCGACAAAGTGCAATAATGCCAACAAAATTTGAGTAATAAGACCAAACTTGCACCCACCCCGTAATCCAACAATAAACCCAAGCAGGGGGGTTGCAGGGGGGCAGCATGCCCCCCCATACAGATTTCATAGTATGAAAGCGCAATAATACCAATTTGGCGTTGAAACTGAAACTGTTGAAATATGGCCTTATTTCACTTTTGTAAAGTGAAAAAAGGCCAAATTTTCAGATTTGGCCTTATTTCGCTTGGCCTTATTTCGCTTGGCCTTATTTCACGGCACCAATTAAACGTTAATGAAAGAGTAAAAAAAGATGCAAATTCTTGCAACCAAATCTTTGGATGTATACGTCTGTTTGTGCGTCCAAAATTCACGTACGGAATCTTAGTTTGTTGAAATGTATATGCTGGAAGGAGGTAGGTAGCTACCAGATTTATATAATGCTAGGTAGAAGATAAAGGATTGGAAATGCTTTATGTTTGTTGTACCTGAATGGAGTTAGGTACCAGATTTCAGAATGGACTTTTACTACTTACTACTTAACGGTCTCCCGAGTCCCGACCCGTGAAGAGTCTCTACCTGAAGCTGGAACCAGACTTGTAACGTGTGGTGTGTTGTGGAGTGGTGTGGCGCAATCGAAACAGGAGCGATTCGCGCCACACTGCAACACAACACACGAGAAAAATATGTTTCTACGCATATGAAATACATTGAAGTGATAGCGACACACCACTCCACAACACACAAGTCTGGTTCCGGCTTGAGACACTGCATCTCTGCGATCCCGGGCACGGACTTTTATTTTCTCAATTTCTCTTAAGCTAAAAGTCAATTTATTTTCTCAAAAAACTTATTGCTGTGTCTTTAGAGCATATAAGAAAATAAAAGAAAAACATTTGCAAATAATATCCATCTGTATTCATAAATGAACATCTGTCTTTTACAAAAACACCAAACTTCGAACATAAATTAACTTGTAATATGGTAACACTTATTTCTCACATTAAATATCATAGACAACAATTTTCAAATTATAATAAATAAACATGGCTTCTATTAATTAAGTATTCAATTAGCTAGTCTTTAAAAATTAGGTCTTAAATAAAACAAAAATATCAGTAAGTAGATATGTACATTAATTCATAAATTTATTTTAATTAATTTTTTCGATTTCGATTCATAAAATATGCTTAGTTAACTAAATAAAAATTAAATAAAATAAGGGTTCTTGTGATGTTCTTGCCCACGAAATCTGAGTAGGTATGCTTAAGAGGAGTTTCGGTTACACAGTTTGGGGAATTCTCCTTGAGCAATTTTAATGAAATGACAGCAAAGGAGAAAAAAAAAAATTAAAATGCAGGAATGGAATGAAAAGTTTTTTATTGAATCTGTAGCTAGTAAGCAATCGTCCTAATCGAAATCTTAAAAAGGAGTTGCTCGGGTTTTATTTTGCTTTTCTTAGAAACCCAGCATATTTAAACATTTCGAGATCTTAAAAAAATTTGAAATTACAATTTTTCAATTGAAATGACAGATGGGAGAGGATTGAGAGTCTATACTAAGAACTAAAATGTTATAACTATAAAGTGGGTATTTTTTCGACTACAATTAGAAAAATACTAACACGGACATTGGCACATACTAAAATAATCATAAAGTGGGCTTTATCCGACTATAATTTTGCGCCATTGTTGTTAAAAATTGACAATTATCTATCCTACCCCATTTATAAAATTAAATGTTACATTTTATCAAATAACAACTTTGTAATTTACTCTTTTGTTAAAAACTTGAATATAAAATTAGTATTTTTAATTTAAATTTAGACCTGAAGCTCAAATCTCCCGTGGATTTTTAAACCTGATTTTTAAACGTTTCTGCCTTTATTCGTAAATAATAATTTCACTGTTCACTATATAATAATTTACTAAAACATAATTTAACGTATACCTTAGCCACAGCAACGGGTGGCAGGGTCTTCTAGTATATCAGTAGACTTATGAAATGAAACTCTGCAGACCAATTATTAGTTCGGGTACATCTGCAAGTGTAAACTATTAGATATTTTTTACTTATTCTTTAAATTCGGTTTAAAATATTTTAACGATATGACTCTTTCAATAGCCAAACATTTGTCCTTTTGGATTTATTTTAACTGAGAAAAATAATTAAACAAGTATTAAATTTGCTACAATAAAACTTGCAAAGTCTTATCTATATATTCTAAGAATAACAAAACGATTAACAGGAATACAGAAATATACAGTTCCTTACAATTTTTGTATTAGAAATAATGATACTGTGTATTCTAATATCAACACCTTTAATCCAATATTTCCTTTGCTCTTTTTAAGCCTGTGGAGTATTAGAATAAACAAAAATATTGTTATATTTAATAACCAGTTTAAATTTGATTTAAATAGATTAGGTTCCTAACAATACAAAACTAAGTACAATAAAATACAGAATGGTATTTGTTTGAGTATTGATATTGGATTCCGAAATGTTTTTTTTTTTTATAGGTATTGTCCTTTGTGGTTTACCTAAACATCTAGTATTCAAAGTTTTGTTTTAATTGAAGGTTGTGGTATCTTGAAAAAACTTTGTATGTACTCATTTTTTGTAACATTAAACATACCGTCAAAATCTTCTGTTTATACTAAGAGTATTAAAAATACGTACCTACCTATTAGCTTAAATTTTGAAAACATTTTCAATTTGAATGTAACATTCTGGCTCAAATCAAAGGACACAATTAATTTTGTAGTGAAATCCAATGGAAAATTTTACATTGTCAGTGACGAAAAGTGCAGCACATTTTTTGAAGAATTTTCCAAGTTGACTATTTCAAAGAATGGTTGTATATGGTCAATTGTGAATTTACCGTACCTGTAAACGCACTGTTAGGGATAAATCAGGTCGCCGAACAGTAAGCTCAAAAGGGCACTCGTTCCGATCCTCTTCTATTGGAGTAACCGTGGGAGAACACAATGACAGTCGAAAAATCTAAAATGTGGCCGCATTCTACATAGTTGAATGTGTGCAAATGGCAGATTGTAGATAAACTGGAAACGGTTATTCGAATTAGCTATACTTACATAAAGTCATGAAGAGTTTAATCAGTATCAGAAGGCACATACCACCTTAGATATCGTCAACTTGCAGCAATAATTGAATTAATAGAAAATGTAAACAAAACCGCCTTCTAATAATTAATAAGAAAAAAAACTCAAAAAATCATCATGGAACACGTTGCAGCTCTCTCTGTCTGCTCAATAAAAATGACGAGAATGCGAATTATGTATGTACCCATCCAAAGCTTCCTTTATTTTCCTTTTCATTACATCATTCACTTTTTTCTGCCCTATAATGAATTGCAGCTTGTGAGGCTCTTCTTGCAAATACATTAAGTGGAGGGACGATGCCGTCACGACCAACAGACATGACGTGGATCGCATTGCTTGGATCTGTGGGAATTCTTCAGCACAATCAGCTTCTGCTACTTCATGATTGAGGAGGAAATTCTTTGCCAGCTAGTCATGCTATGAGTGTTGCGAATTTATTATTAGGTGTACTTATTCAGTCTGCTTGATTCCCCATTTCTGATTGTGAGAATCTTGGAAGTTGTGATTTTCTGGGAAATCGGTTTCCAAATTCATGCTGTCAGCAATCGAAGGTGGGTTTGATAATTGGTTGGGAATGTGACAGAAACTCTTGCCTAAGGTGTCTGCTTTTCGTTATTAGCTGGTTTGGCAATAGGAACAAACAGGGACATTGTATCAGGACGATGATTGAATTAAATAAGTGTGTAATCCTCCATTCAACCGCGATTACCTATTACACCATAAGTAGGTAAAAGTACCTATATCTACATTAATTTTTATTTTTTTTTTGTTGGGAATTCGCTGGAAGTAAAAAATCATCGAAAGACAGCAGAGCTATAGTACGCGAGGGATGCTTCTGCAATAGTGATGGACTTTAACTCAGCTAAAAGAACTCCCGGGGGACTGACATTCGCCATCCCGAATAAGATTGCACCTAGTCGTACGACTAATCAGCAATTTATATTTTGAATTATTTAATGAATTTAAAGAGATAAATCCGCCGTTTGTCGGATTTTTGCACTTTTTTTGTTTGAAATCAATACCTAATTTCTAAGCCCTAGCCAAATCTTACAGATGAAGAGGTTTTATCCGTCTCAATCTCCTGATTACATGCCTCCGAGCAACCTTCTTATCTTCAACCATTTCAACATTTAGATCATTTAGATCTCTATATGCAGATCGGCGTTGAATATGTACCAAGGTGCATTAACTAGGTTCCTTAGTAGGTACTTTATTTTGGAAAACCTGAATTTTTTGTAAGTTTGTTTGGCATGATTGTGCATGCCCACAATTGGAGCCCGTAGTTCCATACTGGTTTTAGAATTTGCTTGTATAGCAAAAACTTATTGTAGTTGGACAGGGATGAGTATCTCCCAATAAGCCAATACATTTTACTGTATCGCATGTTCAACTCACCTTTTTTTTTCTTAACGTGCGCTTTCCAACGCAGTTTAGCGTCTAGAGTCATGCCTAGATACTAAGCTGGGTTAGAAAATTCTGCCACATTGTTGTTAATGTAGACTGGAATGTGTGGTACGTTTTTATACGTAAAATTATTATAGACTGACCTAAGGTCACTACAACGCCAGAGGAGCCTAATCTTGCAAGTTCGTCATCTGCACAATTCCTTGGGATGTCACAGTGTCCCGGAACCCAGCAAAATGTGAGGTTGTACTGTCCAGCTATCTCGTTAAGAGATGCGCGGCAATCTTCCACCGCTTTAGATTTTATTTCGCTGGATACTAAGGATTTGATGGCAGCCTGACTGTCGATGTATATTAAGATATCACTGTGTGATATCGCATTAACCGACAAACATGCTACGGCTTGACGAATAGCTGTGATTTCGGTTTGGAAGACACTACAGTGTTTTGAGAGGGAGAAGGATAGGCTCAAGGTCAATTCTTCTGAGAATACCCCTGCGCCAACTCCCTCTGATGTTTTGAGCCGTCCGTGAATATTGACAGTGCTCCCTCGTGTAGGGCATTGCGTGAGACCCATCGGGTTCTGTCCGGTATTTCGTTTGTAAAGCCTTTTTCAAAGACGATCTTTGTAGGCAGATAATCAGTGGTTATTTGTAAGGGGCTTGTCTGTAGGAGTATGCTGGCATGCCCAGTTGGTTGTCGCCTCCAGTGTTTCCCTTCTCTCAGCCTGATTGCCGCATTTGCGTCGTATTCCTTACTGACGATGTCTAGAGGAAGTAGATTAAGCATATCTTGCATAACTTGTATAGCATAAAGCCAATAATGCATGATATTGGGTTGGAGGCCCATCTCGAGCCGATAGCCCTTCTACAGGAGTAGAGAGCCACCAGGGATTTCCTGGCACGTTCGGCAATGTTCTCCCTCCATAAAAGCTTGCTGTCTAGTATAAGCCCCAAGTATTTGGCACTTTTGACGAACTCGAGTGGAGTGCCATTGAAATTAGGGGGGGGTGATAAGAGGTGTCTTAATCCTTCCAGTGAATAGAACTAGCTCCGTCTTTGTCGGATTTACGCTTGCTGGTTATTGGACATATACTCACAGAGACAGTTCATCACTCTGTTCTCTATGAGTCCCAACATATCGTAGGAGAGTTTGCCTTCCTCATCCGATAGGTCCACTACCGCGACTATGAGGTTGTCCTTGGCCGCGTCAGAGAAGGAGATGGAACACACGGTGGAGCTCCTGGCCTTCTTCGATGCGTTGGACACCTCATCAAGGGACCTACGCCTTTTGGGCATAGATCCAGCCGCTACTGCAGTCCTACCCCCTGTAACGCGCGATGAGCTGTTAGCTAGAGGCGAGTCTTCCGAGGTTGGCTTCCTCTTATGAGCGGTCTCTTGGTACCCAGCGGTGGGGCAGAAGGTTTTTTTCGGGATGGAGACCTTTGAAGTAGAGGGCGTGGGTTCCCTGTTGGCATTATCCAATACCCAAGGCGTTGCCCATGAGTAGGAAGCTCTCTCCGGCTCGGTCCATACTTTTTCCGACTTCGAAGACGGGCAAATATGCGCAAAGCTGCTTTGGTCTCACGACCAGTGACCTGTTTCTGAGATCTGCCGGTGTGGGTGTTGGGGGTCGCGGAAAGCTGCATAAAGCAGTGCTGTGTTCCTCAGTGATTTCGTCTGAAAGCAACGAGCAATCACTGGCAGCATCGTTAATGCAGAGTTCCTGCTGATGCTCTTCCACGCGTTGCATGGGGATGGCGCCGCTGGCTGCCGAAGATGTTTTTTTTTGTTTTTGTGTGTATAGTTGAAATTTTGATCCCACGAGGAAATGAAGTTCAATCTGCACAGAGCCCCGCGTTATGCAGATAGGGCTAATTAATCCAGAGGGCACCCGGTATCTGGATACACCGTATTCGACCAGTGCTATTTTTGTTGAGACCTGGGCCCACGGCCTGGCTGATCCTCGACACGGTACGTATGACGCCTTGATCCAGCCAGGGGGAGTGAAGGGATGAAAAAGGAGGGATGGGGTATGAGGTATGACGGGCTCGATTACCACTTGGTTCGTAGAGCTGACAGGTTATTTGGCAGATGGTGATGCCATCCAAGCCGACCTACCATGAGTTGCTCTACTTAAGCCTCCACACCACGACAAGGTGAGTAATCATTGTAAATCCTAAGATTGTTCCCTTCACAGGCTTTTAGTAGAAGCTTAGCTGATTCCGCCTGAATGTGAATGGGTAAACATTTTTTAGTGCCTAAGATGGATAGAGAACAAATAAAGCCATCAAACAAAAAAAAAATCATAATTTAAAAAACCAAAAGACCCGACTGACACTAACTGCCAAATAGTAAGTGTCTTGTTCATATTGTTTTTTTTTTTTTTTGCTTTACCTACAGTTAGTCGGGATTTTTCGTTTTTTTAAATTAACTTTTATTATTTATATTTTTTCAGCCTATGACACTCCGGGGACGAATACGAATCTAAAGACACCTCACTATTCAAAATCGGTCAAGCCGTTTGGACTACAGGGCGTCACGTAGGAACGTACCTGCATATAGGATACGCGCGAATCACATACCCTCCCTGTGTCCAGTCGGGTAAGAAACCATACTCAACATTTATTATTATAAATTCATTAACAAATTGTTTTCTATTGAAAAAGTTCCACCCGGCGGCCATCATTAACACGTATTCACAAAAAAAGAGCGCTCGAGATTCAAAATTTTGCAGGGAAAATTGGGTTGGTGCACGGAAGTTGACCGTCTAGTTTGGATAGTAGGTACTTGCTATTCAGGTTGATAAGTTTGGGACGTTCTCTATATAGCGAAATAAAGATGGAGCACGGTTCCAAAATATACCCCGAAGGAAACAACGTTCGGTTGGATGCTCTCAATTTTGAATAAATTAATTCGGTACAATTAAAGGAAGAGGAAGACCACACCTTGGCTACCGTACTCAAGGTGCTTGCGATCTTGTCACGTGTACGTGTTGCGGAATTTGCAGAATTTTGTTATGAGTTTTCCTTAAGAATTATTTCATTATTATAGTTTCAACCATTACCTAGGTCTTATTAAATGAGGCTGAAGTCATGTTTTCACATTAAATGGGCTTCACAACCAAATAATTAAGTGTGTTTTTTTACTCAAAGTTTATAGAAGTAAGACAAAATTAGAGCATTTCAAATTTCTGTTTTGAATTTTCAGAGAGTTATACGATACCTAATATAATTACAACAATTTATTTGTCTACTTTTAAATCATTTAAAGTTTAAAAGTCTTGCGGAAAGTTTAATGTCATACTGTGTTTAGCATAGACCGATATTTTTGGATTTTTTTTATAGCGCTAATATTTTGTGATTTCAGTTACATTATTTATGATTAAAAAAGGCTCTTATATAATATATGTTGGAATTTCAAGAGTTCAAGAATGTTTATACTATATTAGGAACAGGTTTCCCTGAAGCCCTAGTTCAAGACTTTTAGAATCCATTGATGGTCATCTGCTCTAATATCTTATTACGGGATATTAAAGAGACTTTTTATAGGAAGTTCATTTATTAGCGGAATTCGGAGACGTCCACTTTTTGGTAAATCTGACAAACGATGTTGAAATGCCATTCATCATTCATCAAGTTTTAGCAATGAGTTGAAGAGTTATCTAAAGCGAGTGTAGCATACGCTCCAGCAGTATTTTACTTAAGAAACTTGAGGTTAACTCCGTCTTCTCAAATATAACGAATGCTTCTTATTCTTTTTTCTTTCCCTAAAAAAAAAAAAACAGAACTCGCTTCACTTGCTTTGCTCTTCACCTGCATACTATTTTCAGGAGTGCAGAAGTTCTCAACTTCTGGTACCTATACTCATACGTTCTTTTTATAAGGCATTTTTTGAAGTTATTACTTCTTTAGGCGCGTTGGGCACTTTTAGATGGGAAGAAATTAATGAATTCGGGTTACTTTTAAAACGACACCGCGTCATCGACACTGAGAAACCGACACCCGATAGGTGGCGCTGGTGTCCATTTTCTGAGAATCTCAACCGATCTCAATGAAACTTTGAATGTGCGTATGGTTGGATGCAGCTAGAAACATAGGATAGTTTTGGACCGATAGGTGGCGCTGTTGTCGATTTTCTGACAAACTCAACCGATCTCAATGAAACTTTGAATGTGAGTATGGTTGTATGCAGCTAGAAATATAGGATATTTCATTTACAAATGAAATGGAAATTGTAATATGTATGTATAATTTTTGTAGATGAAAATTCATAAATTTCATTGGTATTCATTTAAAAGATTACCAATTAATTATTAAATTCAATATTTCATGTAGGTATGTATTTGGAAATGTACGTTTTAAGCAATGGCTTGCAATATTTTTATGTAAAATAATATGCATAATTTTTCATGTACAATAGCGCTTTAAATGAAAGTGAAAATTGTAATATAATATTTGTAGTAGGTAGTATACATAATATTTCCTGGCGATTCGAAAAATGCACACGTAATTGTTCAAGTAATAATTTCTGCCGGCACTCCCGGAGTGCCTGTCTTTTTTTTTTTTTTTGTGTGTTGGGGCATAAATCTTGAACAATCTTAAATGTATGCAAACATGGTACAAATATCCGTTCATATTTCGCTATTTGATGCCTTCAGTCAAATGCCTTATACCTCATGGATCTTATCTTCAAATGAAAATGTCAATATACCCAGTTCTTATACAGTTTAGTACATTTGCATACAACGATTCGAGGCCGTCATTAATAAATTGGTCTGGCAACTAATAAAAACGGCTCCCTCAATAATATAACCAATTTCACATCGCACACACATTCGGCGGCTTCGCTTTGTCATCTCAATTTATGACCTCAATCAGCCGTAACATATCCATGTTCGTCGATTGTGGTTCCTGGTATCGAACAAAAGCATCGTCAGTCCTTTCATAATAGACTAAACAACGAAAATGTAAACCACACATGTGCGGCTGCTTAATAAGCTGCCACAAAAAAGTTCTTCTCTGGCCCATTGGCTAAAAAAATAAGAGACCAAAGCCCCAGCTTGAAAATAAAATGATACACACACGCTCGGATTGTGGGCTGTCTTATTTTTAATTCGACAATGAGACCAAGCAGCGCATTTAAATTCAAAGAAAATCAATCTTTGGGAATACCTGCGCTGCGAATCTAATTATGTGACGGCAAAAATCTCACAGCTGTAGAGGTCGTAGTCGTACACATACCGCCTCCCCACTGTAGCAGGGGCTTGAGAACTTATGAATTTATATCCATTTATGCAGGTCAACAACTGCTTAAGTTGCGCCGGCTGATCGTCAAGCAGACACTACGCCTGTGTTGTGTGCTACTATTTTTTTATTGCGGCAGCTCTCTAGAGTGGCTCATTAATAATTTCCTACTACACAACAACACTATCATGATGACTATGGAGAGAGAGAGCGAGTGTGGTCGGTCACACACAATCTAAATCCGATCCAAAACGCGTTGCTGAATTAATTTATCACCACCGCATTCGAATAATAAAACGAGTCTTCGCCGCATGCTCGCTTGGCGCGGCCTCCCTCCTTCGACGCTCCCCTTGTAAACACTCGCACGAACAATAATCGCACAACGCGATCTTGCGCGCGCGTTCAGACCGTGGGAAACAAACTCGTGCCGAGCAGTTAAAGTGGGGTCTGGATGGAGTGTTTTTTTTTCCATTGCAATCTTTCTTGTTGGACTTTGTTGTTGGCGGTTTTTTTTTGTGAGCAACCCGCCGTTTGCGTCCCCATTTCCGCCGCACGGATCAGTGATCTGTTGATCTTGGAAGTGAAGTTTGGGGCAAGGCACTCGTTGTCGTTGTTGTCTGTTGCTGTCTGTTGTGTTGATGCTGAGAAATGTTGACGGTGATTGTGAAAATGGCTCGTGTGGTCTCTACTGCTCAATGGGATGTGGCGGAGTGGGGGGCGTTGGTTTTTGTTGTTGTAATAAAACATAAAAGTCGCACAGGCACGGGCGCAGCGCCAATTGACATTTGTCGTTTAGCTTTCATGCTCAATGACTCAGTAAATGGAATCTTTAGATTTTTTTTTTTCTCAGTTTCTGTATATTTCAATAGGTCGTGTATATGATTTCGAGCCATTATTAGAACTTGAGAGGGGACATGTAATTAATTTAAGTTTATATACATATATATTTTTATTACTTAATGGGTTACACATGATGGCAGCTTGAGCGGTCGCAATTATTATTTTCGAGATCGAGACATTAATTTCAGTGTTTGTTTTTATTAGAAACGAGCCTTTGCGGTTTTGCAAATCCGGGTTGATTTGCGTCAGAGACCATTTTACGCCATTCAGTGGATACGTTATGTAGGTAGGTACCTATATAAATGATGAATTTAGAATCATTTTCTTCCTTTTCTTCGAGTCATCGTTTTTACTATCGTATGTGATTTCAATGTTTTTCTTTCGTCCAGTGTTTTTTTTTTTTTTTGTATAGTAGATAGCTTACAATACGAATTTCCTCATCACAGCAGTCGATGCCAAAGTCTCATTTATCCACCAATACGTACATTTAAAAGCTATATGCTTTCAAAGAGGAAAACCTTAGGTGGGCAAGTGAAATAGCGTGATGCGTGACAAAACCTCACTGAAAATAAAACCTTGGTAATACGTCCAACAAAATGTACACCCATAGTACACAGTGGATCACATGCGATGGGTAATTTCAAATATTTTTTTGTATTATCTCAGCATAAATAAAGCTTCGAGTTCTTATGATTAAAATGAGGATAAAACATTGAAAAAGCTGTGGAAAAAAATTAATAGCTAATTAGCTATACTACTATAAATGCGAGCTCTACGGCGCAAGAAGTAAAAAATGATCCACTGTTGACACCTTTACCCTACCTATAGGTAATAATAACTGATACCAAGGCCGTAGCCAGACTAATATTTCGGGGGGGATATGATCCTTAAAAAATAACTTTTTAATTGAAAGGGTGGAAGCGATTGAGGAAAATAAAATAATCTTCAATTTCAAATTTCATCTTTCGATGTTTCCATGTTGTTTTGGTGGAGCCTCTCTAGTCTGCTGTTTATTATTCAGTCACTGAAATAAGTAGCATAATAATCGCAGCGGACATTTAAACGATGTTTTATTTCATGCATTAAGGCATGAATGACATTTTTAAATTAAAAAGTAATATTTCGTTAATACCTCATACACAGCTTGTTTCATTTCATTTAAAATTTTTAAATAGTGGCGGAAGAAAATGAATTTTCAGGATTTTCAAGAGTGTGTTTCGAAGCGAATGTAATAAAATCGATTCACGAACAAAAATTTGTTTTGCAATTTATTAAGGCTGGTACGCAGTTCAAGTGAAATCCAATTTTTCATACAAATTTTTCACTGCGAAATGTCAAAATGTACTTTCCAAATGAAAATTTCACTAGACGGTACGCAGTTCGAGTGGAAAATAGCGCTTCCAAAACTGAGTCGTAGGTGGCGATACGAAAATCCCTCCACAGCTATTTCATTGTCCGTCGCATTAATTTTTTGACATTTCAGCGTGAAAAATTAGTTGTAGGATGCGGTTTAGAAATTTATTGGAATTTCAGATGTTTCCTTAAGAGAATAAAAAGTTTTTCGCACTTATAAAATAGTTTTTTCATTGAATATAGTGCGATAGTGTTATGTTTACAAATATTTGGTGGAATGGATGATCTTTTCCATGAGCAGGGTGCCTCAAGAATATTTTTCTACCCAGTTTTGATCAAGCAAAACCAGCAGATGATGTTTGAAAATATGAAGGTATAATTTCCATGCACTTTCAATTATTTAAATTTGACGACTGTCCTTTTTATTTTAGAAATCAGACATTATTTGCCAAATTCAAAACTATTAAAATTGTCATGAAAAAAATACGAAACATTGTGTGTTTGGAGGTTCGCTGGAAGAAAATAATCGAAACTCATTCGCGTCAAGTAGGTACCTACGCAAGAGATGCTTCTACAATAGGGAGGGCCGTTCAGCCGATCTAAAACACATGCTTTTTTCCTCAATTATTCATTGACTATGAATTTATGTTTCTTTCTAATATTTTTGAAACACCTTAATTTTTTTAGAAATACGTTTGGCGCGGTCATACCCACAACTGGCCCGTAGGTCCATACTGGTTGCAGAATTTGGTTTTATAGCAATAACTTATTGTTATTGTGGTTGAACACGGATGAATATCTTCCAAAGAGTCAATACATTTCACTGTATCACATGATTCACAAAAAGTGAAGCTTCCAATTTGTTTCTTCCAGTTGTTTTCTTGTCTAGTAAAATAAAAGTGCGAGAGTTGAATATTGGAGTAACTGCCACACATAAAAAAAACTTTTGAGCTCAGTCACCCTGCATAAATTTCTCCAACAAAATATTTCACTCTCTATTTCACAGCACTTTTTGGAGAGGAGTGAAAATTTCACTTCACTCGATCTGCATACCAGCCTTTAGGTAAAGGAATGTTAAGGAAAAGTCAAAATAGTTCGATCCGAAATAAAAAAAATAAGAGTACAATTTGTCGTTGGGGAGTACCGGAGTACTTTTGGAATTTATTTTATTTTTGTGGTATTCTTGTGTAGTGTGTAACGGTGCTTTGGTATTTTTAATTGAAAAAAGTCAATGCTATGCTTGATTTGATTTGAACATTCTTGCATTTTGGTTAACGGCCAAATTTGCTCATTTTTGTTTAGATTTACTCTGTTCTTGTTTTAAGAAAGTGCAATTGTTAATGTTTCGGGGGGGGGGGTTCAAACCCCTGTGATCCCCCCCCTAGCTACGGCCTTGACTGATACGCAAAACAAATAAGTTTAGCAGTTAAATTTTTTTTTAAAAATGTAAGTAGGTAGGTATATAAATTACATGGAAAAAATTCTACAAATGTGTAAGTATAAAGCTAAGAAAAAAGCGGCCAAGTGCGAGTGTCAATCGGGCACCGAAGGTTACATACTTCTTTAGAGTTCGAAATTGCGAAAAAATAATTTTTAGATGATTTTTTTAAGAATGATGACCGAGAGGATGTTTGTATGCACAACAATCAACAATATGCGTAGATGACAATGAGTATCCGTTGGAAATTTTTCAATGGAAGAAAAACGATTAAGAAAACACGGTTTAATGAATGGAGATGACCGGGAGCACAAACACTGTGTGGCTCAGGATGTGGGTTGTGGAGTCTGGACCCCAATTCTCAAATTCCGTATAACATAATTCGTATACGATCAAATCCGCCTGAAATTTTCGCAAATTATATTCACCTTTCGAATGAGGTAGAATTTTACAGCACATCAAGTAAACCATTTTGGCAGGTTGTGAAAAAAAAACACAATATTCAAATTTACAGCCCGATTCTGGTATACCTCATTGACACCCCACAAGTCACAAAACCCTCACAAAGTGAGGTGAAATTGGTTTTGTTAGGTTTTCGTATTGTGACAGCACACTCACAACGTGTGATGCTTACAAAAACGATCGAATTTGTGACAGCCATTATTGCATTTTATGGTCCTGGTTTCCTATTTCCACACACTTTATGACCTGAACATGGCATTTTATTTTACATTTATATATAACAATTTCGGGAAAAATACATATTTGTATAAAAAAAAAACTAAGGAAGTTGGGGAATTGGATTTGTGACAAAATCGCTGGCTGAGAACTATAATGTTCTATGTAAAGGCAAATCCATTTTGAGAAATATGAATGCAAAGATTTCCGTGGCTGATTTTAAGTCAAAATGCATGAACACATATCAGATATCAATGAAAAATAAAACTAGATCGACTATTGTAATAAATTGTAAATTCCATTTATTCTTCCCTTTCGTGGTCGCAGTGGCCTAATGGTTAGTGTATTGGACTACTAAGCGAGGGGTCCAGGTTCGAATCCCGCAAAAAACCCAAATTCCAACTCAGGGTTTTTTTCACTGCGCCACCTCTCTCGAACGTCTGACAAACATCCGAGAGTATAACTGTCATGAAAGAGCTTCTCAATCGGCCCGTTTGGAATCGGCATAAAATTGTAGATCCCTTCCATTCGTTCCGAAAATGAAATCTCACACAAAACGAATGGTTGTGAGAAGCTAGGCCTAGGGTCCCTACGGACTTGTTGCGCCAAAAATTATATATTCTTCCCTTTCTCTGCATAGAATTCATTTTATAGCCGATTTTTAGTTTTGACATAGAACGTTTTGCCTATTAGTTTTACTTATTTTATTTATTTATTTATTTCAATCAAATAAGAACATCCGCTGTTCTCGCCAGATTAGATACTCAATACAAAAAATTATACTTAAAAATTACCACCAAATCCTAACAACCAGGATTAGTTTATTCTTAAATGATTCTCTACTACTATTAAAATCAATAACATCACAATATTTATTGGATTCCCTAAGGCATATAGAAACTGGTCCATTGTAACCATAGTTAACCCTATGATAGGGTACATGAAATAAAAAGCGATTCCTATCCTAAGAACTCTCGAAGGATCATAGAACCAAACTAATGATAATAGAAAAGGGCAATCGATATAATCATCTACCAAATCGCGAATAAACATAACGGAAAAATATTGCCACTGTCTGACAAGAGGTAAGATACCAAATAACTTGCACCTCGTCTCGTAAGATGGCATTTCAATATTCCATCGCAGTCTACGAACAGCTACTCTAGTAAAACGCTTTTGGATCTTCTTAGATTATTATGCGAAACCCTGTTCTAATATGGACGCAGACAATTTTCCACTCATATAAAGCACATTTGGTACATGTAACGCCGCTTTCGTAGCCTTACCAATTTTTGTTTAAAACAAAATAACAATGCCATAAAATAATATTAACTCAAGTACCTATCTAGTAAATAAATAAATAAGAATTATCACTTCATAGTTTCAGTCAAGTTTAAATACAATGTACCTATACCTATTAAAATTGCTTTCAACGATTTTTTGAAAAAAATTCAAATCAATTTTTGGAATTAGGGCTAACACTGCCTTGAAAGACTTAATCATAGACTCAGGCAGCTTATTCCTTCTAAGAATTTCTTTTGGTACTGGCATTTGCGAGATGTATTTATTGTTTTTGCATGAATTTCTCGGTATTTTGTCGCATCCACGGTTCACATGTTCGATCTCATTATTACATTTGAAATTGTACCCGACAATTGAATAATTTTGCGTTTAAGGCTTAAGTATTTTGAAAATTTTTGGTAATTTTTAAAATCAGTGGTAACTGTTTGCATAGTTACTAATCTTGAGTTTTTATAACAAATATTTAGTGAATAGTATTCCCTTTTCTGAAGTCGTCTCTCGATAGCACTATGAACGGCATCGATTTCTTGTATACAAGAGTGTCCTTGTAGCGTGTCTTGCATTCAATCAAAAGAACTCATAATCAGGCCTATTCGGCAAAATCTTTTATCAATTCTGTTATGAATTTCCATACAAAAGTTCGAACTGTCAAACAAATTTTTACGGGCTCTAAAATTGGTATTCTGTCTCTGTGTGGAAAAATCGTTTAT
Source organism: Cheilosia vernalis (assembly GCA_949126925.1). Lineage (NCBI taxonomy): Eukaryota > Metazoa > Arthropoda > Insecta > Diptera > Syrphidae > Cheilosia > Cheilosia vernalis. The sequence goes on along the minus strand of OX421358.1, from coordinate 39,237,150 downwards.
GAATTCTGTTAAGAAACATAACAGAATAAAAGATAGAATTTTGTGACTTTTATTATAAAAGATTTTTATTAAATATGAAGTCTTGGGTTGAAATGTTTCTCTATATAATTCTTAGGCAACGAAATGCTTACAAATGGAGACAAAATGTATTAAATGTGTGTAAAAAAGTATAATAATTGAAAATTTGTTTCTACATTAATATTTTTGTTAAGCCGAAAACACCCATCACTTTTGCTGAAACTAAGATTTAATATAGTAACCCATTTGATCTTTCTGATGTGAGTAATAATTCAACACTTATACTCCCTTCACCGACAATTTTATGCTATTTTGCAAGAATATTATCAGATACCCAGTTAGGCCTTGTTTTTTTGAGCTTCGATTTCAGCAAAGCAAAGTAAAGTAGGATTTTCAGCACGTAATTACAACAACTATCTCGAGTTGTTTACTTTGCTTTGCTGAGTTCGAAGCTCAAAAAAAAAAACTGGCCTTTAGCATTTACAAAAATAAAATAAAAACAAAGCTGTTTATTTTGAAGGTTCGTTACAGATTTCAATTTTCGAAGTTCTATAACAGAGTTTTATAAAAGTTCAAAACCTAGAATACGATTTATAAAATATCTGTTATGGTCGAGACCTTTTATAATTCATAACAGAAAATTCATAACAGAATAAAAGATTTTGCAGAATAGGCCCGAATACCACGTCTACAATATTTTTACTGATATAATACACAAATATCACAAAAAAAGACAATATAATATAATTCCAGTTACCAAGCAACCAAAACTTTAAAAAGCGCGAACGGTTTTGCAATTCGAAAAATAGAAAAAGTGAATCAAAATGTTCTATGTAGGACACACATAGAACTTCTTTAATATTTGTAATAATGTTCTATGTTCAAATGCCGTTGAATAGTTTGTGGAAAAAAGTTCTTTGTCATACTGTGGGCATTTTGGCATGTTCTCAAATTGGTAACAATGTTCTATGTATGTTTATTTCAATAAAATGTTTGTAATATTGATAGTCTGCATTTTGCTTGTCAATTTCACAAATATTAACAAAAGTCATTTTGCTTCCAAAAGTCATTTGGACTCCACCCCTCATGCACCAAAGAAGAGGTTATAAACGACCTTCGTTCCAAAGGGTTTAAAATTCTTGATGCCGTAAATATCATCAAGAAAGAGAAGCATAAAACGGAAGAAGATAAGGACGTCCTGGTAAGGCGTGGACTTCCGCTCTTTATGCTTACCTTCGATAGGTCTGATAATATCGAAGATATCTACCGAATTAAAACTATACTTAATATTGTGGTAAAAATCGAGCCCATGCGCAGAAATTTGAAAACAATTCCGCAGTGCAAACGTTGCCAAGAATTCAATCATTCGCAAATGTATTGCAAAAAAGAGCCGCGATGTGTAAAATGCGCCGGAAGTCATTTCTCCCAAGACTGTGGAGCAAACAAACAATCCTCCGCTACCTGTGCTAAATGTAAGGGAAAGCACCCGGCAAATTATAGAGGCTGTGAAGTAGCTAAGGAGTTGCAAAAACGGAGAGATGCGCTACTCAAAAGCCAAAATAAAAAAACAAAGCCGCTTACCAAGGTAAAGCGTAGGACCGCCCAGGAGGTAGTAGGCAATATAAAACCTCTGGTTCAAAAGCGTAGCATTGTCAGAGAAAGAGAGACAATAGAAAGGCCCTCGACCTCTGTTGTCATAAGAAACGCTACTGAAAAGTTACCATCAGGAAAGCCATCGAATAGTGGCCCTCGGACAGCCAGAGTGCAGACCTACGCTCAGGCCGCGGCATTCGAAGTAGCGAAAAACGTTGAAACTTCGCCGGACCCTGTTTCTCATGTTTTCTCCATTATTCTCGAGAAACTTGAAGAACAAAGCAAAATAAATAAAATTATTCTCGATCGCTTGGTTAAGCTCGAAAATAATTCACGGAAAACGCGTGCTTCAAAAATAACATGAATGAAAAACCAATGTTAAAAATATGCACTTGGAATGCAAACGGGCTTTTACAAAAACTCGGCGAATTGGAAATATTCATAGGTACGCGAGAAAGATATTGACATTTGCTTAATTTCTGAAACTCACGTGAAAAAGGGATCGAATTTAAAAATAAAAGGATATAATGATTTCCACGCTTGTCACCCATCGGGGAACGCCAGAGGTGGATCATCATTGCTTATTAAAGACTGCATTGAACAATACGAAGACCTGAAGATAGAGCTCGAAACTATGCAACTGTGCACGATTCGAGTTAAAAATAGTCAGCGTACTCTTAGAATTTCATCTATCTACTGTCCACCGCGGTCCGCGCTTGAAAAAAGTGATTTTACTAACCTGCTTAAATCGCTCAAACCAAATTTCATTATTGGCGGCGATTTTAATGCGAAGCACACGTTCTGGGGCTCCAGATACATCTCGCGAAAAGGTAGAATGCTCTATGGGGCAGGTATGGAATACAGTTGCGATTTCCTCTCGACGGGCAAACCGACCTATTGACCAACTGATACTTCAAAACTACCTGATCTGATAGATTTCTTCGTCATGAAAGGAATACCTACCAACCACATTAAAGTTGAAGAGAGCTTTGATCTATCATCTGACCACTCACCGGTTATTCTAACATTGAGTGTAAAATTAGCCAATAACCTAGAGCCAGCGAGATTAACTGGTAGAAACACTAACTGGGAAGGCTTTAGGAACGAAATAGAAGAGAATGTTGAACTGAGTGTTCCACTTACGACACCCTATGAACTTGAAGTTGAAGTTGATCGCTTCGTCGAGATCGTACAGCTCGCCTCCTGGAATAATACGCCTAATCCAAGGAAAACGCCGGCCAAATACGGGCTACGATATCCTCCCGAAATAAAAGAATTGGTCAACGAAAAAAGGAAGGCGCGTAAGAAATGGCAACAGAGTCGCGCTCCGCAACATAAAGCACATTTGAATTATTTGTGCAATTTGTTGAAGACAGTTATTAAGGATTTTAAGAATCGTGCGATAGGTTCTTACCTTGAAAGCTTAACAGCGAAAAAAGATTCCAATTATTCACTTTGGAAAGCTGTAAAAGGCACCAAAAGGCCCAAAATCCCCGCGCCGCCAATTAGAATAAATCAAAATGAATGGGCAAGGGAAGATAAGCAAAAAGCGGACGTTTTTGCCGCTCATCTAGAAGAAACCTTTAAACCGTACGATGGCCAAGCGATCTACGACAATACTAATAGGACGGAATTACAACCTGACGATTCAACACTCTCAAGAGCAACGCCAAGGGAACTAAAACGTGAAATCGAATCCCTAAAACCTAAGAAAGCTCCTGGTTATGATTTGATCACCGGAGAAGTTCTCAAAGCTCTTCCAAGGAAAGCATTAATTAAGCTCCTTCATATCATAAATGCTGCGCTCAGACTAAAACACGTGCCGAGTCAATGGAAAGTCGCGGAGGTCATAATGGTTTTAAAACCAGGAAAACCGCCAAATGAAGTAAAATCGTATAGACCGATTTCCCTTCTTCCGGTCATTTCCAAAGTCTTCGAAAGAATATTGCTTAGGCGCCTACAGCCGGTTATTGAAGACAATAATCTTATCCCTGACCACCAGTTTGGGTTCAGAACCAAGCATTCGACGATTGACCAAGTACATAGAACTACTGACGTAATCGAGAAAGCATTTGAAGAAAAAAAGATTTGCTCAAGTGTATTCCTTGACGTCTCACAAGCCTTTGATAAGGTGTGGCACGACGGCTTGAAATTAAATTACGACAAGTTCTCCCCGCAAGCCTATATGATATTCTAGAATCATATCTCGGGAATAGACTCTTCCGGGTTAGAAATGGAAATGAATACTCGGAGCTAAAAGAAATTTCGGCCGGGGTACCGCAAGGAAGCGTCCTTGGTCCGCTTCTCTATTTGTTATATACTCGCGATATACCAAGGGAAGATGGCACTACCCTTGCTACGTTCGCCGACGACACAGCTATCCTAGCTGTAGGTAATACAATCGAAGAAGCGACTACAAAACTGCAAGCCGCAGTGAATAAGGTAAATGAATGGACAAGGAACTGGCGGATCGCCCTCAACGAAACTAAATCTGTTCACGTGAATTTCACTTATAAGAAAACTAATGACTTGCCAATTTTTCTAAACTTGGCCCGAATACCCTTTGCAAACGAGGCCAAATACCTGGGAATGACACTCGACGCAAAGTTGAAATGGAGTTCGCACGTGAAAATGAAACGTAAAGAACTCGATATCAAGTATAGAGAAATGTACTGGTTACTCGGAAAACATTCCCAGCTCAGTACTGAGAACAAACTGCTTTTATACAAGCAAGTGCTAAAGCCGGTGTGGACCTACGGTATACAACAAGAAAACAAATGTCAATATTCTACAAACTTTTCAAAATAAAGTCCTTAGAGAAATTGTACAAGCACCATGGTATATTAGAAACGACGATATCCATAGGGATCTCGGAATTCCAACAATCGAAGCTGAATCTAGAAGCTTCGCGAGAAAGCATAGAAACCGACTAATCGGACATATCAACAATACAGTCCGACAAATCTTGGACGAGAGCAATTTATTGCGCCGACTACAAAGAACGAAACCGTTCGACTTGGCAAGATAAGATTAACCGCGTCTAATTTGCGGAACACGCAGGATCTTTCATTGGAAAGTAACCTGTCAAAAGTTTTTATTTAATGATAGAAAAATTGCTTGATAAGTTATATCTTAGTTGCAGTATCTAACATTCTTTAGAAGGGTGGTGTTTTTAGTCAGTAAAAATCTGACACTACTATGAGAACGCGCTTGCTATTCTCATAGTGTCTTTGGAAGATTTTCACCTACCCTCGGATAAAAAAAAAAAAAAAAAAAAAATTTTTGCTTCCGTTTTTATGGATATACCAAAAACTTTGTTAATTCCACAGTAAAATTATTGTTCAATTGATACAATATGGATATCTAATGAACCGAAAATTGTGTTTTGCTATGGTGACAACGTAGTTTTGTAGTAAATGTTTTATCCGTTTAACAAAATATCGTTCAAATTGATAGAACCTAAGTTGTATTGATAAATTTCGTTTGTCATTACAGCTATTTTTTCACAGTTCAACAAAACCATTTTTTGTTGAAATCTTACAATAGCATTTTGTCAATATTGCCTGATAGGTAGGGGAGAGTGGGTATGTATGGGACACAGGAGGAATGGGACATAAGCATTTTCTTCAACGTCGTATACTTTTTCTCGTTCCTGTTGATCACAAATTTGCTCTTTAGTGTTTACCCACCGGTCAACGAAGCAGGTCCTGTGCGCTTTTGAAATTACGCAGCCGAGAGCAAAAAAGGTAAATTTGTACATAAAAAGTAAAATAATTGGGTGAAATTTGAGTGAAAAATAATAATTAATGAGTGAACATATTGTACAAAAAGTGAATCAAATAGATATAAACATATATCATGAAGTGAATGAATTCTAATTTTGTTTAGTCTGCGCCGTATTTTAAGAGATATTATGTTTGATCTCTTTGAAGTGCCCTACAGGATGATTGGGACACTTATATGCAGGAGGAATGGGACACCTGTCCGTGAACCGAACAGGGGTCAGGTTCTGGAATCTTTATGGAAAGCGAGAACATTAGATTACACTACCCCTTAGGTAACCAAAGTACAGCAGTGAAAGGTGTCTGTTTGGCAGTACAATGGACCAGTAGTTGTGTCTGAGTGCTCCATCGGATAGTAACACCCCCCGACAAAAAAATAGCTTTTCCACATCAAAGTCTAAGCAAAGAACACTTAAAAATGTTCGCACGCAAAGTACATTAGAAATAAAGGTTTTAAGATAAAAAACACACTTGTAATGTAAGGCGTCCCATTCCACCACATAGCTGTCCCATACCTCCTGCTTCCAGGAGGAATGGGACAAAGTTTGTTGGTGCATGGAATGCGTTTTAACTTTAATTCTGGTATACTTTTGGTTACTTTTATGTTTTGGATAGCTTGCCAAAATGTTATCGTATATTAAAAAAAAATGTTTTGTGGAGATATGATTTATAAGTTGCCAGCAGATCACATTTGACTGAAAAGTGTCCCATACATACCCACTCTCCCCTACTCTATTTTCAGTGGTATATTTGGATCTGAAATCCTCTAAGACAGATTGCCTGTTAGCACTGTAGGTGTCATCACTGGACACTTTATGTAAGGAAAAGACGCAACTGGCCTTGGTGTTTTTTTACACAATTATTGTGGATCAGGTATGAGGACACCATTCTCATGTTCCTTTTTGTAAGTGATTACAATCATGAAGAATAGTTTCACTTGCAGTCTTTCTAATCTATTGACCCTAGTGAACTTGTTAAACTGATATTTAGAAGTCTACTACGATTCCTTAGAATTGGTTTTCCAAGAAATAACTTGAAACAAAGTTACCACGAAGATAATTTTTGCTATAACTTTACGTGCAAGTCTCGCTTAAAAGAAATCGGAGCAGCATGGCGCGCTTTGTGCATTATTTCGACCGAATTTTAGTTTCCAAAACTAGCACTCTTTCACCATACAATTCGGAAATTATGTCTGAAACATTTCGGACAATTCACCCGTTGATAACTGTTTGCCTAGATATATATGTACATTTTACCTATTTCCTCTCTTCTAGATAGTGAATGGCCTACTTTCCTTTTTATTAAATCCAATGATGAACTGTGAGAATTTTATGAGATGCATCATTCATTTATCAATTCTCAAATGCCATCAGATCTTCCATCTGATGAGCATCTGTTTCGTAATACGAGAATGAATGTAACAAAGACAACCTGCAGGAGCAGGACCAGCAGGTAAAGCGATATGTGATTAAAATTCCCAACTGGGTTCTCTCGCACAGAATAAAAGGAGAGACTGCCTCCAAGGATGCCAGCATTCGCATCTCATCAGCCGTGGAATCAATAGAACGTGATAAACGAAACTAACATGAAGAACACGTACAGAGCCCACAGTTGTTTAAAAGTAAAGAAATCTAAATCTTATACTCGAATAAACCATTGCTTGGATACTTTAAAGCTACTTATTTCGGAAATAAAATCAGAGGAGACAATCTTGTGTGTCGAACAAACAAAAACACTTGAGGCAGCAATATTATATCTGAGACACAGTGAACCATTGTTGGACCATTCGACTAAACAAGTTCGTGCGCCAATTGAGAGTTTCTGCAACGGATACAAGAACGCTGCAAACGAGATCTTCCGAGCTATAGTTTCCAGCAACACAGTGAGTATCGAATTAGGAACCAACGTGTTGACAAAGCTTGCGACAGAGTTTAGTCGCATTCAAAAATTTCACCAGGATACGAACAAATTCGAATCAGGTGCAACATCTGCTGGAGTCAGGGGCAGTTACAATGAAAAAGACTGTGTCGGATTTATACATCAAAAGCAATCTAATAAGAGCATATAAAAGTATTCTGAACGAGTCGTATTAAAACTAGCTGTGATATAGGGTAACGAATTTGTCTATAAATAAGTTAAAAAATATTAACAAAGCAAATAAATTGATAAATAAACAATTAATGTATAATATGCATTGAAATTGGTCTTTGTTTTGAGTTACCGCAAGTTGAGTTGGAATTAGTTAGTTCCTGTTATCTGAGTGTGAGAATCCTGCTACGCACATCTACTGCTTATAAAGGGTAATTAATTGTTCGGTTTCGAAAGTAACACAAATTTAACGGTGTCAAATCGCATGATCTTGGTGGCCAATTTTCGTCGCCAAAACGTGAAATTGCGTTCTCTTTTTTTTTAATCAAAATATTGCACTACGCCAAGAGTTCTGGAGTTCTCGAAACGTGAAACAAATTTTGGAATAGAAACAAAAATTATGAACAAATTGAAAAACTGAAAATCTTTTTTTTCAGAGTTCCGAAGAGTTTTGATTAGAAGTGCACAAACTCTTTTTTTTTTTTTTGTTTTTAAATTTTAGATTTTTTTAGGAGTAAATAAATAAAAGCAAATTTAGGTACTTCAAGCATTTACTTTTTGTTGATTTTGGTAAATGATAATTTAGCAATCAACGATAAAAGCGTGCGGATTAACTTGATCATCCGGTTTAAGCACAAGGTGATGCCTAGGTAAGTCGTCGTATTTGTGCCACTTCTGTGCAGACCAAATCAATGCTGTATAATGACCAACGGTATTGTAATGGATTGAGTTTGTTTAGCTTACTAATCCCGCTAATTTGTATGCTTGTCCCTGAATTTCAACAGATTTTTGAATGGAGGACAGTGGTCTTTTGGCTGCAGTATTTTGAGACTCTCAACAATGAGGATCAGTAAGAGATCTATTATAACAGTTCACTCGCAACTGTCTAAGCACAACATTAAGTGTTCTATTAAATTTAATTGAAGTTAAAATAATCAAATTAATAATCTCATTAAAATGGCTTGTTCGTTGTGCAACACAAAAGTGATTAGTGATTTGGTGAAAACAATTCTGCAAAACATGTACCAAGCTTTTCGACGGGCAATATCGATTGCTCCGAGAAACCAAAAATTTGACATGGCGATGTGATTGTTGCTCTGTGGGAAACAATTTCAATCTCCTTTTTGCGAAACTGATCGACATAGAATCGAAATGTTGCGCTGAAAGGGTATCGAAATTAATAGAGGATTTTTTTTGCAAAGAAAGACTATTAAGGAGCCGACCTCAAAAGTTCTTGCAGAGCAGGCAAAATCCAGAAGAGCAGCAGTTTAATTGCTCATGCTTCCACAAACACCAATGAAACAGGTAGATACATCGAACGACCAAGGTGAGGCAAATAAAACTTTATTTAAAAATAATACGGTGGAGAGTAAAATAAACTCCCCAATAGTGACAGGTACAAGTAAAGCCGCCAAAAAATTGCACCAGAAAGATGTGAACAAAATAAACACAGAAAAAAATAAAAACATAAACCGCCGGCTAACAAAAGAAAAATTCATTAAACCTTCTAATCAATTTGTTATCGCCTTCTTCTGTTCGTCACTTTCATCTTCAACGCTCATAATACAACAATTACTCAACAAATTGTAGAGCATGTTGCAAATGCTATAAAAGTACCTCCCACTAATATTAAATGCAAAATGTTAGTCAAAAGCAGTGTTGATATCTCGAAATTACGATTTGTTAATTTTAAAGTAAGCATTATTTCGGACAATGCAGAGGACATTCTTAAGTCCAAGCATTGGCCAGCTAAAATGAAAATAAAAAAATTCGTACAAAAGGAAAAAAATACGAAGGGGTCCATTTGCAAATGACGGAAACATTAAATTCTTGTGCTCACCATGGAGAACTTTCTGTTTACTTTCACAATGTTGGCGGCACAAGAACAAAAACAATAAATCACTTAGATATCACTCTCCATTTCGATTAATGCTTTTAAAATAATTATGCTTGTAGAGATATGGCTTAATACGCACATTTTCTCACAAGAAATTTTCGGCAGCGAATACACTGTCTACCGACGTGATAGAAGTGCTCGCACAGGTATGACAAGAGGAGGGGGTGTACTCATGGCAGTGCACCGCTCCCTTGTCTCGTTTGAAAAGCCATTGCCGCTTGTCGATGACTCCATCGAACAGCTAGCGGTGAGTGTGTTGATGAGCAATGCTAATGCCAACAACAATTTGAGCGAAATAATTTTTGCACTTTCTTACATTAGGCCAGCGAGTGCATGCAGCATGTATGTTTCACACACAAATAACATTGAATTTCTTGCAAATAATTTGCGAGATAAACCAATACGATGATATTTCTCCTATCACTGATTTGGGAATAATTTCCTTGACTGAAATTGAAGTATTGACATCATCTCAAAAACTTGAACCAAAATTAAATCCGGGATTTGATGGTATACTATCCATATTAATTTTGAAATGAATTTGAATTGATTTTTAACTTATCCCTTTCGATTGCCAATTTTCTAAACTGTTGGAAATATTATTTTGCTACGCCTATTCATAAGTTCGGTAGTAGGAATGTGGTGACAAACTATCGTCCAATTTCGAAGATGTGAACGATTCCGAAACGAAATTGTTTAAAAGTTTAGTGAAAGAGGAGATTTACTTTTTTGCAAATGAACCGTTATCCACCAATCAACATGGATTTATGAGAGGCATCAGTTCCACAGTAACGAATTTAACTGTATTTACTAATTTTGCCTTAACGGCAATAGAAGAAGGTTCACAGGTTGATGTAATTTGTAATCAATACTGATTTCGTTAAGGCATTTAATCGGGTAGATCACAAATTGTTCACAAGACAATTAGAAGCACTTAATAACCCTATTTTATTATCAGCCATGATCTATATAGATCATCTATTTACATGCACTTACAACAACAGCATGTGATCCTGCCTCTCACCGAGATCATGAATAATGATCTGAAAATTATTTCCACTACTTCCCGTCGGGTGGCTTGTTTCGATCTTAAATGTTGGTGTGCCTGTAAACGATAGCCAAACAATCGCGTTGCCATACTAAAATAGTGATATTCATTCCTATCAGAAGGCCGAAACGGAAGCGTTTCTGGAGGCTTACGGCAGAAGGCAAGCAGAATTTCAGCACATCCGCAAAAAAAAACACGCGATGCAAAATGTGTTGGAAGACCTTCTAGCACAGGAAGTTCTAGTATGTACCTAAATACATATTATTTGTTATTTGAATGTAATTAACTTATATTTATGATAGACGCAATACACAACTCGGGAGATGCTTGAAGTTAAGCTAAAAAATTTATTAAGAGCATTTAAGGCTACCAACGACAACAATTAAAGGACTGGGGAATCGCCGAGCACAGCTCCGCATGAGCAAAAAATGCAAGAGTTGTTCGGCAACAGGAACAGGCCCGAAATTCAAAATAGCCACACCCTGAACTTGTCATGCAAGCCAACAATTGCTCTAGTGATGAGAGAGAAGATAAATGCTGAAGCGCTGTCGTCGTCAGACAGCGAAGACGATTTAATGCGTTTCGACTCTAGTGTTTTTCTGCAAAGTGACAACAAAGCGACTCGAAATGCATTCGGTATCACAAATTTCTAAGATAAGAAGATAAATGCAAAACAGAATACACAATTTAGTGGTAGTGATAGCTTATCCGGTTTTTTAGATACAGGTGAGAAACAATGTTTTTTTTTTATTTAACTGAGAACAAAAGGTATTAAAGAGAGAAAATGCTATCCTTTCGCACCTGCTTATAGAATTCAAAGTAAGTTAGCACTGTGTATTATATCTCCGAGTTCGGTTTGACATTTGTTTAATTTAAAAGTGTTGTGTTTGGTATCTTGGAGATATCACATAATATACAATTTTCTAGTCTAATATCTATCCCATCAGTTTAACATTTATTGTGTAGAAAAAAAAACTTCAATGGTAAATGTGTTACAAGAGTTACTGTATTACATAAACTCTAAAACACAAACCAAATACACTTTAGGTTATTAATATGTGTTGTAGGAGGAGGTAAGATAACCCCAATAGCATTACATCAACACCAATACTTTTGCATTAGTATTTCTATATTTATTCAGTTATAATTATTAATTATGCTATAATCCCACATTATACCATACGTCATAAACATATAATTAATTAATGGACTTTTTTATAATATTTTACAGCTCACGAATTGTTGATAAAACATCGCTTGCACAAGGCAATTGTGTGCAGAACACCCCAACCATCCTCATCCCCATCGACATCGAAGAAAATGGCAAATAAAACTGAAATGGGACTGGAAAGAAATCCAATCCTAGCTGAATATGCAGCAAAGAGAAATAACATTTTGGAAGCTGCTGAAAAGGCGAAGGAGGATCGATACAATAGACAAGAGAAGCTGTTGAGAGAACTTTTCCAAAGATAAAACAGTAGTAATTTTTTTTAATTTATTTAATTTTTATTTGATTTTATGTAGATACAGTTATGAAGTTATGTCTAATGTATAGAAAATGAAGTCTATTTATTTATTCTTAAGAGTTTTTTTTTGCTATGTTTTTAATCAAAATGTTGAATATTTTTCGTTTAATCTATTCTTAATTCTATGAAATCTGTTTATTTATTCTTGTGTTTTTTGTTGTTATTTTAATTCATTTCTTTATTAAAATATTGAATATTTTTGGTTTTTAATTAATAAATAATTGATCCTACCTAACATCATTTACGTATTATGTGTCTGTTTATCATGTCTTCCAACAAACGTTCCCGCCGGTTGCCGTTTACAATTCCTTGGTTGTTTTCTACTGTTGGAAGATTTTCAGGTTCATATACCCCATCGAATTCGTCATTGTTATCTGTGCAAATGTTGTGTAATATACACCCACAGACAACCAAATTAACAAATAAATTAATTTTTCTTTGTTCGGTGAAATGTAGCAGTCTCCTGAAACGAGTTTTTAGTAGGCCGAATGATTGTTCCACAATTACACGCCCCGATGAATGCGGACTATTGAAACTTCGCTGTGCTGTAGTCAAAGTTCCATTATCTTTAAACGGCGGAACTAACCAATCTAAAGATGGATATGCAGAATCTCAAAGCAAAAACGTATTGTTTTTAAAAAGTGTATTCATATCGTCGCAAGCTTCACTGTATAGATCCGACCTCCGTATAACTCGGCTATCATGCAAACTTCCGGGTTCGCCACAGAAGATGTTAATACATTTTTTGTTCGGCTCCACTACAGCCTGAATAGCGATGCTATAATACCTTTTACAATTAAAATAGCTCTCCTTGTTGACTATCGGGACTTTGATGCTAACATGAGAATCGTCGATACATCCCAAGATTCCGGGAATCTTTGTTTTCGCTTCCATATGTACTGCGTTTTGTAATGCTTCATTTTCGGTTGGTCATTTCACGTATTCATGTCCTATAGTTATTAGCCACTCTGTAACTCTCCTTACAGCGTTCCATGCTGTTGAAATTGACATCCCAAATAAATTGGATATTTCTCGGAAGGTATTGGTGTTGGCCGTGCTTTCATCTTCAAATATGGATAAGCCTGATGTGTTATTTTCGTCGCTTTCATCATCGCTTTCAAAAAGAAACTATAAAATAAAGAAATTGATTTCAGAATAAGCAATTAATTTAATAAAATACATGCACCTACATTTGCAATTGCTTCCATTTTTCGCTTCTTGTACTTCGTGTTTACAAATGTCATCACATGACGTCTTATCTGTCATGTTTGAAAACAACTGTTGCCACAACTTAAAAATAACATTTTTCAATGATTCGTATTGTTTTATTATCGTGATCTGATCCGGATCAGATCACGCTGATAATAAAATACGGCTAATACCCACTATATATACTTGACAAGTGGATTGCATCCTACCTAAGTAACAGAAATCAGTTATTTAGAATAGGAAATACTTTTTTGAGACAGTTTGAAGCAAAGTCTGGTGTCCCACAGGCAAGTCACTTAGGACCTTTGTTGTTTGCATTATTTGTGAACGATATAGATTCAAGGGTTTCTTTCTGTAAGTTTGGGATTTGCTGATGACTGGAAGTTATTTTGTAGAGTCAATTCTTTAGCCGATTGACATAAGCTTCAGGTTCAAATAGACGCAATTACGGATTGGTGTAATTGTAATAATTTGCAACTGCACTTAGGGAAATGTAAGGTGTCGTCATTTTTTCGTATTAAATTGCCTATACTCTTTGGTTACCTACTTCAATTTTAATACCTAAACACATAGACAGAACAATATCCAGAGCAAACTCTCTTCTTGGATTTATTAAAAGGAACAGCAAAGCTCTTTCAGACATGTAAACTCTTAAAACCTTGAACGTATACAAAAGTATTTTCCATTTCATTCGTCATTTTAATAGGTCAGTAGAAATGCCCAGTTATGAAGAAAGATGTCGGATAATAAACTAAGGCCCATTTTATTCACTCGAAGTTGAACACAACTTGGGGATTTTTATATGGGAAACTTACTTCTTTTCGATAAATTTTTAAAATTTGTTTTTTTCTCTTCTCTTGAAGAGTTTTTTTTTTATTATTTTTGATATCAATGTATATATGTAATAAATTTTTTTTAAATTGTTCTTTTTTTCTCTTCACTTGAATATAAATTTTTAAAACTAATTTTTTTTTCCCTTCACTTGAAGAGTTTTTTGTTTTTATTATATTTAATATCTTTGTATATAATTAAATAATATATACTTTATTTTTAATTTTTTTTTATTAAATATTTTTGCTTTTATTTTAAGAGTTTTTTTTTTAAATTATGTAATCATATAGTCTGTAAATCGTAAAATTGTAGATTGAAATAAATATATTGAAGTAAATAAACATGCGGTCCGCGTTTTGCAATTTCTGTAGTTACACCGTTGACACATTGTTGGCATTTAGAGTGAAATTTGTTGAAGTGTATAACACAGTCATCTATTGCCTGCTGCATAAAACCAAGGCCGTTATTAGGTAGGATACGGACATTGACGACATTAAAGGTCACCATCTCGACAATTTTGATAAGCCTTAGTCTTAAGAACACTAGGAATACCAAGGAAAAAATATTCAATTAATTTCAAAGCATTGCAAATTGAAACAAAGGGCGACACTCCGCGTGCATATGTTTTTTTTTTTTTTAGCAAAAATAGGTATATTAAGAAGAATTTTAGCTCGTTCAGCATAGTCCTTTGACAATATTTTCCCAAGCGATACAATTTGATTACAAAATGGAATTTTTTGGTTGTCTGTTTCCTCAAATCAAAAGCGCATGTATTGCAAACGAAAACATTAGTTTTATTAAAAATAGTCTTACCACAAACATTTCCATTTCCTAAAATGGGAATTCCAAATCCTGTGCCAGTCTTAACAAAGTCCCAATCAGGACAACCATGATAGTGAGGTCCCGCTTTACGTTTCTTCGCAGGAACATGAATTTCAACTTCTTCCTTTGGCAACCTTTCAATTAAATTTTTATTTATTTTTCCTTTCCAATTATCTTTCTTAATCCAAGAATTTTCGGTTAAAGGCTGTTTGTTTTGCTGATAACTTTAATTCCTTCTTAAGATCTTGTGATCCATAAGCACCAAACTCGCGAAGTTTGCCATCGATTGCATCAATGTGTCGGAAAATGAATTTATCCACTCGCATTGGCAACTGATTTTTGAATAAACAATTTTTTAAAACATTAATACTGGATTCTACGGCCGATGATGTCGCCATTGTTTCTCCAATTTTGAAAAACGGAACTCCAGTCAACAATGGTAAATAAACCATTAGAGTTTTTAAGCGTTTAGCAAAACCGGGTTGTAAAACACATTTGTGTTCCATCATCCGATATAGAGCTACTGTATTTTCAGCATAGCAATAAATATTTTGAGCCCACTCTAACCAAAAGACAGGAAGATCCTAGTTTTCCTCATCCATAGCCCAGTTTTGCTTTACGTCGTTTACTTCTACTTGCTCTTTTACTTCCGCAGACCCCTTTATAATACCTATTGTTTATAGACTTTAAATGTTTTTCAGACTCAGTATACGTAAAATCTTCCAGCAACAAAACATCAAATCATTTTCGAATGTAGCCATTTAAGTCTGACGTATTTGGATTTTGACCTTTTTTTTGTAAGGATAGTGAATGGGTTGAGCATTTTGCCACATCCAAGATTTTAATTGGGTCGGCACTGAATAAGTTAAGGCTTTTATCCTATAACTAGCTGGTGCCCGCAACTTCGTACGCGGCGTCAGACTGTGTAATTTCCAATAAAAGAGATAATAATAGTTAAGTTTCAATACATGAGATAGTTCTGTTTTTTATGATAACTTTTTTACAAAGCTTCTTGAAGTACAATATTTGAGGTTCTGTTGCCTGGAGCATACACGTATGCATTTTTACTTCCGCTGAATCGGGAAAGAGACACGTACAATTATTGGCCGTGCGAGAAACAGTCGTTGGTGAGGTTTACATCCGCGGTGCACAACCTCACAGGCCTGAGTCATACCACCGATACCAGCAAATTCGGCATAATTAATTTCTTTGGTGTAATAAAATCCACTTTTGATTTAATTTACCACGGAGTATGTGTTTCTTTGTAACGATGGGGTCTGATATTTTTCATCCGTTTTCTATGATCTAACTCGTCTCATTTTTTAGATCTTGTTGAGCTTCGAGAAAGATTTCACCGTTTCCTCAACGACATATTTGTTTAAAATTAACAGTCTAACTAAAACAAAGCGGTGAACATTGTCAATGTGAAAAAAAAAAACATCAGGCACTCCGGAAGTGCCGACAGAAGTTATTACTTGAACAATTACGTGTGTATTTTTCGAATCGTCAGGACAGGAGATATTTTATTGTGCAGGAAATACTTGAAACTGTTTTGGGAGTAAAAAGAACGAACAAAAACATCGACAACAGCGCCACCTATCGGGTCCAAAACTATCCTATCTTTCTAGCTGAATACAACCATGCATATAAACAAAGTTTCATTGAGATTGGTTGAGTGTCTCAAAAAAATCGACAACAGCGCCACCTATCGGGTCCAAAACTATCCTATCTTTCTAGCTGCATCCAACCATGTACACGTACAAAGTTCCAATTCACCTATATCGTCTTAATTCTTCAATTCTTTACTGTAGGTAACACCATACCTAGGTACTATATAAACCATTAAACCAAAAATCTTAAGGTTTGTCCAGACCAGTGAAACATTTGTTTAATAAATGTTTATTAAATGTTTATAAAATGTTTCCGATTTGCTTCAGAAACATTTCATAAATATTTATTCAACATCTTTTAAATGTTTCTTTCAGTCTGGACGCCGATGAAACATTTTTGAAACATTTATGAAATGTTTAATTTTTATCCATTTTTGCACTAAATAATGATGAACTCTAAAGCGGTAGAATTTTTAGCAGCGTGCTTCATTATCATAAAAAAAAATTTCAAAAAATAAAAAGATAATTTAATTAAATGAATAGATAACTTCCTCATTTTCTACTCCAAGATTTTTTTTGACATTTCAATTTTTATATTCACATAAATTCACAAAACAGCGCCAACTCTCTGCCCGGAAACATGTGAAACAAGAATTATTTCCCATCACGAATGGGAAACTGCGAAACATTTCATAAACATTTCATAAATGTTTCATTGGTGTCCAGACCAACGAAATATTTAATAAACATTTCATAAACATTTTTTTTCTGTTATAAATGTTAATGAAATATTTATGAAACATTTATTAAAAATGTTTATGATATGTTTCGTTGGTCTGGACACACCTTTAAACTCAATTTCCATATACACCACCATAATGTAGGTACGTTCATCAGCGCACGTCATCAGCCACCTGCGCATTTCCTCAGAAACATATTGTCGCTGTTGATTACATACATACACATTCACATTCACGTCGCATACTTCTCTATCTCTTTCGTTTCACTTAATTCGGAGAAAACACCACGCAGTTTTTTTTTTTTCATATGAACGTCCTTGTGCGATGTGCGCCACCCAACCACCCCAAAGCAGAACAACGATCAAGAACCGCGGTTGCTGATAAAGTTCGATTTGAGAAAATAAATTTGTTTTTTTCGTGTTAGATTTTAGATTGTAGCTGAGCTTCTAGAGGACGTAGAAAGCTGATTGATAGCTTGAAATAACTATGAAAGTGTTGGCTCTCCTAAGTATTTTTTTTTTGTTAGCATTGATTACGAATTGTTTGAGTAATAGCGAGTTAAAGGCAGTAAAGTAAGGAAAAAAACACATTTTGGTCAAAAACGCTCCCAAAAAATAGGCTTGACAATGAAAGGAATAGCCTATGACCTTCTCAGAATCTTAACTAACATTTCAAAAAAAGTTTCATTAAAATCTGTGCAGTAGTTCCTGAGATTAGCGCGTTCAAACGAAAAAACTCTCCAGCTTTATAATATTAAAATATATGATATGATGATATGATTGCTGCTTAGCCTTTCGCAGTACTTCAACGGTTGGCAAATAACGCCGACTAAGTGCAATACCGCCGAACATTGCTTGTGAAATAAAGCCGAAGCAAATGTTTCCACAATTCGGCATTATTTCACTTTCTTAAAGCGAAACAATTCCGAATTCAGAGAAAAGAATCTGTAAAGCCAACTGTACTTGTTAGAAAAACAAGTGCACTTTACCGTAATCAATGTTTGTTGATTGTAACTCGATGTGCAGTCATCTCATTAGTTGATGAACTTTGAGTGATACACATCGTTTAAATGGCAAATTTGGGTGAATCAGTACTGGATATATGAAATCTGTGAAGGGCTTAAAAAGGTAAGCGAAATGTTGTACATATTCGAAACAAAGCAACTTTATAAAATTAAATCGAAGTCTAGATTGTGTAAGAGATATACTCGTATACGTGTTATAAGAATGAGTGTAATGCAAGTGCAGTTGTTGTCGTTTAAATAAATATACCGAACTGGATAGTCTCCTTATTTTTATAATTTATAGTATAGAAGGTTTTAGTTTTTTGTTTATATTTCTAGGGGGTTTCAGCCCCTCAAGCCACCTCCCCCCTGGCTACGTGCCTGGTTCATATAGCTTTTCGTAAATAATTTAGCTGGATTATTTCGTCATTTCCCAAATTTATCTCATTTCTTAGTTTCTCTCTACTTTTGTAGTGAGTTTAAATTATTTTATCGCGTTCTTCGATTGTTAAGCGATCCATTATCGTAAATGGAAGACATTCAACTAATAATAATACGCTTCAAATGACAGCTGAGTTTGACAGGTGTCAAATGCCAGCTCTACCAACTTATAACCACGAAATGAATGAATGTCAAAGTCATTATTCATTCTTAATAGATCTGCAATAAAGTAGCCTTTTGTTTTGAGTGAGTGCATTCCATTGCATCTGCAAGGCTTTGCTTGCATTTGTAATCGTCATCATAACATTATTACTGTTTTTTTTTATAGGGGTTGAATACCAGTATTATTTGAGACCGATCGGCTGAATTAAGAAGCTCTTTCACTACAGTTATGCTCTCGAAACGTGTTACAGTGGAAAAAACCTTAAGATGTTATTGTGTGAAATCGACGCATCAGGCCACTCATTGAAGCCATTGTAAAATTTGAAACTTTGATGTATACACTGTTTAAAAAGTCCATATTTGTGGCGTAGTTGAACAACGGTTCATGGTGCCTAAAATATAATCTTTTGTCTTGACATTTATGTAAAGTGACCAGATTTACTTGAAATAAAAGCGGGACACATTTCCAAAATTTCGAAGGGAGTTGAAATTAGGTTATGTTTTAGTAAAACAATAGAATAGTACGTAAGATAAACGTCAAATGACATATTTATTTAAAAAAAAAAAATTGACTTCATAACTGTATTGATGCGGCCGAGTCCATTACGTTGGACTCATGTTTTTGCCTTCCGACATGGCGAATTATGTCACTTTGTCCTCCTGCAGATATTGAAAATTCGCATTCGCACTTTTTGTTTGCTGCTGCTGAAGTGGATGCCATTCTATTTCTATTTATGTATAATGATGCGATAATATTATTAAGTAGGTATTGTGCTAATATTTGAGTTAGTTTTTATTTACCTATCTATACAAATATCCCTCCAATATACTTTACTACACAGAAAATTGTTTTGTTTTCGTTTCAAAAGTGACAGACTACAAGCAACAAAACTGACAATTCATTTAAGATGGAGTATACCTACATGAGCTCATTTTCTTGTTAGGCTTGTTTTATATGCTCCAATTTATATGCACAGGGATAATAAATAGTAATCATAAAATTGCTTTATTTTTAGAATTGTAGAAACATACACACATTTTTACAAAAGTAGTACCTATAAGCGGGACATTTTTTACGAAAGTTGGAAAAGCGGGACGTTTAGCGGGACAGCTATGGCCGCGGGACAGAGACCTCAAAAACGGGACTGTCCCGCTAAAAGCGGGACGTATGGTCACTTTACATTTATGGCAGACTTGAAGTTCGGTAAATGGGCGTGGCACCTTCCAAGAAGTAAATTTAATGAAAATAGCTGTAGTATTGGCTCTGGCATAGGTCATCTGGCTTATAATCTTAATTTTACACCTTAAGCTCCGAGATATAACATTTGAACAAGCGTGTGAACGGCAAGAGGTAACAATACACTTCAGATACTACACACGTAATAAGAGGTGATACTTAAGCCGGAACCAGACTTGTGTGTTGTGGAGTGGTGTGTCGCTATCACTTCAATGTATTTCATATGCGTAGAAACATATTTTTCTCGTGTGTTGTGTTGCAGTGTGGCGCGAATCGCTCCTGTTTCGATTGCGCCACACCACTCCACAACACACCACACGTTACAAGTCTGGTTCCGGCTTTACATACAGAGGTGTCGGTAACAGTGTTTCGAGTTCAATGGTTTTTCCCATCTCAAAATTATCCAACGCGAAGTTTTCAAAACGCTATTTCTAAAAAAGTATGTTTCGGGTGAAATTGAAAGACAATGCTCCGAAAGTTTGCAACGGAACTCTTTTGATCTGACTGTGAAGAATCTTAAATCAAATGTCATGCAAGTGACGACTTTGAGGTGAAAATTGAAAGGCCAACATTCCCTTTCGGTGTATTCCTATTATTCAGAACTATTATTAAAGTGTTTATAATTTCATGTGCGTCTCGCTTTTGCTAGGACAATTAATAAGACGCAAGGACAATCGCTGGCAATTGTGGCATCTATCTTGAATGTTCAATGTTACACACATGGTCAAGTGCAAACATTCCGCTTTGTACGTGGTGTACCATAAAGCACTTTAGTGAAAAGGTGGAAAGTTGGCCGACACATCGAAATTGCTATACTTCAGTTATTTCTATTGTATGAGTATAAGTTTTGAATAAAGAATTTGAATTCACCGAATTACATTAAGTAACATGTGCATTGTGCATCCTCGAAATTATTATTTTCATTACATTAACGAATTTATGCGGAACGAAGTTCGCCGGGTCAGTTATAGTATTTGCTGACTTCATTCAACAATTTTTTTGTCGATACAGTTGCCCCAAAATGTTTAGTAAGTATTATCTTGTCTTTTTTTTTTTTTTTTTTTTTTATAATAAACACGCGCTAAAGAGGTTATGACTACTCTTATGGTGTAGTTTGAAGTACACAGCGCGGGCGTTAAGGAAATTGGGATAGAGAAGATAGGAGATTCCGATGCACATTGGTTTTAAATGTCTGCAAATTGAACCGAGGGGGAAAGACAGAGCCGGGCAAGGCGTTCCACATTCGCGTGGTACGGCTTATGAAGGAATCTCTATATTTCATAGTACGACCGAAAATAGGCTGAAGGGTAAACTGATGGGCATTCCTGGCTTGGCGAGTATTGCGGTTTAATTGTTGAAGGGGTGGAATGCAGCTGGCGATTTCGCTTGAGCACTGTTTATAGAAATAGCGATAAAACAATGAGAGACATGTTACATTTCTGCGATGTTCGAGCGAATTTAAAGAATTCGCTATATTTGTGTCTCCAATAAGTTTTAAAGCACGATTCTGTATCCTATCCAGTAGGTGCAATGAGGTTTTGGGCGCACCAGACCAGATATGAGAGTTATACTCAAGTTTGGGGCGAATGAATGAACTCTTGTTATGATTGTAATAATTTTGTTGTGTTAACAAAAATATTTTCTTGTGCGCATAAAAATAATTTGTTAAATTAATCAAAATGTTGTTTATTTTACCAAAGAGATTTTCCAATTCAACGTTTGCTGTTTTGTCAAATCAACGATTAAGCGTTGCTTTATCGTTTCGTCAAATTAACAAAAAAATTGTTAAAATTATCGAAGTAGTACGCCAATTCAGCTATTTTTAAATTTTCAGATTGCGTTTCTGAAGAATGCATGAATCTGCATTGACACTGTAATTGATGGCATAATTTTAAATCTATAAGCCTTATGAACCCACATTTACTAGAGCTATTCAAAATCGATTGATTGGTTTCACAACAAATTATTATATATTACACGTAGGGAAAAATCCCTACATCTAGGTATTTTCGACTTAAAAATTGCTCCTTAGGGGAAAAATGACAGATTTTTAATATTTACAATCGTTTGCTGTAAACGTAGGTACCTTTAAATATTAAAATGCATGATAAACGAAAACGTGTATGTTTTTTTTTTTTAATTTCCCAATGTTTTCGTATTTCTATATAGAAACTAGATTTCAGATCTTGCTACATACCTCTTACCCTGAATTCGCAATTCTAAATCCACCTTAACGTTTTTGCTGCAAGTAGGTATACTCTTCTTTAAAAAATGTCATTATCAAAATACATTCGTTTGCGCCTTTATTCCTTTTTACAAGTTGCGTCTTGTGTATTGTTTTAACTACTTGGTTTTATTTTAGATTGTTCTATTTTGCAAGAATCCGTAAATTTCTTGTGGTTATTTTGCTGATAAAAATTATGTAAATTATACATTTTGGAATCGCATTTCTATATTAATAAATGGTAGATATTTGGCTTTCAGACACGAAAGAAATAAACTCCACATCAGGATCGGAATCAGAGTCATATATGTACATCGGAATCGAGTGCAAAAAGGAGAAATTTCTAAAAACGCAGAAGGAAAAAAGTATCGCAAGCAAAATTTCAACGATGCGTGGTTAGATTTGGACTGCTTCAAAGGTTATTATGATATTATATCTGAACTTTTGAAACTTGCGGAGACCAAACTGCACAAAAAGAAAGTTTCTTCAGTTACAAACTCGAAATCAGTGGACGAATTTTTCAAACCAATACAAACAACTCAAAGTTTTGAAGTTAAATTTAGTATGTTCTTCGCTGAGCATAATGTCGCATTTCAAGTAGTCGAACACTTGCTACCACTTCTAAAAGATATCGCTCCTGATTCAAAAAATTATTCAAAAATCGCAGCTTGGAAGGAAAAAATGTAAGCATAATTAAAAATGTTTTGGCCAAACAGCAAACGGAGGAGCTTGTTATAAAGTTAAAATGTAATAATTTTTCTGTGATGATTGATGAGAGCACTGACATTGGCTTGAATAAATCAATGTGTGTCCTTGTTCGATTCTTCGACGATGACAATGGAAAAATTGTAGTTAGGTTGCTAGATCTGCTTCCCGTTGGATTTGACAGTGCTTTTGAAGTGCTATACAGAGGTTTTAAAGAATTTGTATTGAAAAATTGAATTCCGTTCGAAAATATCATCGATAATATTTTTTATCCCATACAATAAACAATAAAGCCTCTTTTAATAGATATATATATAGATATATCTTAATTTTTCTATAATCTAATATTTTGTGACAGAAGCTTGTTATATTAGGAACTAGAAAATTACTATAAGTTATTGCCAGCTATCCGAGTTGAATTTTTTTTGTTGCCAATTAAGTCCTTCCAAACAAATATTAAACTTTAGGACTTTAGTGATGAAGCCAGTGTTATGGTTGGACAAAACAACTAATTTATACTTCAAGATTAATTGTAGACAATCCCAAAGCAATAATTGTTATTAAATGCATTTGTCATTCAGCAGCAATTATTGCAAACAAAGCTTGCCTCACTTTACTTAGAGCGCCAGAAAAGTTGCTTCGACAAATTGGCTCATATGTTTCTGGAAGCTCAAAGAGTTCTCAGCAATTGGAGGAGTTTCAAGCCTTACTAGAAGAAAAGAAGAAGAAGATCTTGAGAACATCCGCAACCATGTGGTTATTACACCAAAAATGTATTGAACGAATTTTGGAAAATTGGGGTGTGCTATGGGAATATTTTAAACATGCAGTTAAATTGAAATCAGCGCAGTTAATTTTAGATGAATTAAATAATAAATGCAACAAAGCATATTTATTATTTCTGAAATATGTCCTAGCCTAGGGTATTTCAGTACGTTAAATGGTTATTTTCAGTAAAAAAAAAAAACTCAATACAAGCTGCATCGTGAGTCAGTCAATATATTTTTTATATTATTACAAAATTTCCTTAAATCATCAGAGCTTAATATAAATTGTAATGTTAGGTCACCACATGTATCCTTGCAAGTCAACGAAATACACCTTCGGCCAGAGTGCGGGGATATTTTAAAAAATAATCCGAAAGTCTGGAGATCGGAGATCGAATAATTTACCTACATTTACTTTTATTGAACTTCGTATATACAATTTGACTTAATTCTAGGTAACAATTGGTGGTGAATACTAAATATTTAAATGCGTTAGCTCAACAACAGTGGCCCGACGGTATACAATGTTTTTTTTTTTTTTTAAATCTATTTTACATAAATTGTTCCTTTTCTCGGATTCATACTCATGGTATGCATCGTTGGCTGGGTTGACCTCAGGATGTTCAAGTCCGGGTGTTGATGGAGATCGAATAATTCTTGATTGCTTGCAATTTTAACTTCTTTAGAAGGGTAGGCGCAGAGGCTTAGTGGTTAGTGTGTTTGACTACTAAGCGAGGGGTCCAGGTTCGAATCCCGCAAAAACCCAAATTCCAACTCAGGGTTTTTTTCACTGCGCCACCTCTCGCGAACGTCTGACAAACATCCGAGAGTATAACTGTCTTGAAAGAGCTTCTCAATTAGCCGTTTGGAATCGGCATGAAATTGTAGATCCCTTCCATTGGGTTGTGAGAAGCTAGGCCTATGGTCCCTACGGACCTTTTGCGCCAATAATTATACTTATAGAAGAGATTCAACAAAGGCTAAAGAAATAAGTTTCCTAAATTCCAGAATTGTGTTAGGATTAGACGGGAAAAGATCTAATTTTGTCTTTGCACTTGTTTCAAAAAAACGTTCGTTGTATTCAAAATCAAATGCAGTCCGATATGTTCAGAACCAGGTTCCAAAAGTAAGAGAATGAGTTCTTCCGTTTTAGTTTTCGACGATTATCTTCCATAGATTCGGTTCTATGTTCACGTCCATCAAAGAATACACCGAAAAAATTGGTACAATTACTAATACTTGATTTGACAGTAAATCCCCTTAATTGGTGGGTTCTCGTCGTATTTTTCTTCTATCTACGACATTAGATGTATCATTTGGCGATATCAGACCAACATCCTGTCAGATACACTAGCGTGGCCTGTACAATCAATGAAACCGTACAGATCCAGAGTTCTTGCAACTACGGGAAAGTTCTTTACGGCCGCTCCAATTTGCGTAGGTCAGATCGTAATTGGTAATTCTGGATCAGGAGTATTGGACCCATGCTTTCAAACAACGACAAGAAGTCGCAGGTTGAACCAACTGGGAATATTTCCTTGCGTTTTGGTTTTCTCTAAACCTCCGCTTTCTGATCAAAAAAGCTTTTTTTTATTTTTGTGATCTATTATAACCATTTGTCGACAAAAGTCGCGTTCAATGGTGGGTATTTCATGACTTTTTTCACACAAAAAATAACTCAAAATTATTGCGTTTGCATGTGGCTATATCAAAAATAACTTTGGCCTCTTCCTTAAATTTATGGAGTTTCAGGCGATAGTTTACAACGTCTTTTCTTCCCTTCTAGGGCTTCAATACACTGCGAAACTTATCATAGTAAGATTTTATACGTGCCAAAATAGTGTGTTCACTTAAGGGTCACTTTTTCACTTATTTTAGAAACTTAGTTTTTGTATGCATTGTTTTTATTTTTGCTCACCCGACACAAATCACACTCAGTACCGGATATACGCACCCTCAGGATAAGTCAAAAAATGGGATTTTTGAGTTAATGATAAGGAAGTTTTGAATTAAAGACCTGCGCAAAAAAGCGACATTACGAAATCTTCCCTTCAAATATTCACCTTTTTTAAGTGCAAAACAGATACAAAACGAAATTTGTTTGATTCTTCGTATGCAATCCAGCGATAAAACAAAATATCTCTCCCTTTCTCCTTAAATTTTTCTACGCTAAAGAGCGACAAGTGGACATTTTTTTTTTTTTCATCGAAGAAAGCGATATGTCAAAATTTGGCGGGATTTTTCATTATTCCAAGAGTTATTTTCAGAAGTGTTGTGAACATTTTTTGTTTTTTCATCGAAGAAAGCGATATGTCAAAATTTGGCAGGATTTTTCATTATTCCAAGAGTTATTTTCAGAAAGTGTTGTGAAATATTTTGTGAGTTGGTCGTGATAACAATATAAAGTTAAAAAAATGGAAAATTCTCGTGGTTTAGCTATTTTGAGAAGGGTAAGAGAATGTTTAATAAGTCTACAAGGAAATTTTGAAAGTCTTATTTTTTAGTGTGCAAATTCAATATCAATACAAAATTTACCTTCTTACCACTTTTTTGCTCTATGGGTTTATTTTTTGAATACTACAGTGAAATTCAAATTTTTAGGAGTCTGAAAATTGTATTAATCATCAAACTGTAGGTACAACAGGAAGAATTAAGTCAGTTGGGTGAAATTACTATAGACACTTCCAATTTGGTGACTTATACGTTATACCCTAGGCCCGGCAATACTCGAAGTAGAAAAGATTGAAAAGAGTGTTTTTGTTTTAATTTAATAGTTTTATATATTTAGAATGTACATGATGCTGAGTTTGAGAATGAAAATGAGATAAACATTGTTGATGAATTGTAGGTACAGTTGGAAGCTGAGATTGCCGCTATTGTTGGGGATGAAAATGGAGATAAGGCTGAGAATGGAGATGAGGCAGTTTTTTGTTGATCGTCATTCTACTTTCGAAGAAGTTCTCCAGGTTGATGAACGAAACATTGAAGAAGAAATAGGAGTGAGTTGGGTTTTATCTAAACAAAATCTTCCACCTCTATATGTATTATATTATTCTTAAGGTCAATGACAAAGGTCTAACAAGAAAGCGTGCCCGAAACACACTTAACTGGACACGAAAAATTAACAAATTGAAACGAAATTCGGGGAAGAGCTATAAAGCCAAAACAACGGGACGGATTTTTCCAGCCAGATCTGTGCAATGTGGTTGCAATAATAGTTGTTCTTATAAATGCACTTTCAATTTTACTGACATCCAACGAGAACACATTTTAAAAAGTTATTGGAAATTCGGGGACGCATCGAAGCAAAGAGAGCTTATTAATAACACTATCCAGGAAGTCCAGCCAAAATACCGATACAAGAGAAGGCTCGACACGAAAAACAAACTTGTCATTTTATTTCCTTCAGGATGGTGAACGTATTAGAGTGTGCAAGACTTTCTTTTGTAACACATTGTTCAACCTGACCTGAGAGGCAAACACGCGAACCATCCATCCCTATCAGTAGAGATTCAGGAGGGGATAAAACAACACATAAACAGCTTTGAACGAATAGAATCCCATTATCTTAGACAATAGACAAAAAGAGAGTACATTGATGGCAGTTTGAATATAAGCTCAAGGTACAGAATGTACAAGGAAAAGTACATTAATGATGGAATAGAATTCGCAAAACAACACGCATACGAAAAAATGTTCAACTGTAACTTCAACATTGGATTTTTTCAACCGAAAAAAATCAATGCATTTAATGTTTCCAATTTGAAAACTCATCTGAAGAAGAAAAAGCACTTCCAGACATGAAATTGAAAACGAACAGTCCAGAAAGGAAAAAGAAGCAGACAAGAAGATGTGTGAAACGGACGAAAAAACGAAAGTGGTTTGCATGGATTTGCAACCCGTTATTCCTGTGCCATGTGGCGATGTTTCATCATTTTTCTATAAAAGGAGACTGCTTTGCTTCAACTTCACCATATTCGAGCTGTATTCAAAAGAAGGTTTTTGTTATTTGTTGTGGCATGAGGGCATAGCAAACAGAGGGTCGGATGAAATCGGTGCAAGTCTTAAAATCTACGCTAATCTATGCTCGGAAAAACAAGTAGAAAACATAGTACTTTGGTCGGATAACTGCTCTGGACAAAATAGGAAATAAATACATTTTATCTCTTTTGATACAATTAGTTCAAATGTACGATGTTAAATCAATAAAGCAAAAGTTTTTAATAGTCGGGCACACACAAAATGAAGGTGATAACATGCATTCATTAATTGAAAAAAAACAAGGCAAAATGTTTAGAATTAAGACCAATTTTTACGTGAGACCAACTTGTGCCTATCATACAGCTAGCAAAAAAATCGAAGCCTTTCTATAAAGTTCACCAACTACAAACCAACGAAATATTTGATTTAAGGGACTTATGCGCGAAAACAGGAAAAAATTTCCAAAAAAATCTTGATGGGGAAAAGGTTGTATGGGCAGACATCAATGTTATCATGGTTGAAAAGCAAAGTCCAACCATAGTTAAATATAAGACTTCGTTTGCTGATAAAAATTTCAAGGCTTCTAAAGTCGCGACTGAGACGCTTATAAGCTTATAAAAAATTAAAGGACTATTTATTTCTTTTTGTAATAAAGTTTAAACATTTGAAGTTTTTTTTTTTTGTTAAGTTACAAGCAAAAGTTTGTTTTCAATTTTTTTGATTAGCGTTTTCTCGAAATGCCATTTTTTGACTTATCGCTCTTTTGCACTGAGGGTGCGATATACTGGAATAACTTCACTTCTTAACAAAACTATAATCTTACTTAATTTAGAAATAATGTATATCTTTCTATTCAGTTACTAAATAACACTTGCCTTTCGACTGTCAAGACCACAATCAACTAATTTGAATGGTAGAAATTTATTCGTTTTTTAATACTTCTTCAAATATGGTGGGGTAGTATTAAACGTTAACATTTAGAAAATCATTTTGACATGATTGTGCTACAATATTCTCCATGCTTTTAATTTAGAAAAAAAAAAAAATCCCATACAAAACCACTCCAAACTATGTATGTAGGTATTGTATATGTTTAGTCTTCCAGTTAATATTTTTGGCATTTTGCATCTATTTCAATTTTTTTCTTTATCCTATTTTGTTTGTGTAATTTTGTGACTTAACGGTGATATACTACGGCTGCACCTAAGAAAATGATCACTAGTCAGGTATTTGAGTGCCCTCTATATTTGGCACACCTAAAGATTTTTCGTCAAACAAGATTCCTACTTGTAAGGACGTTATTCGGTTTTGCTCACAGGAAAGATACGATTTGGGGCTTAACGATAATAACAAAAGCGTCAGTTTCTCACAAGTTGCCAATACAGTAGCTTTGTATCAAAAAGTATCTATCCCAACGGTTACAGATAAGAGAACTTTGTAGAAAGAGAAATTTATAATTTCGTAACATGATAAATATCATAGCCTACGAAAATCATTCATATAGGTACCTACCTACACGCGATAGAAATAAAGATTGGTTTAAGCGAAGAATTGACGAATTTAAGCAAAAATGCTCATTGCTCTTTGAAGTTGCAAATGCCGCATTGTTGTTATTTTCTTTTGTAACAAAACCCCTGCTTTATGCAAATGCGATATAATTGTCAACAAGATCACATAAAATATATACTACTGATCTAAAGTTTTTTTTTTTACATATAGGAGGGTTTTGCTTGACTGAAACAAAGAAACATAATGCTTTTTATAATTAGAGGAAATTTTGTGTGGAACTTGAAAATCTTGGTCGATATTGCTATCTTCACTATGATGAATGATGGAAAACCGATATTAAAACTAGATTTATATTTTATTGAAATTATAATCTTACTAATAACATAATGCCTGGAAATCCTCTGCTCGCCGTCGCTGTCAAAAAGTTAGAGACCGGAAAAAGGGCAATGTGACTGTCTCTGACTGAGACACTAGCAGCCATCCATCCTCTAAGATCATGGGCACGCTGCTTCCAGTTGCCCAGACCAAGCGCTCTGGCATCCACGATGGCTTGGTCTTTGAAACGGAGGTTCGGTCTTTCACTGTGCCAGCTCTCGCGAACGTCTGACAAACATCCGTCTGTATAACTGCCTTGGAACTAGCTTGCATAAAATAGTGGATCCCTTCCATTTGTTCCGAAAACGAAAAACTCAAACCAAAAACGAATGGCTGTGAGAAGCTAGGCCTAGGGTCCTGGGTATTATACAACTATACGTAACAGTTGCGCCAACTATTTTTTTCTTTTAAGGACAATCTCTGCCCTCTCATCCATATCTGTTGGGCGATGCTATATCCTCCCGTCCTTATACTCACCTCGTCTAGTAGTGTTTTAGCCACCAATACCACACGTTAATTTTCCGATTGGAATAAAAAATGTATTTCATCTGTTTAAAGAAATCGCATTCTTTAATATCGGCAAATTAGAGCGTTCAATCCCTGAAGTCCAAATTGCTCTTTCTGTACTAAAATTAGATACAAACCCTAGTATAGATGGCATTCCGAAAATTTTACTTTAAAAGTGCTCCTTCGTGTTTTCTGTACCTCTGTGTTTAGTTTTTAATTTGTCTCTCCGGTCTATATCTGTATCGAGAAATGATATTGCTAACTATCGTCCAATCAGTAAGATTTCGACTATTCCGAAGCTGTTTGAAAAACTAGTTTGTGACAAACCAACACCTCTCTTAAAGAAATTTATCTCCCCGTTTCAACATGGAGTCGCAGGCAGAATTACTACCACAAATCTCTCAATTTTTTGTACTTCTGCCTTGAATACGGACTTTGATAAAGCGTTTGCTCGCGTTAACCAAAATATATTGATTTCCAAACTAACTGATTTAGGACTTCACTCCAATTTCGTAAGGAGTGGATTTATTCCTACCAACGGATCGTATCCAGTATGTTCGCATAAATGACGCGTTCTCGTCACCAGTTTATGTTACATCTGGACTACCTCAAGGTAGTCATTTATACCCTCTGCTCTTCCTTTTATTTATTAATGACATTCCTGACTTGTTTTTGAGTTGCCAGTGTCTTATGTTTGCCGACGATTTGAAGGTGTTCCGACATATACGCCCAGTTCATGATTGTATTCTTTTACAAGAGGATGTTGAATGACTTTTAATATGGTGTCACAATAATGACCTTCATTTCAATGTCTCTAAATATCAAAGCCTTTCTTTTTATCGTAACCTCTCTCCAATACACTTTACATACGTAATCCATAATACCCCTCTGTCCATTATTCCATCCAAAAAAGATCTTGGAGTAATTTTTGACATAAAACTTGGCTTTTGCAAGCTCATTGAGTCTTTGGTTGCCAAAGGTGATCAGACGTTAGGTTTCATATTGCGGAATTCGAAGATCCACATACATAAATGTTTATTTTTTGCATTTGTCCGATCTCATCTTGATCTTGAGTACTGCAGTATAGTATGGAATCCATTTTATGAAGTACATTCTATTAGAATAGAGAATATCCGAAAGCGTCTTACTATAGAGTAGTCTTTCGTAGACTGCGATGGAATATTGAAATGCCATCTTACGAGACGAGGTGCAAGTCGTTTGGTATATTACCTCTTTTCAAACGTAGACAATATTTTCCAATTATCTTTATTCGTGATTTGATAAATGGTCATATCGATTGCCCTTTCCTATTATCATTAATTGGATTCTATGCTCCTCCGAGAGCACTTAGAAATCGTCTTTTATTTTATGTACCTTATCATTGAGTTAATTATGGATACAATGAACCAATTTTTAGATGTCTTAGGGAATCCAATAAATATTCTAGTATTATTGATTTTCATCTTGGTAGGGATTCATTCAAAAATAAATTAATTCTGTTGTTAGGCTTTGGTGGTCGTTGTTACGTATATTTTCGTATTAAGTAATCTAGCGAGAACAGTAGATGTGTACTCATTAGATTGAAATAAATAATAATAATAATAATAAGAAGAAGAAATTAAAATGTTTATTGATGAATTAATGGATGTGTGAGTTACTTCGAAAAAAAAGAGTGACAAAATTTCATCACTATTGTTATTATTATTAAACATTACCAACATTACAATTTGAAATGGACCTTTTGTTCGCTGCATGTTTTTCTACCGAATTGACCTGCTTGACCTATCGGCGTTTTATTAGGTAAGCTCTTAAACAGTCCCGGACATTAGTATATTATGTACTTCTACTAGTGTGTACATCAAATACGCCTCTATTTGGTTTACACATAGTTTAAAAAAAAAACAAAAAAGGGTTTTTAAGCATGGGACCAATGCATGTGCATTAGCATTAACTTGAATTATAACATCTGCAACTAAGAGGTATTTGAATGATCATTTACAAAGCATCTACTCTTCAGTGTAAGTAATGTACATACTTTTATTTACACCACTGCATCAAACCAGCTGTTGCGAACTATGGCCACCCATTTATAGCTCATTACAGACGATGAAATCTGTAATTAATTTCTTAACCTTGTCTGAGCACAGTATTCCATGCATGCAAATTAGCTCGGCCCAGTGCATGCGTGCACTGCTTCAATTCAATCGGATATCACGTATCCGCCCCGGTATCTCTCTCACAATGTGAACTTTTGACTTCTGTTGCCATTAATTACACCGACCGACAGTTGAAGGCGAGCAAAAAAAAAAAAAAGGAAAGAATAAATGCAATTATCAGATATGTCCGTTTCATTTACCATCAATAGTTGAATATAGCATTGCCCTACGGCGTACCGGTCCATCACTTGTTTCGCCCCTTACCGCATCTGTATATTCTTATACTATTTGACCTGTTTTGCATTTCTCGCTATTATACAGAGTACAACGGGCAATTGTACCTTGCAACAGGGGGTCGTTTCCAGTTGTTGTCTCCCCTAATTAGCCCCAAATCGGTTGAGCTGCACAGCAATTACTATAATGCGATGGCGATGTTTGCTCCGTTGGAGTTGCACTCGTCGTTTTATGAGCTGGAGCCAAAAGGGCCAGGGGCTTCCAGATTTACTGCGATAATAACGGTTATTAAGTGTTGATTGTGATTAAATTAAAATAAGTAGGTAACTTAGGTTCAAATCTGTTTTTCATTTATTTCAATGTTGCCGGTTCTGTTTTACGGTCAATTCTCGTTTCGTGTATTGAAGTTCACCATTCGACCGGATGTTCAACGTGATGTTTTTTTGGATTGCCATTTACGTTGGCCTTCATAACTCGAGAACTAGTGACTATAATTTTTTAATGAAAGTGCAGGTAATTATACTCATTGCTTGATTCATGTTATGTTATATTCTCAAGGACACAATTTGTGTGAGAAATTAAAGTTGCGCTACATAATGTTGCGAACGTAACTTTGGCCGATGTTGTTCTTTTTTTTAGATTTTGTGGGTAGGTTGAAGTTTGACGCTATAACGAGTTTATATCAGGTACAGGTGTGACTTGACGTACATGATTATTTGGTACCTTTGATACTATACCTCTATAAACGCCACTCTTGAGTGCATCCTTTCTTAGCCTGATTTTTTCGCTATATTGTAATTATGATGTGTTATGTGAGCGTTGCTCTCGATAAAGTATAAACGACGTTTTGCACACAAATTTAAATTGTATAAATTTTTTAAAAGTAGGTAGGTAGGCTAGTAGGTAACTATATAATAAGAACTTACAATAATACATAAATAACAAACCAAATTAAACTGCTAAGTTCTAGAGGAATATCTAAAATTTGTTTAAAAAAATTAAAAAAGAACAAATAATTTCTCGTTCGTATAATAGATACCGAGCGAACGAATTGCTGAATTGCGAACAAACCACATTTGATGCATATGAACAGAAAATTTCACATTTTACTATTCCAAGAGTATCCTCCTCTATCAAAATGTATTAAAAAAATAAGTTATACATATATGTATATTTTTTTGAGAGATATTCGAATCAGACCACCATTGACGGGTCTCTTTTCGTCTCTCTAACACTTTAAATCTCTACCCAGATAGACTCTCTGGATTTCTCCAGAGTTCTTCCCTGGGTTCGATTCCTAGTGTTAACGCTAGCATCTGTTTTTATGTGAGATTTGTTTCATCGACTGGGTCTCCACCCAATGATGTCCCAAGATCTACATTCTTCTGCCAGCCAATCCCAGTGCCAATGATGTTGTAATGTTTGCTCCATGCGTCTGATCACCGCCTGATTGTCCAGTGCTATAAGGATATTGCTTCCCTTTACCTGATCCTCAAAGCAAATAGTCCAGTCCCACGCATGCAGCACAATGCAATCATCTTCAGCCTGGTGAAATGCCAACGAAAGAAAACAAGTTAATAAAGAGTTAAATAACGAAATTTCGATATTCCAAACTTTTTGTCACGAACGAATAAGCCCTTGGGGCGAATTGTCAAAGTTTATTCACAATCCACATCATTCGATTCGCGTTCAACAAATTAGCTAATAGAACATTCGTTCGAACTTAACCTCAAACTTGAACAACTTTTTTGTTGTAAGGTAAGCTCTCCAGCAGTGGACCAATTTGGGTTTGAATCGATGTAGTTTTTAAACTATTGGTTTAATCTTTAAACGGTTCGAATGTACTTATTATTAGCTTTATAAGCTTTGTATTTCACCACATCCAGCTTTAGAAAGATCATAGAAAACAGTAATTTTTTTCTGAAAACGCAAATCAATTGGTTCAATGTGTACTAGAGATGGGCCCAGTGAACCGCCTTGTGATTCACAGTGAACCTATAGTGTTCATTTAGTATTTCATAAGAAAAATGAAAAACAGAAACAAGTATGTAGGTAATTGATAAAGAATAATTTTTATTTAACATTAACATTAAAAAAAGTAAACAGAAAACAATAAAGAATAACAAAACATTAACAAAAATTACTTAATTACCTCAGTAATATCGAAAAACTTATAACTAACGAAAAATAATAGAAACGAAAGTTAAATGCCGATAGGTCGTTGCTAATGCTTATTTTAAATACGGAATTCTGAAGCCTGGAAGTGCTACCATGTTTCCCATTGTTCACTGTGTAGGTACGACTATGAGCTGGATCACTGTTGGACTAGTGACTTTTTCGAGAAAAATAATTGCATAAAAAATAACATTCACAAATTTTATGTAGAATACAAAATACTAAAATAATATAAGTAGCCGATGATTTGTGAACATCCATACGCTTTGAAAGGATCCTCCATGTTTGTACAGTATACCCAAAGGATTTTCCACCACCCTTCTAGCATCGATATCAAGTAAAAACAAGTTAGACAATGGAAATACAACTGGTTACTATCGTTTAAATGTCAATATTACCTGTAGTTAAAAAGTCGTTCCTTTGTTGAAAGATTGTGACCAGGAAAGGATCTAAGAATAGTTGTCTTTAATGCAAACCCCTCGTCACAATAATTACGTGGTGAGTCCTTTCGAATATTAAGAATTTGATAAAACTGTAGAATCAGCATTGCTTCAATAGGCGACCCCAGATTTAGAGTTTTTTTTGGATTGACGTTGGGAAATTTTGGGGTTTTTTAAATTCCAGTTTATTTGTTTTTCGTTATAATTTATAATTGTTGCTAGGTAACCTTAAAATGTGTGCGTTATTTTAAAATTCGTTAAATAATTATCGATTACAAATGCAGCATGCGATGGCATTTTGTGTAGGTAGTATATATTTGGTGTACACTTTTGCATTCGGAAAAAATGAAATAAAAAAAATAAAAAATAAAACTCCTTTTTCATCCATTTTGGCCAAAATATATCTGTTATTATTCAAAAACCCCGTTCTGATAAGAAATTTAAAAAAGAAAAACAAAAAAAAATCACTTAATCCCAATCCCCTGCCCCACACAAGATGAAGAAAAAAAGAAAAATTGAAGAAAATTAATTTAGTTAAATGCACATACATAATATTAACGTACTTTTGTAAGATAATTAAAACGATTGAAGATTACAATGTAATTTTTTAAGATTCTTTTATAAAAAAATAATAATTAAGAAGAGAAAAAGAAGAAAAGAATGAGGTTAAGAAAAACGATAGGCACCTACAATGTGTTGAGTTAATTTTTATGATAGACGATAGATGTCAAAGAATATAAGAAAGTTATAAAAAGTAAGTTTTAAGACAAATTTATAACAACATTTTATAGCCTTTAAAAAAGCCTTTAAGAAAATTGTAAAGTTACATCTTGGCTACTCTTTTTCTGTGAATTTTAAATGAATAATATAGCATAATTCAGGCATGAAAAACAAACTTTTTTATTTGTATTAAAAACTTTTTTCCAATGGTAATAAAATCTTATCAAAAGCATTCAAATCAAGCTGACTTTACATTTATCACCTGTTTTGACAAATTTAGTGAGAACGGTCCGAGTAATGGTTCATGATTATGAAGCGGTTATAACTTGCATAACGAATTGCTGAATTCATCCACTGAAAGCATTCCAAACATTGAAAGCTTCATTGAAAGCAATAGGCAACACATCTGATTGGAGTTCGGATGTACTGATACGAGATTGCTAAGTCGTAGGTACGATTTTATTCCGTTGATCTCTAAATAACATGAAATGAAATAAATAGCTGAAGTGCGTTCCACTGTTCCACAACTCGATTGATGACGTTTTCTAACGCAAGTCACCTTGCCAATATTTTGAAAATTGAAATTATAGATGTTGCGACAAAGTTTTTCAACTTCATTAGGAATTTTTTTTACATTCATAAGCAGAACATAGTTGCAGGGAATGGCAAGTGCATTTGAGAATAAACAAATTAATGTTGCTTTTGAGTTTCAGCGTCAAATTTAATATGAGTTCAATGTGGCCTAGAAATCTATCTTTAATAAACTTTGATTTTTTATCAACATACCTTACAACAAGAACTCAAGACTTTTTCGTTGAAATCAAAGAACATTTCGTGGTGTGCAATTCAGAAACAATTTTCTGCTTTGCTTTTGTTCCTAGCGTCTCCGCAAGTTGAGTTGCTTTCGTACGTTCGCATTTAATTGATTTTGCCACTTCCGAATCTGGACAGCATTCTTTAAAAATATTTGGAAAAAAATCCATTAATAGAAATGGAAGATTATGAACAATTAAAAACTACATAAGCATTAGTTCCGCCAAATAGGCTTTTTTTCCAAACTTTACTTCTCATGTTGCAAGCATGAACTTGAGCATCAATCAATTTTTAATTATTTCCTTTTTTTTCTCCATGGTTTTCATTATGCACTTCATTTTTTTCGTGTGATTTTGGGTGACCTTAATAATTTGGGAGAATTTTGTCGCAGACATCACAGAAGCTTTTATTTTCTTTGTTTTTGAGCCAAGTAAATGTTTTCAGCCATTTTTGACGAAACTTCCTTTCCAAATTATTTTTTGCTGTGTCTTCATTTGAATCACTAAGAATGTAGGTATACCACCTACATATAATGCATATTTAAATGTTGTTTCATGATTCATGAAGCTTAAAATTTAGTATAAGCCACTTACCTACCAGTTGCTTGAAGATTGGGGCTCATCTACTTCTGCGCGACTTTCTGTTGCCTGCTCATGCTCAGTGTCTTTCCGTGTTTTTTTTTCCACAACAACAAAGAGAAAAAAAAAATATGACCAGATTTGGTCACAAATGACCATTGTGGCAACCGTGATTACAATATCACCAAATTCGATTGATTACACTGGGTACGGACGTACGGTTTGAACTGGTCCTGATCCTCTGGCTTGGCGGCTCGATCTTCTGGTGGGATAACCCTTGTGGCAGTCCCGGCAGTCTACAACTCTTCCTTATGGAGGAATCGGCAATTCGCTAACCACTCCCTGGCCGGTTAGCGTCAAAATTCCAAGCGGTTCAAAAACGGCTTGAGGAACAAATCAGCGGTACTCCAGAGTCCAGACTGGTACGTTTCTACTGTGTAAGCTTGCTCGATTGTTTGGGATTTTGCTGGTGGTCCCATATAGAGTTGACACTAGTAAGCGGGTGTGAATTCTATTGTGACCACAAATCATTGGTTGGCCAAAAACAAATATTATTCCTACCACTGGTAATTGGTGGGGCGAAAGTGTGGCGAATGCACATGCCCTGCACCAGCGATGCTGTGAAAGCACAACAGCAACTGTGTGGCCACTGCGGTGGTGTTGGAGTCCCGTGTGTATCGATGTGGGAGGCGGAGCAGTCAGACATCAGTGATGCTGCGGAAGGTGCAACACCATTAACCAGCACTGGCCCGATGTGCTGGTGTATAGTGGGGTACGGAGTGCGGGGCGAAATGCTTGGAACTTGGTGCTCGTAGCCTGTGTTAGCGAAAGATAAGCTTTTTATTGGTGGTTGTACGGTAGTGTTGTCGGTGTTAGTTTTCCCTGGGCCGAAGAACAACATTTACACTAAAAGACTTACAATTCTTTATTAAGTATTACTAGGGGCAGTTAACATACTAAAAACAAATTCAGTGCATATTTTCACAATATGTAGGTAAGTTGTAAGTACCTATTAAAAAACTCAGCATACCTATAACTTCTTTTTTTTTAATTTCCAACTGAAAGTATTTTTTTCACAAGCTATTAACAGAAGCTACCTGATTAAAAAATAATATGAAAGAACAGATTCCTGGCTTTCAAAAATGGTATAGTAATGCAATTATCAGACGGTTTGTGTTTGAACCACAAATTTAATAGCAACACAAATGCGATATACAAACGACTTGTGTATCGTTTGTGAATAGCATATCCGAATCGAATTTGCGTATAAACATTAATTGCCTGTTCGGTGTTCGGGTAGTTCAGTTGAAAAAAAGTATGAGATTTCCTTTACGAGAACTTGGTAGGTATATTGCATCTATCACTAGACTA
This sequence comes from Cheilosia vernalis, assembly GCA_949126925.1. Taxonomy (NCBI): domain Eukaryota; kingdom Metazoa; phylum Arthropoda; class Insecta; order Diptera; family Syrphidae; genus Cheilosia; species Cheilosia vernalis. Next base: position 39,198,588 of record OX421358.1, on the reverse strand, counting down.
GAAGATCAAAACACAGCCTAACCTAATCTTTTCTGTTGATTCGGAAGATGTAGGTATGTACCGGTTTGTACAGTATCCTGCAACCAATAGTTTGCACAAGCACATATTGCTTTTTTATTTGTGCCAAATAAATGCAAATATTCTTTCGGATTTCACTTTACGAATGATTTTGTAGATTGTATTATTATGGTTTAAGATCTATTGCTTTTATGTCAGTTTATTCAGCAAAATGAGTGACATCGAAGAAGACGTAACGGCGCTCTACAATGTTATTGATACCCCTACGACCACAAAACCACAAGCAAAAAGGCAAAATTATGCAAAAAAAAATGGTTTAACGTAGAAGCAGTGCAACTTATTGCAGCGGTCGAAGAGCTTCGAGTAGAATAAAACAGAAATTTCAGATGCTTGCAAAGCAGTGACAAACTTGATTGGCAATATAAAAGCGGATGACGCTAAAGCCAAGTAGACGAATCTGCGCCTTACTTTTAAAAATAATTTTTCTAAGTATCGTTTGATCAAAGCACTGGTGAGCTATTATTTTTTTTTACCTAGTTGTTTTTGTTTTGTGACAGTGTAATTTTCAAATTTTCGCAGATAACGATGCGCTGGTCCGCCATCGCCTGGCGAAGTAGTCGGAAAACGCAAACGTCGTGCAAATACATTACCTTTGCCAACGTCGACACCAACACCCAGCGTTAATATGATAAGGGAGCTGGCGTTCAATGCGCTGAGTTCCATCAGGGTACACGGAGCCCTTCCATCTGACCGAGGAACATTCGTGCAACATGGGCTAAACAGTGACTTGTTCAGACTGTTGGAAGCTGCTAAGCCTCAAGCGCATCTGCTACCGCGCAACCGCAACAGTCGTTCATAATATCGCCAGCTTGATTTACCGACGCAAATGGCAGCAGTGATATCGACCCGGCCTCTGTCAATCCGAATGAAATTTCGACGGATTTCTAGTTTTGTTTTGTATTTTTTTGGATAAAACAAAACAAATGCTGTGTGAATGAATGAAACGAATGAATTTAAATTTAATGGGAAAAAACGATAGCCAACTTTAATTTGCATTTAAATATTTTGGTATTGCCACTTCGCTTCACCCTCCACGACAAAGTAGTCCTTCTCAACCTTTTTGGCTCCGATTGTTGCATCCCTTATTTTTTTAACGTTTATTTTAGGGAATTGAAACGATTTGATTGAATATACCTCAAAATCAACACAAGACAATTTTTATATGAATATTTAAATATGTCGATTTGTACGCAAAACTCCAACCATCATCACACTCCGCGTCTTAAAACCCACACATTTGTTCCTCTTTATTATAATTATACACTTCCCCGTTCTGCCCACGAGCAACTTCTTGAATGGACTTATCTTCTTGCAATGACTGCAATATATGCCGTGGGAAAACACACAAGGTGTTTTAAAGTGCGCTCAAAGTGCTCCCAGTCACAAGTCGTTAAAAGTCCGTTCCCACGATTCTCTTGATACTGATTCAATAACCATGCGTAGCATGCTAACCATCTGCTGCCTTCATCCCAGCAGTGGTTGTGGACGAACAGGATAACCTGCAGAGGCAGGTAAAAGAGAAAGGGAGAGCACACACCAACAGGATATCACTTGTGCTGCGCTGTGTATAAAAAGAAGGTAAATGAGTCACAAGGACATCATTTCGATATCTACCGTCGTAGAGGAAACATTTTGTACTATATATTAAAAATATAGCAGCAAGCGCAAATTTTGAAATGGAGTTCGTATCAAAAACGCAACACTACCTCAAAGTAAAGAAACCGCTATTGGAACGACAACGACGTGCTCGCATCAACAAGTGTTTGGATGCAATGAAGCACATCATTGCTGACCTAAATGGGAATGACAAAATTCTGCGGATGGACAAGGCTGAGATGTTGGAAGCAACCATCGACCATTTACGCCAAATGAGATCGATTAATCATCAGAAAGAGCAAGTGGATAGCTTCCGCAATGGATATATAAACGCTGCTAATGAGGTTTCACGAGTACTCGCTTCGACTCGCGGAATGAGTGCAGATCTGGGAAAAGCTGTAATGAAACACCTTGGTGCATCACTTAACCGACATCAGGAGGTGCGGCAGCATCAATTGACAGTCCAAACTAGACAACAATTGGCCATAAGCGTGTCGACACCACCACTTAGTCCAGCTTCATCCGGTTATCACAGCGACATAGAGATTTCTGACTCATCAACGGCTACACCCAGAAAGCCAGAGGATTATATATGGCGCCCTTGGTGAACAGCAATGGCTGTTAACTACTAACCGCATTGTGATTGTTAGCTTTATTAACCAATCAAATTCTATGCACCTGTGGCTGTGATATAGAGCCTGTGATAGAGAGAGCTGTGATTTTATTTTTAAGAGCCAAATTAGATTATTTATGGAATAAATAAACAAATCAACCAAAAATTATGCATTAGTATTATTGAAATTTACTTGGAAAAAACAACAGTTTAGGAGGAGCGTCTCTAGAGTTATTTTGCGGGTTGGCTTAAAAAACGTTATTTAATGAGCAACACAACCGATTGTAGATGGTGATCCAAAATTCACTTTATACCAAAATCGCATGTCCATTGGATTTAACTAACATTTTAAATTCGCCTTTTTGTGGCTGTTGCGATGCGTAATTGCTTAAATTTGAAGTGGATTTGCAAATAGTATACAAAGAAATAAAAAACTAAGATTTGAATATGGTGTAGGACGAGTACCTACCAACTCATAATTTTATTTTTGGAACTATAAAATTGTTTCGAGAAGCGATAGAGATCATTATTTCGTAGATAGTTTTTCATAAAGCTATTTACTTTTACTTATACTTACTTATACTTAACGGGCTCCCGACCCGTAGAGAGTCTCTGCCTGAGACACTGCAGCCTTACATCCTCTAAGATCCCGGGCACGCTGCTTCCAGTTGTCCAGATCAAGCGCTCTAGCATCCGCGATGGCTAGGTCTTTGTAATGGAGGTTCTGGGATTCGAAGATCCTCTTAGCTGGCCGAACTCGAGATTAATCAACTCTCACAAAAGTGGGTCGCAAAACTCTGTTTTTTTTTTTTTTTTTTTTTTGGGAATTCGCTGGAAGTAAAAAATCATCGAAAGACATAGCAGAGCTAGTACGCTAGGGATGCTTCTGCAATAGTGATGTACTTTAACTCATCTAAAAAAAACTCCGGGGGGACTGACATCCGCCATCCCGAATAAGACTGCTCCTAGTCCTATACGACTATAGTCAGCAATTTATTTTTGAATTATTTAATGAATTTAAAGAGATAAATTTGCCGTTTGTCGAATTTTTAGACTTGTTTTGTTTAAAATCAATACCTAATTTCACAGCCCTAGCCAAATCTTACAGATCAAGAGGTTTTATCCGTCTCAATCTCCTGATTACATTGTTATTATTTAAAAGTTCTGTTATTTCTGTGTTTACGTGGTTGAGAAGCCGATTTCTATGCCTTCTTACCCTAATCTTCAAGCATTTCAACATTTAGATCTCTATACAGATCGGCGTTGCGTATGTACCAAGGTGCATTAACTATGCTCCTTAGTACTTTATTTTGGAAAACCTGAATTTTTTGTAAGTTTGTTTGGCATGTGCATGCCCACAATTGGAGCCCGTAGGTCCATACTGGTTTTAGAATTAGCTTGAATAGCAATAACTTATTGTAGTTGGACAGGGATGAGTATCTCCCAATAAGCCATCTTTTTTTTTTAACGTGCGCTTTCCAAAAGAAGTTTAGCGTCTAGAGTCATGCCTAAATATTTAGCTGTGTTAGAAAATTCCTCTACATTGTTGTTAATGTGGACTGGAATGTGTGGTGTGGTGCGTAGAGCAGCACTTTTTCGAATAACTTCACGAAAATTGGTAGAATAGATATTGGGCGATATGAGGTAACTTCGTTAGGTGGTTTGCCTGGTTTTGGTATCATTATTACCTTATCGACTTTCCACATGCTGCGATAGTTTTTTTTAAACCTTTTAGAGGAAATTGTTTTAAAATTTCCCCTGTGATTAAATCGAACCATGGGGCTTTTTTTTATGTTTATGCCTTCTTTGATTTCTTTGGCAAGTTCTTTAGCTGTCTGTCTAGCGGTCTGTCCGTCTGTCCGTCCTTCCACAGGCCTACAGCCTGAACGGCTTCTCGGATTACGTTCAAACCTCGGATTTGGAGTTTTTGGGCTTACAGTTCGGGAGGGGTTGTTTTGCAATATTAATGGTAGGTACCTACTTCCCATATAAAATTTTCATATCAGTTTGATTTGATCGAAAACGGCTCTAACGATTTCAACCAACATTGATATTCAAGCTTAAGTAGGTGAGGTTACCATCACTGCGTACCCAGTTTTTGCCTAAAAGTTCGAACAGCGGTACTTTTGAAATTTCGACATTCATATCTCGAAAACGGTCTATACGATTGTAACAAAAATATATTTCTAAGGTAATGTGGTCATTTATAACTTAATAGCAAACTCAAGTTTTCTCTATATTATCGTAGGGTAGAGGCACTAGTATCCGGACAGTGTTAGTGTCCGGACACTATGCTGTTTATCTGAGGAAAATAGGTGCATCACACATAAATAGTCTCAAATATCAACAAGAATAGAATCCTTTATGTGCTAACAATATACATGCAAAGTTTCAAATCTATCATATGTATAACGTGAGAGATAAACGGCAGTGTTGTGGCTGAGCTCCGAGAATATGGTTGAGTTGTCATTTTGCATACAAAAAAAATAGTGGGAGCATTTGCAAAAAGTTAGTCAATCAAATAGTATTTTTTAACTTATTCTTCTGGAAAATACTTTGTTTTCCTTTACATAGAACCCACTTTCATAATTAAGAAAAAAAATATATATAATAAAATTATTTTGTTGGCCTAATTTTTAGTGTCCGGATACTAAAACTAAAATTGAAGATCATTTTCAGTATCCAGACATACTGTCCGGATACTGAAAATATGTAAGGAGATACGAATTCTTGTTTAAATGTCCCTAAACCATACCTATGTATGTTCCGAATGAGAGAGGGAAAGAGAATTGTGTTTTTCTTGCTGATTTTCAGTATTCGGACAGGGTTTACTAAGTGAGAATATATCTGTCCGGGTACTGAAAAATTTGTTTCAGTTTCCGGACAACTTATTGTTTTGAATGTAATTGGCGGTTTTTCTTCTTCTTCTTAACGGGCTCCCGACCCGTGAAGAGTCTCTGCCTGAGACACTGCAGCCCTCCATCCTCTGCTATCCCGGGCACGCTGCTTCCAGTTTGCCAGACCAAGCGCTCTGGCATCCGCGATGACTTGGTATTTGAAACGGAGGTTCGGTCTTCGGCTGTTTTTAGGTTCAAATATCCTAATAGACATTTTGTTTATTTAGTTATTTAAAGAATAGATGCAGAAAGTATATAGCTAAGGGCTTAGAAGATATAAAGCCTAACCAATTAAGCATTCGTAAAGCAGCAAATATGGTTTATGTCGTTCAACATTACATGACCGGTTGAAGTGGAAAAGATTAGTCGGTGAAAAAGCTACGAAAATGGGGCCAGATCTTCATTTGCCAAATAAAGAGGAGGAACGTATTGCTCAGTGATATGAAGATCTTTGCAAGTGTGGATTTCCCCTACGATCTGTTAAATTAAGTGCTAAAAATCATAAAGGATTCAAAAACAAAAACGCCTTTCAAAAACGATCGCCCTGGAAAAACATGGATGAAAGCTTTCTTGAAACGAAAACCCATCATTATCAATGAAAGAAGATGAAAGCATCAACTAGGGTAGGGCAACTGTCACACAGGAAACCATATATATTAAAATGGTTTAGGGAACTAATTGAATACTTGAACAAGCATTGGTCAAGAGCATATCATGAATTAGCCTATACAAATTTTAAATGGGGACGAAAGCAATTTTCGCCTCCGTCCAAAAACTTGCAAAGTTATAGCCCCCAAAGGCTACAAAAAAATATACCTACCAAATTGCTGCTGGAAATTAACAAGAGACGCTTACGGAGCTACATGTTTTTTTTAGCAGACGGCACCCTTATTGAACCCATGGTGCTGTTTTCATACTAACGTCCACCAAAAGACATTAGTCGAGTTTTTTTGAGCTTCGATCTCAGCAAAGCAAAGTAAAGTAGGATTTTCAGCAGGCTAATTACAACAACAACGCTATACTTGACAGTTGACACCCTTGTCACTTCAAGACTCGCCATAGTTGCGTGCTGAAAATCCTAATTTGCTTTGCTTTGCTGAGGTTGTAGCTCAAAAAATCACGGCTTATGCATAGCAAGAACTTTGAACTGAATTACTATTTATTTTGGTTTGTTTTCATTTCTAATAACTTTTTATTTTCCATGGTTAAGTATTTTGATGCTTCATAGGCATAGCTACTCAGTAAGAACTGAGTAAACTATTTGTGATTTGCTTACTTTTTATTTAGGTAGGAATGCAATTTTTATATTGTTTTTTTTTTTTTCAACTTTGGTTTTTTGATAGAAGAAATAATGAATTATGTTCTTCGAATTCTGCAGGTATTAAATACCTTTGTTTTTATTTTTATAAATATGTGTAGTATGTACGTTATATAATGAGTTGAATTACCTATATTTTATAAAATAAATTATAGCGTTTAATTAAATAAAGGCAAAAAATTAATTAAACTTCATATAAAACTTTTGTGTCCGGACACTAAAAAAAAAGTGTCCGGAAACTAAATTCTGCTGTCCGGATACTAGTGAAAATCGAACTTTTTCGAATTTATTTATTATAAATATTCAGAACGTAACATTTAAAAAAAATTTTGATATATTATTATTGGCCAATATCGTCACTTTTACCAACATTTAAATTTTTTGCCATAGCTTTAATAGTGACAAAACTGTTGGAAGTCAAAGTTACCAAATATGTTAACTGTCCGGATACTAGTGCCTTTACCCTACAATGGATTTTTGAAAAAAGTATTTTTTTTTTAAATTTTGTTTTTTTCAGTTTACCGGAAAACGGCGATGACGATTTTGACCAAACTGCAAACTTAGAGTAAAATGGATGTTTTCGAAACTATTGTGTCCTCAATTTTCGATTTGCTGAAGACTCTCTCTGGGGTGGCTATTTTCCTCAAGTAAACAAAAATTTGTAAGGATACACACACTGCCCGGATACTATATTGCCTCTACTATCTTGGTAAATTTTTTTAAAATGTGCATTCTTAGTGCGTCCTCAGGCATTGGAGTCAATGACTCTCGGTTTAAAGTAATAAACCAGACATGGGTTGCCTCACCATGTAGCCCAATACATTCTTTCAATAGCAGTACTTACCTACCTATACATACCTACCTATACACATCGTTTCGATCGTATGCCTTACCTACTTCTTGACCGATACACATGCCATCGACATCGACGGTAAATTTCCCATTAATCGATTAACCGACTCGTGCTACGCATGAGTCGGCCACTGGATAGTCAGAATAAAAAAGAAATTATTAAAACGTTCAAACTATTCACCCAGCACGCACAAGTTGTTGCAATCATGATAGATACCTACGAATAATACTGCCACAGTGCCAGGCACGGTCACACAGCGCACACCCAACTTGCCACTCCTCATTCTCCGTCTTCTTTTTCGCCTCGCATTTCTCTAAATACAATAATAATTACCAACCTTCATATTTAGTATGTCACCCATGATCTGATGTAAGTAACGGCCAGCAAAAAGGAACAAAACAACGACATTACGAAAAGAAGATATCAGCGATGATCACGGTAGGCTTCTCGTCCTCATACACTTAGTCATTATTATAATGAAATCGTGCCACATAATTGCTTCCGTCTGCTGCCCTTCTACCGATCGCACAAGCCCCACACGCAGACACACTGTTCTCTCATTCATAAAACAGAATCATATGAATGGACATCCAATCCCTAACTATCCTCAGAACGTGGGAAACTTCAAGATAACGAGTGCTTGGATATCCTTAATTTCCTACCTAAAAATAAGAAAAAAAATCCGTTTTTGTACGTTCTCCTAATACTTTGTTGTTGTAGATATACGGAACAAAGTATTGGTATCCTGAGATCCTGTCGCCGCACGCATGTGATGGCATTTACTTGTTGTTTTTTTTTTTTTTTTGTCTGCACGAAAACACTTAACAATTGATGGTGGTGCGTGGGAATGTCAGAAAACTTCACTTTCCCACGGAAATTTTGTATGTGCCCCTATTTTTAAAATCCCCTAGTCCTGTCCCGCTTACGAGCACTGAAATGCTACCTTCCCTCTCAGTCGTCTTGAAAGCCAAAGCAGACAAATTTTCGAAACACCTGCCGTTTTTTATGCATAGGATTTTCCCCTATATTCACTTGAAACGCCGATACACTTCGCACAGCACAGCACTACATGTACAGTACAATACACGGTGACTGTTGCACGGTATACACCCCCGAAGAAGGGTGATCCTTTTACACAATTTCTTTTATATTCTCTCTCTTTCTGTTCGCATTCACTTTCGGGGTTTCTTATCGGAATCGTATTTTTATGACGTACATTTGTATTCATGTGTGCGTGCCACTTGTCCGTTTTGGGCTCGGTTCGAACGTATAAAAGCCGGTGGCAATTCGATTCTGGAGACATTCTGAATTCGTTCACCATTCGAAAAGCACACACAAGGTTGTTTATTTACTTTTCATAATATTTACGTAAAAATGTGCATTGCAATGCCAGAACAACAACAAATAGTAACTGCATCGAAGAAGTCCGCTTCGTACAGTATCAAGAAAGTTTTGAAGGCGATCTTCAAAAAACACCAGAAACAGCAAAAGCAGAACCAATCTCTGGAATCCTTGGAGTCCCTAGAAAATCTTCGCAACTCACAAACTGAAGTCTACTACACCGAAATTGAAGACAATTCGGCAAATGAGAAATTGGCTCACATTATCATGGAAGAGGCGGGACAGCCACAGGAACAGGATATCTATGTACCTGTTCGATTTGCTCGCACCGAAGTAGGAACTTTCTTCTGGACAACAAATTTGCAACCCGTTTTGAGTATTGTTCCTGCAGCCGATGAGGATTTAGTTCAGCCAGCGTATTGCTACAGCAATAGTCAGTTCCCGCAACTGCAGTTTGGCGACCGATGGGCGCAGGCATAAGAATTACCATAACCACTTTGGAGGGCAGCATCAAAGCTGTTGGAAGAAAAGCTTTACGAATATTATTATAAGATTGTGATAAGGATGAAGGCGAAGAGATTTTATACCTACTTAATTTGTTTTCTTAAATGGTTATATGTTTTATAAAAGAAAAATATTTATGTGATAAAAAAGCTTTAAATTTTTACAACACCATGAATACAAATATTTTTATATACAAGAATTTCTGTGATTTGACTTATTTCCTTTTGATTTTTATATTCCTTTGGCGGTGAAGATAATTAATTTTGAATCTGTTTAAATGTTTGTTTCTGCAGTTCTTTGTGTTCCAAAGTACGTGGTTGGTGATGGAAAGTCATTCAACTGAGCCTTGAATACATTAAGTGATTGAAGTAAAACAAAAATTGTACTTCTGCAGTGCCTGTGCGTCGAGAAGGCTTTCTGGATATAGGAACATTAACGATTTAAAAACTACAATAATCACACAACCGGACACAATCACTAATGGCGCCGTACAACAAAGTTTGCTAGGTGGAGAAAGGAGGAGCCGACATACCATAGGAAGAACGCTAATGATACCTACCTGTTACAATAGCTATAATTGAAGTGTTTTCATGGCATCCAAAAGGTCAATGATGGGGGGTTATTCCCAATTACGTGGCGGATCATATCGAAAGCGATACCTTAATTTCGCCCGTGTTCGCTTTTGCTTTTTCTCAAATGCGAACGGGGCGTAAATTATCTTTCCAGTGCTTTCCAGTTATTTCCATTCTGACTTCCAGTATTTGACGTCTGTTTCCCGTCCTAGCTTGCGTTGTTTTTGTTTTCTTGTATTACGCCGGTTCTTCTTGTAGGTGCGTTTGTTACTCTTCATTGGACTCTATTTTATTTTCAGAGCTTTCTTCATATCCGAGTATATTCTCAGATTCAAAATTAAATGCGTCTGTGTCTGGAGAAAAACTTTTTCGAAATTATTCATTAGTTAAGCAATAGTATTTTTAAAACTAAACATTGCTGTGTTCCAAGAGCCTTGAGCTCTTCGCGACAGCCCTTCGCAAGCTTCGATTCAATTTCTTGGGCAGTTAGGGCTTTTATAGCTGAATAGCTGTCGATAATGTAGGTGATATCTTCCGGGGTCACTGCCGTGACTTCCGGTTGGAATATACTGGGTTGAGATACCCAGCGGTTCAGAGTAGATGCCTGACCCTAACCCGTTGTAAATTTGTGAATTAGATAGGTTACACAGCCGAGTAGGATATGGCACCTTAGAGTTACAGTTCATACTCCTATGTATGAATGCACAGAAAATGCTTGGAGATGGCTTTTTCTGAAAGTGTACGAGGTGAGCAGAACTCTAATAAGGAGGAACGAGGAACTAATTGCAGAAATTTAATGTAGCTGGGCATCCATCGCGCTGGACTACATTAAAAAATTTATATGATTCCCTACCTAACAGTATGTATGAGGTTATTTATAACCAAGGCGGAAGCACCCGTTACTAATTTTTGTTCATAACTCAAAAATGTATGTTAACTGTGCTCTTAATACATTTTTTTACCGAACAATGTGAAAAAAAAAAAATTTAATTATTTTTTTTATAAGGAGGTGCTATTCAAGGGAGCCAAAATTTGTTGCATATATTTTGAATCGTATCGCTTAAAAATTTGTTAAAAAAATTACCACTCTTTCCGATTAGGTTCGTGTTATTTTTTGTATTCGTAGGCATCGAATACAAAGTGCACAAAAATAAGAAGTCTTAAGTCGTGTTCTTAAATGTCCTTATGAATATCTCGTGTTGTGCGAACGCGACTCGTGCAGTGCATAGAACATCTAATTTAAATTATGTAGGTATGTATTGAGACATCTTCTAAATAAAAAACAAATAATACGTTTTCTCCTGGGCCCTTCCTGTTATTTAAGAATGCATAGCAGAAATGTAGAACTTTTACCAAGTTTATTACATGCCTAAAACTGGGGTCGCATCGCGTCGTCCGTGAACGAGCATTACGAGACGGAATTTGTTTTTGTTTCACATGTAAAATCAACATCATTCCGTGAACGTATAGCTCGTTCACGGAAGTGGCGATTCGACCCCTGGTTGAAACCGAAGAAAGCTTTTGTTTTAGTGTATGAAAAAACTAATATATGGGGGCGGCATAAATTCTGTCTGCGTTATACGAATCACAGAATAATGATTGATACATGAATCTCTTCACTGGGAAATTTACTACTCGAAGAACAAAGTCGTATTCTAAGATACCTAAAGTGTTCATATCTCTGTATTGTAAATTGTGCGGCAACAATCTTATGTAATTTATAAACGAAATAAATATCTATCTAAGATGCAGCAACAATCTATGGCAGCATACGCAAAAAAATAAATGTTCATTAGCAATGAATAAAGAAATAAACCACCAATTTATACACAAAACGCAATCACTCCGACTCAGTGCACTGCTACTTATACTGCTGCCTTGAGGCTTCATCAAACAGAGCTTTTTAACGCCGCGTTGAGAAAAAATATAAATTATTTGACGTTCCAACCGCCGGCCGCGTTAGAGGACGTCAAACAGAATTCTAGCTGATGCACTAGATGACGTGCAATTTAATTTCATGAAATGACAGATGGCACTTGGAGACCACATATTTCACGAAGAAACCAATTTCATGAAATGTATTGCTCAGCTCCTTTCATGGTATCGATTTCATGAAATGGCCTGCAAATTATGTGCAGTTTGACACTTGTTTTTTCATTTCCACGATGGCTGAGTGGCGAATGGTCGCTTGTAGACAAGTAATAGTCATGACAAGAATATGGTAGATGGGAAAAAGGGAAAGGATTATGGCCTAATGCGAGAACGCAACGATGTGCTCTGCTCAGCGACATTTCAACGAATGAAATGTCATGCAATGTTCTTGCAATGCAATCAAAATTCAAATGAGCTGCAATTTCTGTGTAGTTTGACACTTGTTTTTCATTTCCACGAATGGTCGCTTGTAGCGCTGAAACTACGTATTGGAATAAAAGAGAGAAGTATAGTCATGACAAGAATTTTTTTTTAACGGCTATGTATCAAATACTTATAGATGAATCTGACGAGAATCTTTTAAAATTGTTCGTCTTACAAAAAAAAAAAAACTATTTTACTCTAACTACGCATATTGGTCAAAGTCCATTGTAGGGGGAGATGGGGTACATTGATACATGGGGCACATAGATACAATCGATATTATTTGAAAACAAAACGCATCAGGCTACTCAAAAAAAAAGGCCCGAACTGTAAGCCAACAAACTCCAAATCCGAAGTTTGAACCAAACCCGGGCAGCCTGTAGGCCTCGGACAGACAGAATTTCGAGACCCACTTTTTTGAGTTCCTCTATCATCGTAATGTCAGAACTAATTAATATTTTGAGTAAGAAATTTAATTCAACAATGCCTTTCTCTTACTACGTAATCGAATTGTTGTTTTTAGTAGGATTACTCCAGATAGAATCCTCAGATGCTAAAGATACTAATCTTTTTAAATGTTTGTGGATTGAATTTAAAAAATTCTTGATACTGATAAGGCTTCTATTGAGTCGGTGAAAATGGAGGAGTACATACATTTTTTGAAGGGATCCGTGGAAATTATATCCAGAACTATCGACACTTTGCTACGTCAAACTTATAGTTGCTTAAAAATATTACCAAAGTATGTAGGATATAATATGAGGTGGCTTTAAATTGGCATAAAATAGACAGACGACGAAATGCCATAGTCGTACACACTTTGTTTCTGTAAAATTTCAATTCAATTTAAAATTTAAATCTTAGGTAATTTAAAATAAAATATAAAATTGTTTAAAATATTTATCTTAAATAAAGAGTTTTGCCATACCATGCAATAAAATATGATTTTTTTAGCTTGAATATTTTTTTAAGAGTAGTTAAGTTCGGGTAATGTGGACTAACCTTTTTCTTTCCAGAAACATTTCAATAACATTTCTGAAATGGAAAAATAATTTGGTAAGAGGGGCCTTAACAAAATATGTTTCCATTTCAGAAATGTTATTGAAATTGATATTATTCATTGGAATATTGTTATCCACATTTTTATAACAAATAAAATATTTGCAATAGTGTAGAAATGTTTAAAAAATGTTAACTCTCAAAAGTGTCAGATTCGGACTATCATAAAAGAATGGATCAATACAAAGATACATTTTATAACTTTATAAAATATTTCATTAATAAATATTAAACAATAACTTAAATTATACTGAAAATGAGTAGGTAATACTCTACTTCATTCGCTCCTGCGTACTCCACGTTTTCTGAAATGGTGGTGTTTTTAAGAAAACAAAATCAAAAATAAACAGAACTGTGAAACTCCCCTAAAATACTAAAATAGCACTATATTAATAATAAAATACCCAACGGAATGCAGCTAAAATTCTTTACATTTTACACGATTTACTCATCGTCAAACTAATTATCGACCTCACTACAATACCGTATTACGCAAAACCGAAAGCTTAAGAGAAGAATATCGGGCAGGAGTTGGTTCTGTGCTTAAGTTAATATACGTTTAGTAACTATTATATTGCCTCCTTGAAAATGTTTTGGAAAAAAGACCAAAATAATTGGGGCGTCATAATTCTGGCAAAAACACTAAAAACTTAAAATGAAAATTCGCCAGAATGCCAGACCATGTTTTTTGAAAAATAGCCAAAAAATAAAATAAATCCGATGCGTCAGGCGTCTGCGAGTGTTGCGTCAGGCGCCTGCGAGCGTTGCGGCAGGCTGCGTTCCGTCGAGCGGTCGCGTTGCCGCCCCTTAGAAAAGTTTACTATTTCTTTGTTTATTGTTTTCCATTATTATTTCATAACTGAAACTTTCCATTTTTTTATTCACTTCTTTTAAGATTGCACTTAAACGCGACTAAGCAAAAACCCATTAATTTATATACTGACGCGTGATCGCACGTGCTACATTAATGCTCTTGAAATTTTTTTTTGTCGTATTTTCCTTTTTGGATATTTTTTTTTTTATATTTTTGGCCTTTTTTTCGATTTTATTTTTTTTTGCGTAATTTCAGGGAGCCGACCCAAGGCCTCCCTTAACGTGACCATGTGACCATCAGGTCAGGTTCAGTCATAATTATGCTAAATAGTATCTGTCAATTAAAGGCGCTCCAGAGTTTAAAGAGAAAAAACATTTTCTATACATATCCATGCAATCACCTTCGGTTTGATCATAATCACATCATCAGCCTTAGGTTGTATGCTTGCGTTCATTTCAAGGTAAACAATTTCATTTGATAATTTATTCCATAAGGGACGGACTCACCTTATAATTCCTTACAAAAAAAAAAATACGAAATTGGTTGATCAAACAGATTTCCAACCTCAGGCTGGCGCATTCTTTGGAAGGCTACAACCTACAACTGTTAGTAAATAAGTTCATCAAAAATTCTATCCACAAAACAGCCAAACAGCAAACGATCATTCTCCTTCTCAATCACCATCACTGTGCACTGGCAATAACAATAATTCACTTTGCTTGTATATCGCATATCACATCCATACGCCAACAAATTAACATGCAATGCAAACAAATGCATTAATTGTCACCACTTGAGGCGATTTTATACAGAAATACACATTCCAAGGCATAGCGGTCCTTAATGTCCTCTATAAAAAAAAAAAAACTCTGTCGCAGACAAACGCACACACTGTAAAGTCAGTATACTATATTAAAACCGATTTTAAAATGCACAAACAGCAGTGAGAAGAAAACCTTTTTCAACGCTACTGCAGAAGTGCATAGGGCTAAAGAAAATCAGAAAATCCCATCCGCATTCATAGTCGGATCGAAAGATATCAATCTTATGCAGGAGGGGTCTGATTTCTTTATTGCAGTGGAACAAATCAGAGGTCAGTGGAATTATGTTTTATAGTTTGCTTTCGATTTGGCAACTTTCGCTAAGCCTAAAGTGATAAGCGAAATTATTTTACTACAAAAAAAAACAAAGTCTAAAGCTAAGATTAGACTGTATGCCAATTAAGCATATGAATGCCAAAAGTCAAATGACCAGATTAGCTGTCAAATAAACAAAATGCCACAATTATCAAAACTCTATATTAGACTATATGACTAAAATTACCAATACGGTCATATTTGCCTCGATTGTCATTTAAGGCATTTGTTATTTATTACCCAATGTTGTAGAAAGGTAATGATGTAGAGAAAAACAAATCAAAAAAGTTGAAGTTGGAAATTTGTTTAGCACAAAACAAACAGAAAGCAAACAATTTTTACACAAACAAAATTTCACAACAGGAACAAAGTATATACACAACCACAATGAGGGACAAGAACAAGACCACTAATTAAACTTAAAAAAATTGCGATGAAGACAATTAAATAATTTACGCAAATGATATAGATTCAATAATCCACAAAAAAAGATAAAGAAAACAAATCCCAATCCTACGAACTCATCAAACACCGATGACAACAAAATAATACTTGTTCCATCAAAAATAAAAAATGCCAGCAATGCCATAACGAAATTTCGAAAAAGTGCATATGGGCATATAGGGCTTTATGCTGGCATTCGTGCTTATTGTCCCATTACACTATATGCTATTTTGGCATTTTTATCTGTCAAAATCAGCCTGGTCGTTTGTGGCATTCAGGTCATTAGAGCATATGAGATATGCCCATTACACTGTATGACCATATTTTGACAGGAGAACTGTCAGAAATTGGCATTTTATGACCACTTGGCATACAGTCTAATCTTACCTTAAGAACAAAATGTCACACGACAAATTGTCTTGTTAGAACCCCAAAACAAATACCATGAACTACAACTCGAACATAATGATGAGTTGCAGCGTTGCCTTTTGGCCCCTTCTTGAGCCGCAATATTATTGGCACCACTTTTTGAAAAACTATCAAAATGAAAGGGGTCATTCAGTTTAAGTATAACATTTCAGTCTTTATTGAACGAAAAAGAATGCAAACACCTTCAGAATGAACATCTTTTCAGGTAAACCAAATATCTGCAAATTAAATTAATACATCCCGTTATAAGTTAAATCTCCACTACCACCTTTAAACCGGAACTTGGGGTGGAGCACCCCAGCATACAGGAAGTAATGGCTCTTTTAGCACATAAATTGCTCATAAGTCTGGAATCAGCTCACCAACTTCGGATAGAGGAACAATAAAAATTGGCACCCACAGCTCGTGATACTGACTCTTTTAAAAAAAGATAATGTTTCTTTAATATTAGTTTTGCTTTAGTTTTTTTTTTTTATATTTTCGACGCTTTTCGACACCACTGATCAACTGGTAAGAGTTCAAGTAGTGGTAACTAGTTCCTCGTATACCAACAAATGTGTATGCTAATAGCAACACGTGTTTACTTTAGCTAGCCGGGAGGCATAAAGAACTACACGCTTCGAAGTAAAGTGGCTATAGGTACCTATATACTTATACATACAAGAATTAAAAAGTCCTCATTCCGTATTTGGAATATGTGTTTATGTATATACGTACATAATAATAATCAGAGGTGGAGGTTGTTTAGTGTTTGTTTGTTGTTTTTTTTTTATCCAAAGGTCGCTTGTGGGGAATACCGCACATGAATACAAAAACCCTTCTTAAGACGTTTGGGTTAGGATTGAATACAGCAGCAATCAAGCCTAGTGTGAGACGCATACAAAATTGGAGAAGCGCACACAAGTGGCCATTCGAGATGTTAAGATAAAGAGAATTTATCCGCCTCAGTGCGGGAGCACGTTCTAACTTTCCCACAGAATTCCCACATGCCGAGCAGGCGCGCAGACACTTGGTTGCGCGCTAGCTGGCAAGCGTTGAAGTTGATGGATACTTTGATGTGATGACACGAACACGGATAATGGCGCTGGCATGCATACAGTTAGGGTATTTTTCTTATAATGAGGGTCAGACAGAAGAGGGAATTCCAGTGTTCAGAAACGTTGTTTGAATTTTCGAGAAGGGAACGACGCAGCCTTGCATGGTTGGAAAAGATTCAAATTGCAGTTGGATATTGCATAATTGGATTCCACGGGGCGGGTTTCCATTATAAGGACTAAGGATTTTTTTTTTCTGACTTAAAACAGCCTAAAAAAACAAATATGTATATATATTATTTTTTTTCTTGAGGAAATTTGTTGACTCGTACACCGGGGTTTAAAAACTTTTTGCCGAAATTTCCAACCGAGAATACAGTTGCCGTCTTCTTCCAAATTTACTCTCGTCCAACATGGAAGATTTTGCCTTTCCTTTCGCGAGTTGTTCTTATATGAGTGTTTCTTATAAGTCCGTGTTCGACTGTAATTAGTAGAAACACTCTCTCTAGTCTACATAATATGCAACATTGCAATTCCTTCAATATAGATGAGTGCTAACGGATTTACCACGATATCTCGAAAAAAAAATCTCTAATGTAAAAATCTCGAATTAAAAAAATCTCAAAAAAAAATTTTCGTCATGATCCCGTGCTAAAATTACAGATATACTTTTCTACTGAGCTCTTATAACTGTGTTTTATTTTGGTCAAACGAAGTGATATTTTAAAATGTAAACAAACATTCTAGTTTGTTTGCAATAGAAATAGGTAGCGTTTTCTCACATATCAGTGCTGTTCCATTACTTTTAAATCTTACGAATTTTTAATAATTCTTACGACTTTTTACTCAATGCTTACTCAAAAAAATTGTAAAAGAGAGCATCGTCGAGATACCAAGATATTACCCTTCCACTGAAAATCTTACGAATTTTTATTCTACAAATTTATTGGTGTAAGGATTGGAAGGGCTGTCAGTCACCTTACAATTAACAGCTGATTTGAATATTTTTGTCCTATTTGGCATGAATGCGTGCATTTGCTTAGACTTTTTGCGTATTGAAATGGTATCAACATGCGGCAATATAAAATTAAATATTCTGTATCATAATTCTTAAGCGTCGCTTTTTCCTCTTCTCGAATGCTTGTAGTTTTCCACATACTCTGATTCATAAAAAAGAAGTTCGATTAATTTCAGATCACTTTCATCGCTACTTACTCGTAGATTTTTTTTTTTTTTTTTATCCGAGGGTAGGTGAAAATCTTCCAAAGACACTATGAGAATAGCAAGCGCGTTCTCATAGTAGTGTCAGATTTTTACTGACTAAAAACACCACCCTTCTAAAGATTGTTAGATACTGCAACTAAGAAATAACTTATCAAGCAATTTTTCTATCATTAAATAAAAACTTTTGACAGGTTGCGTGTTCCGCAAATTAGACGCGGTTAATCTTATCTTGCCAAGTCGAACGGTTTCGTTCTTTGTAGTCGGCGCAATAAATTGCTCTCGTCCAAGATTTGTCGGACTGTATTGTTGATATGTCCGATTAGTCGGTTTCTATGCTTTCTCGCTAAGCTTCTAGTTTCAGCTTCGATTGTTGGAATTCCGAGATCCCTATGGATATCGTCGTTTCTAATATACCATGGTGCTTGTACAATTTCTCTAAGCACTTTATTTTGAAAAGTTTGTAAAATATTGGCATTTGTTTTCTTGGTACAACCCCAAAGTTGTATACCGTAGGTACACACCGGCTTTAGCACTTGCTTGTATAAAAGCAGTTTGTTCTCAGTACTGAGCTGGGAATGTTTTCCGAGTAACCAGTACATTTCTCTATATTTGATATCGAGTTCTTTACGTTTCATTTTCACGTGCGAACTCCATTTCAGCTTGGCGTCGAGTGTCATTCCCAGATATTTGGCCTCGTTTGCAAAGGGTATTCGGGCCATATTTAGGAAAATTGGCAAGTCATTGGTTTTCTTATACGTGAAATTCACATGTACAGATTTAGTTTCATTTAAGGCGATCCGCCAGTTCCTTGTCCATTCATTTATCTTATTCACTGCGGTTTGCAGTTTTGTAGTCGTTTCTTCGATTGTATTACCTACTGCTAGGATAGATGTGTCGTCGGCGAACGTAGCAAGGGTAGTGCCATCTTCTCTTGGAATATCGCGAGTATATAACAAATAGAGAAGCGGACCAAGGACGCTTCCTTGCGGTACCCCGGCCGAAATCTCTTTTAGCTCCGAGTATTCGTTTCCATTTCTAACATGGAAGAGTCTATTCCCGAGATATGATTCTAGAATATCATATAGGCTTGCGGGGAGAACTTGTCGTAATTTAAATTTCAAGCCGTCGTGCCACACCTTATCAAAGGCTTGTGAGACGTCAAGGAATACGCTTGAGCAAATCTTTTTTTCTTCAAATGCTTTCTCGATTACGTCAGTAGTTCTATGTACTTGGTCAATCGTCGAATGCTTGGTTCTGAACCCAAACTGGTGGTCAGGGATAAGATTATTGTCTTCAATAACCGGTTGTAGGCGCCTAAGCAATATTCTCTCGAAGACTTTGGAGTGAAATCGGTCTATACGATTTTACTTCATTTGGCGGTTTTCCTGGTTTTAAAACCATTATGACCTCCGCGACTTTCCATTGACTCGGCACGTGTTTTAGTCTGAGCGCGGCATTTATAATATGAAGAAGCTTAATTAATGCTTTTCTTGGTAGAACTTTCAGAACTTCTCCGGTGATCAAATCATAACCAGGAGCTTTCTTAGGTTTTAGGGATTCGATTTCACGTTTTAGTTCACTTAGCGTTGCACTAGTGAGTGTTGAATCGTCAGATTTGTAATTCCGCCCTATTAGTATTGTCGTGGATCGCTTGGCCATCGTACGGTTTAAAAGTTTCTTCTAGATGAGCGGCAAAAATGTCCGCTTTTTCCTTTTATTCCCTTGCCCATTCATTTTGATTAATTCTAATTGGCGGCGCGGGGATTTTGGGCCTTTTGGTGCCTTTTACAGCTTTCCAAAGTGAATAATTGGAATCTTTTTTCGCTGTTAAACTTTCAAGGTAAGAACCTATCGCACGATTTTTAAAATCCTTAATAACTGTCTTCAACAAATTGCACAAATAATTCAAATGTGCTTTATGTTGCGGAGCGCGACTCTGTTGCCATTTCTTACGCGCCTTCCTTTTTTCGTTGACCAATTCTTTTATTTCGGGAGGATATCGTAGCCCGTATTTGGCCGGCGTTTTCCTTGGATTAGGCGTATTATTCCAGGAGGCGATCTGTACGATCTCGACGAAGCGATCAACCTCAACCTCAAGTTCATAGGGTGTCGTAAGTGGAACACTCAGTTCAACATTCTCTTCTATTTTGTTCCTAAAGCCTTCCCAGTTAGTTTTTCTACCAGTTAATCTCGCTGGCTCTAGGTTATTGACTAGTTTTACACTCAATGTTAATATAACCGGTGAGTGGTCAGATGATAGATCAAAGCTCTCTTCAACTTTAATGTGGTTGGTAGGTATTCCTTTCACGACGAAGAAATCTATCAGATCATGTAGTTTTGAAGTATCAGTTGGCCGGTAGGTCGGTTTGCCCGTCGAGAGGAAATCGCAACTGCATTCCATACCTGCCCCATAGAGCATTCTACCTTTTCACGAGATGTATCTGGAGCCCCAGAACGTGTGCTTCGCATTAAAATCGCCGCCAATAATGAAGTTTGGTTTGAGCGATTGAAGCAGGTTAGTGAAATCACTTTTTTCAAGCGCGGAACGCGGTGGACAGTAGATAGATGAAATTCTAAGAGTACGCTGACTATTTTTAACTCGAATCGTGCACAGTTGCATAGTTTCAAGCTCTATCTTCAGGTCTTCGTATTGTTCAATGCAGTCTTTAATAAGCAATGATGATCCACCTCTGGCGTTCCCCGATGGGTGACAAGCGTGGAAATCATTATATCCTTTTATTTTTAAATTCGATCCCTTTTTCACGTGAGTTTCAGAAATCAAGCAAATGTCAATATCTTTCTCTCGTATGAATATTTCCAATTCGCCGAGTTTTTGTATAAGTCCGTTTGCATTCCAAGTGCATATTTTTAACATTGGTTTTTCATTCATGTTATTTTTGAAGCACGCGTTTTCCGTGAATTATTTTCGAGCTTAAAAGCGATCGAGAATAATTTTGTTTATTTTGCATTGTTCTTCAAGTTTCTCGAGAATAACTGAGAAAACATGAGAAACAGGGTCCGGCGAAGTTTCAACGTTTTTCGCTACTTCGAATGCCGCGGCCTGAGCGTAGGTCTGCACTCTGGCTGTCCGAGGGCCACTATTCGATGGCTTTCCTGATGGTAACTTTTCAGTAGCGTTTCTTATGACAACAGAGGTCGAGGGCCTTTCTATTGTCTCTCTTTCTCTGACAATGCTACGCTTTTGAACCAGAGGTTTTATATTGCCTACTACCTCCTGGGCGGTCCTACGCTTTACCTTGGTAAGCGGCTTTGTTTTTTTATTTTGGCTTTTGAGTAGCGCATCTCTCCGTTTTTGCAACTCCTTAGCTACTTCACAGCCTCTATAATTTGCCGGGTGCTTTCCCTTACATTTAGCACAGGTAGCGGAGGATTGTTTGTTTGCTCCACAGTCTTGGGAGAAATGACTTCCGGCGCATTTTACACATCGCGGCTCTTTTTTGCAATACATTTGCGAATGATTGAATTCTTGGCAACGTTTGCACTGCGGAATTGTTTTCAAATTTCTGCGCATGGGCTCGATTTTTACCACAATATTAAGTATAGTTTTAATTCGGTAGATATCTTCGATATTATCAGACCTATCGAAGGTAAGCATAAAGAGCGGAAGTCCACGCCTTACCAGGACGTCCTTATCTTCTTCCGTTTTATGCTTCTCTTTCTTGATGATATTTACGGCATCAAGAATTTTAAACCCTTTGGAACGAAGGTCGTTTATAACCTCTTCTTTGGTGCATGAGGGGTGGAGTCCCCTCGCTACAACACGATGTGGCCTTTCTGACTTTATTTCAAAAGTATACCACTGGATCTTCTCGGTGTTTAGCTTTTGGGACACTGCCCGGTAGTCTTCGTGGTTAACGACGTTAATTTTCCACGCATTATTCCTCAAAGATTTTACCTTAAATTCCGATGTTATCGTTCCTTTAAGGAGGCTGTGTAACTTATTATAATCCGTTACCCCAACGACGTTTATTGGAGGTGGTGGACGAATTTTCCCTCGGAGTTGTTTTTCTTGCGGTACTTTACGGGTTTGTTCTTTTAGAGGCTCGACTTCAGGCGAACAACCGGCTCTCGTAGATGATGTAACTAGTTTTCTAAATAAATTAGAAAATTCTTCGAGTTTATAAGACTTTTTGTAATACTTTTTTGAACATTTAAATTATCTTGTCACTTTTCATAGATTACTAGGTATAGAAGTTTTCCCTAACTTTTTCGTAAGTGTCTCTCTATGTTAGACAATTCATCCCCACCACTTCCATTTTCACAGTATCTTCCATTTTTGCTACAAAGTTAAAGGAAAAGACCTAATGTAGAAAGGAACGGTCTGCATTTTTGGCGCTGGCAAACTGCGGATATGTGTGATCAGTGAACTCGAATAAAATCGTGTAGTTGTGCTTTGTTTATACGGTTTTAGTTTCAACTTTTAATTTAAGTAGTTCACAGTGGCTTTTTCATAATAATTTCTTAATTATGAGCTTCCTTAAATTTAAAGTTGAGACTAAAATCGGCGCAAGGTCATAAGTCCACAGGCCAAAAGTCCACAATAATTTGGGCCATAGGTTCACAATTTTAAAATGGAAGTAGGCCATAAGTCCACAATTATTCATATGACTAAAAGAGTTGTTTTAACAACTCAAAAAGTATGGGAATGTTTGATAGATGCCGTGAAATAAGACCAACTTTTCAAAATGTACCTTATTTCGCTCTTAAATAGTGTAATAAGGATAACTTCCAACAGTTGGTCTTATTTCACTCCCACAAAGTGCAATAACGCCAACAAAATTTGAGTAAGAAGAAGAACCTTGCACCCACCCCGTAATCCATCAGTAAACCTAAGCAGGGGGGTTGGAGGGGGGCAGCATGCCCCCCCATACAGAATTCATAGTTTGAAAGCGCAATCTTAAAATGATTGCAATGCTGGAGAAGTGTGTCTTGTGGGTTTTGGAGGCAAACACCGCAAATGAGGTCATTACTAGAATTTTTAGCTTCGCTTTCAAGCTCGTTGTCCTCTTCTTCACCTTCTTCATCCGTGAGCCATAAGACCACAATCAGTGAGTCAAAAATTCACAAGAATTTTGTGTGAACTTTTGGCTCATCTGGGTGGGTTGTAAGTCCACAATTGATTTGTGGACTTATAACCCACCTAAGTGGGTAAAAAGTCCATTGTGGACTTTTGGCCTGTGGACTTATGACCCTGCGCCACTAAAATCTGTTATTAGTACGGGCCAGTGTTTATACAAGTGAAGCATGCAAGCATCCCAGTCGGTATATGGTATAATAAAAACTGCGGCGGACAGTTGTAGATTGATGTTAGTAAAGGGTTACCTATTGGTTGGTTGGTTGGTTTAGGTGGCTGTATTTCCCGACGAGGGAAAAACACAAGTAGTACTTCTGCTTGAAATACACTGGCTACGTTGGGTAGGCGAAGACTTTTAGAGATGTTTAATTCTGTTGAGAAAATGCCTGCTCCTACTCCACAGTCCATCTTGGAACCATCTGTGAAGATAGGTATGTCGAATTCATTAACGACCGCATTCTCCTCCCATTCTGATCTAGAGGGGAATCTAACAGAGAAGTTTTTATGGAAGTCGTATTTGGGTACTATGTAGTCTGTAGACATATGACCAATGCCGTCAGGAAGGGAATGGCCATAAGGCCTTTCGGACCAGCACTTAGATTCATTCAGTCTAACAGCGCTACACGCTGCAATGTTTTTTATATGCAGATCCACTGGCAGGAAATTTAGAATGACATTGAGGGCAGCGGTCGGACTTGATCGCAGGGCTCCTGTGATTCCAATTCCAGCTGTTCTTTGGACTCTACTTAATTTAAGGACGTTATAGGCTTTGCTTAAAGCGGGCCACCATACCAATGATCCGTAGGTGAGGATGGGACGTACTACAGCTGTGTACATCCAGCGAACCATCTTTGGTTGAAGCCCCCACTTCTTGCCGAAGGTTTTACTACAAGTGTAGAAAGCTATGCTTGCCTTCCGCACTCGGTGTTCGATATTGTACTTCCAGTTGAGTTTGGGGTCAAGCATGACACCAAGGTATTTAGCGCTGGTGGATAAAGGAAGATTTTGGTTGTTTAAGCGGGGAAGTGAGAAGGTTGGTATTTTGGTTTTGGTGGTGAAAAGCATCAGTCCAGTTTTACTTGGGTTAACCCCACAACTTGTAGCCCAACCGCTAATCTTACCCAGGGCCCTTTCCATGATTTTACTTATCACGTTCGGAAACATTCCTGACACTAGAACGACCACGTCATCCGCATACGCAACGACTTTTATACCTTCCCTGTCAAGGTTTGAAAGGATTTTGTTAAGTACCATAATCCATAAGAGAGGCGAGATCACCCCCACATTGAGGTGTTCCTCTGCTTACTGATTTGGTTAGATGAGTGTTACCAAGCTTTGCTTGAATGATCCTTGTTTTTAGCATGGAAATAATCCATGAAGTGACGAAATCCTCTACACGTAGTTCAAAGAGAGATTCCTGGACCGATTCAGTACGGACGTTGTTAAAAGCGCCCTCTATATCTAGGAAGGTAGCTAGGGTATATTGGTGATGGGAGAGTGACCTTTCAACTGTACGCACTACTTCATGAAGAGCGGTCTCCGTCGACCTGCCCTTGAGGTATGCGTGTTGTGAATTACATAAGGGGGACCTTTGAAGTCCTGTTCTTATGTGAAGGTCAAGTACGCGTTCTAAAGTTTTGAGTATGAAGGAGGTTAAGCTAATAGGTCGGAAGTCCTTCGCGGACTCGTGACCTCTTTTGCCGACTTTCGGTATAAAAACTACTCGGACATACTTCCAAGACTGAGGTATGTGATTCAGTAGGATACTGCTTCTGTAAATTTCAACTAGCAGGGCCACAATTATCCTGTCATGTTTTTGAAGCATGATGGGAAGAATGCCGTCCTGCCCTGGTGATTTATACGGAGCAAAACTGTGAATGGCCCAGAAGATCTTTTTCTTGGTTATAATGCGCTCTATTTCTTCCCGATGTAAGGGAAGGTTGACCCGAAAGTTGGGCAGGGTAGCACAGTAGTCTGTACAACCAGGAATGTGTGTGTTAAGTAGAAGCTCCAAGGATTCGTCAGTGGATTCTGTCCACGTTCCGTCCGTTCTTTTGATGAAAGATGGACTGAAGTGTCCTTTGGAAAGAATCTTACTGAGTCTTGCAGATTCCTTAAGAGTATCGATAGATTGACAGTATTCAGACCATGCTTGTGACATAGCTGATCTGATTGATTTTTTGTAGAACTTTAGGCAGTCCTTATATGGTTGCCACTACTTATGCCTATAGCAGATATTGAAGATGTCCCTAGTCAACCTTCTAAGGATGGTTAGGTCTTCATTCCACCATGGCGGTAAGGTTTTTTTGCTATATTTTACTGGACACGATGCCTTAAAAGCTGTATTCATCGCCTTTTCAAGTGCAAACGTAATTGTATCCAGCTCTGCACCCAAATCAATTTTCAGGTGTGGTATATTAGGAAGTTTAGAGTTCAATACTTGACCAAATTTCTTCCAGTCAATTCTTTTAGGATTTCTGTATGGGACAGGAGTATCTACCTTGATACTGAGATTAAAGAGAATCCACTCATGATCCGAGAAGGACTTTAAGTTGGAGACTCTCCAATTCTCAACCCTAACGATGTCATTGTTTGTTTTGAGTGTAACATCTAACACCTCTTCCCAACCGCTATAATTTTCCGTACTTGTAAATATAAAGGTAGGGGTGTTACCCACATTACATACACATAGATTGGAAGTTAAAAGGAAATCAAATAAAGACTCACCTCGTTCATTTATTTCCTTGCTGCCCCAAAGATGATGTCGCGCATTAGCGTCACAACCTAAGCAGGCACCCGTGCCTCGCTTGTATCTCTGCTGTGAGTTACTGCACTTCTTCTGGCGGGGATGGTTTGTCGTGCGCCATGGAGGCGGATGAGATGATATGGATTGACCCTGTGTTCGTTCTAATTTAACGACAGTTAAATCACCCGAGCTAAGGTTGGGACATAGGAAAGCGTTAATGTATTTTTTTGTTAAAATGCATGTTCTTGGCTTACCGACGTCTTTTTTGTAGAAAAGGGGGTAACCTATTACTCCAGCATCTCTATATAAACTCCCAAGTAAATTTATAAAATAATTTGTAACCCAGCTTCACATATAAGTGAGCTCCTGCTTAACTTGGGCTATAGGATGAGTTTTTGGCTAAAATAACGGACTCTTCCCAGTGTATATTTGAATTGACTGGGACGCCGCGATGGATTTCTTGATTCTATACAGCCGAAACATAATTTCCCCGAAAAAGGTGGTGGTTTACATTAAATACATTTTTAGACCCTATTCTATGATTTTGTGCTAAATATATTAGTCGTATTTAAGTAAAATTGACTTAGAATGTGTCAACGACAATAAGTTTTATCCAATTTCTTAATGGTGAATTTTTATAGTGCAAATATTTACTGTCTCCGTTTAAGATAGATAAATGTAATTTATTTCTATAAAATACAATACAAGCTCCAAATTCAAAGAATATATAATTGTATGTTATATGTACCTACTTTAGGTATAGAATTTTTGTTAAAGTGACACTGATCGGCGGTGTTAGGCCTAGGGTACCTATAAAGAACTGTTAAGCCATATATTTATATTATTTATTTATATCTTAAGAATAACGAATTGCCGTCAAAGTATATAGTCAATCCAATCAAAGCTTTCTTCTCTGTTAATCACGTGCACGTCTAACTCACTGCATCACATCGATTTTTCGCTTTGATTTTATTAAAGTCTTATACCCAAAAGTTGTGGGGCTTAAATAAAACATCCACCACTCCACACTGTACCTTACCTTCCTCGTTCATTGTTTGCAATGAAACGATCTTGCACTTCCTCCTCATTACACCTTCAAGTGGGCCGACAAAAAAAAAAAAAATCACCGTCACGTTAACTGTCTAACTGATGATTATTGCTATACGAAAGGGAAGGATGTTCAACCAAACGAAAAGTGAATGACTCTAGCTTCTTTATTCGTGTTGGGGCACACAACGTCGAGTTGTTTCATCTACCATAACCAACCAACCCATCGCATCGGTAGCATAAAAAGGTGGTGGCCCCAAATTACACGTTCGAACGGATTATGCATTCAGGAGGAGTGTACGGATTTCTTTTGTTTCGAAAACTTTCCCAGGCAATCAGTCGAATGACTGAAGCCTGAGACTCGTTTTTACTTTTATCTCTGCCAGATCGTCATTTTCTCCCCTGTTTCTTTTAACTAATTCGTTTCATCCGGGATTATGAGTTGCCGCATACCATTTTTTGTACGACTCCCCTTTAACGATTGAGAAAGGGTCAGTCAATTGTGTTGCACGATTAAATTGGAACGTCTAAGGTGAAGAAATGTGTGGAAGATTGTCGATTGTATGAAAGGGTTGCATTTCATTCCATCTCAGATAATATAGGATGCTGTATTCTTGGAAATTAATCTTATTATGGTGGCCTGGACCACCCAACTAAACCAAACCTCTTCCTCAACTTTTCAAAGAAACTACGATATGTGTGTGTGATCGCATTTCCATATAATATTCATAGCGCGTAGAGATGCCTGAACCGAATGTCACATTAGATCCGAGATAATGAACGCCGCGGATGACCCACGTTAATTATCGTTGTGCTATACTTTGCCGCCATCAGTTATCTTATGGAAATGACAAAGGAAGATGGAAGATGGACCATGTGCCCTGGCCCATTCGACGCCAATATCGTCTGTCTACAAAAGCTTTAGAAAAGCCACAAATCAGCCTCAAGCTTAAGGTCAGCGGTATTCTTAAACCGTGGGAATATGAATTTACATAAGGTGCCAAAAGTCGAACAATAATCACTACAGCAAACAAGGTGTATGTATAGACAGTGACGACAGACGACTTCGAAGAATTTATCGTGTGTGATGTCTGAGTCATGCCGTTTGTACATTTGTGTTTCTAATTCTAATGAGACTTCAATTTGAATTGGTCAGATGATTTTTATTGATTTGCAGTGTTGATTAGATATACATAATTTAGAATTGCGGAATCACTCGCGGTGACTTAGAAATAAGAAACTTAGTTTAAATTAAATTGTATATTGCTTATTATTTACGTGCTCGCAGCTAGTGCTTACTCCTTACTCACATAAACTCACATATTCAGGCGGTGGGCCATTATCAGTGCTAGATGTTTTGCATAATTATAATGTATGTACTCGTATGGACTGTCTGGAATTGATTCTATGGATTCCTTCCCCAATAGATATATATACGTAAATTAAAAGCATATACCTTTTGATCAGTTCGGTGTTCCAAAATGACTTTTTTTGTTGCAAAAATCATGATGATATCGCTACATTTTAAACTTTCTCCATTACGTAGTAAGAGAAAGATATTGGGCCTTACTAACAACCAAACAGTAAACTCGAATTTAACTAATTTCGAAGCTAACTATAGTTTTGACTTTTAATTTGTAGGTACCAACAATGGAATTAATCGGGACTTAAATTACATCTGGCTTTATCGCAAAATTATGACAGTATAACTCGAATGTGTTATAATTTTTTTCTGAGCTTTCAAATAATTTGCTGAAATTAGCAGATGTTTGTATTTTGAGTAGCTATCTTTTAATTATTTTTTTTTGAGCAGCGATGAGGATATATTTGCTGATATTCAAATAGTTCAAGAGGCTGCGTTTTCTCGAAAAAAAGAAAAATAGACTCGTTCGAAAAAAAAAATTTGATGCAGACAAACCAAAAAGATTTATATTTCTAATATTTTTAAATAACCTACCAATTTAACTTACCTTATTCAATTTACATACACTCAAAGCGGCCAATTGACTTTCTTCACTTACGTTTAAACTTAAATAAGAGGTTAGACTCGACTTTTCTCGGATCGAAAATTACAGTCTCGATTATCGTCAAAGATAACTTGATTATTGGTACGCAATTTATTTTAATTTCGACTTTTGCCCTAAAGTCGAGTCTAAATTTGGTTGTTGGTAAGGCCGATTGTTTTCGTACAAAATTTCGAACTCGAGCTATTAATCAATTCTGATATTAAGATGTCCGTCTGTCCGTCCTTCCAAAGCCCTACAGCCTAAAAGGCTTCCCGGATTACGTTCAAAACTCGGATTTGGAAGTTTTGGGCTTACAGTACGGGAGGGGTTTTTTTGCAAGGTAACCTCAATATTAATGGTACTTCCCATACAAAATTTTCGTACCAGTTTGATTTGATCGAAAACGGCTATAACGGTTTCAACCAAAATTGATATTTAAGCTTAAGTAGGTGAGGTTACCATGACTGCGTACCCAGTTTTTGGCTAAAAATTCTAACAACGGTACTTTTGAAATTTCGACAATATCTCGAAATATCTCGATTGTAACAAAAATTGATTTCTAAGGTTATTTGGTCATTTAAAACTTAATAGCAAACTTAGTTTATCTCTATATTATCGTACAATGGATTTTTGCAAAAAGTATTTTTTTTTCAGTTTACTGGATAACGGCGACAACGATTTTGACCAAAATGCAAACTTAGAGTCAAATGGATGTTTTCAAAACTATTGTGTCCTCAATTTTCGATTTGCTGAAAGTCAGTCAGGCTCGCACTAAACGAGAAAGTTTCGTGCAACCCAGTCGTTCACTTTATTTTTTAATTAAAGAAATAGTTGCTCGCAGGGTGATCCAATTTTTTTTTTACAAAAGTGGATGCATAAAATTAAAATCAGTATATCCTACAAACTGTTTGATATATTTTATAAAATACTTTGCAGAACGATCCATCGTATCCCAATTTTCTTAGCAAACTTCGATTTGTTGGAAGTCAAATAACAAATTCCCGATTATCTGTGTGGTAAACCAAGTCTTGGAGATTCACTTAAACAGAAATTGATGGAGTGCACAATCCATATGGTGAAAGTTTGTCTATTGGAACATTTTGAAGGTATTTTAGTCAAAAAAAAGTTATATTAGGTACATCAGGCGTGGTCGATGTTAATGGAAAATTCTATGTTTTTTTAAATTTTACATGGGTATGTTCTAAAGCTTGTATTTATGTAAATTACCGATTTTTGAACTGTAAATTGAATTGATGAAGCTGTAATAAATTTGTAATAAATTCTGGTTTAAGAATGAACCAAATATCTCAATTGCATCGAAAGTTATATAGCGTCGGCTTAATAAGAAAACCTCGTAACTCCATTTTTGGCAAAAATTACTTTTTGATGCTATCTTATAGAAACTCAGTAGGCGCATTGTTATGGAAAACCTCGTAGCTCCTTTATAACTTAAAATCACTTAAAAATCAGGTTGTTTATATCTCGTAACTCCAATGTAGTCAAAGTTCCTGAAAAACCTCGTAACTCCCACAAATTACTGAAGAGCAATCCTCGTAACTCCTGCTTATAATAATCAAAACTCGTAACTCCACTATCCAACGGTATAAAAGTTGTTTGAAAAAAGGGGAAATCCCTGTCACTGAAATAGTAGCACTTAAATAATTCAATGGCGATATTTTCTACAAATTGCAATTCAGTCACACTTGGAATATTTTGCCAATGAGGCGAGAAAAAACATCAGCTTTCGTTCCTGTAGATTAGATTAGATTAGATTAAAGGCGGGAGAGCCTACGAGGGGCTCTGGCACTGCGGCTACTTAGAGGAGCCTATTGTGCCTTCCCTTATAGTTCCTAGAGCCATCTTTTTACTCCAGAGGCAGTCAGGAAGACAAGTATCTTCTCTGGGTGTATATCAGCAAGGGATGCTGGATTAACGAATTCATCCCCTAGGATGTCTTTCCTAAGACGATGAAGAGCCGGGCAGTCCGTGAGTATGTGGAGAGAGGACTCGTCACTCTCAAGACAGAGTCTGCAGATTGGATCCGGTGAGACACCAATGCGGTGAAGGTGTTTTTTCACTAGACCGTGGCCACTTATTATTCCTGTTAGGATTCTCAGGTTGTTTTTGTCCAGATTAATTAGAAACTGTGATTTACTGGGGGAATATTTGGGGAACAATTTTTTGGTGCAGTTCTGCCCAACTGTGTTTTGCCAGATCTCGTTTGATTCGGTATGAGCCAGGATCCTAGTGTAGTTCCTGAAGAGGTTTTTACTGACTCCGCAGAAGGGTTCAGGTTCAATAAGTGGAGAGGATGCTCCTATTTTAGCCAGAGAGTCAGCTGATTCATTGCCCTCAAATCCTCTATGGGCTGGGATCCAGTGGAGGATGACTAGGTTTTTCTTAGAAAGTTCATAGATGATAGTGAATGTTTCTAGGTTTAGTTTGGATTTTATGACCGATGAGTCAAGAGCTTTGAGCGCTGCTTGGCTATCAGAAAATATAAATATGGTTTTACCCCTAGTTCTAGAACTTAGATTTATTCTAGCGCAGTGGTAGATTGCAAGGACTTCAGCTTGGAATATGGATAAGTTTTTCCCAAGGCTAACTGAAAAGTTCACCTGGGGCGTCTCGCTGTATATTCCAGAGCCAGTCCCTGACTCCATCTTAGAGCCGTCTGTATACCAGATGATGTCAAGATGTGAAGGATTAGGTTTGTATTTCTCCCATTCTTCCCTAGGGGGAATGACAATGGAGAAGTTTTTATGGAAGCCATATTCAGGTAACATGTCGTCAAGGGGCATGCTGAATGGACTTGAAGGATCCATGTTGTCAAGTAAAGACAGATGACCTCCCTGATATGAGTAGGGGTCAAAGTTGTTCTAATGGAACAGACGGTGGATGCTTAGTCTGGCCTCCATTTGAATATGCTTATGAAGAGGTGTTAGACCTAGGATGACATTGAGTGCCATTGTCGGGGTGGAACGTAGGCAGCCCGTCATGCAGTTCACAGCTATACGTTGAACTCGCTCTAGCTTTTTGACTGTGGTGACTTCGCTAGTCTTCGTCCACCAGACAACAGCAGATAGTCTTCCTCAACTGTACCGGGAGAAAATCAAAATTACAAAAAGAAAGTACGATGATTTGCAAGAATTAAAAAAGTCACTTCCCAAGGACTTTAATGAGTTTTATGACAACATACCCCATCATGACAAATAAAATTCTTGTACATACTAATTTATTATATTTTAAAATTAACCAAATAAAGCGTTTGTACCTACTAGCTTCTGAAATACTACTAGTTTTCGATAACACTTATTAAGAAGGCAGATGGTTAAGTTTAGCAGCAAACCTCATAACTCCAAGGGTAGAATGAAAAAAAACTCGTACCTCCAGTAAAATAAATACAGGTACTCGTATTAAAAAAAAACGTTTTTGTCTAGGAACATGCGATTTTTTTATTAATTTAGGATACAGAATAACATCGTTAACTACAAAGTTGAGCTTCGTAACAAACTTTCGTTCCTCCTGTAAAA
Organism: Cheilosia vernalis; assembly: GCA_949126925.1. Taxonomy (NCBI): domain Eukaryota; kingdom Metazoa; phylum Arthropoda; class Insecta; order Diptera; family Syrphidae; genus Cheilosia; species Cheilosia vernalis. Next base: position 39,165,894 of record OX421358.1, on the reverse strand, counting down.
TTTCAAATTTTGGAGTTACGAGGTTTTCTTATTAAGCCGACGATAGAGTGGTGGTGTAGGTTCAAATAAAACCTACACCAGTACGCGATATCTCGAGATCGGGAAGTGTAATAAAACTGGGACTTACTGTAATAAATTGTAATAAATGTGCAAAAAATTATGTAAAATGTTTCGTTGCGGTGGGCTGATGTGGCTGGTGCAGGTTCAAGGCACTCATATTCATATATGACGCATAGTCAGGTCTAAGTCCTTGGTTGACATTGCCGACTTCTTAACCGAACTTGATGGAGCAGTGTTCATTCTCCATCGTCATCCTGCACAAACGAACGAGTTTGGTTGGGGGACTCTAAAACGATTTTAAGGTCCTGGGTTTTCTACAGGATCTGCCGCAGTGTGATTATTTGGACGATGGTTTACGAAATTCTCCAGGCTAAGAAGATTGATAGCTCTGTAATTGGCGTGGCTCAGAGGATCTCTTTCTTGAGGATATGTTTTGAAAGTAAAAAATTCAATCATACACAAATTTGGATCCTATTTGCAGCTCTCTCCATCTAGCGACTTTTTTCTCTATGTAATTTGGTGATCTAATAACTGCATGCATCGCCTGAGTCATACTCGTACATTGTTGCGTATAGCTTTAAATGGCGCACCTCCACTATTATTCGTGGGAAAGAATTTACTTCATCTTCGTTCGTCTCAACGATAACAAACTTTTTTCGTTACTCACGATCTCTACAGAGTTAATTGCAAACAAGTTAGCTTAAGCATTATATTTGAACTTACGGTGTGCAATCGCGAGTATATATTTGAAGTAATATCTATACACAGCCCGCGATACTAACAATCATTGTTAGTGTCCAGACTAGGCCCAGCACATACAAATTTCACATAAATGAGAGCCTTATGCACACCTGAGTGGTTTGTTAGCAAAAGAGTGTGCGATGGTAATTAGTTAACGAGCGCCTAGTATATTACTATACGTTATCTACGTAGAAACAAAATGAGGCACAATCTATGAAATGTTAGATGGGCGTGGGTGTTCAACGAAGTTAAATAGCTCCAGTTCTATATGAACACGATAGTCTAGACTCTAAGGAATGGATATTTGCATGCCAATGATTTTGATGAGAGGAGTAGCTAGATATAAGTTCAATTTCTACTGATCAAGTTTTATGGAGGTACCATACTTACTCTTCTAATACGTATGCGTTATATAATTCTATCAACAAAACGATGAGATCTAGGTGATACTTCACAAATGTTATGAATAAAAAAACATGAGACATCATCACCTAACCGGGTATTAGGAAATATTTTAAGAATTTGACTAAAAGCAAACTCTCAAGAGTCTTAAGCTATACTTTTTCTCACTCAAAACAAAATTCAAAACGGAAAACACTTCCGACAATTACTTGTGCAGGCGAGAAACCAAGCAAAATCAATGCAAGCTCGAAAATGTCTGAAGATTTTAGCTTTATTTTTGTCCAAAAAATGAAAGGTAATCAAACAGAAATCAAGAGAACTATAATGAAAATGGTCAATATCACCGTTTGAACTACGTTTTTGATAACTTAAGAGAAAGAGATAAAAGATAAAAAGAAATAAAATTGTATGTTTTAACATAAATAAAAAAACACACTGTTGAATAGAGTTTGCAATCGATCATGTTCTATCTATAAGTCATGCGCAAAGCTTGCACCATTACTGATTTCACCCTTAGAGGCCGCTGGTGCAAGCAGATTTTAAACAAACCTACCGAATTTTTGACAGATTGTCACATTTTTGTTGTCATCGTAAATTATTTTCGCAGAACATGGACGTTGAAAACTCGTATAAAATTTTCCTGGAAACGTTTTTATTTTACAAATATGGACAAATTATGTACCTACTATCGATTATTTTTTATGTTCATTGTAGATGCTGATGATTAAAATTTAATCATTCTGATTCAGCAAAACCCAACGCTTTGGGATAGATAATAAGAGAGGGGACTACCGGGATGATGTTAAGAAACAGCGCATTTTAATGGAAATTTCTCTTAACTTTCCCGGTAGCACTCCAATCGATATTGAAAAGAGATTTACAGGAATAAAGGAAAAACTGAGAAGGGAAAAGAAAAAAGAAAAATTGAAGCAGTGGCATTTGATGCCTAGCCTCGGGTTTTTGTCGGATACATTCATACATTACAGCCGAGGCTAACGATTTGCAGCGATTCTCGTCCTGGGAGCACATCACTGGATTCAACAAATCAGTACTCCCCACTATCGAGTAATCCGCCGTCGTCAATATCGCCACAATCGCCGATTGTTTTAACAACGCCAACAACAGATAAAAAATGCCCACCTCGTTGCTCAAAGTCATCCCAAACTATGCGGGCAGATTTGTCCCAGAACCGGGCCCTTGGACACGATTTCACGAGAAATCTCCCCAAATTGAGATTAAAGCAAAACAGAGAAAAAACAACTTGATCAATGCCATAATGTCAGACTGACTCGGAAGAGGTTGTTGACATGTTGCCACACCTTTCGCTGATTGGAGTTTGTTTTTAAGTCCTATATACCCAAAAACAAACAAAAATGGACCATATTCAGAATTTTATATTTCTGTCGGTTTAGCGGTTGGGATCTTTATTTTTGCATAGATCGAAGTGGAACAAACCGGGGCCTCCAATAAAAATAAAAAATAAAAAAAGAATAAAAAACTCCGGGTAAGTTTTCAAAAATTCACCAGGAAAATGGTGAAATCCCTGGCGAATTCGGCCCCAACGCTACATTTTCAACCAGTTGGGGGGGTAACACTGTTGGTTACCCTACAGTCTCAAAATATCCCTATATTCCACGAGTTCCACACTCCCAACACCAGAGTGCTTCATCCTTACACAGCTGTCAATAGACTGTCAAGAAATAAATTCACAATCATATCAAAAAAGTCTGCGACTTGGTGTAGGTATTGAAACGATGAGAAAAGAGCAAGCCATTTTAAGATATTGTAGTTTATTGGAGAAGAGTGCTCATCGATGGATCCAGAGGACCGAAACAAACTTATCCATGATCTCCTCGAAGTATTCTGGAAATTGAAAAAAAAATTAAATTATTGTATTGTTCATTTATTATTATTTAGATTATTATGTAGATATTTTGGAACAATTTGAAAACAAAGCAATAATTATTATTTTGCATCCACTCTTTTATATAGTCTCTGTGCTGGATTGCTGCATTTTGTAGCATTTATCGTTCCAATGCGCAATTGTAAAGGAATATCATTGAGTTGGGAATTAACTGCTTGAGCTCACCAAGCTCCATTTACCCAAATGTCACTTTGTCTATCCACAAACAAAGGGGGAGCATATAAATGTTTGCTGCTCTCACATAGCATGTTATGCAAGACAACAGTTGCCTTAATAGTGCTGTCAACTTTGGTTCTGCTGTAATTGTACTGTGGTAGATTCTCCATCTAGCAGCTAAAATGCCAAAAGCGTTTTCCACAACTCGACGTCCTCTACGTCTACATAGTCTCTTATTGTACTCATATTTGTCAGTATCTAAGAATCTTCCACTGTAGAGAGTAAGCAAATAGGTACGGCTTGAGAGGAAATGCTTCATCGCCAAGCATGAAGTACGGAGCATTCGTGTTTCCTATAAGGTAACAAGAAAACAATTTATATGTATTATTTATTAATAGGCAGTTAAATACATACATACCTCCCGGTAACGGTGCCGGACTGGGAAAGTTAATTTCCCCACTCTCAAGCGAAATGCCTAACGAACTATTAGTTAGTATACCTCCATCGCTTTGTGAACCATAGGCTCCGACTCCGATGTCGACGTAGGACAATTTATAGTGAGCATCGCACACAGCAAGCAAAACAATACTATAGTTCTTATTACAGTTAAAGTATTGCGTTCCGGTCCTTATCGGCGCTTGAATGGTGATGTGTTTGCCATCTATAATAGCTCCTACGCAATGCGGAAAATTCCATGAATTGAAAAATGCACGTTCGATGGTTTTCCAATCCTCTGCTGATTTTGAAGGTAGGTAAATTGGCTTCAGCATGTTCCAAATAACATCACAGACTTCTGGAATAATAGTTTGAATGGTTGATTTTCCTATTCGAAATGCGAATGCCAGTGAGTTGTAGAAGTCTCCTGTAGCTAGATGTCTGAAATATAATATTAGGATTAATTTATAGTTTCTGGTTGTTTTTTTATTGGATTTTGTATACTTACATACCTTAATGTGACAAATAATCTGAGTGTTTCTGGTAATCCCTGTCGTTGGTTATATTTAGTGAGATGCGGTTCTACCAGATGAAGCAAATATTGAAATTGGCATATTTCCATTTATGTTTAGGTTTTATATAGGTACTTTTTAAATGTCAAAAAAAAACTTTTTAGGGAAGTTTATGACAACGAGGAGGCAGCCGCGAATGTGTGTGAGCTTGCTTCGTTTTACTCAAAATCTTTAAAAATATAAAAAAAAAATCCCCTCTATATTATTTCTGTAGTTTCTGTAGTGTGTTTCTCCCTTTTGCGGTTCACACGCTCAACCAATCTTAACAAATCAAGTGTCAAAAAAAAGATATTTTCAGGGTGCTTATCTTTGCATTTTTACTTTTTTTAAAATATTAACAATTGAAAAAGTTGAATTTTACTACACTAAATTTCAACTACGCAGTTGTGTACAAACTTTGATTCGGGATACACTTTTCTTTCGTTCTTCATGCCTGTACAAATTACAAACGACGTCACGAAAGAGAGTCGACGGCCGAAGAGAGTTACAGTCAAGATTAGTGAAAATATATAATACTCTTATGACTCTTAACACATTCACAGATAGGAAATCTAAGAAAGAATTTTAATTTCAAAATCTACGGAGGAATTGGTTAGGTGTTGTCGATCTCCGAAACCAATCAACTGATTTCAGTGAAATTTTGTGGATACCCATCCAGTTGGTTTCAGTTTTAAAGATAGGATAGTTTTGGACCCGATAGTTCCAAATGAAAGGCACGGAAAAACCGGGTGGGTACCCCTATAAATAAAAGAGACTGACGTCTGTGTGTGGCACTCATAACTCGAGAATGGATCGTTCGATTTTTACGATTTTGGGTTTGGAGGATTCGTTTAGGAAGGACATTATGCTACTTTTTGTCGTGAAAATAAAAGTTTAAGGGGATGAGATTGGGAATAGAACTTGGTATGGCAGCCGCGCTTTGTAAAAAAATATACTGGATAGGAAAACGGGTTGTGTCACTTCCAATACAACAAAACTTATTTCAAAAGATTGATTTTTAAATTCTTTAGATGTTCCGGGCTCACCGCTACACAATTTTAATTCCAAAGTCGGCTCAGTTATAATTTTGTTGAGCAACCCCAATCAACCGAAACTTTTCTAACGGATTGGGTTTGATTTGAATGTGAAGAATCTCAAATCAAATGTCTTGGAAGCGAAGATTTTGACTTAAAAATTCAAGCAACGATTATATGTATAATTCCGCGGATTCCGATGATTTGCAATTGGTTTCCGAGCGCCTTCAATTTCCCATGCATATCGCTTTCATTATGAAAAAAAATAATAAGTCGCAAGGACAATCGCTGGATATTTGTGACATCAATTATTGAATTCCCATGTTTTTCAATCGTATCAATCAATCGTATGTGGCGTGCTCACGTGTGAGCAAAATCTTCCGGCGTGTACGTCGTATACCGTAAAGCACTTTAGTGAACAAAATTAAGGTTGGCTGACACGTCAATCATTGCGGTTTGATTTAAACACCTCAGCAATGCTATATACCTACTTTAGTTATTTGTATTGTTTTTAATATAACTTTTGAATACAGAATTTGAATTGACCGAATTACATAAAGCAGCATGTTCATTGTTCGTTCTCGGAATTATTTTTTTTATTACATTAACGAATTTGGGCGGAACGAAGTTCGCCGGGTCAGCTAGTCCCCTCTATATTATTTCTGTAATTTTTGTAGTGTGTTTCTCCCTTTTGCAGTTCACACGGTCAACCAATCTTAACAAAAGAAGTGTCAAAAAAAAGATATTTTTAGGGTGCTTATCTTTGCATTTTTACTTTTTTAAAATATTAACAATTAAAAAAAAAATTATTTTACTGCATTAAATTTCAACTACGCAGTTGTGTATACAAACTATGATTCCGGGAAATACTTTTCTTTCGTTCTTCATGCACATAATCTACAAACGACGTCACGAAAGAGAGTCGACGGTAGAAGAGCGTTACAGTAAAGATTTATGTTAAACCTTCTGCCTACGCCTGAGCGATGAAGGGCACGTCGACCTATAAGATCTATTGTACCATAGGCCAGAACAATGTTTAGGCGAGCAGATTCTAGACTTTTCTAACAAAGTTAATCAAGCTGCTGGCAGATGACTTCTTCATCTCTTCAGGGATCAGAAGCTCCCTGTAGAAGATAGTTCTCCTGATTCCACATATAGGGCTGGACTGGACAGCAATATTATGTGCTCAAGATGTTTCGTCTTCTTCAAGACACAACCGACAAAGTGAGGAGTCGGTTAAATTTATTTTATTTAATTGATATAGTGATGTCCTGTGAGGAAACCAGCCAGATTTTCGATATCATGCCTTCTTAGATTTAAATTTCTGTTGGCATATTTTTTGAACGGCTGAATAGCACGCTTGGCCTATCTTAGACCTGAGATATTCTCCCAATATGAGCTACATTTTGTGTAGTAGAAGGGTTCCTCGTCCGAGCGTTTGAAGGCCGTTGAAACAGCTTAGTACTGATTTGGAGGCAATAATAGGCAAGCTAAGAGCGTTTATAGCTGCTTGACTGTCCGTGAATATATGGATGTATATGCCTTTAGTACCTGTGTTGTATATGTGGTTAGGTCCGTGGAACCCAGCATCCACTCCTGTTTCCATTTTGGAACCATCCGTAAACCACTTTCGACCATTTTGGCAAGTGGGTGGGCTATTGTACGCCCATGCTTCTCTACTAGGGATCTCCGTATAGAAAACCGTTTTTTTAAACATAAAGCCTTTGGAAAGCGGTCTGTTACCGCGCAGATTATGCCAAGTACTGTAATTTCAGAGAAAAAAACCTTAAACTCAGGATGGTCGCTGAGAATTGTCTCTTTCATTTCGATTAAACTTGCCGAGCTGCGAATTGCCCTTTGTTTATGTATATGTGTAGAGGTGTTAGAGTCCTATTAAGGCTTCTATATTCGCAGTAGGATAGGTACGCCTACGCATGGCTCCGGATATACCGAGACATGCAAGTCGCTTTACCCTTTGAAGCTTAGCAATGGCGTTCTTTTGTTTTGTTTTAGTCCGCCATGTTATGACGGGCCTGATCATCATTGTGTAGATCTTAACACAGATAGGAAATCTAAGAAAGAATTTTATTTTCAAAATTTTGCGTGGGAATTGGGTAGGTGCCCTGACGGTCTATCCGATACGTGGCGCTGTTGTCCATCTCCGAAACCACTCAACCGATTTCAATGAAATTTTGTGGATGGGTATGGTTGGTTCCAGTTTTAAAGATAGGATAGTTTTGGATCCGATAGTTCCACACGAATGGCAGTGACAAACCGGGCGGGTACCCCAATATATAAAAGAGACTAACGTCTGTGTGTGCACTCATAACCAGAGAATGGATCGTTAAATTGGGCTTGGGGGATTCGTATTGAAATGGCATTTATGCTACTTTTTGTCGTGAAAATAAAAGTTAAAGGGGATGAGATTGGGAATGGAACTTAGTATGGGAACCGAACTTTGAAAAAAATTAGACTGGATAGATAAACGGTTAGTGCTACTTCCAATACAACCAAACTTATTTCAAATCTTTAATTTTTAAATTCGTTGGATGTTCGGGGCTCATCGCTACACAATTTGAATTATCATATGATTTAGATTTTTTTAATGATGTAAGGTGGAAAATTCGTTTTGAAGATTGGAGAATTTCGGATAGTTCTGAAATGTGCATGCTCACGTGCGGCAGTCTGCTGTCGAAATCGGGAATGCCAGCGCCAAATCGTTCGATGCACGATCCATTCAATCGCGAATCGCAACGGGAGCAAAACTAATATCGAGATGAGCTGGTCGAAAGAGTTCGTATACAAATGCGTCGCTGTTGAGTGCCGAGCAGAAGAACATGTACGATTCGCTGATGGAGGTTGTGGACCATGCAACGGGAGGCATTTACATTCTTCATTTCAAAGTGTTCCCCACCACTGCCCAAATTAATAAAAATCTCGATTGGATTAGTGAACGTGCAATACTATGAACGAAGAATAAGGGCGTTGATAGTTTGACTTTCATTATCCAAAGATGAAAATGAAGCGAACTATTCGACGGAATTTTCGAACTTGCTTGATGTGTCAGAAACTCCGGCGCTATTTACAGCTGAAGGTGTTCGCGTGTTGGCATAGCGTAGTTTGTTTTTGCGATGGAAAACAAATAGAAAAACATTGTTTATCATATCGCTCTCTACTGATTTCAATTCCCTTCAAATTAATCACATAAATTTGAACTATGTATCTGTGTTTTATTATCACTCTGGAGCTTATTGAAGGCGTTAAATTGGGGCGAGACGAAGTTCGCCGGGTCCGCTAGTATTATATAATAGCAGGTGGCCACAAAGTAGAAAAAAGTCCCGAAGTATCTATGATCGTTTTGAGGTATATGATTACGAAAAACTTAAATATAGCCACATACTAGGTAGGGGTGCCAGATTTTAAAAATTCCTCTGCGGGACAATTCAAATTTGAAACAAAAACTTCCCTTCTGAAAACTTTGAAAAATGCTCGCGAGGAAAAACAAACACTGTTTTATCTTTTAACATCAGTCTTTATTTTGAAATTAGGTATGGTATTGAATACTAAGGAACAAATAAATAAATTAAGAAGCAGTTCAGGTACAAAACAACTTAAAAACTAATCACAACAGCAATTAATACATAGCTAACTTAAAACTTAAAAACAACGTAAACACAGTCCATTTAAAACGTTATAAAACAATTCACACCCGAAGAAATAATGAAATGCAAATGAAAAAGGCCCCGTTCAATGTGCTCAGGTACCTCTAAATATTTAGGTGACAGTTTATCATAGAATAAGACTAGCTGGGCAAAAGCGTATTGAACGCGGCCATTTCAATAGTTTCTTTTGTTTAGTATTCGAATGTCGAAGTACATAGGTACTACAGATGAAAAAGAATGCAAAAACAGTGCAGCCAAATTATACAAATTAAAGATATATAAGCGTAGCGTGACTTTCGCTTAGACGGAAATACTCCTACCAGCCACCTATCCCTAAAAATATAGTCGGGAGTCATTAACATAGCATAGGCGTGCTTTCCTAACGAATAGTAAAATTGGTAGTTAAGACACCATCGCCGAGCATTTGATAGTAGGTATTGGGACGGTTGAGACTGGGAATTCTGTGCTAGAGCGAGAGGGAAGATATTAGAGCGAGAGGTAAGATATGGCCTTGGAGTGAGTGTGGTTGCTTTGGCTGAAGTATGTTATCTACATTGTTGTGTGTTTGAGGTGCCGGCCGGCCGCCGCTGGTGGTTGATAGTTTTTGTTATTGTTATCAGTTTTATGTGTTTTGAGAGTGAATTGCTTTGAGATGAGGTAATTATTGGTATTCGTGTTATGTTTTGATGTTGGAGTTATGGGGGGCGGTTGTTATGTTGTGAGTTGATCTTTGTATGGTTGGTGCCGCGACGGTTGTCGTAGTTGTGAGTTGTGCGGTATGTTATTGTTAGCAGTAGGTGGTGGTGTTGTTGTTGTTTGTGGCAGTGGATGGGTTAGCAGGTGTCGTTGCCGTATGGTCGTTGTGTATGTTAATTAGATGTGGTTTTGATATGGTTTATTTGATCGAAGGGAAATGGTCTTTTTATCATATTTAATGTATAAGTAGGAATATTAAGATGGGATTGTTATAATTGGTAATCTTATTCATTGTATAAAAGAAGATAAGTAAATGAGGAGAGGTCATACATTAATAGTAATGTTGTATGAGAATAGAACACGGGAAGTTCATGTGAAAATATCAGGCGATAGTTCAGTTCATCGATCAAAGAGACATTTTAAGGAGCACTTAGTAAGGTTCAGATTGACAATGAAACCAATAAGAAGGGGTCTTCAGATATTATTGAATATACTTGCAAAAGCGAAATGTTTTGGTGCGAATCATAGAGAGAGAGAGAGAGAGAGAGAAGGTGATAATCTATGTAGTTGTGAAGTGAATAAAACTTCACAGATTTCAAAGAAGTTTTTTATAGACATTTTAAACTGCAGTTCGATGACAACAAGGAATTAGCTATTCGCTGCACATATGATAGCAATTATAAGCTACGATCTTTGGGTATTTCATGCTTCGAGTATCGAGAATATGAACAAAAAAATATTTTAAGTAATGGTGAAATCGAGTTCTTTACAAATCAGGAATTGAGGCATGAGCCCAACGTGGAACTAATGAATCTCAAATCGATGAAACAAGCATATATAGAATGACCATTTCATAAAATTGTTATTAATTTTTAGTAAAATAAAAAAAATAAAACCATTAAATTAATTGTTTTTTATTAATCCATGAATTGTTAGTGGATGGGAAACCCAACCATTTGACATATACTTTTTCGCCTTTTGTTGCAAGAATCTTTTCCACGAGAAATATGTTGGGGAAATTCGTCTTTTGTAATTCGTGTGCATAGAAACTCCCTCTAATAGGCTGACCTTGAAAATCTTCAACTAGATATGTAATAGGGTTTGTTATCTGAACTTTTCTTATTTTGAATATTTCAGTTGTCCAATTTGGTGTGTATCCTTTTTCGAAAGCATGTTTAAACTTGCTTATTCGAACGCTATTGCCAACTTCGTATTTTCCCTTCTCAGCAATTTTTATTCGTTTATAAATTGATAGTAATTCTTTTGCATTGTTTTTATTTATATCAACGGGACGTCTTTTTATTGTTCTATGTATCGAGTGATTATATGCATGCACCAAATCCTTATAAATGGGTAGCCATTTGTAGTTCCCATTGAAACTGAATTCTTTCCACATTTTCTCCTTAAGGGTGCGGTTAAAGCGTTCAACAATTGATGCTTTTAATGTACTGTACGTTGAGTAGTGATTAATTTTGTAGTTATTCATCAAATTTTGGAAGACCTTGTTGAAGAATTCTTTACCATCGTCGGTTTGCAAATTTTTAGGTGCTCGATTTGAATTGGTAAAAATTGTTCTCATAGCTTGTGTTGTAGCTGATGCAGTCTTATGTTTCAAAGGAACGACCCAAGCATACTTTGAAAAAGTATCAATTACGGTTAGTAAATAGTTGAACCCGTCATTCTCGTCACTGTATGGTATCATTTCAACCAAGTCTGCTTGCCACAGATCATCAAAACCCTTAATAATAACTCTACGCCTTTTGAAATTCTTTCGGGCTGGCTTGTGCAGCTCATCAACAACTTCTCTTTTACTCATTATAAAAACGAATGAATAGAAACAAGGAGAGTTTGTATTTTATTAGATATTTTATTTGACCAATCGTCGATAAAGTAACATCAATTTCTTAATTCTAATCAATCTGCTTTCAACCATATAGCATGCGCAAGTATCTGGTCCTTCTTGACAGAGATTTGCAGACCAGGGGCAGTTTATAAAATGACACCCATGAACAGAGGTGGTGGAAGATACGTTTTCAAAGTTCCTCAGAAAACAAATGCAATCAATAAACTCATTGAAATGTTCCTCAAGAAGAGTTTGGTTATTTGTTTTTAGAAATTTTATCACCTCATCGAGGATCGTAGACGTATTTACTGCAGACATGATTTCAAATCGAATTCCGAATGCGTACTAAATTGGTGAAAAACTAGTTGTTGTCCCGCGAATAGGTTCACCACTATTTTTATACTTCTCGAAAATATCCAACATATACTTTCTAATTTTGTTTAATAATTCAAGAGTCTTCAAATTTTGCTCATCAGTGTATGACCGCAAAGCCGTATCCATTTGGTCTAGTTTGTCTTCGATGATTTGTAGCTTCAGTGCATCATCATTTATAGTTCCCATGAGTGCGTTGAAATTGTTGTCTACGTACCGTCGATGATTTAGCATGTTTTTGTCTTGAACATCTATGCTGCTATCTACGTATTCCTTATTGGTTGCCTGGTGCGAGGTGGTAGGTGCTCCAACATTGTTTAGACATTTTCCCTGAATATCGAAATCACCATTAGGTAGTAGTCTAAATCCTACGCCAGCAGGTCCTCGCGAACTCTCGGTTGTTTTACGAAATTGGTTGGAGCTTCGTCCGAACTTGTCAACACTCATTTTATTAATAATTAAGATTATTCTCTAAACGATGTCTAATATATAGATAATGTTCGTTTTCAACGCGAATTGTTTTATATAGGCCAATTCCTGAACCAAGTGTTGAGGTCAAATCCGGTTGGTTTCTATCCGGTCGATTCCTATCCGGTCGGTTCCTATCCGGTCGGTTCCTATCCGATCGATACCTATCCGGTCGGTTCCTATCCGGTCGATTCCTATCCGGTCGGTTTCTATCCGATCGGTTCAAGTGTGGGACCATACTGATTTGCTTGCTTTTAATGGATTGAATTGATTATTAGTGTATGATATTTGATTCACGTAATTCTTCTACAATTGAGTTAACTTCATTTTGAAGATTATTATTGCCGGCTCTTTGAGATGCAATTAAAAGCCTTAATCTATTGACGAGTTCATTGGGGCTATCCCAATACACATATTCGATGGGTTTATTCGAATAACTCATATCAGATGAATTACTATTGTATGCTTTTCCAATTTTCTTTATGGCTCTCTGTGTTAGGTTTTGAAGTAAAGGTTGGATTATATGTTTATACTTATAACCTCTGTTGCCTTTAACTTGTAAGTTACTATCATAGTTTTTAAAGTGTGTTTTTGTTTTTTGTAATATCTTTAGATATTGATCCATGTCTTCATTGGTATATCGATCTTTTCTAGGTTTTTTTCGAAATATTAATTCATAAAGGCCATTCGTTCCATGGAAGATTTCATCATCAATGACGAAATTCTTGTGTTCGTTAATTACAAAACTTGATCTACCTAATTTCGTTGAATTTGATTCCAAGTCGAAATGTGGACCATAGATTTTGTCACGATTCGAATCTGATGGGGATGATCGATTAACTGGAGTGCTTTGATCAAGGCTATTGTCGTAGGGTGTCCTAAATGAATTATCATTGTTCGTTGTCTGATTTGATTCTGGAGATGAGAAGTCAAAACTTGCATTAGAAATGGATTTTTTTTCTTCTTCTTCTGGGTATTGTAAACGTCGTCGTAGTAGTTGTTGATTCTTTATTTTCATATCTATATTATTGTAAGCAACATCTGCAGCAGCAGCAGCAGTATCATTTTGAGTATGACCACTTTTGACATTTTTCACGATTTCTTTTAAGGGTTCAACTATTGGTTTAAAAGTAGTCTCAAGTTCCGCATCCTTCGTAGTTTTTCCAGCCTGAAGAAACATATATTTTCTCTTTAAAGCTTTTTTAGTTTTTACTAAATCTTTAAGTAAATTTTCATCAACATCCATAATTGTCGAATACAGGGACGAATGCTCTAATTGTATGTAATCATTTAAACCGTTGATTTATGACTGAATAGATTTATATAGATACAGTTTCTTTAAATGAATTATTATATCGGCCTTTATTCAATCTAAAATCTTTATTAATAACCAAGAACCCATATGTATCTTTACAGCATTTTTTACACAATTCCTTGAATTGATTGAATGTCATGTCAGAGTTGACATGATCGTTGTATATATGCTTCAGGTTAAGTTCGTCTTGCTTAAAAATAACTAAATAGTTTGCATTGTCTCGAATCAAGTGTTTTGGTATATGTGTATAAGATTGACACAAGTAGAAACTATCCACGTCATTATGTCGACCCATGCAGAAATATTCTCGAATATTGTTTTGCTTATCACAAGCCACATCATCGAATATAAAAACTGAGTTTCGATTTGCCTCAGAAGGCGTAATAATTTCACAATTATTTGAAAATTCATTATATCCCATACCCGTGATGGACTCTATTAGCTTTCTCAGGTATGTATACTTCGGTTGATGCAGAGACTTTGAGTATATGTAGAGATTTTCAAATTTTAAACCATTTGGATCGAGGAGAATGCTCAACATGACATTGGTTTTTCCACAATTTGATGGACCCACAATTATTCCTCTAATACTATTAGGAAATATTGCTCCATGTTTCCTGCGTACTTTAATTTTACTATCAAAGTTCTTGACTTTAATAAAATCTCGTTGTTGTTGTTTTATGAACCTCATTCTGCTATTGAATGAAACTAATCAATATAAAAGATCATGTTTTATAGTTGAGAAATTCATAATTGTTCAACATATACAACAAGAAAGTCGTATAAAATGATAGATTATAGTGTGAAAGCCAACAGTTCGAAAGATACATTCAAAGGGTACGGATTAGTGAATTCCTTAATCGAAAAATTACCATTTGAATTACATCTTCCCTCATATAACTTCTGTGGGCCAGGGACTAAATTGAAAGAACGCCTTGCTAGAGGAGATAGGGGAGTTAATCAGTTGGATGAAGCTTGTCGCGAACACGATATTGCATATGCTAACAATAAAAATCTACCTGAACGACATATTGCAGACAAAATTTTAACTGAAAAGGCTTGGCAGAGAGTAAAGGCAAAAGACTCATCGATAGCAGAGAAAATAAACAGTATATTAGTAACGAATATGATGAAAGCTAAAACGAAACTTGGTATGGGTTGCAAAGCCAAGAGAAGGAAAACAAACCCACGCAAAAAGAATAATTTATTTAAAAAAGCCATTATGGAGGCTAGAAATGCTATTCGAGACACTAGAAACGAAGATCCTAACGTAATTGCAACAACTGCTCTACAAGCAGCTAAAAAGATAATTAAAAATAAACGAAAGAGCATTACAATTCCTCGAGTTATACCTCTACCGAAAATTGGTGGTTTCTTACCATTGTTACCTATTTTAGCTGGGCTATCGGCTATTGGATCAGTAGCTGGAGGAGCTGCGGGCGTAGTTAAAGCTATAAATGAATCAAAGGTAGCCAAGAAACAATTGGAAGAGAATAAACGTCACAATCAGACTATGGAAGGAATTAAAATTAAGCATGGTAGTTCACTTTATCTACAGCCATATAAAAAAGGATTTGGACTTTTCCTTAAACCACACGATTCAAAAAACTTTTAAATTCGCTACCTAATCGTCCACTCACCAATATTGATATTATGAAATTTGGAAAATTGAATATACCATGCTTCAGGGGTGTTTACATGAGAGATAAATTACCAGTAAGATCTGATAACAAGGAATGTGGTGTAATTAATTTGGACAATGAGAGTGGGCCTGGGACACATTGGGTAGCATACATTAAGAATAAAAATATTGTTAAATATTTCGATAGTTTTGGTAACTTAAGACCACCCATAGAGGTTGTACGATATTTAGGTGAAAATATTCACTATAATTATAACAGATGTCAAAATTTCAATACATTTATATGTGGTCATCTATGTTTAAAGTTTCTAATTGAGCAAAATATAAATAAATAGAGTAAAATCAAAATATTGTGTTTCATTTCTATTCCAATAGTTATGTCGTTAACACTCACTTTAAGCGGAAACCAGTCCACTCTCACTGCAGAGTACTTTCCTCCAATTGTCCTAAATTCTGATTATGTATGTGGCTTAGTTGATCTGCAGACCTATAATTCCATACCTAATGTGGATAAATTAAATAATTTATTTCATTGTGGTGGTGGTGGTGGTGGTGATGGAAAAATCAAGACTGAATTTACAGTGGGCTCTTATGAAATTGAGGATATTAATAAAATAATTCAGAAGGTTCTGAACACACACAATGAGAATAGCGTTGAAAAAGTTATAATCAAATTAAAAGCCAATAATAATACTTTGAAATGTGAACTGTACAGCAATGTGGAAATCGATTTTACACAAGACCGATCTATTGGTTCTCTTTTAGGATTCAGTAAGAAGAAACTAGCTCCTAATATTCTGCATGTATCTGATCAGTATGTTAATATCAATAGAGTGAATATTGTACGAGTTGAATGTAATTTAATTGACGAAACATATATCAATAGTCAACCTGCTCATATACTACATGAATTTTCAGTCAACGTTAGTCCAGGATATAAAATAGTTGAAGTTCCACACAATGTCATCTATTTGCCAGTGAACGCTAAGAGGATAAGTTCTATAACATTGAATCTCTTGGATCAGGACGGAAATCGTATAAACTTTCGAAACGAAATCATAACAATTCGCTTGCATTTGAAACCACAATAATGATAGTATATAATTACCCCTCAAGTTATAAAAGAGCAGGTAACACTACTAACTCTAGCAATATACTATCATCTTCTGATAAGAGAACATCAAAACTTACTATAGAAAATCAACAATTTCTATTGTCACTGGGATATAAATTAAAACATTAAATCAATCCTAACAACATGCTGAATATTTTCGAAGAACTAAAATTTGAGGAGAGTATCTCAAAACTGGATTATCACACCTATTCACCATATCTGAATAACTTTGAGAAAAATGACATTATACAAATTTGTGTCCAACATCAAAATCTTAATATTTTGCCTTCAGAAAGTTACATTTATATTGAAGGTACTGTATCGAAATCTGATGGATCGGCAGTTACGAAAACAAAACTTGTAAGCAACGGAATAGCTTTCTTATTTGACGAAATACGTTATGAATTAAATGGCGTGGAAATTGATAGCAATCGTAGTGTCGGCATAACATCAACTATTAAAAACTACATTTCTTTAAACAAAAACGAAAGCGATATGCTATTGAATGCATCTTGGTCGCCCAACTCTTCAATTAATCTGGATAGTTTCTACTAGAGATGTAACGGATATCCGGTTAGTATCCGTTATCCGGCTATCCGGCCACTTTTTTTCTATCCGGCCGGATTGCCGGATAGAGAGTAAGTATTCGGCGAATACCGGATAGGTAAAATAGAACATAAAAACAAGAAGTCGGTTGAAAAAGTATTTTTTTTTTTATTAACAGTACTTAAACAAGTAACAAAATTAGTAGGTACTTATAATTAAAGGCAGATTATGATGAATAAAAATTATTTTTTCTGCATTAACCGGTAAAAGACGGTTGCGTTTATTTTGATATACTAAGCTTCTTGGTGATGAAAGATAGACCTTCACAAATTTTGCTAAAATTGGGAACTGTTGATGATTAACTGACCGTCATGTAAGGGTCGATATTCCGGTCAGTCCGAACTTTTTTTAAAAAAAGTTCAAGATCAGTCGCAGTATCATTTTTTTGAACTAGAATGCATCGCTATGAAGGTATTCTGCTCTCGACAGTATATAACGGGTGATATTTTAGCTGGTTTGGTTTTGGCAACACTGGTTTTGACAGCTGACGTGTGTTTAGTACCTTGTGTCACTGTCAAACAGCTTCAGTTTGGTTTGCAATTTAACCATGGATCATCTTACAAATGAACAACGCTTGCAAATTATTGAATTTTACTATCAAAATTCGTGCTCGGTTCGAAATGTTCATCGCGCTTTTTTATCGAAAAATTGTGTTCAGCGATGAGGCTCATTTTTGGTTGAATGGGTACGTAAATAAGCAAAATTGCCGCATTTGGAGTGAAGAACAGCCAGAAGCATTGCAACAGCTACCAATGCATCCCTCTCTGTGCGGTTTATGGGCCGGCGGCATTATTGGGCCATATTTCTTCAAAGATGATGCGAATCGCAGCGTTACTGTCAATGGTGAACGCTACCGAGCGATGATAACAAACTTTTTTTTTGCCCGAAATGGAAGTTCTTGACTTGCATGATATGTGGTTTCAACAAGACGGTGCCACATGCCACACAGCACGCGAAACAATGGCGCAATTGCGAGGCGAGTTTGGTGAACAGTTAATTTCACGTTTCGGGCCGGTCAATTGGCCGCCTAGATCGTGCGATTTGACACCATTAGATTATTTTTTGTGGGGACAAGCCCGCTTCGATTGACGCACTGGAAGCCAACATCCATGCATTCATTCGTGAGATACCGGCCGATATGTGTGAAAGAGTGTGCCAAAATTGGACTCAGCGGATGGGCTACCTGAGACGCAGCCGCGGTCAACATTTGCATGAAATTATCTTTAAACATTAAATTTCAAGGTTCAAACTATCGATTCAAATAAATATTTCATTAATTTTTTTGCGTTTTTTTTTTTTTTAAAGTTCTAAATCTCTTAAAAAATCACCCGTTATATATATTCGGCCGCCGGATATTCGGCTATCCGGCCAAAGAGTATGCCGAATATCCGGTATCCGGTATTTTGCAAAATCACTATCCGTTACATCTCTAGTTTCTACTTTAATTTTTGTATACCTCTAAATAAATTACTGGGTTTTGCTGAAGACTATAAGAGAATAATACCCAATGGACGCCATGATTTGATTCTAACACGATCACGCACAGATGATAATTCATTAATTGGTGATGATGATGAAAAAGCAAAGATAAAATTACTTAAAGTACAATGGAAAATTCCTCATATTACACTGTCTGATTCTTACAAATTAAAACTTTACAAACCTATTAATAATGGTCAAACTATGAAGATTGCCTTTCGTAACTGGGATCTGTATGAATATCCTGCTTTGCCCAGCACCAATCATCATATTTGGAATGTGAAGACAACCTCACAAATGGAGAAGCCACGCTACATTCTCCTTGCATTGCAAACTAACAAACGTAATCTACTAAAAGGAAATCCAACTTATTTCGATCATTGTGATATTACAAACGTGAAGGCATATTTAAATTCTGATGCTTACCCTTGTGAAGATTTAAATTTATCCTTTGATAAAAATAATTACAGTTTACTATACAATATGTACTGCGACTTTCAAAAAACCTACTACAACCGACTAGTTGCTGAACCACTCTTATCAAGAGATACATTTAAATCTCAAGCGACAATTTTCGTTATAGATTGCAGACATCAGAGTGAAATAATCAAAAATGGTCCAGTTGATATTCGCATTGAATTCAAAACAACAGGAACAAAACCAATCCCAGCAAATACGTCAGCCTACTGTTTAATGTTACACGATCGCGTCGTAAATTATAATCCACTCAGTCAAATAGTTTCGCGAGAAATCTAATTTCTTAGTTCAAAGTTAGCTCTTGTTGGGAAAAGACACGCGTGCATAAACCATGTATTTTATAATTGACGTACAAGGTTTCAAAGGACCTAATAATAAGTTTATCGCTAAAGAAATAGCAATACTACACAATGGCCATCATCATCATTTCATCATCAAACCACCATTCAACTCTGACCAATTATCATCTGCATTAAGAAGACAAGTTCAATGGCTTTACCAAAATCATCATGGCCTAGTGTGGGATGGAGGTTTCACTGAATTTAAGAAAGTTCGGAAATACCTTCGCATGAAAATAAAAAATACAATTTTGTACGTCAAAGGAGTTGAAAAAGTTCAATGGATGAAGGAGTTACTTTGTGATGACAATGTTGAAGTGATGAATATCGAAGAAGCTGGCTGTCCTAATTTCAACGAATTGAAGCGACTCTATCCTTGTGAAATAAAATGTTCGCTCCATAGCAAATGCTGTGCCCTACAAAATGTATACCTATTGGACAAATTCTTATCTGGAAATTAAATAAAAACAAATTCTTCTTTTTCTTTATTTATTTATGTCTTTTATAACCATATGGAAGGGAACTATTGTCTTCGAGAAATCTACGTTTTTCTAACCTGGGTTTGTATGTTTTTGTTTCAGCAATTGTTATGACCTCGTGCTCTCGTGTCCGGCGAATATTATTTGATAAAATTTGGATATCATCGGCATTCGCGGCATTAAGTACAGCTTCTTTGATTGTCTCAAAATTTACTTTCTTCGATGCTGAATAATTCAAATTGATTCCTTTTACTTTACACACTATTTTTTCAGTGCCATCTTTTGTACTAAAGACTTTGTAGGAATAATTTTTGGGGCCTCCACTTACGAATTCGGTAATATAACTTCCATACCCATAGCATTGTAATTCGTCAGTCATATCCCCTATAAAGTCACCAGTCTGTGGATCAGGTTCTCCTTCACGACTTACATAGATTACGGAATCGGTGTCGTAGTACAAAACTCTACCTCCTAATATTTCCAGGTAACTATACAATTTCAGACGAGCTTGTGCGGTAGTATAAGCTGCAATACACACATTAACAGTTGATAAGGTCTCCGCTTCTTCTTCTTTATACAACCAACTTACTATAACATTTTCCTCATTTATAGGTAGAATGTGACAGACTTCAATAGTTGGATTTGTAAGCATTTGGAATAATTCTGATGGACTATTAATTATACATGTTTTCTGTTGATTTTCTCTTTGTCCAAATTTACCCCAAAATGAATTAAGTATGAGCTTAGCAAAAGATCTCTTCCCAGGGTTATCACAAATTTTTGCAAAATCGAGTTTAACATCTTCATTACCCAAAAAGTCAGCTACATATTTCTTTTTCTCTTCCATTGTAGCACATTTATCTGGCCACCCTGATGCTTCCTGTTTCATTTTAATGAACTTATTCATCATTTGACTGAAAAGGCCATCTGATTTTTCCATTTTATTATATTGAACCATAGAATATTCCCATATTTCGAAAATATCTACTATCTTATACCCTTTCTCCATTGCTTTTAAGACCTCATCAATAATCCAGGTTCCGTGTATAGCTCTTTCATCATCAGTATGAGCGCAGCGTTCGTCTTGAGACATTTGTTTGCTGCATGTTCTACACAATGTAAACATAAGCTTATTATTTTGTTTAATAGGCAATACCGGATGTAACAATTGCTCTGGAGGTATTATTTTACATTTTATAACCCCATTCGTGTTTTTTAAGTCGATTTGAGAACAATCGGTGGTGTGAACTTTAGGGTGATCCACTGGATATTTCCCGTATTTGCAAACCCATGGGTATAGGGAACATACATCTATGTACTTGATTTTTTCACCTTCCTTACATTTATAATAATTATATGTGTTCCCCGTACGGCCCCCGTAAAATGCGTCGCGAGGATTTAATGGACTTTGTTGCATTAAAGGATGTGTTTTTAAATATTTGACATCATCAGTACTCAACTGTTTCTCGAATTCACAAGCCCACATTTCAATTACCTCGTACCCGAACTGCCTTAGCCGTGTAGATTTAGCCATGGTTTGTTCATAGCGTAGATTTAACGTGTCGCACGGATCTTTGCTTAAAGGCATGTCGCGAATCGTTTTCAAACATGAGTGGCCATGATAATAACAACCGTGGAACTCAAACACCTCTTTGGTTTCCTTGCAAAAACCGTCTACTTTCACACCACATACTACCGCTTCTCGCTGCTTAGCTGCATGTTGAATGTAACAATTCCGTCTCCTTTCTTCCAAAATAAGCCATTGAATTGCCTGGATCGACTGATTATCAGTTTGTCTATATCCATTTCTAGGTATTAAGCCTATAGTGCTTGGTTTAAGAAAATTACGACGGTACACCAAGTTGCATGCTGATGCTATAGTCACAGCTTCCAAAAACGGTTCCACATTACACTGCTCAAGGAAAATATTTCTGAATTTTATACATGCTTCAGATAAGATCTGTACATCGCTTTCACAGTATGCAACAAGGTCACGCTGCATATTAAATTCACTTTGTTTATTTTCTTCATACCATTTAAAGAATACATCCCGATCATTTATCTTCATGGCATCCGGATTGTAATATTCTGCAGGCGGCAATGGACCAATATAGTTTTCATTTTCGATGGTATTAAAGAAATGCGGAAAATACCCCTTTTTTAACTCTTGCGGTAAATCGAAAGCTTTTGGAAGAACTGATAGTGCCATGGGAAAATAGTTCAATGAGTCTATGAATTTCACATTCCCCAATCCCATGAGTATTATTTTAGTTCCTCTCATAATCAATTCGGGTTGAAATTTTGTATTTTGCAAGATATAGTTTAAAATAAATTGGTGATCATATGCCTGTCCATTATGAGCCAAAACAATAACTTTTGCGAAACTTTTTCGGGCGTTCAAAATGTGCTCTAAGAACTCGGATATAACATTCTGACCCTTTTTTATATTAAGTCTGAATTTACATTTCTGACAGAAGTGTAGATTATTCTCACCCAAACAAAGGTCACATCTTTGCTGGAAAACACATAAATTCGGTTCATGAAGTTTTACTGGAACAACATAGTCTTTTATCACTTTTTCATCAATAATCGTTTCTTGACGACTCTCCAAATCATAAAACACATAGAGAACATTGTCTAATTTTGGTCTTCTAGTGTCGCATCGAATATAACACAAGTGTTCTTGGGAAACGTGTTTATCACAATTTTTACAATAGTATTCATTGCAAGTATGCTCTCTATCTCTTTTATATGTTTTCAGACATTCAACACATTTTTTAACTGTTTCACAAATTGCTCGTTTTCCTGTTGACCCCGAAGCCTTATGGTTATCAAAACATTCCTGTCCTCTAAAACTTCTATTGCAATCTTTGCATACAATTTCGGATAGATTTTTAGGACATATAGGTGATTGCTGACATTGAGGGCATGACTTTACACATCTATGATCGGTTTTATTATTGAATGGTACACTACAAATTTCGCAAAAATAACCACAACAAAATGCCGCTGTCAAGGATGTTATAACATTGAAGTGACCTTTGTAATACAGTAAATTTATTCTCTTATCACTGTTATATGTATCGTCTTCGAATATAATACTTCGTCCTTTTTGCTCATATTCGTAGACTGTGATCTTATAATTCTTCAAATAACTTTGAAAAGTGCAAAGCTCTGGAATACCACAACCTTCGGAAGGTATACTAACACCGGTCAAAGTTATTAGATGAGCCGTTCGAAGATCTTGAGATTTACCAATATTGCGCCGAATTTTTACAAATTCTGAGTCTTTAGCAATAAAGGCAATTGCAACAACTAAAGCACGAGGTAAACATAGGTTGTCTTTGTTTCTTATTGCAATGATTCCCCTCCGCTTTTTGCATTCTTCATCGAAAGAATTGTATTTCTTATTTCGAACATTTCCTTGTCCTTTAACAGGTCTTATCGATGTAAGATTTATACGGAAAGTATCCGTGCTTAAGCCCTCGGAATTGCTTTGGAAAATTTTAGTGATTAAATCCCATACCTCGCTCCACTTTAAATCGGATGCCTTTCTATAGCTCATCCAACCAGGACCATAGTGTTCGAAATTCTTCCCTGTAAATGTTATACCCACCATATCAGAAGGATCCAAATCGTCAGTCACTTTTCTAAATATCCCTTTCACTGCATTCTGAATCCAGCTAGATGGTTCAACGTTGTCTGCTACATCCCTAATCCGGAATTCAATTTTACGACCACGCAAATTGAATCTTTTCACAAAGGTTGGGTAATCTTTAACCACCTCAAAGCACTTAAAAGTCAAATAAACCAATAAAAAAGAAAAAGAACAGTTAATTTCTTTGTTTCACTTTTTAATTTATTTTTTTTTATTTTATAAAAATGGTTGTGAGTAAAGAACTTGCACCTCATCGTCTTCCTCTGCAACAGGATGGAACTTCAGCTCAAAGGAGTTTCCAATCGCCTTGATGACTTCCATCTCGTATAAGGGGAGTTGTGTAATGGTATCCTCCTCCATTGCGTTGAATCGCAGAGGCAAAAATACCTTTTTCGCCTCCAGCTCTACCAGGACCCTTGGTCCATACTTGGTCTGGCACCGCATAGCCTTTAAGATACGGTTCCGTTTTCCCAATTCGACCGTTTTTAGACCCTCTAGGGGCTTTACTTTACCCAGTTGGTTCAGGAAATCCATGTTCTTTGCTACGTTTAATTTGAAAGCAAACTGTTACGTAGTGCCTTCAACACTCGCCTTTTATACATGAAAATACCGCCGAAAATATCACAATTTTTTTTTTTTTTTTCAAACAGTGTGGTCAGTAAGATAAAAGTAACACCAAGGTTAACTTTTGGGGATGAGCCATGCATGTGTGATATCAATCGTCGATACATACTATACCCAGGACGTCTAACAATAACAATTCGAGGCGTTTGTTATTGTTCCTTCTTGCGCTGTTCATACGATCTCGGAGTTGTTTGTCGCAGCATCTTTTGCAGATCGTTCGTTGGGATTTATGTGTTTTGGTTTTGATAACATTTTGTTATATCATCAGTGAAGCACTTATCGCATCAACTTTGTAGGTGGGTTGATTCGTTATTGCTTCTTTGAATGTCGTGTCAGCATTCTACGACTATAATATACAGATTGGTTCATCATGATACAAATTCGTTTATTATACCGATTGATATACACATCCATAACAATATGGTCAGTAAGATAAACTTAATTATGTTCCTTACTACATTATGGGTTGATTCGTTATTGCTTCTTTGATTGTCGTGTCAGCATTCTACGACTATAATATACAGATTGGTTCATTGTGATGCACCCAAAAAGCTCACAAGTCGTTCTATGAAATTGTATGTATGAGAAATTTATCTCCGTCCATCCTACTTCACAACTACATAGATTATCACCTTCTCTCTATGATTCGCACCAAAACATTTCGCTTTTGCAAGTATATTCAATAATATCTGAAGACCCCTTCTTATTGGTTTCATTGTCAATCTGAACCTTACTAAGTGCTCCTTAAAATGTCTCTTTGATCGATGAACTGAACTATCGCCTGATATTTTCACATGAACTTCCCGTGTTCTATTCTCATACAACATTACTATTAATGTATGACCTCTCCTCATTTACTTATCTTCTTTTATACAATGAATAAGATTACCAATTATAACAATCCCATCTTAATATTCCTACTTATACATTAAATATGATAAAAAGACCATTTCCCTTCGATCAAATAAACCATATCAAAACCACATCTAATTAACATACACAACGACCATACGGCAACGACACCTGCTAACCCATCCACTGCCACAAACAACAACAACACCACCACCTACTGCTAACAATAACATACCGCACAACTCACAACTACGACAACCGTCGCGGCACCAACCATACAAAGATCAACTCACAACATAACAACCGCCCCCCATAACTCCAACATCAAAACATAACACGAATACCAATAATTACCTCATCTCAAAGCAATTCACTCTCAAAACACATAAAACTGATAACAATAACAAAAACTATCAACCACCAGCGGCGGCCGGCCGGCACCTCAAACACACAACAATGTAGATAACATACTTCAGCCAAAGCAACCACACTCACTCCAAGGCCATATCTTACCTCTCGCTCTAATATCTTCCCTCTCGCTCTAGCACAGAATTCCCAGTCTCAACCGTCCCAATACCTACTTTTGATTCATTTTGGAGCAAATCCATGAAAAGAGAAGGCAAAGAAAGGACACTTAGTCTGCTACTTTTAAGATGGATGACTGTCAGGTATGATATTCTCCACCAACGTGCGTATTCAGAAGCTTAGCTCGATATCTGCCGCATGTACAAGCCATAGAGGCAAAGATTATATTAAGATGATTCCATTACTATGTGTATAAGTATTTGAAAAATATGAGGCAGACTGGATTTAATTTGTCACAACCAACAGCTTTAGATTTTTTGTCCAATTAGCTACATCTGCTTCATTTAATCTTTGAAAATAAAAATAATTGTCACAGTTAAGGTCATTATTTGATATTTCGAATACATCCGATAGTAAAGGCAATTGCTGAGGAGAACTTTGGCAAATTCTGAGTTTAGATCATCTACGTCAGTGTTTTTCAAACTGTGGGTCGCGACCCCCTAGGGGGTCGCCAAGAGTTTAAAAGCCAGGTGGGGTTAGAAAAATGATTCGAATTTCCCGATTTTGGAACTTGTATAAGAACATTAATAATTCAGCTTTTAATTCCAGAACTCGTGTCAATACCTTTCCTTTTGACAGCCATCTGACCTCTGTGTGATAAAGGACATTTTGATGGAGTGAACCCATTCATCGCGTATGATCCTAAATAGCCGACTTAGCACTTTTAATAGAGTTCACAAAGCATTACCACCATCGCTACAAATAGCAAAACAACATCGTCCAATCAATCTCGTAGTCGCGACAGCCTTCGTACAAACACTGGCCAGTCGTATTATCAGGAAGAGCTTCGCAAAATAAAATTTCTTCTTCAATGTTTTCTTCTTCTTCAAAATGAACAAATGCCACAAACTGTGCACAGACTGCAAAATCACTAGATTCATCTAGTTGCAACGCAAAATGTGGACTCTTCTTTAATTTTTCGATTAATTACTCTGCAAAACTTTTTCTCAGAAAGTGGTATATTTTTAAGCTCATCTGCCTCCTGTTTACCCAAAATAATTTCAACCATATCCAAGTACGCAGGCAAAATAAGATTCTCAACAACAGCTAAATTTTTTTTATTTTTTATTTTTGGCAATACGGGAAAAAATTTCATCACGTATTAAATTTTGTGTAATTAAACCGGGTTTGGAAAGGCTTCAGTGTAAAAGGTTTTTAAATAGCTAACACATTATAATGTGGGGGGGTCGGCAAAAATTTGCTTCTTAACAAAGGGGCCGCGTACTCAAAAAGTTTGAAAAACACTGATCTACGTTGATGTTCTCAGGAAACTGTGTTTTCTGTCGACGCGTATTTTTTCCGCAATGTTTCAGTTGGAAACTTTTTGTCGAACTTCTCCGGTTACATACATAATACGTTTCGCTTTAATGATCTTCTTAACACGCAGTTTGTTTCGCAATTTACGGAAAATATTGCGAGCTCAGTGAGACGAAACCTATAAACTATAAACCAAGAACTGTTGTCATTTGACGTAGGTACTAATTTCCGTTTAAGTGATACAATTTTTTTATTTATCTAACAACCAATGTCTAAGATTTTTGCGTTTTAAACAAGAGAAAATCTTTCACTTGGATTTCAGTCTCAGCACGCACAATATCTTGATTTTGTATTGTCAATGCATACCTAGTATAATAAATATTATAATTAATTTGTTTGACCTGTTAAAATCTGCTTTTGGCTGCTGTCTGCTCCGATTACTCTTCTACAGCATCGTTCGAAGTTTGCTCTGAAACCATTTATTCATCAACAACGGCATTTTGCAGAAAGTTAACTTGGTTAGGTATATATGCTTTTTAAACAAAGCCCAAACCGTGTTTTCCTCGAAAACTCATCGATACATTCACACCGACCACCAACTATTTTTCGTTTAACGGTTCAATCAACTGTGAGACACTAGTCGTTAAACTTCATTTGTTCGTTTTCTCCTATTAGGTTACAAACCGGTTTGCTACTCGGTTTGCGACTCGGTTTACTGAAATTCTAAAGAGGTTGAACTCGGTTTGAAAAATTATCGGTTTGGCACATCCCTAAACTTGGTCATCAGCCGAGATCACAAAATAAACCTTCTCATTCACACGATAGCATGTTCTAGCTGATTAATTATTAGTCTCCAAAAAACTCAGTAGTAAGCAGATTTATTTTCTGGCATCAAAATAAACCGGACAGAAAACTGAAAGTAAAGTAAAGTATTATCAGGATCATTAACAAGGAACAGATCTAACAATGTAGATATGGTAGCTGTGAAATGAGTTGAATTATCAGTGTTAATTGTCACTAGAGCGAATTTACTTATTATTTCCAAGCACTCTTTTGAAGTGGCCATCCCAAAGGATTTTTTCAGAATAAAGCGGAGGAAATTCTTCAAGTAGAGTGAAAAAAATGACTGTAAAAAGAAAGAACTTAATAAGACATATGAAAGACAATTGGGAACTATACAGTATATGTATACCTACACAGCCTGTCAAAAATATGAGTACCTACCCTCCGACTGCCAAATGTTTAGGTATAGGTACTATTGAATGTCTCTTGTTTATCCTTCAAGTTTTTTTTCTAGTCTTTCGGGTTTTTGGTTAAATTAACTTGCTTTTTAGCGACTTATCCTATGACACTCCGGGGAAGAGTACGAATTTGATGACACCTCTCACTCTTCAAAATCGGCTAGAGGACGTCACTTAAGAACTAAGAACGGACATTGGATACGAGCGAACAACATTACCCAAAACGAGATTCATCTAATCTTTAACTTATTTTTCAAAGACTATTATCCTTCCAGCAGTTGAAAATTTCAATTGTATAGAGGCTTATAGTAGTAAAATTAGTCCCATCTGTAATACCATCAATAGATAACTCCACACTTCAGTGCACACAATATATGTGTAGTCCAAGGATTTTTTAGCAAGGCACAAAAGCTGGTGCATTATACTGATGAACATACAGACTATTTTTTTACTCTAAATCTATTCGGTGTTACGCAGCCTTAATAAAAAATATAGAAGGACGATCCAGTCGTTGACCAGTTTATTTCATTCAACTAATGCGCACGAGTAGCCGTTGGTAATATATGTACTAAGTCTTATCGGTAGCAGTAAAAGTGATCACATACAGAAAAGATTTATTTTTAATCCAAATAGGCTAGGTAGTAATATTAGAAAGAATAATAACTTTATTGCCCACGATTCGTTATCTTATTTATTCCTCTTCAGCCTTTTGTGAGCACATTCCGTGCTTAAGTAGCCTCCACGCTAAGGGTAAAATGTTTGTTGTAAAAATTATTTGTTATTTTCAAGTTTTCGACTTACGGTTCCCGGATTTGGCTTTGAAATGGCAACTGAACGCTTTCATTTCGCAATCGTTATTGAACACCTTCCTAAAGGTTCCGTTTGATCCACATACTGGACTATAGAGCAAAGGACATGGTTTAATGCATGCTGTGTCAGCTTCCTCTAAGTTGGAAGCAAAGTCTGCTTCGAGGTTATTCAATTCAGTTGTTGTACACCAATCGATGTCAGTCTCGGAATAAGCTGAAATAAAAGAAAACTATTTAAAAACTGCCACTGAAATTAGAGTGTGAACTTACTGGCTAAGGTTGATCGTTGGCGTTTGCAATTGAAGATATTCAGGGCGCACGGATTGTCAAATTGAACAAATTCGTTTCCATCGGTTGCACAAGTTGGCACAAACGAGTCCGGACAGATTAGGGGACATTCGATTGTGTCCTCCCCAGCGTAAACACTTGTACCCGCAGATAAAACTGCGAATGCCAATGCAAACACTTTGAAAAACTTCATTACGTATGTGTGTCTCTTGAAGTAAATATACCTTTGATGACTGGCTGTTCGATTGCGATTCTGCTCCCCTATATAACGAGTTGGAGCACAAATAGTGTTATCGATTCTTTTAGATTAGAAAAATCCAAGCGACACGTACCCCTTTTAGGAAGGTGTTCTTATCTTTGGGGAAAACATTTAGAGCGATACGTCTGCGCCTTGTATTCTCACTTAAAATTAGCAAGCTGTGTTCGATCGATTCGTTGATTACTATTTTTTATTCATGTTGTTTAGAAAAAAGGTATTTCTTGTTGTCTTTTTTTACGAACAAGGAAAACATATTTGTAAACAATAACAATACTGTGTAACTTGGTCTAGTAATATTTAGATTGTATGAGTAGGTACTTGTAGGAACTTCAAGTTTACGTAGAAGTATGGATTGATTGCGAACTTAATATACAATCCAGATATGGCTAATATTGGCTGAATAAGTTAGCTACTGCTAGCATTTATCTAAAGCAATTGATCTAACCACTGTGATTGCTATAGGTTCCTAAGAGCTGTAGTAGTTTTGGTATTGGTATTTATTTTCGTCTAGAATCCGTGCCGTGATTTTGTTCGGTTTTTCCGGCAAGGTCGGTAGGGGTAGGGAACGTACTGAATTGGATTTGAATGTGTGATTGAACGGAGATGCGGGTTGTGACCAACGTGACCGTTGTACGCAATTTGTTGCTACTATTTCCCTTTTTTAATTGGAAAATGTATACTTCGCAAATTTTTCAAAAACTGTTTGTTTCCAAATAAATAGGTACGTTTATATTACAGAGCTGTTGCCTATCATAACATTATTAAAGTGTTATGCGAGCTTGTTAAATATATTACAAAAAATCAAAATTTTACGGGGCAGCTTTAGAAATGACACTTTTTTCTTTCACCGCTCTTTTTATGCTGCTTTTTGTTATAGGTACATTTAAGTTTTTGTTTTTTTTATCATTCCCACGCAACATGTTGTTTTGTAGATGAACTTAATATAAACCAAATTAGATGTATGTATTTAAGACGGGTGACAATGTTTAAATATATATACAAATTTTTTAAACATTGTTTGCAAATATATAAACTCATTTTAATGTCTACTTTTTAACCCTCTTATAATTTTTTTCTTTTGTGAGAAGAACAAATTTAAGGTTCAATTTATAATATGGTCAAGCTTACCACCCTGTACATGTAAAATTATGCACACCGCATTGGGCGGGCTTGGGTCGTTGAACCAATAAAAATCGGACAGGGTGGTATGCAAAATGAATAGCTTAGGTATGCAAAATAATGAAAAAACGTAATTTAATAATGAAATAAAATACTTATTTCGAGTATCGCCTTCATTTTATAAATCGTGAATCCACAACTCAAACATATCTGAAACTGAAAATGTCGTTGGTAATTCTGATGAAGCTGAATTTATATCGCTACTGCAGAAATGATCATATCACTTGAATTCTTGAATTCACCAAGAAACTACTATTAAGCAAATCGCATTATAGGTAGATGAAACTGAGTCTATAAAACCAGCAGTCCTACTAAGCGACATCGTGTAAATATCAGACCAAAAACACTTGAATCAGCGTTAGCGTAAAAAAAAGCGAACCGAGACATAATTAAGAAATACAAATAAATCAAAACCCTAAGCCTTATTCATTATAATGTAGTCAACACTAACCTACTCACCAATATTTTCTGAACTCTCTCTGACGAAAATGATTTGGTATATTTACTTTATTATTTGTGCAAATCGTTTTTGAAAAAAAATAATGTGGTCAACTTCGCATTCGAACTACTTTTATCATTAGACGGAACACATTAAATAGATGGGAGATATACAAATTTATAGAACGGCATATATCGACTTTAAGTAAGCTAAGCAGATTTTAAAAAAAGAGATGTACCTGGTATCTACACGAGTTATCACACAAAAAGAATACCCTGCCTAGAGGCAGTTAGATTCATGAGATGGTCTCGTTGGATTTCGTTTGTAACTGTGGAATATAGAGATGTCGCAACTCGCAAGTCGCAAGTCCTGCTGATGAGACATTCCCGGCTAAGGGCTTGTTCATGTAACAGAACAATACAAATAAGTCTTCAGACGCAGAAGAGTAATCTTATGGATATTTAGTCTTAATAGGTATAGTTTTTTTGAACTTAGCGAAAGTTCTCAATTATTTGAAAGTTGATCCTGGCTACTTCACTGCGCCCACCCCATCCATGTAGATACAGTGGCCGATGATTTTTGGTGTCTACCCTAAATTAGAGTTACATCCTGCAACTTACGCCATTCATGGGTTTTTAAAATGTACATTTAACCATCATGTTTATAAATCATATAGCAAATTATTTGCATGCAATAAATACATTTACAAAATGTGTGGATAGTGAATGAGTTAATTAGAGAAGAAAATGCTATTAAGAAAAAAAAAAGGTATTTGCCTTCAAAATCCAACGACGTCAATGGGGGTTACTAATAATCATTTTTAGCCTGGACACTAAATATTTCCTATGTAACAATATGCCTATTTTCACTTTTTCTATTTTCCTATTTCATATATTTATTGACTAGGTACCTATTGTTAAAGGGGTATTACCCTTTTAGCATACATAAATGATGACAGAAATTTCGCTATTGCACGATATGTTGTGATTGGGACACATTTTTCAGCATACGTATGCTGATTCAACATATTATCTAATAGTAGCTTTAGTAAATTTATATTTCTATATCTCGCTTAAATTAATCTGTATATCTTATGTACTTGTAAAAGAACTTAATTAGTTCTTAGTTACAAAACCGTTATATTTCAATAAATTCAAATTCTTATATTTATAATAACAATTATGAACAGAATAAATAATATGTAAGTGCCTAGCAAATTAACAATAAAAATGTGACTTCTTCAACTTAACACAATAAAGAACCATCAAAATCGTTCGTTGGATATTATTTGTATTTGCTGATAAATACAACGATATTAGTTATTTGTTCCAAGAAGTCAAACTCTTCTGGTTCCTGAAGATTTGCACCATTCTTCATTACTTTGATTTGTCATTTGGATCGTAATTTTTTCAATAAATTGTTTAACTATATCGTCTTCAAAAATTCTAACTATATAGCCTACCTATCAGCATTTTCAACGAGCTTTGTTATTTTGACCGAAGTCGATTCTTAAGTTTTGAAATTGACGAGTATCAATAGCTAAATTTTTGGTCGAAAAGTTTAAATCATTGGAGACATAGACAAAATGACGAACTAACTAGGAGGTTGAAAAGGGTGATGCCTTTTGATCATTAAAAGGAAAACGTTTTTATTATTATTTGCATTTTTTTTTGTAATTATTAAAATTATAATATAACATTTGTTAAAGAATAAATAAACAAACGCATTGTCTCTTAATTTTTTAACAATTGTGATATATTAATGAAAATTATATTATATTGCAGGTGCCTCACTATTAGGGTGACCAGCAAAAGGAAGACATCTTCAAAAATCTCAAATGAACAATAGAACAACAAAAATTCACAGTATATACGAGTTTATATTTTTTAA
The DNA here is from genome assembly GCA_949126925.1 of Cheilosia vernalis. Classification (NCBI taxonomy): domain Eukaryota; kingdom Metazoa; phylum Arthropoda; class Insecta; order Diptera; family Syrphidae; genus Cheilosia; species Cheilosia vernalis. The sequence continues at coordinate 39,133,019 of OX421358.1, read as the reverse complement.
ATCATTAAGTCCCGTTTGCTGATACTACTCAAGTACTCATAGCGATTGAAGTTTTACTTAAATACCTTAATGGCTACTTTTTCCTTGTCATAAACTGTCACATAAGATTTTAAGTGGAACTTAAATCGCTATGAATAGTATCAGAAAACGGGCCTAAACCAAACAAAAAACATACATTTTTTAACAGATTCAATAAAATTGCTCAGATGATTCTTAAGTTAGGTAAGTTAAGTGAATGAATGAATGAGTTTGGGTACAAATATATTTTAGATCGTGCTCACACCAGAAAGATGCAAAAAGTTTCTGAGCTAGTGTTGAAAAAAAAGTTTTTATGTCGAAATATTCCGTAAGCCGAGAAATCCCAAAAAGAGGAAAAATTGCATATTTTTTCAAAAAGATACCGGACATATTTTTTTTCGATGAAAAGAGGTCATGTCCTCTTAAAGGTGGACGTCTGGTCAGGATGCTCACAATGCTCGCCGCGTATAGCTTCTTACGATGATTTTTCTTTGAGCGATTATCCACTCAAAAAATAAATTAAAAATATAAAATATAGCATAACTTTGAAAATGTATTATTTTTCCGTATACATCTCTTCTTTTGTAATAACCCCAAGCTGTCACACATTTTTTTACCCTTGATTGGAATACCGTAACCAATTTATGTTGTTGTCATTGAAGTCGTTAAACATTATAACATCAGCGGATGTGTTAATGCTAAAAGACAAAAAAGAGTGCCCTGCTACACGAACATAAGACGAACCAGTTTGGCCAGCGAATAAGTTCCCATTCCATGTCATGACTTTTTTGCCACGCATTTTCAACATAACAAGTATCAGGCTCAATGTATCGGAAATTGCTTCCACATCCGGTTCCCACGAGAACTCGGCTGCGAACAATCACCAGAGGGATTCCCCAGCCAACCGTGCAACAGGTCTTTCACATGTCAACTTATATAAACGAAAGTTCATTGACATGACAGTAAATAAACATCAGCTGACTGGAAAAGAGAGACAAAGAAGAAAAAGGCGCAACAATTCAATTAAAAAAATGTATATAATATTTGCATTTGTTTTCACTGTCATCCGCTTAAAACTAACAACATTCAACTGGTTTTCAATCACAACAATAACATTTGTGTAGAAATGTGTTTTTTTTTTATAAAATAAATATCACAAATATTGCAAACAGACGAACTACTAAAAAGTAATGAGATCCCTGAGGTTTAAACTGACAGAAGAACTGTCAAAAATTAATAAAGCAACGCCCGATTATCCCACTGGGCTTGTGCGGACTGCCGATGAGAATTGCAGCAGAAAGGTTCCATTAAATCCTCATCCAACTTGCTCTGTTCGGCTGTCCAGAAAAAAGTTCCATTGTCTGTTCGCACATAATGTACCGGCACAAAACTGCTGCCATTGCTTGACTCCAAGATGACTGGGATTTGGCAGGAATCGTTATACCTCTTAAACTCTCCGTGGTATTGTTGACAGTTGTAACCGTGCGAGCATTCGCAAGCTGTTGCTGGTTGTGATTTCGAAACACTGCAGTCCATGGCGTAGGGGGTGGTGTCGCTGAATGGATCTTCGGCAAAGTAGCTCTGCAGAAATTCCTCGTCTTTGGCGACCTTCCGGATGACAGCTGCGTAATCTTCGTAGGAAGCGTGGGAGGCGGCGGCCTGTGCCAGTGCTTCCACTATTGTGGGCGCCATAAAGCTCAGATCTGTACAGTTATTCAAATTGACGTTGTTCGGGTGGGCGATACTTCCGGCGCTATTATTGGTTTTCGCGGTTTTCAGCATTCGTAGGAGCGGTTTGAATAGTTTGTGAAATTTTCCTTTCGACTTGCGACTCGGCGCCACAGTTGACATATCCAAAACTTGATTGGGTGCAAGATTCTTGATATCGGTGAACATGATGTTGACTGTTGTGAATAGTAATCCAAAGTATTTTGTGTATTCCTGTTAGACGAATGAAAACTCGAATGAAACTTGTTTCGCTAAGAGGTTGTGTTGCCTCGACGAGAGGTACCTTGAATCTGATGCTGTTACTGTTCCGGGCGCACAGTTTTATAACCGAATGGTTGTATCGCCGGAAGACCTAACAGCCAAGCAGCAGGTAGGCGCTGCGCAGCAGATACACAACGTAAACCCCTGAGAAAAAAATCACAGACTCGAGAGAGAGCGAGCGAACCAAGGAAAGAGGTAGCCATGGTAGGGAGCCACAGCGCACACACACAGCACACAGAAAAAGTGTGGGAACCGTTTTCCGTTTGGTTTCGGATTGCAACAAACATCCTTTTGGGCAGCAGTCAGTCAGTCAGCAAGTTTCTGTTCCCTGATTTCTAATAAGGAGACAGGGAAACCGGTCACTGGTACGTATAGTAGGACAACGGCATAAAGAGGAATGGTCAAAATTCTCCTGTTTCAGTACAGAGCAAAAGCACGGTGCGCAGTTGGAACAGGTGGGTGCTGGTGCTGGAAAAAAGTGTGGGAATTCCTGTACGCACCAGAAATTTGTTCAGCTTCTCGGTACCGAAAGAGATTTTTTTCCTTTTCCTTCTAGCTCCTTCCTCCGTTGTACTTGATGATGCGATACTTAGATTTCCCGAAGGAAACGTACATCGGTGCATGGTGGTGTGTTTCCTTTGTGGCCAGATTGTGCGTTCATATTCCGTGGGAAGAAGGATTTTTGATGAGTTCCCACGCAAGGATGTTATTGTCGTTTTTTGTTTTGTGTAGAGATTTTTCGGGGATCTGTTGTGTTTGTTGTTGGTGCAACCTGCAAGAGGGTTCTCACTGCATTAAGTGATTATTTCACGTATTGTTTTGGATTTTCCTTTTTGGGATAAACAGGAGTATGGCATTCCCACGGACATGGCGACACCTGAGTTTTGGAAATTCAAGTCCACCCTCTCGGCTCTTGAAGGCATATTGACCCACTAATGGCTTGTGGGGGAGACCAGCATGGGAAGTGCACATGTTGCTTGTGTCTGACTCTATATATTGTTCTACGTGAGGCTATGTGTTAATTTGAATGTTTTGACGTTGGCTTGGTATCGTGGGAAAGGCAGAGGTTTCGTTTTTCTTTTATTATTAGTTTATGGATTTGGTACATTTTGTAAGCGGTTTGTTGTGTGGTTGACCACACCTTTGTGGGCGGAAATAATTAAGGGCACTAATAGTTATGGCAGTATGAGGTTTATGCAAAAGAAGCACGAGTTGGAAGTGTAATGCCGCGCGTGGCCATACCTGCCCTTTAGAACAATAACATTCGGAATATTGTGCGCAATCGATACTGCACCCACCACTTTGAAGTCAAGGAAGGTGTGAACTTGTTATTATACCTATTGTCATCTTGTTTGGCTTTGAAAGGAATAAGGGTTGAGTTATATTATTATTTTTTTCTAGCCTCTAGTGGAGGGCTGGTTTGCGTTATGCGGACTGAGCTGTAACTGTACGCGGTAATTATGTTTCGAGCGTAGGTATATATGTAAGTCTGTTCAGATGTGACCTCCTATAGCCAAAACTGCTTTACAGATTTTATGTTAAGAATTTTCTATGGAAAATGCTAATCAGATAATTGAACCCATTTTGATGACATAAAATTTTTGGCCGCCGTATTGTTATAGTAACGTATTGAAATAGGGTAAAGGCACTAGTATATCCGGACAGTTTACATATTTGGTAACTTTGACTTCCAAGAGTTTTGTCACTATTAAAGCTATCGCAAAAAATGATTGGCCAATAATAATACATCAACATTTTCATTAAATGTTACGTTCTGAATATTTATAAAAAAAATCGAAAAAGTTAGATTTTCACTAGTATCCGGACAGCAGAGTAGTAGTAGTTTAAGCAATTTTTTGCCTTTATTTAATTAAACGCTATAATTTATTTTTTATAAAATATAGGTAATTCAATTCATTGTATATGTATGTACATACACATACTTAAAAAAAAAACAGAAACAAAGGTGTTTAATACCTGCAGAATTCACAGAACATAATTCATTATTTCTTATATAAAAAAACCAAAGTTTTAAAAAAACAATATAAATATTACATGCCTAAATAAAAAGTAAGCAAATCACAAATAGTTTATTCAGTTCTTACTTAGTAGCTATGCCTGAAGCATCAAAATACTTAACCATGGAAAATAAAAGATTTTAAATAACATAATTTTGAAAACAATGTCTTTTGGTACACGTAAGTACGAAAACAATAAGGGTGCGGTCTGCTAAAAAAAAAAAACATTTAGCTCGTTTAGCGTCTTTTTCTCATTTCCAGCAGCAATTGGCTATGTTTTTGTAGCCTTTGGGGGCTATAACTGCAAGTTTTTGGACAGAGGCAAAAATTGCTTTCGTCACCATTTAAAATTCGTTAAGGCTCATTCATGATTTGCTCCAATGATTTTCAAGTACCATTTTAATATGGTTTCCTGTGTGACATTTGCCCTACCCTTGCTGATGCTGATAATGAAGGGTTTCGTTTCAAGAAAACTCTCATGTACTTTTGTCCAGGGCGATCGTTTTTGAAGGCTTTTTTCTTTATGAATCCCTTATGACTTTTTGCACCTTATTTAACAGATCGTACGGAAAATCCACAATTGCAAAGATCTTCACACCACTGAAAAATACGTTCCTCCTCTTCATTTGTGGAAGGATCTAGTCCCATTTTCGTAGCTTTTTCACCGATCAATCTTTTGCCCTTCAACCGATCATGTAATGTTGAACGACATAAACATAAATGCTAAATTGGTTACGCATTATATCTTCTAAGCCCTTAGCTATACCTACTTTCTGCATCTATTCTTTAAAAAACTAAATAAACAAAATGCCTATTAGGATAATTTGAACCTAAAAACCGCCAATTACAATAACTTGTCCGAAAACTGAAACAAATTTTTAAGTACCCGGACAGGTATATTCTCACTTAGTAAACCCAGTCCGAATACTGAAAATCTATCGTTTAGGAGCATTTGAACAAGAATTCGTATTTCCTTACACATTTTCAGTAATCCGGACAGTTTGTCTGGATACTGAAAATGATCTTTAACCTTAGTTTTAGTATCCGGACACTAAAAATTTGGCCAACAAATTAATTTTATTCTATATTTTTTTCTTAATTATGAAAGTGGGTTCTATATAAAGGAAAACAAAGTATTTTCCAGAAGAATAAGTTAAAGTTTAAGTCTTTGATTGACTAACTTTTTGCAAATGCTCCCTCTATTTTTTTTTTTGTATGCAAAATGACAACTCAACCATATTCTCGGAGCTCAGCCACTGCCGTTTATCTCTCACATTATACATACGATAGATTTGAAACTTTGCATGTATATGAGTGACATATAAAGGACTGTATTCTTGTTGATATTTGAGACTATATCTGTGTGATGCACCTTTTTTTGTCAGATAAACAGCATAGTGTCCGGACACTAACACCGTCCGGATACTAGTGGCTCTACCCTATATAATCATCATAGATTATAACCTATTTTTTTAATTAATGCAATTTACCTACCGCTAAAAGTAAGCAATTGTCTACCTAATTTTAATGCTGGGGAATTGACGACGGTTGGTTTCAATAATGTTAGGTGGGACTTTGGAAACAACCATTTTTCGACATACCTACATTTTTTGCTAATTTTGGTAGTGACGTAATAAAATATTAATCATGAGTAATACTATATTCAAGTGCCTTGAACCAGCACCGGTCAACGAAACATTTCAAATAATTTTTTATACATGTATTACAATTTATTACAGTTAGTCCCAATTTTATTACACTTGCCGTTCTCGAGATATCGCGTGTTGGTTTAGGTTTTATTTGAACCTTCACCACCACTCTATAACTTTCGATGCAGTTGTGATATTTGGTTCGTTTTTAAACCAGGATTTATTACGAGCTTATTACAGCTGCATCAATTCAATTTACAGTTCAAAGATCGGCAATTTACAAAAAGGGTTTTTCTAAAAGCCAAAAACAGTGGTAGATATGTATAAGTTTTCTCAACAATTATAAAAATTAGGGTCGATTTTTGACTACAAGTGACAAGATATTATGAATTATGATACATTTAGTCTTATCTGTATTAAGTATAAGCCGATCCATTTTTAAATCAGAATTTATATGTTCTATACATGTTGGAACAAACACACTTTTTGCAATATCCAGCAAATTCAGCAAAATGGCTGACCGAACAAAATTCAGAATTGTTTTTAAATGCACTAAATTCATTTTGTTTGTTAATTAGTGCGATCAAAATGTGTAACCAAAAAAGTTTGCATCGAAGTTTAACGACTAGTGTCTCACAGCTGATTGAAATGTCAAACGAAAAGGAGTTGGTGGTCGGTGTGAATGCATCGACGAGTTTTCGAGGAAAACGCTTGGGCTTGGTTTGAAAAGCCTATTAGTCACTTCCACAAATATACAAAACAATAACTTTGAATGTACCACAACTTTTAATATATCGTTTACATATAACAGGAAAATAATAACACCAAGAATTGTTCCTTGCGGCAGACCCATGTTAACTACTAACGGTGACACGTTATCATTAACCCTGGTTCGTTATGTTCGCCCATATAGTGATAAAAGATCTGAACCAGTTTTGTTCCGTTGGTTTTATACCCATCTTTGTTAGTTGCCTGATCAGTATGACTTTTTCTTATCTACATTTTCTTTCCAGTCACGAAATACATATATAGGTAGTTAACAAACGTTTCACCAGAATGCTTTTCTCTGAAATCTGATTGGTACACTATTGGTATATATAATTGTATTCGTGGCATATTTTTGCACTAGTAATCTTAACGATTCCTTCCATGATTTGGAAAGACTCCAACACTAAACGACGAATTGATAATATGGACAAGGACAGGACAATATCATCAATGGCATCACTTATCATACGAGTGTTTATAAATTTGAAGTCATTCTTTTTGTTTATCAACTCAATTGCACTTATTATTTCAAAGACATCTATTGCACGGAACTTAAAGTCTATATTAAACTGTTCAATTAAATGTTCATATTCTCACAGATTGTCTCAGGCTAACTATGCTTTGCAAGAAAAGTGGTTGGTTTTTTTCACACAATATTATTGACTGCCTCCACATGTCTTTTTGGGTGTTAGCATTGTCAATTTTCGTACAGATATAGGAAGACTTCACTGATTGGAATTTATTTTTGTAATGGTTTCTATAATTACGGTAGCTAGGTTATCACAGCCTTTCTATATAGGTACCTAATTCTATTTTTATTAATTTTGCCTGTTGAAGGTCAAAATTAAATTGGAACGGTATCGACTTAGTTTTTATCATTGAGGCTACTTCGCTTTTTAGTTCTACTGCAAGATCTCTACTTAGGGCATTGATATTATATATTTGATTAGTTCTGCAACTTGTTAATAATGCAGTCAATCTCAATTTCGAAAGAAACAGGTATCGATATATTTGTAATACTTGATTTGCGATTTATAATGTTTTATCTTATTTTCACTTCTTACTAAAACTTCTGTTGCCTCATGGTCTCTCACATCTAAATACTGGACTTGTGGTTACCGATTGTAGATATATTGTTTGTCAACATATAATCAATTTAGGTTTTAGAGTTCGGTGTTATTTTTGTAGGTTCAGATATAACAATCGAAATATTTGTATTATTTGGAATTGATGCAAGCCGACTTCGATACGTATCATTGTATTCCAATAGGGTTTCCAGTTCGAAATTAGTAGGTTAGGTACATATCTGGACATTATGTTGAAATTCCGAGACTCGTCCGGACATTTCAAATTTCGACTATTTTATTTTTGTTTATTAATAGAAAAAGGGAAATAATTTGTTTTATTAATGTGAAAATAAGCGTACAAAAACAAAAACAAACAAAGACTTCAATGACTTCATATCACTCAATTCATTTTGACAGTTTAGGATTACACTTTACATTATATACAACCATTGGTTAGCTTCTCACTCATTCCAGCAACAAGCAGTTGTGGCTTTCTTTGAGCTGGAGCTTTGAAGTCATATTGCTCACTCATTTTTGTTTTGATTTCCCTCTAGATTATTTGAACTGATTTCTTGTCACCTTTGATCAACACTGCACCATTTTGAAGATTTTTTATTTGATGGATTTTTAGGGGTGTGGGGTTTATTCTATGTCCGTATTTGTTTTATTTGAAAGGTGCTGTGCCATAGATGTGCACAAACACAAAATGGCGGGTATATGTCGCCATTAAGACTGGTAAAATTAAGTTATGATTTCCCCATACAAAACAGTTAGGTAATAAAAGGATTTTGGTGGGTTGGGGTCGAAATTCTGGCGAGGTCAAAATTCTTTTTTCAAAATTCTGATTTTAAAATTCTGTTTTACAAAATTCTGCTTTTCAAAATTCTGCTTTACAAAATTCCGCTTTACAAAATTCTGACTTACAAAATTCTGCTTTACAAAATTCTGCAAATAAAAAAAGGTTTGGAAAATGTTAAAAAGCGCGCGCTTTTATTTAAACCATTATACCTACCAACTGACTTGTTATAGAAGAAGGTAAAAGTAGTTTTGTTATTGGTTTTAAGTTTGCTCCCTTGGATTAGACAAATATTCTGTTAGTTAGTGAGTGAAAATAAATGTAGGTATCTGTAATTAAACCCAATAAAGGAAAATATAACTACCTAAGGTAATTTTTTGCCTGTTTTTTTTTGTGTGTAATTGTAATTTGTTGACAAAGTTGAAAAATATTTGTTATCTTTAAATTCGTAAATTGGTAAAAAAAACAGAATTAGCAGAATTTATTTGATTAAAATATTGCATGTCAGAATTATAAAAAGCAGAATTTTGAAAAGCAGAATTTTGTTAGACAGAACAGAAAAAAAACAGAATTTTGAAAAGCAGAATTTTTGGGTTAAAAGGCAGAATTTTGCAAAGCAGAATTTTGAAACCAGAATTTCGACCCGCTCCCATTTTGGTGCCAATCAATTTGTCGCCGTCATGTTTCCATAGTAACGTATTTAATCATCTTAGATTAGAACCTGTTGGAGAGAATCATTTACCAATAAAGGTTCGCAACTTACCTGCCCCTAAAATTAAGCAATTGTACATTTATTTAGGGGAATCATTTATTATTAATTGTCGCCACCATATTACTATAGTAATGTACCTATTTAAATATAAATAATTTTAGATTACAGTCTGTTTCCGATGGCGCAGCTCATTTACGTATTTTTTTTTTCGATATATAGATGTCGCTCTTTTCGTTTCGTTTATAAAAAACATAAATAAATAACGAAAATAATTGTAGTAAATTTTTTAGTATATACATACTTATAAAAGGTATGGTCGATTTCGACCACAAGCCACCATAATATTTTGAAAAGAAGGCTTTGCCCAGTATGGATAAAATTAGGCATGAATGATGAGGACAAAAGACAAACAAAATAAGACTTCTACTCAAAGCCAGGGGCCAGATTCTGTAAGGCGAAACGATAAAACGTTTTCGTGCGCACGAATGATGGGCCATATGTTACACAAGCAAATTTCTTCGTGCACACGAAAACGTCTTTACGTTTCGCCTTACAGAATGCCAGCCCAGGGGCCAGATTCTGTAAGGCAAAACGATCAAACGTTTTCGTGCGCACGAATGATTTGCCCTATTTTACACATGCAAATTTCTTCGTGCAAACGAAAACGTTTTAATGTTTCGCCTTACAGAATCTGGCCCCAGATTTCCGGTTATTGTTATGTGCTTTAGATGGAACTTATATCAAAATTATTCCACCGGCTGAAGAAAAATATTTGTACTACAACAGAAAAGGATATTATAGTATAAATGCCATGTTGGTATAGGTATATTTAGCGAAGCACTTCTTTTAAATGCTCCTAATTCAATTATTCTTAGGTAGTAAAATGCGTATACCTACGCTAAATCGATGCAGGGTATCCCGGATCAAATCACGATATATTGAATTTGAGTACTGCAAGGCTTTTTTTTGCGAGCAAACATCGCGAAAGAGAAAGAAACACTTGAAGTTTAGATACAATTTAATATAGGTGTAGGTACGTTTCCCGATTTTCCTGAGCTCTCGTTACCGAAATTAATGTTTTAGTCCTCAACAGGCTGTTATGAGTTCTTCCGAATCTATGGGTGGGAAACAGACGAGAGAAAATCGGTTTGCAGTATCTACCGAGTAGTATGTAAAAAGAAACTCCAAGGATATATCACCTTTTGCAACACTAGTTTATTTCGGCTGTCTCGTAAAGACTATAAAACGTCATGCGACAATACTGCCGTGTTTCAATTTTTATGGTAAATTAAGAAGGTGATTCCGGATATCCTCTGTAGCCATGGCTTATTACACCATATCGTTCGCCAGCAAGTGGTACAAATCAAAGTGCGTTCAACAAAAGCCACAGCTGAACTCGCAATATTGTAAAGAAGACTATCGGTGTCTTGAAATACCGATTGAGGTGCATATTGGGCACGTCAACTGCATTACTCACCCCTAATGTCGCACAAATTATCAATGTGGTGTGGTGCTTTGCCCACACTTTCGCGATGATAATAGCATTTTTCAAGCTGAAATTGAAGAAGAAGATGAAAAGGAAGAAGAAGCCGATGAGAACTCTGTAGTCACTACATCTAATTACCGTAATGCAGCATCTCGAATAAGGGAAAACATATAGAGTACATTAATATAATAGTTTAAAATAAAAGAACTTTATATACCTACTAGAACCTTTTTTCAGTTTATTTTAAAAAATGAGCTCTGTTTATAACAAACCTAAAATATACCTACTTCAGACTTCATTGCAGACATAAAAAAAGGAAGACCACTTAAAAACAAATGGTAAAGGTTTGTTTGTTTTAATTTATTGAGTCTTACCTCTCGATTTCCAGCATTTTTAGTTGAGTTTCTTTAATACATTTTTTTTTAAGTTCACATAGATTTTCTATGTCCCTATTTATCCGTCTTGGAGTCTTAAGCTGGTAGCGACCTCCTCATGATTTGATCTTATATTTTCACGCAATGCCTCCGTTTTATTGTAAGAATCTTTCTGAAGTTTAATTTGCTCCTTTAAAAGGCTGGCAGTATCTGTTCGCTGTGTGGTTGAAGGGGAATTCCGCCTCATACTGATCCCTCGGGTGGAACTCATGGAAACATCAGCTTGATCAGCTTCCTCTGAGTATTCACCCAGCTCAGGTTATTCTATATGCTCTATGACTGTGGATGAGTTTTTAAAACCAAATGTGGAAGTTCCTTTGATTCCTGCTGTGAGGTTTTATGACGGTTTCTTTATTGCATTGTCTTTTATTTTCCGAAAGTTCTCTTCTTATAAAAGCCTCCCAATCTGACCAAACCTAAGGGTATAACGGAATGTAATTATTTATAATCCATATCGTTGTGGTGAAATATATGTTTTTATATTCGTTTTTGAACGATACTTGCGTTCCTGAAACACAAAATAGAACATTCTCATGGTCTAACTTACTTTTTTCCAACTACTGGTGTCTTTCGAAGGAGGTCCGTCACTGTTAAAATCAGTCGTGAGTTCTTCACAGAAAGCGCTTACATCTTCTTTTGTGCTCTTTGTTAATCCTTCAGCGATTCCAGGATTCTGCAACAGCAGCTCCACCATTCTTTGTTACTGCAATTTATTTGTTGAAATTTTCGACCTTTAGCAGGACAATTTTTGTTTTTTATGAAAAAATTATGCTTAAGTGATTTTAATGCCTAGACCACGAAAATAAAGTCAAAAATAAGATCTGACCAATGGTAAGAGTTGCAGTTAAGAAAATAGGTAGACCGCCAAAAGGCGGGTAGTCCAGTACACCACTACAAAAAAGATAGTGTTTTTTTTTTTCGTTTATTTATTTTATTTGGGTAAGTGATACAAAGGTGCAATTATTAACATAGTAGATTGAGAAAGAAGAAAGGCTTATTAAAATATTTATTATTTGGTATGGTAAATTTGGTAACATTTCTTTGTCGCTGATAGGCACAAATTGACCTTACACTTCAGGCAAATCATTTGTGTTTCCGATGTACATCCTGGTAATTTGCACGTCCGTTTACCAGAACGATCTAATTGGTCAGGCATATTGGATATGGCCAACATCATCGTAACGGGCATCCAACCCCAATCCATACGATTTCTTAATGCCAGATGGTCTTGAATTTGGTGATTCTTTTGAAGGTCTTCCCACTGATCGCTTTTCTGGCTTTTGCTGGTAGTTACATAAAGCATTCGCAACTTGATCGCGAAATTTCGGTAGCTCCGCAGTGCCTCCCCCAGCATGGATACGTCTATGAAGAAGATACGCATTGACTATTGCCATATCAATGAAATGGTAAAATAATTTTAGCGAAGCGCTTTTCGTCTTAAGGCGGATATGGTATCTTCCTATTAGACCGTCCATAAGATCTACGCCCCCCATATGGTAGTTGTATTCTCTTATAATGCGTGGACATCCAACTTCTATCATCTTTCTATTTTTTCGATCGTATCGCGGTATTTTTTCAGGTCGGGCCAGTGGGTTTATTGTTCATAATGGTTTAATACCAACATATGTTGACACCAGCCGAACATTTTTTGTATCCTTCCATAGGACCGACGATATGTCTACACCGAAAGCAGTGCCCATGTACTCCTCCATATAACCTCTTTCTTTGGCTTGGAGTACTGCGTCAGTTGACAGTTTGCAGTTATTTACTCTATTTGCACGCACTGTGCCTAACGCATAAATACCGCGGGCTCTTAGATAAACCATGAGTGGAAGCGATGTATAAAAGTTGTCGAAATACAAGATATGGTTCTTAAAGTCTGTAACAGTTTGTGTTAAGCGGATAACAACATTACCAGTTGCTCCTAAATCGGGAGCATTCGGAAGTACCACATTATCGTTTTTGCCGCAATAAACCTCAAACCGATAGGAGAAGCCAGCAGAGTAGCATAACACAAAAAGCTTCATTCCCCATTTGTGTGGCTTATTGGGCATATACTGCCTGAATGAACTTATCATCTTCGTAGACACCATCTGCTCATCGATGCACAACCGCGCTGGCTTAGGAACCGAATCAAACACTTGGTTCAGATGATTGTAGACCGGTCTGATTTTGAAGAGTGGATCGTGGTCGGGCTCTTTCCGATCTTTCATAAGCGAAAAGTCGTTGAAGCGGATGTACTTTCGAATATCATAAAACTGCTTTGAAGTCATGGTTAACCGAATGGCTTCAAACAAATGTTCTGCCCAGTATGCTTCTACGCTTGGGTAGCGATACACTGACATATAAACTAGTATGCCAATGTACTGCCTAATGTTAATGTTACTCACCAAGAACTTCGTATTGACATCTTGGCTCCGAGCATTTAAATTGGTGTAGCGGCAGATGTTTCCTATCAGGTTCTCGTCAAAAAAGTATTCAAAGCATTGAAACGGTGTTTTCAACTAAAAAAACCGTTCAGGGCATCTGTCATCTCCGCGAAATACCACCTCGTTTCTATGAAGTTGCATTTGTTTTCTTCGCCAAGTTATTTTACCAAATTCATCAGATTTTGGGTCAATTTCTACTATAAGCTTGACGTAAATCCACCGTCATTCGGCTGCACATCCGGTCCCCCCTCTTCCTCTTGTAATGGTGATGAACGAGGACGTTTTTTACGTTTACCTTTTAGACGCGGATGTTCAATTGTAGCAAGCGATGCAATTGAAGGTGTATCTACCTGAGATGACAGCTCATCTTCTAGAAAATGTACCCCATGTTGTTGTTAGTTAATCAAGGAAGAAGGCGGTATGAACTCACCTGCTGGTATGACAATGTCACTGAGATCTAAAGCGGTTCTTAGAAAAGTGGAAGACGAAGATCTTTCCAATTCAGCGACATAATCATCAATTTGTTCTTCATCTTCTGGTGATACGCGATAACATGGATCATCTACGTTGTTCTCATCGTCGAAATCGCCGATGGAGTCTCTATCATTATCAGACTCAGAATCCGTAGGAATTGAGTTCATCATTTCCTCGATCTGTCTTCGTTCATTTTGAAAGTGAACTACCTTCTTCATCTCATTTCCCATTTCATCACACATTTCTGCAACCAAAAACCGCAAAAATCCTTTCGGTTAACAGATAATACATACATATAGTGCAATCCATGAATGACAAAACCAAATTCATGTAAATATAAAAGCTTTCTCCGAATCAAATAAATAGTTTCTACCAGAAAATGCGCAATATATAGGTGCACAAAACTTCACATCACGTGGATTACCCGCCTTTAGGCAGGATGCATTAAATGGTCAGTAGAGGACAAATATTTATCGAAGAAACATAAACGGCCTTGATAAACCAAAATAATACTTTTTTCCTACTTACCAGTAATTTTTTTAGCTTCAGGAAACAACACCAAGTATTTTTTAATAATTTTTAAACTTTTCACTTTTTAGACCGATAATTTTTTGTCGACTCTAATTGAAGATTCGAATCTAAATGACGATACATATCAAACTTCCTGTACAATAGCCATGTTTTTTGAGCTTCTATCTCAGCAAAGCAAAGTAAAGTAGGATTTTCAGCACGCAATTACAACAACTATTGCGATTCTCGAAGTGTCAAGTATAACATAGTTGTTGTAATTAGCGTACTGAAAATCCTACTTTACTTTGCTTTGCTGAGATAGAAACTCAAAAAAACACAGCTAATAACAACGAAACTTAAATTAGTTTGAAGAGAATGTAAAATAGTAGGCGGGGTGGCATCAAAATTCAAAAAAAAAAAATAATTTCATTAAGAAATAATCGAGTCAGAATGTTGCCCGCCAAAAGGCGGTCAATCCTGCTAGACCGCTAGAGGGTTAATGGTCTAAAAATGATTATTTTTCCATAATTCTGTAACAAACTTACGGTTTTTGCATTTTGAATCCTTTTTGTCTACGAAGGACGACAAATCAAATACTTCGTAGATAAAAAAATTCCGATTCAGTGATACCACTTTCTACGAATTTCGAAATTCGTTGCAAAAATGTCTTCTACGAAGGATTTTGTGATAGACGTAGATATATAAATTTGAACTCATTATCACTTCTATAATCCCGTTTTGAGTCATTTTCGCATATAAACTTCAGTTATGTTTAGCGTCGCACATTCACTTTTAATTTTTTTATTAAATTAAGTAAGATGTCTAAGAGCTATGTTTATTAGAACTTTAAAAGTTATAAATATAAACTTTTTTTTTTTGAAATCTCTTGTACTGCAAACACTTTTAATGTTCACTGGTAACATCCGTTTTTAAATAGTATCTAGTTTAAAACCCTTATATACTAGGGAATATGCTCCAACTGTTAAAAGCGTAAATCTCCCGCAATCCTTAGAGGGTATCGCTAATACATTGAATATAGTTAAATATTTTGGCATTAAATTACTTTTAATGTTTAAGACAACTAACATATATTCACAATAATCCGCTGTTTCACAAATAACCACATTAAAGCATAAGATTTTATCTGAATGAAATCTTTAAATTTATGCATATGAGCTCACATATCAGTAGCCTTTAAAGCCTAAGCTGTCACAACATCTGCCAGTGGAAGATAGGTTTTTAACACGAGTAAAAGAGACAGTTTAGGAAAGTCCAAGTACGTCACAGTGCTTTCTGAATGCGAATCTTTCCCATTGCGGTAAAAAGCTAAAAGCCACAAATTAACAATTAAGATTCAGTACAACAAAAGTCAAGGCTACCAGTTGCAGCACAATGAATACAAAGCCGAACATTATATCAAGTTGTCTGTCACATAACAGAACCTATAAGTTAAAGCACTAAGCGACACGTATATCGGTAAGCAATGGGTCAACACAGAATCTAAACGTGGGAAGCGGATACCTTTACAAATATCTATCCTATTAGCATAATAATTTGTCACGCAGTTAACAGGGTGTAGGAGGCGGTAAACACCCAAAGAGATTGCTTTCAATTAAGATGCTTGTCTCATAAACTCCAACGCAAATCTTTGTTAGCTCGAACTAAAGTCATGTGCTGCTAGTAGTGTATAGTTTAATTTTCGTTTCAGCTGTGCTGTGACACACAAAATCCAAAAGATTATTAAATATTTGTATAAAGTTGACTCAGAGACGTTTGTGTTAAGTCATGTAAATATAGTTGAGCAATAAATTACCATATGCACTCGCCCCATTATTGATGACTGAACGTGACGCCACGGTGTTCGTTCACCTCCCCACTAGACTGAAAAGAAGATATGTAATTTATTTTTCCATGACATTGTAGAGTACCTACATGTAATGTACTTATTATTTATATTACACACTGACTGTGTTTATCTTTGAACTTTTCTTAACAAGGCATGTCAATCATTAACATCATTTGGTCCTCATGAATACCACTCACTAGATATACGGCGATCATCATCAGCAGGACGTCAACTTATAATGCCTTTCGAAGACACAAAAAAAGTAATACGAGTAAGTATCGTGGGTGAGGTCGTCATTATTATCATGGCACTTGATGGTTTATCAATGGAGCTCAGATAAACACATGTTGGAAAAAATAGAAATGTTATTACCATAATCCCAACCCATCAAAATACCTCCTACTTGGGCTGAGATAAATTTGAACGATATTGAGTGTTATTTTATTTTAAATGTAGTGGTAAAAATTTCCAGAGATTACAGTTCGGTATTTGAAAAGGTAAAATGTGTGACTTCCGAAGGGAGCATATTCCAACCAACCAACTAACAATATTCAAAACATTATAACTATCCTAACAATAAATAAATCACTTAATTGATGAGAAAAGTCTTAAATATTTATTGTTAATAGGTACATTAAACTATTTCGTTGAGAATCAAATTATCCAAATCCCTTATGTTTAGTAGTTCTGTGGTTATTTTAATTAAAATTGAATAAAATACTAGGTACTGAAGCGAGCGGGGTGCTTGCGGGGGTGTGGTGTGTGCGTGGGTGTGTAGAGCTGTTGATGGGAGTGCATGTAGAGCTGTCGGCGACAAAGACGACCAGAGCCTGGCGACCAAGAAATAGTTCAGCCTGTCTACTATTTATAGAAAGCAATTTGAAGAATTAACAAAAGAGACTCCAAGTACCTATTAGTTGTGTGTTCAATTTTCAACTTTATTCAACAGACTGCGACTTAGGCTAATTCGTGTGGTCTTTTTATACACAAAATAGTAACGGTCACTTACGTATTGTTTTTATTCTCCCGTTGCGTTAGTTCTATTTTGTGTGTAAACAACTACACGTTACATTTTTACTTTAAGATTCATTTTTACAGAGCGATTTAAATTCATTTTTGTATTGTTCTTTTTAAATTATATAATAGTGCAAGAAAACAAAATTGTAGTATGTAAGCGATATTTCATAATAAAAATTAAAGGCATTTTTGATGGCTGTTACATTCTCCCCCTCTGCCTCATATAGATCGTCTCGGTGATGTGGCAGCAATTAATGATGGATTTCGTCTTTTGTATTTGGATTTATCATCAGTTGTCTTCGTTGGTCTACCTCTTTTTCTGAAATATTATAAGAGGTTTAGGTGTAGGTCGTTCATCTGAACCACCAGAAAATGATCGATGAGTGGTAGGTACCCAGTGGTACGTTTGGATCGTCTTCTTTCGCAATGATGAAACTTGTAGAACTATTCTTCGCAGAAATGATAAAGGGTCCGTCTCTTTTTGGTGCGAACTTTGATGTAAAACCTTTTGAGGAATTACTTATAGGATGAGTTTTGACAAGAACTTTATCGCCAACTTCGAATTTCTCGTGGGGTCTTCGCTTCTTGTCTGCATAGACTTTATTTCGGTCTTGTGACTTCTCGCAGGATTCTTTCGCTTCTTCTAAGGCCATCGGCCATGCGTCGTAGTGCAGAGTGATTTGCGGAATAAAATTTTCCGATCGAACGATAGCCTTCAGGTCGTAATTTACGTCATCAGGAGTTGGAAGCTCTCGTCCAAAGGTAAGAAATGCTGCAGAGAATCCAGAACTTGAACATTTAGCAGTACTTATTCATTGCAAATTTTATAGCAGGGAGCTTGAAATTCCATGTCGTATGTTCGTTTCCAACCAAAATAGAGAGCTGCGTTTTAAGATCTCTATTCTTCCTCTCGACAGGGTTTGCTTCTGGATGATAAACAGGCGTAAAGAATTTTGTTATCCTTAAGCTAAGCAAAACGTAAGTTTCTGCATCACAGCCGATATGAATTGTGTTCCATTGTCACTATGGTGTCGTCTTGGGACACCAAAACGTAAAAATACCTCGTTCAATAGTTCAGTGCACAGTTTTCAGCAGTGCCTTCCTTCAAAGGATACAGTTCTACCCAACGATTGCACAAGTCTTCAACAGTAATCTTAAAATCTATGTTTAATTTACTTATACTTTGTTGTCCAAGGGAGAGATTAGTTAAAAAAATATTGCAACAGACAGAAATTGTTTTAATGTAGGAACCTATTCATAAAAAGAGAAAAAGCTCAAAAAAATTTATGTTTAGTCAAACAGAGTTCAATTCTGGGGAAGAGAATGTACCTTTTTTTGAACCCTGTTTTGGAGGCATTATATAATCTAAAACGTCTGACCAATAATAGTAAGTTCATCTATTTTCGATGGCCATTTCCATAACTTCAATGAATTTAGCATTGAATTATTTTGCCGATATTGTCATCAAATGGGACAATTTTTCCTGGATAGATAGGAAAACTCAACAAACTTTCCCCACTCTCGGATGACTTCGCCAGAAGTATAGTGAGCTCGATTTTATCATTTTTCGCCCTGTATAATCCTCATGTATGTAAGTACATATGTGTATCCCATGGAAGTAGTCTCGTGCGCTACTGTAACAACTACACGTAGAAAAGTCACATATTTTAAATCAAATCAACTTTCGGTTAAAAACTACCAAGTACGTTATACTGTTAATACAGCTCCTACCGGACATCCGAGTCTACTTGTGTAAGGAAACTCTTTTAAAAATATCCTATTTCACAATTTCCCTTCCAAATTCTCCAAACAACAAACTAACTTGGTATAATTTAATCAACTTACTCTGTTGTTATTAGCCAACCCCACTTGGTAGCTAGATTTAAAAAAAAAACAATTTAACGGGTTAAATTTTCACTATAGTAAAACGTTTTAAGACAACCCAGTGATTTGTTATATTTCAACAAAACTTATTTGTTGTATTAAACAGAGGAATTGCTAGATTTAAATATACATATTGAATGGGCTAAAAATTGATAACAACCAATAGTTGTGTTAAAGCTTCAAATTAGCTATGTTGTTTTCAACTAATTTACTCATTAGATTTGAACAAAAATCAAAATAAAACAGTTTCTTTGATAGCTATTAATCTATCTACTTTGTTGATAACAACTGATAAAGTGTGTTGTTTCGAACAGTATGCATTTTAGATTTTTAACTCGCTAGTTTTTAACAACAAATACTCGTAGTCAGTTTTAACAAATTTATTTTACCAAACAAAAATCGCACTCGGTAAACGTCAAAGTTTCTGCGTGCATTGTTTCTTGGGCAGAGACTTTTCCCAGCTGGAATTCTATTTTGTAACTACTCTAAGAAATTGTGACTGCATTATAATCTTATAGCAGGACTCCCTTGGTAAGTGACTAAGAACTTCTTCCAAATTCAAGGGAACTATTCCGGATTTTCGGTATCCAACTATTAACTTTGTTGGAGCGCTTGTGTAAATCAGATCCATAATCTTTGTTAGTAATACTAAGAAATCATTCCTTTGTTAGATGAAAGAGAGCGAGTCAAGTTTGCGATAACTCACGATTCGAAGCCATTTTGCCAAGCCAAACCGTTTCGACTTTTTGTCTGCTTTGTCGGCATCTTCTTAACTTCGAATTGTTTGTTCATGCTGGCTTACGGGTTAAAATTAGCGGATTACACAACAAAAAATATAACGTTGGTTATGTACCGACAAAAGCTAAATCTAAAAACTAAGGAACCATAGGGTACGTGTACAAATTTGTTATTAATAAATTGAAGGTATAAATGAACATGCAAGTTGTCGTTGAATGAAAGTAGCGATTTAGCTATTTCCCTTCGCCTATTTATACAGGGTGGCGCAAAATAAATGATCCAATTTTGTTTTCGAATACCTAGCTTTTTTACAAAATAAAAAAAAAATATTTAGAGTGATGGAACCTTTATCTTTACTATTTTTGGGATTTCTCGGTTTTGATTTTATTTTGAACAATCGTCTCAACCATCCATTCATTCGACAGCTCAATTTCTATTGCAATTTTATTGAGTTTGTGTAAATTTGTTTTTTTTTTTTTTTCGTTTTGTTTTAATGAATTGGAATTGCTGGTTTTGTTCTTCAATTTTTCATTTGAAATTTTTGGTTCTCATTGTGCTGGGCGTGGATCTGGTCACCCTAGCCATGCTGTGTGCGCGGTTGCACCGTCTTTTTGAAACCACCACATTTTCATCTAGTTCACAAAAGTCAAATATTATTGACGTTCCACCCTTCACCCCATTGGAAAAATTATTAAATCCGATACTGTGATTCATTTTGCGCCACCTTGAAAATAAGATGTTGTCTACATAAATTTTTAGATTATGAATATGAATAATAAAAGAATTCTAATAAATTGAAGTTCTGTTCTCGACCCTACCTTTTATAAGGATGTAATAAAAAAACATTACTAGGTACTTTGAGTAAAAAATGTGCGTCGAAAAAAGTTCGTTTTCATAGTTGTTACGGGGCAGGGCAATGTGTACCTATATGAAAAAAAAAATACTTAAAAAAAAAAAACTTTAACAAAACCTGCCCCACTATGAAAATATTCTAACCTTTTTATCATTATTAGCCATAGCAGGCAATGAAAGGTTTACCTTCATAACCCTTTCGACCCCAGCGTTGCCTGAGAGCAATTTCTGTTGTTAATAATAATTGTTTCTTTTGTTTTTTTTTTTTCGGTTCTTAATGATAACGGAGCTTTTATGTGTCTGCCCAACATTTGTGCAAATAAAAACACATTTGAATATTATTTAACGAATTTATGTTCAATAGACTGCACGTGCGTCGTCGAAAATACTTTTACTCAGTGACTAATTTTAGTATATAGAAAAAAAAACTAAAATTCTGTAAATGAAATTAATAGTTTTCAGCAAATATTTAACTGAACGGTGTAAAAGTTGAATTTTCTAGTTTTGAATAGTTATCAAGTGAGTGATTTTTAAAATTGTAATGTTGCTTGTGGGCAACATTGGGAAATTGTGGTGATCAATATATTTGCGCTTAGATATGAGACCACAAGAGCAAGGTCTGTCAAAGGGGTCGATTGGGATCGATACTGTCCAAATGCCTTAAGTGTAAGGTCCATCTTTGCTGTAATAAAAATAAAAACCGTTTTTTTTCCTATCATACCTAAAATTTCAAAATAAATTAACAAAATTGTAACGGTTTTCATAGAAAAAAAAAATTGTTTTATATATCTACCACCATTGCCCAACGTTGCTCACAATCAACTTTCGGTAGCGCCCAAACCGATGGGCGTGGCAACTTAAAATTTTAACAAAAACCTTCTTAAATCATTACGATAAGACTAAACGTAAAAAAAAAAATTTCAAGCTACAGGAAAAAAGTTGGGGTCGAAAACTTATAACACATTATTTAATAATTTTTATCATTTAATGATACCAATCAAGCTTATGCTATCTAAGAAGATATTGTATCTTACTGTATAAGTCTATACCAATCAATAAACTATGAAACTATGAAACTATGAAACTATGATAAATGTATTAAGTTATATATTTAATTTATTTATTTATATGTTTAGAATTTAAGTTTTATTATTATGGTTTTAATGATGAAAACTACAAAAAGCTAGACAATAACAAAAGAGAAGACGAAAGAGAGTTGAAGAGAACAGATCGCCGTTCATCGTCATCGTTTTGGTACCCTACCTAAGTCCCTAATAATTTAAATAAGTGGAAAAATAGGATAAAGAGTGTGAACGAATAGAAATTAGATCAGTGATTAGTCAGGGCATAAATAAATAAAAGTAAGAGTTAGGGAAATGGCAAATGCAGCCGAAACTATGTTAGAAAAAATAAGGAAGAGATTCTGCGGGATATTAGTATTACGATTAGTCAAGGACAAGGCGGCGCAAAAGGACCGGGTCTTAAGTAAATGACAAGAGCAGAGAAAAAGTCAATGACCGAATTACTGACCGGCCCACACTGGGGCAAGATACCCCTAAAACTGGCATCAATTTATTGTGTAAACATTAGTTGATAATATATATTTGAACCAAAATTTTAATATTTTGGGTCATAATTGCTAAATTAACACTTTACTTACATAAATTTCAAATTTAACTAGTGGCCACATACATTAGCTATGTTTCAATTTTTATTTTATTTTTATTTAGGATATAACAAATAGTTTACATTTGTTTATTGATTGTATTTATATGAAATCTATATATATAAAAATGAATTGTTCGTTTGTACGTTCATAACATGCGAACGTGAAGTCCGATTTGCTTGATTTTTTGGTATGTTTTCATTATTTGCCTGTAGAAGGTTTGTGTGAAATAATAATTTAAAAAAATTTAATTTAAAAAAAATTATTTTTGGGCATTATTTTTGCATAACGGAAAACAGAGGAATCAAAGTAAACGCGTTTCGATTTTGCAAGCGTTACATTGTGTTGTGTATTAGCACGAATGAAAAACAGCAGAGTAACAGTAAAAAAAATCGTTGGCTGTGCACTAATACTGGTGTGCGTTGCTTTCGATTGTGGCATTGTGCTGTGTATTAGCACGAATGAGAAACAGAGTAGCAGTGAAAACACAGCAATCGCGTCTGTGTATTTTTGTGAACATCGTTGGTTGTGCACAATCATTTCTTAGAGTAGACGCCGAATAATTAGATTTTCTGCTGGCGTGTGTCAAGTCCAAAACAGTGTTACGTATGACAGAAAATATGGAAGCGTTTAAAAGTGATGAGCAGCAAACCGAAGCGAATCAAGAAAAAGACGAACAAGTTACTATCACAGAAGTCTATAAAATCATTGGTTTGGGTGATGACGCGAACGATTCAGCCAAAAATGAAGAAAATCAGGCAAATGATGAGATGAATATTGGAAGTGCACACGGAACTTCGACGCAGCAAAAAGTTGGAATGGCATTAGAATTCGGTAATAAAATTCTTTATGGTTTGTTCTTTTTGTTTTAATTAAAAGGTGAATTTATTTCAGATTGGAATAGTGAACCATTGGATTTTAACGAATTTTTAGTTGGTAAAACCTATCTGAAGTTCATATTTTTATTCAAAATTATTCGGTTTTTTTTTTGTTTGTCTGTAGATGATTTAATCTCTTCGCAAAAATTGAGCTCATCATTGGTGGAGTTACCATCATCGCAAAATGTTAATTCGTCAAAGACAGATTCTTTGCGAAATTTGAACTTATCAATGGTGGAATTGTCCTCATCGCAAAATGTTAATTTATCAAGTGCTTCGAATGCCAGCGATTCAAGTGTGAATTCGAATAAAATGCAGACGAAAATACGGAAGGAAAATGGATTGCGCATAAAGAATATGATTGGATTCTTCAAGAACGAAGGCGTTTCTTTTTTTAAAGCCAAGCGTAAGTATAATTTATTTGCAAGTAATTTGAACGTGTTTTGAAAGTTTCGTTCTTTAGGTGTATACCAAGCACTGTATGAAGACCGAATGGATCTTGATGTTTTGATGTGCTTTGTCATTACTGGGCAAGTGGTCATCATCGATCAGAAATTAATTCTGCCTGAATGGTTACAACGTAGACCATTGTCAAAGGTTAACAAAGTTGGTGTCAAAAATTAACAATTTATTGTGCGCTGCAATTTTTGTAAGCTGCATTTAGTTATTCAATTTTTTTGCTTTTAAATCATTCTTTGTTAAACCAAATTCCTTGACGGAACCAAATTAATGAACCAAAACGATGGACAAAACGATGTCTCTCTAATTTAATTTAGAATTGAAATACAGTTATATTTGTATTTTATTAAAATGATTTATGAATATTGATTTCAAATAAAGCAACAATCAAATATTGTGTGTTCTAAATGTTATTTCGTGAAGTGTGTTGATTTTATGTGAAGCAAAATTGTTGGCGCCAAATGATTGATGTTTTTGCCGTAACTGTAAACAATTATCATGTGTTTCTCTGATTCTTTTGTTAATTTACAGCTGAATAGTATAACCGAAAGCAACGCATATCAGTATTTGTGCTCAACCAATGTGCTCGCAAAAATACATAGACGCGTTTGTTGTGTTTAATTTGTTCTCTGTTTCTCTTTCGTGTTTATACACAGCAGATCAGCACAACCGATGGCAAGGCATACCAGTATTTGTGTACAACCAACAATGTTTTCAAATCACGTTTCTATGTTGTGATACGAGCAGCATTTGTTGTGTATTGGCAAATAATGTAGAACTGAGAATTACAGCAAACGTGTCTATGTATTTTTGCGAGTACCGTTGGTCTTGCACTAATACTGGACCATGTTAACTTCGTTTGTGTTGTTGTGTGCGTACCGGCAAATTAAGCGTATCAATGTTCTGCACCAATGGGAATTTGAGTGAGCGTGCAAGTGTTATCTCATATATCTGCTATTTTTCATCGTCAATAAACATATTTTTTCTTGGATTTTGGTAATTGAATAAATAGGAATTAAAATTTAGTTTCGACTGTGAGTTGATGTGTTTTATTTTTGTGTATAGTTATAATTATGCCGCGACCGAGACGTGGCGCCAATATTGGTCGTCGTACTCATAATACAAGACGAGTTGCATCTGCTATAGCAGGTGAATCTGAAGCGGAACGTGAAGTGAGACTTGAACAGCAAAGAGAGCGTCAATCGAGATCGCGTTCTGCTCAAACAAACGAAGAACGAGTCGCGAGTAATTCTTCGGATCGAGCGAGAATGAGTCGCAATCGCGCTGTTAGAAGTCGTGCCAATGACAATATTAATCAGCGAGTAATGCGTGCTGCTTTCAATTATGATAGTGAAGTTGACTATTGTTCTCTTCCATGCCTTTCAATCGGAACTATGACTAATGTCTGCGAACAGTGCAATGCATTGAAATTTCCATCGGAAACTCCTGGAATGTGTTGTGCAAATGGACAAGTAAAATTGCCTGTTTTGAATCCTCCTCCTGAGCCTTTGAGGTCATTAGTTTCTGGTTTGACTCCAAAATCGAATCATTTTTTGTCTAAAATACAGCAGTACAATTCATGTTTCCAAATGACGTCTTTCGGCGCCTCAAATATAATCAGAGATGGATTCATGACTTTTAAGGTAATTACTGAACACGACACTAACAATGAGTTCTATCGTGAGATTGAATCAAATGTTTCATGAATGCAGATTCAAGGTCAAATCTATCATCGAATTGGATCGTTATTACCATGTTTGGATTCCAATCATTCCTTTTTGCAAATATATTTCATGGGAAATTCAGATGTTGAAATTGAACGGCGTTGTGTGGTGTCACAAAATCCAAATGATGGTAATGCAGTGAGAAGAGGAATAATTGAAAGATTGCAGCAGTTTTTTCACGATGAAAATTGTTTGATCAAATTATTTCAAACTGCCCTTGATCAAATGCCTTCGGATTCTCATAGAATTGTTATTCGGGCCGATAAAGCACCTGGTGGAATTCATGCTGGAAGGTTAAACGCACCAACAATTGATGAAGTTGCCGTATTAATTGTGGATGAAGGAGCGAGCAGTCGAGATATTGTACTTCATCGTCGAGATCAAAGTGTTGTGCATGTTTCGGAAACTCATCGTTGTTATGATGCGTTGCAGTACCCAATTTTGTTTTGGCAAGGCGAGGATGGTTACCATTTCAATATTAAGATGAAACATCGTTTAACTGGTTAGTTACAATAAAATGCATCACACATTTTATGAATTATTGATACTTAATATTCGCATTTATTTCAGGCTTGGAAACAGCAAAAAAAGTTAGTGCGATGAACTATTATTCGTACAGATTAATGGTTCGGCTGAACGAAATTAATCATATATTGAATTGTAGAAGGCTTTGCAACCAATTTATAGTTGATGTTTACGCTAAAATTGAGTCTGAACGATTGAATTTTATTCGATTTAATCAGAAAAAGTTAAAATCCGAACAATATATTCATTTGCGCGATGCAATTCAGAATGATGGGAATATCAACGATATTGGCCAAATGACAATATTACCAGCAACATATACTGGAAGTCCACGACACATGCACGAGTACGCGCAAGACGCAATGACGTACGTTCGGCATTATCATCGACCCGATTTATTTATTACTTTCACCTGTAATCCTCAATGGAATGAAATAAAGCAATATATGTTTCATGGTCAAAGTGCTTCTGATCGCCACGATATTGTTGCGCGTGTGTTCAAGCAAAAATTGAAAACGCTTATGGATTTTATTGTCAAACAACAAGTGTTTGGAAAAGTTCAATGTTGGATGTATTCTGTGGAATGGCAGAAAAGAGGACTTCCGCATGCACATATTTTGGTTTGGTTAGTTGATAAAATTACGCCAAATGAAATTGATAGCGTAATATCAGCCGAAATTCCTAATCCAATCATTGATCCAGGACTGTTTGAATCAGTTACGAAGCACATGATTCATGGACCATGTGGGGCATTAAATGTCAACTCACCGTGCATGGCTGAAGGAAAATGCACAAAACGGTACCCAAGAGCATTAATAGCGGAAACAATTTCTGGTAATGATGGTTATCCGTTATATCGTAGGCGTTCACCTAAAGATGATGGCGAAACAGTTATGGTGAAATGCAAAAATCAAGACATTAAAATTGACAATCGTTGGATCGTTCCATATTCGCCGCTATTGTCCAAAACTTTTGGTGCTCATATAAATGTTGAGTATTGTAACTCAGTAAAATCCATCAAGTACATATGCAAATATGTTAACAAAGGAAGTGATTTGGCCTATTTTGGAATTGCTGGGGATAAAAGTGATGAAATCACTTCATATCAATTAGGCCGTTATATTAGTACAAATGAAGCAATATGGCGAATTTTTTCATTTGCAATACACGAAAGGTATCCAACTGTACTGCACTTGGCAGTTCATCTTCAGAATGGTCAACGTGTGTACTTCACCCCTGAGAATGCGGCGCAACGAGCAGAACAGCCACCGAAAACAACGTTGACTTCATTTTTTGATCTGTGCAGAAATGACGAATTTGCTAAAACGTTATTGTATTCTGAAGTGCCACGATATTTCACATGGAATGAATCTGCGAAAGTTTTTCAAAGACGGAAACAAGGGCAACCAGTACGAGGCCATCCAAATGTATTTTCTACAGAAGCATTGGGTCGTGTGTATACCGTTCATCCAAATCAGGATGAATGTTTTTATTTGCGTTTATTATTGATTAACGTTCGTGGTCCTACGTCATTTGAAGATTTAAGAACAGTCCATGGTGAATTGTGTGCGACTTATCGGCAAGCATGCCAGCGTTTGAATCTACTTGAAGATGATATGCATTGGGAAGCTACACTTGCTGATTCCGTAATTTCATCATCTCCACATCAAATACGAACATTATTTGCAATTATAATATCTACATGCAGTCCATCAAATCCACTTGAAATATGGCATAAATTTCGTGATGACATGACGGAAGACATTTTACTTCGAGTGCGACGTTCAGTTTCAAATCCTGAATTAGAAATCACACCGGAAATGCATAACGAAGCTTTGATTTTGATTGAAGACATGTGTATAATGATTGCAAACAGAATATTAGTGCAGTTAGGAATGATAGCGCCTAATCGTGTAGTTCATGATGTTATTAATCAAGAAATGCATCGTGAACAACAATATGATCGTAATCAATTGAGAACATTTGTGCAGTTAAAAGTTCCACAATTGAATAGTCAACAGAAATATGCTTATGACAAAATCATGGAAGGTGTGAACAATGAAGAAGGTGGATTTTACTTTATTGATGCACCAGGAGGCACTGGAAAAACATTTTAGCTGTCATTGATTCTGGCAACCATACGATCGGATAATAAAATTGCTTTTGCAGTTGCTTCATCTGGAATTACTGCTACCTTATTAGACGGTGGTCGAACTGCGCATTCTGCACTTAAATTGCCTTTGAATATAACAACGATTGAATCTCCTACGTGCAACATTTCCAAAACGTCGGCAATGGCAAAAGTTTTGCAGCAGTCTAAGATAATCGTATGGGACGAATGTACAATGGCTCACAAAAGATCATTAGAAGCATTAAATCGAACCATGCAAGATCTTTTTTAGGCAAACTTTACCTGTCATTCCACGATCTACTGCTGCTGATGAGCTAAACGCATGTTTGAAGTCTTCAGTTTTGTGGAAATATGTTAAAACATTGCGTCTTAATCAAAATGTACGTGTACAATTGCAAAATGATCCTTCTGCAGCTGAATTTTCAAAACAACTTTTGGAAATTGGGAATGGTAAAGTTGCAGTCGATAAATCAACCGGATTAATAACATTACCAAGCAATTTTTGTAATATCACTCAATCGAAAAAGGAGCTGGTTCAACGTGTGTTTCCAAATATATTGCAGAAGTACAGGAATCATGATTGGTTGAGCGAACGCGCAATATTGGCAGGAAAAAATAAAGACGTGAGCGATTTAAATGCAAGTATTTTGCAAGAAATAGATGGCCAATTTTTTGCATACAAATCAGTGGATACGATAATAAATGAAGATGAGGTAGTGAACTATCCTACTGAATTTTTGAACTCACTTGATTTGCCAGGCTTGCCACCGCATTATTTGGCATTGAAAGAGGGAGCACCGATAATAATGCTCCGAAATATAAATCAACCACGGCTTTGTAATGGCACCAGACTTTCCGTGAAAAAACTGATGGCCAATTTAATTGAAGCAACTATTCTGAGTGGTAAATATAGAGGCGAAAACGTTCTAATCCCCCGAATTCCAATGATTCCATCAGATATGCCATTTCAATTTAAACGGCTTCAATTTCCTGTCCGTCTTGCCTTCGCTATAACCATTAATAAAGCTCAAGGTCAGACTTTGAATATTTGTGGCTTAGATTTGGAGCAACCTGTTTTCTCGCATGGACAATTGTATGTTGGTTGTTCACGTTGTGGTAAACCCTCTGCATTATTTATAAACACAAAAGATGGAAAAACTAAAAACGTTGTTTATCAAAGAGCATTAAGTTAATTTTTAAAGTATTTTCATTTTCGACCTTTTTATTTGAAAATAAATTATTGTAAGAAATTGATTGTGGATGAGTTTTACTGAAAATTGATACATGGGAAAATTTCGCAAGTTTCTTTTGTGTATTCGCCCTGCGAAGCGGGCGAGGGTTTCGCTAGTACTATATAAAGTTTAAAGTGAATTGGAAACAATGCATCTGAAATCACATCTGGCCCATGAATCAGTAACTTGTGCATAGTTGGGGGCATGTAAAACCAGGGATATAAGTTTACAGAATGTTATGCAGTATCAAGTGGGAACGCTTTAAATACAATATATACAATTTTTTTTATCTTCTTTTCGGGTTTGTCATTTTCTTATTGGAAGCTTATAACCCACATGTAAAAGGCACTCAAAAGTTCAAATCCAGCAATGTAGTACCGACAAACCAAAAGACAATGAACTTGCATTGAATGGTTTAGACAACATTTTGTCGATGCAATTGAAATCCTTGGAACTAGCGCCCCAGAAGTAACAACGCTGAGTAGAGGCGGTATCAGTCAAAGCGTTACAAACTTTTCCGTCCACCATTGTCAAAATTAATTTATGTGACACTTGTAGAACGTGCTCTCCAATACTAATAGCAGAAGGGTACAATTTTTCAATTTGTTTGTCTATATTTGACTTCTCGGATACTGAGATTTGTGTTGATTCCTTGGTAAAGTTTACTTTTATAGGACGACAATATCTGGTGGAAGAAGGCCGAGGATTTTGCCAAACTATGTCCTTTTTGTCGGAGTTTTCACAAAATAATTGAAGAGATACAACTGATTTTTGTTTGTAGGAACTGTGGCCTGAACTGCCATCAAATCCCCACTTTGATATCATGCTAATGACTTTTTTTTGTGATAGTATCAAACGTTCAGCAGTATAGTTCATTAGAGCTTGAACATTTACTTCCGCTGAAGTAGGAGTAAGATTAATGTCGTTTATATTTGTATAACATTTTATTTTGCTGCTTGTACATTGTACATTGTACAACCTTATAGGAAGGAAATATTTCAGGAGCCTTCGCCCTTATCACATTATATTGATGTCTTGTAAGCTGGGCTTCCATTATAACTGAAAGAGCTTCTTCGCCTGACATCTGCTCAATGTGTTTTTTTTTATAATTCTGATACGCTCTTTTATATTCAGTTGCACTTTGAGGTGAACGTATTATGTTCTCCACTAATTTGGATGCAACTGTATGTCCTGAAGCTCGTAAATTCATCTTTTCCGCGAATCCAAGTTGTGAAGTAGACAGGTTTCTTCTTATGTTTTCCGTTGTAAAACCTTTGGTTCGTTCCGAACTCTCCTCAAATGATGTCTCCGGGCGGCCTCGCTGTTTTTTTTTAGAGTACTTTCATATAATTCAAAGCCTATGGATGTCTCAAGCCATTCCTGATTTTTTTTCTTTGAACCGAGATTCGTTTCGACTAGCTTGTGACCATTTTTCTTTGAATCTAGCTGAAAACATTGCAATTGTACGGTAAAGTTCATTTAGCTTAATGTCAGGGCAATTGGTTCGGTCTCGAAGATGGTCCTTTAAAAATTTAAATAACAAATATAACAACACTTGAAATATTAAGCACATACACGAAGCTGTCGATTCCATGTTATATAAAAAAAATTTCCGTTATTTACACACGAATTATGACTTTACAAATAATCGACTATTTACCTATACATCACTTGTTAAAACACACGTGAAAGCTAGAACCGCAGTCTAGAGTCAACTAAACGTCAGAGAGTGGGTGGGCATGTAACAAAGTTAATTATTGCCGCGCATCATGCACTTGAAAATAATGTAACGGAATTACAACAGTATTTGTTTATCTTGGTAATTTATTTTTTTGATTTTTTGCCAACATTGGTATATGGACTGCCCGGCCCTCAGATTTCGGCATTTATAAATTGGTGATTGCAGAATGCAGCAGCTGAGTTTTGCGATAGAACATACGACCCAAATACCACAGCAGTGTTCAAAGTGGTTGTGCGAAGATTTTTTTTTTTCTTGTACTTTACTTGGGTTGAGTCAAGGAATTTTGGTGAACCATTTAAATGACGCAGATTTTAATAAAATCATATTTTATAAAATATAGTAGGTACAGCGATACTGTTCAAGTTATTAAAAGTCAAGGAATAAAACAATAGTCTGATATGCTAGTTCCTTAACAACAAAAGAATAACCCCCCACTTGTGCAGATAATCGACAGGCTACCCTAGAAGACCAATATTTTCGGCGACTGTGCCCTGTCCCACAGCCAAAAGAACACCCTAGAGATCCAGAGTAGTGACCGATGCAACCGTTTCGCTGAAGTTCTAGCCATTGTGCAAATAGCGGGTCCCATATATGTACTCCGCCCGACAACGGTTAACAATAGGCGTCACTCCAACGGCCATCCGTTACGCAAAGGCCAGATCTCTACGGCAATTTTTTTCAGGTGACGATTTTTATCCCTTGATGTAATGCACCAGAGGCAACAGGATATAACCAGCGACAATACCAATCTCTAAAAGCAAAGGTGCTTCAAAGTTAATCGCCGCCAAAAAGGAACGAGGTGCAATAATAATATCTTAAGTCTTAACATCTAGTTCAATCAGATTAGTTTCTTTAATTTTTTTTTTTAATTCCTTTTTTTTTTATAATTTGAATTGCGAATAGCTATTAGTGTAAAGTTAAGTTCAGATTTTAATATATAATTATTGTTTGTGCGCTCCCATATTGGAAAAAAAAAGCTGCTACGATCTTTACTGTGCTGGCGCCAGGACATCAGAAGACGATAATCACCGTGAGTAAAATATTCTTTTTCCATATTATTTGTGATTTTGTTTGAATTCTTTTAATATATTAGTAGTAAGTGTGGGTTAATTTCAGGACTTCGTAATTTTCTTTTTGTCTTTTTTATTTTTTATATTTTTATATTTTCTACAGTTTTAATGTTGTTTTTATTTTATTGAATTTTGGTAAAGAGTACCTAGTAGATTCTTATGTGGTGGCACTTTTTTTTGTATAGCTTGAGTTGAATATTAATTATGAAATAAGTGGGTGAGTTTAACATGACTGCATACTCGAACAACGTTACTTTAAAATTCATATGAACGAACGACAAACACGATTCATATGAACGGTTTATATGATTGCACAAAAATTAATTCTTAAAGTAAAGCTCAACCATTTATTGATTTTATGCAATATAAATTTAATCTTCAAATGAACTCCAACCGGAAAATTTCAACAACACGATATGGAACAACCATCGATGCTGTCTTTCAGCGTAATCTAGATAGATTACAGTCTCGAATGTACATATCTTACTTCAGCTACCACAATCCGATTGTATCTATTCTACCGAAACTAGCACAGAACGAATAAATTACTGTTATTTCATAATATATCAAGAATACCTACGGTTATTAAAATTCCCTCTTTTCTCAATGACCGCACGCACGGTGTTTATACACATATTTCGGGACTGTTGGATACAGTCGCATGGATTTTTTTTCTTTAGTTTACATAAAAAGGGCATTAACGATTTTGACCAACATGCATATTAAGAGTAAAAAAGCACTTATTTTAGAAACTGCTCGAAAACCTCAATTTCGATTTCTATAAAGCTTTAAACAATATCTAATACTCAGTTTTCCGCTAGATGGTTAACTAATAGTTCAGGGTCATTCTCTCTCCACATTCCCTTTCATTTACATACGTCAGACAAATAAATTTACTGGCATGCGCACACGTGTTGAATGATCAATATTTTCGCACGTGCAACAAGGTCATCAACCAAGCTGCTGTACCCTGCACGTGCTATTCGCTCAAACAATAGAAAAATGAAGAAGAGCATTTTTTTGCACACAATCTGTTTGTCCCATTGTCACAGACTTAACCCACACGTGTTCTTCAAAAATATCAGCAATTAAAAACTAAGAACCTAAATGGACACAGAGGACACAGCATTGAACATGCTGTGCAATTCTCATAACACGTGCATGCAAAAAGAAAATTCCTTACGGTCTGGAATGCGAAACAATTTTTTTTCTTAGACACTTAATACCAAATGTGCATTCCGCAATTCTATTGAACGTGCATTGAAAAGATATTGTTTTTTTTTTTTTTTTTTTTTTTGTATCAAAACGGAAAAGATATACCTATGCAAAATAACAACCGATTTGTGTCTAAGTTTACTTTTACACCTCTTGAGTTCTTGACACATTTTTCCAAAGGTGCCTCTGGTATGGAAGGTCAGGAACGAACATTTGGCCAGGGAATTTTAAAAGCAGTCGTGTCCTTAATTTTCAATTCGAAGCACCGTAAACTCAAATTTTAAAAACTGCTTATATCTCAAAAGCCAAATGCTTACATCACGAGCAATAACTTGTAATCCGTTTTCAGCTAAATGAATAGTTAAGCAATAGTATTTTTCAAACTAAACATTGCAATATTTAGTACTGTTTTGTCTGCATCTTACAAAAACCACTGAAACGATATTGACCAAAATGCATATTGATAACATAAGTAGGTATACCTATTCTAGATAACATCCCGTACTTAGTTTTCCTCTAAAAATGCGAAGACGTCAGTTTCTTAATTATTTCTCAAAAAATACTACAGAAATCACTCTCTATGTATTTTAACATACATATTTACGCTATATGTTTATAGTACGAGTAGGTTTACCGCCCCATAGCTACGCAAAACGTATTTTTAGCAAATGCAACCACTTCTCCTTTTTTCAGCAATATTGAATTATGCATCTTAAAATAATGCCAACCATTTGGGTCTTACAATTCAATTTATAACTCCTTATGCAAATTCACAAATGCCTAAATTCTTAGGTACATATAGGTAAATCTATACTCAAAAATTTTATGAGGTGTAAAACCTTATAATATAGTACAGTAGACGCTTATAGCTCTCTAGCCAGAACTTGCGACAATTGCCTGTTAGTGAGAGCTTTAACTTTTGAAAACTTATATTTTCTTTTGTCTAGTATCGAGAAAGTTTCGTTCGATAAAGTTAAAAAAACCAAACAAGTTAAATACCTACGAAACACAAAACAATTGAACAGCGCGATGATGCCCATTAGCCACATACTTTTTTTTAAGTCACACGTATTCACAGACAGGGATTGATATTGCAAAAATGTATAGATTTGGGTTTTGGGGGGATAGATAGACTTGACATACGAAAGAGATATCCATCTCTTTTAATCATTCATCTCTGTTAGAGGTCTCACATTAATGCAACTCAATATCGGTCGAACGAAAAGTGTTGCTGATTGCGGCAACAGTATTGCCGGCATACGCATGTTGAAAAGCAATATTTATTATGGCGTCGTAGTGCCAATATTTGCGAGTTGTGACAGGTCGCTAGAGAGTTACTACGTTTTATTTAATTATGGAAAATATGTCGGACGATCCAATTTTTAATAAAAAAAATAAATTTTAAATATAATAATTTGTAAATAAAAAAATATTCCTGTGCTGGCGAAAATACCACAGCAGAAGGGATGTAATTAAAAACAAAATCTGTCAATTAACTATACGTAGAAGAAATGACAGAGACAGGGCTTCACACTGCCAATAGTAACGAGGCTTAAGAATCAGGGGTACATTTACCCAAGGACTATCCTAATGATTCTAATGATTCTTAATCTGATGTCATCTCAATCTGCTGATCCACTGTTTGTAGACGAAATTGAAAATGTCCAAAAATTTGGAAACTAAGAAAGCTACCGAAATACCAAACAAAAATGTAAGAAAAACAAACATCACTTACAACAAATGAAGCTGATAAATGTTTCATTTAATATGTCAATTGGAAAAAGCCAAAACCACAGTCTCAGAAAAAAGCCACCCCAAACTAGATTTTCTAAGAAGCTTAGAAGGGAAAATGATTTCGAAAATTAGTGGCAACTCTGTTTTCGCTAGCCAGATTTATGTATACTAGTATCCCTTGTGGTCGAAAAACGACCATACCTTTTATAAGTAGGTATACTAAAAAAAGTACTACTATTATTTTCGTTATTTATTTATGTTTTTTATAAACGAAACGAAAAGATGTCGATCTGTATATCGAAAACAGACTCTAATATAAGATGATTTATATTTAAATA
The DNA here is from genome assembly GCA_949126925.1 of Cheilosia vernalis. Classification (NCBI taxonomy): domain Eukaryota; kingdom Metazoa; phylum Arthropoda; class Insecta; order Diptera; family Syrphidae; genus Cheilosia; species Cheilosia vernalis. The sequence goes on along the minus strand of OX421358.1, from coordinate 39,097,619 downwards.
GGTACATTACTATGGTAATGTGGTGGCGACAAATAATAAATAATTCCCCTAAATAAATTTCTTACAATTGCTTAATTTTAGGGGCAGCTAAAATGCGTACCTTTATGGGTAAATGATTCTCTCCAAAAGGTTCTAATCTAAGATGATTAAATACGTTACTATATGGAAACATGACGGCGACAAATTGATTGTCACCAAAATCCTTTTATTACCTGTTTTGTATGAGGAAGTCATGACTTAATTTTACCACTCTTAATGGCGCTTTATATGTTGTTTTTACTTGGTCAAGAGAATTTTGGAGAACAGGATCTAATTTAATGATCTAGGTAGGTACTGTGCATGATGCTTGAATTTGCATGAGCTAGATAAAATGTGTATACAATAAATGCTATGTTGTTTTCGTTTATGTTGTGGCACATGTGCAAATAAATGTGTTGTCCAATTTAGTTTTAGCCCTATTGTTCTTTTGCAAGTTCTTAGGTTTAAGTTTAGTTGATACATTTGTATATGTTGTTAGATCTACATAGCTTAAATGTGTATTGCTATAATTTTGTGTACTTTATTTTTGACATTCGAAATGGTAAATCAAATGGTTGACTTGAATGGTAACTCATCCTTAAATATTGTACGTTCTGATTATGAATACTTAACTCCACGCGATATCTATAGATGAAAGACTTACAAAATAAGTAGCAAATGTGCACTCAATCTGTGACATTTTGCAAGGACTAAACTAAAGTAGGTATAGTATGAGTCTAATTTTTGAAAAAGATATGGTCCAGATATGTCTCCAGACAAAAATCCCCACCAAATAGGGACAAATTGGAAAGATGCTTTTGTTTTTCTGCAATCACATGTGGGTTTAATTCAATTCGATAATGCGTCAATTTTGACGAAGCCATCAAAGTGAAAATAAGCTTCACAACTTAGGATAATTTTGCTCAAATAATAAACATCCACTTTGATGTACTACAATCTTCCATGCAACGAAGTCTCTTCGATATCCATGATCAAGTCATGACACATGAGGCTTTAGTTCTTATGTAAATTGAACTTAGCACGGAGACATGGATCTAATGAGTATATAAATTGTAACAAGCTTCTAGAAATTTGCAATTCTTGTCCGAGACGCCGAATAGATGTTCCTAGACTCTTACCAACACTCTCACTCGATGTTACCACTTGAACGGATTATTTTTAGTTACTTCCACTGAAGGTCCGGATCATAGGAATATAGAGGAGGATACAAGAAACGAAAAATCTATACCAAAGTTATCCCTAGAGTATGTAGGTATACATATAGAAACTTTATCGTACTATTTTTGTATCGTGCAAACATAATAAATCTATAGAATAAAACCTGAGAAACCTGATCCTATATAACAACAAATTAATTACATACCTATAACTATATACGCCACTTACTGATATAGGTACTCTGTATTAACTTCAAGCAACATTTTAGCACACTAAACCACAGTCCATTATGGAGCATTATCGACCGTTTACGTCAAAATCAATTGTTTACCAAACGCCGTACTACAAGCAATTAAAGCAATTAAATTATTATATCCTCCCGTCCTCAGTTTATTCAATAACCTCTTCTAAGGTAGTTGCAATCAATTTTCTAAACCAACCAGTTCTTTAAACTCTAAGTCAAATGTGATTCTCCGCGTTTCCCCTGCGATGACGATGGGTGGCACTGCATCTAAACTTATAAAAGCATCACTTCTCGTCTGGCCACTGCACAGCAGCATGTGGTCAATTTGGATAACTCCTCACTGAGCCGCAGTTGCAGTAAGATGCACGATCAGAGATGGTGGCATCAACCGAGCTATGTGATGAGCACGTATACAAACGAGTATATACCTCTGTCCACACGCCCTGTAGACTCACATGATCGATGGTAAAATATTCACGCTTGTATCTATTCCATTATACACGCGTCCCACATGGTCAGCCTCATCATCATCATACACACAGAGGCCGAGCAATCTTTTCCGATGAAGCCACAGAGAAGCTTGTAGCCCGTGCCAATCGCGTGTTTAGGGTACGCTGTGAGTAGCTCGAGCTCTGTGTTGCAACCAGTCTGTATCGGTGGCAGCGGTGTGATCAATCTCCGCCAATTCAAGATCGTTTGTGTATCTTTCATGCTCGCACACTGTTCTTAAATGTGGCTCTATCTGGTTTATAAGTTTCGTTCCTTTCATATGCCTCACTCCGAGACTGAGATACGAAGACGATGAAAGTGGAGTGTGTGCAATGGTAGTCCCATAAATGGTCCCGCCATTCATGCATTATTCAAAGACTACGAAAAATGAGAATTTCAGTTTATGTTCTCACGGTTCGGTTTCGTCGGGCTTTGCATTTTTAGATCATTTTTTCTACCGCTTTGGTTATTAGTTAAGACCCGCCAAGAGATCCACAAGAAAGCATACCAAATAAAGGCTGAAAAAGTCATGAGAGAATGATTGTCTTACAAGTATAGGACTGTAGTTCTATATTTTGGCCTAAGGCCGGCCGGTTTGATCACGTGCGAACGGTAGATAAATAACACAAAAAACGGCTCAAACGAGATCGATCTTTGACGTGAGATAATGAAATTATGTTAAAGAGAGAATTGTATGAGATTTAATTGCAAATAGAATGAAGGGATAAGTAATGATTTTTCTCGCACTGTTTTTAAAAAGGCGCTGTCATTTGCGTGGCTACGTTGTTGAAGAGTTAATTTATTTTTTTATAAAATCCGATTCACTTTATGTGTAGTAGAAGTGCTAATGGTGTATCAGTAAAAGATTTATCTTCACGCCATGGCGTTAAGTTTTTGTAAGCGCCTAAACTATTTAATAAAATAAACCGACCTACGGTCATAATAACAGGGCTAAGCTGTACTTCAATGATAGGTAACAAAATAAGAGCAGCGATGTTCGATATCACACGGTACTAAGGGTAACTTAGTACCCTGTGGTCGCAGTGGCTTAGTGGTTAGTGTATTGGACTACTAAACGAGGGGTCCAGGTTCGAATCCCGCAAAAAAACAAAAAATTCCAACTCAGGATTTTTTTCACTGCGCCACCTCTCGCGAACGTCTGACAAACATCCGAGAGTATAACTGTCATGAAAGAGCTTCTCAATCTTCCCGTTTGGAACCGGCATAAAATTGTAGATCCCTTCCATTCGTTCCAAAAATTAAAAACTCACACAAAACGAATGGTTGCGAGAAGCTAGGCCCTGAGTCCCTACAGACCTGTTGCGCCAACTATTATTATTATTAAGGGAAACTTCGGTCTACAGACATGATCGACAACCTATAAAGAGGAATGATAGGATGGATATAAATTTGTGTTCAAGCAAAGTGCAAAAGCCATTAGTCAGGTAGTGTTGAATTGTTTTTCCACAGTATTATTTTTATTGTAGTGATGCAGTACTGAGTTAAATTTTAATTTGTAAGTTCGAAAGTATATTTTGTTTTTTTTTTTGTTTTTCTTTACTAAGAATTACACATTATTTTTACGTTGTAACCATATTATATTATCTATCTACTTTACGATAAAATTGTATCGAAATGGAAGGCGATAGTTGATAGTCGCTTTTGTGATAGTCAAATACGACAGTCACATCATTCAGCTTCTACGTAAGGTGATCGCAAAATAACTATAAAAATTTGGCATCACTTCATCATTTTGAAACAGGATTTTTGCTGTCAGTTATTATTTGAATGATAACTGACAATTTCCTGGGAAAATAATTTTATTTTGAAAAAAAAATTCATCAATATAGGAAGGTACATAAATTGCAGAGAAAAAATATGAGTAGAAAGTAAATAAAATTATAGAATTATCTCAACAAATTGTAAAATAATTCACTTTTAAAGGACACAAGCAAATAAAAATCAGCAGCGAATACTATGTGTAGTTATAGAGCAAAACCCGGATTTGGCTAAATCCTATAATAAGTTTTCAAGTCTCGGGAAGGCAAGCCAAAAACAAAAGTGGGAAAAATTAAAGACATCCCTTAATACAAATAGTTTACTATCAAAGAGCGTTGCTGAGTGGAAACGGGCGAGATTACGTTTTAGTTGATTGTTGTATTTGAAATTGAATTATGAACTAGGTTTGGTCACTTCGGAAGTATAGTATAAAAAAGAAGCTAGTGCAGAACCAAAATTCACTGAAGAAAACTGGTGGAGGACAATTCAATGTGAAGGCATTGGACGAAACCGAGGAAGCAAACGTTATAGCATGTGGAATGGAGGCTTCAGTCAGTGGGATAAAAGGGTCATATAATTTCGGTAGCAGTGCCAAAGGTAAATTTGAAGTATAGGTATTGTAATCATAGACTTAATTCTTTTTTCAAACATATTTACAGATAGCATTGAAACTGAAGAAATTGAAAACGAAATGGACTATTCTTCGGATGAAGAAAATGAAAATATTTTCAAAGATTGCATTAATATGCAGCGCATGGCAGCAGAAGAAAATGTCGACCAGTTACCATTCCCACGAAAGAAAACGGTAAGGAATTACGAAAAAGCGGAAGATGATGCTTTAAAGATGCAAATAGAATCGCAGGAGCATTTCTTTGCCACACAAATACAACGGTGGAACCAAATAAACAAATCGCTGGTGGATATTAGAGATGCCATAAAGGAACTTTCAAAAGAAAAAGAAAAAGATAGGGTTGCGTTGATGGCCATGAAGAAAGAAGAACTTGAGTTAAGAAAGCTTGAATTAGAAGTGTCAAAACTCAAAAGTATCCAATGAACTGAAGCTGATGGAATTAAACGCAAGGAATAATTAATTGTTTTATTTATATTAAGAATGTATTAAATAATAAAGCTTTAGAAAAGCATTGATCTCATTATTGAAATTATTGTATTGAATTTTAGAAATTAATTTGCAGATCATCTCGAATTCTGTCCCAAATTCGTTGAGCCTCTCTAGTTGGATTTTGTTCTCTTTGTTGGAGTGTTGACGGCATTTGATTTGGTGAATTATAAGTTTCGCCTTCCGGAAGAGGTAGGTATATTGTATGAACAACATATTTTGTGCAGAGAAGCGCATACATTAATGATCTCAACTACCCTGGGCGGAGTGTACCTTCACTTCCTTTCCTTCAATATTATACGCCATCGAGCTAGGGAAACAAATTTATATTAGACAATTATGTATAATGTATAATATGCATATCCATGTTTACAAAACCAGACATACTTTTTACTTGGTCCATGCATCGTTCAACAATGCTTTTCGCTTGTGAATGAATGTAATTAAAACGTGCTTCGCTTGAATTCTCGTCTGCGTTTCTATAAGGCGTTAAAAGAAAAGGTTCCAATGGGTAGCCCCTATCTTCTTATTATGCTAATACATATTAATAAATTACAATGAATTATAGACAATTATTTTACCAAGTACCTAACCATGACGAGTTTCCAGCTGAATAAAACTCCCTTCCTAATTCTTCTCTGTGTCTCAGTTTTTGTTGGCCCAGAGTGTTCACGTGAATAGTTTTTGCAGTTGACGTTTATGGAGGGGAAGTCGACCAATCTAGTCAAGAAAATCCTTCCTGCCTACTCAGTTCTCAGTTGACATTTCGAAGAGTCAAATTTAAAATAAACAGAGTGGCCGTCGCAGAATATTGAGGAGTCGCTAAAAGGGACGCTGGGAGGAAAAAGTATAATTTCTAAGGCCACTCTGGTAGTTTAGAATTTTCGCACGATATTTAACGACCATTAGTTTGCATAAGACTATGTGATAGGCAACCGTGTTACATTTTAAATGTAGTTATTTGAAAATAACAATTTTTTTAAGATTTATGAAGGGCCTTTTCCAAATAAAAAAGGGCAAAATGAAACAAAGGTAACGCTGACCGCGAGAATTCAAAAACAATTCAATTTGCTTAGTCAAACGCGTTCGGATTCATAGTCCCGACCAATCTAGTTGACGTCTTACATAAACTAGGTATCCGAACCGAATGTGAATTTCGGGTCAGTGCATGCGTGCGTACATAGTTTTTTGACTGCGCCGTTAATTGAGGGTTACATTCATAGATATGGATATGGATTTCGACTCTGATGACTCTGTTGATGACCCTACCTTTTCTTTTCCTACATCGACTACACCATTGTCGAATTCAAGATAAAGGAAAATTTCAAGCGATGCAGATGAAAGCGATATATTAGGCCCATTTTATTCACTCGAAGTTGAACACAACTTGGGAAGTTTCCCATATAAAAATCCCCAAGTTGTGTTCAACTTCGAGTGAATAAAATGGACCTAATTATATCGCAATGTAAAATTAATCGGAATACATCAGAAACGAAAAGTGTTATATTGAGCGGCAAAACTCTTAGGTGAAGTAAAGAAGGTATTTCAAGTTATATGTTTGACGTTATTTTTGTGTTATACATTTCAGTTACGTCAAGTGTAGTTTTATACTTATTTGCCCTTATCTGTCTAATATAAATAAAAAGTTGGCGCTACAGGTCGTAGGGACCCTGGGCCTAGCTTCTCACAACCATTCGTTTTGTGTGAGTTTTCATTTTTGGAACGAATGGAAGGGATCTACAATTTTATGCCGATTCCAAACGGCTAATTGAGAAGCTTTTTCAAAACAGTTATACTCTCGGATGTTTGTCAGACGTTCGCGAGAGGTGGCGCAGCGGAAAAAAACCCTAAGTTGGAATTTGGGTTTTCGCGGGATTCGAACCTGAGCCCCTCGCTTAGTAGTCCAACACACTAACCACTAAGCCACTGCGCCGACTTATCTGTCTACGCAGCTCCAAAAAAAGTCAGATGTAATTGCAGTTTGCCAAATATGTAAAAAGAAAATAAGGGGATCAATTTGCGTCACATCAAATTTTACCTAACACCTCAGAAGATTTCATCCCGCCAGCTTTAGGGAATATATGGCGTTAAAACAAAGTAGGAGCTCCGAGTTTATTATTGATCTAATTTTACCGTTATCTGAAAATCCGCCAACTATTTTTGCACTACTGCTGATATTTGGTCTTCTACTCGTCGTAGTTTCTTTGGCTATACTTGATGTACATTATGTACATACATAGTGCTAATGCAGAGAAACTAACTAAATTATACTTTTTGGAACTATTTACACTTTTCGAATTCAACAATGAACAGGCTTTCAACATTTGCAATACCCTACCCTATGGATAAAGAATAAGTACCCGAAGTCGGCAGAATTCATTGATTCCATTCTAAATGCTAATTGTTCCTGTAGTGATACGTTGGAACTGCACATATGACGCAGTTTTCAGACTCTTATCGCACAAACCCAAATTAGAAGACTTGTGCACTAAAATATATGTTGATCGGTTTTCGGAAAACGATCTGCAATATTTGAAAGAATATTGCGCAATTATGATTTGGCAGAAGCAATAAACCATCTACAGCAAGACAAAAACATATATTTTGGAGATCTGATTTCAACTTTAGTAACGTTAAGGACGAAATTGAAAAGACTAAAATCTTGTGGTGAAATTATGTTGTTAAATGGTGCAATTGGAATGTTAGAAGAGAGTCTAATTAACAGATTTAAGACATACTTTTGTTTGGAACCGGAAGCTAATAACGCCATCTATATTGCTATATTGCGCCCTGCAATAAAATTGAAGTGGCTCAAAGGTCTCAGCGAAATTCCTCACGAATACCGTGACCGTACAATTGAAAGCATTAGTCCGAAACTATGCTGAACAGTTTGCTCACAATATGGGTATGGGCCATTTATTTGAAGAGGAAGCTTTAAATCATATGGATGGAAAGGAAAACTTCTATGATTTTGATATTGATGAACAGTGTAAGTTAATCTATTAAATTTGTTTAATTTAGGTACTATTATACTAAAATCTTTTTTATATAAAACCATTATTCTTTTTTGTTATAGCTTGTCCCGCAACAAGTCATTCTATCAATGAAAAAGAATATTCGTCTTACATTAGTGATTCTAATGTAGAAACCGGAATGACAATGTTAGACAAATATCCTATATTTAAGAAAATTTCCATAAAGCTCAACACTCCTTTGACGTCATCAGGACCTGTGGAACGGCTGCTATCTTTTGCGGGTCTCGTTAACACCCCAAAGCGTAGCGGTCTTTCCGACCTACATTTCGAGCAACTTGTTCTATGAAAGGAAATCACTGGAAACTTAACAAAACAAAAAAAAAAAATAAAAAAAACGAGTTTTTCTAGTTGGTAAGGTAATTAAGTATAAAAAGGTTAATCCTCGCATTAGAATTTGTCAACTAAGTCAAACTTTTATCGAAAATGTACTTATTGATTTTTAAGTACCAATTCCATTGTACTTTTTTAGTACTTTTAAGTACAAGTACACGTACAGGGTACTGGGTACTTACACAGTACTGCCGTACAAATGTACTTCAGTACCTTACAACTCTGGTTTCAATTGCATTCTTCTTATGACTCGGGCTGTTATTTTAGCTACAGTACTTTGACCCATTGGTGCAGCCCAGTCAGCCCCAACTTGCTTTTGGTAACCGCCGGCGCCACCTCCGAGAAGGTTTAACGTAACAGCTAGTTGCAGAATTGGTGATATATGCGTGGATCTTAACCCATCTGGCAAGTCAAGCAATCTCAATACATTTAGAAAAGCTTCTTTTGATAAACGAAAGTTTTTTAAGAAACTAAAAGGATAAATAATTATCGACACCGTAACGAAAATATGCATTTGGAAGTTGAAATACATTTATTCTTAGGCGCACATTAGAATAATTCCTATCTTCTTCATTATCCCTTGAATGAGTAAATAATTGTTGCGAAGTAAACATATTCACTTTTGGTGAAACTGAAATCAACAAAAATGTGTGTAATTTATCTGGAGATGATACATAAAAAGGTGTCAGACGAAAACGATCGCAAAAAAAAAACGATAGACACAATGATAATCACCTTACGTAGAGCAAAAAATGTGATTGCGACTATCAACTATCGCAAGTCGCCTTACTGAATTCCACCCCAGGTTTCTTGGATGCAAATTTCGCTGCCGTACCATCTGTACAAAGCCACAAAGTGCCAACAACAATAAGAAAAAAAAAAGAGAGTGTGCTTGTGGCCACACATCATCAGAAGCAAAACTCCGAAGCTATACCTAAGTTAAATATTTTGATAATATTTTATCTTTCTCGAGGAAAGGCAGTTGAGAGTAAAGAATCATTGGATCCAAAATTCACGTTTAGTCTCCCCTGAGAGTCATATGGATCTTATCTTCGCCTCTACCAAGGGCATTTGCACCTGAATGGCTGTAAATCAGTAAGGAACGGTGTATGAAATATATTATATCGTTGAGTCTATGGTTAGGTGATATATAGATGGCCGTAATAATCCTGAAAATACCTACTTGACAAACAAAATTTATGAATTCAAACGCCATCAAACAAATCAAAGTACCTATGTACTCAGTTACTTAATGTAACATAGTAGGTAAACATAATTTATTTATTGTTGACAACAACAATTTGCTTTGAAAATAATGAAAATAATTGACAACAACAATTGCATATAGCTTTCCTGCTCCTTCTCAGTACGTTAGAAATTCTCCTCTATCTAGTTGACTGAAATTTTTAAAAACGTTACGGCCTTGAAATTTCACTGCGACTAAAGAAGTTTTACTTCAAAAAAGATCAGTTCGTACTGATCCCCTTCGACTTTTGCACCTCCCGTTTCTGACCGGTTTCCGGTCATATCCGACCGAAATGTCTAACCTTTAACCGGAAAAAAAGTTTTTGATTGGAAAATAATATGAATTGACATAAAGATAGATATCTATAATTTGAATGGAAATTGGCCATAATTAACGAACACGCTCATATATCATACAGTAACCAATCAAAAGAAGATTTTCCTGTTGCAGGTACATACTTCAAAAACAGTCAAATCCTACTATCGAAATATAAGAGAAGCCTGGGCGAGTGATCCAAATTTTAAAGAATGGCTTTTAGTTTTGAAGCAGCCCAAACTGCATTGGAAGATCATGTGAAAACGAAGAAACATATCAACGCAGCTCAGCATTTTTGGAAAAATAGGCAGCCAGTATTAAATGTTTTATTAGGGAACAAAAAAAAAGCTCACTAGGCAAAAGAAAGGACATGTTTGTTCATTGCAAAGCATTATTTCTTATTAACAGTTGATCACCTCACAAAAATATTCGAAGCCAATTTTTCTGATAATGAAATTTCTTCCAACATTAAAATGCACATCAATAATTAAAAACGCCTGGTACCAATATTTGAAATCTAAGTTTAATATAGGGAAAAACCCTTTTAGCCTGATTATAGATGAGTCAACAGATGTTTGTGTCATCAAATATTTGGCAATTGTTAATACACTATAGTTACACTTACATTTCAAATTTCATTAAAACATAACTTCTGAACTTCAACCTCTTGTTGCATCAGATGCAAGCACTATCTGTTCTCAATGAATTCGATTTGAAGGTAGAAAAAAAGTGTGGAGAAGGTACAGTGTACAGACAATGCTAGTGTTACGGCTGGAACAAAAAATGCTGTTGTTACTAAGTTATGCAAAATAAACCCCAAAATACTGTTAATTCCATGCGTCTGCCATTCACTGCTGCAAATAGCTACCTCAGCAACAGAGCTGTTTCCTTTATATTTACCTACCGAAATCGAATTCATTATTAGTGAAACATACACATGGTTTTCCCGATCCCGATCTAGTCACCAACATGATTATCACCGACTTTTCAAGTTAATTAATAATGGACATAAAGCCATTAAAAATTACGCAACCTTTCGCTACTCGCAGGTTGTCTATTGAGGCAGCCGTTTCCAAAATTCACCAACAGTTTTTGGAGCTTAAAACTTATTTCGAGATGTGTGAAAAAAAAATGCAAACCGTGACAAATCTTTCAAAATTATATAAAAACGAAATAAATTACCTATATTTTAGTTTTCTCAAATCTATTTTACAGCAAATACAACGTGTAGGTAAATAAAATATTTGAAAGTGAAAAATGTATACCAAAGTTCTGCAAGACCTGGAATTTTTAATTTTGGGTATGATTTAAGAAGTTTTAATGAACCAATGATGATGAAATTATCAATCAAATATCGACATTAAGAACGCTTATCTTAAATTAAGACCGTATCTAGGAATTGAATGCGAAGAACTTATTTATGAATTTCAATCAAATAATAAAATAACAGAAGAAGAAGAACCACAACCTATTTCACACCAACGTTATACCTCAGCGTTTTGTAGGAAATTTACCGTTAGCTTTGCAAAAGTATTGTATTCAAATTAAAATTTTCGATAAGTTTCGTGTCAGAACGCCTATAAAAATGCTACGTGTAGCTGTAGGTCTGTATTCCCCAATATTTTCCCTAGTAAATTTTGTATGGAATTGCGTTTTATCCTGGGCTGGGTCGACCAAGGCGATAGTTGATTGTCGCTTTTTTTATTATACCTATAGTTTTTGATTATCAACTTTTCTATCTATAAAAAAATCTCATACATCGGGTTAGGAAGTTACAGAATATTTGCTTTATTTCGTAAGTGTATTGTGAGCAATCGGACTTCTTTGTGATTATTTTCTTCATTTCTCGCCGCGGCATAGAATAATTCCATTGAAGTAAACATTTCGCCATAATTTTTTATTTTTATAACTTTGAAACACTTTTTGACAAAACATTTTTGGTGGAGTTGAAGCCGAGCCAACCTACATTGCTCACGAAAACGACACAAAATGTATGAAAACGATACGTAAATATCTGTCACAAGCAAGCGGTGGCAAAAATCCGACAGTCAATTTGATAATCACCTTGCGTGGAGCCAAAACATGAATTTTGATTATCAACGAAGCGTTGAGAATGAGAAGGTGGTAAGTGACAAATTTCTAGTTTCGAGTAAAAGAGGTTTAAAGTTGTTTACCCATAAATCTGCCTAAAACCGAAGTTGGAGTTCGGTAACACGAAACAAAAGTAAATAAAGCAAATACTATCTATTTTAGACAACGTGACTTCATTTATTATACATACGTTATAATAAGTGGTGTTTTTGTACAAATTAATGTCTTATACGCTTTTATACAGCACTTTTTTCCGCTACGAAACCTGAAAAATTTGTGTATTTACAACCTTTAACCATATCCAACTCCTATATTAAGTACAGTAGAGTATCGGCGAATGGACCAAAATTTAAGTTGTCACATAACACCTTTATCGGATAAAAAACATCAAAATGTTCAAAAATGTCACTTAACACCTTCTCATTCTCAACGCTTCAATTACTATCACCTTATCCGTTTCCACCCCTGTTTGAGACACAGTTGGAAGTGAGTTATTTAGTGATTGCATGTGTTGAAAAAGATTTTCATTCAAAGTTATGAATAATGTTCTAAAACAATGTTCTTCATTTTTAGTTGAATAACAAAATGATCTTCTATATTTGCAATAGAAGACTTTAACTTGTTTGCTTATTTGCTTTTTCGTTTTACTGCATGTGTTTTATTTTGGTTGGTCGTTTGAAATAACAGAAGATTCTCGAACCTTAATTGACTACGTTATTACGAATGTGATAAACATTGAAGCGGGAGTGGATAGTGTTGAACGAATAGTGACCACCAAACGATTATTGTTAAAAAGGATACAGAAACGAAAAGAGAGAGAGCAATAAAGGGTAAATGTGTAGACAAAGTATATACCCAGGGCAATCCAAAGTGCTCTGGAAGGAAGTAAAATAGGAAACATTTCCAATAACATGGATGCCAGTGTAATGGGAGAACATTTTCGCGATGGTGTAAGGGAAACGATCGAGAAGTTTAAGTGCAGAGGATATAAGAAATATGAAATGGTCTGATAGACCCTTGAAGAACATAAAAGACGGAAGACATTATGTAACAAAAAAACAGTATTGATTGACTAATACCGAGTACGATTGGTTGGCTTATAGGGCCAGCAGAAATAGGTATAGGACAAACATTAAGCAGAGCAAAGGCAGATTTATAGGTGGAAAGCGCAAGAAATCAAAAGGATATGTGGAGGAACTTGAAGCAATATGTACTAAAGAAAGGAAGTGTAGTGTTCAGTAGTGTGAAGTTCAAAGAAAACAAGGAATATGCGAACCGATTTAATGACTATTTTGTTGACAGTACCTATCGTGCAAATTAATAATTCTATTATATGTCCCATTTGTAAGTTGTGTTAATGTGCTCAATGTAATTTTTAAATTTAAAAATGAAGCGTTACATGTTCTAAAACAAATGAAAAACAAAAAGGATTTTGAGCACGTGTGCCCAAAAACATACTTGGAGAATTTTACTTGCGTTGGACCTGCCTTACTTATGATAATAAATAAATCATTGGCAACGGGTGTTTTTGCCAAAAAAAAATGGAAGCAAACTATGGTGACATCAATTGAAAAAGTATCAAATACAAAAAAATGTGAAGAGTTTCGTCCTGTCTTAAAAAAAATTGTGTTTCGTTTCGTAACTGTGATTCAATCGGGGTTCAGAAGGGATCATTCCTGTGAAAGTGCAATTAATTTAGTGGTTACGGGATGGCAAAACAAATCGTCCAAAAGAAGCGAGTTTATTGTGTTTTTTTTTTTACCTAAAAAGGGCATTTGAAACAATTGACAAAGCAATACTGCTACAAAAGCTAGAAAAATATGACATTGAAGGGGTTGAATTGCAGTGGTTGCGCTCCTTATTAAGAGAATTGATCGCAGGTAGTGAACGGTGAAATGCCTGAAGAAACAGAAGTGCTATTTGGTGTTCCCCAACTATCAGTGTTAGGAACATTATTGTTCATAGTTTATATTAACGATATTCAAAGTGCAGTAAAAAATGAAAAAATTGCGCTATTCGCCGACGTTGCAGTGATATATGAAACAGAGAAAGACAATGGAATGGTGGAAGACTTAAAAAGTTTTGATGTAGGGTAAAGGTAAAATTTTTTACTTCGTGCGCTCGCATTTATAGTAGTACTTATAGCTATTAATTTTTTTCCACAGCTTTTTCAATGTTTCATCCTCATTTTAATCATAAGAACCCGAAACTTTATTTATTCTGAGATAATAAAAAAAAAATTTGAAATTACCCTTCGCATGTGATCCACTGTGTACTATGGGTGTACACAGTGAATCAGTGCATGGTACACAGTGAAACAGGGATATTTAAAATCAATTTATTCAGTAAAAACACAAGTTTTTTTCATAACATTATGTATCAAAATAAAAACTCTTCAAATATAATATAAAAATAAATAAAAAAAACTTAACAGTTGCTAAAAATATTGCTGTAAGCTTCTATCGAACATCCGTATTTGGAAAATTAACATGGAATGCAAAATTTTGAAGCATCGAAGGATTTACTGTGTAGCACTTCCAACTGATTCACTGTGTACACTGCTCTCATTTCACAAAAACATGTTAATAATTTATAAAATATTTCACCAAAGTAATCAAATCGAAAAGAATTGGTAAGAATATATAAACAAAAGTACAAATAATATACTCAAATGAAGTTACCATACACAATTTTTAAATAAGATAAAATATAAAACAGAAAAAAAAAATACTTACCTATGCAGAAAACACAAATACACGAGTATATAGCCATCTTCGACATCGCAATCGCGCAGACTGATAGTCTGTTGCGCGGGGAAGTGAAAATGTGTTCTTTTCTCTTTTTCAGATTTATTTTAAAACAAAAAGAGACGTTATGAGAGCAAGTGATTCACTGTGTACTCTGATTCACTGTTGACTGACACCTTTACCCTATGGTTAAAACAAAACAGACTTAAACTGGACGTAAAAAAGACAGAGAATGATAATGAATGAGAGAACAGGAGAGGATATAAGATTGGAAATTTATGGTGAAGAAATTGGAAAAGTTGAACAAATTAAATATTTAGGAATTGTGATTGATAATAAATTAAATTTTACAAAACATATTGATTATTTACATTCATTAAAGTATCTAAAAAAGTGGGTTTCTTAAAATGACCACGAAACGATTTTTCAACATTAAGTGCAATACCTAAATGTTTATATTTTTTTTTTATAATAAACACGCGCTAAAGAGGTTATGACTACTCTTATGGTGTAGTTGGAAGTATTTGTCAAACCACATTTTAAGTATTGTTCAACTGTTTTGTTTCTATGTAGTGATGATGTAATACAAAGGCTTCAAATTTTACAAAATAAAGCAATGCGTTGTATTTTAAAGTGCAGTAGATATGTATCGATCAATATTATATTTAATTCGTTAAAGTGGTTGTCCATAAAATAGCAAGTTATAATGAATGCCCTTTAATTTGTATTAAAGACTAAAAACAATTCAATGCCAGAATACCTTATTAATTACGTGCAATATATAAGAAATGTTCAACCATACTCGTTAAGAAAAAGTATTGACTTTATGTTACCTACCATGTTAAGTGCTAGTGCACAAAACTCCTTAATTTATATTGGTTTCAAATTATTTAATGAACTACCAAATAGCACACAAAAATTAAACAAAAAAAGTGTATAGAATTCGCTAGACTTAAGTATTAAATATTGTTAAAAGCTTTAATTTACATTTCAATAGCGTCCATGAAGCTAGTTTTCAAACTTGGCAGCACTCTCCAATGACAGCGGACGACTGAAAGACGTCTATCGAAAAACATGTCGAAAACCGAGGAGGTTAGGAGACGATATAGACCTAAAAGATAAGAATTATTGTAACAAAAAATAAAGGAGAAAACTAAACGTAAGGAATTATTATAGACAAAAATATCATTGAATATCATATGTAAATTATAGGAAATTTAGCACTACAGTATCGCAATACAGAGTGCGGTTCGTTCACTTGTTTAGACGCAAATCAATTGAATTTATAAGAAAATATGCTTGGAGAGAGTCAGTTAACGGTTATTTTGTTCTCTTCCTTCTCAGAGCAATTTTTTGGTTCACTTGATTAGACACACGTGCCAAATGTTCGCAAAAACCATACGTAAAGGATTTTTTTTATTTTTTTTTTTTTTTGTTTTTTATTGTTATTTTTTCGAAATTTCTCTAATTTTCAATATTTTGTACAACCTATACGATTTAAAATTACATCGAAAATTCTACTTTTTATAGAGAGTTATATAAATTTTCCAAATAATCCAACGGAATATTCAACCAGGCAGCTTTGATTGATCCAATCATTTCCTCACAGCTTTCATACTGCTTCACTCCTTCATAAATTTGACGGGTCAGCCATCCGCAAACATTTTCAATAATGTTGAGATCGGGTGAATATGTTGGCCACGGCAATAATTACACATTTTCACCCGCAAGAAAAGTTTTTGCCACCCGAGCGTTGTGAATCCACTCGATAGGTCCAAATAGCTCTCTTATTGCGGGAAAAGCGGATTGCTAAAGAGCTTTATAAGTAAGTGCCGTCATTTTTTTCGACACGAAAACTACATACATAGTTCAAATGCACCATAATACGAAATGACCCCCCCAGATCATTGAAATAATAGTTATACCCACCAGGGCCATCCAAATTAAACTTTTTTTCGTCCGAAAACACTCGCGTTGAGTGAGCAGAATTTGATGCCATTCTAATTACTTTTCGTTTTTCCTGTGGTGACAAAGCTGTATTGGTCCGTCCTTTGTGGTTTTTCCATATGAGGCGGTATCTTTTATACAATTTCGAACTGAATGATCAGTCCGTCCAATTTTTCTTGCAATACAACGCGTTGAAAGACCTTCCGAGTGGTAAGCGTCAATTTTTGACCTTTCTTCAACCGTTAAGAATTTTTTTTACCCATTTGCACTTAAAATGAGAGGCACACACTTGTTGAAGCTTCAAATTTGCAAAAGTTTGCAGAGTCAAATTCGCGTAACAGGTAATTGCCAACTAACTGAATTCATCAATGCGTCTAATCAAGTGAACCAAAAAATTGCTCTTGTTTCTACATGACTGAGAAGGAAGAGAACAAAATAACCGTTAACTGGCTCTCACCAAGCATATATTTCTGTTTTTTCCATTGAAAACTAAATAATCTTTCTTATAAATTGGCTGAAGCGAAGCGATTGAGGCGATAAAACTGTCTAGTGGTCCATGCCCACTGCTCAGCGCTACAGAGCAAACCAGAACTGATCACATGAAAACTTGTCGATTGGAGTCTGCTTCTAGCACCGAGACTTTCGTCGACAAACAGTCTGTTTTCAAGCATCTTTTGTCAACTTCTGTAGTTGAATCGAATGTTTTGGAAACAAATAGAAAGGCAAAGAGGGCAATTGGAGATCATCAGAGTCAAGAAAATCCGAAAAGGCTGCGAGGTTGACACAATACCAATGTCGAAGAAATTTATGTGTGTATTGGCATTTTGCTTTATGCTGGCGCTGAAAAATCCAATTTAGTGCAAGCAAAAGAATTATGTGCAAATTCGAGTACGTCATTTTATAGAGCAGTGATGTCATTGGAACGCATTGAGGAAATCTGCCGATTTTTGCGTTTTGATGACAAAAGAACCCGAATAGCTCGATTGCGAGAAGATAAGCTGGCTCCTTTTCACCACATATGGACCGTTTTCCAAATGAATCACTCGCTTTTGTTCCGTCCAAATAGCTTACTATTGACGAGCGGTTGGTAACTTCGAGGAACAGGTACAGCTTTCGCCAGTACATACCATCAAAGCCAGGGAAGTATGGTATTAAAATATTTTGGCTTGTTGACTCGAAAACAAATTATCCAGTATCGGCAAAAAATTATTTGGGCGTACAGCCGAATGAAGAAAGATCAACAGGAATTTCGCATGCCTAGGTCCTTCGTCTTGCCCAGCGCCATCTGAATATTATCACTATGGATAAGAGGTCCGTTTGCTTTAGTTTTCTGCTTCTCTGATGAAATGTAACTTGTGAGCTATACGACTGATTCAAAGAAGAATGTTTTGCTGATGTCAACAGCCCATGCGAACGAGCAGATAAATGCAAGTACAAAGAAGCCAATGATCATTCATGATTACAACTAGTACCACAAAAGTGGGGTTGACACATTCGACAAAATGGTTCGCGGTGACACCTGTAAAAGGAAATGACGCTGGTCATAATTTTCTTTTACAAAAGAACTCACAAATAATAGTGACATTGATCAAGGCGCACTTATAAGTATAAATCCTGAGGTGAGACAAACTATTATTATTATTTTGTTTCCTAAAAGTCTGAATTTCTTTGTTTTCAAAAATAATGCCAATTTTTTTATTAGGTAGGTATTCATTTTTATTTTGATCATATGATATGGTATGTCACCAATAAGGTTTTCTAAATATCCATTTGTTTTATTTCAACTACGGAGGGACGAGGGAATATAATTTATTTGATGAATGGATGAATGAATTCTTTATTTAGCTTGCTTTAAGCTATTAATTTCAATTTGTACATTTTTTACATTAATTGATTAAAATTTAAGTCTTACGAATTGAATAACACAAAATTTAAAAGATCTTAAGTTTGTTATACTTTTAGCAAAATTAGACATTTGATTAAATAATTTATATTACAGAATTTTGTGCTCTGGTTGTCAAAAAATTTGGTTATCTAAGGTCACACGTGTTTCGGAGACTATAAGGTTGAATTTCACTAACATGTAGAACATATTTTGGCAAATACTTTGGCATTAAGTTATGCTTAATTTTAAAGACAAACATTAATATATTCATAACAATTCTCTGCTTCACAGTTAACCACTTTAACGAATTTAACATAACATTTATTGATGTATATCTATTGCACTTTAAGATAGTTCTCATGGCCTTATTCTGTAACAGTTGGAGCATGTTTATTCTGCTCTCATTACAGAAAAACATTACACTTGAACAATACTCAAAATGAGGTTTAACAATAACATTATACATATTAATTGACGTTAACGTGGACACATCCCTTCTAATTCTTTTTAGAAAACTTCTTTTCTTTGCAATTTGTTTTTGTTCCTACAAACTATCTAAGTCTTGTTGGATTTTAAGATGACAATCTTCAACGTCCTCTCCAGCAATGAATAAGAGAGCATCATCAGCAAAGAGCGCCAGTTGTCCATTCTTTACCACGCGCTGGATGTCGTTAATGTATAATAATGAACAGTAAAGTTCCAAGCACCGACCCCTGGGGAACTCCCAATTTTACCTCCTTTAAATCAGAGAGCTCGCCATTTACTGTGACCATTTGATGTCAATTTTCCAGATAGGAAATAAAGCAGCTTAGTCCCCGGTTCTTGATTCCATATTTTTCTAACTATTTGAGCAGTATATACCTATTGATGGTTTCGAAAGCTCGCCTGAAGTCCAGAAAAACGCTGTACCTATATACATTTTTTGTTTGATATAATTATATTCTTTCCGGTTTGTTAAAACGTAATTTAATGCCGTTTCACATGAGTGGGATTTTCTAAAACCGGGTTGTGCTTTGATTACTAAGCAGTTTCTTTCAAAGTAGTCTTCAAGTTGTTTAAATACAATTTTTTCCACAATTTTTTCCACGCGTCTGGAAAGATTCCTGTTTGAAAAGACTTATTTGCAATTGATTGTATGACAGTGACAGGACCCAATAAATTAAAATTACCTTCATATATTTTACGATTCACTGATGTCCAATAGGTATATGTAGTTAAAAGTATGTGCGCATATTAAACTTAATATTCAAGTACCTAGCTACGAATTTCCACAACGACAAAGTTACACTTCAGCCCTAAAAGTAACAATTTCTACTTGTAAAAAGTACAATCGGAAAAAATCATTTTCCATCACTGGTGAACACGGTTGCCGCATTGGCCATTTGTGACCAAATTTGGTCATTATTATAATTATTAATAATTAAACAAATTATATGTGAAATGTGTACATGAAGAATATGTTGAAATAAATATGACGAATTGATTGTTCTGTGTTTACAAATATTTCAGACTTGAATTATTTTGGTAATTTTTAGCTACAATTTGTCATTTTTATTTGCAATTTTGGACATAAACTTTGTTTTCAAGTGGCAACCGAACCTTGCTGGTGAAGAGTCATAAAAGGGTAATATCTAATATGTTTTCACAATAATACTCTTATAACTGTAAAGGGCACAACCCATAGAATCCGTCGCATCCGTTGCGGCAACGCTTTCGACTAGCATATTTATAGAAAACACAGTAGCTTATGGAAGGTGACCCGTAAGCACCGCACCCCGCACGTTACCGACGCGACGGATAATGTAGGTTCACTTTTTACTTTTCTGTCAGTCACAAACGTCACAGGTCACAAGCGTGAGAGGACGGTAGAAATAATGAGAGCGTGAGAGAAACTGTCGAATGCTGCAGCAGCAGATGACAGTTCAATAAAAAAAAATTGTTTACATTTGCAAACATATAGCTATTTAAAACTATTTTGAAGATTTCAAGTGTGGACTTTGGAGTAAGTACGGTATTTTTGTAAGTTATATACATTTTTTAATTAAATTCATATTCGAGGAGCAAAAATTTACAGGGACAAGTTAAAAAAATAAAAGGCTTGGATGGATGTTTCGGCTGTAATAAGCGTGGATGGTACATTCACAAAATATTTATTTTAGTTATATTGACCGTTTTTGTTTATTGTAGTTTAACAGTGTCAGAGCCGTTGGAGCTTGGAGATTTCTGAAGGATCGCTTTCTCAAAGAGATTAAAAAAAGAAAACAAATCTGGAAGCGTAGCCATTAACCAAAGTCAATTTTTGCCGGCATTGGAGTTCTTGAGAATGCATGTCGCCTCAAGAAGGTAAATAGACTCAATGGTTTTTGTACGTAATAATGAGTATTATAAAAATATACCTTTTTCAGAACATTTTCGAATACGTTTTAATGTTTAAGATGGATTGCTGAGTCAAACAGATAGTGAAACGCGATTTTTCACAGAAGAATTCGGAATTGACGACGGTTTGGTGGATAATCCACCAGAAAAAGGCCAATTTGGTATTGTTAATCGAGCGGTTGCCGAAGAATTGGCTGAAGCGGACTATCTGCTGAGCACAGCAGAAGTTTTTAACAGATCGTCTGCTGACCTTCCGTCGACCTCAGCGCATGCACGGAAGCAGATGTCTTCGGAGACTGTTCCATTCTACTCCCGAGAAAAGCCAGAGCCAACATTCATCTTACTCGAACACACCCTCAAGCTCAACTTCAATAACTTCAATTTCGGTTGCCTCTCGCAAACTTCGATACGTTGAGCACGCACCAATACAATTTGATTTGTTGGTGGACGCAGCTAAAAACGGTATTTATTCTTTTCATTTTAAATGCACACATTCATTAACTTAATTATTTTTGGTGCAGACGAAAGCAGAAATGAGGAGTATTATCGGGTTTCGATGCATTATTTGAGAAAATGCGTTTTTGTATCTTCTGGCCTTCACTGTTTGGTGTTTTCCGCCACATCCCATGAACAATGTGCTCGCCCTCATATTGGTCCACATAGTGTAAGGGAATGTAGCTGGAGTCATTCATCTTAACAAAATTATGAAGTAGAACAGCTGCCTTCACTATTTTCTCAGCTGATTCCGGTGCCATGTTCAGCGGGCTTAGCAGGATTCTCCAGAGCTACACTAAAATGCCGAATGTATTTTCGATCACATGCCTGGCCCTTGATAGACGCTTGTTGAAGCTTTCTCGGTCCAAAGGTAAACGGCTTGCTAAACAAAATTATAGATATTAAAGGAAAGAATTACGAAAACTTAACTAGGTCTTTTACCTGGATATGGGCGCTTCAAACACGTTTTTAAAGGAAATGCAGCATCGCCTACAAAATAATGTGGAAAGCTGACATTTGAATTCGGCAGGCAAGACATCTCTCTGCTGGTAATTCCAACCGGTTTTCAAATAATTTTTGACCAAAGTCCGAGTGATATAAAACACCACCGTCGTCGTCTTGTGAGCCATACGCACCAATGTCGATGCCAGTAAAGGTGTGCCTAATTTGCATCGCAGATTCCCAACAGAACAATCGAATATGTGCCCCTATAATTATTGTAAAAAAGTGACCCCGAATTCAAGGGATATGTGATGTTTATGTGTTTGCCATAGTTGCGTAGTTGAAAGTTTATAGAGGGGAACAATACCTACAGATTTCCGGTGAAATATAGTACGTTGCGAATACTGCGGTGTCGTCCTCAAAATCTTGGGCAGCAACTTCAGACACCTCAAAATTCAGTTCCGATGGTTCTATCTAACCCCCGCCTGTTTTATTTTTGCGATTTTTTTAAGTCACTAACTTTAGTACGAGCATTGCCTTTCAGGCAATTCTGCTGCTCTCTTATTTCTTGTTTGTTAAGGAATATCCAGAGGGCTGAACACTGAAATGTAAAAGCAACTGCTTCCCCTGATTTTTTTTTTACTGCATCATTGTTAGTTTTGCTATCAATGATTTCAGCCAATGATTTGACATAGTCAACTAAATGTTCTCGTATTGCCTGCGTCCAGTTGTCCAATGTCCGATTTGCTGCTTTATATTTTACCTTAGATGCGACATTTCTAACATATTTAAAAAACTTACCAATTCAACATTATCTACATAACTTAATTCAAAACGGCAAATTGACTTTTCTTCAGACTGACGTTTCAACTTAAATAATGGGCTAGACTTTTTAGTTTGTTGTCCAATCGTTAATCCATTTAATTTTCGAAGGTTTGTTCGGAATTTTCGATTAAACAAAAATGCTTTTCGATATGTATTGGAGCAACTGATACCTCAAGTTAATGGAGGAACAACATTGAGATTTATGGCAGAAGGTGGCTATCAATTTGGAGTGGGAAAGGATGCAAGCATTGGATTGTCGCAGTCATCTGTTTCAAAAAGCATCAAAGTGGTGGTATCTGCTTTAGAAGCCAAACTTTGTCCCAGATGGATAAATTTTGTAATGAGTGAAGACGACAAGGAAGAATGCAAAGTTCACTTCTACCAAAAGTTTGGATTTCCCGAAGTTATTGGTTGCGTTGATGGTACGCACGTTGCCATTAAACCTCCCTCACCTGAAAGCAGACATTTGTTCTACAACAGAAAAGGATTTTACAGCATCAAAGCAATAATTGTAACTTGCTTATTTTGTATTTTTAGTTTATGTGAGATATACTTTTTTTATTGTTACAGATCTGTGACCACAAAATGAGGATACGCTACATAGATGCCTCTCATCCTGGAGCAACACACGACGCTTTGATATGGAAGGTTTCCAGTGCTCGAAACTACTTATTAGAGCAATACGTCGTAGGCAGACAAACAAATTCATGGCTACTAGGTTATATTTTATACATATAACTTAATCACATGTGTATATCAATTGGTTTTATTATAGGTGACGCAGGATATCCCTTGGAGCCGTGGATTATGACACCATATCGAACACCAGTTAGCGGAAGTCCTGGCTGTAAATTTAATACACAACATTCTAGAGCTCGTAATATAAATGAGCGAGCTATTGGAGTGTTGAAAAATAGATTTCGCTGTTGCCTTAAAGCTAGACAGCTTCACTACTCCGCTGAAAAGGCTCCTCAAATAACAAATGTGTGTGCACACTGCTGACGATTACCGAAATGAAGATCTTACTGAAAATGAGTTTGGTGATTTTGATATAGAGAATGAGAGTACTTATATCCACGAAGCTAGAAACACTGGTGACAGATTATTGCAGGATTATTTTCATAAAACACACATCTGTAATTTAAACTAACAGTCTTGTTTATAATTCAGTTCAGTGACTTAGAAAATAAGGAATTCATATTGTTATGTACATAAATATTAAATAAAAGAAAAAAAATTCAAATGTAAATAAAAAAAATAACGTAATCACATCCTGCGAGCAAATAAATAATGAAGAAAAATACGATCCTTTTTGTATTTTCCTTTTTTGTGGGAATATCAATAATGATGAATGAAGTAAAAGCAACTATATAAAAACAATAAATTACCAAAACTTAATCATCTCCAAGTTTAGCCTCTATTTCCTTTTTTTGCATTTCAAGCATCTTTCTTTCCAGGTTTAACTTCTCACGCATTAAATTCTCCACGGCGAGATTGTGCCGTCTTTTCTCCTCATCGCTTTTCTTCTTGCGGTCATCTGCCTTTTGTAAGCTCCTATTTATCCGGTGAAGCTCGTTTTTTATGTCATCGAGTTTAGATGACATCGCTGCAAAAAAAACTTCCTGGGCTTCATTTTGCCTCTGAAGTATTTGTACATGCGTGTCTTTTTTGGTTCGTTTGCGGGAAGGTACAGAGTGCTCGTCCTGACCTTCACTCGCTCCATCCGGATCATCCACAAGTTCCTCTGGTAAAGATGCCATGGACACGTCTTTGAAGGTGCCCGATGTAGAAGCTGGTGAATACACTCTTGACCTCGGGGTCTCGGCTGTCTCAGATCTCGCCTCCCCAATCATGCCAAATACCCTGGCACTTACGCCGGTGACAGATTGGCTTAGTGAAGCGATTCTGTCGATAGCCTGCTCGTGTTGGGAAAGAGTTACGAGGTTGTTGTCGTTGAAGCCTGACTGCTTTCTCTTCATCTCGTTCTCCACCAGCTTCTTTTTCGTTTTCGACTTGAAATCCGCCCAAACCTTGAATGCAAAAATTGTAAATATTAAAAGTGTATCTAAATATGTATATGCAAATTGTAAACCTTTTTCCAGTTAGATCCGTCTTTACTTGGAGGTCCGTAGCTATTCAATTTGTCGGCTGCATCCTTCCAAAACCGTTCTACATCTATACGATTCGTCGAGAACCCTTTTGCTATTTCAGCATTTTCCTCCATAAGTTTAATCAACATTTCTTTTTGTTCCGGATTTGTCCAATTGGAATGTGTCCTATAAAAAGGAAGTTCACATATGTTTTCTTTTTACATTAAACAGCAAATTGAATACGTACATTTTTGTAAATAAAACTGTTAGGAAAATATTGAGAAAACAATCGCTGTATAGCGTTAGGAAAATC
Source organism: Cheilosia vernalis (assembly GCA_949126925.1). Lineage (NCBI taxonomy): Eukaryota > Metazoa > Arthropoda > Insecta > Diptera > Syrphidae > Cheilosia > Cheilosia vernalis. Next base: position 39,072,657 of record OX421358.1, on the reverse strand, counting down.
CAGACGAATAAAAAATGACATTTGTTGCGAACGATTAGAAAGTCAAAATTCACTCAACATTCGAATGAAAAATTAACTTTGGCTTGATAGAATGAACATCTTATCTGTTCGAATGTCAAAATAGAGATCCTTCGAATTCGAAACACTTTCGAATCTCAAAATAAGCCTGACTGCTTCTGATATTGAAAATTACCTCAGAAAGCATTTTTCCAATCGTACGGAAGAACTTGAACTTCAAGGGTGTGTTTTGTGTTAATAGCCGTAAAGTTATTTTTTTTTTTTTTGTGTTTTTTTCTCCACAGTGTTATTAACTGAAGTGCTTTGTGTATATTTATTTTGGAAAGTTTTTATTTTGGTAAGTATTTGTGCAAATCTCTCAAAAATATAATTTATTTTCCATACAAATCGTGTGAATTGTAAGAAACTACCAGAGGGGAGATTTGGTCCCATTAAAGTAAGGGAGACTTGGTCCCGGAACCCGAGTACACCGTTATGTTGGTATAATAAAATCGCTAACGGAACATGGATGTGTAGTTTAAATGGCCAACAAAAGAAGATATTTCTGAAATAGCAAGGTAGGTACCAAGGCGTTAAAAAAATAAATCGACCAATCATCAAGGTAGGTAAGTAAATATAGTATAAACTATGAATTTATTACATTTTTCAATTATCCGGTTTTTGTTTGAAATAAATCTATACGTGCTTGGATGTAGTACCTACCTACTTTGGTGGTATTAAGTTTATTTATCCGCTTTATTGTTTCGGAGAACCCCATGGAATTCTTTCTCATTAATTTACATCATTCTGCTTCGAATTACAAAACTCTACATCACTGCCGCAACGAAATCTTTTTCACCTACTTATCATTAGCGCGCCCTCACATCTCGTCAATTCTCACATATCACACATCCTCGATCCTGACAATGACAACTTCACATAATGTATTCCAATCAACACGTCGCGGTATCGTCAGTGCTGCGCCCTGAGTGCCTATAACCGAAACGAGAAACTAGGGTTGTTGTTCCCAACTAACCCAATCATCCAAAGTAGATGCATTCCATCAACAATTTTGCATACGGCAACAGCAACCCACGCACAGCCCAAGTAAGCTGATAAACCAAGCAAGGCAGGCAGGTCAGCCTTGCTGTTGGGGTGCCACCCCCCTCCGTTGATGTCAAATTACGTGCGATGTTACGCTACGTGCATGCGAACGAAATAACCACACCACATTGCTGTTTGCTGATGATGATGATATACCAATGAAACCATCATCAGAACGTCGTGTCGGTCGTCATCGTCACCGCCGCCGACGGCCGTCGCGCTACTGCACCGTAATAAAAACAAATCGCCAAACAAAACCACACCACCATCGAGCCGCGTTCCAGCCCGGGGCAGGTAGTCGGTAGCTGGTTTGTTGGTAGCGTAGCGCGTCGTTCCGACAACAAGACCAACACATTGTCACATCACCAAGATCCAGCCCAACAACGCGTCATTTTAGCCCCCCTTCTGTTGCCGCCAATGCCGTCGCCGTCGACCACCACGAACCGCGATAATCGCGTATAACTTGTAATATGCTGTCACACAAATGCGGTATTATTCCTCATGCCCCATGCTCAGGCCATCCATCCAGCCATTCCGGCAGTCATCCATCCATCCATCCATCCATCGTGTGGGAAACACACGACAAATCTGTTTCCCACGGTCTGAAAAATATATCTGACAACAACAACAACTACGACGACGACACAGTGCATTCGAGTCGAGTGTGTATATTTCTATAGCACAGACCAGCCGCCGTTTGCTTGGCGCACAAGCGGGCGGACGGGCAGCCTGGCCCCTAGCATTCTGCCTGTGCTCTGACATGGCAATGGCAACGGCAAGCATTCAGTCGTTCTCCCTCTTCCCCTTCCTCTCTCTCACTTGCGCTTGCTGTTTCTTTCCATTTAGCTCTTTATCTGTTTTACTCCGGATTTATTTTATCGCCACCACTGCTGGGCTACTTTCTTTATAAAAGGAGGATGACAAACGTGTTTATGGCTCATTCCTAATTCAGAAGCGATCGCGGATACACGCCAGAAGCAGAGAGTGGATATTATCGGCGGCGATCTATATCGGCAACCAATTTGGATACAATCCTCGATCTCAATTTAATTGGATTACCACCGCACGGATAAACACAACATGGTCATGGAGATGTCCAAAACATATCAGTACCGCAAAGTTATGAAGCCGTTACTGGAGCGAAAACGTCGTGCCAGGATCAACAAGTGCTTGGATGACCTCAAGGATTTAATGGTCGAGTGCCTAACGCAGGAAGGGGAGCATGTCACGAGGCTTGAGAAGGCGGACATTTTGGAACTTACTGTTGAACATATGCGGAAGCTGAAGGAGCGAGGAGCCCTCGCACTTGCAAAAACGCAAAGTACACACCAATTGGAATCCTTTCGTTCGGGCTATGTGCATGCAGCCGACCAGATCTCCCAAGTACTAGCGACAACTCCGGGCATGCACATGGACGTGGGATCCAAAGTTATGCGCTTTTTGGCTGATCAACTCATTCAAATGCAGACAATTCAAAGGGATATGTTTCATTTACCCATGATCATGGCGCCAACGAAAGGAGGTGACATGGAAATGGTGATCGATGTTATTAAAGTGGAGTCGCCCACATCGTCGTCTGTAGCCGCAGATGTCTGGAGACCATGGTAACTACATTCAGATGTAATCCTGAGAGTAAAGAAAATAGACTGCACGTTCACTGACGAGGATTTTGTATATACGACTTCAAACAAAGGATCAATTGTCTTCCTGTAAGTTTTTTATTTGTCACCAACTCGAATTGTTATTCACTGTGATATATTGTACAATAGATTGTAAGACCATAAATTAAGCAAACCGGTTAAAAGCTTTAAACAACAAAATAAATAAAAACAAAGAATAAATATATATTTATATATAAAACACTTCTGTGGTCATTTTCGTCCGTTCTTTCTAATTTATGTGCGGTTTTGATGTTTCTCAACAAATGTTGAGTGTGTGATTTTTTAATGTCGTTTTCCATTAGTTTCACTCGGGGATCCACTCATTCTGTAGTCCAATGGAACAAGAAAACTGCTTCTCATTGAATCCACAAGAGTATTGGTGGAATGCCAAAAAAAATCTACAGCAGCTGTCAGTTGACTTGTATAAAATATACAAACTACATTGGTGTGAGTGCTTCTTGAGTGGATTCTGACTTCAAATCCAGAAGCGAAATTCTCTCCTCAGAATCACCAGAAGAGTATTTTTTGTGCCAATGGAACGGTTTCAGAAGTGATTTTTTCGATTCCGGACTCTCCCGGACGCTTCTTTTTGCCCAATGGAAAACGACATAAGTTCATACTCGTACCTACTCGTGCTTGCTTGTCGGTGCCTGGTGCAAAAGTATGTAATTTCGCAACTGATATGAGAATGATTTGTTGGTCGTATCGTCTCGTCCTCATAATGGGGAACTTTTCATTTCGAGAACTTTGAGGAATCTCAGATAGCAAAAAATGTAAGTATAGGTAAAAGACTATGTGATTGTTTGGCGACGATATTAATCGATATTGAAGCACGGATGGTTTGAACTGCCGCTGCTAGGGCGGTTTGCAGTGCTGCGACATGGTGATCGTTGAGCCTTTTCTTTTCATTACAAGTTGGGATTTTTTTCCGGGGCAGACAGCAAGACCATAATTCCTGCTATAGCAGTGTACCTACATAAAACAATCTATATCTGTTATTCGGTTTTATAGGCCCAAAGAGATGCCTTTTTGCATGAGTGCTGGAGGCAACCTTTGCTTTCCAATTTTAGTGGCTACCGCAATTTGGGAGACGAAAAGCGAAAGTCTTGTAGAACTATATTTTCTTGGGAAAACTACAAGCCGAGACTTGTTTTATATGCTATAGTCACTTGACAAATTGGATTAACTGTAGGATGTAGACAAGAGGCTGAGTATAAGGAACAATCCTACATTCGGTATGTTATATATCTCTACCTTCCAGGAGGAGTTTGTTTTACAGGAGATTGCATTTTAGGGGTGATTAGGACCTCTTCCAAATGATGCCTTTTGATGGAGCTACTTCCAAATGAAGGACTGATTGCTCTTGCTCTTGTTAAAAGTTTACAATATACGGGTTAAAACGGTTCGAATTTGTTAATGGAATCTATACACTGATGAAGTCGTTAGTGATCTGGTGGTGCAGACTATACACAAAGCAACAAATGTCACGCACCAATCCACTCGCACCTAGTCGTAGCCTTTTCACTAGTACATAGAATTATATCCGTTGAGTTTGAAGTTATTCGTTACATGTAGACAGTATATATTTTTTATTGAACTACATTTACTTTTTAAAAAAATAGCACTTCAGAATGGTTGTAGGAAAATAAAATAAGTTTGAGCATAAGCTATGCATATATAAATTAATAAGGCTGTGAAGGGAACTAACTAAACTAATGGAATTATCAGAAGAATACTCGTGGGTAAAATAAAGATTATGGAAATCGCCTTGCACGAGTGGTCGTTTTTCGAATCCACTTTCCTTAAAAAAGTTGATTCTTCAAGCTGTTAAAAGAATTTACAACAATTATAAATAATTACTAAAAAATAACCAGAACTTATTATACTGTTGGGAATGGGAATGTGTTGCTAATAAATTTAAATTGGGCATAAGTCGCAGAGTCTTAACTCACGCTTCAATTCGCGGTCGATCGTGTACTAATAGTTTTGGCTGTTGCAGACTGTTGTTAATGACACAGAATCGTAGAAACAATCATTGTTTTTTATTGCTTCTCGCTACTTATTCAAACATCAAATACACTGGTCAAAACGATTCGGTTGAACTATATGGCTACTTCGCAATCGTTTCATCGTTTTTGGTCCATTTTTTCAGTTTAAATTAGAGAAGTCTTAGAGAGAAGTATAAAAAGGAGCCGAATTGCTCTAGTCCGAGTTGTAAAAAAATGCATTCTTTGCAAAAAAAAAGTTAATATCAAATGAATTTAATTTATTTGTTTTATAATTACGTATACCTATACATTTTTTTAAAGCAATCAAAAAGAAATGCAATCATAAAATTGCATTCATAGATTTCGTCTTACTACTCTGCAGGGTCGAGTGCACTGCAAATAAAAATTCTACTACCTATACCTATCTACTTATGAACATTTTCGTTTCAATCAATGATAACGAAGCAAAATACACAAATTCAAGAAAATAAGACAATTTCCATAATTTTTTTTTTAATTTTTTAGGTGTCAGAGTTTGTTTGCAGTCATGTTCGAACTGTGAAAACGATGAGCGATGCGACGATGATGTTATTAAAGCAATAAAAAAACGATGTCGTTTTGTGCAATCGTTTCGTAAATTACGCGATTAGAACTCCGACAATTGAAGCGCCATTCAAAACAACCAATAACAAAAAGAAAATATACAAAAATAAGATTTCATACTTCTATCTTTCAGTATCTTTCGACAATTTTACATGACCGACATAAAAATCTCTGTAAAAAGGAGTGAGATCGGACCAAAAACATAAATGTTAAAAAAAGAGCCAAGTTGTTCTATATAACAACGTCTATGTGAAAAGTCGACTGTGAAAAGTACTTAGATCCAAGTACGCCGAGTTCTTAGTTCATGAAGGTTTAATACCGAATATTAAGAGCACCTGGAACAATACTGAAATAAATTCAAATTAAGAGAGAATTTTTATTATTTAATGATCACTGACTAAATTTTGGTGGATTTACATTTATTTTATATTTTTTATATGTTTTTGCACGTCACACGGGTTCTAAATTGCTATAAAACCAATAGTATAACAAAATGGCGAATTTGAAAAAAAAAATAGGGGGCCAGCGGCAAGAGGATAGAGTATTTCGCGAAGCTATCCCTTTCAGAACTGTGATTTCTCTTTCACAAACGTCAAACCAAATTGAAGGATAAGAAATTAAATTTTATGTGGCGGGAGATATGAGCTGTTTCGTTTTATGATTAAAAGCTTATGATAAAGTGTAAAATCTACTATATAAAAATAAGTCGGGTTTTCCTTCCTGACGATATAACTCCAGAACGGCTTAACCGATTTGAATGATTTTTATTTTGTTTTGTTAGTCTTAGATCAGGGATGGTTTATGAAAAAAGAAAAGTCGAAAAATTCTCAACAGTTGGCGTTGTAGGCACATATTTCGTTTTTCATGGGGAAATGCACTTTGAAAAAAATATAAACTGGATAGAAATCGAGTAGTTTCAAATACAAAAAAAAAAAATTTTAATTTTAAAAGCAATATTGTTGTTGTCAATTATTTTAATGATTTTCCAAGCAAATTGTTGTTGTCAAAAATTTTGAACTTTATTTTTTAATATACGATATAGCTAGCTACCTAATAAGTTTGTTTATGTTTACTATGTTACATTAAGTAACTTTTTGAAATGAAGTAGATACTTTGATTTGTTTGTATCCATCATTTTTGTTTGGGAAGTACCTATTTTCAATATCCTTGCATTTGAATAGGTGGGTAAGTTCAAATGGAGGGGTGATTGAGATGACGAGGACAATGATGACAGGCAACAGGAGTTTCTGAGCGTTTTGAGTGTTCACGAAGGGGTTGTTACGAAAAATGAATGAGTAACAATCATGGTACTATGCTCATTCGTGAGTAGGGTTATGGGGAGGGCAGCTCAAAGCTACCATAACACCTTCGGTACCGGTGTGGATAGTGAAGGGAGAAGGCTTACCAACCAAGTTGATAGGTGTGGTTAGTTTTCTTCTAGGCTGTTAAAGTTACAAATATTTCTTTTAGAGTTAGTGTTTATTGACGGCGAATAAAGTGCGCAGTTGGGCATGATATCACCTAATCGTCCAATACACGATGCATTCAACCACGAATTGCAAAGAGAACAACAAAACAATACGATACTGCAGCAATAGCCGAAGCAGTTTGTAAAAATGTTCTGCAATTGAATCGACAACAAATGATTGCGTATGACTCTTTGATGGAAGCTGTGAACAAAAGAACTGGTAGCATTTACTTTCTGGGTGCTCCCGGAGGTACTGCCAAAACGTTCTTAATTTCATTGCTTTTGGCACGGATTTGATCGCAGCATGAGTTGCCGTGGCATTGGCTTCATCTGGAATAACAGCAACTTTGTTAGAAGGCTACCGAACTGCACATTCAGCATTGATATTGCCACTGAACATGCAAATCAACCAGACACATTCTTGAAAAATCGAAGAAAAAATGCGAAGATTTTACAATGATGCAAATTGATCGATTGGGTCGAATGTACGATGGCCCCACAAAAGGTCAATGGTGGCGGTGGACAGGACGTTACAAGATCTTCGTGTCAATCAAAACATTTTTGGAATAGCCATGGTTGTATTATCCGGTGATTTTCAAGAGACTCTGCCAGTTATTCCCGCGATCAATTGCAGCTGACGAACTAAATGCGTGCTTGAAAGCATCAAATTTGTGGTTACATGTCAAGACACTCCGATTGACGAGATCAATCTGCAGATGTGTTTTCGAAGCAATAGTTGAACATTGATTTCTGCCACATGACCGATTCTAAGGAAGAGCTCATTCGACGTGTTTTTCCGGGCGTACCGCTGAATATAGAGGAGAAGATGTTTTGATTCCACGCATCCCGATGATTCCAACGGACTTACCATTCGAATTCAAACGACTGCAATTTTTTAATACAAATCTTTGCATTGAATGTTAATATCATCTATTTTACAGGAAAATAAAAGGCATTCCGCGGTACTAATAATCATTTTTAGTGTCCAGGTTAAGTTTTTCGGACTCACAATGGCGAAATTTTCCATACAAAATTGCATATTGTGACCTAGGAAATATTTAGTGTGGAGGTTAAAAATGATTATTGGTAAGGCCCATTGAATTAATTTGAATTACTAACAAAATTTATTTAATCACCAAACTAAGTTTAAATCACCAGGTCAGCCAACACCAGATGAACCGCATCAATTTCTGCAAATATATTTCATTTCGTCGATGGTGGATCAGCTGTATGTGCGGTGCAATAAACAGGGAACACAACAGTTAAAGAGACGAATTATTGAACAGTTGCAAGCATTTTTTCATTTAGAAAATCATTGTTTTTGACATGGACAGCTATACGTTGCGTGTTCACGAGTTGGGAAACCATCCGCTTTGTTTGTGTTAACGTCAGACCAAAAAACAAAAAATGTGGTTTACCAAATAGCACTTCAATGAAACGGATAATTTGTGGACACGTACCTATAACTCATCGATTCAGTATTTACTTTGGATTCACTTTCATTTTTTACTTAGAGAAGTTCAACTAAATTACACTTCATTTTTGTAATCGAAATGAATTCATTACTGTTGTGAAATGAAATAAAGTTTTTCCTTTTCAAATATAAAAAAAAATTATTATTCTTCATCTTTTAATCCTCAAACGAAATGTTACAAAAAACTAAGCCATCTGGTGGCGAAACGGAGTGCGCCGGGTTTGCTAGTACTACCTAAAAACATTGCAGAAATAATATTGTGTTTGCTAAAAGTTTTGATATTTGTGAAATCCAAATTTTCTAGTTTTGAATGCAACTGATTTTTAATAGGAGCCTTGTCCCAATAGCAATCTGCATCTGTTAGCGAAAGCTGGAATATAACTATGGAATTATGTTTACAAAGCAAAACAAAATATATGTATATGTCCTATGTAATTTGTGTGAGCTTGTATATGCGTAGTTAAGCAAGGTGATGCTGTCTCTTTCAGTTACAAAATATTGCAGAAAAATGTAACTGCAACTGTTTTCGCCGAGTTTTTTTTTTTTGAAAAAATGGCTTTAAATTTATGTGAAGTGACGATTTTATTTGAACAATCAAACGTAGAGAGAGAACTATGCTATTATTATGAAAAGTATAATGCTTTGTCGGCGCAGTAGCTTAGTGGTTAGTGTGTTGGACTACTAAGCGAGGGGTTCAGGTTCGAATCCAGGAAAACCAAATTTCCAACTCAGGGTTTTTTCACTGCGCCACCTCTCGCGAACGTCTGACAAACATACGAGAGTATAACTGTCATGAAAGAGCTTCTCAATTAGCTGTTTGGAATCGGCATAGAATTGTAGATCCCTTCCATTCGTTCCAAAAATGAAAACTCACACAAAACGAATGGTTGCGAGAAGCTAGGCCTAGGGTCCGTACGGACCTGTTGCGCCAAAAATTATATTATTATAATGCTTTGTTGATGCTGATGCTGTTTTCATTAGATTTCGAACTGATTGTAAAAACATTAAATTATAGTTCTTAAAAAACTCTCACCTTCTAAAATAAAAATTATTAATTTGATTCATATGGCAACACCCCCGACAAGCAACTGATTTGTCACATCATATTGTGGCGTCACGTTGTACAGAATGCTTGCAATATGGCTGGTGGCATGGTTGTCTTTTGAAAGCAACTGTTGCCACAACTCGAAAATAAAATTTGTTATGATCCGTATTGTTTTATTTTCGTGATCTGATTCGGATCAGATTACGCTGATAATAAAATACGGCTACTGTTTATGACGATGAGATATTTGCATTGCCAAATCGAATGCATTGATATTAGGGACCAATCATTTAAATCGCCTTTTCAGTAACAAATGGGTTCATCGACTAATCACTGGTACATTCTACCTACACGTACCTATCGACACGCGCCTAATCCAAAGTTATAAAAAAAATGTATGGCTCTCACTGTAAAATAATGTATCCAATTATGTTCTTATCTTGTGTTCTCGTTTTTACCTGCATCCTGACAAATACAATGCTGATGTGCGCACGTGTTCTTAAAAATCGTGGGAACTAATTTCTCCACAATGGTGTATTGTATAGTGACTGCACTTTAAAAGAACTTCCAGCTTGTGTCTTTTCCCACGATGCTCGGTGCGGCACATCCCCAAATATTGTAAAGACGTTATGCAGGAAGGAAGGACGGTGGAAAGGAAAAATCTCAAAACAAACCCCTATTTTTGGAATCTCACCACATACACGTGCATGGGAATGCATTGAATTTTAAGACCTGGCAAACAGTGTTTTAGTGGGTTATTCCGACAGCAGGTATATAAGGGCAGGATTCTGCGGGAAATGGCATCATTCAAACGTAGCATTCGTTGGCAAAGCAAGTACTAGTCCTATTTCTACCAAGTCTGTTTACAGTCAGTCCATCTACAAAATGTGTTCAGCAATTTCGAAAAACCCAATCATGGAATACAATAACAAACATAGCAGCAAGAAGATCTCATACCGCAGCAAGAAGATGCTAAAGACAATTTTCAAGAAGCAACAAGTTTATCAAGAGAAGGCGAATGAGTTTGTTTGCAAACAATGCTCTTTTGAAAATCTGGAGAATATTAGCAACGCAGAAAATGAAATTCATAGAGAAAACGGAGCAAATGGACGGATTTACTCACTCTCATCCTGTGGACCCAGCATATCCCCAGAGGATCAACACTTTGAAACTGAAATTTACGTTCCCGTACATTTCGCTCGAACTGAACATGGGACATTCTTCTGGACCGCAACTACTTCTACTCCTGCTGACGCTGATTTAATTGGACCTCTTTACTGTTGTACTGGCAATCAAATTGCAGTCTGCCAGTAAAAAAATAGTTGAACTGAGGCGTACTGAAGAAAAGAATCAACTTTACAGATCCGCAAAATGAAACTGTCTTTCATGAACCGATTAATTTTAAAGCTTTAAGTAAAACCTTGTGATATTTAAAAACATAAAAATATAATATAAGCAAAGCATACCTACACAAAAACCGCAACTATTTATTTTTTATCCTTAATACTCAACCTACAGCTTCTTAAACCATATTGGATTATATAAACCTTTTTACACAGAGAGACGGCTTCTTCATGTCCAGGACACTTCAGACCAATAAATTGTGGATTGAGCTGGGGGCGTATTCCAGGAGGGTTATTCCCAATACCCCGCGGATCGTATCAAAAGCGATACTTTAATTTCGCCCGTGTTCGCTTTTGCTTATTCTCAAATGCGAACGGGGCGTAAATTATCTTTCCAGTGCTTTCCAGTTATTTCCATTCGGAATTCCAATTTTTCATTTATTTTTCCAAATATTTGACAGCTGTTTCCCGTTTTTTTTTTTTTTTTCGGTCGGCTCTTCTTATAGGTGCGTTTGTTTCCCTTCCTTGGACTCATTTTCATTTTCAGAGCTTTCGTCATGCATATAAAAGTATTGGTTTATTAGAAACACAAAATAACATAAGAACCAATATAAATTTTACTTACTTTTTTCCAACCATCGTGGATTAATCGCATGCCCTGCCCATGGCTATTCAAAACATTTCTAATGCCGTCTCGTTGACTCTATATACTGAAGCATTAAGAATGCCCTTCGCTAATCCACTGTTCTCTTTCAAAAATTCATCAAGTGCCTTTATTCAAAAATATATATAGAGGGGTATAATGAGTTCAATTGATACACAATGAATGCTTCAGCAATTTTAAACTTCTTGTTTTTATTGAAAACTTATATTTTTATTAGGTCCGCAAAACAATCCGCCAGCAATCCGTCACCTAAACGCCTATCGCTTTCAATGCAATGGTAAAATGGCGCTGAAAAGTGCTTTCGCTTTCAATATGGGCCAATGTAGGCTGTAGGACTGCGGAAATACGGACAGACGAACAGACCGGACAGAATTTTGAGTTACTCTATTATCGTAATATCAGAATTGATTAATATCTCGAGCTCGAAATTTTGTACAAAAACAATACCTTTCTCTTACTACGTAATGGAGAAAGGTAAAAATGTTGTGTCGGGAAACAGCTGTCAAATATTTGGAAAAAAACCCCGCTGTCTTTTAAAAGCCTTGAGCTTTTCGCGACAGCACTCACAAGCTTCGATCTGAAGATAATATTGATCAATTAATAAGAAATATTGAAGACCAAATTTGCAACAGTGCGAAAAATAAAAATTGGTCAAAGAATCTTTAAACACCGAATCCCACACAATCTTTGTTTATTAAATTTTTAAAATAATCAAAATACTCGACTGGACCCAGAACGAAGGTAATGTTTAGTCATTCTTATTCTACGGTTTAAATGTTATCTATAGCATAAAGCCTGAGAAAGCCAGTACACACGATATAATTCGTGAACTAAAATGCTTAGCTATTTGAAAAAATTTTATTTAAAAAAAAATTATTTTTAGGATTTTTGAAGGAACGAGAAAATTGAAATCGGTCTGAGTCTCAGGTCGAGAAAAAAAAAATTCAAAACTTACACTGAAATTATTCTTGAAATTATGCAACCAAAAAGAGTTTATATTATTTTCAAAATATATTTAAGACAAAATGTTAAAATCGGATCGGAATGTGTTGCGCTTTAACTATAAATGAATGCAGCCATAGTTTTGTGGTTTAAATGACTTTATTAACACAAATTTACAAAGTGAGGACTTTTAGTTGAAATTTCTAAATTTAAATTCGATTGTTAATAGGACGCTACACGAATTCCGTTTCTGAGGGTCATTGTGTATTATTTGTAAGGAACAAGTCAAGCCAAGGGCGACAGTAAACAGATTCGTACATAAGAGCACCAAAATGCTCCAACTTAAGACGAAAGTACACGGTTTATAACTTTTCTCTTTCTTATGACGAAATAAAGATAAATTCCGTCCGCGAACAGATAAAAAATCCTGCGATTCCCTGCGATTGACGCGAAGAGATCTCATATGACCTATACGCTTTGTGAAAAAAAGGAATCGCAAAATTACAGGTTTATTTTATAAATTAATATACTCTTGCTCCAAAAAAGAAGTGAATTAATAGAATAGTTAAGTTTGGAAAGAATGGTGCTTTATCAACAACAATAAATCCAACCGGAGGCTAGACCCAGGCAGTCCAGCATACTGAGCTACTGCGTCCACTAACACAGGGTGTCCGCCGGGAAGGTATACTAATTTGTTTGTTTCTAATTTTTGATTAAATAAAAGATAATGGATCTTATATTAATAAATGTTTTATTTAAAGTCGGGAATTATGTATGGAATACAATATCAGATAAATGTCCGCCTCTGTTTTCTGTTAGTCTTACAAATGCGAGCCCTTTTGAGCACATTTTTCATTACATTCTCACACATTCTCACACATTTCACGCGGTAGGTATTTCATTATTTTCATCACAAATATTTTGTTTGAGTTGCTCAAGCGTTTCTGGTTTGTTTGCATATACCTTGCTTTTCAGATATCCTCACAAAAAGAAGTCCGGAGCAGTCAAATCAGGCGACCGTGGAGGCCAATCAACATCACCATTTCTTGAAATAAATTGTTGTGGAAAGAGGTTTCGCAGTAATTCCATTGTAATCCTGGCTGTATGCGATGTGGCACCGTCTTGTTGATACCACATGTTCATGCCCAAAGCATGAAGTTGTGGCGTTAAAAAGTTTTCAATCATATCGCCAAAGTTGTTCTTTGAAGTCCAAGCTCCTGAGCACGGCGTCGAATTGAGGTTGATGGATTGTTTTGAGCACTTCCTTGAGCAGCAGTAATATTTTCAACCGATCTTGCAGCACGTTATGGTCCATGCTTGGGCCTATCACCTACAGAACCTCTTTCTTCGAAATCATTCACTACACGATAAATCGATAAATAGTGCGTTTTGTTGGCACGTTGTTTCTCCCAAAAATTTCACGTAACTTTCTCGTCACATTAATCGATGATTGATTTTGATAAAATGTTTTAACGATTAAAACACGTTGGTTTATCGAATATTTTTCCATAATAAATTTGCCACATGTCTACTTAACGACTGCCAAATATGAACTGTCAAGACTAATGTTTACCAAAATGGCGGCAAAACAAAGTAGTATACCTTCCCGGCGGACACCCAGTATATAAAACCGAAATGCATGGTAACAAACATGCACTCTAAAAAGTTGTCTTTAAAACTTTAAAAACTGATTAACCTTGGGCAGTATGATTAGTTTCTGCAAATAAATAGCATTCATAACATTCATTTATACAATTTATAATTGCCTTACTTCAGCCCACCTCAAGTCACATCGCAATCGCAAGTTGTCCTGTTTACCAATTAAATATGTGCATGAACACGACAGATGAATCTTATGCGTATGACCCGTTGCTCGAACAAAATCGTGGGAATGCGTTTACAGAGTACTTGAGCTTCAAAACACCTTGTTACGTTTTCCCACAACCACAAAGCCGGCACATTGCAGACACGCCAAGAAATCCAAATACTTTCCTAAAGAAGGACGATGTGCAGAAGAAATTTGTAAAATATCCTTTCTTTTTCAATCCAACCATTCGTTCGAATACGGTTCTTTTCTTTAGCTTCAAATACGGGAGGGGACTTCCAAAGAGTATATAAGAGCAGGGACTCTGTTACACAGCATCATTCAAGCGCTATCAGTCGCTTCAAGAACAACGTATATTTCTAAAAAAAAAAATTAAGGATAAATAAAAGGAACCAAAATGTTCGTAGAAATATCGAACAACGCCATCTCTATTGAATACAACAGCAATAATAACAATAAGAAAATATCACATTCAATTAAAAAAGTGATAAGAAGTATTTTTAAAAGGCGAAAAAGTGTCAAGGGAGTTGACTCAAAATGCAAGTCGTTTTCCCTGGAGCCGCTGGAATATCTGGGGGATGTGGACGCTGAAGTGGAGAACGATAATGAGGCAAATGAGCGTATACATGCTGATTCATCCTGTGCATCCAGTATTATATCAGAAGACCAGTACTTTGAAGCTGATGTTCATGTTCCTGTACATTTCACCCGCACTGAACACGGTACGTTTTTCTGGACTGCTACATCATCGAATACCCCCGATGCGGATTTGATTGAGCCATTGTATTGCTGCACAGATAACCAGATTGCCGTTCAACAATCATGCGATCGTTGGGTTCAAGCTTGAACTGTTACATCCAGTTAGCAAGCTATAGGCGAATTAGGAAAAGGGGTACTACATAGATCATAATGTCTTCCATGGTTTACGATCAAAAAGCTTTAAAAAATTGTGATATTTATCAATTAACAAAACAAATTAAGTAATAAAAAGAAATATAACAAAAACAGTCTTTCGCTTCTTTATATGAATGCAAACATTTTGCTTTTCTTTTTGTAGATAAAAACAAGTGCTATCAGCGCTTAATCAGCAACACTGAACCAAAAAGGTACATAATATCAATTAAAAAGTTTATTGGGACAATGAACGGCTGTTTACTGATTTCATTTTCCCATAAATTTTCAATAAACTGTTGATTCTTTCAATTGATTTTTACAAAAGTTTATTGATTTTATAAAACATTTATTGTTTCTATAAACAGTTTAACGGTTTATTGCGCCAATTAACTCATTAATTGGAGCAATGAACTCGTTTATTGGCGATATAAACTAATTAATAAACTCATTAATTGGCTCAATAAACTCATTAATTGGCGCAATGAACTCAGTTTATTGCCACAAATAACGTATTGATAAAAATGTTAGTAAAATATTGAAAGTTTTAATTAAATATATATAAATAACTAGCTGATCCGGCGAACTTCGTTCCGCCCAAATTCGTTAGGTAATGTAATGAAAGTAATAATTTCCAGCATGCACATTGCACAATGCACATGCTACTTTATGTAGACGCTTAAATACCTCTTTCGTTGGGACAAAATTGCAAAAATTCCGCTACAACGAAATCAATCCATTCGATGCGTCGACAGGAACAATAACCATTACCAATACTTAGCAGTTGATTGGAGAACACTTCGGCAGATGGATAATTTAGCAAACATGCGATGTCGTCAGCTGAAGTTTCTTCAAAGCATTGATCTCATCGGCAGCGGTCGATCGTGGTATTAATGGTAGCGTTTGCCGGAAATCGCTTGAGAGTAAAATCAATGCACCCCAAAACGTTTTGCGTCATTATACAGATCTTTCATATTGTGATTCAGAGCTTCTAACGCACGCTTATGCGACATTGTGCATTCGTCCCAGATAATAATTTTGCTTGCTACCAAAACTTTGGCCATTGCTGAATGTTTCGCTATGTTACATATTGGTTCTTCAACCGCTTGAATGTTTAATGGCAATTTTAATGCCGAATGAGCGGTTCGGTAACCTTCCAGCAGCATAGCCGCTATTCCAGAAGATACCATCGTTGCCGTTGATGGTCTCATTAGTCAAATTTCGTTGATAACGCTTGGAACACTTGCCGTCGATCATGCACGGTGATTGTATGTTAATGGCGCCACACGGTCCATGAATCATGTTTGTAATTATGATATCATGCAGGTCTGGATCGGTTTCGGGACCTGGAATTTCGGCACATATCTTTCGACTAACCAAATGAAAATGTGCGCCTCTTTTTTGCCATTCAATCGAATACATCCAACATTGAGTATAACCAAAGACACGATGCTTAACAAAATAGTCCATCAGCGACCGACGAAATATTTGTAACTTTAACAGCAAAGAAGAAAACTAACCGCACCTACCAACTTGGTTGGTAAGCCTTTTCGCTGCTCTCTCTACACCGGTACCGAAGGTGTTATGGTACCTTTGAGTTGCCCTCCCCATAACCCTACTCACGAATGAGCAGAATACGACGATTGTTACTCGCTCATTTTTCGTAACGTTGGGGTTACGTGCAAACTCAAAACGCTCCACAACTCATGTTGCCTGTCATCATTGTCCATGTCATCTCACACCCCTACATTTCAACTTACTCACACATACTTACTTAATATAACATAGTAAACATAAATAAACGTATTAGGTAGGTTACATCTTTGTATATACATTCCTACAGTAGCGCCAAGAAATCTAATAAAAATGTTGTACCAGTATCCCACGGAAGCTTTGGCGCTTCAATCGTTCAATAATGAAAACTGGTTTGTGCCCTTAATTGATTTAGACGGAGCTTTAAGTTTTTATCGGTGTTTCGTCAAAACAAAAGCTATATTTGAACGAACGAAATTGATGTTATAAACAAAACAACAGTAATATTTTTTCTGTTTGTTCCAACGAAAACGAAAGTCTGGCATACCTATCTACTATTTATTATAGATTTTGTCAAAGAAAATAATTTGTATATTTTGGACTGGTTGCCATGTTTCATTTTTCCTCCCCGATCACTATCTAAGATTTGTTTGCCAAATGTCTAAATCCGTCAACATAGCAATGTTGTATTTGCAGCTACTATAGAAGTAGGTATTTTATGAAGCGGAAGAGCCTTCGAGGGGCTCTGGCACCGCGGTTTTGTATCTTAAGGAGCCTATTGTGTAGGTGCATAAAACATGAACATGTAGGTGGATATTCAATTGCAAGATGCAGACGCTACTCCTATTTTATGTTTTTTATTTAACTGCAAAAACTATATTGTACTTGTGTTTGTTTTTTTTTTTTTCGAGGCATGTAAAAGTACGGTAGTCCTCTTGACAAGCAGAAGATCCCATAACCCTCCGACGAGCTAAGCACTGGCTTAAATAAGCATGCCTGCCTTGCTTTGGTGACCGGATAGCCCTTCCATCGAAGTTAAAATTGAGATTCCTGTGTCTCTAAGGTGAAAGGGTAACTAATATCGAAAGATGGTAGATTACCTGTAAGACAATAGCATTAACGACGGCGTTAAACGACTCTATGTGCCTCGTACTCAAGACTAAAGAGCATTAGTCTTGATGAAGTTGTGGTAACGAACGACAGAGCTCATACCTGAAATGTTGTCCTAAATGGGCCTTCAGGGAGTCGCAGCCTGCACTGTGCATCTTAGTAGATAAAACTAGCCCCCGATCCAGGATCGCGAAGAGGACGAAGAGAGAATTTGTTACCAAGATAAAAGATATCGATTAATGCAGTTGCAAGAATAATTACACGTTCACTATTTTTGGAAAAGAAAATAATGGACTTGTAAATTGAGTGTTGTTCTAGTGGACTGTATGTGTTGTTGAGAAGTACTGGGCTAAGAAATACTCGTACTATTAGTAGAATGTTTATCCTGGTGCACTTGTGCTTGATGTGTAGTAGTATTAGTGGTAGTAGTACAGCGTTTTTATTAACATTTAAAATAATTTTAGAATTTTTTTGTTTGTATGTACGTACAAACAATGTTAAATAAGTCTTTTATGGTTTGGCTTATGGTAGACGGCCATAATTGACAATTTAGCTATCAAAACTACATGACTAATGACTTGAAATACCTATGTACAATATATTTATGTTCAAAAATCGCCTTCCAAGATACCAGTGTGCTCGATGTACTTGTTGTCGATGCATCCCCCAAACTGATGAAACGGCTATTTTAGCTACTGCTAGATAAGCCTCGAGGTGCTTTTTCCTACTTACACTTAGGTTAGATGTAATTATCACACCCAAGTATTTATACTCTTTCACTACTTCAACGCGCACACCCTGATTGGACCATTTTCCACCACCATTTCTAAAAATCATCATCTTTGATTTCGATAGGTTTACAGTCAAATTCCATTGATTGCAGTAACTTTCAAGACGATTGATAACTAGCTGCATCCCATTTACTGTCTCCGACAAAAACACTATACCTATCGTCCGCAAACTTTAACGCTGGTGTCCGCACACCACCAAGTTTAATCCCTCCTGCTACTTCCTCAACTATATCATTTCTAAACAAGATGAAGAGCAATGTGCTTAAGAAGCAACCTTGCTTAACACCCATTTGCGATCCGAATTCTTCAGTATGTAAGAGTGTGTGATGTCGTTGCCGACATAGCTTACAAGTGAACTGACTTCGACAGCCTTTAACCTTGGGAATAGTGAACAGAAATGAAGTGGATGAGGGGATCTGCATAAACGACAGTTGAAATTATTCGTTTTAGTGTGAAATACACGATTTTCTGATTTTGAGGTGGTATTTGAGCCTTAAGATTTGAATCCCTAATATCAGAAACTGATTCTAGGATTTGATATTGCTTGGTTAGAAATGCGTCCAATTCTGAACTGACAAAACATTTTTAATATTTTAAATTTGTAAGAAATTCACACAACAAATACAAATCGATACCCAACGACAAAAAATTTTCTAATGAATGAAGGAGTAAAAATCTCAACGAAAGCTTTTTTATAAGGAATAAAATTATCAAAGGCTCAAAGCTCTCAGCAATTTATTTCTCGATTTGGTATGAGTAGCGACACCTATTAGGTTACTGGTACTACTGGATTGGCGCTACTATAGGAATGTATATACAAAGGTTACATTTAAAAAAAAAAATTCAAAATTGTTGACAACAACAATTTGCTTGGAAAATAATTAAAATAATTGACAACAACAATTGCTTTGAAAATTTAAAATATTTTTTTTATATTTGAAGTGTCACTACTCGATTTCTACCTATTTTATTTTTTTTTTTCAAAGTGCTTTTCCCCATGAAAAACGATGTTTGTGCCTACAACGCCACTGGTTGAGAATTTTCCGACTTTTCTTTTTAACTTTCTCCATTACGTAGTAAGAGAAAGATATTGGTTTCGTACAAAATTTCGAACTCGAGATTTTAATCAATTCTGATATTACGATGATAGAGGAACTCAAAAAAGTGGGTCGCAAAATTCTGTCCGGTCTGTCCGTCTGTCGGTCCTTCCACAGGCCTACAGCCTAAACGGCTTCCCGGATTACGTTCAAACCTCGGATTTGGAGTTTTTGGGCTTACAGCTGGGGAGGTGTTTTTTTTTTGCAAGGTAACCTCAATATTAATGGTACTTCCCATACAACATTTTCGTACCAGTTTGATTTGATCGAAAACGGCTCTAACGATTTCAACCAAAATCGATATTTAAGCTTAAGTAGGTGAGGTTACCATGACTGCGTTCCCAGTTTTTGGCTAAAAATTCGAACAACGGTACTTTTGAAATTTCGACATATCTCGAAAACAATCTATACGATTGTAGCAAAAATTAATTTCTAAGGTAATGTGGTCATTTATAACTTAATAGCAAGCTCAATTTTTCTCTATATTATCGTACAATGAATCTATGAAAAGAGTAATTTTTTAAAAATATAGTTTTGTCTAGTTAACTTAAAACGGCAATAACGATTTGGACCAAAATGCAAACTTAGAGTCAAATGGATGTTTTCAAAACTATTGCATCCTTAATTTTCAATTCGAAGCACCGAAAATGCTTATTTTAAAAACTGCTGATATCTCGAAAAACCATCTTCGATTTCGATAAAATGTCAAAAACGAAGTATTTCTTATATCCGGAACAATATCATACAGTCAGTTTTCAGTTTAATAGTTACGCAATAGTATTTTTCCAACTAAACATTGCAATGTTTGCAACTGTTATGTCTGGATAATTGTACAAAAACTTCATTTGCACCGCACACACGAGCGTCGGGATATTCAATTTATAACTACTAATGCAAATTCACAAATGCCTGAATTACTACATAATCTATCTAAAGATATCGGTCTATCACGAGCAATACTTCCAATAATTGAAAACTTAAATCATATTCCAATCAAAATTAAAAACATATCCTTAGGTCAAAAACAGAAACTGCTAGGTACTAGGTACCTACGCTTGTCCTGTACTCAAAAATCATGTAAAATCAAGTGATATAAAAACTTATATTGTTATTTTATATAACTGCCATATGAGATGAATATCCAAAAGAGGATTTTGTTTTCTTTTGTCTAGTATCGAGAAAGTTTCGTTCGACCCAGTCGTGCACTTTATTTCATAAACCATCCCTGATTGAAGACGAATAAAACACAACAAAAATCATTGAAATTGGTTGAGCCGTTCGTGAGTTATAAAGTCACAACGCACTTGCAACAATTTTATATATAGAGAGATTAAATTATTGATATGTATAAATAAATAAAATCTTTAATGTATTTTTAAAATTTCTATAAATAATTTATTGTGGCAATACGTATGTTAAATATACTTACATTTTATTTTTTCTTTCCAAACTTTTACAGAGATTTGTAAGAATTTCAAGTTCAAAAATGAAACATTTTAGTTAAACGTTATATGATGCTTTATTGAACTTTATATTTTAAAATTACTAAAATTACTAAAAATTACACGCCTTCCAGCACCTATCGAATTCCTCTGAACTGATATTGTCAGAGTGCTTGATAACACTTATCAGCATTTTCTTCTGGAATTGAAAACATACATTTATTTAGGATATTATTTTTTTTTTTATTTTGAATAAAAAAATAATTCAGGCTCCTGTTTTTCACCAATTTATATCAACGATCTCAAAAACCAATAGTTTCGCTCCATTGAAATTAGAAAATTTTCATTGCTGTCAAATTAGTCCAGGTCAAAAATGTACTTCGTAAAGTTCAATCGGACTCACATATTGTTAAAGGTCGTTGATGTAATTGATGTAGCTGATGAGAAAGAAACCCCAGGTTTCAAAGAAAGATATCTCAACAAGTAATGTTAAATATAAGACTTACATGTCCATATCTATGTCCATATCTACGTGCCCAGTTTTTCCACGTTTTGGTTTTTTTGACGGTGGGGTATTGTTTGCCTGTTTAATATGTAACGGGTGATTTTTTAGCTGGTTTGGTTTTGGCAACACTGGTTTTGACAACTGACGTGTGTTTAGTACCTTGTGTCACTGTCAAACAGCTTCAGTTTGGTTTGCAATTTAACCATGGATCGTCTTACAAATGAACAACGCTTGCAAATTATTGAATTTTACTATCAAAATTCGTGCTCGGTTCGAAATGTTCATCGCGCGCTGCTTCCATTTTATGATGAGGCTCATTTTTGGTTGAATGGGTACGTAAATAAGCAAAATTGCCGCATTTGGAGTGAAGATCAGCCAGAAGCATTGCAATGCATCCCGAAAAAGCCACTGTTTGGTGCGGTTTATGGGCCGGCGGCATTATTGGGCCATATTTCTTCAAAGATGATGCGAATCGCAGCGTTACTGTCAATGGTGAACGCTACCGAGCGATGATAACAAACTTTTTTTTGCCCGAAATGGAAGTTCTTGACTTGCATGATATGTGGTTTCAACAAGACGGTGCCACATGCCACACAGCACGCGAAACAATGGCGCAATTGCGAGGCGAGTTTGGTGAACAGTTAATTTCACGTTTCGGGCCGGTCAATTGGCCGCCTAGATCGTGCGATTTGACACCATTAGATTTATTTTTTGTGGGGGTATGTCAAGGCTAATGTGTATAGGGACAAGCCCGCTTCGATTGACGCACTGGAAGCCAACATCCATGCATTCATTCGTGAGATACCGGCCGATATGTGTGAAAGAGTATGCCAAAATTGGACTCAGCGGATGGGCTACCTGAGACGCAGCCGCGGTCAACATTTGCATGAAATTATCTTTAAACATTAAATTGCAAGGTTCAAACTATCGATTCAAATAAATATTTCATTCATTTTTTCGAATTTTTTGTGTTTTTTTTTTTTTAAAGTTCTAAACCTCTTAAAAAATCACCCGTTATATTAATTACGTTATTCGCCTTGTCTTTTGGTTCGATATGTAGTTTTCTACTTCGCGCAATATAAAAAAAAAACCGGCCAAGTGCGAGTGTCACTCGCGCACCGAAGGTTCCGTTTTTGGCTAAAGTCCAACACATCAGATATTATTTGAAATCTATATCATTCAATCTTTCCCCTCTTCATGAATTCATCACAATTTAGTTTAATTTAATTACTTAATATTTTTACTCTCAAAAATTACTCGCACATGAATCTCATGTTCTAATTATTACCTATACCTATAGTACCCAACCCACGCCAATTTTCCATTCTGTATGCGACCTGTCCCAATTAAAAACTATTGACTAAAAATATATTACTTTTATTTTGTTCTGTACTCCCCAAAAATATGTATTATATTCCCCAACGAAATTAGCAGGCGGGAACCCTGGTGGGGTTCTGTCTTTGATGGGGTCAATTGTGCACAACTGCGTAGTAGAGATTAAAACTTATGGGAGCAACGTATTTTACATGGTAAAATTATCTTTTTTGAAAATATCTTGTAAACTATTAACTTTTCGGCAAAACAGTATTCAGCACATTATATAGATAAGAACATGATCTACAAAAAAGGAATTTATGTATTTTTTTGTGAATCAAGAAATAAACCGTTTATTGGGCGAATGAAAATATTTTTTTCACCAGATTACTAATTAATCGAAAACCAATCGATGTATTGCTTCCATTGGTATTTGTCGTTTAACCAGAGGTTATACCGGATGTTGTGTGTAAATTTTAGCCTCCTATGTCAATCGGTTCTTGAGATAGACCTGGTAACAAAATTGGCTTAGTGGGTTCGGACAGACAGACAGACAGACAGACAGACAGACAGACGGAGAGACATCCGAGCGAAACTAATAAGGTTACGTTTTTTCCCTTTGGGTACGGAACCTTAAAAAAAGAATAGAAAAAACAAATAGTAAAAAAAACTAAAAAACAATAAGGGCCGACTTTTCTTACGCCAGATAAAAATGTTTGATAGAACAAACAAACATTGGTTGGTAAAAACGTTTTCAAACAACGAACGAATATTTTATATTGAAAAATACCGAATGCACAAATGTATCTGTATGTTTGGTAGATAGATAATAATTAACTGGAGATGGAAAAATCGGCTCTAAATCTAGATCAATAAATAGTTTATTGTGGCAATTAATGGTTTGTTGTGCGAATTAATTTTTTATTAAATGTTAAGTGTTATTATGTGAACCATTTTAAAATGGAAAATTCATATTAAAAATTTTCCAATCTACCATTTTCTGACCAGAAGAAATTCAAATACGGCAATAATTAGTAAAATCAGTTTTAGTGTTCAAAACTTTTTTTTCAGCGCAAGAAAAATGCAATACTTACTTCTATAGACTTGAAATTAACCACTCACACAAGTTTGATTGAATTTGAATTGATTTAAACATATTTGTCTTTGTTGTTTTATTCTTAACATTCTTACACTTTTTTACAACTTCGCCAATAGACTCGAGGACGTCTACTCACGACAAGAACAAGGAATAGACTGAATCGTCAGCCAATTCTAATTGTACGTTTGGGTTAACTATGGTAATAAATAGTGGTTTGCCCCAATAGAAAGTTTATTGCAGTATAGCAACAATAAACTGTTTATTGGGACAATAAATTGTTTATTGTAATTTTTTGGTAATGGAAAATTGGATTACCTATCAATAAACAGTTTATTGCTACAGTAAATGGTTTATTAAAAGTTGATATTGTAACTCGGATTTTTTGGTGGTTAGTCCACAAATTAAGTAAATAACTTCATATTTTAATGATATTATTTCAAGATCAGATCTTTTTTCAAATAAAATTATAATTAGAAACACAATACCATTAGGTAATTCGATTTTGTAAATTATTAATAGGTATTGGCCACTTGTTTTATGAAAAAAGAAATCGATTCAAATTTTGAACCTGTTTATTGTTCAAATAATGTTAATCTAAAATTTCAACATTTATTGCCACAATAAACGAGTTTTTAAGGCTCAAAAATTGTAAATCAATTAAAAAGTTTGTTGCGACAATGTATAAGTTTATTGCGGCTGTTGACGAACCTGGCAATTCCAGCCAACTGTCTTCAACGCAGCAAGCTGAAGACTGAACGAAAGAGGTTTGAGGTGCACTGAACTTCAAACGACAGGCCGGCAAGGGAAGTCAGAACCAAGATGGTGCCCTGGTATCTGGGCTTTTTGCTTTTTCTTCGGTCACGTTTTAAGAACAAGAACTACTTTTTGAGACAAGAACTACTTTTCATTTTAATTCATATTAACATATAAACGTAAATTAACATAGAGTTGTTAAATCAAACAATACAGTTGTAAGCATTTTTTATAATTTGAATTTCATAAAATTGTAACGAGTATTTTTAGGAAATTTTAACCCTGATATCATCGATATCGGCCATTAAAGAATAAAGGCACGGCTAAAACTCTGTATTTTAATTCAACAAATTAAAATTTCAACTCTTCATCAATCACCTGCGCTGAATTTCCACTGTTATCCAAATTCTGGTGAGTACATCCAATACTATTGTAATATGCAACGTACCCCTCCGCCATCAAATGCTCCGAACCCTCCACAATACGTGTCTCGCACACCTCCACCATCAGAAGCTGAAAATTCCATACAGCTTAATACTCACGCTACTGTGCCACCAAAGGCTCCGAACCCTCAGGCTCCGCAATTAGTTTCCCGCACACCCCCACCATCAGCAGCTAAATCATGTGCCTCATGTCTCCGCGACGCAACCACGAATTATATTGTTTGCCAAATGTGCCACGACGTTTTCCACCATAGATGTGTCGAAATTCCTGATAATAGGGATCAACATAATTGGAGCTGCAGCAGGTGTCGGCCTTGCTACAACGCAAAGGCAAAAGAACCTCCAAGAGTTTCGACAGCTGTAGAAAATGTTCATGCGCCATCCATTTCATCTAAAAGCTCTAACACGCGGAGAAAAATTGCTCTTCAACTTCAGAGGTTAGAGGAGGAAAAAATGCTTCAAGAAAAGAGGGACAAGGAATACATATCAAAGAAATACCAGCTTCTCGAAGAACTATCTACAGATGATGACGAAAGCGCGCATATGGATGAGGCTCCCGTAAAAACTTCACAGCGCGTTGATACGTGGATTAAGACAGTACAACAGCAGCAAATGCCAGAAAATGAAAAACACCAGGACCCACAATCTCATTTTATTAAGAAATGCAGCACATTTAACGTAACCACAGAAAAAGCAAACACTGATGGATTGTTACATAACCTCAACAGAACGTGGATGGGAACTGGGTTAACCAATAACCCCAACGCAGGAGCTAGTACTAATATACATAAGTTCATGCCAGATTCAGCTAATAATGCGGTGCGCCATGGAATGCTTGAAGCTCCAATTGAAAATAGCCATGCATTGATAACATCGGGTGTTGAGTGCCCGGAATTGACAAGAAATCAACTGGCTGCGCGACAAGCACTTCCAAAAGAACTTCCAGTTTTCAATGGATATGCTGAAGAATGGCCACTTTTTATAAGTTCGTTTGAAAGTACAACGAAAACGTGCGGCTTTTCAGATGATGAGAATTTAGTGCGCCTCCAAAGGTGTCTCAAAGGGAAAGCCCTAGATGCCGTACGAAGTCGATTATTACATCCTCGCCAAGTATCCCATATAATTGCAACCCTTCGCATGTTATTCGGCAGACCTGAAATGATAATTAATTCACTGCTTATGAACATACGTCAAGGTCCTCCACCTAGAGTAGACAAATTAGAGTCGATAGTTAAATACGCACTAGCTGTTGAAAATATATGTGCAACGATGGAAATGTCAGAGCTGAAATCGCACCTTAATAATCCACTATTGCTTCAGGAATTGGTTGATAAATTGCCAGCTCAGATAAGACTTAATTGGGGAATTTACAAACAAACACTGGTAACAACTGATCTTATGTCGTTTAGCGCATGGCTGTTTAACGTAGGGCAAGCTGCCACCGAAGTATCACCATTCAGTTTTTCACCATCCGATGTCAACAAAACAGACCGCAAACGAAATGAGCACTCGCACTTGAATTTACATGAAGTATCGAAAAGAAACTGTTTAATCTGCGATAAGAACTGCCAATCGATAGAGAAATGTGAAGTATTTACAAATTGTAGTGTAAGTGAGAGATGGGAGATGGTAAAGCAAAACCACTTGTGTCGTACATGTCTGCGAAGTCATCGGAAACGGTGTTTCTCTTCAAAATTATGTGGAGAGCAAGGCTGCACATATCGCCACCACAGACTCTTACATAAAGTTATAGAACAAGTCAATACAATATCTCACCCACTGCACCCGTCCCCAGTTAATCACACAGCAGAAATACATAGTAGCGTATTATTCAAGGTTATTCCAGTAAATGTTTATGCGAATTCCAGATGCATAGAAACATTTGCATTTTTGGACGATGGATCGTCTGTAACCTTGATTGAAGATGAGTTGGCCAATGAACTTAACGTGAGTGGAGAAAATTCACCTCTCCATTTAAAATGGACAGCCGATACAGTGCGCACAGAAGAAAATTCGCGTACTATCGACATTCAAATTGCCGGCATGAACAAGAAGAAGTATACAATTTCAGGTGCGCGTACAGTTGGTTCCCTAGCTTTGCCCTCACAATCTGTTGATTGCGAATACTTCTCAAAGAGGTATAAACATCTTCAAGGATTACCTATTGAATCGTATACCCAAGCTCGTCCCAGAATTCTTATAGGACTACAACACTGGAAACTGGGACTACCACTGAAAATAAGAGAAGGAAAGTTAGATGAACCAGTAGCAACTAAAACTAGATTGGGGTGGGTCATTTTTGGGCCATACATGAATCGAAATAATTACGACACTTGCAACGTTCATGTTTGTGAGTGTCAAAAAGAAGATCAACTAGTTAACGAAACTGTTAAGCAGTACTTTTCCGTTGAAAGTGTAGGAACGAAGAAAATACGTTTGCTGTCGTCAGAAGAAGAACAGGCTGAGAAGATACTTGAAACGAAAAGCCGACGGGTTGGTCAAAGGTTCGAAGTACCGCTCCTGTGGCGGTATACAAATGTTCAGCTGCCTGACAGCAAAACAAATGCAGAGCGCCGTTTAATCTGTCTCGAGAGAAAAATGGCAAAGGAACAAAATCTTCGTGAACTAATATCAAATTTGATAAAGGAATACGTAGAAAAAGGTTACGCACTGAAAGTCGACGATGATGTTGTTTCGTCGAACAAGAATGTGTGGTATTTACCAATTTTTCCTGTCTTCAACCCCAATAAACCAAAAAAAATCAGAATAGTTTGGGACGCAGCATCCAAAGTAAATGGTATCTCCCTTAATTCGTTGCTACTTTCTGGACCAGATATAACATCACCATTGCTAGGTATTCTCTTTAGATTCAGGGAAAGGAAAGTCGGCATATGCGGCGATATAAAGGAAATGTTTCACCAAATTCGCATAGCACCAGAGGACCAAGATGCGCAGCGTTTCTTGTGGCGAAATATGGGAAACGGAAAAATAGAAACATATAAGTTGGTCGTAATGACTTTTGGAGCAACTTGCTCACCCTTTTGTGCGCAATATATAAAAAACAGAAATGCAAGGGACCAAATACATAAATATCCAAATGCGGCGAATGCTATCATTCTAAACCATTATGTGGATGATTACATCGATAGCTTCAGCAGTGAGGAAGAAGCAGTAAAAGTAACAAAAGATGTAATATATATTCATAGTCTCGGTGGATTTGAAATCCGCAATTTTCATTCGAATTCTTCTGCCGTTATGAAAGAACTCGAGTCATTTGCGTGCAAAGGTCAACCAGATGTAGCTATGTCCGAAGCGGAAAAGGTACTTGGTCTTTGGTGGTCTCCAAATACTGACGAGTTTTTCTTTGTGTTTGATAAGAATAAAGTACCGGTCGAATTACAAAAGGGCGTTAAGAGACCAACTAAAAGGCAAGTTTTGCGGATGTTAATGCAAATTTACGATCCTCTCGGTTTAATTTCCAATGTGTTGATAAACCTTAAAATACTTTTACAAAATATCTGGAGATCTGGAATAGACTGGGATGATGAAATTAAATCAGAGCATTTCGTAATCTGGTGTCAATGGATTCGATTGCTACCATTGATAAATCAAATTAGAATTCCGCGAACATACATAATTAAGCCAGATTTCTCAGATGCCAATGAAGTTGAGCTTCATGTGTTTTGCGATGCAAGTGAGGAGGCATATGCAGCCGTTGCGTACCTTCGAGTCAAAACTCAAGAGAAAGTGCATTGTTGTCTTATATCATCGAAAACGAAGGTAGCCCCCTTACGCCCACTGTCAATTCCACGAATGGAGTTAGAAGCTGCACTATTAGGCACACGATTAGCGTCATCGATTATTGAATCTCATACTATTGTTTTCAATAGACAGGTTTATTGGACTGACTCAAAAACAGTGTTATATTGGATAAAATCCAGAAACATGAAATGTAAGCAGGTCATCGCCATTCGAATTGGAGAAATACTCGAAAGAACAGAAGCGAATGATTGGAGATGGGTGCCGTCTAAGGCAAATTCGGCTGATGAAGCTACAAGATCTCGGTCGAAACTACAAAGTTTTCTTGAAAGTCCATGGTACAGTGGACCAGATTTCTTAAGGCAACCAGAGGAGGACTGGCCGCAATGTGAATTTAAGACCGACTCGGCAAAATACGAGATTACTGAACATTTACACCATTCAGTTGCTGATTCACAATTTGTGGTTGACGTAACTAAGTACTCATGTTGGAGGAGATTATTATCTGTTGTCACAAAGGTATATGAATTCATTCGAAAATCACTTAAAACCAGAATTGATATCGCTGGAGGTACATCAACTGAAAGGGCTGAATGCTACTTGTTTCGACAGGCCCAACTCGAGTGTTTTCCTGACGAGCTCGCTATTCTCAGAATATCAAAGACTATTCCAAAAAACAGTTCCCTGTATAGATTAACGCCGTACTTAGATATGGAAGGTGTTATGCGGATTCAAGGACGCATTGATGCATCCCCCGACGTTCACTTGGATACCAAAAGACCGATTGTGTTGCCAAAGAGTCATTACATCACTTACTTAGTCGTAGATTACTATCATCGCAAGTACCATCACCAGTACAACGAGACGATAGTGAATGAAGTCCGTCAACGGTTTTATATTCCTCATCTACGGGTCTTTATCAAAAGCGTTCGAAGGAAATGCCAAACATGTTCCAATATAAGGGCCAAACCCCATGTTCCACTGATGGGAGAACTTCCTTTAGCAAGGTTAAGTACATTTACACGGCCGTTTTCATTTATTGGAATCGATTATTTCGGCCCGATGTCAGTAGCGATCGGTAGGCGAAGAGAGAAGCGTTGGGGAGTACTGATAACCTGTTTGACAGTGCGGGCAATACACATCGAAATCGCTCACACGTTATCAGCGGACTCGTGTATTCTTGCACTACAGAGATTTATTGCGAGAAGAGGAACGCCGATACAAATCTATTCCGATAATGGGACGAACTTTCGGGGTGCTAGTCAGGAACTAAAAGCAGCGGTTGAGCGAATCGATAGACAAAAGGTGGTAGAAAGTGTGTGCGAGGGAAGACTTAAATGGACATTTATTCCACCAGCATCACCTCATATGGGTGGTAGCTGGGAACGTTTGGTTCGTTCTGTAAAGCAAACGTTAGGAGCAATTATGACAACGAGGAACCCAAGGGATGAGCTTTTACTTACAATGATGGCGGAGGTGGAGAGTGTAATAAACACTCGTCCACTCACATACGTGCCACTGAATGGTGAGGAAGATGAAGCGCTTACTCCAAACCATTTTTTAATGGGCTCTTCTAGCGGAATTAAACCGTTTGGAGAACTCACCGATGAAGGTTGCATATTAAAAAGAAATTGGATGATAATTGAACAGTTTGGAAATTCTTTTTGGCGTAGGTGGATAAGAGAGTACTTGCCCGACCTAACCAGAAGGACGAAATGGTTCCAGACAACGAAGGCGGTTTCCGTAGACGATATTGTGATTATTGTCGATGAGAATAGTCCCAGGAATCTTTGGCCTAAAGGAAGGGTTGTTAAGACGATCAATGGAAGCGATGGTATAATAAGAAGCGCTATGGTCCAGACTGCAACGGGTGTCTACTTGAGACCCACGTCAAAGTTGGCTGTTTTAGATGTTGCTGGTTCTTCTTTATGCGCTAAGCCAGATATTCCCTCTGGCTTACCGGGGGGGACTGTTGACGAACCTGGCAATTCCAGCCAACTGTCTTCAACGCAGCAAGCTGAAGACTGAACGAAAGAGGTTTGAGGTGCACTGAACTTCAAACGACAGGCCGGCAAGGGAAGTCAGAACCAAGATGGTGCCCTGGTATCTGGGCTTTTTGCTTTTTCTTCGGTCACGTTTTAAGAACAAGAACTACTTTTTGAGACAAGAACTACTTTTCATTTTAATTCATATTAACATATAAACGTAAATTAACATAGAGTTGTTAAATCAAACAATACAGTTGTAAGCATTTTTTATAATTTGAATTTCATAAAATTGTAACGAGTATTTTTAGGAAATTTTAACCCTGATATCATCGATATCGGCCATTAAAGAATAAAGGCACGGCTAAAACTCTGTATTTTAATTCAACAGCGGCAATAAATAGTTTATAAAGTTTCGGATTTCGAATTCAATATCTAAACTCGAATTAATTGTGGCAACAAATTGTTTATTGATTACGGAAATCTGAAATCAATAAAAGTTTATTGTGACAATAAAAAGTTTTTTACGACAATGAAAATAAAGTCAATAAACGGTTTTGATATTATTTTCAGTGAATTAAGTACATGTACATTATGTCAACGAAAGTTTGACATACAATTCACGTAGTAAAACATAATATAAACTATAAGTTTTTGTGAACAAAAATGGGATTGTTTACATGAGGAACAAAAAAGGCGATATTTTTTTTAAGTTACAAGAAACTAAAATAATGAACATGGTTAACTTGTATGTAAACAATAAAAAAGATTTTTTTTTGCATCCATCAAGACCTTCGAAGTTCGAGAATAAATGTTGATAATATTCTGGTTCACTGCCGTCCCTTGAAATATTGCCAATATTAATTGTCCTAAGTGAGATGTGGGTGTATGAAAGTCTATTTGATTACTTCAACGTACGAGAAGGTTACAATCCCTTTGGTAACTGGAACGAAACTTATTCTGCCGACGGTATATAGAAAGTCGTTTACATCAAAAGTGGCTTTGTGAACGATTGCTTAAAATTCAACTTTTATTGTGTGGATACAAGTAAATTTTCTTTTTCAAAATTTAAGCAACTATGTATAATCTGCATTCGATATTGCATAGTTGTCGATTCGGATTTCTGATCCGGACTGTGAAAATGATGTGCTATACTCTTGGCTTATTATGTTCTTGACATTATTTTGAATGTACCAACTCGCTTAACTGACTCTACGATAGTTGCATCGAACATATTTTTCGCCGTTTACATAAGAACAACAATACTTTTTTCATTAGTTAAGTTCACTATTATAAAATTACTGATCATCACTCATGTGAACTTAAAATCAATGAACTTCAAACTATCACATGATGT
Source organism: Cheilosia vernalis (assembly GCA_949126925.1). NCBI lineage: Eukaryota > Metazoa > Arthropoda > Insecta > Diptera > Syrphidae > Cheilosia > Cheilosia vernalis. The sequence goes on along the minus strand of OX421358.1, from coordinate 39,040,464 downwards.
TTTAGAAAATGTTGAGTTAATTTTTCATTCAAAAGCCAGTGTCAAAAGTTTTGTTTACCACTACATACCTGGTGGGAGACACAACTCCAAAGTTGTCACTGCTCAACTATAGTTGCTTTAACGTTGAATCAGATGATTCGTTCAAATATCTCGGTCTATACATTGACAGAAGACTAAATTGGAGGAAGGTTCACGTCCAATGCTTAAAACCGTATATACACTAATAACTCGCAACATGTATCTTTTAAAATCATAGGTACCTACTGCTCGCAAAGAGTTATTTTTATGATATATATTACGGATTAATTCACTCGAAACTTCAATATGGAATCGTTAGCTGAGGAGATACATAGATGAATACCTAAAGGTAACTATTGATCTCCCAAAAGCAAATAATTCGAATTATGTATGGAATCGTTATACGGAAAATTAGCCTCTACTAAAATTGTTCTTCAAACGAACTATGGTAATTTTCCTTCTAGAAGTTCTGTGATAGTGTCAAGCCCCACTCGTGCACAAAATGCATTTTATGAACTTTTATTTAGTTTTCTCGTTTAAAATTTTCAAACCTTATTTATTTATACCTTCCAATCTCAATTTCCATTTAATTTTGAATTCTCTTAAAGACTAACTTCTTACTGTGAGCCCTTCTAACTTGGAACTATTTATGATAGACTTATTAAAAAGGCAAAAAATTCTTCTCTAACTAATAGGTAGGTATAATAGGTATATTGCTTTCAATCAAATTGTTTTTTTCTCGATCTTAGTTCTTAGCATAAGAACAGCTCTCTATCACCTTTTTCACGACTAAACCAATCACAATGTAGTTTATTAAAGAAATGAGAGTAGTTTAGGACCTGAGAAACAACGTGGCATAGTTTGGTGAAAATTGGGCAATGGAACGTGTGGTCATCCATGAAAAAGAAAACATTTGAAATCGTACACGAGTATCTCGAAGCACAAAACCGATTGAGCTTACACTCTTCACTTTTCTTCCAATACCTGACCGAAAGTCTTTAGTTTGTCATATATTAATCAATTACATTCTGAAAAATTTGTTAATCTCTACATTTTTTTCCTGTTCCAAAAAAAAATGGCAGCACAAATTTGTCAGAAAGTTTACGGCAATTCCTGACAAAGCATTGTCGTTCATAATCATGACCTTGATAATTTTTTATTTATATTATATGAGACAGACATTTAACAGTTGTCCAGTTATCAGTTTACGAATTGTAACCTGTTACCTGTCGCAATAATCTTGCCGATGCCCCCTCAATTTTTTTTTTTTTTTTAATTTCTTTGTTTCGTTTTTCCTGTGCAAAAAAATAAAATAAATGTCCAATCCTCCCAGTTGTTTTAAAAAATTTCGGAAAATCAAATGATTAAGTATATTTTTTATAAATATGAACTTCAATTTGGCTTTCGAAAAGGTAAGTCAGCTGAGGATGCAATAGTATTCTCCCTATAGTCAATATTTATACAGACGGTTTGAAAACATTAGAGGCTGTCGGAGCAGGTGTATTCCAAGAAGAACTGATCTCGAGCCTCTCCTCCTCCCTCCCGAAACACTGTAGTGTTTTCCAAGCCGAAATCACAGCGAATTCAGGGATGTTGTAAAATACATTGACTGTCAGGCTGCCTAAGTATCCATCAGCGAAATAGTCTAAAGCGGTGGAAGTTTGCCGCGTATTTCTTAACGAGATGGCTGGACAGTACAACCTCACCCTAGGATGGGTTCCGCTGTACTACGCTAAACAAATCATTAATGCGGACGCAACAAGGAGATGGAAACTTCTAGGATATTGTGATGTTGCCAGGCTTACTTGGCCGACACTGGATACTAACAGATCCAAGGAGCCTCTGCGACTCAACGGACATAGTATCTCGTTAGTCGTAAGCACACGTGCAAAGACTTGAACTGCCATACAACTGTATGGATAAATAAGAGGATGAGTCCAAGTCCATCACCCACCTTATCTGCAGCTGCCCTGCCCTATATATCCTAAGGATGGCGTACTTACGAAACAACTTTCCCAATCATCTTAGTGATCTATGCTACATCAGCGCTGCTAACATTCTTGGCTTTATTAATGGTAGTAAATGGTTCACATTAGTAACCAGAAAAGGAACCCCTAAACACCAGTGGTATGCACAATGGACAGATAAAAGGCTTAAGTGTTCCTCTCACCGAGAATATAACATAACTTTCAAATAGTTATATTAGCGCAAAAGAAGATACTGAAGTTTATTCACACTTCGTTTGTCTAACGCTGTGAGAGTTCCTAGATTTAGAACGGAACATTTCCGTCGATTTGCTGCCAATATAGCGCCCTTTATATTCAACAGATTGCCATCTGATACACGCAATCAAATATGATCAAAATACAGTCTTTCGATCTTTACGAAATTATCTAGTCGTTATATCAGATATTGGATTTTTAGCGCATGTAGTAAAAAAAAATCGTATCCATATCACTTTATTCTTATCTTAAATTGGTCTCTTCTTCCTCTTTGTGCGGCTTTACTTATTTACTAATTTTCTTTAACACTTGCCACTGGTTCCTCTAACCACAAAGTGTTCATTCCAATTAAAATTTTCTTTTAAATATTTATATAACCGTGAGTTGGTTATTCAGATTAGAAATAAGTGATAATGTACAAATTAATGTAATTAAAAAAATACCCACTTCACTTTTAAGTAAAATAAATATTGGTATTCATATTTTTCCTTATGGCGCCAATAGCAATAATACATTTCAATTGGTATTATCTCCTTACAATATCTGCCTAAAGGAAACCGTGGGAACAAACACAAGGTGTTATGAAGTGAGCTCAAAGTGCTGCTAGTCTCAAATCCCTAAAAATCCGTTCCCACGATACTCCTTCATTTGGTAGCATGCTGCAAATGTGAACCATCTGCTACCTTTACTCGTATAATATTCTTCGTGAACAAGAGAACCTGCAAAAACAGGTAAAACAGAAAGAGAGGAATCATTCCAATAGGATACAAGTATTACATCCACATGTGCTGATGCTGAGTATAAAAGGGCCATACGAGCGGCAAGGACATCATTCTTCTTTCTGCCGTCTACGTAGATACAACTATCTGTGATACAAATATTTAAGAAACGATCAAAATGGAGTACGCTTCAAAGACACAACACTATTTGAAAGTGAAGAAGCCATTGTTGGAACGTCAACGTCGAGCACGCATTAACAAGTGCTTGGATTCAATGAAACACATCATAGCCGACCTGCAGAAGGACGACGCAATCCTCAGAATGGACAAGGCAGAAATGTTGGAAGCTGCCATCGCATATCTAAGACAAACAAAGTCCAATCAAAAGGAGCAAGAGAATAGTTTTCGCAATGGATTCATCAACGCTGCTAATGAGGTTTCCCGAGTCCTTGCATCAACTAGTGGAATGAGTGCCGAGTTGGGTAAATCTGTGATGACACATTTGGGCTGTCAATTCAATCGATTCGAAGAGTTAAACCATCATGAGCTGAAAGATAAAACAGATTACATGAAACCATTGATTATAAGCACCGTGACAGCACCACTTAGTCCTGCATCGTCCGGCTATCACAGTGATATGGATAGTCCTGCTTCAATGTCTGGTGGAATCGACAAAGTATGGCGCCCTTGGTAAATAATGGTACCACACCAACCATTGTAATTTGAAAAAAGCTTTATATAACTCACATAATTGTACCTGTAATGACCCACTGTGATTTTAGAATTAAAACCCATATGGAAACAATATTAAAAAATAAAAAAAAAATATTTTTTTGTTTTCATATTAACTCTCCTCTTTTTATATAGTCGTTGAAAAATACTGATAGGCGACATCCAATAAATAAAAAAATGTTTTTTTTTTTGGTAAATGTTGTTGAAGAGCTGGTGGGCTTTGCTATTAAATCTCAGCTTTCCGACTTTACTTAGGTCGATGCTAGTAAGCCATAGACCATAATAAGGAAACGGATTCAACTGTTTCATTTGAATTGAATTGAATTGAATGTACCTAATCGCTTACTAAGGAAACCAACTATTTTTTTTCTCAATAGTTGCATGCGGACCATTGACAGCTCGCTATGTTAACGCATCAAGTTTTAATATCGTCAATGTACTCGTAGTGTGTGCAAATAATTATACAGACTTTTGGAATACTGTGGTTTTAAGTCAATTAAATTATTATGTTGATTTTTTTTTATACGAAGAGTCTCAGTGAGACTTTTTCCACCTTTTGGAGCAACATTTACATGAGCGTCCTAAAAATTTCTTTGATATCAATAAATTCACTGAGGCGTATACGCATTCATTTGAATGTCTATTTAATAATACTAGTTTCGCTTGTGGTCGAAGATCGACCATACCATTTATAAGTAGGTATGTATACTAAAAAACGTAGGTACAACAATTATTCCCATAATTTATTTATGTTTTTTTATAAACGAAACGAAAAGAGCGACATCTATAATATATGGAAAAATAAAGTGCACGACTGGGTCGAACGAAACTTTCTCGTTAAGAGTAGATATCCATATGGACACAGAATCCCTTATTGCTGAATATGTTAAGCAATTTATTTACTACTATGGACCATAGCAGGGCGATAGAATACCACTCTGGGACAACTTTTGGGTTTTAACAGAATCATATTAAGAATGCTTATATTATCTTTTATATGTATTTGGGTCAAAATCGTTATAGCTGTTTAAAAATTAAAAATTAAGGACACAATAATTTTGAAAACAACAATTTGACTCTGAGTTTGCACTTTGGTCAAAATCGATATTGCCTTTTTCAGGTAAACTAAACAAAACAACATTTAAAAAAAATGCTATTTTTAAAAATGCATTGTACGATAATATAGAGTAAAACTGAGCTTAGTTATAAATGACCACATTACCTCAGAAAGTAATATTTGTTACAATTGTATAGACCGATTCCGAGATATGTCGAAATTTCAAAACTACCGTTCTTAAAATTTTTAGCCAAAAACTGGGTACGCAGTCATGGTAGCCTCACCTACTTAAGATTAAATATCAATTTTGGTTGAAATCATTAGAGCCGTTTTTGATCAAATCAAACTGGTACAAACATTTTATAAGTACCTTTAATATTGAGGTTGCCTTGCAAAAAAAAAACCTCCCGAACTGTAAGCCCAAAAACTTCAAATCCGAGGTTTGAACGTAATCCGGGCTCTAGGCCTGTGGAAGGACGAACAGACGGAAGAACTGGACAGAATTTTGCGACCCACTTTTTTCAGTTCCTCTATCATTGTAATATAAGAATTATTGATTAATATCTCGAGTTCGAAATTTTGTACGAAAACAATATCTTTCCCTCACTACGTAATAGAGAAATTTAAAACTTAAAAACGTAAATGAGCTGCTCCATCGGAAACAGACTCTAATCTAAGATGATTTATATTTGAATAGGTATGTTAATATGGTAATATGGTGACGACAAATAATAAATAATTCCCCTATAAATACATTTCTTACAATTAATGAATTACGAAGATTGAAGAAAATCTTGACTCTTGTTTGATTACAACCTCTTTTCCATTCTCAGAATTGCAAATCCTTATGCCTACCTTCGCATAAATGCGGTAAAAGTGATTTCATTGAAGGCATGCAATGCTCAACAAACTGTTTTAGGATTAAGACACCGCAACACTACAAATATCTGGGAGTCTTAATAGACTTTAACTTAAATTGGCTCGAAAAATGTATCTTATTAGACCTTACTGCCCAAAACATGTTCTATCCAACCTTATGGTCTTTCACATTCAAAGTCGCAAATCGCAATATGGCATCACTAGTTGGGGTGGATCATATACTAACTCATTGTCAGATAAGACATGAATGCATTTTTCAATATTCGAATAGCAGCTATTCGATGAACATAACAGCTAACTGTCTCATAGAGATATCTGCCCGTTCCTGAGACTGATAAATATAATAATCTCTAGTTAAGGCAGGCGAACTGTCAAATTTAAAAATTTTATTTTACAAAGCTTTTTTGGGAAGATTTGTTCATATTGTAGAAATGGAATTGTTCGACATTATTGACGATATTATTATTGAATAAGAGGAATTAGCAAACAATTACTTCAACCCAACAAAATGAAACAAAGAGTAGTGAGAAAGTGTTGATTGCAAACGAAGATTCAGGCAGTACGCACATTTAATGACCAGAACCAAAATCGTACACAAAACAGAACGTTTTTTTGTATTTTTTTTAATGTTATTTAGCTTTAAAGTTTTTATAGTTAACACCACTAGCATCATTAAATAATTCGGAAATTGTATTCCATGTAGCATCTTTGTTTGTGAGGGAATCAGTTTTCGTATTTTGTATATAGTATTTTGAAACTTGAACACCATAATTATTCATTTACACTCGTCTCTCTGAAGAGGTAAAAATAAAAGACCTCTTCCGCTTTTTAGCAAATTTCAAATTTCAAATTGAGAATGTTAGCAACTGAAACTAAAACGGTTAATGATGAACGTCAAGCTTTGAGCATGACTATCTTCTATGCTTTAACACAGAATATTGTCAATCTGCCTCACTCACACCACTTTACCTTCGAATAGTTATCTAGCTCTTATCGGCCCTCAATAAGATTAATTTGCAAAAGAAATCGATTAGCTCACAGTTAACCCTTGTTTAAAAAACGTTACGAATTTAACCAATAAGACATCTTTATGTTTTCAAAGTTTTGAGAGAGTTCTTTAAACAAAGTGAAAACATACCCAGCAGAAACTCTCAAATTTACTGCTTGCGTATTAACATTTTAAATCTTGTCAACGTACCAATCGCTCACAACACCCATTTTGCTCACTTTTTTACTTACTGCCCCAACCATTTTTAATAAATTACCATTGTACATCAGGACAACATTAAGTTACCATTCGTTTTTGAGAAAAGTTAAGGACTGACTATTCGCAATTGACTGTTATCAGATAGAATATTTCTCATGATCTTTATTCTAGTATTTCTCGTGTTATTTTGAATTGTATAAACTCTGCAATTTATAAATAGTTAGTGTTTTTGAATTTTGCTTTTGTACGTATATGTATATATTGTACTTACAGATGTTACCCCACATCAGAGTATTCCTTTTTTTTTAGACATGAATTTAACTGATGTGTCATTCAATACTAACTTTGATAGTTAAAATATAATTTTACACCACACTCTGTTAACATTGCTACTACTTGAAATGAATAAAAATCATTAATAATAAAACAAAAGTGATACTGCACCCTCGATGAGACTTTTATTGTAACCGCCTAGAATTGGCGTAATGAAACTTATCTAAGCGAATGGTTCTACAAAACGTTGGAACAGTATAGATGTCATTCATAACGATTAGAAGCAACTTACAAGGGTGGCGTTGGTTATTTATCGTATGCCATTTATGTCATAATTGTAATGGCTGATATTTTCCTCATAGTGATCCTGTTTTGGAAGCTGGACGAATAGTTTCTCATAGTAATGGTACGATTAATGCGCTATACAAATAAAACCAAGTAAACTGATTTCAAGTTGGGTTAAATCTGTACTTATTTGTGATAGCCTGAACCAAACGAATATTAGAAAATGTTGTTTGTCGATCGATTGTCTCTCCATATAACAAAGCCATTACGTATTAATTTATCCGCACACCCAATGAACAATTACTAGAGTAGCGCATTTTTTGTCTCCTTGCCAGATCCGCCTTGTGCCAAGCCAATATGAACCGTGGGAATGGACACAAGGTGTTATGAAGTGAGCTCAAAGTGCTGCTAGTCTGAAATCCTTAAAAATCCGTTTTCCGTTCCCACGATTCTGTTCTCAATCCAGGCAGTGTGCATTTTCGTCCATCTGCTACCTTAAATCGTATACTTTGAGCGGGTGGACAAGAGAACCTGCAAAAGCAGGTAAAGCAGAAAGAGAAAAAACATTCCAATAGGATACAAGTACTACATCTCACATGTGCTGATGCTGAGTATAAAAGGGCCATACGAGCGGCAAGGACATCATTCTTCTTTCTGCCGTCTACGTAGATACAACTATCTGTGATACAAATATTTAAGAAACGATCAAAATGGAGTACGCATCAAAGACACAACACTATTTGAAAGTGAAGAAGCCATTGTTGGAACGTCAACGTCGAGCACGCATTAACAAGTGCTTGGATTCAATGAAACACATCATAGCCGACCTGCAGAAGGACGACGCAATCCTCAGAATGGACAAGGCAGAAATGTTGGAAGCTGCCATCGTATATCTAAGACAAACAAAGTCCAATCAAAAGGAGCAAGTGAATAGTTTTCGCAATGGATTCATCAACGCTGCTAATGAGGTTTCCCGAGTCCTTGCATCAACTCGTGGAATGAGTGCCGAGTTGGGTAAATCTGTGATGACACATTTGGGCTGTCAATTCAATCGATTCGAAGAGTTAAACCAACATCAGCTGAAAGATAAAACAGATTACATGAAGCCATTGATTATAAGCACCATGACAGCACCACTTAGTCCTGCATCATCCGGTTATCACAGTGATATGGATAGTCCTGCTTCATCGCCTGGTGGAATCGAAAAAGTATGGCGTCCTTGGTAAATAATGGTACCACGAAAACCATTGCAATTGGAAAAAAGCTTTATATATCTCACACAATTGTACCTGTAATAACGCACTGTGATCTTAGTAATAAATAATGTACAACAATATATTAAACTAATAATAAAACAAAAATAAATTTTAACTAAATAATTTATTGGTTTTTCTAATGACTGAAGGCAACATTTAGAAAATTTGCGTTAATGCCGCGAATATCTGCGGAAACTATTATGGTTTATTTAAAAGCAAATGGTGGCCTTTATTGCTATTTTGCGTGAATGCTTGTGTCTGGTTGATTGATTTTTTGGTTTTTGTTGCTTTCCGGCCTCTAGCCGCAACAAAAAACAAAAGTTCAACTCAAATGACCTATAGGTTAAAGTGAGGTTAATTGAAGTTAAGTTAAAAGCCAGGACGAGGAGGACCTACGTGAAGTTAGCCCGCACTTTTTCTAGAATGAAAAACGTAAATTGCAGTTCGATAGACATTCGTTTGTCGTTGTTTGTAGTTAAATTTTGATCGTTTGTAGTTCAACCGTTAGAAAGTTAGAACCTATTGAAAAAAAAATCCAATTTAAAGGGAGCCTAAAACGGTCTAAATGTGCCCATTTTTAAGTAATCCGATATTTCCAAAGCTAATGAACTATCAAGGGTGGAATATGGTTTTAACTATTGCAGCAACCCACCCCTTCTAACGAAGTCATAAAAAATCCATATCCAATGCATTGCAATAGAAATATCGGATCGCTTCGAAATGGACACACTTAGACCATCTTAGGCGGGCTATGTCTTCTATTTCATATCGTAGGTAGAAAAGGATACAGAGAATAGAAATGCAAAGTTTCATCGTTTGTAGTTCAACAGTTTTTGAGTTGTGGGGACCGGAAGTTAGACCAAAATTTTGCTTAAATTTTATGTAAATCATAAACCGTTAGGCTGATTACATTAATTTGTATTGTATTAGATAAGTAAAGTCGAACACTTAAGAAACAGAAAATTGTATCACTGTTTTTTGCCACGGTTTCGGAGTTAACACGATTTTAAGGGATTGGATTTTTTTTTCAAATGGTTCTAACTTTCTTACACACAGCGATGCATTTTTGACGAACGTTTTATTTCATTATAAAGTTTGGACTTTGGCCGCCTAAAAAACAATATCATTCAAATGGATGCCTCTGGAAGATTCGCAGCATGCGTTTATTTTGAGGTAATTTTTATTTACTTTTTCGCACATTTTGGGCGGTATCTCGGCTATCGGCTATAACTTTAGTAATGTTGGTTTGTAATGCGTCTAGAGTTCGGGGTTTATTCGCGAAGACATGGTCTTTTGCGTAGCCGCAAAGAAAAAAGTCTAACGGTGTCAAATCGTAAGATTTTGGCGACCAATTGAGGTCCACATTTCCACCGCCTAGTGTGATAAAAGTTATTTTGAGTAAGATACCATATTTTGAGTAAGATAACCCTCTTTTGTACTGAGGGTGCGAATTAGAATAAGTCCCCTATCGTGGAATACGCCGAGGCGAACTTTTTGCTAAAATTCAATACTTTGCATCGTAGAATACATTACCAGACAGTAAAGTGAATGTGTTTAAGACCATCGTAGAAAACGATCGAAGTGAAACTCCCCATACAAACTTTGACATTTCAAATACGCAGGTAGTTCATTGCGTATCCTATCGTTTGTTGCGCGTTTTCGTTGGGATTTTCCAAAAAATTTGTATGTTCGGAACATCAAAAACATGAAAATGTTGGTTTAATTAAACGAAAACACTTAGTAGTCCTGAGAGACAAATAAACTTTATAAACAAAGCAAATAACAATAATTGTATTTCACAAAAATTAAACTGTTCGAATTCGCAAAATCGCTACTCTATAATTCTATAAGTAAGTTATGGAAACGAAAATCGAGAATCTCTAGTAGGTACTGCCAACCATATTTTTGTTTTCGTGGTAAAAAATTGGTACTACCATTTCCGAAAGTTCGTGTCAAATTCGTTCGAATTCGCAAATAATCATTCTACATCGAATGTGTTTGCGAGAAGATCGATTTAAAAAGATTTTTTTCTCAGAATGTAAGTAAATAAAAGATATAAATTAATAACTCATGATTATTTCATAAACATAGTTACATGTATAATGTTCGTTTTTTTTTTTTTTTTGTACCAGGGAATCATTTCATTGTTATTGATTTTCATTCAAAAATCCGAAAATCATATGTGGTCCACCTCAGCACGGTGCAGCGGGATGGAAAAATGTAAACAAAGTTTCAACACTGACAAGTTCCTTCATTTTATTTTTGTTTCATTAGGTTCGGGCTGATTTTAAAGTACATACCAAGGCAAGTTGATAAAAAAAATAAATGAATTTGTCCGGTTCTGTTGAAATATTCACCCCGATTACAGAATCCGATGAATGGTCTGCGGATGGCTTCCGCCAATTTTTTGCACTTTTTGCTATTATAGAATCCGCCGTAAAAAAGTGCATGAATGTCGGTAACGCTGTTTGATTTTTTTGGCATTATGAAATACGCAGCCCATCCGAACTCCATATATAACTTTAAACGTTATAAATCCGCACCAAAGTCATTGCGGACGCCAACGTAAACAAAAATGGAAATTCATAATTAATTCATACACATTTAAGTTTTTCAATATATTTTTCATTTTTAAGCAGAAAAAGAACAACAACTCGTGCACAATTTAAGGAGATGGTGGAGGCAATGAAAAGAGAGTCGGATATTGCGAAAAATTTGACCAAAAAAATCGCCAGATTTATTGCAGAAATTTCTGTCGCCATTATCGCATAGGAGGTAATGATTTGAACCACTATTTCCCTCCTATCGGTTAATAGCATACGCAAAGTCACTTCTCTAGGAATAGGAAGTGTACAATGTACATAACCATTGTAACCACCTAATGGTTCATTGTATTGCTCATTGAATTTGTTCACACCCATTTGTCGCCCTAAAGGATTACTGAAAGGAACGCTGATATACCAATATGAACAAAAATAAATACATGTGTTTTTTAATGTGTAAATGTGTATATATTTTTTCGTTTTGAATAATTGTTTATTTTTTTTTTTAATTTGTAAATATCACAATGGTTTTCGATTAAAGCATCTGAATTGTGAATCATGGAAGACATTCTGATTCTGCACACCCCTTACTGTAGTTGGTTTCACTGCATCTTAAGCCTGAGCCCATCGATCGTTCAATTGATGAACAGCAATTTGGTTGTCTGTGCTGCAGTACAATGGCTCGATTAGATCGGCATCAGCAGGAGTGGATGATGTAGCGGTCCAGAAAAATGTTCCATGTTGAGTGCGGGCAAAATGTACTGGAACATAGACTTCAGCTTCATTGTACTGCTCTTCTGAGGTGATACTGGATCCACAGGATGAGGCAGCATAGATGCGTTCATTTGCTTCGTTTTCACTTTGTATTTCGGCCTCGGCATTGCGAAGATTATCCAAAGATTCCAGAGATTCCAAAGAACATTGCTTGCAAATGATGTGGTTCACCTTCTTCTTGTCTGCCTTTTGCTTCTTGAAGATTGCCTTTAGTACTTTTTTCAGGCTGTATGACATTTTCTTGTTGCATTGCTTGTTGTTGTACTCCATGGCGGTGTTGTTGGCGTTGTTTGCTATTTCTACGCACATTTTAGCTTATATTTTTTTAATCTTGGAAGAACTGAGAGTTGCTATCTAAACGATTGCTGTCGTTTGAATGATATCTGTTCAGCCAGATCCTTGCACTTATATACTCCCTCCGAAAATCCCCACTCCTACGCCACATTGCAGGTTACCAAATACGAACAAAATTCCCTTGCACGTGTACGTGCTCGCAGCTCTGTTTAACCAGAAAAAAAGGACCTCTTTGGGTTGTTGCTTCGCACTGTCCTTCGACAAGGATGGAAAGTCTATATGAAAAAAATGGCAGGTGTTCATGAGTTCACTGGATTATTATGGTTGGTAAGATTTTTTACTGATTCGGTCACAAACCTGCGCCAGTTGGTAACAACAACAATGTGGATAAATTGATAAATCCTTAGGAGAAAAGGATCGTGGGAAACGAGAGTTTCTCGTCGTTCCCACACTTTTGGACAGGATCAGTTCGAAGCATTTTTTTGTTCTTTTTGCTTAAAGGCCCATCAGAGATCAGATTCGTTTATTATTTTTTTTTTTATTTGTTCATTCTTATAAGGAGCAGATAATATTCTTCCAAAAGGATACACTTTAGAAACGAGGAAATTTGAACACGTGTGCATATGAAGATCACGGGCTTGTTGAAACTTGCTTTCAGATCGTGGGAGAACATTTTGAAAATTGAAAAGAGGATCTAGAACGGAACGACCTATTTGTAGGTGTGTAATTTAAGGAGTCTCTCTTTTCATTATCTTTGTTTTCCTTTTTTTCTTGTGTGAAGAAAAAAGCAAATGCATTAATAGAATGGTTTACCAAACACTCAGTGTTCCTGGATCGTGGGAAGTAAAGTCGAATCTATTTTTTTACGGTTTGCTTATGATCTGTCATGTAGCCGAGGAACAGTACGTGGATCGTTAAAAGGATCAAATTATGTGTGTATCATTTTTTTGTTCGGAAACATTGCGTTAAACCTTAATCGTGTGCCCTCGGTTATAGTTCTACGTGTGTCATCACGACGTGAGATGGCCACGAGGATGGCTTGTTCCGAACAAATGAGATGCGTTTGCTGACTACTGGCTTGTGTGGAGTGAATCGGGAGGGGGTATCGTAATTGGGGCATTGAGTTATGTCCGTTTCAAGTTGTAATATATCTTTAACGTTGAATATTGTTTTTAGATAGGTATTAAAAGGTCCTTTTTTACACTTACTTCACTCGCCTTTCGTATTATGTGTGTTGATGGTTGGGTGGGTATTTATGTTTTGTAGGTACTGGCCTTAGATCATATAAATTGTTGTGTAGTCAAAGCAAAGGAACTTCTTAATAAATACCTAATTGGTATCGGCAAGAGACTTGTCAATAATAGGTAATCTGAATGTAGATATACATACCTAGCGAAAAAGATGAAATGTGCATCATTTTTGCATAGATACTCACGTTTTAAGATTAAGATTCATGGGATCTGTATTTGTTTGTCACGTGTACTTTCGGATATTCGCTAGATTTTCACTAGAAATTTGTGAGTGCACAAGAGTTATGTGCGCTATTATTATACCGACAAATTGTTTTTAATGAAATAATATACCTGTATTGGTGCTGACTATAGCCGTGCAATAGCATTTCAAACTCACACGAATCCGATGCTAATTATTGGTGTCAGATTGACGATGATGGCATCTTTGGTAATAGGTAAGTAAGAAGCGTCGAAACTGGTCTCCGACATTCAGTGTAATAAAATTAAGAAGCAATGCACGGGTGCCCGCCTGGTCGACTTTGAAAAGGCCTTGGATACCGTATGGTTGGAGGGGCTCTTCTCTAAAGCTGACCAGACTGGGCATTCAAAATGTTTTGCTGTATATGATTTATGACGTGCTTATGTGAAAGAAGTTCGTTGTCAAAGCTGGCAATGTGACTTCGAGCAGTGTTTCCGAAATAAAAAACGGCTTACAGCAGTTAGCATTGAATCCTCCGGTCCTCTTCAATACAGAAGGGCTCCCTCAGACATGCTATAGCATACGCAGACAATTTAGTGCGTACAAGTCAGGACCAAAAATCGAAGTAATCAACATCCTTCTGCAGCGTGACTTCTAGCAAATTAAGAGGTATTGCAATAATTGGAAGTTGAAATCAATTGCCAAAAATCGGAAACATTCCTGTTCAGAACTCAGAACTGGACAAAATGAACAATTATTGGACAACAGGGGCGGCCGTTGGTGGTGAGAAACGTGGTCAGGTATCTTGGCATCTGGCTCGACCAGTATCTCTATTTTAACTAACATGTAGATGCTTCTCTTGCTGGGGCTAGGAGGGCTTACGCTCTGACAAGGAGACTGTTTCGCAGCAGTTAACTTGACTCCTGGGTGAGGGTCATTTTCTACGTGGCCCTAATTAGGCCCATCATCGCTTATGGTTATGACTATCCCGTGTGGTTCAATATCCTGAGAGACAATGTCTCAGGGCCTGCCTAGGGTTGTTCAGAACTCCTGAATCTGAGTACATAAAATACTATAACAACAAGACCCTATATAATGTGACTCAACTAAATATAGGATCGACAATTTCCTTATTAACGTGATTCGGAGTTACGTTGCAAACTCGATGACCAGTGATAATAACTTGATCTCAAGGGCTTACTATACCCTAATTTAATGTACCACAAGAGTACGCTTTGCTCTGGCTTTTTCCCGCCTTAGGCATTTCTTCATGTAGACATGAAAGGGTTAGTTCAGACAAAAGATATGGTGTCCCAGTATTGTATCACAGCTACCGCGACGCGAGGGATAAGCGGCTCCTCCACGAAGGGAACGCCATCCATATTCAAGGGCTCCTCAGTTTTAGCACCGCAATTGCGGAACTGGACAAAACTGATACTCTAAATTCTATGGGCTTATAGGTAGTTTAGGCTAAGTAGCTTATAATATGTAGTTTTAAGATTTATTTAAATAATACAAAAATACAAAACAAATCATAGATAGATAGATTTAAGGCCGAAAGACAATAGTTTTAAGCATATAATGATAAGTTTAGAGCGCTAGCTGAGTAAGCTAGATTAAGATAAATATTAGTTTTAAATTAGATTTAATCGTTTTCGTCTAGTATGTAAGTTAAAGAAAGAATTGAATAAATATGAATTTGAAATAAAAATGAATACATAGTACCTATTTCGCCACTCGGTTAACATTTGTCAATTGTTGCCAACCTCAAGGGACCATATACTCAAAAGTCATGTCAAGCCTTACTACATTCCAAATTTTACAATTCATAACCTTATTTATCTGCTATTTATTGGAAACGATTCGACTATTTTACAAATGTTAACATTTCGAATGGACTCAACTTACGCGGTAAGATCGACCAACTGTGGACACCCAACAAATCCTTTCGCCGCCCTTTAAAAAAACATATCGCTTAAGCCTTAAAGTGAAACAAGGTGAATTAAAAGGTGAAATTAGGCCAATTTGTGTTTATTTCGTTATGCAAAACGAAATAACGCTAATGAAAGTCAGTGTTTGGTCAGCTGACCGAACAAGTGTCACAACTTACAACTTTAAATCATATTCCACATTTAATTGATGGGATAATATTATTTTTAAATTCTATGAATTCATTTTATTTGTAAGTAGTTAATGCCATCGAAATTTGTAACCAAAATAATGTAGGTACACAGAAGTTTCACCACTTGTGTCTCACAGCTGACAGAAACGTCAAACGACAACTAGTTGGTGTTCGGTGTGAATGCATCGACTAATTTTCGACGAAAAATACGGTTTTCAGTGTGGTGTGAATAGGGTATAATACTTTAAAAGTACATTTTTTAAATTGTAAATAGTAACATTTTATAGATAATATATCAATTTGTAAGCAATGATAAATGTCCAAATAGTTATTTTCCCTAAGGTTGACTTTTAATACTTAACTTATGTCGAACTTTTCCGCCATAATGTTCCATAATGCATAAGAACACGTTTTTCAAATTCTTGCCTTTTTAGCTTACCAATTTGCTAATGGCTTGTAGAGTTGCCAGAAGTGCCAAATCAATAAAATAACAGTTTTTTGTATATCTTGTTATAAAGATGGAATTACAATAATTATTACAAGCCAGTAAGGATTCGGCAGATATAGGAAACATGAAACCAAGAAGGGTGCTGAGGTTTATAAAGAGCCTCAACAGCTCCCTGGGTTAAATAATAAAGGCCAACACAATAAATCTCTTCTGGTCGCAGTGTACAGGGCCTATTACTTACAATTACAATTACAAGGATTCTTATTGCATAATATATTCCCTTCGTTGTAGGTATAGGTAATATCATTAGATAACATAATGTGTTATGGAGTTATTTTTCGCACAATCGAAACTCGGCTATTTGCATCTCTTGTTAAATTTTTTAGTTGCCTTTTTTTCTTTCTTTATCAAAATGATTGGGCTCCCAATTCTGACCCGTGAAGAGGCTATGTCCTGCGATTCCAAACACGTTAATTCCGTCGTGCTAAAGAAAGTCTCAAACGCCAAAATGACTTGGCAACGCTGGTCACAAAAGCGTATTGTATAAGGACATTTTTAACTTAATTTTTTCAGTCGACATTATGTCCAATGATTATGTACCAATGATATAAGTCTCATTTCCATTATTTCATAGCGAATGCTAAAAAGGGGTACGGAAACTTTGGATGTCTTTTTTTAATATATTTATATATATTTATATATTTATATATTTATATTTGAATGTTTAATCTGGGCGCAATTTGGAAAGCCTGGAAGACGCACTCGTACCTATGTTCCGATTACTGTGTTAAGACGCAGTAGAATGAAGAGGAACATAATATATGCAACACTAGAAATGTTTAAGCACAAACATTATCGGAATCATTGCTTGTTGTCATATCTCTGATTGGTGAGTCTACGAAAATTTTGTTCACGATTCTCTTCGTCCGCCTTACTGATAACGTTTCCGACTGTTCAACAAAACAACGACAAAAAATATGTTCAATCTTACACGCTGCTCGAGCTTAACTAAATTTTATCTGGTCTTCAACTTTTCTCTCCAAACATCTATTAAAGTCCTAGCTAAATTTTTACAGATTTTTCAAAAATTCAACGCTCTCTTATTTAAACCATTTTCGATTGTAGGTACTCCTCGTCGAGGAATTTATTAAAAAAAAAACATCCTTGCTACTTCTACCGCTTTCCGCAATACAAAAACGCATCAAAACAACAGAACACAACAATCTGTCAAGATTTAGCTTGAGAAAATGTGCCGCCCCATTAAATGGGCACGCTTAATTTTGACAGATACGCGATGTACATTCTAAAACAAAAGTTTGATTGTTTAGCTCGAGCAGCGTACCACTTAGCTAAATGGGTTCGATTAAATTTAGCTCAGCTAAATTTTGGAGAGAATTCTGTATGGGAGCGAAAATTTAGCTTGACCAGCGTATACTAAGCTTAAAAGAACAAATGAATATTCTTCGCTATCATATTGCAATGGAATACTGTAGTTAGCTTATATATTTACATTTATTTGGTATACATATGTGGTGGAATGGTCGATCCGAGAGTATATGTACTTATAAAATTTTTTTTCTTGGCATAGTCTCGTCCCTTTCTCCCTGTCTGCAACTCTTTGCTTCAGTTTATTGCTGAATTCACGATCAAACCAAACGATGGTTTTATTTTGTGCACCTACTGTTAAACAGTAAAAGCGCTATCGTGTATGAATGGAATATAATTGCTATTTTCACATTTATTTTAGGAGGGTATAACATAACAATAGCTTTTGTGTATCTTTCGAATGCACAATTTTGTTTCTAAAATTTGGTCCTTTAAACCCGTATAATTCCAACTAGACAGCATGGCAATAAAAGACCAATCAATTGCTATCCGTTTCGTGAATCTATATCTTTTGACTATTGCATACTACTTTGAGGTGTATCTATGTTTCCAACAACAAAAAAGATTTAATGCGTGTAATCGCACTATACTCAGTCGTCCTTTTCTTTGCCCTCAATCAATAAATTATTTTCAAATGCTGAAATTATAAATGGACTTAACAATAAACACAAATCACCATGCAAAGTAGAATGCGCTTGATCACTAAGGTCTATACACTATACTGTACCTATTTCCTTCTATTCATCGCTACCCAAACAACAGGTTAGGGTGCACCGCATCCATTACCGATTTTCATTAAACACCGAAACGAAAGTAAGTATGGTTCGAAGACAATACACCAGAGGTGAGCATTGAACCTGTAACGGAGTTTCTATAACCGTCATATAATATTGCACGTGTGCAAACAATAGGGAGGAACAAGTGAAAATCTACCTGTAAACACGGAACCGTGGGAAAGGCAAACCAAATTATAATCATTTCAGAGGTAAGGGATTCGAAATCAAGAAAACAAACCCTCGTTTGCTGGAGGGTGCGCAAATAAACGACCCACTAGGGGGTACACACAATACGTTCCGTGATCATAAAACAGGGAAGCACACAAGCATTAACCGAATATGAACACCTGAGCTAAGTAGCGATCAAGTGTCAAGAGATTGTGTCCTCGCTCGGGCTCGCCCTGTTGGCCTTTTTATTGTTGTTCCTTTCCTCTTCTTGTTTTTTTTTTTTTTTGCTTCCACACCACATAAAAATAATATAGGAAACTTCTGTGCAAGTGAATTTATGTTAAACACCATTAAATCGTAGGAGGGTTGCGATTTGTTTACTTTACCAGTGCGCCGCCTATACGCTTATGGATCGGGTTGTCCTGATATTACTTGGAATAAAAACATTCCTTAGGTTTGAGCTATTGAGTGTAGCCACTTTTATTCAGATGGTGTCGCGTAATCGGATACCCCCAGCATAGCGCTCGGTAGAAAGTTGTTGTCGCAGAGGTTTTGGGGGATCCTTCATTTCACGAACAAGTGCGCTGCACATGTTCATATAACCGCACACATCACATAATCACTTGAAATGCTCGTGATGGGTAATTCAATTCGGTATCCTCAACGATGGGATTTGTATTGCTTCATGAAAAATTAAAACAAAACAAAACATGCCAACGAAATTCCACCGAACCGCATTGGAACACGACGCTGAGGTTAAGTGTCAACATGTGACACACAAAGGGACCGACTCTATTTTGAATGCTCTTGTTCAGTGAAACGGATTCATTTCAATTTACTTGGAATTAGTTATTGTTGAAGTGGCTGATGGCTGCCTTCGCCGTAAACATTGCATTTAGGTATATTGTAATTTGTTCATGCAATAGCGGGGCGCAAGAGGGAACAAAAATTGACCATATGTGGGTAAATCGGAGATTTTCAGGTTCGTTTACTTCCTGGTTGTAAAAATCATTAATGGTCAATTTGCCTGGACCACCATGACTGGCGGTAACAGTCAATTGTTTGGTGCTTACTTGTAACCGAATCGTACATATCCGCTAAAAATTAACACGGGTCTATTCCATAAGAGAAGATATTTCAGGAATTCTAGGAAGAATATTTTTTAATTTATTTTCAAGTGAAAATACTCGGAATACTTACAGTTAGTCCATGAGGCGCACAGCCTCGATTTGTGTCAAACTTCTATGGTAAATTTGTTCTTAAATCTGTTAATCCGAATTGTGCAATGTCGAATCCCTTGCCATTGTTAAAAAAGGTGTGTTTCCATTATATATAAAAGAAAAAACTATGTTGCAAGTCGGTGATACCAATTCCATAAATGATTTTTGTTCCGAACGAAGTCGTACGGAAACAGTTTTTGTACTGGTCGAATGTTCTTTAGGAAATCATCTCATTCGAAAAGCGATTTTAATGGCTCAGGAGGTGCATCTAATGGAACCAATTCCACTTTGCCGATCGAAAATCGCATCACCAATCACCACCATGGTTCCTACTGAAATGCCAGCCTTTCGTATGTCGACAACATTGTGCCACTCTTCAATTTGCACTTGTTTGCTCTCTCTTAAGGATCATTCACATGAGAGCGACCAACTACCTACGAACGAACGAATATTCGCAAGTTTTGACAGTCCATTCACATGATACATTTAATTTGGTCGCAGAAACCCGCGAATCCAATGACCGTCGCCGTTATTTGTCTCTATAACATTTTGAGTTTGAGGTTAAGTTCGAACGAATGCTTTATTCGTTAGTTTGTGGAACGCGAATTGAATGATGTGGATTGTGAATAAACTTTGACAATTCGCGCCAAGGGTGTATTCGTTCGCGGCAAAAAGTTTGCAATTCGAAATTTCGTTATTTAAACTGTTTATTAACATGTTTTCTTAATACAGTTTGATGGGATAATTAACTATCCTCCTCTTGGAATAGTAAAATGTACAATTTTCTGTTCATAAATGCATCAAAAGTGGTTTGTTCGCATTTCAGCAATTCGTTCGCTCGCTCTCATGTGAATACCTAGTCCTTTAGTACGAATTGACGCAATTCTCATTACAATTACATGCACTCTCAAATTGCTTGCCTGTTGATCTGTTCCAGTGATGTCAACTGAGCCACATTTATACCTTTTAGGCATTATTATTATGTCAAAGGGGTTATTGACTGCGACCTTTTTTTTACGCGCTAAAGAGGTTATGACTACTCTTATGGTGTAGTTTGAAGTAGACAGCGCGGGCGTTAGGGAAATTGGGATAGAGAAGATAGGAGATTCCGATGCACATCTATTGGTCTATTGTACTTTGTACCCGCTGCTTACGCCTCAGAGTGATTTATTTTCTCAAAAGAGTTCACCTAATAGTATAATTCCTTTCGAAATCATTTTAGAAATTCTTGTACTCTTCTTTCTCATTGGCGGAAAAATCCGTCCTATAGTACTCTCTCAAGTCCAGTTTCCTTTTAGAATCTAAGGATGAGAGCTTGCGCCAGTGACAGTATTTCCTCATCAGATAGTCTGTACTTGCCCAAGTATTTCAGTCTTTTGTGGGTGAGTATGCCCCACATGAACCCAGCAAGTGTTCTGGGATTTCACTGGACTCATCGCAGAATCTACAGAGTCCTTCTTCGGATATACCCAGTTTCCTGAGGTTTTCCTTGAGTTATTTTTTGCTTATGTCGCTGCAAGCTTGGAATCTTTTCCGTTTGTATTGTCCCAGAAGTTTCTTGGCTTGCCTCATGCCCTGAGTGTAATGCCAGGTTTTTGGCCTTTTTTTCTCTAGTTTCCCTAATTTTTATTTGAGGATGTGATCCCCTATTCCGCAGAAAGGTTCAGGACCTATGAAAGTTACTGATGTTCCCTTTCTTGCTAGGAAGTCGGACATTTTATTGCACTCTATTCCTACCTGCCCTACCTGGCCAAGCATACAGCAGAGGGTTATTTTGTTTCTCCTATCAATTTCATTAAGTTTCCTATCATACAAGTTGTTTTATGAGTAGTACGTCAAACTGTCTCAGTGTGATGCATAAAGGCGCCTCTAGACGCTCAATATTATTGTGAAATATTTGATATTGCACAATACTATTGTTCGTCTGTAGATAGCATTGCAAGGCTGTGCAATATATTGTAGAAAATCAAAATGCTTTGAAATTTTTTTGCGCAATTTAGAAAAATTGTATCATCTGTGGGTAATATTGTTCATTATTATATTTCAATAAAGAAACATCTCCTCGAGTCAGTGGTGTAGCATGGGTTAGTGCCGCCCGGTGCAGACCCAATTAATGCCGCCCCTAGTAGTTTTTTCACACACTAAAAAAAGCTTTGTCTACGGTTTCAACCAGTTTTTCGTACGCATATTATATGTGACAATAAACTTGGTAACATTTCTAGATACATTTTAGAAAGTTTCTACTAAATTTCTTTTTGCAGTGCTATGCTTTTTTTTTAAAAAACAGGAAGGGCCCAGGTGAAAAAGTATTATTTGTTTCTTATTTAGAGGGTGTTTCAAACAATTGGGTATTTTTTGGTACTACATTTATGTACATACCTACGTACGCACAAATACGTTTGAGCAAAATAAAACAAAATAACATGAACTCAACAGAGAAGTATATCTGCAATGTAGTGAAATGTGGTTGCTTATTAGGGAGAAAGCGTTCATTGGATTTTGTTGCTAAGCAAGGAATGACTCATTATAGTGTTAATTCTGTTAAACCTTGTAAATAAATTTGTTGAGCAGGAAAAAGAATCCGTTTCATAGATTTTATATATTTAAAAACTGTAGCAGCTCCAAATTGCCGCCCCTATAGCAAAGTGCCGCCCGGGCCTTGTGCACCCCTTGCACCCCCCTAGCTACGCCACTGCCGCGAGTGAAAATGTGAAAACCTCAGTATCTATCAGTCAACATGTTGTCTACACAAATATCAGCGGTCAACTAAATTATTGGGAAAATATTGTACTGTCTGGGGCGCCCAGCCAATAATATTGTGCATCATATTTCACAATAATATTGAGCGTCTAGAGGCCGCTTAAGATAACTAACGCTTCGTAACTTTCATATAACTAACTAATGGCAGGAGGTCTGTTAGCGAGTCAATAACGCTTAAAAAACGTCGTTCCCGTCAAAATGACAAATAAATTAAATTTAAATTTTCAAAATTGTGGAACAAAATGTCTGACCGTTTTTCAGTGTTTTTAAATAGTGTAAATATTTGGTGAATATGTTAGGGGAGGATTCGGTTACCATCGCCCCAACAAAAGTACAAAAAGAGAAAAAACCCTATTTTTGCTTAATTTTCTGTTTTTTTTCTTTTTTTTTTTCTTTTTCATTTCTCCCAACTGAAATTCACTAGCCAGCCGTGATGATAGCCAATATGTAATAGTTTTCAGCTGTTTTCAGTACAATTTGGTTAGGTGATGCCAGCTATTTTAGAGAAAACATTAGTTAGTTATTATATGAGTTATTTCCATTTATTAATACGAATATTTAACTAATGAGTTATTTATTTAACTAAGTACTAGGTAATGTACGAGTTGGAGATTAGTTTCGGGATATTTATTAATACGGCTGAAAGTGTATAAGTTATTCAAATTGAATCAATATTTCATTTCTCGTTGCAATTGAAACACTATGATGTGAAGATTCCTCTGTTATGTTATGCGTACCCGGCGGTCAAAAGTCGAGAATGACGGATGGGCGAAAAATCTTATGGCGAAGGGCGAACAAAAGGGAAAATCGTGTGCAACAAAGCAGCGCGTTGGTAGCTGCCACTCTCGGCCACTCAACTGGGGTGGGTCCAAAAATAAAATATCGAAACGATACAATAGGGTGGGCGCCAAACAATCTTTGAAAGGAATTGTTAAACCTTTTGAAGAAAATGCCGACGATGATTGCTGTAGGGTAAAAGATAAAACAAAGACAAAGTGGGTATTTTGCGCTATAAAAGCTCGATATGAGCACGGCTATTTATTGACGATGTAAATTATTAAAGAATTGATAGCGACGCGACCAGACGGTCGTTATAAAAGAAAATTGTCGGATGCGACAAATTGAATTTTTGTTTCGATGACGGTTTTCTAGCCGTTGGAATTTTCCCGTTATCGCGTTGTCCGAACGGTTAAAATAACAACGGAAAGGGTCGCGCGTCCCGCTCTTTTCCGGGATTTTGACGTAACGGAAGCCAACGGAACTACTTTTATTTTAACAAATACCTAACTAACGATCACTTTATAGAACTCTACTTATTTTTTTTTCTTCCTTTTTTTTCTGTCTGGTTTCTCTTCCTTCTTCTTCTCTACCCTGCCGTCCTGGCGTTTTATCTTTTCTCAACCGGTCCTGCCACTACTCCTCCTTTCTCCTGATCTCCTTCCTTATCCTTTGTATTCTATTACAGTCTTGGGTCCGTACACTTCGGACTACAACTTTTAATTTAAAAATTTCTGAAAAATTTATTATACACGCCAAAAAAAAAACTTCTCGATTTAAAAAAAACTCTAAACTGGCAATTCGCACACTGCCTCCTCTCTAATCACTGGTCAACCAAGAAGTGATTATTTACTCACAGCTTTTTCGCCATGGTACACGACAGTTAATGATCACCAATGCATACTCTCACTCTCATTCATTCCATACATATCCGAATTCGCCAGGTCGCCGGGAAATTTCCGGTGCCTGACGTTTCGATGGACGAGTGCAGAACTATTCTTGCGATATCTAATTGATTTAACAGTGGGCCAAATTGCCTTAGAGTCCCCTTAAATCGAGAATTTTATATATTACCGAATTATTTTTCTATTACTTTCCCAACAACGAAACCTAATTAATATTGAAAAGTGTAGGAGAGGTTCATGGAGACGATAGCTTGGGGACGGCGGATTTTCTGTTCGCTCTTTTACAGTGCAGTCGGAGAAGAACAAAGAGTAAACTTAACTTAATATTTCGCATTCCCTACCCTGTTCCGTGGACTTCCGCGCAGATTTTGGGGAAAAGACTCGCAGATAATGTGCCAATTCCTTACAATGTAATCAGTGGATATGTTAAGTTCGATGTTTATGTTTGTTTTTAGTTTATGTTGTGTTTGTTTGTTTGATTTTAAAAGGTCGCATTCCTAGCGAGCGGAGATCTCGGTATTTGCACCATACTATCGTATTACTATTATCGTTGGAGTGTCTGTTTAAGGGATCTTCCTCCCCCCACTCTTCATCGGTGCGTTTGCGTATTGTTCCTCGGGGCAAATCTTCCCTCACACATCGTTGCGAGGTTCCCGACCGTCCGTCTGGGCTCGACCTGCTTTGTCGCTTTCTCCGGACGCCTGACCAGCGAGAGTGCTGAATTGAAACCAATTCAGGAACACCCCTTTGGCCCCTTGTCCATCGTAAGTGACGGGAATGACCGAATGGGTAAAA
Source organism: Cheilosia vernalis (assembly GCA_949126925.1). Taxonomy (NCBI): domain Eukaryota; kingdom Metazoa; phylum Arthropoda; class Insecta; order Diptera; family Syrphidae; genus Cheilosia; species Cheilosia vernalis. The sequence goes on along the minus strand of OX421358.1, from coordinate 39,015,417 downwards.
AAAAGAGGAATATGGACTGGAGAGGAGGGATGGAAGTGGGACTAGGTCTTGTAGCGTTTTATAACGCAACAATGCTATCTATTCGAAATTGCCCATGGGTGTAGTCTCTTCCTCAGTTTATTAAATCACAGCATACGTTGACAATTTGTGCCACTTTTTTTGGAATCATAACGTAGTTGCCATGCCCCAATATACAACAATATCTAATTTTAAGCAATTGTATGCTTCTTTCTTCTTTCGGCGGCTTTCGGCACATTCTGTGGGCATTATAAACGAAGTCATAAAGCAACTTAAAGATTTACAAAAAAAGAAACAATAATTCTTGGGAAACATTATGTACAAACCAAAGTAGCCAACTATCTCTTATTCCGCTCTAGTATTCTTCTTCAAGACGTTGTCGTTGTGGACTCACTTTTCATGGTGCCGTGACATAAGGCCATGTGACATAAGGCCATATTTCGAAATATGGCGTTATGACACTTTCACAAAACGTCATAAGGCCATATTCGAACATATGGCCTTTTGTCGCTTTGCTAAAGCATCATAAAGCCATTATGGGCTTATGTCACTTTCAAGTTATTCTACTGTTCTGATTAGTCAACCTATTTAACCGAAGCTATAAAGGATTAAATAAAGATGTTTTATTTTGTATTTATATGGGTCGGGTCTCGAGTGCAACTCATACTTAGACTATTCATCCCCTGCAAAATTTCCCACCTAATGCCATCTACATCACAACTTTAAAACTAACAACCAATAATCGCATCACTCACCTTTGGAGGATGGTGTTACCATGAATCGAGAATTATGTTGAGGGTTTGGTTAAAGTTTCTTCCAATAGATATATTTGTATAATTTGGAAAGATATAATATAGGTTAAAAATGTATGTAGGTAATGCTAAGTAGAAGGTAGAAGTGTGGGGAATATTTTATTTGTGTTGTACCTGGAATGAAGTTTACGATTCCAAGACGGTAGGTACATATTAATAATTAATTTCTATCAAGCTAAAAAAAAATATTTGAGAAAATAAATTGAGAAAATAATAGCTTCAGAGAATTTGAGAAAACAAAAGTAAAAAATTGGCGCTATGGCCTTATGTCACGGCAGCGCAAGGAGTGTAATCTGCTAATGGATTGATTGTTTTCACTCGTGCTTGAGCTCCTGAATTTGTCGTCCTTAAAGCACTGATTTGTAGTTTTATTATTTTACAATTAAAAATTTAAGTAAGCAATTAAATTTTTGAGAAAAATATTGTTTACATTCTACAGTGTATACTCACCTTGATAATGAAAGATTATTGACGAGGTTTATCATTTATTATAACTGTGACATAGCCGTGCTATTTATATTCCCTGGCTATATCTTATGTTACATTTTTTGTCTGATGATGTTCCAAAGTTCACAAAAAAAAAGGAGAAAACTAGAAAAATATGTGGCCTGAGCATTGTTTTATTGAAAACTGTTTGATAAACATATTGTAATGTGAAAATTATCGGAAAAAACATTGTACGGCAGAAATTTTGCATTTATCAAAAGTATTTGTTAAAGCTGAAAATGTTATTACAATAACGACTAATAGAAAATAGCCACATAGGCTTTTTAATCATAATATGGACCAAAAGTAACGTTAGTTATAAAATTGTTGAAGATCGTTTTGTCGTTTTGAGTGTAGTGATGATATTGTTTATGTAACATTTTTAGTGAAATTGAAATGCAGAAATCTGTCATGCTTTCAGGGTTACCGGTTAAATGACTTAATGTATTTCGATGCATTTGAACTCATTTAGTGACAACATTTTATTTTATGTCTATCAAATTTTCGGACAACAACGTGCCATCATAAATGTTTTCCTTATTTTAGATCAGTTTGACTTTGAGCATGATGATTTAAGCAAAATGAATTAAAATAAATAGCCAAAATATGTCATTTAAATTCAGTTATTCTTATCTAAAATAAAATAAAAAATATAAAATTATTAGCTGACCCAGCAAACATTGTTCTGGCTAAAATTAGTTTTTTAATTATGGTAAGAATTGTTTTAATAAGAATGAAATGAAATTCATTACGTAATTTTAAACGCAAATTTTATTTCCGATAATATATTCAATTTTGTTTGAAATAATAATAACTACAATATTCGTTTGATCTTTGTTAATAATAATTTATTTTAAAGCTAAATGTGGACAATATTTTTTGTTTCTCCATTTTCAACTTATACAAACAAATCGTTGGGCTTACCAACTCTGGAGCAGGCTACATATAACTGACCATGAGCGAAGCATGCATTTGCCAAATCTAAGCCGCAGACTTGCATCGACTGGCCTTGAGATTTGTTGATTGTCATTGCATATGCCAGACGAATGGGGAATTGTAAGCGCTTAAATGCAATTGGAGAATCTGTTGGAATCATCGGGATTCTTGGCAATAAAACATGCTCTCCTTTAAACTTGCCATTGATAATTGTCGATTCAATAATGCTACCCAATATTTTCTTGACAACCAACCGAGTTCCGTTACATAATTTTGGTGCATTTAGGTTTCGTAGCAGTATGATTGGTGATCCAACTTTCAAAATTAAATTATGTGGTGGAAGACCTGGCAAATCAAGTGAATTTAAAAATTCTGTTGGAAAATTCACTCCTTCATCTTCTTCTACCACAGTATCAATTGACTTGAATGAATATGATGAAGATTCCAACATGTTTTGAATGTAGATATTTATGGTCTCGACATCAACATTTTTTGCTGCTAAAATTGCCCTTTCGCTCAGCCAACGACGATAGTTGATATTACCTCGAATGTTTGGAAATACATTTTAAACTAATGCGTCTCTAGATGGCACAATGATGCAAAAATGATCTGGTAACTTGTTTGCTTGGCTCATTGGATTCACATTAATTTTGCCTTCTCCAATATCAAGCAATTGCTTCGCGAGTAGCGCAGCGGATGCATCATTTTGAAGTTGGACACGCATGTTCGTTGTCAATTTCAATTTATGAACACTGCTCCACAGTGACGAAGCTTTAAAACAGGCATTTATTTCATCTGCATAGGTGGAACGTGGAATAACCGGAAGTGTTTGTCGAAAATCTCCTGATAACAAAATTAGAGTAGGTACCGCCAAAGAGTCTGTCGTTGTCTCTCAAATCTTTCAACGTACGCTTTAAAGCTTCTAATGAATGTTTATGTGCCATTGTACATTCATCCCAGATTATAATTTGGCATCTCTTAAGTAGGTACATTCGCCATATCTACCTGAATGCGATAATATTGCATAATGCATTTTCATTTGTCTGTACATTTAACGGCAATTATGTAACATTTTTAGTGAAATTGAAATGCAGAAATCTGTCATGCTTTCAGGGTTACCGGTTAAATGACTTAATGTATTTCGATGCATTTGAACTCATTTAGTGACAACATTTTATTTTATGTCTATCAAATTTTCGGACAACAACGTGCCATCATAAATGTTTTCCTTATTTTAGATCAGTTTGACTTTGAGCATGATGATTTAAGCAAAATGAATTAAAATAAATAGCCAAAATATGTCATTTAAATTCAGTTATTCTTATCTAAAATAAAATAAAAAATATAAAATTATTAGCTGACCCAGCAAACATTGTTCTGGCTAAAATTAGTTTTTTAATTATGGTAAGAATTGTTTTAATAAGAATGAAATGAAATTCATTACGTAATTTTAAACGCAAATTTTATTTCCGATAATATATTCAATTTTGTTTGAAATAATAATAACGGGTGATTTTTTAAGAGGTTTAGAACTTTAAAAAAAAAAAACACAAAAAATTCGAAAAAATTAATGAAATATTTATTTGAATCGATAGTTTGAACCTTGCAATTTAATGTTTAAAGATAATTTCATGCAAATGTTGACCGCGGCTGCGTCTCAGGTAGCCCATCCGCTGAGTCCAATTTTGGCATACTCTTTCACACATATCGGCCGGTATCTCACGAATGAATGCATGGATGTTGGCTTCCAGTGCGTCAATCGAAGCGGGCTTGTCCCTATACACATAAGCCTTGACATACCCCCACAAAAAATAATGTAATGGTGTCAAATCGCACGATCTAGGCGGCCAATTGACCGGCCCGAAACGTGAAATTAACTGTTCACCAAACTCGCCTCGCTATTGCGCCATTGTTTCGCGTGCTGTGTGGCATGTGGCACCGTCTTGTTGAAACCACATATCATGCAAGTCAAGAACTTCCATTTCGGGCAAAAAAAAGTTTGTTATCATCGCTCGGTAGCGTTAACCATTGACAGTAACGCTGCGATTCGACATTTCGCGGTCTTCTGTCACACTAGCTGATACGGCCGCAATATTTTCTTCACTACGCACAGTACGTAAACGTGTTGGTGGTTTAATGTCCAACAAAGTAAATTTGGTGCGAAATTTGGTCACAATCTTCCGAATAGACTGCTCAGAAGGTCGAGAATGCCGATCATAAAATGGAAGCAGCGCGCGATGAACATTTCGAACCGAGCACGAATTTTGATAGTAAAATTCAATAATTTGCAAGCGTTGTTCATTTGTAAGACGATCCATGGTTAAATTGCAAACCAAACTGAAGCTGTTTGACAGTGACACAAGGTACTAAACACACGTCAGCTGTCAAAACCAGTGTTGCCAAAACCAAACCAGCTAAAAAATCACCCGTTACAATATTCGTTTGATCTTTGTTAATAATAATTTATTTTAAAGCTAAATGTGGACAATATTTTTTGTTTCTCCATTTTCAACTTATACAAACAAATCGTTGGGCTTACCAACTCTGGAGCAGGCTACATATAACTGACCATGAGCGAAGCATGCATTTGCCAAATCTAAGCCGCAGACTTGCATCGACTGGCCTTGAGATTTGTTGATTGTCATTGCATATGCCAGACGAATGGGGAATTGTAAGCGCTTAAATGCAATTGGAGAATCTGTTGGAATCATCGGGATTCTTGGCAATAAAACATGCTCTCCTTTAAACTTGCCATTGATAATTGTCGATTCAATAATGCTACCCAATATTTTCTTGACAACCAACCGAGTTCCGTTACATAATTTTGGTGCATTTAGGTTTCGTAGCAGTATGATTGGTGATCCAACTTTCAAAATTAAATTATGTGGTGGAAGACCTGGCAAATCAAGTGAATTTAAAAATTCTGTTGGAAAATTCACTCCTTCATCTTCTTCTACCACAGTATCAATTGACTTGAATGAATATGATGAAGATTCCAACATGTTTTGAATGTAGATATTTATGGTCTCGACATCAACATTTTTTGCTGCTAAAATTGCCCTTTCGCTCAGCCAACGACGATAGTTGATATTACCTCGAATGTTTGGAAATACATTTTAAACTAATGCGTCTCTAGATGGCACAATGATGCAAAAATGATCTGGTAACTTGTTTGCTTGGCTCATTGGATTCACATTAATTTTGCCTTCTCCAATATCAAGCAATTGCTTCGCGAGTAGCGCAGCGGATGCATCATTTTGAAGTTGGACACGCATGTTCGTTGTCAATTTCAATTTATGAACACTGCTCCACAGTGACGAAGCTTTAAAACAGGCATTTATTTCATCTGCATAGGTGGAACGTGGAATAACCGGAAGTGTTTGTCGAAAATCTCCTGATAACAAAATTAGAGTAGGTACCGCCAAAGAGTCTGTCGTTGTCTCTCAAATCTTTCAACGTACGCTTTAAAGCTTCTAATGAATGTTTATGTGCCATTGTACATTCATCCCAGATTATAATTTGGCATCTCTTAAGTAGGTACATTCGCCATATCTACCTGAATGCGATAATATTGCATAATGCATTTTCATTTGTCTGTACATTTAACGGCAATTTAATTGCAGAATGAGCAGTTCTTCCGCCATCTAATAACGTAGCAGCAATGTCTGATGAAGCGATGGCCAAAGCAATTTCACCTTGAGAACGTATTTTAGCCAAAATGAAAGCAATCAAAAACGTTTTGCCAGTGCCACCTGGAGCATCCAAAAAGAAGAATCCGCCTTCTTTTGCAGTGACTGCAAGCATTACCGAATCAAGAACTAATTTGTGTTCTGCCAATAACTGTGGTTCATGTCTTTGAATGTACTCATTCAAATCATCAATAATGTATGATTGTTCTCGTTGTAAATCTCGGTTAAATAAATCACTTGCCGGACGATTGGGTGAAGGTAGTCCCAATGTAATTAGTGATTCATTTGAAATATTCAGGCATAAGTCTTCCAATTTTAATAATGCTTCATTATACATTGCAGATGTATAATCTAATAATGGATTTGCATGAATTGTACGTTGTGCATGTAAAATATCCTCACTCATGGCGTTCTTAAATTTGTCCCATAATTCATTTGGGTTATTTGGAAAGCATGTTGTCAATATAATTGCAAACAAACCACGAATCTGATGAGGAGTAGAACCGAGAACAGCATCGGTAAGAGTCGAATCCCAATGAGAATCTCCTTCTAATAATTCTAATGCGCGACATGCATCATGATTTGTGGCATATATTTGACCGTTGACTGTTTTCAAATATTCAAATGATGTTGGTCCTGGAACATTAATTAATAGCAATCGTAAGTAGAAGCATTCACGTTGTCTTGGATACACAGTATATACCCTGCCTAATGTATTCGTGAAAAAAAAGCCTGGGCACTCATTCCGTAACTCTGAGAACGATAATCGTTTCAGCGATAGTAGTCAACGATCTCGTCACCAATTTGCTTTCCGTAACTCTATCACTATCGTCTCGTCTATCGTTTATTTTGTACAAATTGTGAGAGCATTGAGAGCATTGAGTGTCTTTCAGAGACCCTCAAACTACGTGAAAATTCCAATCAGACGTCGTTTTTAATGTCATAAATGAGTTTTTTGGCAAACAATTTTGTATTTGATGCCGGCAAACTTGAAAATTGCAAAGTGGAATTAATTCAAATTTGTTCCTTAGTCTATTAATAATAACAAATAACATCGGAAATATGTATTATTGATAGGTCAGCTTCATGGATGAGCATCCCGACTTGTCCAAAGCAGTCCAAAGGTTCCACTTCGTATAGGTAGGTACTTCGATTGCTGTACTATCATTATCAATACAAATGTTATGGAGGGCAGCACAAACATTTGGAAAAACCACTTTTCCGTTTTCCAATTACAATTCCAAATCAACATGAGGATGATGACAACATGTAATTTAATGTTATAGTGAATTATTGATATAAGTTTTGTATGTTTGTAATCACTAATCACCAATACACCTTCCCACAATATTTCTTGCTTTTGCGTGAGTTTCATACAAAATAAGTCTAAAATGTATACATAAGTCATTACTTATATATTTGGTAGCATTCGAAAAATATCTAAAGTGAAGAATTCTTCTTGAAATTCAATAAAAAATCTTCAGTTGTTTGAAAAACATACAAATCAATGCAAAACGATACCTCATTAGGTATCGCTCAAATTGTATCGTCTGGGCGATAGCGTTTCGACGATTACTGATTTACGTGAAGCAAATTTTCAATCGTCAAAACGATATCGTCTGGACGATAGACGATTATTGAAGTTACGTGAAGCAAAGCTATCGTCGAAACGATATCGTCTGGAGATAATCGACATACGGAATGAGTGCCCTGGATATTCGGCGAGGGGTTTACCTTTTTTACGGCGTTCCCAAGTTTTTTTTAGACGTATTCCAAGTAAAATAAGTTGGTACCTCTGAATAAAGTATTGTTTTTGCGAAACGTCCAAAATGACTTTGTTGTTGGCATAATTTGAAAAATTCCGTTAACGTTGTTTTTGGTGGTGCTTCTGCTCGACTTACTGCATTTTCTTCTGTGAAGTAAACAAGTTGCCCATTTTCAAGATGGATAGCCAAATGAATGACAACTGGATTTCTCTCGTGAATAGCAAAGGATAGGATTCGCCAGACTGCCTCATTACTGCTTATATACCTGCCCATTTGATAACGCGCAACTTCGTCATTTTCATTTCGAACAGCAAAAACGGCCATGTCGCTGCCCTTGTGAACATCTTTGCAGATGTATTGAATTGATTTAACAGAGCTGCAAAATTCTACATTTATATGTGCTTTGTAGGTTTTCGAAAGAAGAGGACAATAAGGTACAACCCACCTATTATCTATTTCAATACTGTTTTTGGTTTTTGTTTGAGTTTATTACAAAGGAATGGCCACCATTTTCAGTAGATCGGCGGCGATATAGTGGATATCCATCAATTCCCGTGATATTATCCGATAATAACTCCTTGGGAAAGCGTTAAGTGCATTTACCATTATCCATACATGGTGAATTTAGGTTGATGGCACCACATGGACCATCCATGTATCATGTTTGTCGTTACAATCTGGAACAATTCTGGATCTACTGTTTCATGTGGGATTTCTGCTGATTTAATCTGATCGATTTCTTCTGGTCTAATTTTGTTTATCAACCAAATTAAAATATGGGCATGTGGCAATCCCCGTTTTTGCCATTCAATTGAGTACATTCAACATCACGTTTCTCCAAATAAGTGGTGTTTTACTATAAAATCCATTAACGATTTCAGTTTTTGTTTGAAAACACGTGCCGTTATGTAATATCGATCATTAGCTGATTGGCCTGGCAACAAATAATTTTTGATTTCATCCCACTGCGAGTTACATGTAAATGTGATGAATAAATCTGGTCGTCCGTATGCACGTACGTAGGCCATTGCATCTTGAATATATTCTTGCATATGCCGAGGACTTCCAGTGTATGACGAAGGAAGGATGCACATTTGTCCAATTTCATTAGAGTTTACATTGCCATCCACATTATTGTTTATGGCATCGCGCAAATGGATATATTCTTCGGACCTTAATTTTGCCTGGTTGAATCGAATATAACGGAGACGTTCACTTTCAATTTTGGCGAACATGTCGACAATAAATTGGTGGTATAAATGTCTGCATTTTAATAATATGTGCGATTGTCTATATTGGTCCGAATCATAATCCTGTGTGCATAGAAATTCATGGCGCTAACTTTTTTATTCGTTTCTTCACCTAAAAGTTAAAAAAAAATGTATTGCAAATATACCTAAATTTGTTTATTAAATTTGTAATTGTTATGTTAACCTGTTTCAGGATTCCTTTGTTTGATGTTTATATGGTAGCCATCCTCGCCCTCCCAAAAAATTAATGGATACTGTAGTGCGTCGTAAGAAGGATGTGTGTCTGCAATGACTTGTGTGGTGTTGTTGCGGCGCATGATGCGTATATCACGTTGTTCAAATGTATCGCCAACCATTACTATTCCTACTTCATTCAAACAGTCGGATGAGGTAATTTTTTTGTGCCAAAAAAGTTTCTAAATCGGCAACGATAGCACGTTCCTGAATTACTTGCATCTGATTGTACTCGCAACGGATGTTGGACTGCTCTTCTTCATCTCCCGTAAAGTAAATTTGTAGAAATGTTGGTGATTCCGTAGGAAGAGGAAGTAAAGAGCCAATTTTGTGATAGACCTGGTCCTGTATCTTAAATGTTGAATTAAATGTGCGTCCTTGTCCATCCGTATTAGTAATGATATTGGCGGCGAAGGAAGTCATTTGAAAACAACTATTAAATTTCCTTATTTTTTTTTTTTTTTTTAAATAATTTGGACTCTGCGGTGTTGCCATCCATTAGCGTTTTCAGTGGCTCCGGTGGTGGGTTCAATGTAGGTAAAACCACTTTGCCTGATGAACAACACTACCCTGTTGTTTCATTTTTGAATTTCAGAGCGTGGCAATAAGTGCATTCGTTATCCATGTCACCAATTGAAATTTTCGAATGTGCGCAACATTCGATGTCTGGATCATATTCAAATGCGATGCGATTGAATGATGACAGTGTTAGCGCTCTTGTTGTTTGCATGCGTACTCGATTATTTAATTGCACCACACTTCTGTATGAATCCGTAACACGATTGCGTGATGTTTGAGTTTTAATTCTCATTTGTGCAAGTCGTTCAATTCGGTGTGCATAATTTTTAATGCACTGGTGGTTGCATTGCGCAATTGTGTCTCCTCTCTTGCCGCTTCTTCTTGTTGTGGTGTTAACTCCTTTCTTTTTTGTTGCCTATTGCGAGTTTGTCGGTCACTACGACCAATATTCAAACTTCGTCGTCCAGGCATTTTATAATTTGTTCTGTAATTTGTATACACTTATGTATGCTAAAAAAGAACATTTTCTTTGGTTATGTTATTTGTGCCGGAAATCGAATGGAAATGTTATTTACCTATTTAAAATTGATTAAAAACTGTTTTGGAGCTTTTGTCAAACAATTGTACAGCTAAATGAAATATGAATTACTAAAATATGTTATTTGTGCCGGAAATCGAATGGAAATGTTATTTGCCTATTTAAAATTGATTACAAACTATTTTGGAGTTTTTGTCAAACAATTGTAAAGCTAAGGCCCTAGTTATAGCGTTATACGTAAAACGAAACCGTAAAAAATTTCTTTTGCTTTTTTAGACCACTTAATCCTAATGGTTGAACTCAATCTTGGTCTTAAAATGATGCTTATGAATTATAAAGTTAGTCTATAAAAAAAAAATTAGCAAATGATCGTTAAATTTTCTAGAAAAATAATTTATACATTTTTCCGTACGAAAAACTTTTTCCGATCCACTTTTCAGTCAATTCCACAACAAAAACCCAGATCATTCCACTGAAGTAGTTCAGTTCTTTACTGTTCCATCTATCAGGATTTTTTTTTCTGATGGAATCCAATCAGTGGTGGTTGATTTGTTGTATTTGTTTTCATAGGGAAACATTTTTCTGACAGAATTTTCGCTATAACCGCCTTAAACGAAAAAAAAAATCATTTTCATACTGTTCCCACTTTTGCTGTTGCATTTTACGTATGGCTATAACTGAGGCCTTAATGAAATATGAATTACTAAAATGTCAAATTCAAAAAAATATAGACAACCAACGCCAACTATATTATTTCAATTAAATTTAATGTTGTTAATACAAAATTGATATGCAGGGAGATCTAAGTTGTCGTAAATATCTCCCAGCTCCACCTATCGGGTCCAAATTTTGGAAAAAACTTTCTTTTTTTATAAGTGTTATATGGTGTTAATTTGAGCCAAATCGGTCCATAAATAAAAATTTTCAAAAAAGCGACCCCAGCGCCCCCTATAGGGTCTAAAATAAACATAAACCATCCGGAGCACCACACAAACATATGGTGTGAATATAAGGGGGATAGCTTCAGTGGTTCAGCCGTGATTGTCAGACATACATACGCACGAACGTTTTTATTATAACTATATTAAGATTAAGAAGATGTATTGCACTGATTTTGAAAAAGTTCAATCGGGATGAAAAAAATGTTGTGTAGTTTAACTATTTTAGTATGTAGGGCTTTAAAATTTCCTAGATCTAATCGAAATAGCACCTAGCAGCAATAACATTAGATCTAGTTCTTCTCATATATTTTTCAACGCAAATCAGATGTGAGGAGGTAGCGAAATGTATATCCACTTCAAAATCCAAAAAGCTTTTAATTCAAACTAAATTTTTTTTTTCGCACAAGCGACAGCACTGATTATTGAAAGTCGATTAGGCGAATAACTGAATGAAATAATCGCTTACTTGTAGTTGATACATCCCATATATGTTGAAATAATATTTTTTTAACATTCAGTTGTTGTTTTGTTGTAGGTATCTTAATTTCTTAATCGCTTCTCCTAATTTTGTTGCAGAATTGTTTAACTCATATTTTTGAAATCTTATATAAACAACAGATCAACTCAAAATTTACTTCACGTATTGGTTTAGTTGAATGCAACATGTTTTCGTTGAAACAACAAAAAATAACCCAAAACACAAATACAACCAACTTATTGCGACAATTTCCCTTCAATACTTAGGAAATAACTGTTGGGTATATTAGAGTTGTATGTACCATATTAAAACCCAGGTGTTCTAAGCGGGAAGCATAATACGGAGCAACTATGTAACGATCACTTGCGAACCTCAACCTACCGGTTGCATCGTTAAGACCACTTCTTTGGACAGAAATGCATTTACTGTCCCACATAAAAATCAATTTGCAAAAACTCTCAGCAACAAAGGCCCTAATAGTTTGGTTTATTTAGACGGCCAGCCGGCATCAGTGCTCATCATCATTCTCAGCATCCTTTTAAGTTTCGATTTAACGACACTACGTACATTTTTAATGTCCCAAAAAAAAAATTACACACATACTACGAAGCATTGCATGGGGAGCCTACAGAAAGACTGTTAATGCCTTCCGGCTAATTGAAGAGCGACCAAAATTAAAGGCCCCGGGAGAAATAATATTGTCATCATGTCATGTCTGTGCTAACGCAACACCACAAAATTACCCATGTCACATGTCGCCATTCCGCAAATGATGATGATGAGACCCGTCGGTCGCATCGTCGTGCCTAAACGCACACACAATATATACCGGATGCTGGACATTTCATGATTGAGATTCAAATTGTCTGCACTGCCAGCCCAATTTTTAACTAACCAGCGCAGTTGTATCATTACAATTTAATCATGCGAAAGACTGAAAAAGAAAAGTTAAATGGACCGTCATCTTTAGAGTGGCCCAACGTCTTCGGATCGATGCACCCCGAAAATGTAATTAACTGTGAGTACTTACTTATACCATTCTCTTACTTACAATTGCTGCTTTTTTTTTTTTTTTTTTTTAGTTTGCGAATATGACGCAATAATGACTACGTTATTTGCGTTACTCAAACAAGTTGCTACCGCTTCGGCTGCGATTATGATTACGAGTACGATGTCGTGATAAATGTCGATTCAAGAGGTCAAACTACTGAACAATAAATATGGATTAAAAGCCCGCACGCATCCCGACTCAGTGGAATCTCGTATAAAATGTTTTCATTGTAAAAAAAAAATATTTAGGCAATAAGTTTGTCTTAGGTAATCAGCTTAATACTGTTAGATATTCTAGCAAATTCGACTATTATAATAATAAAATATAGTGAACGTCCAGTAAAAAAAATATTCGATACCTATAACAAACGCCTTTTAGATTTTAATTAGTATCTGCTGATCAAAAACAATAGCATCACCCAAAAGAAACAATCACGTTTAAATAAAAACAAAAATCCTACACTCTATAGTTTTATATTAAAACAAATATGTTCACAATGTTTATGATGTTTGAGAATTGAAATACGCGAACACGAAGATTTAATTTGTTATGTTATTGATTTAATACAAAGTTGACAACGGGGCTGTTGATTCATGGAAGGAAAATTGTAACTTGTTGATAAAAAAATTGATCACGCCATTTCGAAATAAGATTTTATTTTACAAAGGGTTTTCTTTCGGTGAGACTAATTTTATGACAAAGCAATTTCACTTATGGGGACGGTTTATTAGAGAAAAGCGAATGTGCTTGTGACTACACACCAGAAGTGAAGCTTCTCTCACTTAATGTGGATACGTTAATGTAATTCAAATGTAATTGAGCTGGAGTTAGATCATATTAAGAAATTTACCTATTTTAAGAACCGAAATTTGTATGAAATTTGTATTTTTTTCTATTTAATGAATCTGGTTAAATTTTTTTTATTTTGCAGATTGGCTTTTAGATTTAACAAAAATGGAACTAGGACACTGAAACAAGAATTTGGATTGTCCGCCGCTATCACGCACTGGAGTCCGTAGGTAGTTTCGATTCAAAGAGAGTATAGGCGCCGATGGACCACAATTTGACTTGTTAACAATTTTGCCGAGCATGGGACACTCGAAAGAAGACCTTGCCATCGAAACCCTTTAGTTCGGACGGAGGAAACAATCGCTGCTGTATCTGCTGCCATACAAAACAATCCAAGAGTTTGGACAAGAAGCTTATCTCCTCAAATGGGTATAAGCAGACAGTCATTGCAGTCAATTATGCACAATGATTTGAACCAACAAATGGCCAACAAACTGAGCGCAGCAGACTTGCCTATTTGATTGAAATTTTGCCAGAAGATACTTCAAATGGTGGAAGAGGACGGAAACGGCAACATAAACTAACAGAATTGTCGAATATGAAGTGCTTCCAACCCACATATACTCCATTAAAGGAATTGCATCCACTACGTGTCACAGTGTGGCGTGCAGTTTCATAACGCTGCATTGTGCGGATATTCCTGTCTCAACTCTCCAAGCAGTAATGAATATCTTTTTAGAACAGGGGGCATTTAAATTCCATTATTTTTAAAACTTATTAAGCTATCTATATATATAAAAGGCAATGAAGTCCGTGTGTGCGCGCATAACTCGATAAAGGATTGTTGGATTTCAACGATTTTGGGCTTGACGGTTTCGTTTTGGACCAAGGAAGGTTATAGGCTACTTTTTGTCGCGAAAACAAAACTTTGAGGGGATGAAAAAGGTTATGAAAGTTTGTATGGGGAAATGCACTTTGAAAAAAAATAAACGGGGTGGAAATCGAGTAGTGATAATTCAAATATAAAAATTTTTTTTTTTTTTAATTTTAATGGCAATTGTTGTTGTCAATTATTTTAATTATTTTGCAAGCAAATTGTTGTTGCCAACAATTTTGAAATTACTTTTTTTTAAATACACCTAATAAGTTTGCTTATGTTTACTATGTTACGTTATTAAGTAGCTTTTTGAAATGGAGTAGATATACTTCGATGTGTTTGATGTAGTTTGAATGCATCATTTTTGTTTGCCAAGTATTTTCAGGATCCTTGCATTTGTATGAGTGAGTAAGTTGAAATGTTTGAGATGACGATGATGATAGACAATACAAGAGTTGTTGAGCGTTTTGAGTTTTTACGCGCATAACTCGATACAGGATGGTTTCGATTGGGCCCAAGGAAGGCCATAGGCTACTTCATGTTTCGAAAACAAGACCGAGATAGACAACAACACAACCGTAATCAGCATAGCGTTCCATGTTTCTCACATGGTCGGTTGTATGTGGCGTGCTCACTCACGTGTCGGCAAACCTCTCGCGAGTGCCAAATCTTTCGTGAATTACCAGGCACGCAGAAATCGCAGCTGGACTACAACTAACAAAAATGTCGTAGACCAGCACCTCTACAATATGCAATGCAAGCCGAATGAAATAAGATAGGTAAATTTAATCTTCAAATGAACTCAAACCGGAAAATTTCAACAACACGATATGGAACAACCATCGATGCTGTCTTCCAGCGTAATCTAGATAGATTACAGTCTCGAATGTACATCTTACTTCAGCTACCACAATCCGATTGTATCTATTCTACCGAAACTAGCACAGAACGTATAAATTATTGTTATTTCATAATATGTCAAGAATACGGTTATTACAACTCCCTCTTTGCTCAATGACGTGGATCAAGCCACACACATACTGCACGCACGGTTTTACACATATATTTCGGGACTGTTGGATACAGTCGCACAATTTTTTTTTAATATATTCATATCTCGGGAATAGACTCTTCCGTATCAGAAATGGAAACGAATACTCGGAGCTAAAAGAAATTTCGGCCGGTGTACCGCAAGGAAGCGTCCTTGGTCCGCTTCTCTATTTGTTACATACTCGCGATATACCAAGGGAAGATCGCACTACCCTTGGTACGTTCGCCGACGACACAGCTATCCTAGCAAACCGCAGTGAATAAGGTAAATGAATGGACAATGAACTGGCGGATCGCCCTCAACGAAACTAAATCTGTTCACGTGAATTTCACCTATAAGAAAACTAATGACTTGCTAATTTTTCTAAACTTGGCCCGAATACCCTTTGCAAACGAGGCCAAATACCTGGGAATGACACTCGACACAAAGCTGAAATGGAATTCGCACGTGAAAATTAAACGTAAAGAACTAGATATCAAATATAGAGAAATGTACTGGTTACTCGGAAAACATTCCCAACTCAGTACCTACTGAGAACAAACTGCTTTTATACAAGCAAGTGCTAAAGCCGGTGTGGACCTACGGTATACAACTTTGGGGTTGTACCAAGAAAACAAATGTCAATATTCTACAAACATTTCAAAATAAAGTTCTTAGAGAAATTGTACAAGCACCATGGTATATTAGAAACGACGATATACATTGGGATCTCGGAATTCCAAAAATCGAAGCTGAATCTAGAAGCTTAGCGAGAAAGCATAGAAACCGACTAATCGGACATATCAACAATACAGTCCGACAAATCTTGGACGAGAGCAATTTATTGCGCCGACTACAAAGAACGAAACCGTTCGACTTGGTAAGATAAGATTAACCGCGTTTAATTTGCGGAACACGCAGGATCTTTCATTGGAAAGTAACCTGGCAAAAGTTTTTATTTAATGATAGAAAAATTGCTTGATAAGTTATATCTTAGTTGCAGTATCTAACAATCTTTAGAAGGGTGGTGTTTTTAGTCAGTAAAAATCTGATACTACTATGAGAACGCGCTTGCTATTCTCATAGGGCCTTACCAATAATCATTTTTAACCTTCACACTAAATATTTCCTAGGTCACAATATGCAATTTTGTATGGAAATTTTCGCCATTGTGAGTTCGAAAAACTTAGCCTGGACACTAAAAATGATTATTGGTATCGCGGATAGTGTCTTTGGAAGATTTTAAATAATTTTTGAATAAAGAATTTAAATTGACCGGAAGCGAAAGCTCGGAATTATTAATTTCATTAACTACATTAATTTTTGCGGAACGAAGTTCGCCGGGCCAGCTAGTACCTATTTAATAATATTAAATGAGCTTCGACATGAATAAAATAAAAATGAATTCTATTCACTGAAAAAAATAGTTATTTGAGTTTCTTAATATAGCAATATTTATCAGCCACCCTGACTAGCGTACCCGAGCGAGAACTCTCACACGTAGAAACCGGATCCCATCACTTTCTTCATTCAAGTTGAAGACGTTAGTAAAACATTTATTTTATATACTGTAATCAGTGAGTACACAGTACAGTTTACTTTCTTTATCTAAAATCTCACCTACAAAAGCAAAATATCAATTTTAGTTGATCTTGTTAGAACCGTTTTCGAACAAATGAAACTGGTATTAACATTTCATATGGAAAGTACCGTTCATAGTAGGTAAGGTTACCACAAACTCTAAATCCGATATTTTAACCAAATCAGTTCGGTCGTTAAGGCTGTAGGCCTCAGAAGCATACAGACAGACGTACGTATTTCGCGACCAACTTTTTTGAGTTCCTCTATTATCATAATTTTATCAGAATTAAACCATATCGAATTCCAAATCTTGTACGAATACAAAATCTATCTCGTACATCTTATTAGAGGAAGTTAAAAAAAAAGAAAATTTAAAAATCAAAAAAAAAAAACCGATTGACTGTAAAAAAAAAAGAACTAAAGAAAAATTATTAGTTAGGTATACCTACTTGAATATGTCTCGTTAATTCGACAATCGGAGACTAAAAGTTAAAATAAACTTAGATGATTCAACAGAAAAAAAAATGATTATGGAGAAGAAGCCTCTTTATTGTATAAAATAAAATTTCGAACTGAATTACATTTTTCGTTATTCTACGTCCTACCTAAACCTTATTTTACATCTAGGTGAAGCGTGCGTGTCGAAATGTGCCGGTTGAAATGAATGGAGTACAGGTGCCGACGCGATGCATTATACACTGTAAAGTGTGGGAAGTATTAATGATGTTGGCCGAAAGTTTCATGATGAATGAAACTTAGGAATGCTGTGTTAAATTCTGTGTTAACTTGTATACCTACAAAGCCTGACAAAAATATGAGTAGGGTAAAGGTACGAGTATCAACAGCGGATCATTTTTTACTTCTTGCTCCGTAGAGCTCGCATTTATAGTAGTATAGCGATTAATTTTTTTCCACAGCTTTTTCAAAGTTTTAATCATAAGAACTCAAAGCTTTATTTATGCTGCGACAATAAAAAAATATTTAAAATTACCATTCGCATGTGATCCACTGTATACCATGGGTGTACACAGTGAATCAGTGCATGGTCCACAGTGAAACAGGGACATTTAAAATCAATTTATTCTGTAAAAACACAAGTTTTTTTCATAACATATGTAGTAAAATATAAACTCTTCTTATATAATATAAAAATAAATAAAAAAAACTTAACAGCTGCTAATAATTATTGCTATAAGCTTCTATCGAAGATCCATATTTAAAAAATTAACATGGAATGCAAAATTTTAAAGCATCGAAGGATTTACTGTGTAACACTTCCAACTGATTCACTGTGTACACTGTTCTCATTTCACAAAAACATGTTAATATAATTTATAAAATATTTCACCATCGGAAAGAATTGGTAAGGATATATAAGCAAAAGTACAAATAATATACTCAAATGAAGTTACAATACACACTTTTAACAGAAAAACAGAAAAAAAAATTACTTACCTACACAGAAAACTCCGGGGAAGCATACGAATCTAATGACACCTCACTCTTCAAACTCGGTCTTAGTACTCGTAAATTTTTTCTTTTGCTTTCGTTTAAACCTAATTGTTGAAAAGAAACTTTGTCTTAAAATGTTGCTTATGAATTATAAAGTCTGTTTATCAAAAAAATATAAATATACAAATACCTAGATTACTATTTAAATTTTCTTTAAAAATAATTTAATAATTGTTCCGTATGAAAAGCTTTTCCCAACCTACTTATAGAACCCGCTTATGCGTGAACCCTTTCCGCAAACGACATTGCGGAAAAAACCCCACAAAATCAAGGCACTGAACCTTCCTGCCTACAATTGTTGAACGAAACTTTTCGATAAGTGTTTTCAATCAATCCTAATCCCAAATTAGTCAACTATGTGCGCTACTAAAGTCCAATATCCACATCGTATGCTTAACGCAACAAGAACCAATTCCCACAACGCCATCAATGGGCGTTAAGCTGACGCCAGCCATCCATCCGTCCACATTGCAATTCATCAATCCGACCGTTTTAATCTTAAGTTATTTCGTCATGCTGAAAGGAAACCTCCAATGAGCAGCAATAAAAAAGTAGCTAACAATACGAAAAGCAAAACCAACACAAACATCAGAAGCGTCATGCGGGGTCCGCAAGCAAAGCAAACAAGCGCACACAGAGAAAACAGCTTAGGTCTCCGAATCCTATTGCAAAGTCACCTTAAAAGCCGAGTACACAAACGCACATGTATAGAGTACACTACTACTATGTACACTTCAATTCCAAGGCAGGGGGCCTACCTAAGTTATCTTTGACTTCAGGCTCATAATGACCAACTTCAGGCCGAAGCACGTTCACAGTGTGTGCCGGATTTTTCGAAACCGTGAGAACCGATTTTGTCGTGTGTTTCCCACGCGATCCGAACACCTGCCTTTTTTTTTTTTGTTTGATTCGTATATATCTTATCCGCTCTTCGCAGTATACTTCGTCTTCGTCATCGCGGTCGTATAGCCAGGGAAGCTATTGCGATCGTGGCGTGGTATGGTAGCAGAGATATAGCTTTTCCTATATACCAATGCTGTGTACATTTTTTTACTGCGAGCGCATAATATGACGAACGATATGTCGAAGTGATCGCGTCGTCGAGTGGCTAAAATGAGTTTGGATGCCTTTTTTTTTTTTGTTGTTTTCAGGTCCGTCGAGTGTAGTAAAAGAATGAAGACGTGGTGCCGTCGCCGTACCCCGTACCCGTACTCCAATCGGTATGAATGTATTGTATGGCCTATCATTGACTTACGGAGGAGAACTCCAAAAGCCACAGTAAATCTACTTATGAAAAGGGGGGCCAGTCGAGTGGAACCAGCAGCAGAGCAGAAGATTGCATATGACGGAGCTCTCCTCTGTTCGGGCTATCGAACTACCGACAAATTCAATAGATGGATCGACGTCTGTTTGTGCGATTTTGAGGTTCGTGTGGTTGATCGTATCACTCAACAACCGCGGAATGGGGCGGCAAATAATGGCTCCTAACCATGAGGCATGTGGCTGACTGGTTGGTGATTGCGCCCTTGTGTGTAGAGTGGGAAAAGATTGGCACGTTTTAACATGTTGATTCATGTTTGGGCTGCCGTTCGTTTTAATTGAATTATTTTTTTTATGCCACTACTTGGTTGGGTGGTGGCAGTAGTTGGCGGAAGACTTGTGGCATGATTACATTAGCTAGGTATAGAAGTAGATAACAATGTAAATGCTCAAGAAAGCGGTCTTATCAATTCGATAATGGTGCATGGAAATACCACATTTTCGTTGCGGTTAGAGCGTGAGAAACGCTTGTAGATAAACAGTTTCAACATTCTCCTTAAATTGAGTCATATGATTAGTTTCGAGGAAGTGAACAATGACAATCTTTGCGTATGTTAGTACCTGCAAGTTTAACGTCTCAATTTGGTATTTGGTCCCTCCTTTACTGATCTTTTCCTTCTTTTGCTTTAGTTATCCATTCTCGTATTAAGGCTTTAGTAAATACATTGTTGCGGTGTAAAATATCCAGTTGACACTAATGAAGTAATTCTTGTTTATGTGGCGCTCAATCCGGGGTAGCTCTGATGCTTGATAAGTTTAATTATCTTATCTTCTTAAGATGATGTGATAAGATATTTGCTAATTCTCAAAGCATTGTCTTACATCCACAGAATTTTAATAAGATTTAAATAAAAACTCGACTTTCGACTTCATATTTTGTATGTAGGTGAAGACTCGTAGATTTTTTTTTAATTCTGCCCGAATATTGTTTATTCTTGAATGCTTGCATCACTGCAAGTTTAGAAACCGTTTGTATATAATGATGAATACCTACTATATAAAAAACTTGGGCATTTGACATCCAGAACAAATGAATTATCGTGGATCGAAAATCAAAAATACCCAAGCTCAAAGCAAAATATAAATTAGTTAGGTATATAAAATGTATTCATAAGGTAAGTAGTGTAAATTAATCCTAGAATACTTATGTTCGCCTGTAGGGCTGTACATCTCTTCCCTATTATTCCCTTGCAAATATCCAAGCACGGTTGAGGTCGTGTCGCACGTAAGATTCCACTTTACGGTTGCTATTGGACCATTTTGACGACTGGTAGTTGAATATTAGTAGTCCACGGTATTGTGTTCGCGTTGTTATTGCATTTATTTTGTATATTGATGTTATGTATTTACTTAGAGTTTTTAAGTTTGCTTCGAAGAAGACGCGTGTAAGTGGGTACTACTGTAAAAATACAAAAACAACATAGGTATTGCCTAAATCTTAGATCACCTAATTGCTTTTAATGGAGTAAATAAAAATACTTATTTAATTTTTCCTGTGGAAAATATAAATTTAACCTATTACTTTGAATTTGTTTGCATTTAGAAAGTCGCACATACCTATGAGTATATATGCATTTTTGTAAGAACTTGATTGTTTATCCATATTGCAATGCCGTCGGTAAAATTCAAGATTATTGATTTATAAAAAATATTCAAATTAGCTTCAGGATATCGCAAGCATCGACGAAAGATAAGCATTTATACTTAATACTAGCTGATCCGGCTAACTTCGTTCCGCCCAAGTTCGTTAGTAATTATAATATTTTTTAGCATGCAGTGCACCAGCTTACTTCATCCAAAACTACTTGTTATACAAACCGCGATGAATGACATGTCAGTCAACCTTTCGCTTTTTCCCTACATTGATTTATGGTATACCTACACGAGCCAGTGTTTCCAGACGAAAAATCTGAAATCTTGTTTTTCAGAAAAAAAACATTCTTTTTTTAAAGATATTTCAAGATATAAAATAAAAGAAATATATAACGCAATTTTGAAGTGCTTTAAATAAAACTTATTATTATTTTTCCGACAAAAGTATAGTTAGTAAAATATATACCTACTTACATAAATACCAATAAAAAAATGATTGTTGATAAACCTTTGTCATTGCTTTTAGGAATTTGGAACATATTTATTTATGGCTAAGAATTTCATTGCTAACACCTAGCAACACCTTACGATACCTAAATGTAAATAATTTTTGGACACTGGAAAATTAAAAAAAAAAAAAAAAAAAACAAACAATCTACATTGTTGATATTTCATAAATATTTTAACCAAAGTACACTCTTATTCCTAAAAAAAATACTGCCAGCAGATTTGCCCGCTAAATACTCACAAAAGCTAGGTATTCAATTTGATATTATATCAATGAAAGACTTATTGACACTAAATAATTGGGAATATTCTGGGTTTGAACTTTTATGGAAGTCAGTTATATGGAACTTCGAAAATTAAAATCAGTTACGAAGCTGTCAAAGCAAACAACTTTGTTTTTTTTTTTTTTTTTTTGTTAATAAGTTGACACCTGATGAAATATTTGCCAAAAAAATATAAAAAAGCCTGTTGAAAAGAGTAACGTTTTCAATTATTGCAAACTAATTAATTGTTCAATAAATACTATAACATCTTTGTAGGAAAAAGGCAACAAAGAATTACAACAGAGGAAAAGGAAATATATTGCTCTTACATGCAATAAAATCCCATCATTTGTCAGAAAAAAGTACAATTTTGTTGGCAGGAACTTGCTTTACTTTTAAATGGAACTGGCGGTATCTCATACTCTATGTAGAAGAATGGAAAACGCTATGTTTTTTGCTGAATTTTTGTCTGTTTAAAGTTCTTTGCAAGTCTTATGTTTTCGATAATTGGCGCTACTCTGTGAATCATAAACTTCGTCAAGAAAAAGCGGAAATAAAAAAAGACTTGTGGTGAATCTCCAAAGAAGAAGGATCTTGAAAAGTTAGAGGAAAGAACAATGGCCTGTATGTGGAAAATATCCCTATTGCTCGAAATTCGAAGAGGGAAAGTTCAACCATCAACGTGTGAAGTAGTATAGGTATAACAATCACCCAAAAACAGCTTGACAGCGTACACATAGAGGGATATTCCGCGTGATTCGGCATTGGAATTGGACGATGCGATCGGTGCCTGTGACCCGAAACAAACGCAAAATATACGCAAGAGTACAGCACAAAATCTAGCTGAATTTGTTCAATAATTGCGTAATGATTTTACATACATATTAATTAATGATTCAAATTATTCAAATTACAGAAGTGCTAAACATGAGTGAAGGCAATAAGCAGGTACAAGCCGATGGTATTAGCAACATATTGTATTCCTGAAGAAACCTGCAAACAAGAAACAGTATGATTAAATACTTCACCACAAACCACTGGGTACTTAATGTTCGCTTATTGTTCTTTTTAATCCCCGCTGTGTTGAGTAAGCCACTCGGGAATTTGATGGCTTCGTGAAGTAAGTGATTGATCAGTAATTAAGTCAGTAACCAACGGAATCGATTTCGATGTACTGGGGCGATTAACAAAAAATGTGGTTGCTTCCTATTGACGTCTGATAGGAACCATTATATCCGTAAAAATGTAGTGTAGCGAGAAACTTGAAGTAAATATTCACGTCTATCACAAAATCCGTCGTATTCGGAATTTTGCTACGAACCCCGAAAGAACTATCACAGAATCCATCGTAGGGGAAATGTTTGCTACGAATTTCGAAATTCGTAGAAAGTGGTATCACTGAATCCGAATGAATCGGAATTTTGACATTTAAATCTACGAACTATTTGATTTTAAATATTGCGCAGACAAAAAAAAATCAAAATGGAAAAACCGTAAGTTTGTTACAGAATTATAGAAAAATAATCATTTTTATTCCATTAAAGGTCGAAAATTTCAACAAATAAATTGCAGTACGGGAGAATGGTGGAGCTGCTTTTGCAGAATCCTGGAATAGCTCAAGGTTTTACAAAGAGCCCAAAAGAAGAGGTAAACGCTTTCTTTGAACAACTCAAGAATGAACTTAACAGTCTTGGACCTCCTTCAAAAGACACCAGTAGTTGGAAAAAAGTAAGTTAGGAAATGAGAATATTCTGTTTTGGGGTTTCAAGAACACAAGTATCGTTGAAAAACTAATACAAAAACAAAATATAACGATAACCATTATTAAATAATTATATTCCATTATACACTTAGGTTTGGTTGGATTGGAAGGCCTATATAAAAAGAAAACTATCCGAAAATAAAAAAGAGTGCAAAGGTACCGGAGGCGGCCCTTTTCGAATGCATTCTTTTTCCAGTCTTGAAGAAACCGTCATAAAATTGACAGGCTTAGAAACCTCCACAGCCGGAATCAAAGGAACTTAAACATTTGGACTTCAAAACTCATCCATAGTCGTAGACCATGCAGAAGAACCTGAGCTGGGTGAAAACTCAGAGGAAGCTGATGATCCACCGGATGTTTCCATGAGTTCCAATCGAGGGATCAGTATGCTGCGGAATTCCACTTCAACCACACAGCGAACAGATACTGTCAGCCTTTTGAAGGATCAAATTAAACTCCAGAAAGAATTTTACTCCAAAACTGAGGCATTCCGGCAAAATATAACAAAAAATCATGAGGAAATCTCTTCCAGCTTAAGACGGATAAATAGGGGAATAGAAAAAATGTGTGAACTAAAAAAAATGTATCGAGGAAACTCATCGGCACAACAAAATGCAAGAGGAAATATTGCAGCGCAAAATCAAGATCAAATTATAAATGCTGGAACTCGAAGAGATAAGGCTCAATTACAAAAAAAACAAACCTGTAACTGGTTTTTAACTTGTCTTTCTTGTTTCTTACTTATGCGATACAATGATAATGAAGTCTGAATTATACTTTAAGTTTGTTTTAAACCGGTCTCATTTTTTTTTAAATAAACTGCAAAAGTTCTAGTTTGTTCATTTATTTTAAATAATTATGTCCATCTTCTTCTTCAATTTCACTTTGAAAACAGTTACTATCATCGCGAAAGTGTATGCATATGTTAAGCAAAGCACAAGCCACATTGATAATTTGTGCGACCTTACAGGATGAGTAATGCAGTTGACGTGCACCCAATATGCACCCAAATCGGTTTTTCAAGACACCGATACCGATAGTCCTCTCTACAATATTGCGAGTTCCGCTGGCGTTTGTTGAACGCACTTTGATTACTACCACTTGCGGGCGAACGATATGGAGTAGAGTAATAAGCCATGGCTCCAGGGGATATCCGGAATCACCTGGAAAAACATTCAGTGTTTCTTAATTTAAAAATGAGATATGTTTTATATACATTGTACATACCTAAAATCCAAGTGTTTCTTTCTCCTTCGCCGTATTTGCTTTCAAAAAAAGTCCTTGCACTACTCAAATTCCATATATGAGAATCCTAATATGATCCACAATATCGTGCATCGATGAAGCGTATACGCATTTTGTTATCGCAAATCTAAGAAAAATTGATTTAGGAGCAGTTGAAAGAAGTGCTTAGCTAAATATACCTACCAACATGACATTTATACTATAATATCCTTTTCTGTTGTAGTACAAATATTTTTCTTCAGCCGGTGGGATCATTTTGATATGAGTTCCATCGATGCACATAACAACACCCGGAAATCTGCTCTTTGAGTAGAAGTCTAATTTTGCCTGTCTTTTGTCCGCCGCATCATTAATTTCTAATTTTATCCAGACTGGACAGAGCCTTCTTTCCAAAATATCCAGCACCATTTTTAACGTGCCTGAAAATGAAGACTGAGTGGTCTTTACCAACGCCGTGTTGATATCCGCCTTCGCCCATAAATCTTAAAACGGCTACAAGCCGACTTAAAGGAGTGATTGAAGAGGATAAGAAAGTAGGACCAAGTTCCTGTTCTAGTTCCTCCAATACATACTTAAATGCTCGTTTGTTGAGGCGAACATTTTTTTTAAATCTGTAAACTTGAATTTAGTTTGGAATAAATCAAAATGTTCTGCAACAACTCACACTTGATCCTTGAGGTCAAACGGATTGCACGTATCCCTCAGTATCTTACGCCGGATTTTTGTTTTTTTTTTGCGCCTGATATTCTCCTCCTCATTAGCAACAATTGCAAATGCAACAGAATCCATTTCTAACTATTTTTTTGTTCAAAATACACAAAACAACAATTTATAATTTATTTATTTCCGCATACTTTGACGTTAAGCAGCTGATTTCGAAATTTCGAAGTGCGGCAATGCCTTTTGTGGTTTCATTCGGATTCTATGATATATATTTTTTCGTATTCGTAACGTAGATCCGAATTCGTAACTTTATTACGACGGATTCTGTGATAGACGTGATTATACTTTGCATAATCGATACATCATTAGAAATACAATTTACCTTAATTTCAAAAGAAATGATTTTATTTGCGGCCTGTGTAAATTGTTTCAATTATAGCAATTCTAGCTGTCATCTTATCTAATCTAAAGAGCTGAATAAAAGGCACATCAGGACCCCAATTCAATTAACGCATTTTTGGTATTTTTGAAACGTTGAAAAAAAAATTTAAAACAACCAGAAAATTATAGTTTTCGAACAACTAATTTTCAGGCTTCGAATAAAACATCTTGTAACGATGCATTCGTTACATAATTTTTTGCTCCTACTCCAGTAGGTGCCTTGCCCCACTGTGCCACCTACCACATAATTTTCACTATGCCCCACTGTGCTGTATCGACTGCACTCCACCCATTCCACTCACCCCCGTATTTGTTTTCGCACTGAATCGCCAATACAGTGCCTTCACACACAACATCCGATCATCTGCTCCGCCCCTTCCACACTGATACACACGATACACCCCCGCGGTGGTCCAGTATGTGTTATCTGTTTTTTTCGCAGCATTGCCTGCACATTGCCGGTGCATTTGACACACTTGCGCCCAACAACAATTGACAGTGCCGCCCCCTCTCTTTACGATTGGGTGCACTAGGTAACCCCCCGCACTAGTCCAAATATTGTTAGTAAGAAAATATATGGGAAGCAATAATTTTCACTTCCGTGATAAAATTCACACCCGTTCACTGGTTGGTATTCTATTAGACCACCAGCAAGATCCCAATCAAATCGAGAAAACATCAGAGTTGACTAGTACCAATCTCGTGTACTGCTGAGTTTGATCCTCAAGTAGGTAACCGACCACTTGAACTTTTTGGTGCTGGTAGGCCTGCGGGTAACCAGCAAATTGCCGAGTCCACCGCAAGGGAGACTTGAAGACCGCCGAGACTGTCGCAAGACAGACTTGAAGACCGCCGATACTGTCGAAAGACAGACTTAAAAACCGCCGAGACTGTCGAAAGACAGACTTGAAGACTGCCGAGACTGTCGAAAGACAGACTTAAAGACCGCCGAGACTGTCGAAAGACAGACTTGAAGACTGCCGAGACTTTCGAAAGACAGACTTGAAGACCGCCGAGACTGTCGAAAGACGGACTTGAAGACTGCCGGGACTGTCGAAAGACGGACCTGAAGACCGCCGAGACTTCAGACGGAATCGAAGACCGCCGGGGCCAGAACTATCGCCCACCAGAGCTGCAACCGAGGACCGAACCGCTGACATCGCTGCTGCCGTTAACCGTGGATTATATTTACAAGCCATTTATAATCATTGTAAAAGTATTGTTAACGTTAAATATAAATTGTTGGAGATATCAATTATTGTAAACTAAGTCTAAGAAAATCGTAATAAAGGAAACTCCTCTGAAAACTAAAGTTAGTGTTTTTTTAGGAAGGACTTTGGCGATCCGGCGAGCTAACCTCAGCCATAGACAAAAAGCACCCTCACAATCTTTAATTCATTAAAATTTCCGCGACGCTCGATTTTTAAATGGGTTTATACCGTAAATCAATCGACAGATTGGGCTTCGTTTAAAAATTAGGCATTTATATTCATATTTAATAATGATTCTCTTGCGTCCATATGTTAAAGACAAATTTATAATTCTTTCAGATAAATCAATCAAAAAACATAAAAACGGTGTAAATTTTAATTCCAACTGTGTCCGATTGAACAAATTAACTTCGATTTAAATTTTAAATCAGAATAAATTCTGCGTTTATCGTATATTTTTCTAACTCAAAGGAATAGCTTTTCACCAAAATGTTTTGTAAACTATTTACCATTTGGTGTCTAGTTTGAGATAATTGGGCTAGCATAACTATACACCTCTGGAATATATTATATCCGATCGTAGGTATCCGAGTAAGCTGAACAATTTTTATACAACTAACACAATAATTTATATACCGAAAATCTGTATATTTTTTGTACAGCCGGTGGTTATTATATACGACAACACAGTATTAATCGTATTTACGCTGAATCGAAATTGTATGTTCCAAAACTGAAAAGTAACACATTTTTTATATTCAAAATCGATGCATACATACGGTGACCATACGTCCCGTATTTCCCGGGACAGTCCCGTATTTCAATAGCCTGTCCCTGTTTTTTTTATTTAGAAATACTAATGTCCCGTATTTCTATTTTAGTCCCGTATTCTTCCCATATTTTCATATATTTTTTTTGTAATATTTTATTATCTATTTTTAAAAAAATTAACCATTTCATGATCACTAATAAAGTGCATCAAATAGCCCCTTAATAATTACAAGGGAATCTACTACCAAAATAATACATCCATACGATTTTGTTTGTTATTTTTGGCCATTTGTGTGCTGTTTTATATTTTTGTATTTTTGTTTGTCCCGGGTTTCGCTCTTGAAAATATAGTCACCGTATGCATACACCAAATAGTTAAATTGTTAAGAACTAATTTCACTGCCTTAAAGCTAACACCCTGCGAATGCAGAAGTACTGTTATAACTACTGCCAAATGAACGGAAAAGAAGTAGGTGCTTTCTTTCCACTGAAAAAGTATAGGCGCTTGGAATAAGCCTCTTAAGCCTCCCCTAAACCCATGTACTGGGCACTGAGTGCCCTTTTCATTTTTCAAATGAAAATTTAACGTAGATTTTGCACTGTACTATGGAAAAGGGATATACCACAAGCAGATATACAGTATGCCCAAGTACACGAAAATGTACCATTTAACTAATTTTAGTAAATATTTTTGCACACTGTGGTTGCAAAGAAAATGACACTTAGTGCCCCACGTAATTTTGAAGCGTTTTACATGAGAATTGTTGTTCTGTAACGGTTCCGTATTACTTTTTGTGCGGTATTTCAAGGTAGGTCATAATACTTTTAGTGTAATTACACATAGTTAGTACATTAGTGTCTATTGGAGTGCGAGTACAGAAAGCAAGTGTTTTTTGTAAGATTTTTTTTAGAGGAAGTGATTCTAGTTATCTAATCTGAAGTGAGTAAATTTTTTTTTATTATTGCTCCTGCTATTTACAAGTATTGTCCTACAGAATTATGGATGGAATTAGTCGTGTTCTTTATTTGATAAATGCTTCCTCTCACCGAGAATATTGACTGTTGCAGAACAAGAATTTGTCGATGAGCATTACTCCCGACTTTTAGAGGCAGAAGAGGAGGACCACAATATTTCCGAAGACGATGATAGTGATAACGACACAGATTTTTTGGATGCTGATGATCCCAATTCAGAGCCAAATGCTGCTTTGCTTGATGTACGCATTGAACAAGCTGGTGTTGATATAGAGGAAGACGAAGAGGTGGAAATGCAACAACTACTTGGAGGCAGATGTGAGGAAGAAATGGTGAAGAACCTGTTGCACCCAATCGAGGAATGAGGTTTAGGTACGGCTAGAAATGTCAAATTCAACGACATTTGGTAGTCAATGCCTGATGAATGTGAACATCGTAGAGCCACAAGAGATCGTTGCGAACGAATAAACCACGTTCCGAGATGTTCAAACGTTTTTTTGGGAAAAGCTGACGTTTTCAAGTCTATCGTTACTCCTGCTACATTTGCAAATATAGTGATTGAGACAAACAGAAAAGCTAGAAGGATTTACTAGGAAAATCGTTTGTCAAGCAATCCGAAGCAAATTCGCAGGTATGGTATGATACAACAGAAGAAGAGATGTATATGCTTATATTGCTATATTGTTGTATGCTGGTGCTGAAAAATCATACGGGGTTGAAGCAAAGGATCTCTTTCATCAGAGTAATATGGCTTTCTATCGCGCAGTAATGTCATTGGAAAGATTTGAACAAATTCGCCGTTTAATTCGTTTCGATGATGGAAGAGCTAGAACGTTTCGTCTTCAAACCGACAAATTAGCTGCTTTCAGGTACAAAAGATAAAAAGATGGTTGATCGAATATTTTTGTTTTTATTATTTAATAATTTATTAGCTACATCTGGAATTTGTTTCAGAACAATCTTGTTGATTTTTACCATCCCTCGAAAGAGCTTACGATTGATGGACAATTGGTTCCCTCAAGGGGAAGATGGCCATTCAAAATGTTAATGTCCAAAAAACCTGGTAAATATGGCATACACATTTTCTGGATTGTAGATGCAAAAACAAGCTATCCACTTCAAGGCGAAATTTATGTTGGTCAGCAACCGAATGACAACCGGTCTGAGGGTATATCACATCAGCTTGTGATGCGATTGGCCAACAAATACCTAGATAATGGTTATAACATTACAACCGACAACTATTTTACTTCAGTGCCATTAGCATTAGAATCGATGAGGCGAAATACAACAACAGTGGGAGCGATAAAATCAAATAAGCCACAGTTGACAAAAACGTTTACTCCAGCCGATAAGGATTTCAAACGGACCAGAGAAAGATTTTGCTATTCCCAAAGCATGCAATTATGCAGCTACGCAAGCAACACGAAAAAAAAACGTTCCTATGTTGTCAACTGCTTATCACGAAGACAAAATTGATGAAGTATCAAAAAAAAACCGCAGTCATTTTGGGCTATAATTGTACAAATGGTGGCGTTGATACTTTCGATCGCATGGCAACAGTTTACATCTGCAAGCGGAAAACTAATAGATGGCCAGTAACGTTGTTTTACAATCTTTTAGACTGTGCAGGAATCGCCGCTTACAGGATGTTTGATATTTGAAAGCCAACTTGGTATACCAGCAAAAAAGGTCAGAAAAACGAAAAAAAAAATTTAAAAGAACTATCTTTGGCGCTTACAGATATGCATATAAAAAATTTAATAGCTAAGCCCAATATACAAACAAATGTGAAAACTGCGATGAAACTTATTGGTTATGAAATCAAAACTCATACAACGTTACCTGAAATTCAAAAAAAAACAACAAAAACCAAAGTTGTGGAACATGCAAAACTGAAAAAAAGGACGACAAAACTACAGCTGTTTGTGAGTTGTGCTATACAGCAGCTTGCAAAGAACACTATAAAAGAGTGTGCGAAAAATGTTACGTAAGTAGCGCGCTGGATCATGATGAAGATAATGTTGATTTTCTTGACACCATGTTTCTCTCCACCTCATCAGGACCACCAACAAAACGCCTAAGACAACCCAGTACAACACAATTTTGTAAAATCAATCCCTTACCACTCTTTCCTATATTTATTATTTGAATATTTAATTTTACAATAAAATGCATTACTTTGTTCAAATATAATTCATAAAACTTCTTATTTAGTACACTTTACTTACATTCCATATGAAAACTACTCGAGGGCACTCCGTGCCCCAGTACACCTTATATAGAAATATTTAAGTACACGGGTCTAGGGTTGCACCCTTTCGAACATATTAACAGAAACTACTTCCTTGAAATACGTTTTTCTACGTACCTACCTATAGAGAAGTTCTAAAGAAGCACATCGTACCTCCGTAAAGGGAAGTACTTAAGAAGTACTTCATTCCTACGAAAGGGAAGGTACTAAAGCTGCACTTCTTTTCAACGTAAAAGGTAGTACTAAGGAAGTACTTTACTTTTTTTCTGCTAGTGCCTTCAAACTACAAGCTATAATACCAAATAAGTATTAACATTCTTAATTAAATTATTGTTGTTTGGTTTTTTAATTCTCAAAACGATCGATCTAATTAACACGCACTGAAAGCCAACAATGATTTGATTTCTTTTAAAACAGTGAAACTACTTTTGGATATTTTGTAATGTTGCCACTTTATCGATTTTTTCGCTATTTCTAGCGTATTTTTAAAGCTCTCGGCGATTTTTAATAAAATGTTGTCGCTAAAAAAAAATTTGGCGATTTCTAGTTACTTTTCATCACTACACCACCACGTACACGAATCCCGTACAAGTGGCATATCCGACCCATGCGAATATAATTTTTCAGCGACCTACGCGTGGTTGGTTGGTGGTTGCACATGCAAAAGGTAGATGTTTAGTAGGTGACGAGACAGAGTGTTTTGTTGGGGATTTTTATTTTGTTTGGTTTTTTTTTTATGTAGTATTTAATTTGATTAATAATTTAATTTTAAAAATAAATACATTTTTTTATGAACTTACACTCAAATTGATATTTTAGCGATTTCTAGCGGATTTTCGCATTTCAGAAACTAACATTTCTAGCGGATTTTAGGTTATGGTCTTGCGACAATTTTTTTTCCTCAGCGGCAACACTGGTCTAGATATCGGTTGCGATTCTTATTGTCACCAAAAACAAACAACTTGCAAAAATAAAAGCAGAGTACATAAATCCTAATACTAATACTCTAAGGTCTAAGAGAACGCAAAGCAATTCACAAAAACATGTTTCTCTGTAGTAAAAGACTTTAGGTTTGCATGGCATATTCCCTTAATTTTTTTTACTTTCTCCATTACGTAGTAAGAGAAAGATATTGTTTTCGTACAAAATTTCGAGCTCGAGATATTAAACAATTCTGATATTACGATGATAGAGGAACTCAAAAAAGTCGATCGCAAAACTCTGTCCGGTCTGTCTGTCTGTCCGTCCTTCCACATGCCTACAGTCTAAACGGCTTCCAGCATTACGTTCAAACCTCGAATTTGGAGTTTTTTGGCTTACAGTTCGGGTGGGTTTTTTTTTGCAAAGTTAACCTTAATACTAATGGTACTTTTCGTACCAGTTTGATTTGATCGAAAACGGCTCTAACGATTTCAACCAAAATTGATATTTAAGCTTAAGTAGGTGAGGTGACTGCGTAGGCGTACCCAGTTTTTGGCTGAAAAATCGAACAACGGGACTTTTGAAATTTCGACATATCTCGAAAACGGTCTATACGATTGTAGCAAAAATTAATTTCTAAGGTAATGTGGTCATTTATAACTTAATAGCAAATTCAGTTTTTCTCTATATTATCGTACAATGGATTTATGGAAATAGTAATTTTTTAAAAATATAGTTTTGTCTAGTTAACTTAAAACGGCAATAACGATTTTGACCAAAATGCAAATTTAAAGTCAAATGGATGTTTTCAAAACTATTGTGTCCTTAATTTTCAATTTGAAGCACCGAAAACGCTAATTTTAAAAACTGCTCATATCTCGAAAACCCCCTCTTCGATTTCGATAAACGTTAAAAAGGAAGTATTTCTTTTATCCGGAACAATATCATACAGTCAGTTTTCAGCTTTATAGTTACGCAATAGTAATTTTCCAACTAAACATTGCAATATTTGCAACTGTTATGTCTGGATAATTTTACAAAAACAAAAACTTTATTTGCACCCCACACAAACTACCTACTAATGCAAATTCACAAATGAATTATTACATAATCTATCTGAAGATATCGGTCTTTATCACGAGCAATACTTCCAATAATTGAAAACTTAAATTATATTCCAATCAATTAAAAACATATCGTTGGGTCAAAAACAGAAACTGCTACTATGTACGGCGTACGCGTGTCCTGTACTCAAAAATCAAGTGAAATCAAGTGATATAAAAACGTATATTTTTATTTTATATAATGATGAATATCCAAAAGAGGATTTTGTTTTCTTTTGTCTAGTATCGAGAAAGTTTCGTTGGACCCAGTCGGGCACTTTATTTTTGTTGTTTTTTTATCCGAGGGTAGGTGAAAATCTTCCAAAGACACTATGAGAATGAATAGCAAGCGCGAGTTAAGTATCCATAGCAAGACACATTGAGAAAAAAGATAACATTATTTGTATTCAATGATATCTTTAGTCTCTAGTACAGTCTTGCACACAACGCTACAATGATAACATATGTAAAAGAGATAATATCGTTTGTATACAATGTTGGAATATTATCTCTTCTTCATTATCAAGCAAGACGATTGTACGCTTGGGTCTCCTTGTAGATAGATAAGAAAAGTATATAAATACGACTGTATGATGAATTTATCAACAGTCTTATTGTAACTACATAGTAGCCTTAAGCTCCTTTTAGAATTAGTAAAAAGTATTTCAATAATAAAGGACATAGTTCCAAATAAATATTGTTTAATTTTAAAAGTAAGAAACAAGTGTTTTAATTGGCGATCCTGCCAGGAGGTTAAATATACTTTTTAACTTCAATCGAGCGGACCTCGGGAACAAGTAGTGAAATCTAGTATAAACAGAACACTCGCGTTACCGGTTACAAGAATTACCTAGCATAGCAGGTACAAATATAGCTTCTTCGTACGAAGCAGCAAAGCAATTCAGTGAAAGTGTATATGTGGAGAAAAAAAACACACAAATTCGACGACAACAGACACGAGTTCAAAATGGAACAACTCGCAGTATTAATGGCAAGATTAGAAGCTTTAGAAACCAGGAGCAACACAGTAACACAAACCCTAGAGCACACACGCACAGAGAATGCAAGGTTAGCAGCAATAATAACTAACCAAAATCAAATAAACACTAATTTAGAAACAAAACTAAATGAAGTAAAATCTGGATTAGGCATAGTACCAAACATACCTGTGCTAGAGGAAATAAGAACCACATATACAGATGGTAGTGAAATACAGTTAGACGCATTTAAAAGCCTACCTATTTTCAACGGCGATCAATCAAATTATCGGTCGTGGCGCGAAGAAGCATCCAGATTAATGGACAGCATTAAAAACTTCAAAACACACAGTAAGTACGCAGCAGCATTGACTATAGTGAAAAGTAAAATACAGGGTGCAGCCGCGAATGTGTTAACCAATTATAACACAATTTTTAATTTTGAGGCGATACGTAACAGATTAGATTATACGTACTCTAATCAAGAACCTCTATACGTGCTACAAGACATGATGAAAGCCATCACGCAAAAAAGAAGCACACTGTCTGAATACCACGACGAGATAAATAAAAATCTCAATTTAATAATATCAAAAATCACTATGTCAGGTGATCCGCCGAATATAATCGACAGACTAATTAAAAATGCTAACGACGACGCAGTTCGTATATTCATTGATGGTATGAGTGACAACTTTACAAGAGGATCATTATATTCAGCTACAATAAATGATCTAGAACACGCATTCGCAATTGCTCGCAGAATAGAACATGATAATGTGCACAGGCATTTACATCTCACTCAAGATAAGCACCACAAAAATATGCCACATGAACGCAGAAACGAAAGAAGACCAAATTATTCGAGCCAAACAACGAATTATCAACCCCAGAAGCAATACGATAATATGCAGCAACACAATCAAGGACCACAGCCGATGGAGATAAACTCGAGACAAATTGTACATGCACAGCGACAAAATTGGAATCAATACAAACCCGATGTATATAATCCACCAGCGAAACGTGAACACAGCGGGAGTTTCAACACACACAACAGACCGCAACGATCTTATCAGCAGAACTTCAAGCAGCAGAGAGTAAATAACTCCCGACAACAACGCAGAGACGATGTCAGCAGTACATATGCAGAAGCAGATGAAACGGAATGTATGGTAAATAATAACATAAGAATAGATCATTTAAACTAGTAGACGGGTTGCCCTGCTTAAATTTAACTAGTACTATTTCTAAGGAAATTTATAAAATTCTTATTGATACTGGTGCAACCCATAATTACATTAATAGAAAATGCGATTCTAGCGAAAAAATTAAAATTAAACCTATAAAAATAAAAACAATGCATGGTTATTCTATGGTAGATACAAAGAAAGTAGTTAGGATATTAAAGAAAAATATAACATTTTTTGAATTAGAGGATATTCAGTCTTTTGATATGATATTAGGATATGAAGGACTTAAAGTTCTAAACGCGGAAATAAATTTCAGTAATATGACTCTAACTACCATAAGCAGTGTCGAATCTATTCAGAAAATTAATTACATAATTGGGGAAAATAATATTTATAAAGCAGACATAGATAGACTGATGAAGATTAATAACAGCATAGGACCGTTACCCTTTACAGATACTATAGAAGCAAGCATTAGGACGACCAATGATAATCCGGTTTATGTTAAACAATATCCATATCCCATAGCAGATAACGAATTCGTAAACAAAGAAATACAGAAACTCTTACATGACGATATAATAGAAAAAAGCCATAGTCCTTATAACAGTCCCATATGGACAGTACCTAAAAAAGGTTTGGACGAAAAAGGAAAACCAAAACGGCGCATGGTTGTTGATTTCCAAAAACTTAACGTTCACACTGTAACAGACAGATACCCCATTCCGGATGTCAACATGACAATTCAAAATTTAGGTAAAGCCAAGTACTTTACAACATTAGATTTGGAGTCAGGTTTCCACCAAATTAAAATCAAAACAGATGATAAAGAAAAAACAGCTTTTGCTATAAATGGCGCAAAATATCATTTTAAACGAATGCCTTTCGGGCTCAAAAATGCACCAAGCATATTTCAGAGATGCGTGGACGACATTTTGAGAGACTTTGTAGGTAAATTCGTACACGTTTACATTGATGACGTATTGATATATTCTTCATCTGAGGAAGAACATATACAGCACATAAGTCAAGTATTCGACGTACTCAATAAAGCCACATTAAAAATATCTGATGAGAAAAGTAAGTTTTTTCAAGAAGAAGTAGAATACTTAGGTCACATAATCAGACATGGTAGAATCACTACGAACCCTGAGAAAATAGCAGCTATAGAAAATTTTCCAGTCCCACAAACGGTAAAGGATTTGAGAGGATTTTTAGGTCTTACAGGTTACTATCGTAAGTTTATAAAAGGATACGCAAGCATAGCCAAGCCCCTGACATTATATTTACGAGGAGATAACGGTAAAGTAAACAAAAAACAAAGTAAAAATATTAAGTTAAATCTGAATGATTCAGCATTAGAAGCGATTAGAATTTTAAAAAATTATTTGAAAGAACAAGTCGAACTTTTTCAACCGGATTATAGTAAACCATTCGAGCTTACTACTGATGCATCCAACATAGCTATTGGAGCCGTACTAAGTCAGAATAAGCAACCTATACACTTCTTGTCAAGAACACTGAGTAAGACAGAAGAGAACTATAGCACAAACGAGAAAGAGCTATTAGCGATCATATGGTCCTTACAAAAACTCAGAAACTACATATATGGTATAGCAGACTTAACCATATATACCGATCACCAGAGCCTTATATATTCTGTATCAGAAAAAAATCCCAACACAAAGCTGAAACGTTGGAAGGGAATCATTGAAGACTTTGGAGCAAAATTAGTTTATAAACCAGGAAACCTAAATCTTGTAGCTGACGCATTATCACGTCAACGCATAAATACTTCTACCATAGAAACAGCACATTCAGCTGAAAGTTCTTCTAATGATATAATAAAAACTGTGAATCAGCCTTTTAATGCATACACTGCACAGTTCGAACTTATTGAAGATATAACAAATAATATCGAAACACAAATCTATTTTAGTAACAAAATAAGACTCATAATAAAGTTTAAGGACAAAGACTCTTTACTAAGGCAGATGAAAGAAGTTATACAACCCCAAAAGATTGTAGCTTTGCATACGAAATTTGAAAACATATACAAATATGGTGAAAACATAAAAAAAGAATTCCCACTAGTAAGATTTATATTCACACCAAGAAAACTTCAAGACGTGACAAATTTGGAGGAACAACTAAAACTTGTAAGGGTAACTCACGAAAGAGCACACCGAGGGTTACGTAACAATATACAAGAAATCTCAGAGAAATATTACTGGCCCGATCTAAATAAACAAGCAAAGAGTTTCAACAGAAAATGCATAGCATGTCTATTTGGAAAATATGAAAGAAAACCTATCAGAGAACCTCTGAATAATTCAGAAATACCAACACATGTGGGAACACACATTCATATGGACATATACTTCAACGACAAGTATACTTTCCTTGTAACAGTAGATAAGTATTCTAAATATACAATCCTTCGGGAAATCGAAACTCGAAACAGACTGTACGACGTTATGGAAGAGGTCTTATCTAATTATTTCCCAAAATGTGAACGACTCATGACAGATAACGAGAAGGGATTCAAAACAGAAATGGTGAACCAAATGTGTTTGAAATACAACATAACTAAAGTAGAAACTCCAGTATACAGATCGACAGCGAACGGTCAGGTAGAACGTGTAAACGGTACAATAACTGAACTGTCTAGAATATTCACAATTCAGAATAAAACAAGACTTATCGAAGAAATATTTAGAACAGTGCGTGAATTAAATAATTCTATACACTCAGTTACCGGTTTGAAACCTAGAGACATTTTCTTTAATCAAAATAAATATAGCAATAGTGAAATTATAATAAATAAACTAAACTCAGCATCCAAAAAAGTGATCGAACGTCTAAATAAAGGAACTCGACACAGAGAGTATAAAAAAGGAGATAAGATAATGGTAAGAATCACAGGTCTTAGAAAGAAATCTAACGCCAGATACATAACAAGAATAGTAGAAGAAGATAAAGGAGACACTGTAATCTCTAAAGAAGGAATAAAAATTCACAAGGATAACATAAAGAATTATCATTTTTCAGATGACGAAAATATTAATATTCCTAACATTACTAGGAATTGTACAGAGTCAAGAAGGGCAAGGAAACGTTCAAATAACTGAGTTACTAAACAAGAAGTTTATACTTACGCAAACAGATGACGTGTATTTATTCAAAGAACAAACTTATTTGTTACATGCCACCAACCTGACTTCGATATTTCAACCTTACGTAAATATCGTAACTAGTAAATATCAACCTACACAAGAAGAAAAAATTTGGTTAAGTAAAATTAAGAATTTAGCAGACCAATTACAAGAACATACTAGGCATACTAGATCAATTAACTTTTTAGGAACAGCTTTCAAATATGTGTTTGGTAATCCTGACCATTATGACTTAGTTAACATAGAAACGAGTATAAATAATCTCATAGAAAACAATAATAAACAAAAAACTATAAATTCTAGATTTGAACAAATTTTGCAACAATTCGAAGGTCAGAGCCTTAAAGAACATTTAGTAATAGAACAAGTGTACGAACAATTATTATTATTGACCAGAACAATTAATGCAGCAAAAAATAATGAATATTTATCAGAAAGCCTAGACTTAGATGACATTAAAAATATTATTCAACATGAAATAATTCAAGTACCCATAATAAATATACTTGAGTACTCTAAAATATTATTAGCTAGAACTGATGAATTCTTCATCACAATATATAAATATCCAGTTCTAATTAAATCATGTAAATTGTATAAAGTAACACCTTTAAATTCAAAACATGGAAAAATCATTACAGATAAAACAATTGCCTTATGTAACCAAACTTATTTAAGAACAAGAAATTGTCAAAATCATCTAAGTAAAAACATTTGTGAAATTAACTTTGAAGAAGAAAATTGTCTTATTCCACTTTTAAAGAATATAACTTCAAAATGCAACATTAAACAAGAATACGATTACGACTTAGAAATTGAATCCGGTGTTATGTTATTAAGCGGTAAGCATAAGTTAAATAATCAAACAATTAATGGTATAAACTTAGTTACTTATGAAAATACTATAAATCTAGACGATAAAATATACAAAAACATGCATAAGCAAATTAAAGAAGTTATATTAAGAAATCATAATTCAGAGTCTTACATCGACCAAATAATTAAAGAAGATACAATGTACAAATTCGATAACATAGATACTTTAAAAAAACTAATTATTCCTTTTGAAGAAAAACCGATATTATCAACTATATACACAATTGTAACACTGATTGTTATTCTAGCATTTACGTACGTAATGATAAAAACTATACAATGTATAACAGATCGTCAAAAACAAAAAAAGATTGACGCATATAACAAAACTTATGAAAGAGAAATGTTAAAAATAGCGTCGAAAAATCGGGACGATTTCGTTTAACAAGGGGGGGAGTTAAGTATCCATAGCAAGACACATTGAGAAAAAAGATAACATTATTTGTATTCAATGATATCTTTAGTCTCTAGTACAGTCTTGCACACAACGCTACAATGATAACATATGTAAAAGAGATAATATCGTTTGTATACAATGTTGGAATATTATCTCTTCTTCATTATCAAGCAAGACGATTGTACGCTTGGGTCTCCTTGTAGATAGATAAGAAAAGTATATAAATACGACTGTATGATGAATTTATCAACAGTCTTATTGTAACTACATAGTAGCCTTAAGCTCCTTTTAGAATTAGTAAAAAGTATTTCAATAATAAAGGACATAGTTCCAAATAAATATTGTTTAATTTTAAAAGTAAGAAACAAGTGTTTTAATTCGCGCTCTCATAGTAGTGTCAGATTTTTACTGACTAAAAACACCACCCTTCTAAAGATTGTTAGATACTGCAACTAAGATATAACTTATCAAGCAATTTTTCTATCATTAAATAACAACTCTTGACAGGTTACTTTCCAATGAAAGATCCTGCGTGTTCCGCAAATTAAACGCGGTTTATCTTATCTTGCCAAGTTGAACGGTTTCGTTCTTTGTAGTCGGCGCAATAAATTGCTCTCGTCCAAGATTTGTCGGACTGTATTGTTGATTATGTCCGATTAGTCGGTTTCTATGCTTTCTCGCGAAGCTTCTAGTTTCAGCTTCGATTGTTGGAATTCCGAGATCCCTATGGATATCGTCGTTTCTTATATACCATGGTGCTTGTACAATTTCTCTAAACACTTTATTTTGAAAAGTTTGTAGAATATTTGCATTTGTTTTCTTGGTACAACCCCAAAGTTGTATACCGTAGGTCCACACCGGCTTTAGCACTTGCTTGTATAAAAGCAATTTGTTCTCGGTACTGAGCTGGGAATGTTTTCCGAGAGTGTCATTCCCAGGTATTTGGCCTCGTTTGCAAAGGGTATTCGGGCCAAGTTTAGAAAAATTGACAAGTCATTAGTTTTCTTATAAGTGAAATTCACGTGAACAGATTTAGTTTCGTTGAGGGCGATCCGCTAGTTCCTTATCCATTCATTTACCTTATTCACTGCGGCTTGCAGTTTTGTAGTCGCTTCTTCGATTGTATTACCTACTGCTAGGATAGCTGTGTCGTCGGCGAACGTAGCAAGGGTAGTGCCATCTTCCCTTGGAATATCGCGAGTATATAACAAATAGAGAAGCGTACCAAGGACGCTTCCTTGCGGTACCCCGGCCGAAATTGCATAAGTATTCTAAATAAGATCCCCTACTTAGTTTTCCTGAAAAAATTCGAAGACGTCAGTTTTTTAAGGTTCCGTACCCAAAGGGAAAAAACGTAACCTTATTAGTTTTGCTAGGATGTCTCTCCGTCTGTCTGCCTGTCTGTCTGTCTGTCTGTCCGAACCCACTAAGCCAATTTTGTTACCAGGTCTATCTCAAGAACCGATTGACATAGGAGGCTAAAATTTACACACAACATCCGGTATAACCTCTAGTTAAACGACAAATACCAATAGAAGGAATACATCGATTGGTTTTGGATTAATTAGTAATCTGGTGAAAAAAATATTTTCATTCGCCCAAAAAACGGTTTATTTCTTGATTCACAAAAAAATACATAAGTTCCTTTTTTGTAGATCATGTTCTTATCTATATATGTGCTGAATACTGTTTTGCCGAAAAGTTAATAGTTTACAAGATATTTTCAAAAAAGATAATTTTACCGTGTAAAATACGTTGCTCTCATAAGTTTTAATCTCTACTACGCAGTTGTGCACAATTGACCCCACCAAAGACAGAACCCCACCAGGGTTCCCGCCTGATCATTTCGTTAGGGAGAATAATACATTTTTTTGGGGAGTACAGAACAAAATAAAAGTAATATATTTTTAGTCAATAGTTTTTAATTGGGACAGGTCGCATACAGAATGGAAAATTGGCGTGGGTTGGGTACTATAGGTAATAATTAGAAAATGAGATTCATGTGGGAGTAATTTTTGAGAGTAAAAATATTAAGTAATTAAATTAAACCTGAAGAGGGGAAAGATTGAATGATATTATAGATTTCAAATAATATCTGATGTGTTGGAGTTTAGCCAAATACGGAACCTTCGGTGCGCGAGTGACACTCGCACTTGGCCGGTTTTTTTATTATTCATCAGAAAATACTACAGAAATCACGGTCTGTATGTATTTTCATATACGGTATAATGCCCCATAGCTACGCAAAACTTATTTTTAGCAAGTACAACCCACTTCTTCTTTTTTAAGGTTCCGTACACAAAGGGAAAAAACGTAACCTTATTAGTTTCGCTCGGATGTCTCTCCGTCTGTCTGTCTGTCTGTCTGTCTGTCTGTCTGTCTGTCTGTCTGCCTGTCCGAACCCACTAAGCCAATTTTGTTACCAGGTCTATGTCAAGAACCGATTGACATAGAAGGCTAAAATTTACACACAACATCCGGTATAACCTCTAGTTAAACGACAAATACCAATGGAAGGAATACATCGATTGGTTTTCGATTAATTAGTAATCTGGTGAAAAAAATATTTTCATTCGCCCAAAAAACGGTTTATTTCTTGATTCACAAAAAAATACATAAATTGTAGATCATGTTCTTATCTATATATGTGCTGAATACTGTTTTGCCGAAAAGTTCATAGTTTACAAGATATTTTCAAAAAAGATAATTTTACCATGTAAAATACGTTGCTCTCTTAAGTTTTAATCTCTACTACGCAGTTGTGCACAATTGACCCTCACTGCACTGGTGGTATACACCAGGGCTGCCGCTTCATAATTTCGTTGGGGAGTTTAATACATTTTTTTGGGAGTACAGAACAAAATAAAAGTAGGTAATATATTTTTAGTCAATAGTTTTTAATTGGGACAGGTCGCATACAGAATGGAAAATTGGCGTGGGTTGGGTACTAGGTAATAATTTG
The DNA here is from genome assembly GCA_949126925.1 of Cheilosia vernalis. Classification (NCBI taxonomy): domain Eukaryota; kingdom Metazoa; phylum Arthropoda; class Insecta; order Diptera; family Syrphidae; genus Cheilosia; species Cheilosia vernalis. The sequence goes on along the minus strand of OX421358.1, from coordinate 38,972,300 downwards.
AAAATGAGATTCATGTGCGAGTAATTAAATTAAACTAAATTGTGATGAATTCATGAAGAGGGGAAAGATTGAATGATATTATCTGATGTGTTGGACTTTAGCCAAATACGGAGCCTTCGGTGCGCGAGTGACACTCGCACTTGGCCGGTTTTTTTTTTAACAATATTATTACACAATCAGAAAATCAAACTTTATTTGCACCCCACACACGAGCATCGGGATATTCAATTTATAGCTCCTAATGAAAATTCACAAATGCCTGAATTCTTGCATGTTTACCTACATATAGGTATATTCTTGTAAAAATATCGGCCTATCCAATCATTGAAAACTTTAATTGTATTTCAGTAAAAAATAAAAACAGAAGCTCCTACTAGGTACGCTTGTCCTGTACTCAAAAATCTTGTGAGGTGTAAGACCTTATAAAATAGTACAGTAGGCGCTTATAGCCAGAACTTTCGACAATGGCCTGTTACTGAGAGCTTTAACATTTCAAAACTTATATTGTTATTTAATATAACTGAGATAAATATCCAAAGGTGGCTTTTGTTTTCTTTTATCTAGTATCGAGAAAGTTTCGTTCGACCCACTCGTGCACTTTTTTTCTTTATTTTTTTTTTTTTTTGTTGGGTAGATTGTGCACAGAAAATCCTCGTTCTTTAAAAATTTAAACCAAAAACCTATAAGAATTGAAGAGCTAAGTTTACTTATAAAGCAATCCTCTTTCTAACATAGGTATGAATTTGAATTCTAAAATGTCACTTCCAATTATCCCACTCAATATTATACATCTATAGTAGGTAAGCCGAAAACGACCGCATTCCATAAAGTTTTTTTTTTGTTTTGCTGCAGATTTTTCCAACAAACAACCTACTCGGTGCACCTAGTCACATAAAGCTAGCGCTACGGTAGCACTGTCCCGAGCAAGACTTCATAAATTTTCCTAAATTGTAAATCCATGATTCATAATCTCTAGCGGCTTAGCGTAGACAGGCAGCGTGCGAGTACCTACACTCATTCAACATTCACCCAGCTTCGGCCTAAGGCATCCTATCTAGAAATACATATATATAGCTAGGTAAATTGTATTTTCTTCGGGAGTCAAGACTGAAGCCATATAATACACACTAGAGCCGGATTGCTGAACGAACATCCAAATGATGTTGGCACAGTCAGATGCCTTAATGCACGTGCCACTCGTTGAGCACGCTCCTTGCGAATATTTTATATCCAACGAGAATGCGGTATAGCTTTAGCTACATTGCGCACATGGTCGAGATTTTCCCGAGCAACAAGTTGTACAAACCAATAGCTAACTCAACTCGGAGTTATAGCTGCGGTTCATGGCATGTGGCTGAAATTGCCTATTGAAACTTACGCCTAGAGTGCCGCATACCTTGCAAGGCAGCTTGATTACCCTCACACTGTGCATGTTGCATGTAGTATACACTATACGAAACTTGGAAAAAAAAAACGTCCAAATGTGCGGCTATCGGCACTTTTATTATTTATTGCTGACGACTGCACGTGAGCACGTGTGGCGTTCAGAATTATGTCGGAGAGTTCTCGACTATATACGACAATTGTTTAGGAAAGATAAACTTGAAATGCACAAAGATTAGTTATTTGATTGGTTTTGTCCAATGTCAAATCATGTGCTGTGGAAATAACTACGAGGGTTCTGGCAGTTGAAGAGTATCTCGAATTAGGGAGAGATAAGTCCTTGAACGTTAACCTAATGCTATGATGAGCAATAGGTATATACAATAATAAGGGCTGCTAATGGATAGCATCCGCTAAGGATTTCAAGTGGTTGAACTTCATTATAAGAGATGAATTGGATTTAATTTACGAACGACGTTCACTCACATGCGACAGGCACACTTCGTGGGAAAGTGTTGTTCAGATGATATTTGTCTCTGGCTGGGGGAGGCGAATGACTTGATGATACTATGGGAACAAGTGTATATTTTCATCTAATTAAAAATCTGAAGAGTCGTGTGAACATTAATGGAATTATGCATTTGTTTCATTTGCTATTGGACTTGGACGGTGTGCCAGCTAAATTTGTTGGGGACGCTTTCTGCCTCCTAATGTTGATTATCTGTTCTGTTACTGTTTGCTCCATGAAGAGATAAAAAGTCAGAATCTATTTTCGAAATGCAGTGGATGTTCAAAAATTGTTCATGTTTTGAAAGCATAATTTGGTGTTTTCTTTTCGCTTCATCGTTGTCACTTATATCTATATTTCTACCTGTTTTATTGGATCATAAACTAATAATCCACAATTAAATATTTCTTACAACTTTTTGTAATGCATATATACGCATTAACTCAATGAATCCCTTCCTTTTGGTAAAGTTAATCCATGTTTACGTATATATACCTACTTTAAGAATAATGATTTACAATCATTTAAGTAATTCGAAGAAACTCATTTACAGCATACCTCAAAAACCCTTTGGTGTAGGAGGAATGTATTCAAAAAGAGTCGTTAAAGTGGGCGGATTACAAAAACAAAAACCATTTCGCGTTTATAAAAAGGGGCGCGGGTAGATTTGTTAACAATCATCAACACCCGGACATGAGGTCAACCCAGACAACGATGCATACCATGAGTATGAATCCAAGAAAATTTAGTGCTCTTTAGGTCTTTTATTTAACGAAATAATTTAAATATTTTAATGAAATTTGCTTTTAAGGCCAAAATGTCGGCACTGGGGAACATGACTTTTTTCAATTTTTTCCGAATATTGCAAATAATTGCAGGTACAATTTTGATTCTGGTTTCATTCACTGGATCAATTATCGTGGTCAATTTTCCCTGGGAACCTGGAAACTCGGTAGAATTTTTTTCTAGCTCTACCCAAAACTTTTGTTTTCTGCTAAAAAATGTGTTTTTTTTTATTTATTTAAAATAGGTATTCGGTATTTTAGGTAGGTGTTTTTTGAATTTACCTAGAAATAAAACAACTAGAAAATTATGATTTTTCGTTTAATATGCCACAATTGCAAAAAAAAAATTAAACAATTTTTTACTTTAGAACAAAATTTAAAAAAAAAAACTAGTTAGCAGAATATTATTTTGTTTTTAGAGTTTCGTTTATCTATTAGAAATAAGAAAATAAAATATCGAATCTGGTATTTTTGCCACCAGATTTGCTTTTTGGACCACAGCGCGCCTGTACCTAGTCCAGTGTCACACAACACAGTTGGAGTAAAGTCTAGAAGGGTCCCCAAATGCGGCAATATACATAGAGCTCTTGAAGCTGTTTGTTGAAGAGTGTTGACTTCCAAATTTTCTTAAACCAACGTTTTTTACCTTGGGCTTGGAACTGTTTATTAAATGGGTGGGTTGTGTTATTGCCTTCTATAGTTCCTGTTGCGAGTAGCTTATGATCTGGTATAAAGCCGAGCTGCATATCTATGTTTGAGGCAGTGACATCATTGAGCTAAAAGGGATTGCGTAGAAATTCTTTTTTCTACAAGGACTCATTTTCTCCTAAATTTGTCTGTGGTTTAATAATCTCTTGCTGCTTTCACTGGAAGCCCGGATATTTCGAAGCAATCTAGTATTTACAACCACTAACCAGAGCAGAGTTTATCCCTTCATACCTATACAATTACCTACAAACAATAAAGAAGTTTACTTCGATTAAAAAAATGCATTCCGTATAATACATTAAAACAATAAGGCAGTAAACAGTCTTGCAAGTTGTAAGTTCCATACCTACCTATACCTATACTCCAGTGGCGTCTCGTCAGGGTGTGCAAGGTGTGCATTGCACACCCTGATCTAACCAAAAAATCACTCATCGAACACTCAAATAATAATAACGCACATAAATATGATGTGCTCAATTACACTTTACACATCCCATAAGCCATAAAACCTCCATCACACACACAGCCTACTATACCAATACTCATATTCATCCTTCCTAATTTGTCTTTCAAAATTCCTTCATCGTTGAGAAACAAAGAGAAAAACAATAAACTCGCACGAAATCTGGCTGTGCACGTATTCATCGAATAAATTCATCCAACTCCAAAGTATATACCTTCCTTCAGCTACAAGAATTCATCCCCATCGTCATTCGTCATCCGCACGCCGTACATGCTGTCACTTTACTTTGATGAACTTGTAGTGAACTCGTGCACTCGTTTTCTGTGCACACGGAATATTCATTATTTTCTTTTGTTTTGTTCTGTTTCCGTAAAGCGTCATAAGTCAAATATCCATGCAATACATCGACGCTCGTGCAAAAAAAAGCAGTGCACGACAATAATTGATGAATGAATGAACGAATTTAGCTTTTCGTTTAGGTAGTATAAGTGGCTGCAGTTTCGTGCTGTGCCTTTGTTTTTTTTTTTTCTATTTTTAATTTGAACAATGGAGTTTTTTTTTAATTAAGAAAACAATAAATAAATCCGTATTTTTAAAAAATATATAATTTTCAAGAATTGCACACCCATCTAAGTAATTCACGCGACGCCGCTGCTATACTCTTAATCATAAAAATAAAATAATTTCGAACGAGATAAACTAAAAATCAGAACTGCATTTATTTTATACCAAACAATGTCAACTCCACCTCAAACCGTGCCACCTACTTGCATTTCCTAAAAAGAATTTTGAACTTACCTGTCTACCTGTATCAATGGCAGCATAAAGCATAATACGAACACATTTACCCAAGCATAACAACATAATTAACACGACAAAAAAGGCTGAGCATATAAATGAACATTCCCCCATCAGTGATTCCCACTTTCCGACAACATTACGCGATCATTCTTAATTGCATTTCTCATCCATTAACAAGAAATCAAGTGTCTGCCTACTGTGTAACAAATTTGGACGGTTACTCCAGTCCATCAGGACATCGTCATTAAGGCTATCACACCAGATTCCCCCACATGCCCCCAAGGTAGCCATCAACACAAAACGTGCACGGTAGTACCCACCGAAACAGCGTTTCACATTTTTAAGATCAATAAATTGCGTCCACAGAGTAGGTAGGGTAATTCAATTTTACAATCTAAAAACCTCAAGTGGCTGTTACACGCTCCCATTATGAATGAAACAACACGCCAGAAGCGTTCCAAAAAAGAGGACACATTACATGGACGTACAATGGGAATGGGACAACGAACTGCCAATAACCAACCACTAAACCACCATCACAGCGTCGACACACAGAGGGTCGGTGCAGTGAAATTGTTTCCCACGATTTGGCTTTCTTGTATCCTGCCCCCTTTCACAGCATGCGATTATTTGTTCCTCAAACAGGACATTGCATCAATTGAGTGTGTCGCAGCAAGTGTATCCCCACACGCTCGGGCTCGAGAGTGGAAGCAAACATCCCTAAAATAAAAGTAAAAAACAAACTAAAACAGTATATTCGCAAACATCTGCCACGAGAAAAGAACCTGAAACCGTGGGATAGTTTCTCAGATTCAAATTAGGGGCAATATACAGAAACAACACACACATGCATACCTACATTCATTATTGGCAAGTGGGCTGGGTTGGTGTCATCCTCCTCAGCAGTTCAGCACTCGCCTCGCATCCTTTCTTCATTCGCTCAGAAGGGTGTAAGGGGTGCTTAGGGGTTGTTTACGTTTCTCTGCTTTGCTTTGCTTCTTTCGCCTTTTTTTGCAACACGTGTGCCCTGTCCTGTACCCTGTACGCAGTAGCGATTCCCTCTTCCACTTGTTCCTGGAATTGGAATGGAAGTATAAAAGCCAACGCCTCTTTGCAACAGTTGCACATTGTTCGCTTATATGTCCTCAGAGGCAGACATTAAAATTGAGTTTTTCTTTTACAACCAAGAGATGTTCGTGACCAAGCGTAAAGTTTGTGGAAAAAGATTCGCAATGACGTGCAAATTTGTAAAGAAATTCCTCTTGGCCATGCTGGTCATTCATAAACGTCAGCACTACGTCGCCAACGACGGGGTGCCGAGTGAAGCTGAAGCTAATTACGCGCTGTACAGTGAGGAAATAGCCGAGAACGAAGCCAACGAAGCCTTGCTTAACTCATTAAGTGAAAGACCAACCGTGGGAAGTGGCGCGGAGGGATTGCATTACCCAGTGCAGTGCATCAAGACGGTTGATGGCAGTTTTTACTGGGATGATAGCATGCAGCGGTTTCCTGTTGATGGCGATTTCATTGAGGTGCACGACAATTCATTCAGAAATTTATTGGCCGACAATCAGTGGATGTGAGAAGTGGCGGCACAGCAGATGAATGGAGGTGCTAGTAGTTATGAATGGATTTAAAAGTTTTGCATGGAGAATTTGTACGAGCTCCGAGCCTGCAGATCAACGAAGAGGAAACTGTGATAACGTGAAAAAAAGACGTGGATGTCTTCAGCTTTAATTAGTTATTAATTATTACATTGAAAATAAGTGACATGAATTATTGTATTTGGTTAACATAAGTGAAGCGATTTAATATAATTTCTTTAAAGCATTGAATTTTGTTTTTTTGTATTTGGTTCCATGTTGTCTCTTTCGTTGGTTCGAGTTATTGTTGAAGGAGGCACATTTGCTCAAGTTTCTTGTCTCCCATCGGCCTAGGTTTTCTTGATTAGTTTTCTGGATACAAGCTGTCATAGCTTTTACATGTTGCTTCGCTTAGAGTATTTTCATAGTCGCCGCCAGCAATGTCAAAAGATTTCTTGGGCAACATAACATACCGCATGCCAATTGTTACCCTTATACTGATTAACATAAATGTACCTAAACTGCAACCCCTACTTGGGTTCACTGTTGGATTATGAGGCGGATGCGAGGTTGGGTACATTATGTGTGTAATGTTTCATTAATTCTAAGGCAAAAGTGGATACAGTATTAGAAAATTTGCATTTTAGACTTGTATTCATTACTTTCGGAATAAAATCACTTGTGGTCGAAAATCGACCCATCCTTCTATAATAAATATTAAAACATGTTGCACAATTATTGATGCTAAGGTTTTTTTAGGATCGAAAAAACGAAACTTTCAGTGTGAAAGCACCCTTAAACCGATTACCGAACTGTCAAGATATTCAGTAAACTCAGCACTTTCATTATGGTAAAGTACAAGAAGGAAAAACGTTTACAAATAATTCAAATTTACTATACCGAAATTCCGAGTCGATGGTCGCAACTTTAAGAACGTTAACGCCAATTTTCAATTTTCAGCTACGAAGCGCATTTTTGGTTAAACGGCCTCGTCAATAAGCAAAATATGAGTGGCTGGACAGTTCAGTGCATGCGTTATTTCGAAAAGCTGACCCGTCTATTGGCCGCCGAAATCGTGTGATTTAACGCTTCTATAAATTTTTTTTTTTTTTGGCTACATTGAATCATTGGTATAATGCCAACAACCCGGCGACGTTAGAGGAGCTTAGAGCAAATATTGAACGAGAAATGCTGCCAGCAACAGAAATGCCAATTTATTAATTTATTGTAATGACCACATATAAAATTATGAACAGCAAATTATCGATGCAATTCGACAATAAGCTTCATGTATTTTCGTCTTTAAAAAACACTTCCAAAATCTGTTCCATTTTTTCCTTGAAGTCAAAGCCAAAATGTAATCAAACGAAACACATTTTGACAGAATAGCCGGCAGAAATGTTTTTATGAATCTGTTTCTGTTTCAGTTTTGTGTACCCTGAGCGAGCATTGTAAACAGAACCAGAATTTACTACAGAACGAAAAAAAACTTTCTGTTCTGTTTCAGTTTCTGTTCTTTGTCACTTGGTACCTTAACAAAAATCACAAACGTTATTACTTTTATGACATTCTATTTTCCTTATCTGTCAAATCCTACACATTTTTTATTCATTTGGTTCAATGACATCTTGAAGCCCGCCTCTGGTGAAACAATAAAAGTTAATCTATTCTTGTCTAGCAGAAGTTGACTTCAGTTAAATTCGTTTCATTTGTATGACATGCTAGATGGAATTAAGAGTTCACTACCAAAAGATGACGTTAGAGTCGAATTTTGTTTTTTTCTATGTCTAAATATTTAATACAAAATCGCGAAAGTTAATTATTATGTAGATAAATACGTTAAAAGTGAAATCCAGGACTTTTATTGAACGTACTTTACCTATGTATTTATAGAATTTTATTTCTTTAAAAATGAGAGTAGGTATGTATGTGATCGGAAATAAAGTGGGAGGTCTTATACCTAATTGATTTGAAACTTGCATCAAACTCATTTGACAATAGAATTTGTGGTATCGACATAATCTGTACTGTATTAGGTATTATAAAAATGTGTATGATCACTATATGTCGAATACGAATAATATGTTTGACATATTGCTGGAATAAACTTACTGGACTGTGAGCAAGAGAAAAACAAAGAGGTGTCCTATCATGAACTCTACAGTATTTATTAATTTATCCACTGTTTAGTCCTATTCCGTATGGATTAGGAAAAAAATGCGTTGCAGTACGACACTTATTCATCTATCCGAGGATAAACTATTGAATATGTATCCTTTTTCTAAAGGCTGTCGTGCCCAAACGTCAAAGAGTAAAACAAAGTCTCAAGTGTACCCGGTAGCTTGGCATTAAAATAGAAAAAAACATTTTGAAAGTTTAATTTTTGTGTTGATTTTTTTATTGGTTAACTATTTTTTTTTTTTTTTTTTTCAATTTATTATAGCTTGTAAGTTCAGCCCCCTGCAGTAGTCATCCTCTGACATACAAAGAACAGCGCAGTTGTAAATGATTTTCTCTTACTTCTAAACAAAAAAATATTACTCCCTTGGCTAATAGTTCTTCTCTCTGTGTGCAAAAAATTTACAAAATCCAGCTGCTACTTCACGTGTAAAAACTAAAAGTCTGCGTACAGTTTTCATAAGTATGCAGGATACGAATGGTTTACCAAAAAAAAAAAAAAATAGTGGAAATGAAGTGATACCTATAAGTAATTACGAATATAGTGAAGGCATGCGCATTTTATGATTATTATTATGATATTGACACTTTATTTATATTGTTTCTTAACTTCAGATGTTAAAAAATGTTTTTTTGTTAAATAATTAAAAGGGGGCTGACCTTATGAGACATTATTTGTATGATTGTCCTAGGCTCAGCCCCCCGTCTGACTACTGAAAATTACCTTAATTTTTTTTTCATAACAGGTATATGCAAAATTAATGGTACCTACCTAACTTCAATAAGTCCTGATTCTCGAAAAAATTTCGACTAATTTTCTTGGATTTTCAGTAGCAGCCCTTCTGTACATTTATTACAGACTATACTGGCAAATCATACCCTTTTCACTTATTTTCTAAATATAATTTGCATTAGGTAGCTCATAGGTAGCTATTCTTAATAAGTTTAGGCCCATTTTATTCACTCGAAGTTGAACACAACTTGGGGATTTTTATATGGGAAACTTCCCAAGTCGTGTTCAACTTCGAGTGAATAAAATGGGCCTTGGTATGTTTCCATCTAGAAACTTCAAACAATCAGAACAACCAAATACTTTATTAAATATATGAAGAAAGGATTTTTAAGGACCAATCAAACTTTTAAAAAAACATGTTTTTATCCAGACGGAATCAACGCACAAACTTATTTTGGGTTAGCTATTCAGAAGTTTATTTAGTTATCCAGTATACCTATAACTTAGTGCATAAGTGGCCCTAAGAATGCATATACGTAGGTATAGGTCCTACGAAGAAAGGATTTTTAAGGACCAATCAAACTTTAAAAAAAACATGTTTTTATCCAGACGGAATCAACGCACAAACTTATTTTGGGTTAGCTATTCAGAAGTTTATTTAGTTATCCAGTATACCTATAACTTAGTGCATAAGTGGCCCTAAGAATGCATATACGTAGGTATAGGTCCTTTAAAGATAGAAATCCGCGTTACATGTACGTATACGTACCTATAGGTAACGTATCTATGAAGGTATCGGAATCCATCCATGTTCATACCTACATCATTGCATTTAAAAAGCTTTTAGGTAGGTAGTACCTACCTAGTTAGGTATATACCTATTTGGGGAGGTTCCTAGATTCCAACTCATCTTGCATATATTTATCTATTGCCCATTCTATAGAGAATCTATTGATATAGATCTAACTTTCTTAATATTACCAGACAAATACTTCAAGGACATAGGTACAATACCTACCAATTAAAAACCTCAATATAGATCTAAAGTCCTTTACAAATGCAAGCATTTATTACACTTCAATCAATCAACCTCTTTCCTCAGCATCTTCCAAGCTACACTTCCATTTACTAAGAAAGCTCGCGTGCCCAACGCGTGTGATTTGCTGCTGTGATGAAAAAGCAACTCCCGATAACGCGATAAACTAAAAGAAATCCGAAAAGCGTGGTTAGCATCAACCCAACCGCTCGCCGCCGACCACCACCTACGGCACAGATTACTACCATAACTACCTAACCTATGCAGCCCATCAACCAGCTTACCTGTGCTGCACCAGCACTTAACTTCGCTCGAGCATACGAACGAATATCAACATGGAAAACGAAAACCAAACACAAAAGCCGTAGGCACACAATGCAGTGCACAAGTCACAAACGGTGTACAAAATCCAACGCCCGACCCAATCGCTAGATGGTCAACAAACAACGTCCTCGGTTTCAAATCCCCACGTCCTTTCGTGGGCGGCGTGCTAATACTAAAACTGGTATAATAACCAGCGCCGAGTCCAAAAACATGAAACAAAAGCGCATCAGAAAGAGCATTTGCACGTGAGCGGAAAACCAAATGCGAAGCGGAATGCCCGTATAGTTCCCCCCACAATCATCTTATTCATCAAGACGCACCAACGAAAAAAGAATAAGATTGCCTTGCCATGCCGATGCCTGTATGCTGTATCTAAAGGGCCTTCTCTCGCTCTCGCGCTGATAAAAGGATTGTTTGAGTTGAATAATAACAACAACAGCTGCAACCACGAGTTTCTCACACTTTCCGATGGTCTTGCTCTCCTGCCTGGCTGGATGATGACGACGATGATGACGAAACCTATACGGCACTCGCACACAAGTTCACCACCGAGAGCACCGTAAGTAAGTGCATTTAACATAATTTGACGAAGGGCAGGTGGCTGCTACTCTTGCCACTGCTGCCATATAATAATGGAAACATCGTGTGGGAAACTCACTTCGAAAATGTTTCCCACGGATCGCTCGCAAGTCGGGAGTGTAGCATGGAAGCAGCTTGTGGCACGCAGGCTGCTTGGCCCGAGGATTGAATTCGTCATCCCACAACCACCATCATCACCCTTCTTTATGAACCGCACCACTATACTGACACCGTGCAGCGTCGAATACACCATCATCAACTTTGTGGCCTGTGCACCAGCATGCTTATCTCTTCTATTCTTCTTCTTCATATGGATAAGGGGCTGTTCTTCCTCACCCTTCTCGCATACACGGCATTTTACAGAGGGTATGTCTTCCATTCCCGTGTGCGTGAGCCGTGAGTCGGCCACGTGCAGGTATATAAGGGTGACACAATCCCTTCAGTAATCATTCTAAGTTCAGTTATCGAACAGTCTACACTGTACAAATTGCTCGTTACATTTGTATCAAATATTTTTTCAGTCATTTTTATAATATTTACGTAAAAGGAAACGGTCGATGAAAATGAACTCCACAACAACAGCAACAACATACGAAATGTCGAAAACATACCAGTACCGCAAGGTGATGAAACCATTGCTGGAACGAAAAAGACGCGCCAGAATTAATAAGTGCTTGGACGAACTGAAGGATCTCATTGCCGAGTGCATGCAACAGCAGAATGGCGATACAAACGTCAAATTGGAAAAGGCTGACATTTTGGAATTGACAGTTCAACATTTGCGAAAAATAAAAAAAGTTAAATCAGAACCTATCTCTGATGGCAAGGACAGCTTCCGAACAGGGTATATTCAAGCTGCAAATGAAGTTTCCCGTTGCCTGGCCAGTCTTCCGAAAATTGATATTGGTCTGGGAACTCAGCTGATGACACACTTGGGACTTCGGCTCAATCAATTAGTTGCAGAACCACAAGTAACAGTGACAAAGGTGAATGCCCCATTAAATGTTTACTGTGGTGAAGAAACTCCATATTCTCATCAATCATCGACAATGTTGAGTCCTGTCTCTTCAGGATACGGAAGTGATAGTGAATGTTCAACATCATCATCATCGTCACCATCATCATCTGCAACGGGACTGTTGATGAAGGTCGATCCAGTAGTAGAAAGTGGTAATTCAGTCTGGAGGCCATGGTAAAAAAAAAATGCTTCGAAGAGAAATTGTTGCTGCTGCTGGAACGTGTCTCAAGAGTGAGAGGCTGTGCATTAGTAGCTTTTATTAGTTTAACGTTTTATAGTTATGTTAAAGTCTGTGATAGGGAAAAGCTTTAAAAATATACAAATTTTTTCTACTTTGTTACATTAGTTCTGTAGATATACAAAATATACAAAATATTAAAATACAAAAATCTAAACACATGGGTTTATTATTAATTTGGTTGTGTTGTTTCTGGGTCGTCGAAAACACCAGCGTTGTTAGGTGCGTTTACTGTTGCTCCGCAGCAAATTGACAAAACATTTCATTTGCACAAAACCCGGTCAAATGTCGGTCGAGTTCATAAATGTAAAATGCAGCGTTCGTGAAAATTTCGCGTTCGTGTGCATTATCATTGAGAAGTTTGTGTTCGTAAACGAAAACTTACAGCCAGGGTGGTTATTCCTAAATACGCGGCGGATCGTATCAAAAGCGATACCTTAATTTCGCCCGTGTTCGCTTTTGCTTATTCTCAAATGCGAACGGGGCGTAAATTATCTTTCCAGTTATTCCCATTCTGACTTTCAATTTGTCATTTATTTTTCCAAATATTTGACGGGGGTGACGGCTGTTTCCCGTCCTAGCTTGTGTTGTTTTTTTTTTTTTTTTTTGCATACCTACACCGGCTTTTAATACACAAAATAATATAAGAACCAATATATATTTCACTTACTTTTTTCCAACCATCACGTGTTTTAGTCGGAGGCCCAAGGTCATTCAACACATTAGTGATGCCGTCCCAAAGTTCGTCAGCCTTGGCTCTATTATGGAGCATTAAGAATGCCCTTCGCTGCTAATCCACTGTTCTCTTTCAAAAATTCAACAAGTGCAGCAAATTGTTGAATGGAAATATGTTTTTGAGTTATTAAAAAATATATGTACAAGTACATATATAATGAGTTCAATAAATTTGATCCAATGAATGTTTCAGCAATTTTAAACTTCTTCTTTTTATTGAATATTTACATTTTTATTAGGTCCGCAAAACAATCCGCCAGCAATCCGTCACCTAAACACCTGTCGCTTTCAATGCAATGGTAAAAAGTGCTTTCGCTTTCCATTTGACCATATGGAAATCGCTTTTGGAAATATAAAAATTCAAATCCGCCATTAAAAGCGATCCGCCGCGCTTTCTGGAATAGGCCCCCAGCATGTGTACGCTGCGTACTGCATGTATTTTTGTTTTGTTGCCGGGCTGCAGGAAAATGTCGGGAGACAAAATGTAAGTGCACTTTTGTCAATTTATTTAATTATTTAATAGTTTCTGTTATTTAGAAATGAAGAAGTGCACAAGTACTTGTCCGATGGTGTCATAAACTGTTAATTTCTTATCGCCTTGGAATGAAATCAGAATGTATTTCTGGGGCCCTACTATGAAACCCGGTTCTAAAGTGAAACTGTTTGAATTCGCCAAATCGCTACTCTGTTCTGTAATTCTATAAGTAAGTTATGGAAACGAAAATCGGGCATCTCTAGTACTGCCAAACATTTTTTGTTTTCTTGGTACAAAATTGATAGGTAGGTACTACCTTTTCCGAAAATTCATGTCAAATTCGCTCGAATTCGCAAATAATCATTCTACATCAAATGTGTTTGCGAGAAGATCGATTTAAGATGTTTTTTTTCTCAGAATGTAAGTAAATAAAAATCAAAGTCATAAGTTCATGTTTGTTTTTGAACCAGGGAATCATTACATTATTATTGCTTTTCATTCAAAAATCCGAAAATGTGTGGACTAATTTGTCCAAAGATTTGAATGCAGCGGGAAGGAAAAAGCTAAACAAAGTTTCAACACTGACAAATTCTTTTATTTTATTTTCGTTTTATAGGTTCGGGCTGATTTTAAAGTACATACCAATGGCATGTTGAGAAAAAATTAAATGAATTTGCCCGGTTCTGTTGAAATATTATTCAACAAGTACATGAAGGCATCTTTCGAAAGGCAGTATTTTGAACAAAGCTGAAATAAAGTTATTTTATTGGATTCAAAATGCCTTTAAATAAATACTCAATTCGCTTAACTCCATCATGTTTTCTCTCTTATCCGCTCTTCGTTCAACTTCTTTAAAGAGCATAGAGGGTTAGCTTCTCAAAATCATGTTTTTTTTTATAAATTTTTATTTTGAGGCTACGAAAGACTAGATATGTTCCTTTAAAAAATCTTGTTCTACAAGATTCGCGGATTGCAAAACTTTTATTCACGTAAGTATTGATTATAAGTACCTACCTACCTACTTTGTTATTAAATGAAAAATTGCTGGAAGAACTGAAATGATAAATCTATTAATCTCGTCACAGGTTCACAGATCGGAAACTGATGACCAAAGTTATTCAAATTCGTCAACTAACTAACTAATTTCAGTTTTTCATAATAAATTGTTCATGTTCATTTAGTTTTAGTCGATTACTTACTTTATGTGGGTTTGTGTTGGCCTTTGTCTTAAGCAGTGTTTTAAATACATATAGTACCTAATACATTTCATGTCTGTAATTCCATTTTTGTCGCAAACTAAACGTAACGTACCTAACTATCTAACGACACGAACTCATTCATGATTTATACTGTAAACGAAAAATCATAATCATTGTATTCATATCTACGTGAACATCCAAAATTTCCGTACACATTTTTAGTATTTATTATGAAATAACTACAGTGAAACTTACGTCATTCGAAAAGTGCCATAGATGTGCACCAACAAAAAATCGTGGGTATAGACATATGTCGCCAATAAGCCTGGTAAAATTTAATTATGCTAATTTCATAATAATTTCCCCGTACAAAATGAGTTAAAAAAAATTGTTGACGCCAGCTTAATTAGTAAGCATCGATATAAATTCTGATACATTATATTGTTTCTTTTGTAGTAGTATCGATTATATGTAGGTACCTACCTACCTGTATTTTTTTTTTTTCTACTCCTGTTTGTACCTGGCATGCTTTTATTGCACACAAAAAGGCACAGGATAATCTGGAGTAAGACATACCTATCATATTCTGTTGATCAAATGCTACTTAAAAACTCATTATTCTACACATAAGTCACTTAACATCACAGACTTATAGGTACCTAAGATCTAAAAAGGCACCTGCATATACATTCGATTCGAGCGCGTGCTGATCCTCGCTCATTAATATTTACCCAACTTCGCCTAAAATCCATTCTCATTGTTCAGCAGTAGAGGATAGCCTAAAGTGAACTAGGTATAGGTATATTTTAATGGGATAATAGAGCTGTCTGCTATCTCGTTCAAATAAATTTTGTAAAGAAAACGGAAAGGGTGATGTTAAAGCTATTCGAAAATACTACTAATCAAATTAATAACGATTATTGCACGTACAATTTAAGTGTTCGTTATGTACGACAAAGATACAGGTATTTATGTAGGAAGATTTTTATGATATGTACCTACGTTTTGTTATACCTTTCTTTTTCGCTCGGAAGGATTCTATTTATATAATCCCATAAAATGAAGAACAACAATCAAGCTTGGGCAAACAAAAAGGGAAATTTTTTTAACTAAATATTTAGTGGGGTATATAGGATAGGTATTGGTGTAGATTGTTTTATGAATGAATAAATCAATTATCTCCTTTTCAGCTCAATATACATACACCTTCCAAGTAGACTGTAGTCTTGGGATCATGATGAATATTTTAAGGCCCATTTTATTCACTCGAAGTTGAACACAACTTGGGTATTTTTATATGGGAAACTTCCCAAGTTGTGTTCAACTTCGAGTGAATAAAATGGGCCTAAGTGTATTCGCATTAGATTTGAGGAAGGGAATCTACATTTTAGTTTGTGGTTTTGATTGGGCTTTTCCTAATTCAGGAATCCTGTGTCCAATCTATATTTTGTTCATATTTGTGCGATTTAAATATATGTAGCATTCAACACTTATCTAGGTGTTTTCCATTCACTGTTTTTATATTTAATCATTCACTCTACAGCTCTTTTTTCCTACCAACTCTAAATTTGTTTAAATATTCTTTTTAAATGCAATTGAAAAACAGTTAATATTTATCTGATTTCTGATATTAAACCAATCCAACCAATGCATCTTCTTTGATCTGGGGGTCAATTATCGTTCTGTAAAAGAGTGAATCGAATAAATCGTTTTCACATTCGCTTTCACGCATTGCTTTAATTTTGTTCGATTCACTTTGTACTAAAGTGCGTTCAATAAGTGAAAAAGCTATGAAATTAGGCTCTCAATTTTCAAAACCTCACTAAAAACTTTCACTTGCAATTTGGTCCGTGAAAAGAAATTATTCATATGAAAAATGTTGACATTTGGTTTTACATTTTTAGAGAACGAGAATCGGATTGCGGTGAAAGGGTGAAAACATTTTCGTTTCACTTTTTCACAGAACGAGAATCGACCCTGTGCAGTCAATGCAGGAATAACACTCGAAAGTGCAGATTTAAAATATCGCAAAATCAGCGTCCTAGAAGTTACCTTATCAATGATTGAGAGTTTAATATCTGACCTTTTCCTGTCTTTTTACTTCCAATCTTGATGTTCCAAGGAATTTAAGAAGAATATATTTCCAAATGCAAGATTTATAAGAAAGAGTGGTGCAGGGGAATAACTTTACAGGCAATAACTTTACATGGGAGACAACTTGGCAATAGGTACTCGTATGTAAAGTAATTTCCCACTGAAAGTGAGCAATAACTTAATAGGCTTGGGCCATCTAGTGGTTTCTTTTTAAATCATAGGTTATTTTGACACTGACAGCTTTTTCCCGCTCGAAATCTTGACAGAAAGTCAGTATCATACCTCAGCTGAGATGAGTTGCTTTACGGTTGACAACGTTTCCAAATCGAGAGCTGTGTTTTGAATAAGTTTTGGTCGAAATGAAGCACCCACCGCGCTTGCTATACGCAAGTTTGTACAAAACGTTCGTGCCCCTAAACAACACTTACGGTGCAAAGCATCTACATAGGGTGAAAGTTTGGTGCGGATTGTGGGGTGGTAGCATGTGGCATCATTGGAGCATTTTTCTCGCAAATGAGTGTTGCAAAACAAAAATGTGGCCAAGCGAAAATATCTACGCACGGGAGGGATAAACAAACACGACCACGGACTTAAATGAAAAAGATGTTAAAACCATGTGACAAAACAATAAAAATAATTTTCAAGCAAATTTTACGGATTTGTTTTGTAATTTGAATTTCTTCTGCTCGTCTGTCAAAATACACCACATGACCGACAGTTCTCACACTTCTTATCCACTGACGACTGCGTTCGTTAATGGTGGATAGTGTGGGGAAAACACAGGTTGACACAAAAATACAAATTCTCGGGCTAAGAGAAGATGGTAAAAGAGAATGAGAAGAGGCTTTAAACTATAAGCCAACAGTTAAGAAATTGCGAGTCTAAAGCTTTGAGAACAGCAGTACTGGGGAAAGGAAAATGTTTGGCTTTGCCGTCGAATAATCCCCATAGCGGTCATTATTCGTTTGAATTTTGTAAAAGCCAGAACAGTTTTTTTTTTAACCTGTGTTTTAGACTGCCGTAAGATACAAAAAAGAAACGGTTAGTGAAGTGGTTAAAAATATAATTTTGAACAAATAACAAGTGTCTGAGGAAAAGCCACCACGCCAAGCCAAGCTGAATATAATTCAGCGCAAAGAAAAAGAAAGAAAAGGTAAAGCAAAGCTAACATTTTTATAAAAAGTTATATACTGTATGTAGTTTTTTTTGTTGCAAATAGGGACTTACACGTCCATCCCCACAAATTGGCGGTCAAACACTAAGTGTTGGCCGCCCAAAAATATACAAAATTATCCCGGATTCCCGGAAAAACACGCAACTTTCTTTAAAAGGGAAACGTGAACAAATTTGAGTCAGCACAAATCTGCAATTAGGACTCCGAATTGAAAACCACCCGTGGCGCAGCGGTTATAGCGGCGGCGAAGGCACCGCTTGGAACGGGGAATTACGGTTCGAATCCCGAACAAGACAACTTATTTTTTTTGATTTTTGTTTCAATTGCTGAATTTTTTTGGGTACCTACCTTTTATCGATTCATTTTTTTTGTTTGCTGAAATTTGATTTTGAAAATTTGCTGTTAATTGTTAAGTAAAAGATAAGAAAAGGAAAGTAATTTCAATTTATAATTTGAAAGTAAAGTGCGGGGTACCAAATGAACAAGTAGTTTCGTAGATTATATAGAATATAATAATTAAACGTTCTAAACTAAAGTGATACAGGTACCAACGAAAGAAAGCTGAGTATCAACGCAACCTGGATGCTGTGGCCACGTCATCGCCAGTTGCTGAATAGTATCGGTGAGTCTGATTAGACCAAATTTATTATATTATATATATACGTAAACGAAAAAGTGGGTAGGGGAATATTGCTAAAGTGGTACAGGTATTAAGTGGGAGGGGGAGTTGTGTAAATAGAAGAAGTATAGATTTAAAATACTTTTCTTTTTGGAATCTTCAATAGTTTGTTTTAAATAATAACAATTTAACGTAAATTCTAAATACCATTCGTTAGCAATGAATAATAAAAATTTGTTTTTATTGAATGTTTAAACGATAAACATGAGTTTTAATTAAGAAGGGTTGAGAGGATGAGGAGGTTTGGAAAGGGAAGGATGTTGCTGGAATAAAGGAAGGAGAAGATGCCAATTAAGGGGCTGTTTAGGCGAGTACGGCAGCCAAGGTAGGGTGGGCAAGGAAACACTTTCTCGCAGGCGTAACAACATCCAACGCAAAGACTGGCATGATGATAGTTTTTGTGACGTGCCAGGGTCAAGCTCCCACGCCCTCCGGCGAGCTTAGAGAGCGGGTGCAAGCATGCCAGCAAAGACCCTAGGCAAACAGAAGCACGTTACAAAATGGCGCCCAAACGTGAAGCGTTGTAACTGATGCCTCGGTTTTAAATGGCATCCACAACGTGAGGCCCGCTTGAAAGATAGCGTGGCTGTTTTTTTTGAGCCTTGCAACTTTTGTTTGAATTTTTTTTATTTTTATTTTTGAAATTTTTTTTGTAGGTTTGGAATCATCGTTCCTTGTAAGTCCCGATGATTGAGTGACGTAGACTCGGTATCGCGTTGCGATGAGGAAGATGGTACCAAACCACGAAACAATATTGTGTTCGAAAGTGCCTGAGTCATGTGGGAATCTGTAAAGCAGGTTCACACATGCCCGGGCATATACAAACACATTCATTTAAATAGAAATTACAGAGAGACACCAGTGGATATCTGTAGATTGTCTTCTGTGTTGTCCTTTATGCAAGTTCCTGTCAGTTATTTTTTTGTTGTTTTAGAGCCACTATAGTCATGCTATTTGGTTGTTAGTGTCCTGAAACAATAAGAAAATCAAATTTTAGAGTAAATTTCAGTAAAGTAACTTCAAAATTTTACCGTCGAATGTAGTTTATTTTAAATTTTCCTTTTCTATCGGCTCATAGAACTACGGCATCTTCTCTTTTCTCTAGCAGTGTCCTTTCTCAGCCGTGGTCCTCATCCTCAACCAGTTTATGCATTTTTATCGTTTTAATCAAGTTTACAGCGTTTTATCAAACATTTTAGGTACATCGTTTATCAAATATTTTATTATATCATAATTTTCATTTATTCCTTTCGTTTTTTTTTATATATATTGAGCTTTGTTTTATCTTTCTGTTTTGGGTTCTGTTTTGTTGTGTTGAATTTTAAACACTCTTGTTTGGATTTTAAGTCCAGTATTCATTATCACCATTCCTTTTAATTTCTCTTTGTTACCCGTGTTTTCTGAATTGTGTTTCGTGAAATAGTGTCGTGCTTGAACGTAATCGGCTGGCCTTACCTGCATCGTACGCTAATATGAGCATCCATGGTCGTATAATCGATCCACAGAATAACGACGATTTAACAGCAGATACGGAATCTGAGTTCGACAGATTTCAAGCACGATATAATAGGAATATTACCCGCTTAACTTTTGATAACTCAATAGATTTTTCGGAAGAGTCATCTCCAAACATGTCGCTAGAGCCAAACGAAAACGAACAACCTTTGGCTGGTCCGTCCAATATTCCGAATCGTAATAGCGATGATTTAGCGGACAGGATTGAACGCAATCTGAATTTAAACCAAATGCGATTTTTTCAGCAGATGGACCTGTTTATGAATAGGGTATTAGACAGGATGGACAACACCTCCAATCCTGCAACAGCCCAAAATAATCCATTTGATGGTGACATCCCCCAACAATTTCCACCACAGGTATTGCCATCAACAAGAGTTACACCTCCCGTCCCAAATCCAAGACATTCCCTTTCACGAGCTGCTTCTAATGCGCAAGGCGGTTCTAATTTCAGCTCGTCTGAAATGTGTAGGTTGGATAGATGGAACGTCAAATTCGACGGAACAGAAAACATCTCCGACTTTTTGTTCAAAGTCAATCGTCTGCAGGCGTCGTCGTCATACAGCGATGAACAAATTACCGCAAACTTCCATACGCTTCTTTTTGGAAAAGCAAATAAGTGGTTTTGGGCGTTTCTGCGCAAAAACCCGACGGCAAGTTTTGCAGACGTTAAGACGGCGATGAAGAGGGAGTTTGGTCGGCCGGAGAGTGACGTCGACGTCTTCATGAGGTTGCTTACAAGAAAACAGCAGTATAAAGAGTCGTTCGATGAATTTTATAGCTCGATCATAGATCTTAACGATCGACTTAAGGATCCGTTCGATACCAAAAAGCTTATTGATGTCATAAGAAGCAACGCAAAAGACAAAATAGGCGAAGTGCTTCTAGCGGCTGATATCAAAAGCTTAGAGCAGCTTAGAAACAAAGCTAGAGAAACTGAGCGATTTCTTTTAAAGCGATCTTCTTCTCAAAGAGTGGTCCATGAGATCAGGGTAGAGGACGAGACAGAAGCAACTGATCCCGCGGACTTACAAGAAGTCGCGGCCATTACATCTGGCAATAGAAGAGTAACTTCTTCCCCCCTTAGTTGTTGGAATTGTGATCAGTCTGGTCACACCTTTTATCAATGTCCGTCTCACGTTCGAAATTTATTTTGTTTTTTGTGTGGTAAAAAGGGTGTGGCAACTCCGGAATGTACGGAGCATCCGGGAAACTACCGCAGGAGCGAAAGGAGAAGCGGGGAGAGTCGTTCCTGGGAGAACAACCCCGGCACATCAAATTAAATTCCGAATCGCACAATGAGAGTACTGAGCCTTCTTCTAAAAATGCTCAAATTCAAATTTTAAAACGAAAAGTAGAATCCAATTCTAATTTAGATAGTCACCCTATTAGCACTTTCGCTCTGAAGTCTCTGCACGAACGAAAACTGAACTACTATAAGGTTCGTTCTCAGATAATGGGAACTGATAGTAGTTCAGTAAGCAGACATATTCAGAAATGCAGACATCGGTTCCGGAACCGTCAAAAAATTCGTAGAATGATTGTGGAGACTATCATTTCTTCAGACACAGATGGTCGGATGTATGCCAACGTTCAGCTGGCTGGTGAGCAAGTTTTTGGCTTACTCGACAGCGGAGCATCCATCTCTGTGCTAGGTAGTGGGTGTTGGGATTTGGTGGAGCGAAATGGGATTGTAGTGAAGCCTTACAAGAACCATGTGCGAACCGCTGATGGCACAGCGCATGATATTGTGGGGTTTTGTGAGCTTCAAACTACGCTGAACGGCGTTACTAAACCCATTTTTTTCTACCTAATTCCCAACTTAACTCAGAAGGTTTACCTGGGAATGAATTTCTGGAGAGAGTTCCATTTAGGCCCACAAGTCAACGAAATCCAGACCGATGTCATGCTGAGTGAAGAAAATGTCAGTTTTAAAGAAGCAGCTGATCTGGTAGTACTTACCCCCGAGCAAAACCTTCGCTTAAATGCCACCAAGAAGCTTTTTCCGAACTGTGTTGAAGTAGGTCTTGGTAGAACCAGCCTCGAAAAGCATGTGATTGAAGTTGGTAGTGCAGTGCCAATCAAATCACGGCATTATCCATTGTCTCCAGTTCGTCAGGAGGAAGTCTTCAAGGAGTTAGACCGCATGTTAGAACTTGGTGTGATTGAGGAGAGTAACTCTCCCTGGTGTTCCCCTACGGTGCTCGTCAGGAAGCCTGGTAAAGTCCGGTTGTGTTTGGACTTTAGAAAAGTGAACGCAGTGACGGTAAAAGACGCGTATCCGCTGCCACATATCGACGGTCTTCTAAGTAGACTACAGGACACATTCTTTATTACGGGGCTCGATCTCAAGGACGCTTTTTGGCAAATTCCGCTTGACGAAGAGTCCAAAGCCAAAACGGCGTTTGCAGTACCCGGTCGACCACTCTACCAATTTACGGTTATGCCTTTCGGGCTATGCAACGCCGCACAGAGGATGTGTCGCCTTATGGACCGTGTAATTCCCTCACGTCTACGAGAACATGTGTTTGTATACTTAGACGACCTGTTGATATGTACAGCGGACTTCGACTCCCACATCCGTGTACTGAACGAGGTGGCTGGCTGTTTACGTAGGGCGAATCTCACTATTAACCTCGACAAAAGCAAGTTCTGCATGCGGGAAATTAAGTATCTTGGATACATTGTCGGCCAGGGTAACTTGAAGACCAATCCTGACAAAATTGAGGCAATGATAGAGTTCCCGATTCCGAAGACACCAAGGCAAGTTCGGAGATTTTTAGGCCTGACCGGGTGGTATAGGCGATTTATCAAGAACTATTCCGATCTAGCTGCTCCTTTAACTGACTGTCTGAAGAAGAAAAAAAATTTCGAAATAACACCTGAAGCCTTAGAAGCTTTCGAAAACTTAAAAATGGCTCTTACCTCTGCTCCGGTGCTTTCACAGCCGGACTTTAGTAGGCAATTTACTATTCAGTGCGATGCGTCCTCAGAGGGCATAGGTGGTGTTCTCTTTCAACTTGATGAGAGTCAACACGAAACTCCGATAGCTTTTATGTCCAAGAAGCTCAACAAGGCACAAAAGAACTACACCGTCACGGAGCTGGAATGTCTTGCCGCTGTGCTGAGTGTGCGAAGGTTCAGAGCCTATGTTGAGGGATCGCCCTTCCGAATAATAACAGATCACTCTAGTCTAAAGTGGCTGATGTCGCAAAAAGATTTAAGCGGAAGACTTGCGAGGTGGAGTTTAGAGCTCCAACGATTTGATTTTGTAATCGAGCATCGGAAGGGATCTCTCAACGTAGTACCTGATGCTTTATCACGAGGTGACATGGAAGAGATTTCAGCAACGTCTATAGGTGTTGAAGTTGATTTGGCTTCGGAGGAGTTTGACTCGGAGCAATATGCCAAGTTGAGAGAGGACATCATGAAGAACCAATCTGCTCTTCCTGACCTAGTTGTGTCGGGAAAATATGTTTACAAAAGAGTTAGGTTCAGGACTGGTGAGGTTGGTGACGAGGATTCGTTGTGGCGTCTTTGGATGCCAGAAGCACTTACGCAGACTGTAGTAGAAATGGCTCATTGCACCAAATTGTCTTGTCATAGCGGCTTCGCCAAAACGTATAGTCGCATTCGCGAAAAATATTATTGGCCCAGAATGGTAAGGGACATAAAACAATTTGTGAGTCACTGCGATTTATGTAAGTCCGTAAAGGCACCAAATACGATTCTTCGTCCACCCATCACCAAGCAGATTGTATCTGAAAGACCGATGCAACGCCTTTACATCGACCTCTTAGGACCGTATCCACGAACTAAGCGAGGTAATGTGTCCATTTTTATAGCGGTGGATCACTTTACGAAATTTATGTTTTTAAAAGCCCTACCCAAAGCTACTTCTGCACGGATAATACAATACCTGGAGTGCGATGTTTTTCATGCCTTCGGCACACCTGAGGTTATTCACTCCGACAACGGAAAACAATTCATTTCAAATGAATTTCAGAGGTTCCTGTCGGATTATGGAGTTAGGCATGTGCGGACCGCCCTCTATTCACCGCAAGCCAATATCTCAGAAAGGGTCAACCGGAGTGTCTTGAACAAGCTGCGGGTACTTATAGCTGAACAACAAAATGACTGGGATTCCCACTTGTCGAGCATAGCATGTGCTTTGCGTTCCGACACACACGAATCCATTGGATGTCAGCCATACTATGCTCTTTTTGGGCAAAACATGATTAACCATGCGTCAGCTTATAATGTACTTCGCAGCTTAAAGGCACTGGCAGACCCTGAGATGTTGGCCATACCTAACGAGGCGAAAACAGTAATGATTCGACAAGGAATTTCTGAAAGGTTGCTGAAGGCACATGAAAAATCTAAAAATACATACAACCCACGGTCTCGTCCAGTATCCTTTAGAGTGGGTCAGGAAGTATTTCACCGAAACTTCGCGCAGAGCAAATTTGCCCAAGGTCATAACTCCAAGTTGATGCCGAAATTTCTTAAATCCAGGGTGCGAGAGGTGGTAGGGAACTGCATGTACCATCTTGAAACGCGAAATGGCAAACCCATAGGAATATTTCACGCCAAAGACATCCGGCAATAACTAACCTAAAAGAAACACAAAACACCACAAAGAATCACGTCCAAAAACATTAAAAACAATTCACTTATCTGATGGTATTGCCCGGCTTTTATCGGGGTTCGCGACCCACGTAAGAAACAGCATTTATTGGTGTTGCAAAGTTCAATTCAACTCGAATTTAAATTATTAGAAAACACTTAACAAACGCGTGGGTTCGTATTTTTGCAATTTTTCGATAAATTGTATCGAACAAACGCAAAAGCCCTGTGTTGCAAAACAAAAATGTGGCCAAGCGAAAATATCTACGCACGGGAGGGATAAACAAACACGACCACGGACTTAAATGAAAAAGATGTTAAAACCATGTGACAAAACAATAAAAATAATTTTCAAGCAAATTTTACGGATTTGTTTTGTAATTTGAATTTCTTCTGCTCGTCTGTCAAAATACACCACATGACCGACAGTTCTCACACTTCTTATCCACTGACGACTGCGTTCGTTAATGGTGGATAGTGTGGGGAAAACACAGGTTGACACAAAAATACAAATTCTCGGGCTAAGAGAAGATGGTAAAAGAGAATGAGAAGAGGCTTTAAACTATAAGCCAACAGTTAAGAAATTGCGAGTCTAAAGCTTTGAGAACAGCAGTACTGGGGAAAGGAAAATGTTTGGCTTTGCCGTCGAATAATCCCCATAGCGGTCATTATTCGTTTGAATTTTGTAAAAGCCAGAACAGTTTTTTTTTTAACCTGTGTTTTAGACTGCCGTAAGATACAAAAAAGAAACGGTTAGTGAAGTGGTTAAAAATATAATTTTGAACAAATAACAAGTGTCTGAGGAAAAGCCACCACGCCAAGCCAAGCTGAATATAATTCAGCGCAAAGAAAAAGAAAGAAAAGGTAAAGCAAAGCTAACATTTTTATAAAAAGTTATATACTGTATGTAGTTTTTTTTGTTGCAAATAGGGATTTACACGTCCATCCCCACAAATTGGCGGTCAAACACTAAGTGTTGGCCGCCCAAAAATATACAAAATTATCCCGGATTCCCGGAAAAACACGCAACTTTCTTTAAAAGGGAAACGTGAACAAATTTGAGTCAGCACAAATCTGCAATTAGGACTCCGAATTGAAAACCACCCGTGGCGCAGCGGTTATAGCGGCGGCGAAGGCACCGCTTGGAACGGGGAATTACGGTTCGAATCCCGAACAAGACAACTTATTTTTTTTGATTTTTGTTTCAATTGCTGAATTTTTTTGGGTACCTACCTTTTATCGATTCATTTTTTTTGTTTGCTGAAATTTGATTTTGAAAATTTGCTGTTAATTGTTAAGTAAAAGATAAGAAAAGGAAAGTAATTTCAATTTATAATTTGAAAGTAAAGTGCGGGGTACCAAATGAACAAGTAGTTTCGTAGATTATATAGAATATAATAATTAAACGTTCTAAACTAAAGTGATACAGGTACCAACGAAAGAAAGCTGAGTATCAACGCAACCTGGATGCTGTGGCCACGTCATCGCCAGTTGCTGAATAGTATCGGTGAGTCTGATTAGACCAAATTTATTATATTATATATATACGTAAACGAAAAAGTGGGTAGGGGAATATTGCTAAAGTGGTACAGGTATTAAGTGGGAGGGGGAGTTGTGTAAATAGAAGAAGTATAGATTTAAAATACTTTTCTTTTTGGAATCTTCAATAGTTTGTTTTAAATAATAACAATTTAACGTAAATTCTAAATACCATTCGTTAGCAATGAATAATAAAAATTTGTTTTTATTGAATGTTTAAACGATAAACATGAGTTTTAATTAAGAAGGGTTGAGAGGATGAGGAGGTTTGGAAAGGGAAGGATGTTGCTGGAATAAAGGAAGGAGAAGATGCCAATTAAGGGGCTGTTTAGGCGAGTACGACAGCCAAGGTAGGGTGGGCAAGGAAACACTTTCTCGCAGGCGTAACAACATCCAACGCAAAGACTGGCATGATGATAGTTTTTGTGACGTGCCAGGGTCAAGCTCCCACGCCCTCCGGCGAGCTTAGAGAGCGGGTGCAAGCATGCCAGCAAAGACCCTAGGCAAACAGAAGCACGTTACATGAGGCTGGGAACAACGTTTCGGTCAACGGTGGGCTTTACAGAGACATGTAAACCGACTTTTTTTTTACTGAAATTCTAGACACGGAATCGGACAACCTCTGGTTCTTGCAGGATTGTGCGCCATGTCACAATCGGCGCAGGGACATAAGTCCACGAGACATAAGTTCATAATGGACTTGTGTCCCACTTCGGTGGGACATAATTCCACTTTTTGATTATGGATTTATGTCTCATCGAAGCGGGACATAAGTCCAAAGCAAAAATGTTGGGCCTTATGTCCCACCCAACTATTTTAAAATTCAACAAAAAATATAAGTAAAATACCTCGCACCCACCCCGTAATCCAACAGTAAACCCAAGCAGGGGGGTTGCAGGGGGGCAGCATGCCCCCCCATACACATTTCATAATACAATGGTAGCAACTCGCGTGCGCCTAATTTGAAGTATTCGATGCCTATTGGAGATCCACGACGTTTTGCTAAATATTATCTATGGTAAAATTTGGGATTAATGTCCCATCTTCGACAAAACAATTTCGGAACTTATGTCCCGCTTCGATGAGACATAAGTCCATAATGAAAAAGTGGACTTATGTCTCACCGAAATGGGACGTTAGTCCATTATGGACTTATGTCTCGTGGACTTATGTCCCTGCGCCGTCACAATCAATCTTTTTCGCACGAAAATCCCCAAATCGTGTTATGTTACGGAAACAATCCGGAAACGATTCAAGCACTTAAGGCCAATATCATCCAAGCAACCCGTGGGCTACAGCCACAAACTATCAACAAGGTCTTGCATAATTGGATTGACAAATGCGCTACTGCAAACCCAGCCGAGGCAGCCACTTGAACGACGTTTTGTTCCATAATTAGGAATGTTCGCTCTTACTAATAAAGCCATAATACATGGAAAAAATTCATATTATTGCATTTTTAAAAAGAAACTTGTATTTGACCCACCCTGTACCTATAAGCCCACAATTCACAGAAAGTGGATAATCTGGAGATGGGAGTAGGTGCGAGTTTGGGTGTATGCAAAGTTATTATGCAAAATGTTAATTGTATACCTACCCACTAAAATCCTTATAAATAACTCCATTTGGTTTCCAGTTAGAATCGAAATAAGACCAAATTGTAGGTGGGAAATAATTTCAAAAAAAAAAATAACAGGTTCATAAAAGCACTTAGGCTCGCTAACCATTGCTTTGGGTATATATTTTGAAAGAAGAAGCCTACAATCCTAACAGTTTTATTGAAGGGCTTATCGAGGACATTTGTACTAGTCTCGAATGTGTTTCAAAGACGTAAGGTGCGATTTGTGCTTTTATGGGAGTGTTGAATCTTCAAATCTCTTGGTCAGTATCGAGGGTCACCTGAGCCATTGACATGAGCATGAAAAACTAAAGTGCGTAGGTATGTATAGGTATATGCACCCGACCTCTCTTACTCACCAAGATCCATATAACTTAAATCTCATTAGCAGCATCACACTCTTTTAAATTGATCGTTCCCCTAAGACAATTCCTTGCTAACAAAGCAAGCCTGATTCCATGCACTCGTGCCGCAGTTTATCTATTGATTTTCAATACCTACAAATCATCTACTAATCTGTATACCTACGTCGATAATCGTTAAATAGATATGTATACAGCACTTCCTGCTCTCATACCCATGAGTTTCCACGCACCCCAGAAAAAAATGTATTACCAAAACAGGAAAAAAATACCAAAGGATCACATTATCCTATCTGATTTCTTTTACGGGCATTCCCATGCTATATGCTCATTTCAAATTATTATCTTCCTGTTTTCCATTTTCACTACTACAGCACACGCCAGCACGAGGGCATTAAAATCGCATTCACGGACCACTGTTGCCTGCAATTTTTGGTTTTCAATTGCTAATGCACCTACTTGACTGAGAACCGTGGGAGTAAAATCCAAGTGTCCTCAAAAGAATCCACTTACAAGGGGAAGAAACACGCACAAACGACAGCTGCACCCCAAAATTCAAAATTTGTTCCAAGCATAAAAAAAGGAAAAAAATTATCCGCACTGCCAGCAGCCCCGTTTTATGAAAGAATCTCTTTGCGCACACTATCCTTTCCCCAGCAGACGAAAAGAATGAGGGGGTAGGGAAAGGAAAACAACAAAAAATTGAAGCATGTGGCTTGAAATTCCTGTGAGAAACTCACTTTCGGTTCGGTTCCCACGGCCACGAGCCATAGGCCATACGGCCTTTTTTGTCCTCTCTCTTTTGGGTTTGATCCTTTCGAAATACATACAAGGGAACGTCGAGCTGTACGAGTCCTTGTACAGTATAGGCAGGGTAAAATGGAAATACAGTAGTCTCCCTCCCGCTCCCATGTCCATGTGCCTTCATGAGGGTTGATTTTGCTGCTTTTGACGTATAAAAGGATCGTTCTTATATGGTAAGGACAACATTTTCAATTATACCATCCTGGAGTAAACATCTCTAGTGATTAAATAATACAATTTTTTGTAGAATTACGTTAACAAATTATTTACAAACACGAAATGGAATACACCTCACGTACTCAACACTACCAGAAGGTGAAGAAACCACTACTGGAGCGACAACGTCGTGCTAAGATCAACAAGTGCTTGGACTCCCTCAAGCAAATGGTTGCTGAATTCCAAAAGGATGAAACTATTCTTCGAATGGATAGAGCAGAAATGCTCGAAACTACTATCACGTACCTACGTCAAAGTAAAAACGTTCACCCCCAACAACGAGCACAAGTGTCAACTGATAGTTTCCGTCACGGATACATGAATGCTGTGAATGAAGTATCTCGTGTACTGGCCTCAACCCGTGGAGTTACCGTTGACTTTGGAAAATCTGTTATGACACATTTGGGATGCAAGTTTAACCGTCTTCAACAACTACATCAGCAGCAGCACCAACCCCAGCAAACATCAAAACATATGGAACCAATGGTAATCAACACAACATCGCCGCCAATGAGTCCAGCATCATCTGGTTATCATAGCGATATGGAGAGTCCTGCGGCTTCCCCTGTTTCGGTAGTTGATCAAGAAAGAATTACAGATGTTTGGCGCCCCTGGTAAACAGGTCAATGAACCCTATGACTACGAAGGAGAACAGAAAGTAAAGTGCACGCAAACAAGACGCTTTACACGTGATTGTAACTGTGATATCAGTGGATGTGATTATATGTTTAGTAATATTAGTAATAGTTTTTGTTCAAAACAATTACTAAAAGCTTTAATTAATAATGTACATAAAAATAAAAACAAGAGAATTCAATATTTACAAGGAAATCTTTAATGGTTTAATTTCAGCGTCATTTTGTATTTGGATTTGTTGGTTTTTCGTAGCTGAGTTTGTTTTGTTGTCCTTTATCTTCTTCTTCGTGTATTAGCGGCTTCGCAATTGTTTTCGTTGATTTTTCTATATAAAGAAATCTTTTAGTTGAGTTCATTAAAATTGGCCAGATACCTGAAAATCGATAAGCAAGTGCAGTGCGTGTAATGAGGAAAAGTTATTCAAAAAGTTCTGCCTGCGGATTTACATTACTTCACTTATCATTGAGTCTACACAACAGCTGAGTAGGTACCTAGGTACCTTTGATCCAATCTTATTAAAGCTTATGTCGTTTTCCATTAGGACCAGCAGAAATCTTTTTCAGATGTTTTCAGAATCTTTTGTAATTGTAAAGGTAAAGGTAAGTGCGTTTTTTTGGCAGCGATATCAGCTGTTCAAATTGCATTTGTTTTTGCAAAAATCTCAAATGGATATCGACTTGAAAAATGTTTCACCTATTGCACATACAGAAGGAGTATTTTTGGTGCTTCATAGTCTTCAGATGACGAAGAAAACTATGAAGATAATAGTTCCTCCTAAATTATATCCATGACTATTAAATGTAACGGGTGATTTTTTAAGAGGTTTAGAACACAAAAAATTCGAAAAACCTTGCAATTTAATGTTTAAAGATAATTTCATGCAAATGTTGACCGCGGCTGCGTCTCAGGTAGCCCATCCGCTGAGTCCAATTTTGGCATACTCTTTCACACATATCGGCCGGTATCTCACGAATGAATGCATGGATGTTGGCTTCCAGTGCGTCAATCGAAGCGGGCTTGTCCCTATACACATTAGCCTTGACATACCCCCACAAAAAATAATCTAATGGTGTCAAATCGCACGATCTAGGCGGCCAATTGACCGGCCCGAAACGTGAAATTAACTGTTCACCAAACTCGCCTCGCAATTGCGCCATTGTTTCGCGTGCTGTGTGGCATGTGGCACCGTCTTGTTGAAACCACATATCATGCAAGTCAAGAACTTCCATTTCGGGCAAAAAAAAGTTTGTTATCATCGCTCGGTAGCGTTCACCATTGACAGTAACGCTGCGATTCGCATCATCTTTGAAGAAATATGGCCCAAAAATGCCGCCGGCCCATAAACCGCACCAAACAGTGGCTTTTCGGGATGCATTGGTAGCTGTTGCAATGCTTCTGGCTGATCTTCACTCAAAATGCGGCAATTTTGCTTATTTACGTACCCATTCAACCAAAAATGAGCCTCATCGCTGAACACAATTTTTCGATAAAAAAGCGGATCGAACCGAGCACGAATTTTGATAGTAAAATTCAATAATTTGCAAGCGTTGTTCATTTGTAAGACGATCCATGGTTAAATTGCAAACCAAACTGAAGCTGTTTGACAGTGACACAAGGTACTAAACACACGTCAGCTGTCAAAACCAGTGTTGCCAAAACCAAACCAGCTAAAAAATCACCCGTTATTTCGTTATTTTGGCTTTCACGCAAACTTCTTAAAATGACGTAAAACAGCTGTGCGAAGTATGTTGGTATTGTGAGAGTGTGTGTAGATCTGAAAAAATATCAAGATCTGCAAAAAGTGCTCCGAATCGAAAAAAGATTGATTTTTTGTCCCAATGTAACATGAAAAGTGATTTAGATAAAAAAAGATTGATTTTTGGTCCCAGTGGAAAACGACATTAAACTACAATTTATAGCAAACTATCTGACCCCAGCCTGATTTGCTAGGCGTTAAAACTTACATTTTTTCAACCTACATATTTTGCTTCGTTGAGTCGAGGAGCTCGATAAATAGGTATTTAGTGACGAAATTTTCCAAGCATCATAACGAATTTTCTGAGTTTTCCACTAAGTATTTTCTATTTTTCCATTCGAAAAGCCATTCCGGAACAATTGCACACATAATTTTCAACATTTTCCATACAAAAAAAAACAATTTTCGATTTTTCCAATTTCCCTCCGAAAGGGTTTTCCAAAATTGTTCTTCCTTAAAAGCCTTATCCTGGCAATAATTACGGACAACAGAAAATAAAATTGACCCAACTATCGGCCCATCCGTTCTCAATAGATGAATTACTATACATTTTTTAC
The DNA here is from genome assembly GCA_949126925.1 of Cheilosia vernalis. Classification (NCBI taxonomy): domain Eukaryota; kingdom Metazoa; phylum Arthropoda; class Insecta; order Diptera; family Syrphidae; genus Cheilosia; species Cheilosia vernalis. Next base: position 38,939,978 of record OX421358.1, on the reverse strand, counting down.
ATAATTTTTATAATATAGATTTATTACATTAACACCCATGTTTTGCAATTACGAAAATAGCAATTTAAAATTAGTATTCGGTAATGTTTATTAAATAAGAGGTTCCCATAAGATACAGGAATAGTTCCTTGAAAAGGTACCCACCCCTATCGAGGTATCCGTGCAGAACATAATTTGTACGAAATCGGAAAAGTTACATTCGATATATCCGTTCCGATACATAAATATAACGGAAATTCTCCGATGACATTTATCGCACACCTTCTCGCATAGCGCGGAATCGCGTTATACCACTTACTTTTGAAAGCTGCACGAACATTTTTTTCCGAAGCTCTGACAACAAATTAGGTCTGTTCTCACTTTCTGGTTCGATACTGGCAATATGTCACATTTCTCTCCTTGTGAGATAAATCACTTGGCGCCAACCGCCAAGTAGTAAAGAAGAACAGACACAGGAACAGAACAGAATATTTTTTTTGTTAAACAGTGAATTATGGTTCTATAGGCGTTTTTCTTTTTTAGTTCAGAGCACAACCTGAACTGTTTTAAAAAAAGTTCGTGTTTCTTTCTTAGCTCAGAGACTTCAGATCTCGAATTTGTGTTTCTTTTTTCGCTTAGAGCATGACCAGAGCGCGCTCTATCAGCGCGCATGACTGAGCATCCTGAGTAAAAAACTGAGTACACATGTACAGTACATGCACACTTCCGGTCACATTTAAAGGACAAAAAAAAAAAAACAGGAAAAACAAAACATCCTCTGAACGCTCTGAGCACGCATGGTTCAGAGCGCGCTCATAATGCTCGAACTCTGTTCAGTGCTCAGCTCTGAACTAAAAAAGAAAAACGCCTTATGCTTACTGCTTACCTTGCTCGCTGAGCAACATAAAACTGAAACAGAAACAGATCCATAAAAACATGGCTGCCGGCTATTCTGTCGAATTGTGTTTCGTTTGATTACATTTTAGCTTTGACTTCAATGAAAAAATGGAACAGATTTTGGAAATGTTTACATGAAGCTAATTGTCGAATTGCGGCGTATAATTTGTAATTCATACGTGGTCATCACAATATAAAATAGTACAATGCGAAACAAACATCTAGATGACAGATACAGAAGAATCCAAACACGAAAAACCCCCACTACGAAAAATTGGCACAGAAACAATCAATAGGCCTTTGCTGCCTTAAATAACTACAAAGGAATAACAGAAACTGAAACAAAACAGAAAGTTTTTTCATTTGTTTTCAATATAGTTGGTTAACTTTTACTAGATAATTAATTACATTTCTTACACGTAAACACACGTATTGCTGGTTGAAGGGTTGTGATGCGTTTTATGAGAACACAAACGTTCTCACATAGCCTCTCACAATCAACTCCTACTCTCACCTCCACGTTTGTGACTGGTGGGTGCCTAGTACCTCGGCTGGAGATTGGGTATCCAAATCCAAACCCTTTGGAAGGTCGTTGGTGGCAGCAGACGCGAGAGGGGGAGGAGTGTCCTCTCACTAAGGCACTTCTTCTGATTCCAGATGGCGGATGGAGGAATTCCCGTGATGGAATCAACGGTGGCGTCTACAGTTCCAGTCAGGTTGAACTATTTAGTGTCTTCCCTATATTAGCTGCTTCGACATATTCGGATCCCAGGTCTAGGGATCTCCAATACTGAGCCAGGGTGTTGGAAAGGAGTTCTAGGCGGAGGAACCTTTCATGGGCCAACGGCAGCGCTCAGAACCCGAAGTGGGTTACTGGTGCCGGTAACTCGGCCCCTCGTCCAAGGGGTATAAAATGGAACTGGCCCTCCAGGTTCTTCTCTACCAGGGAAAAAATAACTAGTTCAGAAGCAACTACAATCCTCGGAAAAGGACGGATCTTCTGTTGACAACCCCGCAAAACGAATTCGGATCTGTACGTGGAATGTTCGTACATTGAACAGACCGCGTGCAGCCGAACAATTAGCAGAGGCCCTTGACTGCTATAAAGCAGACATAACCGCCATCCAGGAAGTGCGATGGGATGGGCCGGGCAATTGTGATTGCTACAGAGGGAACAGAAACAGTGTCTATTTGGATGCGGATTCGTTGTAAGCGGCAGACTTAGGCAATAAGTCTTGAGCTTTCGGCATGTAAGTGAACGTCTTCTGACAATCCGCATCAAGGCAAAATTCGCCAACGTAAGCCTAATATGCGCTCATGCCCCCACAGAGGAAAAGGACGACGCTACCAAAGATAGTTTCTATGAGCTCCTCGACCAGACATACGAGCAATGTCCTAAATATGACGTTAAAATAGTTTTGGGCTATTTTAACGCCAAAGTAGGAAAGAAGGACATCTATGGTAGGACAGTAGGTAAGCACAACCTACACGACACTACGTCTGGTAACGGACTGAGGCTGATTGACTTTGCTGCGGGGCGAAATGTTAGTATATAGCAAGCACACGGTTTCCTCATCTCAATATTCATAAAGGGACATGGCGGTCTCCGGATCAACAAACCGTCAACCAAATTGATCACATTGCGATCGACGCAAGGCACGCTTCCAGTATTGCGGATGTCCGAACCTTCCGAGCGGCCAACATTGACTCGGACCACTACCTTGTTGTAGCCAAGGTACGAATGCGGATATCCAACACGCCTCCACAACGGAATACTGTGAGAAAGTACAATGTCGAAAAGCTGGAATCGCAAGAGACCGCCAGAATCTTCTCCGATCGCGTATCCCGATGTCTCACGACGAGTCCTGCCGTAACAACAGCTAGCGCAGAAGACCAGTGGCAGTACTGCCAGGAAGCCATCACTAATGCCGCGACTGATGTGCTGGGTTTCACACGACCGCCAACACGAAACCCCTGGTTTGACGAACAATGTCGACTAGCAAACGCAGCAAAACAAAAGGCATATAAAGCGGCGCTGAAAAGGAGGACTAGAGCTGCTCGCGAGCTTTACGAGCAAAAGAGACGGGAAGAACATCGGCACCTCAGGAAGAAAAAGAAAGAGCACGAGAAGCGCGCGATCGAGGAAATAGAGAGGTGCTACTCCAGGAACAATGTTCGGAAGTTTTACCAAAGGGTAAAAAGAACGTACCAGAGCAACAAATCCCGTACAAAACCTGTAGAGAATACGAAGGAAACCTTGTAGTAGAATCACAGTCGGTGCTGAGAATATGGACAAACTACTTCTGCAGACTGTATAACGGCGACGAAGACCAAAATCCCGCTGTCAGGCAGAACGAACCATTCAACTTAGACGATGATAGCCAAAACTACCGTCCACCTGATCAAAATGAAGTGATGATAGCAATATCCAAGCTTAAAACCAATAAGGCTGCTGGGCCTGACGGTCTACCCGCCGAGCTTTTTAAAGCAGCTGGAGATGGCTTGGTGGAGATAATATATTTTGGTGCATTTTTCACAGGCCTATAGAGGATACCTAGGCCCACAATCTTCGCTGGTTCCCGCGAATTTTTTTCAAGTTCGCCATTTTGTTTTTCTATCGATGTCCTACTTAACACTTCGAGGACTCGCAGTGGTTGTTGTAATAACCAGTGCCTTGATTTTGTGCGGTTTTTGAGGCGATGTCGCTAGGGAACGTTCCGAATCGGATTTGAGTGTATGAGTGAGCCGCGCGCTGTGACCAACGAGACCGTAGTGCAATAATTTGGCACTTTTTCGAGGACCCTCATACTATTTGTTGCTACTTTTTCCCTTTTTTTAGTATGAAAATTCACTTTGGAAATTTTAGAAACGCAGTGATTTCCAAATGAATTTCTATAAAATATAACGCTGCTGTGTATCAGAACACGATTATAGTGTTAGGAGAGCCAACAATTGTTAAATATTGTGCGAAAATTCTTAAATTGCAGAATAGCTTTAGAAATAACACTTTTTTCTTTTTTTTATTTGTTACTTTTCAGAAGATGTTACGATTAAAAAGATCACTCTCTCACAACGTTTCTTTTATAAATAAACCCAAAACAACCAAATAACATTAGAATTATATGTCTTTAAGGTTGTTTTGCGGGTAAGCTAGACAGTACTTTAGATGCAATTCGTTTTCAAATGACAAATTTTAAAATGAAAACCTTCTAGCTTTGATTTTTATTTATAAATATATAAAAAATTAATTGAATTTTGTTTATAAATTATATCAATATCTACTTTTGAAATCTCCTTCAATTTAGTTTTAAAAAGTCCATATAAAAGGGGCGATGAAAGAAAAGTGTGCCTTTTTCTGACGCTGTTACATAAATTTAGTATTTTGTAGTATTTACACTATTTACGCGTTATTTTTTTAACATATTCATTTTGAAATCACAGTTTTTGAAAACTTTTTTAAGTACTATTCACATGAGCGCGAATTGCGAACAAATGAATTTAATTGTATTTATGAATTGAAAATTGATTTTTATACTATTTACCACCAAAGCCTTAAATTAAATTAATCTTAAGTCTAATCTAAAAAAAAATCGGACTCTCAATCGATTTAAATAGCTCAATTTACAATTATTACAGCAATTGAAAATTCTTGCGGCGAACTGTCACACTTTATTCACAATCCTACATAAGACATTCGCGGATCCACAAACCCACGAATGAAAAAATTCTATCGAATTTAACATTAAACAATGATTGAAGTAATTGAAGTGTAAAAAAATTCGCTTGTTCGCAGTTCGTTCGCCATTGGCTCTCATGCGAATAGTCCAAAAATGTGTATTTTACAAATAATAAAAAGGAACAAAGGAACAAAAAATTGTATTAGTGTCCTCGAAAAAGGTACCAAATTGTCGCACAACGGTCACGCTGTTGTCATTTCTTCTCATCCGACATCCTTCTCGCTACCTAAAAAGGTCGCGTGTGGGAAAGCTCGCCTGGAATTTGCAGGAACAAATCGATATAAGAACAGGGAAATATTGGAAGTTGTCAGTTCGCGACATCACTCACACATTTATAGAATCCGCATATACGTGAACCCTTTCCGACACCGCCATTGCGGAAAAAACCGCACAAAATCAAGGCACAGGTAATAACTACTTTACCTACTTTACTTTCCTTTGCTGAGAAAGAGGCTCAAAAAAGGTGATAATATTTTGTGGGAATTTTTTTTAAAACCCATCAATTGAATTTGGCATACATTAGCAGTGTTTTTTTAGCTCCAATCTCAGTAAAGCAAAGTAAAGTAGGATTTCCAGCACGCAATATTACAAAAACTGTTGGGAGTATCGAAGTGGCAAGTATAGCGTAGTTGTTGTAATTTGCCTGCTGAAATCCTACTTTACTTTGCTTTGCTGAGATCGAAGCTCAAAAAAACAGGAATTTTGTAGTATCCCATTATTTGCAAGAAATAAAATCTCACACCACCAAGATTTGCTGCGAAGCAATCGTCTACTTTGCAATATTATGATAGAATTCAACATAACAGTTATTTCGCACATAAAGTAGTCATATTTAAATCTATTGTATCGTTTTAAATTGTTTAATATTCATCTGTGCCGTTCAAGATTAAAAATAATACCTAGGTCTACGTTCAAGCTAATTTGTGATGCGTTGAATACTACCATTTATCGAACAGTACTAAACTCTGTTTCCATATGTTGGTAATGCAGTGTTACGCCATATTTGATATTCCGTGAAAAAATCAATTATCCGCCATATTCTTTTTATTGCACTGAAAAAGGCTTTGCCCGATAGTTTCAAACTAATCGAGTCCGATAAAACAAAAACTGCAGATGAAAAATATCTTAAATAGTGCTTAAAATTAAAAATATATGTCCAGTAAATATTTGTAAAGTTCGTAATTTTTATTTTCTAATGTATAATTGCATTCGAGTGCAAAGAAGTATTTTTCGTTAACCGGCTGTCAGGAATAAGGAATACTCTATATATTTTTCCAAAAAAAAAACGAGTGACGCTTGCACAGTGAATTGAAAACGTGTTAATTTTAATATCCATTAAAAAATAAAATAAGCGAATGATAATGGATGCACCACCGCCAGTTGGAGCTATGGGACCACCACCACCAGGACGTGGTGGTTTCCGTGGCCGAGGAGGGCCTCCAATTCGTGGTGGTTTCGAGCGTGGTCGTGGACGTGGTATGGGTCGAGGGCATTATATGGGTATGAGAGGTGGCGTAATGGGTGGACCTCCACCAATGATGCCTGGAAGTAGAGGCGGTATGCGCCCACCAAGAGGAATGGGTTATCAAAGAGGGGGATACATCCCTAGAGGCGGACCACCCATGCGCGGAGGACGTCCTCCCATGTATGGACAACGTAAGTTGTATTGAATTTTTGTAACTTTGATTTGCATTGAAACAAATGTTTTAAAATCTTTGTATAAGTTCCATAGCAGCAGAAAATATGAATTGCCGTCGTGCGAATAGCCACTTCGAAAGGGCGATGCTATTCGCACGTCGTTAGGGACACGGCTTAGGTCGACGGCATAGGGCGGTTTTTTTTTTTTTTTTTTTTTTCGTTTTTGAGGGAGAAGTAATTTACGCATCATAAGAAGGCCTTTTTGGGTTGACGCTTCCCGTGTGTCCTGCTCTCTCCGCATGCTTAGGGGGCATACGGACTAAAACTCCTCCCAACCCTGTGGTTTCTGACACTTTTATTTCGCTAAATTCAAGGTTTGGGTTAAAGAGTAAAAGACAGGTACACTTCTTTATATGAAGGTTGATTATATGGTTGGTTGGTTTATGTGGCTTTATTTCAAAAACATTAGTCAAATTTACAGCCCGATTCTGCCATTGTGAGCTCTCACAAGAACTTGTTCCGAGTTCTACGAGAATCCTTATTTTCATTCATTCATTCATTTTGGTTATAATAGCCGTGTTTTTTTGAGTTTCTATCTCAGCAAAGCAAAGTAAAGCAGGATTTTCAACACGTAATTACAACAAATATTTCGAGTCTCGAAGTGTCAAGTCTATCGTAGTTGTTGTAATTTCCGTGCTAAAAATCCTAGGTACTTTACTTTGCTTTGCTGAGTTCGAAGCTCAAAAAAACTGGCCTAATGTATAGGTTTGTTTGACGTGGGCCCTAGTGCGCACTAGTGCGCACTGGGTTAACCCTAATGTGTTCGATATAGCACTGAACTCGCCCTGGTACTGAAAACCTGTGTTTGACATGACTTCTAGGGCGCCCTAGTTGTGCACTGAACTGACCCTAGTTATTTTGTCGGGGCAAGAACTCAGTGCTGAGTTGCGCTGTCATTTCGCTTGCTGTTATTCGTTTATTTGAATATCGTAATAAAGATAAATACAATAAATTTGATAATCAAAGGGAAATCGTTTAAAAACAACAACGTTTATGGACTAAAACCTTATTTTAAAGATAAATGGAATGAAAAAAATCTGGAATCAAAGCTGATTACATTTTTTAGTGCATCGCATATATTGCAAACAGTTTTATCAACTTCTTTGCATTATGGCAAGCACAAGATCAGAATTGAGTTCACTCATTTTTAACAATAAACAGAACAAAGTGTTATCATCTTCGTACTTGGTTCACCAAAACATAATTATTTTTCAAATTCAAAAACTGCCAGACTTCAGGGCAGCATATTTTGCGTTCGATATGATAGCCGAATTTTCAGGGTTGTGCAGGGCTCTCATCGCGTAACTTTTGAAACGATCGTCGTCGAAGCGATTGAACAAAACGACGTCGTTTTTAGTTTGCTTCGTATAACATCATGGTCGCATCGTTCGATCGAATCGTTCATCGTTTTCATTTTGAACAGTTTGAAAATGACTGTAAACAAACTCTGACAACTAAAAACAACAAAAATGTGTGGAATTTGCGTTTTTTTTTCTGTAGGTGATGTGGAATCGGACATTTAATGCAAAAATTGAATGCAAGTAACAACTCTATCGAAGAAGCCAAACACAGATAGAATTGTGAAAGTCGGGTGGAAAGAATTAGAACAATATGTAAAAGTGTACAATGAGGAAATTGTGGTTATTAAAATATATATTTAGAACTAGTCTTGGCAATAAAGATCTTTGATTTCGTTGGACATCAAACATCATAAAGCATCCCATTAGAATTGTTATTTCTAATAATTGTCGAGTTATAAAAAGAGAGTTCAATGAATGCTATTTTATGATTACATTACTGTATTTCATATTATAACACAAATACCTAAATGAAAATCATTTGAAATTCGAAAAGAAATGCAAAAATTTTTTTTTTGCAAAGAATACCTACATTTTTTTTCCCTCTGATAAGACTGAGTCCCCACCAAATAGAACATATGTGTATGTCTTCCTTTATTTATTGTCTAATACTTCTCTCAGACCTAATTATACGAAGAAATACACCAACAACGATGAAACGATTGCAAAATAGCAATCGTTCAATCGCAATCGCTCAATCGTCTGAATTTGAGTTATACGAAGCATTAGTGACAATTTGAACTTCAAATAAATTTGTATGAAATGAAATGCTTGGTGAATTTTTCTTCACAGATTACTCGCAAATAGACCACATTACAATGATTGCAATTTAAGCACAGTAACAGACAATTTTTGGTCAAGCATTTATTTCGCTTTTGACCAACTAAGATCAGATTTGTAACTTATAGTATCTCAGCCTCTGTATGGAGCAATTAAATATAGCCTACAGCACACAGAAGAGCTTAAAGTATATTTTGGTGACAGTTTTTTTTTCAAAATCCGTTCAGTTTTGTTTCCGGGAACATTGCGAAGTGCGTTCATTATTTGAACAGTTACGTCTTTATAAAATAGCATGTATACAGTATACACCCCTATCGTGGAATATACCGTGGGGAACGTTTCAATACTTGGCATCGTAAAATCCATTCAAAGTGAAAAATTCACCAGCCGGTAAAGTGTTTAACATTTCAAATACGCAGCTAATCCATTGCGTATCCTGTCGTTTGTTCTGGGGTTTCGTTGGGATTTTTAAACTTTTGTTAGTTAAAAACATCAAAAGCATATAAAAATGTTGATTTAGAGATAGGTAGGTAGGTAAAAGGGTGCTCTTGTGGCAGTTTGCCACAGCTTCACTTAGACCAACAGTTGGGTCCATTGTGTCCAGTTACGGGAACCATCCAGTGTGACCTGTTGAAAGAGAAAACTGAACCGCTTTTTATATTGAAGCCACATAGATTAGTATGAATCTCATGGGTTTCTAAAGCTCCGTTGTATCATGATCCTAAAGTATGTCCTACGAGTAACCATTGATAATTATGAAGTCTGTTTGTCTACTAGAACCACCCAGATTTGAGTATGAATCCCAGGAGTGCATTGAGATAAACATTCTTCAAATCCACTAGGTCATCGAAGAAGTAATTGTTGAGGATCCTCCGTCTGCTGTTTTTAAGGGCTGGGCATTCGCAGAGTAGGTGACGAACAGATTCTATTTCTTCAACGTCCCTGCAGCTTCTGCAAAAGTCATTATGCAGTATCCCCAGCCGTTCCGCATGTACGCCTATCGCACAGTGTCCAGTAATGACCCCCGTGAGTATGCGAATATCTTTGCGGCTTAGTCCGATCATGCATTTAGATCTCTTTTCACTCAACTCTGGCCACAGTTGTTTTGTGTGCCTGCAGGTAATGAGATTGGTCCAGCGTAGGTTAGTTCTACTCCAGGATTCAATGTCAATCTTCCTTGCAAGCGTGCTGAGCGGAGTTCTTACTGATTTTAGGGCCAGAGATGCATGCATTTCCGACCCGTTTCTTGCAAGCTCGTCCGCCTGTTCGTTACCTGGAATATCCATATGCCCAGGCGCCCAGCATAAGGTCAACGCGTTTGCTTGTGATATTACGTCCAGATTTTTCTTGCAGTGACATACTGCTCTTGACTTCACCACTACTGACTCCATGGCTTTTATTGCCGCTTGGCTGTCAGAGTAGATGGTGATTTGTTTAACGACAATGTGTCTTCTTTTAAGGTCTTTTGCCGCTTGGGAGATAGCGGCTACCTCCGCTTGAAAGACACTGCAATGATCGCTAATTCTGAATGATTCTCGTAGGCCCAGTGCTGCGCTGAAAATGCCCGCGCCTGTACCGATATCCATCTTAGAACCGTCGGTGTATAGGGCTAGCTCATCTTCTACTGTTACCTCTTTGTTCACCCATTCGCTTCTGTTTGGAATTCTAGTATTGAATATCCTGTCAAAAACGAGAGTGGGGGGTAGATCGTCTGTGGACACCTTCTCTTTCGCCGCGCTCCATTGGGATTCGATGGATGCGTGCCCGTAGGGTTTAGATGACCATAGTCCAGACTCTCTTAGTCTGATTGCGGTTTTCACCGCCTTGTTGCTGCAGTAAATATCCAGAGGGATTAGGTTTAGTATCACCTCCATAGCTGCGGTGGGGGTGGTTCGTAAGGAACCCGTTATCCCAATGCATGCTGCCCTTTGTATTTTGGTTAAGCTCGAAAGATTGTATTTCTTCTCAATAGCCTTCCACCACACTGCTGTACCGTATGTTAGAATGGGCCGCACTATAGCTGTGTATAGCCAGTGCACCACGTGTGGCCTGAATCCCCATGTGTTGCCGAATGCTCTTCTGCAGGCATATAGTGCCACGTATGCCTTTTTGACGCGATCCTCTATGTTTTCCTTCCAGCTGAGCTTGGAATCTAAGATTACTCCCAGATATCTTGCTGTTTTAGAAATTTCAAGGTCTACCCCGCCCATCCTTGGGGGATTGAAGGCGGGGATCTCCCTTTTCCTCGTAAACAGGAGGATTTCCGTCTTCGATGGGTTCACTCCGAGTCCGCGGCCCGTGACCCAGTTATTGACTAGTAGAAGTGCGTAACTAAGTCTTTCGCTAAGAACTGGAAATGAATTTACCTGGAACCAGAATAACGACACTGTCTGCGTATGCGCTCACAATGAAGCTTTAGAGATAAATAAACTTTATTAACAATTTGAATAATTGTGCTTGAGAAAGCTCGCGTCGAATCCAAAAGTTCCATTGTGTCCTTTGCAGTTGTTTATACATATGCACGAATTTTCCTATTGTTGGGTGCTCTTTCCATATCTTTAATATCAATTTACTTTTCATTGCTGTGAAATACTTTTTAAATTGCTTTTCTCTATCTCTGTTACCATTTACGAAAAACAGCCAATTTGCCGATCAAACAGAATAACATTTTTAACTTCGAATAGCATAACCAGCTTAGCAACTCAGGAAATAGCCTCCTAAGCTCACATAGCTCTGTTCGGTTTTTCTTTTACCGAGAGATTTTGTATTCATTTGAAGATGTAAGACAAACGGATCCTCTGCATATTCCTTTTTTAATTGTTAAGTTCATGAGAACTGCCCGTTTATAAGAACGTATAAAAAATTTGAAAATAAAAATCTTCACCGAAATATGTCCTTTTGGGTATCGTCCATTAACGCAGGTTCTGTTAAAGAAAGCAAATTGTTGTCACAGATAACACAGGTTTTCAATAATGTGATAAACAGAATAACTCCGAAAATTAGTAATTTAAAAATTGATATAACTTATCTATTTTCAATTAAATATAGCCCCAAAACAACACACTGGAGCAGAAAACAATAAAACAGTGACTCCGATTTCAACAACACCTACGCCTACAAGCCCTCAATCAGATGTCGCAACATCGCAGTCCGGAACAACACAAGCAACATCGTCTCCAATCTCATCCAATGGTATGCTACCATCACGAGGAATGCCACGCGGGCGTGGTGGTCCTCCCGGAATGCGAGGAGGCCGTGGAAGTTATATTCCACACTCAAATGGTTCAACATTCGGTGATCCAAACGGTATGATGAGACGCGGTGGTCCACCACGTGGTCGTGGAGGCTATGGTCAAGGAATGCCACGTCCACCAATGTCACACAATGTAAACACTCAAATTGCTCCAGTTCAAACATTAAAACGAGGTGCTCCTGGTGGACTACCTGGTCAGAAACGTGGACGATATGATTCCGGTCCATACTCGCAAAGGCCAATGGCTCCAAAATATCATCAGACAACACAAGCGGCGTCACATGCTAATTCAGGCTACTCAGCACCTCACGCATCTTCTCAAGGGTATGTTCCCTTTTTATTCACTTTTGGTTGAAAGTTGTTCTCTAAAGTTGGTTCTTTCTTTAGCCACCACTCTTATCAAGATCAGTCACAAGCTGTAGATCCATATGCACAACAGTACTCCGCACCTGCAGCTCAGACGTCTTACAATGGTTATTCACAGTCAGGCTATGGAGCCACTTCGCAACCTAGTGGAGGATATTCACAGCATGGTGAATATGATCAGAGTCAGTACTCTGGATATGGGTAAGGATTGAAATATGTTTTGAACTCTGGCCTCTTCTATAGTAATAATTTTTTTTTTAAACAGCAACACTGGGTATGGCAGCCAACAAGATACAAGGTATCAAACCTATGGTCAAGATTACACCCAAACATATGGGGCTCCTGCTGTTGATTATAGTGCACCGTCATCCGATTATTCACAGCAGGGTCAGTCATATGACGAAAGGGCTTATGCCGGCTATGGTAAGTGAATTTTGTTGTCAGTCGAAAGAATATTTTAAGATGTACATAGATTTGGCTCGGGCATTCGTTTTAAAGTTCGATCGTAGTTGTTGCTTAGATTCCAGGTGTGGGACTTAGTTCATTCTTGTTGGATTGTTTAGGGCCAACATGTTTTACGTTTATGCGTTGTATGTGCAGCAGTGCATATGAGCTGAATCTATTCCAAGCTTTAGAAAATTAAAATTGATGAACTTGAAACGGAAAATGACGAAGAGGATGAAATTATGTCAACACCGTGACTTACTTGCAAATATTCTTTTTTTCTCCTTGCAAGCACTTAAAACTTTGCTCTGAGTGCGACTTGAAATTAATGGCCAAAGCAGTAGCGGTGGATAGCAAGCAAAACTATAAAAATCCGAATTTGAAAGCAAAACGTTGAAAACACAACTCGAGATTGTATTTAACAGACAATGTGTTTCTTTTATTGCATTTTTGTTGTAATTCGGGTCTATACATTGAGTCTATTGTTTTCGTTATGTGGACTAGGGTTTTTGTATGTTACAGCTATTCTTTGAAGCTACGAACTTAATAATATTTAACTTAGAGACAAATTTTTTTTTATTTAGGAAATGATTCTTAAAGCTAAACTTACTGTCAAACAGAATACCTAAAATGCTTAAGGCCCGTTTGCTGATACTACTCATAGCGATTTAAGTTCTACTGTTTTCCTTGTCATAAACTGTCACATAAGATTTTAAGTGGAACTTAAATCGCTATGAGTAGTATCAGAAAACGGGTCTAAATAATTTTGGAAATTACTAAAAGAAATAGGGGCAGTTCCTTTTTTGCAGATGTTCAGTTAGTTAGTTGTTTGTTTATTTAGTATTTTCAAAAACTATTCATTTTACAAATTTTCTTAGTGTATGAGTGCTAGTGAGTTATAAATAAGATAAATAATTTATTAAATAAATAACATAGAACAATTTTAATTTTGGTGTTTGAATCTGTTGTAGTTATTTTCCGATTTGATTTCGTTAGGTAGAGTGTTGAACAGTCGAAGGCCTTTGTTAAATAAGCTGTTTTGTGCAGCCCTTGTTCTAGCAAACGGAAGGTGGAAATTCTGGTTGTTTCTTAGAGTATAAGGTTGAAGATTGCCAACATAGTTAACTAGGCGAGACAAATAAGGAGGAGTGAGGTTATTTTTTTATTTTAAACAAAAAAAGTAAAACATTCATCAATATTCTTTCATTAACACTAATCCACATCAACATATTTAACATAGAACGAATAGGAGTATAAATATTGCACTTTAATATTGTTCGCATTGCTTTATTTTGGAGAAGTTGAAGCTTATTAATCACTAGCTGACCCGTGCTCGCCTTGCTTCGCCAGAGTTCCACTTTTCAAATTTAAAACAAAATAATAAGAGCTATACAAACCCACTTCGGTGCTGTAAGTGACGTGTAGCAAGAAACAAAGGAAAGAATGACTTAGTTTTATAATAGTAGGGATTTTTTAATTATGTAGTTGTCGCACATAAAAACGTCACCTGCTCTTTTTTGTGTTGATACCTATTCGTGCGATTTGAATATGTACAGTCTTCGACACTTTTCTAAGCGATTTCCATTCACTGGTTAAATTTTGTATTAAAACATTAAAAATATCCGTCCCGATTGATTATTAAATATTTATACATAAATAATTTACAAAAATTGATTCACTCGATGCAATGCCTTTCTTTGCTGGAGAAAAAAATCACTAAAATGTAAACAAACTCTACCAGTTGTCAAATTCAAACGCACTTGTTATTGGTAAATCTGAAAAAATATCTTGGTTCGCAAAAGTGCTCTGAAATTTGAAAAAGATTGCTTTATTTGTACCAAGCGAACATATAAATTGCTCTGAGAGAAAAAAAAGTGCTCTCAGAGCGCCCAATCGAATACCACATTACATTCAAATTATTAAATTTCCCTAGCGAACAAAAAAATCGACAACAGCGCCACCTATCGGGTCCAAAACTATCCTATCTTTCTAGGTGCATACAACCATGCACACATACAAAGTTTCATTGAGATCGGTTGAGTTTCTCAAAAAAATCGACAACAGCACCACCTATCGGGTCCAAAACTATCCTATCTTTCTAGCGGCACACAACCACAAACACAAACAAAGTTTCATTGAGATCGGTTGAGTTTCTCAGAAAAATCGACAACAGCGCCACCTATCGGGTCCAAAACTATCCTGTCTTTCTAGCTGCATACAACCATGCACACATACAAAGTTTCATTGAGATCGGTTGAGTTTCTCAAAAAAATCGACAACAGCGCCACCTATCGGGTCCAAAACTATCCTATCTTTCTAGCGGCACACAACCACAAACACAAACAAAGTTTCATTGAGATCGGTTGAGTTTCTCAAAAAAATCGACAACAGCGCCACCTATCGGGTCCAAAACTATCCTATTTTTCTAGCGGCACACAACCACGCACACAAACAAAGTTTCATTGAGATCGGTTGAGTTTCTCAAAAAAAATCGACAACAGCGCCACCTATCGGGTCCAAAACTATCCTATTTTTCTAGCTGCATCCAACCATGCACACAAACAAAGTTTCATTGAGATCGGTTGAGTTTCTCAAAAAAATCGACAACAGCGCCACCTATCGGGTCCAAAACTATCCTATCTTTCTAGCTGCATACAAAGATGCACACGAACAAAGTTTCATTGAGATCGGTTGAGCTTCTCAAAAAAAAAAAAACGACAAAAGCGCCACATATCGGGTGTCGGTCGCTCGGTGTCGATGACGCGGTTTCGTTTTCAAAGTAACCCAAATTCATTAATTTCTTCTTATCTAAAAGTGCCCAACGCGCCTAAAGAAATAATAACCTCAAAAAAACATAAGGCAGAAAAGGTGCAGTTGCATATGCATGCATACGAAAAAAAACAATACCGAGCACAAACGGGATTCGTTCGTGGCATGCATCATCAGATCACAATCAATATAGCGCATTTTAAATCACAATTGAGTGTGACTCCCTCCCAATCTCAATTACATTACATACCTGACCTGACCTATCTCCCTCCCACCCATGCACCACATTAATACTCCACCCATAAGGCCACAACTCCACTCTCTCCACTATCACCAGTTCAATTTCAATTTAAAAGAAGTGAGAAAAAAAAAAAAACAACACAAAGCACAAAAGGTGTATGAAAAAAAAAAGAGAAACAAAAAGCATACAGCATTCAGCAGAGAGAGAAACAGGTTTTGCCGCACACACACACAAAATTTCCTCCACTGAATGCCGGGCAAATGCAACGATCTAGCTTCAATCGAACATTTTACTTTTTTGAGCTGTATAAAATTTATAGTTTAATGCTTATTGTACAGCTTCAGGACTACGTACAAAGATGATTTATATCTTAAAATCTTTGTACATAATTGAACTTTATATTAAAAAAAAACCTATTTTGTTCGGTTGAGTCATTCCAAAGCTAGGAGCTAGAAGGCATTCGAGAATTACAACTTTTGTTAGATATCAGCTTAAATCTCCGCTTCCGGACAGCGGATAATGATTAAACATTATCCTAAATTCTAATATCGACAATTTCCAATGCAATTGTGAAAACCGAAATCAATTTCGTGCAGTACTTCTTGTGCCTTTAGCACACAAACTATTTAAAGCCTGAAAAAAGTTACAGTTTTATTATTAGTAAGGATTACTTTGTTACACAAAAAAAGAATTAAGGGACAGTATTCATAGTGTGGTTTTATTATCGTATTGTAGATGTTTATTGCACTAATTGTTGATATATTTCTGCGTATTCTTCTTAGTAAATTCGTTTTTTTGGATATGTGTTTACTAAATGTCAATCTATTGCCTATTACTATACCCAGGTACTTTATTTCAGAAACTATTTCAAGACTTTCATTATCTACTTTAATGTTTACGGAACTATCACTTGTTAAATTGCTTTCAACTATCATCACTTTTGTTTTAGAAACATTCAACTTAAGTTTATTTGCTTTAAGCCATAAACTAAGCTCATCCAAATCCCTTTGCATTTTTAAAATACCTTCCTCTAAATTTTCACAACTTAAATAGATCAAACCATCATCTGCAAATAATGCATATTTACTATTATTTATTACACTACCAATATCATTTATGTAGACGTTAAAAAGAAGCGTGCCTAAAACGGACCCTTGTTGTACACCGATGTTAATTGAAATTTCATCTGATATTGTATTGTTCACTTTTGTCTTTTGCTTTCTCCCTGATAGGTATGAAACCATCCAGGCTAGTTCTTTTCCACGCACTCCGTATTTTTCCAGTTTCTCAAATAAAATGTTTCTGTCCACTGTCTCGAAAGCCCTTTTCAAATCAAGAAAAACACATATTATTTTAGTTTTAGCGTCGAGTTGTTGTTTCCAGTCTGATATGACCATGTTAAGTGCGCCTTCACAATAATGTTGCTTCCTAAACCCCGACTGATTTTCAATTATTAACTTATGAAAGTCAAAAAAAGATTCCAGTTGAAGGTGAACAACTTTTTCGAGTACCTTCTCATAGAGAGGGAGGGCATTAATTGGCCGAAAGTCTTCACACATTTTTTTGATTTGTTAACTTTAGGAATCGGAGAAATTTGAGAAACTTTCCAAGAGTTTGGAAAAACACCTTCATGAAATGATTGATTGATAATTTTAATTAAAGGAGGTGCGATAATATCAAACATATTTTTAAACATTTCTATATTTATGTAGTTTGGGTCGCGTTTATTTTTCATATTAGCAAATATTCTTCTTATATCATCGAACTCAATTTCATTAAAATTAAAGGAATAGGGATTTCGTTCGATCTGATTATTAAATGGAACATATGGGATATTAACACTTATTTCTGTTATGCTTTCAACAAAGTACTTGTTGAATTTATTTGCCAAGAGTAAGTTATCACTGTAATTTATGTTATTAAAAACCACTTCACTTATTTCCGCTTGTTTTTGTTTCAGTACGAGATGTTTTATAGTTCTCCACATTGATTTTTGATCCATTGAGTTAAAAATTTTATTTTTAATGTAGGCATTTTTAGCTTTGTTAATTTCGGATTTAAACTGATTTCTCAAAAGTTTATATGTATTCCAGTCATTTGTGGTATTTGTGAATCTGGCCCGGTTATATCCAATGACTTTTTGTTGTTTTAAGATTCTTAGATGGTTGTTAAACCACTCACATCCATCTTCTCGCACAGAAGATTGCTTTTACAATACGAAATAATAAACCCAGATTGGAGGCACCAATGAAGAAGTTCGTGGAGGAGCCTTTAGAAGGTGACTCTTGTTTGGTTTCTGTCTTTACAATTGGATAGGATAAATAAATCGTCCGCGTAAAGAATGTGATTTGCAACAATGAATAGAACAACTGAGATCGGAGAGCGGTGGGGGATGCCATTTTCAAATTAATTAAGTTGTAATAGTGATTATTGGTTTTAGATCGAAGCTTGCTATTAATAGGCCTATTATCGTTGGCGAATCGAACAAAAAATCCTGCGAATGTGACATGTTTGTATTATGGTTAGCGAATTGAACAAAATTCATTCGCCTGAACTGTCAAACCGCTGGCGAACGTGAAGTCGCCTTATTGCGGCTGGCGAATTTGTGAAATTTCATTCGCCTTAAACGACAAATTTTAGCGAACAAAATTATTTGGTGAAACCAGAGACGAATGGAATTTATAATCCAGAAAAATGAATGGAAATTCAAGAAAAATGTATAAAAGAAATTCAATTCATTTAGAAATATATATTTTAATGAAAATCGCCTCTGATAGTTTCGAAAAAAAAAAAAAAACAATTCCAGCCAAATCCAAAAGATATTTGAGCTCATGGAACAAATATAGCCATTCCAATGTGTGTTTCGTCCACTAAGCCAACCACCCCAGGAAATCCAGTTTTAACGAAAAATGAGGAAAGGAGCTCATGGATTGTTTTTATTTCCCGTCTTTTCTGGGTTTATCCATTTTTTTGCACCTCCGTGTTGTTTTCTTCAATTTTTTTATTTAGAATTTTTTTTCGTGTTGACATAAATGTTTAAATTGACGTCATTTTCGTTTTTATTATATTGGTAGCACTTGATTTCTAGGCGAATGCATTAATTCGCATACCATAATCGTACAAGGCGAGTGTTTCGACAAGTAACTCGACTTACGCGAATTGTTCGACTCGCTAACGATAATGGGCCTATAAACAGGAAGGCACTTATGTAGGAGTACATTTTTGGACCAATATTCCATTTAGTCATTTTTTTACTATTATTATTAAAATTTATTAGCGAGTAATTAAAATTACATGATAATACTAAAAATATCGAGCGTAGCTGCAGAGACTATATTGTATTTAACTTAGATGACAATATTCGCTTTTGTAATGAAATTAGAAATCATTTCAATATGTGCAAGACTGCGGTTTTTGAGTATTTCGTATATAGACTTATTTGTAAAAAGATTATTGATAATAGGTTTAAAAACGGAGCAATTTTCTAGAATATGTTTTATATCCATGGTGGTTTTGCAGGTGGCACAGGCTGGAGGGCTATTCTTGGTAAGAAGGTATTGATGAGAAGCTGAGGTGTGTCCAAGTCGTATCGTATGAAGTTACATATTTTCCGTTTAGGAATGGTTGTGATGTAGACAGGGATGAGTTTCTCAGGGTTCACTTTCTTGTAGTGATGGTGGTATAGGCTCCAGTCGTTTTTGATACGAGTTTCAAATCTTGATTGGTGTAGACGTTGAAGCTATATACCGGAGCGTTTTTGGCAGAGTTAAGGGTCCGTTAAACAGAGCGCGTTTTAACGTCGCGTTTCACCGCCGCGTTTGACAGTTGTGATGTAATATACTGCAATACATATCCCCTGTCACACAGAGCGCGTTTTTAACGTCGCGTCAAATTCACCGCGGCGTTGAAACGCTGTGTTGTGAAAAAATACAGATTATTTTTACTGACGCGGCGCGTCATAATGGAAAATGAATTGAATGTGTGCAAAATTACCTATGTTTATACAATATGGGTGATGAAATGTACAAAAAGCTTGTCGAAGAACGAGAAATATGGGATACAATTTCAATAGAAATGAATGAGGACGGTAAGCATACAAATTTTTGTTTTTGTATTTGCAGATACTACCTATTTAAATATGTATAGAGGTAACGCAAAATACTGGATTTTCACGATTCATTTCTTCTTCAAAATTCTTTTTCTTTTCCGTGAATTACGTAGCGCAGCAATTAAAAAAAATATTCCGGGCTGCTTCACATTTTGCAAAAAGTAATAACAGCTACGGCAGCTAGAATTCTTTTTGACGTCCTCTAACGCGGCGGTTGGAACGTCGCAGTCAAATAATTTTACCGCCGCGTAAAATAATCTCACCGCGGCGTTAAATACGCGCTCTGTTTGACGAAGCCTTTAGCTGTAGTATCTGCGTTTTCATTACCTTAGATCCCGACATGCCCAGGAGTCCACATCAGCTTGACCTTTTTTGGTGATTTTATGAGTTGATATCTGATTTTTGATATAAGTTCGGTGTTGTTGTTAGGATTTTTTATGGCGTTAAGGACCGATATGCTGTCGGGACATATGATATGTTTACCTCGGCGATTTATTACTGTCTCTGTAGCTCGAAGGATGGCAAAAGCTTCTGCTGTAAATGTAGAGGCGAATTCACGTAAGTTGCCAATGCTGACAATGGATCCATTTTCGAGAGTCACGGCAAATGATGTGTTATTCGTAGTTTTTGAACCATCCGTGAAGATTAAATTCCATCCGTCTGATTTTAAATTTGATGCAAAGCTGGAGAAAAGTTGACGGTAAGTTGAATTGCTAGTGTTTGCCCTTTTATAATAGGTTTGTAAGGTTGAGGGGTTTCGGGTTGATTAGCCATGGGGGTAGCGTGGAGCCGCAGTATATTTTCGCTTGATTGGAAGTTCTAGCTCCTTTGCTTTATCGAGGGAAATAGCGATGGCGGAAGGTATCCTCTTACTATTTTTGTTATACTTTGTCGAAGGTATTTTCAAAATCAAGCGAAAGTATGGAGACATGGTTTTTCGAAGACAATGCAGACGTGACATATTCGTCTATGTGCAGCAGAGAGTCGATAGTGTTACGTTAAACGCAACTTGATTCAAATTTATTCGATTGTTTTTTTCAATGAACCAGAGTAACCTTTTAGCAATAATATTTTCTAAGAGTTTGCTCGTACATACGAGAGCAGAGAGATGGGCCTATAACACTTAGCTTCAGTTCGGGTGCAACTTATACCCAGACTATTCATCCCCTGCCTAATTTTCCACCCAGCGCCATCTACATCGCAAATTTACAACTAACAACCAATAATCGCATCACTCACCTTTAGTTACCATATCAATCGAGAGTTGAGTTGAGTGCTTGGTTAAAGTTTCTTTAATAATTATGTTTGTAAACTTTGGAAAGATATAATATGGGGGAAGAAGGTAGGTAAACAATGTATGTAGATAATGCTAAGTAGAATCTAAAAGGGTGGGAAATATTTTATGTGTGTTGTACCTGGAATGGATTTATACGATTCCAAGATGGTAAATATTATTAATGAATTTCCATCAACCTAAAAAAAATTTTTTTGAGAAAAGAAATTGACTTTTACGGCACTATGTGCCGTTTTGTTACCACAACTCATTTGACGTGGTTATTTAAGATTATCGAATTGGAGGTTTTAGATCCAGCCTGTGGAATTCATAAAGGTTATCAATTCCCTACTACTAGTTTTCGAGACCTGTTCAAGGGAGTCGAACAGTGGTTTACCAAGATATCGTTGTCTGGCCGTAGCTAGTGCCGGACAGACGCAAAGCTAGTGAGTGAGTGTTTAATTCCGGCTGCGTCATTACAGCTACGGCAGTGTGTATTATGTGGGTTGCCTAATCTAACTGCGTGTTCCCCTATTGGCCAATGGCCTGTGATTATCGCCGTATCTTTACGTGATTTACTTAGGAGGTAGATTGCTTTTTCCGTGCTGTAGTTTGGCGCATTCCTTCTGGATATGATACAGTTCCTCAGCCTCTTCCATCCGAGGTTTGCCTTCAATAGGAATTCTGAGGAGATCTTTGCCTTGACTGCTCCGAGCGGTATGTGAAACGATTCCGCAAGTGAATAGTGAAGGGCTGAGCCTTGCGTGGCCAACTCGTCAGCATATTTGTTTCCATAAACGTTGCTATGCCCTGGAACCCAAATCAGGGTAACCTTGAACTGGTCAAGCGAGACCAGCTCCTTGCGACACTCTAATACTAATTTTGAGGTTATATTGACTGAGGCGATAGCCTTGATGGCAGCTTGATTATCAATACAAATGTCTATCTTTTGCAGCGGAACTATGTTTGTCTGTAGTTTGATTTGACGACAGGCCTCGCGGATGGCCAGTAATTCCGTTTAAAAAAACACACTGGCGGTATCCGGTAGCCTAAAGGATTTTGCGATGTTAAGAGACTCAAAAAAACACCTGCACCTACTCCACACTCCATTTGTTAACCGTCTGTAGATTGTTAAATTCGTGTCCCTGTTCAACCGGGACATTCTACTTTAAAATGTTTAGTGAAAAACATTTTGGGAGTAATGTAGTCCGTTGAGGGTGGTATAAGTTTTCTTGACAGAGAAAGCAGAATGTTGCTATGACCGTAGGGTTTCGCAGACCAGCACCCCGACTCTCTGAGTCTGATCGCGCCGTGTGCTGTGATGTTTGTAATGTGATTGTCTAAAGGTAACAGACGCAGAAGGACTGTAAGGGCGCCTGACGGTGTAGACCGTAGAGCGCCTGTGGTGTCTATGCATGCCGTTTTTTGTCTTTGTTTAGTTTGATTACGTTGTAAGCTTTTCTTAGAGCCGGCTACCAAACTATTGACCCGTTGGTAAGGATTGGTCGTACGAAGGCTGTGTACATCCAAAGGCTCAGTTTTGGTTGCTTAGTTTCCAGTTGAGCTAGGGATCCAGGATTACTCCTACCGCTTGTGGATAAGGATAGCTGTTGGCCGTTTAGGCGAGCAAATGTGAAATCGGGTATTTTCGTTTTAGTGGTGAAAAGCATCAGTTCGGCTTTGCATGTGCTAACTTTCCCCAGAGCATTTTCCATAATTCCACTAATTACAGAAGGAAACTACCCTGACACCAGTCGTCCGCATATCCGACCACTTTAATTCTTTCTCTGTCTGAAGAAATAATTTGTTCGGTGCCACCCAGATAGTTTGGTAGCTTATAGGGCATTTCATGGTTGCCACTGGACTGGAAAGTCACGGAAGGAACATTTGGTCAGGGAATGTCAGGGAATTTCGAAAACAGTGGTAATCCACGGCGCAGGGTTATGTGATGTCTACGAGACATGATTTCATTGATTGTAAAATTATATCCCTCCAAAGTGGGCTATAAATCCATAATTAATTTTTCAAAGATGGTACATAATTCCAACATTTTGTAAGTAGAGGAATATGCTATCATTTTTCAAAATAGTGGCAACCATGCATTTGTGAAATCAAAAATACCGTTCATCAGCTAGAGACTGCAAATATCAAATAAACTCACAACTAATTTCACCAAATTTAAGGGGAGCTTCATATTACACATAGTTTTGATATTTTAGTACTTGAGATCTGTGATTTTATATATTTATGAAAATTAAAATTGGCGATACATTCTGAGAAATATAAACGTAAAATTCGAGAATTTCTAGGGCAAATGCAAGTATCGAACACCTAACTAAAAAACAAATGCCATTAGTAATTTCTGCTTTAGGAAAAATGCTTACAACTTTTTATAATGGAATATTCTAGCCCCCATGGTATATGATATCTTAGGTAGAAGTGGCGGTCCCGCTTGGAACCCAAGTAGCACTGTGATGTGCCTTTTTGTTACCACGACTCGTGTTACCTAGTTTGTGATGTTTGTTTGGGTGCGAAGCATTCGGTGCCTATATCCAGCCTGTGGAGTTGAGGAACCGTATTATGTCTGATATCCCCATACCCGAAATGTCGCTAAGGTTGTCGAAAAAAGGTTGGTTCAGTGTGCGCAGTCTGGCTCTCGCTAGTGCCGGACATTTGCAGAGAAAATGGAAGAGAGTTTCTTTCTCATGTGTATTCCCGCAACTGCGGCAGTGAGTGTTGTATGGGATCCCGAGCTTGGCCGCATGGTCTCCAATTGGCCAATGCCCCGTGATTATTGCCGTAATTCTGGCGATATCTGGGCGGGTTCTGTTTAGCAGGTTCCTTGTTCTGTTCTGATCGTATATGGGCCATATCTTCCTTGAAATGACGCAGTTGGTCAACCCCTCCCATTGGAATTTGGCTTTCTGCAGGAAATATGAATGAATTTGTCCTTTGACCACTCCTAGTGGGACGTGGACACTTGCCGCGAGTGAGCTGTGCAGAGCTGACCCCCTTCTGGCCAGCTCATCTGCCCGCTCGTTGCCTATTATGTCACTATGCCCTGGTACCCAGAGAAGTGTGACACTGAAACGCTCACCCAGACGGGCAAGCTCGTTCCGGCACTCCAGCACTAGTTTAGAGGATATGGTAGCCGAATTTATGGCTGATGGCGGCTTGGCTATCTATAAGGATAGCGATGTTTTGTTTGTGAGTAGTGTTACGCCCTAGATGTACGCAGGCTTCTCGGATAGCCAGTAATTCCGCCTGGAAAACGCTGGCAAAGTCCGGCAAACGGTATGATTCTGATATATTTGGTGATTCTGAGTAGACCCCGGCCCCCACACCACAGTTCATCTTAGATCCGTCAGTGTATATGACCGTGTCGAAACCCTGCACTACTTCGTTTCCCTTCCACTGAGCTCTGGACGGGAAACTTACCTGGAAACCTTTCTTAAAATTAAGTTGTGGTGTGATGTAGTCGGTTGGAAACGTGACCGTGCCATTTGGTAACGAGTCCAGGATATTGCTGTGGCCGTACGGCCTTGCACTCCAGCACCCAGACTCCCTGAGTCTTATGGCGCTGCATAGTGCAGTATCTTTGGTGTGTAGATCGAGAGGTAAAAGATGCAGGAGCACAGTAAGAGCATCCGTTGGGGCCGACCTCATTGCACCCGTAGTGCCTATACTGGCTGTTCTTTGCAGTCTTTTTAGTTTTGTAAGGTTATATCCCTTACTCAACGCGGGCCACCATACGAGTGAACCATAGGTGAGAATGGGACGCACAACAGCTGTGTACATCCATAAGGTCATCTTTGGTTGAAGTCCCCACTTCTTTCCAAAGGTTTTGCTGCAGGCGTAGAAGGCAACGCTCGCCTTCTTTACTCTGTGTTCAATGTTTTGTTTCCAGTTAAGTTTACTATCAAGCATTATGCCCAGATACTTAGCGCTGGAGGATAGTGTGAGTGGTTGACCATTTAGACGGGGGAGGGTAAAATCGGGTATTTTGGTTTTTGTGGTGAACAGCATCAGTTCAGTTTTGCTCGGGTTGACGCCGAGGCCGCAGCTTGCAGCCCAGGTGTTTACCTTTTCTAGAGCGGCCCCCATAATTTCACTAATCACGGAGGGAAACTTCCCTGACACTAGTATCGCCACGTCATCCGCATACGCGACAACTTTGACCCGTTCCCTGTCAAGTTTTGCAAGAATTTTGTTTATAACCATTAGCCAAAGTAGGGGAGATATTACGCCGCCCTGTGGCGTTCCTCTATGGGCAAATCTGGTTAAGTGGCTGTTGCCTAGTGTTGCCTGAATGGTTCTTGTTCTTAGCATAGAGACTATCCATTGACTAATAAATTCCTCTATGCCCATCTCACTCAGAGATTCCAGAATTGCTTCAGTGTGTACATTGTTAAAGGCTCCCTCTATGTCTAGAAAGGAGGCTAGGGTGTATTCTTTATAGTGTAAGGATTTTTCAATTGTCCGCACTACTTCGTGGAGAGCCGTTTCCGTAGATCTCCCCTTGAGATAGGCGTGCTGTGATTTGGATAGCGATGATTCTACTAGAAAGCCTCGCATGTGGATGTCTAGGACACGTTCTAGAGTTTTCAGAACAAAGGAGGTTAGACTAATTGGCCTGAAGTCCTTCGCGGCTTCGTGCCCGCGTTTGCCTACCTTCGGTATAAACACCACTCTAGCGCGTCTCCAGGAGTGGGGAACGTGGTTTAGTATTATACAGCTTCTAAAAATTGACGCCAGCCAAGGTATTGTTAAGTCTTGCGTTCTCTGTAGCATGACAGGTAATATGCCGTCAGGGCCCGGAGACTTAAACGGTGAGAAGCTGTTGATAGCCCAGGAAATCTTTTCCTCGGAAATTAATGAATTGATGTGACTATGGAGTGCAGGTTGTACTGGCCGAGACCTCCCGGGTTCTGTACTAATATCGCTGCATCCGGGAAAGTGTGTATTAATTAGGAGTTCCAGGGTCTCTGCACAGGATTCAGTCCAACCTCCATCTGGCTTTCTTAGAAAGGAAGGGTTGGAGTGTTCCTTGGACAGAATTTTGCTAAGCCTGGCGGAGTCCTTAAGGGTTTCTATTGAATGGCAGTAATCCATCCAGGCCTCCTTTTTGGACGCCTTGATGGCTTTTTTATAGAGACTAAGACAGTCCCTATAAGGCTGCCAAAATTTGTGTTTGTGGCAGATATTGAAAATCGATCTGGTCATCTGTCTGAGATTGGAGAGATCTTCGTTCCACCATGGGGGAAGTGTTTTTTTGCTACGTTTAACTGGGCAAGAGACTTTATATGCCACAACCATTGCGTTTTCGAAAGTCTTAACCTTTGCCTCCAGTTCTTCGATTGCTAAAGTGTGTCTTTCAGGTGTATTTTTGAGTTTTGTCCGAAGGACTTGACCAAACTTGGTCCAATTTACTCTCTTGGGGTTTCTAAATGGTTTACTAGTCTCGGTCTCGAGACGCAAGTCATAGAGGATCCATCTATGGTCTGATAGTGACTCCAGATTGGAAACTCTCCAGTTTTCGACCCTAAAGCTATCATTGTTTGTTTTTAGTGTGATATCTAGGACCTCTTCCCACCCTTGGAAAGTTCCCGTACTCGGGAAGACAAAGGTTGGAGTCGTGCCCTTATTGCAGACAGATATGTTAGTAGTTAAAAGAAAATCAAAAAGTGACTCACCTCTCTCATTATCTTCTGAACTCCCCCATAATGTATGCCTTGCGTTGGCGTCGCAACCCATCAGTAGGTTGTCCTTTGATGTAATTGCGGCTACGAGTTGCTCCACTTCCACTGGCGGTGCTGGTTTCTCATGAGCCATATATGCTGATGTCAGGTATGTTGTTTGGTTTGCAGACTCCAGTTTAACCACTGTTAAATCATCTGAGCTAAGATTGGGACATAAAAAACCTTTAAGATGTTTCTTAGCGAGAATGCATGTTCTAGGCTTACCTGTGGCCTGATGTTTGTAAAATAGGTTGTATTGTTTGTCTTGGAGCCCCTTAATGGTCGAGTCTCTCACCCAGGGCTCCTGAATAATGCCGATGTCCATGTTTTCCTCCCTTAGAAAAACCATCAGATTATCGGAGGCACACCTTGAGTGCCTCAGGTTAATCTGTATGACTTTCAGCATTATTCGTGGGCGGGTTTTTGTCGGCGATCATTAGGTCCTCCAACAGCTTGTCGGTTTCGACGATGTCCGCATCGTCCTCAGGACCCGAGGAAATGAAAACCTTAAGCTTGGCATGCCTTATGCCAAACCGAAGCTTATAATCTGCCTTTTCGAGAGCAGCCAGGCACTCGTTGTTGATTAGCAGCAAGAAGGACATCGTGTTTTTATAGGGTTCCTCTGCCTTGATGACTGCCCAGTCATCCATTTGAACCGCCGGGTTGTGTAGTTTCAGACATTGGAGGAGCCTTCCCCCATCAATCTTCATATTGGGCAACCAAATGCGGGCCCTAGGTCTCCTTGGAATGTCATTAGCTGGGATAACCTTGAGCTTCAAGCCATCCCATGCGTCGCTAACCTTAGCAACGCAGTCACTAAGGAAGTCCTTGGAGATTTGGTCGGCGCATTTGATTACCCGATATCCCCTAACCACCTCGGCGGAGTCAAAATCTGGAAGAGGACCCCCTTGGTTATTTAGAAGGTGGTCCATCACCATATCGGAGAGCTTGGCCTCAATGCTCCCCCACATCTCGGCTATGGATTTCCCATTTGTAGATAGCTCATCCACTAGTGCAGCCTGGAGATGATCCCTTACCACCTCGGTAAAGGGTCGTCTTTGGATCGCACTGGCCGCCGACGTGCTTGCCTTGGTTGTTGCTTTGGCTACCGAACCTTCGGCAACCTTTGTTTTTTTGGGGGCCGGGCGATGGGAGGTCTCATCCAGAGATCTGTCCCGCTTCGCTGCCTGCCTCGGGTTGTTCTTCAGGCGCTCGTTGTATTCATCTACGATTGCCTGGTATTTGATCTTATCCGCCTGGTCTTTTTCGTGGACCGTTCCGGCTGCCTCATTCTTTGCTATCTTACCTAAGACGAAGAGGGCCATCTGGTACTTGCTTTTCATAGCTTTCTCTGCGGACTTGTGTTTGTTGGGTATTTTGGTTGTGTTTTGGTTTGCGGTCGAGGTGCTAGCCTTAGCGCTCTCGCCGCTTAGCGGACGGACGATTGTCTCCTGACTGGAGGCCAGCAATTCGTCCTCCGATGAGGTGCCAACCTCTGGCAGCCTCAGCTGGTCTTTTGTTTTTGTTTTTTTGTCTCCTTTCTTTCTATCCATTTTTTTTGGTTTGTTAAATTTGATTCCCACGAGTGAGACCGGAAGGGGTATTCCATCCTGGCAGAGCCGTCTTACCAGGACAGGGCACTGATACAACCGACCTTGCCCGGGCATCGGAGGGGACCGTTTGCGGCCGAGTTGGTTTAACCACTTACTGACCATGCAGCCCTCGACACGGTACCTTGACGTCTTGGCTTAAAGTGGGATTTTGAACTGGGGTTTACTCCCGGCACCTTATAAATGGAAAGGTGGGGTCGCTCTTAGTTTCGGTCTAGGGACTCTCGTCTCGTCGACTTACTACAAGCCCTTCCGCCCCGACAAGGCGGCAACCCGGTCGGAAGAGATATGATATCTTAGGCTAGAATATTTAAGTTTAAGTTTTTAAATACTAGTATAGAAATATTTAAGAGAAGCTCTGCTTTTCTTAATTATTTATCTGCAGTGCCAAGATAAAAGAGACAAATATGTAAAGTAAACCTTCAAACTAGCTGTGCCCGCAACTTCGTACGCGGCGTGAGACTGTGTAATTTCCAATAAAAGATATAATAATATTTAAGTTCAATACGTGAGATAGTTATATATTTTATGATAACTTTTTTACAAAGCTTCTTGAAATACAATATTTGAGGTTCTGTTGCCTGGAGCACACACGTACCTATGCATGTTTACTTTCGCTGGATCGGGAAAGAGACACGCATAATTGACCGTGCGAAAAACAGTCGTTGGTGAGGTCTACACCCGCGTTGCACAACGTCACAGGCCTAAGTCATACCAGCAAATTCGCCATAATTAATTTCTTTGGTGTAATAAAATCCACTTCAGATTTACCTAATTTACCATGGAGTATGTGTTTCTTTGTAACGATGAGGTCTGATATTTTTCATCCGTTTTCTGTGATCTAACTCGTCTCATTTTTCTAAATCTTCGAGAAAGATTTGACCGTTTCCTCGACGGCATATTTCTTTAAAATTAACAGTCTAGCTAAAACAAAGCGGTGAACATTGTCAATGTGAAAAAAACAGCAGGCACTCCGGGAGTGCCGACAGAAGTTATTACTTGAACAATTACGTGTGTATTTTTCGAATCGTCAGGAGATATTTTATTGCACAGGAAATACCTAAAACTGTTTTGGGAGTAAAAACAGCGAACAAAAACATCGACAACAGCGCCACCTAGCGGGTCCAAAAACTATCCTATCTTTCTAGCTGCATACAACCATGCACACAAACAAAGTTTCATTGAGATTGGTTGATTGATTGAGGGTGTCGGTTTCTCGGTGACTATGACACGGTGCCGTTTTAAAGGTAAAGCGAATTCATCAATTTCTTCCTATCTAAAAGTGCCCAACTCGTCTAAAGAAGTAATAACTTCAAAAATCAAACAAATCTATTTACCTTAAACACCAATTTAAGAAAATTAAGTTCAGCAGCGTAATGCGTAACTACTAAAGTTCCACTTCCTTACTGTAGGTATCAACGAATGTAATATCAAAACAACCACTAAAACAAAAGCCTTAACTTAAATTTGTATCCACACCAACAATAAATCAAACAACGTAATTCACCTATATCGTCTTTACTTCATGAATTCTTCAATTCTTTATTGTAGGTATCACCGTAGGTACTATAATAACCATTAAAACAAAAACCTTAAACTCAATTTCTTTATACACCACCATATGTACGTTCATCAGCGCACGTCATCAGCCACCTGCGCATTTCCTCAGCATTTCCTCAGAAACATAATATTGTCGCTGTTGATTACATACACGTTCACATTCACGTCGCATACTTCTCTTTCGTTTCACTTAATTCGGAGAAAACACCACACAGTTTTATTTTTTCATATGAACGTGCTTGTGCGATGTGCGCCACCCAACCACCCCAAAGCAGAACGACGATCAAGAACCGCGGCTGCTGATAAAGTTCGATTTGAGAAAATAAATTTATTTTTTCGTGTTAGATTTTAGGTTGTAGCTCAGCTTCTAGAGGGCATAGAAAGCTGATTGATGGCTTGAAATAACTATGAAAGTGTTGCCTCTCCTAAGTATTTTATTTTGTTTGCTTTGATTAAGAATTGTTTGAGTAATGGCGAATTAAAGGCAGTAAAGTCAGGAAAAAACACATTTTGGTCAAAAACGCTCCCAAAAAATAGGCTTGACAATGAAAGGAATAGCCTATGTCCTTCTCAGAATCTTAACTAACACTTCAAAAAAAGTTTCATCAAAATCTGTACAGTAGTTTTCACCCCAACCGCGAACATTTATGAAAACGGCTACAGTTTTATTATATGTATAGATAGATATAGATTATGTGAAGTACAATTTGTTAAAGAGATTGGCAGGTAATAAAAGTGATAAACATGCTTAGCATTAGCATGACTTAAATTAGACAGCAATAATTAGCATAAAGAATAAAGTTCATAGTTCTTAGTTGCAGAAATGCGTAGATCACCCACATCATTAAAATTTTGTAGTGTTATTAGGTATCCCCTTAGTAGGACAGAATACTACGAGCCATACATTTTGTATCTACTCACAAAGGCCGAAAAAGCAGCGTACAGTTACAAATTGATCAACTTTCAGCTTGTTCAAATTTAAGGAAAGGTCCCCTAATATTAGCGGTAAGGAAGATTGTGTAACCCGTTGCGTTTCGCATGTCGTCATCTACTTGTTACTATAGAAACTTTCAGTTTCTACAACAATGACATTATCTTTTTCAACTTTTCTTGTATCCATTGAAATATATTGCGATGTCTATGAAGTACGAAATTCGAAAATCCTAATCCTATGCGCGTAAATTTAAAATTACTGACATCTGCCATGAACATATGGCTTTTGTCCCAAATAGAACATGTTTAATCACTTAGCGACCATTTATCTTTGGTGTTAAATTATTTGTTTAAATTATTAATTCGCATATATGAATGCATTAAACATCTTTTACGAAATATAAAATACGAAACTGTGCTAAACCATTGTAACTTATGCTGCTCTTTCTCTATTTGTCTTCATTAAACACAATTATTGCCTTGATTAAACATAGTGGAGATTTCTTGTACTTTTTTAAACTGAGTGTACTGGTCAGCTAAACTGCATAAC
The DNA here is from genome assembly GCA_949126925.1 of Cheilosia vernalis. Lineage (NCBI taxonomy): Eukaryota > Metazoa > Arthropoda > Insecta > Diptera > Syrphidae > Cheilosia > Cheilosia vernalis. The sequence goes on along the minus strand of OX421358.1, from coordinate 38,908,684 downwards.
TAAATTTTGTTTTTTAAGTCATCTTTGCATGGGAAAACACTTTAACAAAAGTCAAAATCAAAAACACTAAAAATAAAACCTTAAGGCCACTGTCACACAAGCTGCGTTTTGCGCGCCTAATGATTAATTTCAAATTCCATAGAACTGTATACACCAACTTCCGTGTGGTTGCCCAAATGTTTTGTCGAACGAAATCTTATAATGGCGTGGATCATAACGAGGAAAACTCATGATTATTGTTGTTGGTAACCCAGTATATTATTATTTATTTAGTTAATTGAGGTTATTGGTATTCATTTATTTCCAAGCAACAGATATATTGCTTAAACAGAAAATATATATAATGTAGCACCACTGTATTATTAAACAAAAAAAAAAGTTTGAACATTATTTGTTCGCGTGTAACATTTGTATTTTAACTTTTATTCAACAGACACACAATCGTACCAACAGGGGTACTCTAACGCATCTGGATACTATTAAAGGATAGCTGATAATGGGGTATATGCTCCGAAAACATACTTTAATGATAAGCCTAAAGTTTTAGAACTAAATGTTTAAAAAATAAACATTGTAAACTATTAAGAAAAAAGCAAAACAAAAATTACAAAAGAAAATCAAATGCTAGTAAAAATATACAAAAAAAAATAAATTGGAAACAGATTTTCCACATTTCAAACTCAATCCAAATTTAAATAAAATGCAATCCAACAAATCTATACTTTATATCAAGGAAATATATTTTTGAGCAGCAAGAGAAACGCAATTTATTTATAACAAAAAGAAAAGAACTGTTCAAAACAGAAAAACAAACTTTATTTTGACTTTTCCAATTTGTAATATCATTTATACACAAACAAGTGGATACTTGTGCTTATAACAATATACATACCTTTTATTTTTTTGTTTATTTGATAAAATTATTTTTATGTTTTGGCATTTCCGTGTAAGTCTTTTATGGCAACTTCTTCTTCCAAGAGTTCGCCTTATTGAAATATGTATTCTTTGTTAATGTATCCTTCTATTCAAAATTCTAGTTTTTGCGTGCACGTCTTTATTTAAAAAAAAAAGCTATAGTATAAATAATTACAAAAAGTTCCAACTTTTACTGACGTTCTAATTAAAGGGAAATATAAAATTGATTACTTTTCACAATTGCAGCTTCAAAAACAAATATCATATAGAAAACGTAAAGATCTGAAGCAAAACAAGAAAATAATTTTAAGAATAATTTGTTTAGGTGTGTGTCTGGAAGTTATTTTTTTTTTTTATTTTTTTTTATGCGGGTCATGTTTATTTGAGAAAGTTTTTATTATGATTATAACAAAGATAAAACAAAAACAATTATTTGTAAGCTTACTTATAAAAATTTACCTTATTTAAAAAATAAAATATTCTATATAAATATAAAAAAAAGATAAAAAAATAATACATTTCAATAAAAACGAAATTGAAAAAAATGCAACTCAAAAGCAACCACTTTGTCAATTTATTGAAACCATATTAAACTATTTATTTTCATGTTTATTTTTGACTGTGACAAAAAGTCATTTACCATTTTCGTTTAATGTTTTATTTAATACATGCGATGATAATGACCTTCAATGGTATAAAATGTGATACAAAGTATATTACTGAACTGTGATATTAAAACCAAACTGAACTATAAATGCACTTCTTTTGAAGCTATATTCTCATGTTGATACAATTATTATTTATGCGTGGCCCACCAATATAGGGCGTACATTACCATATTTAAGCACAAATGCTTTAGCATTATAACAGATATTATGATGACATGATACTACTTTGCAGTTGAACAATTGCTAAGATTGAAAGAAATATTTTGTTCGCGACACCACTATACATAGTTATTTTATCCATTCCGGAAAATGATACGAATTATTTATTGAATCGGTACTAGAAATTTGAAACATAATGCATATAGTGCAATTATAACATATATAATTTAAATTAATTTAGAATAAGTTAATCGCCTCGTTTAAGATATAATTTTCAATACTGCAGTCAGGCAAACTATTAAGAAGAGCCATTATTGAGCTCTATAAGTATTGATTTTAGTGAAAATGATCTCGAATATAAGGAAACTAACAGAACTTTACACCCTTTTCCAAAAAGTATTTGCTCAGACTGGCAAAGCATGTCCCTCTGTTTGTATATCGATAGTTTTTGAACTCGAAATATTAATTAAGCACTTAAAAGTAGCTACAAATACAAGAGTGGGGGTTCGTCCTAAAAAAAAAACTCACAAAACAAAAACGGTCGTGAGAAGCTAGGTTATATATTTATTTATAGTTTTAAAGAAATTGTTTGTTTTGATTATTTTATTAAAACCCAAAGAAAAACTTCCATTGACGTTATCGATAAGTGATTATTCAAATAATCTGTTCGGCTGCCTGTTCGGGAATTAATAACCATATGAGATAAACATAAAACCTCCAGATCCACTTTTTTTTAAACCATAAATATTTCATAACTGCTTTTTAGTTCGAGAAATTATTGGGCTTCAATAAATGAGAGCTGAACACTTCTATTACTTTCTTAAGACCAACAGATGTTCAAACACGTTTAATAAATAAATAAAATAAATTACTGAAAGTCAAGAACCAATAGTCCCCTATATTAAATAGAAGAACCTCTTCTTTGAAACTTCTCTAAAACTTCTTATTAACGCAGAGAAGTTTTAAAGTGACTTGGAAATCGAAATATTTTATAAAAGGAAGTTATGAATTGTACAGATGAAGTACTTTCTCTTTTGACAGCGCCTGAATGTGTCTTTCTCTCAAATTGAGCTGCCAATCATGAATGCTTTCTTCTAAAATCAATTATTCGAAGACGCAACTCGAACTCTGGCTGAAAAATATTATAAACGATGGCATAAGCAGCTAAACTCATTTCTATTAAATACGATTTAATTTCAAAATCATTAAGAGCGCTACATTCAAAACATCTTGAGCACTATTCGTTATAAAAAAAAATGTACTTTGAAATCTGGTCTGAATTCTACACGAATCGATCTAAAGTAATCAAGACTTGTAGGTATAACGATAATAGATAATATATTATATTCTGATCACTTATTTTCGCCTTTACCCAAACAAATGTCGAATTAAAAACTTTTTTTTTTGTCTCAGTCCCAATATTCGTGTAACGATCAATAAAACGCGGCTAGCATTTACGTGTGTACTGAGCCACAAGGCTATTATTATTCATTTTCTTTTCAATGCTCAACATTAAAGTAATTTAAAAAAAAATACAACATTAAAATAGCCTCTGTGAGAAAAAGTAGACGAATAATTTTAAAAGTTAAAATCAAGAACACGGAATTGTTCCGGTAAATTAAGACCCTTGATATTTAGAATATTAGATTAGAATAGAAAAAAAAAATCTATTATCGGTTAAAGTGTTCTCTTACTATAGGTATGAATGTTTCCCGATATGAAAACAAATAATTAAGGGTTGTGTTTTTGATTATATACTGTTTTGGAGTGAATGAAAGTTTTCTTTTTTAAATTAATGATATATGAACGCTAATAAAAAAAACAAAAATAAGTGGACTTTGCTAATTTTGGCCCAACACCTTTAAACATAAGTTAGTAAATTAATTAGGTTGACTATATATTGAAGTCTAAAAATACGACAGTAATGTCCCCTGAAACAACAAGTCTTAGTTCAGATCATTAGTATTTTATTTGGCTATTTGTGTATTTAATTCATATACAATATGTAATTTTTGTTAAATGAAACAAAATTTGAGTCAAATCGCAATTGTGAGACATATTTATTTCTTAAATACGCGAAATATTTGTTATGTTTTTAATGGCGTGTCTTATTTAAAGGAAAGTCATACACAAATTTGGTATACTAAGCCGATGAGACAGAAATTCGTGAATGTTGTAGTTTTCATTTTGCGGGTTTTGGATTTGGCTTTATTTTATGTAGTATGTCTATAGCAACCAATCTACCTAACAACATATCTTTCTTGCACAAACTACGAAATGTTTACGACAATAGAGGGCAGCCAAATCGATGAGCATGTCGTTGGCACTCGATTAATAATTAGCAATATATTTTTTTTTTTTTTTTTTTTTTGTAAACTCAACTCTCTTAACTAACAATGTTCATTAAGCGACTCCGAAGTATGCCTGAGAACAATTTAGTAATTTGGTTACATGGTCGATCGGAAAATATTGAGTCGATTATAAGACAGCCACTTTCTATATTAGGTTTTTGTATACGTACTGAAAGACAGAACTATTAAACAAAATAGCTAGTCAGTGGCAAAAATAAAAGATTATATAAATTTCCATACCTACAAGTGTGCAAATACAACTGCACAAAAGTTGTCTGTGTCAAACTTATATTTTTTTGCAAAAAAAAAAAATTAAAACATTTAATTGGCTTTAATAATAATTTACCAATATTTTATCAAAAAAAAAAACATACAATATTTTAAATGCAAAGAACAATCAAATATTATTTATGTTTATTAATGAAACATCCACGACTTGTGAAAAAACACATTGAAGTCAAAATATTAAGTCGTGAAATATTTTTTAAGAAACAAATTTAAATTTTATATACTGTCAGGCGATTTTTGTTTTAAGAGTAATTGAAACACTTCTATTTCACCAAGAAACTTGATTTAGTTTAAAGTTGCCACTAAAAATAGTTATAGCACCTATATCTGCCTGCGCAACAAGTAACTAAATCAATGAAAATGATAAAATACACAAAAATGGATTGCTTAGCGACGAGTGATATTTAACTGAGAAATTTAAGTAGCACCAACCCCGAAAATTACAATTGCTATACTTACAAACATTATAACCGGATATATTCGCTTGATATGCGTGCCCATCGGTTTGTGATCTCCTACACGATTTCTGTAGGAGATGAGGGAGAGAGCAGTTAATTCTAAACTTCTTATGTCTGGACAGTATTCGGAAAGCTGCACTTTCAGTATGATAAACATTAACAGTTTCATAAATAATTTCAGTGTGACCCACATGTCCTCTTCAGCAGCAAAATAAATCCAAAAATAACCTTCTGGTGGGGTTTGTCAATAGATCTTGTTCGTCCACCTTATTTAATTTTTGTTGGTAAGCGCACCCGCCTTTAAAGGGCGAAAAGCTCTATTGAAGTGGCAGTCTCTTAAATCTCTCATTTAAAGGTCACTGCTCCGCAAACCATGAAATTCAATACCTGTAGCAATGAATTGCAGCATTCTTTGAACGCAAAAAAAAAATAAACAATTTACCAAACGTTACCGTATCCACAATAATGAGTTGCATTTACGACCAAATATATATATTGGCCTAGTGAAATTTATCTTTTGTGTCGTTGTACCAAAAATTAAATAAAAATCACAACGCAATTTACCTGAACCAAGAGATTAAATAACTATTATTTTTTTAGAAAATCTGAATTTAAAACATATTACTAAAAGCCATTTAATACCATAAAAACAAAAAAACTCTTGGGTTTTCAAATATAAATCCAGTAGAGATTAAATTTATCTCACATAGATCGAAAAAAAATTTATTAAGACCAATATTTTTAGTAACCTTATTATCAATGCTTGAAATAATAGAACAACAAATCCATCACCTATATGAATCCTTATTATTCCTAATTGAAAATTAATTATGTACTCAATGAACTGTAGTTATTTTGTTATAATAGGCCGGTTATAAACTTGATAAGTTATCTGATATAACTTCGGCTACGATTTCACTTTAACAGCAAAATATACATTACAACCAAAAGAAATAAGAGTTCCTACAATGTTAACTAGCCATATTTTGGATTTTCTGCATTGCGCGACCACTGTTTACTAAAAAAAAAAATCGGTATAGTTTACAAATTAAAAAACGTTTTCACGGTTGAAATAATTTTAATACATAAATTAAAAAGAGACCCATTATTTCAAAAAAATAAAAGACTACGAGTACAAACAATTTTAGTCACCGAAATAATAACGTTTATTACACATAAAGATACAAGTTAAGATTTTTTTCAAAACAAACTAAGAATATATATATAATATTTCTTATATTAAAGTACAAACGAATAATGGTAAGTTCAAACTTAACAAAAAAAACCAAAGTGATAAAACTGTGATACACATAATTATATATTTATTTAGTAGGAGAGCAAAAACTTAAGAAGACAAAATTTCAATGGTAAACTGAAACGACAAAGGCAAAACAAAAGCCTTTTATACATTGATCTCAATAATAAAATGCATATAGACTATAATTTTATAATTCCAGGGAATGGATATTCCAAATTTTAAAGAGGAATCGTTCTAAAGCAAAAGGATTTGCATAAAAAGATACTAACTGTGGTAACATTATAAAAACAATTTTTTTGTTCGTTTTCTTTTATACTTTTGTATATTTTTGATTTTTGCCATTTTGTCTACATATATTACCATATGCTTTTAGTTTGCATTGTTTAGAATCTCAAAGAAAATATAATTGAATGATGAAATAACTAAGACTGCAGTTATCAACTGGCTTAAGATATTTTTGAATACAAATTTATCTATAACAACGTAATAATAACAAATTAAATCTTAAAAAAAAAAAAAAAATTCATTACTTCTACCTACTTTGTAATATTGAATGACTTTCAAATGCCATTTTAAAGAACTCTTAACCATAAGTAAACAGAAACGGAAAAAGTATACATACCAAAATAAGAAATTCGATTGCATGATATTCATGCAGGTAAAACAAAATTAAGTACAAATATACAATGATTGAGATTAAGGAAATAATAGTCGGCCAACAACAAGTAGTGGCCAAAGAAAAATAAACAAAAACAAATACAACAATAGAACGGACAAATTTCGAGAAAATAAAAAAAACAACTATTTTTAAAAGGCATTTGATCATATACTATTGTAGTTATAGTAAATTATTTAATCTTAATAAAACAATTAATTGCAACATCTATATTTTCAGGACACGGAATTAACATTCAGAGCAAACAAAATATAGTAATGATCAATATATAAAACTGATTATACTTTATAAACAAATTGACCAAAATATAACAAAGCTCATGAAACTGCATTTAAATTATTGTTTTACATTTTTATTTATTATTTATGCATTATGCTCTAAAAAAAAATTTTTTTGTTAACATTATATTTTTTTTAATCCAGAAAATGGTGTGTTAATTTCTTTAATATTTAACTTATGAATATAGAAATCATAATTCTTCCAAAATGTGTTTTATTTGTTCAAAGGGAGCATACTAAGTAAGTACATATTATATTTTGGTATCTCCTTTTTATATAACAAATATGATGAACGTAAGAACTGGCACAAAACTGTGCTAATAAAACAGTAACAATTGAGGAATTTAAGAGCACTGCTGACAAAGTAGAAAACTTTAGGAAACTGACGGACATTTTATTTTGTATTAACCCTTCAATGCATACTGTAGCATATCTGCATCATACATTCAAAAAAGCTGTCATAAGAGAGTGGCAGCCGATATCTCTTCGATTTGTTTGGTTTTCCATTTCTAGTTAAATGGAGTTTGAAGTCACAAGACCATGTGCTCTCATAATCTATAGAAGGGGTGTGTTTAATTTAATGTAAATATAAATAATAAAGTGTTTTAATGCACGTAAGTATTTTTTTTATTGTTTTTTACATGTTCGTCCTAATATATGTGCAAAAATAATTTTAAAATTTTGCAAAGAACAGATGTTTTTTTCATATTTTGCCTATGATGCATATCTGCAACACCATGTATTTAGGGTGTGTTTATTATGTCGTTGGGCATGAGAAGCAGTATCAATATTTAGGAGCTTTTGACCTTGATTTTTCGCTTGCATACAAGCCTTATCTTGACCTTGAACAGTACCGATATCAAAATGTGTAGATGGGTGGGGAGGGGAAGTTGTCTTCATGATTGAGATCTCATATGCATACATACACTCTACTGTTCACCTTGAACAGTATCGATATCAAAATGTGTAGGTGGGAGGGGAAGGGAAGTTGTATTTGACCTTGATTTCTCGCATGCATACAAGCCTTATATTGACCTTGAAGAGCGCATACATACACACAAACACATATATATATATACACTATTATAGCCTTGAATATTGACCTTGAAACCAAAACACACACTATACATAACCTTGAATATTGACCTTGAATGATGACCTTGAACGATGAGTCATTTTCGTGGGCCAGGATCCCCATAGCCCTACTACTTACATTTTAATATTTATCCATTTTTTTAACGAATATAGGTAACAGTTGCGAACGTCTGACAAACATCCGAGAGTATAACTGCCATGAAAGAGCTTCTCAATTAGCCGTTTGGAATCGGCATAAAATTGTAGATCCCTTCCATTCGTTCCAAAAATGAAAACTCACACAAAAACGAATGGTTGCGAGAAGCTAGGCCTAGGGTCCCTACGGACCTGTTGCGCCAAAATTATTATTCATGTCGATTACAGAATCCGCAAAAATTTATTCCCGGGGAGTTGACTCGATCCACACTCCATTCACATCCGCGATAAATATAATTATCAAATCCGCCGGAAGAACAACATTGTCGATTCGCAACACTTCCTTATCATTTTCGAACTTTCTTATCGATGCTGTCAGTGTTTGACTGAGAATCAGGTATGTGAACGCTAAATATCCTGGTTCAAGTCACGACTCACTTGTTTGGGGAAATAGTGGTTCAAATCATTACCTATGCGATAATGGCTACAGAAAGTCCTGCAATAAATCTGGCGATTTTTTGGTCAAATTTTTCGCAATATCCGACGCTCTTTTCATTGCCTCCACCATCTTCTCAAATTGTGCACGAGTTGTTGTTCTTTTTCTGCTTAAAAATGGAAAATATATTCAAAAACTTAAATTTGTATGAATTAATTATGAATGTCCATTTTTGTTTACGTTAGCATCCGCAATGACTTTGGTGCGGATTTAAAACGTTTAAAGTTATATGGAGTTCGGATGGGCTGCGTATTTCATAATCCCAAAAAAATCGAACAGTTTTACGGCGGATTCTATAATAGCAAAAAGTGCAAAAAATTGGCGGAAGCCATCCGCAGACCATTCATCGGATTCTGTAATCGGGGTGATTATTATTAAGTAACAGTGGCTTAGTGGTTAGTGTGTTGGACTACTAAGCGAGGGGTTCAGGTTCGAATCCCGCAAAAACCAACTCAGGGTTTTTTCACTGCGCCACCTCTCGCGAACGTCTGACAAACATCCGAGAGTATAACTGTCATGAAAGAGCTTCTCAATTAGCCGTTTGGAATCGACATAAAATTGTAGATCCCTTCCATTCGTTCCAAAAATGAAAACAAAACGAATGGTTGCGAGAAGCTAGGCCTAGGGTCCCTACGGACCTGTTGCGCCAAAAATTATTATTATTATTTAACAGTTGCAAAAGAGCTCGAACTGAATTCTATACAATGAGCACGCAATTAAATTTATGTGATTTTTTATGTTCCTGTTAGTTTCATATAAAATGAATTATTATTTATTGTTTTGTTTACACAATTTGTTCAATTCTTGTTTTTAAGCTAGCTATTTATTTGAAAAAAAAAAAATAAGTTCACAGAAAATTTTTTTTGCGTCAACGTTTTTTTTTATGAATTACATACCGCTTATGCATGGCGTTGCAGATATGCATCATATAGAAAATCCGATTTTCCGGAAAATCGGTTAACCGAATTTTTTTTTTATATTTTTTTTTTAGTTTAGATCGTTTATTTACATCAAATATATTTTTTTCGACCCAAAAAAAAAAATCATGCATTGAAGGGTTAATGTTATTATAGCAGCTTGTCAGTTTGATGATATTTAATTTCTTTAACATTCAGTGCCGCTCATTTGAATAACGCAACGCCATTGTGCATGATAAAACTGAAAACAATTCCAATCTCTGAAATCTGAATATGTAACGGTCGAATATGTTTTTTTACGTGTTAACACGTCATGGAGAAAGGAATGCGACCGTGTTGTTTCCTCCTATAAATTATTCACCCCTATCGAGGTATCCGTTCGGAACGGAATTTTCTCCGATCTGTACGAAATCGGAGAAATTCCATTCGAGGTATCCGTTCTGATACGGCTTTCGGAAAACTTCTCCGATGACATATAGCGCACCTTGTCGCATTGCGTGGAACCGCGTTACACTTACTTTTGACAGCTACCTACATGGCACATTTTTTCCGAAGCTCTCCGACAACTAATTGCTGCGGAATATTTGAATGCGAAATGAACGCATTTATATGCTTCTTCTATTTTGTTCCGAAACGGATACTTCGAACGCAATTTTAGTTCCGATCGGATTTCACTTTCGTATCGGAATTTTTTCCGAACGGATACCTCGATAGGGGTGATTGAAAGAGTCGAGACGGTTTTCATTTTTACTGTCATGATTACCCAAGGAGGAACATCAACTAGATCGTTTGCAGAGCCGAGTGGCCGATATTATAAGGTTAGGTTAGGTTAGGTTGGGAGGGCAGTTTTGCAACCGATGCAAATTTCACCCAGAAGCCATGAAAGGCCCATTGTGAATACCCTGTTTGTACATGCAAGGACATGTGGCTAACAAAACCACTTCGATCTGTTGAGGAATAGTTTTATGTCTGATAGAGGTATCCCTGCCAAGTTGTCCAAACTTTTGAAGAACCTAGCTCCCATACAGGATGAGCGGCGTTCCTGTAAAGCTGAGCAGTGGCATAGAAGATGTTCCACGGACTCTATTTCCTCTTCGTCTCTACAGCTTCTGCAGAAGTCATTTGCAAAAAGTCCTAGCCTTTTAGCCATGTTTCCTATGATGCAGTGTCCGGTTAAAACGCCGACGAGCATCCGGATTTGGCTTCTATTAAGGGAGATTAGGAACTTTGATCTTTTGGTGTCAACCACAGGCCACAGACTTCGGGTTATGACGCAACCGATGGTGTTGCTCCATTGTTGAAAGGCGGTAACACCTCTCCGTCCGCTAGTTGAGGGTTCATATCAGAGCCGTATCTGGCCAATTCGTCCGCCTTTTCATTCCCTTCCACCCCAACGTGTCCCGGAACCCAGCAGAGTAGAAGAATAAAAACCTAGTTTGCTAAAGTAAGTTTGAAAATTCGAACATAGCATTTACTTCGCTGTACGTGTACTTGCCTTGCAATTACTGTCAAACTTGACAAGTGACAACTGTCTGGTGGTTTGTTTATTTTGAATTTATTTTCAAATTTTTGTGGGAAAATTGTCAAAAGTGAACAAAACTTAAAAGAAAAACTGAAAAAGAAAAAAAAATATGCTGAGCGACGAAGAGGACTATTTGGAAGAGCGTTATGGTAAGTGTAAGAGTGCATCTGTATTTGATTTTTGATTGACTCTTCTGAATTTTAACAGACGATGAGGAACTTCCATCTACCTCGTCTACTCCCAAGAGTGACCAAAATGAGTTGATGTTTGTCCAGGCCATAGAATCTGTAGGAAAGATTTTGCTAAGCAAATCCCAAACTCCAACTATAAAGACATTAAAAAAAAAGCTGCGCGTAAAATGTGTGAATTTTTATTGTCTAGTTGCTCAATTTTGTACACGCCAGACAAAATTGTTAAAAAAATTGCAAATTTAAAGCAAAGGGTGAAAAAGAAATCTGACATGAAGGCAACGGGAAATGCACCCATTCTTTATAGGTACTGTTTTTTATTAGTACGAACGTTAACAACAAGATGTAAAACAGGTATAATGTAAAAACTTATCGCATCCATGTTTGGTCTGGTTTTCCTGCACGAACAAAACTTAATTTATAAACAAAACATCAAAAATTCACAACGCTTGGATTTGTCCTATGTTAAAAAGTTGCGTACAAAATATTTAGCAAAAGGTCTGAGTCAACTAAATAGCAGACTCAGAATTTGCATAGCATTTGCTTTGTCTGACAAGTTTTATTCATACCGATCTGAGTAAAAGGTCAGTGCCGGCGCTTTTCGAACATGTCAAAAGTGGGAACTAACTCAAATTGGTTTTTATTCATACGAAACGTAGCAAATGCTTCGCTTTTGACATTTCTCTTGAGTAAAAGCAATTTCTATATTTTATTCATACGACCCACTGTTTCACTCTTGTTTGTGTCAGCGCAGCTACGGCAGTGGGAAATGTGGGGGATGCCAAGCTTGGCTGCGTGAGTTCCTAACAGATCTTCGTTGAAATGGCACAGTTCGTCAGGTTCATCCATCTGGCATCTGGTCTCAGCCCTTGAGGTGAAGAGTAGGAGGATTTCTCTCTTTACATAACCCAGCGGAGGGAGAACTTCCTGAAATGATGCACGCACAGGGCAGAGCCACTTCTTGCAAGTTCATCGGCTTTTTCATTCTCCCCAATGTTCCTATGGCCGGGAAACCAGACGAGAGTGATTTCAAACCGATGAAAAGTCTGGTCAGTGTCTCACTGCATTCCACAACAAGCTTGGACCTCGACTTAGTTGAACCGACATCCGTAGGTGAGGATGGGATGTACCACCACTGTGTACATCCAACGAACCATCTTTGGTTGAAGCCCCCATTTCTTCCCGAAAGCTATGCTTACCTTCCGCACTCGGTATTCGATATTGGACCCAGTTGAGTTTAGGGTCAAGCATGACGCCAAGGTACTTTGCGCTGGTGGATAATGGAAGATTTTGGTTATTTAATCGGGGGAGTGAGAAGGTTGGCATGTTGGTTTTGGTGGTGAAAAGCATCAGTTCAGTTTTGCTTGGGTTAACGCTAAGACCACAACTTGTAGCCCAATCGCTAATCTTACCCAGTGCTCTTTCCATGATTTCACTAATCACGTTCAGAAACATTCCTGATACTAGAACAACCACGTCATTCGCATACGCAACGACTCTGATATCCTCCCTGAGACTTGACAGGATTTTGTTAAGTACCATAATCCATAAGAGAGGCGAGATCACCCCACCTTGAGTTGTTCCTCTGCTGACTGATTTGGTTAGAAGGGTGTTACCGAATGATCCTTGTTTTGAGCATGGAAATGATCCATGAAGTGGCGAAATCCTCTACTCCTAGTTCTAAGAGGGATTCCAGGATCGATTCAATCGAAATGGGCTACGTGTTATTGAGGGCAAAATATAAAAGTGCGGGATTTAAGGTGTTTGTGCGTTTCTGTTTTTTTCTGTTGTTTAGTAGAAATTATTGGGTAAATTTGAATTTAACTGGTGCTGAGGTGTTGCATCCATAAAAGAAACACCTATTTTATACGTTTTTGTGTTTGTAGTTAGTAGTTTTTATCCATTTGTTTCGTTAAATAGGTACCTGCATTTTTAACTTTTTCCATTACGTAGTAAGAGAAAGATATTTCTGATATTACGATGATAGAGAACTCAAAAAAGTGGGTCACAAAATTCTGTCCGGTCTGTCCGTATTTCCACAGGCCTACAGCCCAAACGGCTTCCCGGATTAATTTCAATCCTCGGATTTGGAGTTTTTGGGCTTACAGTTCGGGAGGTTTTTTTTTACAAGGTAACCTCAATATTAATGGTAGGTACTTCCCATATAAAATCTTCGTACCAGTTTGATTTGATCGAAAACGGCTGTAACGATTTCAACAAGTTATTTAACCTTAGGTGTGCGGTTACCATGCAGCCAGTTTTTAGCTAAAAATTCGAATAACAGCACTTTTGAAATTTCGACATAAATCTCGAAAACAGTCCATACGATTGTAACAAAATTTCATTTCTAAGGTAACGTGGTCATTTATAACTTAATAGCAAACTCAGTTTTTCTCTATATTATCTTACAATGGATTTTTGAAAATATAAATTTTTTTTTTAATATAGTTTTGCTAAGTTTACCTGAAAACGGCAATAACGATTTTGACGAAAATGCAAACTTAGAGCCCAATTGATGTTTTCAAAATTATTGTGTCCTTTAAGTTCGAAGCAACGAGTACGCTAATTTTAAAAGCTGCTCGTATCTCGAAAACCGCATCTTAAATTTCGATGAAACTTTATAAAAACGAAATATTGAATACTGATTTTTTCAAAAACGGAGTATTTTTGGTGACTTGTAGTCTTTAGATGACGAGGGAAACTATGAAGATAATAGTTCCTCCTAAATTATATCCATGGCTATTAATGTATTTCGTTATTTTGGTTTTCACGAAAATTCGCCCAGCGATGTTGGGTAAAAAGTAGGTAATAAAGCCAGAAGAAAAAAAAACATTTAAAGGTTTGTTGATGGAGTAAGAGAGAGAAAAAAATATAGGATTCATTAATAAGTATCTCTTTTAAAATTATGAAGCTTTTTAAAAAGCTTTTTTATTGAAGTAAATTTCGTTTTCATATCCCACTTCTACCCATATAATAAGGATAAGACATCTGTATAATTTATTGTCTGTGGTATAAGTTTGTGAAGATAAATAAGTGAAAAGTAATAGAGTAAATTGTGATTGGTTTGAAACGTTGAAGAACTGTTTAAGTAATATTATTCTGGTGCTTAATAAGTGAAATATTAGAATAGTTGATAAAAGTGTAATAAAAGTGAATTTTATTAGAAACAGAATAGTGTTTTATCATTTCGAATCCCAGCCTGAATGTAACAGTATGTTATTGTTGAGAGACTTGTTGAGAAGTACTGTCCTGAGAAATACTCGTATTTAGTAGAATGTGAATCCTGGTGCAATTGTGCTTGATCGGTAGTATGTAAGAGTGTGTGATATCGTTGCCGATTTAGCTCACAAGTGAACTGACTTCGACAGTCGTTAACCGTGTGTGTTGATGAAAGGCAATTTCCACAATAGTTAAGCATTGAAACATTTGCAATGCCATTGGGAATATCAGAAACTGATTCTAGGATTTCATATTGCTTGGTTAGAAATGCGTCTAATTCTTAATGTGCACAAACATTTTTAAACTTTTAAATTTGTATGAAATTCACACAATAAACACAAATCGAAACCGAACGAGAACAATAATTATCAAATGAATGAAGAAGCAAAAATCTCAACGAAAACTTTTTATAAAGAATAAAATTATCAAAGGCTCAAAGCTCTCAGCTATTTAATTCTCGATTTGGTATGAGTAGCGACACCTATTAGGATACTGGTACTACTGGATTGGCGGTACTATAGGAATGTATATACAACGATATGACTCAAGCATTCCATATATACGGACTGTTTTCATCAAGTTTAAAAAATTGATGCATCTGCTCCCTTTTATTAATTGCTTCCCTACTAAAACAGTTTGGTCTAAAAATAACAAATATTTGCACAGACAGCAAACACGTATGTAACAAATATTTTAGCTAGTTTCTATAAAAACAATTAAAAAAGAAAAAAATTCTTAAAAAATAAATTCTCTACCAAATAACATCACGGAAATTATGAGCATAATTTAAAACTTGTCAGATTCTGTATAAACTTTCTTTCCTGTATTCAGATTTGTAGCTCCTGAACTGTTATTAAAGTGCACTGATGACAGTCGACTTTCACCCGAAAATAATTGCAAAGATGAAGCACCTCCTTGCGACCTGCTTACTTCTTTACCAGCAGATGTTGAATGCGATGCCATTGGTGTGGATGTTTTATGACGATCTAAGCCCGGTCCGGCTCCATTTTCTTGCTGATGTGGGGAGGACGTCATAGAACCGATAATAGAACGTAAAATCGAACTTGCTATTGAATCATCGCTGTAAGAAACCGATGCGGAAGTAGTCCTGAGTTTGAGAAATTCTTTTGTGAAAAATTCTCTAAGATTTAACTGACGGCCGCCGTCTTCCGTTTGGGTTGTTGTCTCGTAGGTTTTCTGTAATTAATAACCATAAGTATTCTTTCTAGCATTAAAAAAAAAAACCCATACAGAACAAACCTCTTGAGAGCTATTTTTCACAGGTAATTTCAACTGTTTTCTTTTCGGAGTAAACGTCACTGGTCCAAGACTAGATGAGGTGCTACTGCTGAGAGCTTGTGTTTCCATTATCTTTTTCTTCATCGCACTTGGCCATTTGATACCTAAACGTTTTAATCCGCTTTCCAAATTATCGGTCTGGTCATCGCTTGATGTGGTCATTTGCTGAATGCCTGAGATATCTGTTTGATGTACTTTCTTCTCCAAAAACTTTTGAGGTGAAACTGAAGTAAAAGATGAACTTGAATCTTTTTCAGTTGCTTGCCCATTCAGAGCAAATGATCGCTTCAAGATTTTTCGCAGCTTGAGTTCCTCTTCTACATTCAAAAGCGATTCTGTAGAAGATTCTGTTTTATCTAAACTTCGAGAGTCTAAAAGGTCTGATGTGGAAACACCTTGCTTGTCTAAGTAGTCTTTTGTGGTGGGAAACTTTTTAAACGAGAGGTTTGCCATCTTCAGAGACGCCAAAAGGTCTTCCGCGGCTTCTTTATCATCGCCAGATGAAGATTTTGCAAAATACTTACTAAATGAAGTAAACTGACTGTAACCAGTGCCATTTCCCTCTTTGGTCTGATTAATAAATTCAGTAAACTCCTTTTCCAATTGCATACTAAACTCGGGACCAAATTGGCTCATGTCCAATTGATTGAGCTGCACATATTCTTCAAATGTGGAAAATTTTTTGTACATAATGTTCTCTGCACGCTCATCTCGTAACTGATGAGCGGCGAGCTCTTGACCATTGTTTGCACGAATGGATGTATTTAGTCGAGATGTTGCTGGTGTGTCTACTTCAAAGATAGTTGACAGTTCGTGAGGTATATCTTCAACCAATTGCGGACTGTAGCGCGCTATGGAAATAGGTGGCTTTGGCTTTTTAACTGACAAGGAGTCTGTTGACGACTGGGCTTGATGCACCTCAGTTGGGCTGTCGCGTGATTCCTGCACGGTTATAGGCCTAGACTCAGAAATCCCACTATCTCGGCTTATTCCAATAGATTTATTTTTCTCAAGTTGTGTTCCACTTTCGGGGGATTGCGTTGGCAAATGTTCCACAGACTTGATAAGTTGGGAATCTAATATTCTGCTTGTGGATACTTCACTATTATTACGTCGGTCTGGTAGATCTAAATACTCAGTGGAGTTACAACCATTCTCACTCGCAGACGAAAGGGTTGTTTCTAGGATTTTTTGCTTTTCTTGCCGCACTTTTTTGATCAACTCAGTCAGCTCAGCTATTCTTTGAGTGCAATTGTCTGTCAACTGAGTTGATTTATCAACTAGAGCAGTTTGCTGTTTTCCTTCTGATCTTTGTATTGTGGAAGGCTTCTTTAGAGCTGATTTTGTAGGTTTTACATTATTTAGACTTTGTGGCACTTGCTGCTTTTTTGTTTGCTTTTGTTCCTTCAAAGCTTTCTTCCAAATATCTTCGATTGTTTTAGAGCTGGAATCGGCGGAACTGGATTGCCGAAGAGTTTCTTCCAGTTCTCCAATGAAGCTGTAATTATCTTCTATGAATTTCTGTACATTTTCTAGTCGATTTGAAACTAGTTGCTCACTTTCTGCAGCAGATACATTTGCCGACGCATTGACTATTGAACTGGACGGTGTGTCAACATCAGAACTACTTACCCCAAGGGCATTGATTGAAGTTCGCGACATACCCAGCAGCCGCTGGACATAGTGTGTCAAAAGAGGGTTTAGATTGGAAATCTTTTTTTGTTGCTTTTTGTTATCTTCTTGTTTTGTTGCCATTGATTGGATGTGGTCGGTTGTTGTTGGCTGGTTTACAGTTTTGGGCACGTTTTTCAACAATTTGTCTACATTATTGTGGATAGTCGGTGGAAGGCTTCGATACGAGGTTGAACTAGATTCATTTGACTGTACTGGTAGTTTCTTACGAATCTTTTTCGGTGCTGGACTTTGAATTAGGGTACACAATTTCCTAGGACTTTTAGATGCAAGTTTTTTACTTTTCTTTGATTTTGCGTCACTTTTAACTTTTATTATAATCTCTAATGGATTTTCGCCGACTAAAAGCTTTCGTCGTTCGACAAACTCTTCTGCTACTACTTCGCCCGAACTAAACGAATTATCATCGGCTATGATTTCCCTTTCATTTTCTTTATATCTGACTTGTTCTTCCCTTTGTGTTTCTCTTTGAATATCATTTTTGTATGGCACTCTTTGTACATCTTCATGCTCGCCGTCGCCGCTTAAGACCTTATTCGTGTTTTTCAATCTGCCGCCCACATTCTCTATATCTCCCTCTTTATGTCGATTATTACTTTTTTTTGCAGCCTTTTGAATTTCGTAAAACTCCCTCAATTTCTTCTCCAAAATAGCTTCTTTCTTCATCAAATTATTTTCTCTCTTTGAAAGAGAATCCTTTGTATTACCATCTATTAAAATATTTGCACGTTCTTTTCTAAACTCACTAATCGAATCCATCATGGTTTGAACACATTCCCTATTTGCTGCTGCGGATGTTGAACATTTCTTTAGCTCGCTAATTAGCCCTTCACGGAGTCGATTTATTCGGGTTAGCAAGTTTTGTAATTTTTCCGCTTTCTCTTTATCAGTCTCTCCGTTATGATTATTGAACTTTTTAATATCATCAGCGATTTGTTTGCTTTGACCATTCACATAGCCCAGAAGTATCGAGCAACAACTATCAGAAGAGTTTAAATTATTGACATCATCTCGTGCGAAAGCTGATCCCAAATTCAAATCGTTATAATTTTGTCTTGGGGCATTATGGGACAGCGAGGAGGGATGACATTGTTGGTGATTTACAACGGGACAAGTAATAACTGCTGGGCGTCTCAAAATGTCCTCAAATGCGTTGTTTAGTTTAGTTTCTTTCTCTGCAGCGATTTGGCCAAGTCGGAGAGATGAGAACTGATAATTCTGAAACACGAAAATATTTACTAAATCCTTGAATGATTTTAAAAGCTTACATCCGATGGAAGGACCTGACGTTGGTTGGTGAGAGCATCTAGTTTAGCTGTTAAGTCTTCACATGCTCGACGTACTTGTTCTTTTTCGATAGCCTTCTGACATCGCTCTGCCGACTTCTGTCTATAAGTAGGCAAAAGAAAGAAATTAGAAAATACAATAATCATTGGCATCTTCGCACTTAAGCCAATCATCTGCAGCAATTTGTTTCAAAGGAGAGTCAGGTTTGTTAAGAAAGGCGAAACCGGGGAAGTAGTGTTACCATTCCCGTTCAAATTCATTACAAATATCTACAAACTAGAATGAGCTTTTTGTGAAAAGTAAAAGAGGATTACCTTAAGTCTGGAAGAACTGTAGCCGTATTAACAAACCATATCAACTAAACATCAAGATCTTCTATAGACAGAGATTGGGACACAGGATTACTGTTCAATTGCGTATTTATCTACGTTATTAGACGGCTGGTAAACTAGCAAAAGACTGTTGAAATAACAATGTTATTAGAGTATGCAAACGATTTTGGATTGCACATAATATCACACAAACGCAGAGAGGGTTGGCCAAGCCTATGTGCAGTAGACAAACAGAACGAGGACGAACTTAGTTTGGAGAATATCCTGAGATATATTCTTATGGGAAGTATTTCCTATTACATTAAAGATTAGACATTAGACTATCAACTTTGTTCATTAAGAGTTAAGACAAAACAAACAAAAAACATGCAAAGTTAACATAACTCACCTTAATTTCTCCATTTCCAGCTCTCTTGTTTCGCGCAATTTATCGCCAAATTCAGCTTGTTGCATGGCATTCATTTGAAGTCTATCAGCTATTGGATCGTGTACTTCAACTGCAGATGGAGGTTGCTCATACTGCTTTTGAAATTTGTTGTTATAATCATAAAACTGCACACGTCCAGTATTACTGCGCTGTGATTGAATTGAGGAATTAGACTTAAACGGAAGGGTCCCAGCCGTTTGTGTACTGACTGGTCGATATGCAGGAGATTTAGCTGCTGACTTCGTTGGCGATCTTTGCATGCGTGCAGTGTCCGACTGCATTGATGGCTCAATTAAAGATTTTGCATTTATCTTTGTTGGAGACTTGCTACCTGTGACGAATTTATGTGATGTCTCCATTGGCTGCCGTTCGATTTCGTCGCTTGATTTTTGCTGACGTATAATGTCGCTTATCTGAGTAAAGCGTTTTTTTGCAGCAACAGATGTGGAAGGATATGACAAATTATTGCATGTTTGCGGTCTTAGCTCTAGACTTCTATTCAAGGTTTTCGAATTTAGGCTTTTTGGAGTTTTGTTTGATACTATCTGACTAAAGTGCCGGTTTGTTTGTTTGTGGTGGTCTTCAATATTTGGGGTATCAATCAATGATGTGTCACTCTCTTCTTGAACTTCCATCAAAACAGGAATGGTTTTATCAAGCTTTGTTATAGGCTTACTTTTGTTAGAACTAATCGCTTTAGGTATTTCATCGGAATCAGCAAACGAAGATGTACTGCTCTGTAAAACATTGGATGATTGTTCAGTAGAAACCAACGTAGAGTTTTCCCCGTGGCACTCCTCTTCAAATTCAGAAGTGGTTTCATTTGTCCGCTTGCTGGACGCATTTAAAGCATTCCTATAACCAGAAGAGGGGACAGGTTTTGGATAGCATTGGCCTGTTATATCCGTTTGAACATTGGCATTCCTATGAACATTTTCCTTGTCCGCCTTCGAAGAGATAGTCACATTCTTAAACTCTTTTGAACGAGGACCACACTTTTCTAAGGGCTTTTTTTTAGCTTGCTTGGCGTTTTCCGCCTTAGCAGCACGATGTGCAGTTCCTACTTGAAATATTGCAGATCTGAAATCTTTCTCTTGTTGTGCTAGGACATTTTGGCGCCACATTTCCATTTCTTTAATTTTGATATCCTCGATCTTTTTCAGCTGCCGTTCCTTTTCCATTTCAACATCATTTCGCACTTTTTTAGCCATGTTTTTAGACGCAACTCGGACCTAAAAGGGTTTTACTATGTAAAAGTGATATGAGGAGTAAGCAATTAATTTTGTACCTGTTGTATTCGCATTTTTCTGCGTTCATTTTCAGCTTCTTTTTTAATTTGTTCGGGGTCATTTAGTAAATCATGTCGTAAACAACTTTTCGAATACCTTCCGTTAACAACAATGTTTACAGACATTGCATACACTTTTAATACATCAAATTGAACCAGCTTTTTGAGTTCTATATTGCAATCCGGTAATTCGAGTAACAATAATTATTGGAATTTTTCTATGGTAGCGACGGTTTTTTGTTGTGGCAATTTGACAGATTTTAAAAATGAAAGGAGCACAGCGGCTCAGAGTTGTTTGGGAGGCTCTGTGTTTTCAAAAAATAACCTCTGTGCTGTGAACCAGAGATGAATGAATAAAAGAGATGGTTATCTTTCGAACGTCTAGCCCCCCAAAACCCATTTGTTTACATTGTTGTTTTTGTAATAACAACCCCCGTCTGTGAATACGTGTGACCAACAAAAAAACATGTTGCTTTGAGCCTCTAAAATGTACCAAATGTATCACAAGAACAAATACATTTATTAAAAACGAAAGAAACAAAAATATATATCCACCAAAGTACAGTATCAGCAGAGACAATACCAGTTCAGAATCAGCAATACCTAGTTCCTGTTGTCAGTTTGAAATATGAGAAAACAAATTAATGCTGCATTTACACGGTCACACATTCCTATCACGGAAAATTAAAGGGATGCTAAATTCTAAACGTCCGTGCGACTGAAAGGGACAGTATCAACTAACACGCAAAAAACGTGACACGTATTTAGGTCGGCCATCTTGTTTGCGTGATAGGAATTATAGGATATTTTGATATTTTTATAGGAATGGTTAAAGAAATTCCGCGTTCCTATAAACAATATGGCGGAAATGATGAACGGAAAATTATTAATTTTTTTCGTGTAACTGATTGATGAACTGTTGGCTTAATTTACTGAAACTAATTACCACTCTCATTTCAAGTGTTTCAAATGAGAAATAGAAGTGTTTTCAAGCAACTGCAGAATGGGCGGAACGTGTGTATTTCCGTTTTACGTAATAATTATGGGTAGAACATCCATGACACTTTAGGCGTCTGATTTGTGATCTCATTCTTACGCCTTTAATAGTATTGACTGCTGATAAACGGATTTCTCTGTCCCGTTTCATGCAAAAATGAGCGTGCGTGATGGTGTAAATGCAGTTTAATACTACGTTTGTTCACAGTCAATCGGCCTTACTAACAACCAAATTTATACTCGACTTTAGGGCAAAAGTCGAAATTAAAATAAATTGCGTACCAATAATCAAGTTATCTTTGACTTTACGATAATCGAGACTGTAATTTTCGATCCGAGAAAAGTCGAGTCTAACCCCTTATTTAAGTTTAAACGTCAGTGAGGAAAGTCAATTGGCCGTTTTAAAATAAGGGTAATTTGAATTAGGTAAGTTGAATTGGTAAGTTATTTAAATATAGATATTAGAAATATAAGCTTTTTGGTTTGTCTTGTGCATCAAGTTGGACATTTCATTAATGCTGTTTCTCACTCCATTTTAATGTTATGAATATTTTCAGATCCGTGCGTACAATGGCATTGTTAAATGATGGACAAATAAAGAGAAGTCGCAGCTTAAATTGGACGCAATCAATGCGAGAACATCTAGTTGACTGTGTCAAACCATTGGCTGATATCATTGATAGCAAAATTAATAACGCTGCAATGATACAGTCAAAAAACCAAGCATGGGACACAGTTGCTTTTGCATTTCAGTCTTCTGGATATTCCTTAACTAACAAGCAGTTAAGAGAGCAGTGGAATCGCCTGAAGTGCAGTGCTAGGACCAAAATCAGCGACTTCAAAAAATCCCAAAGGGAGGAACACCGCCGAAAGAACCATCGGAACTGAATTTTGAGGTGTCTGAAGTTGCTGCCCTCGATTTCGAAGACGACACCGCAGAATTCGATTCCGATGCACTATATTTCAACGGAAATCTGTAAGTATTAATGCATTTAAAAGTTCATAATATATTATCGCATATCTATTTTACAGGGAAAATGAAACCCCAACCACAACGCAGAAACCCAACACAGAAAAAAGGATAAGCGATACTCCGAAAGCCATACGCACATCTAATAAAAAAATGCGTGTTGTCTCAACCCCAAGCACTTCGGAGCAATTGCTATTAAAAAGAATTGCCCAAGTCGAGTCCGAGAGCGCTAATAATAAAGAGCTAATGGATCTGAAGAAGCAAGTGCAAAAGAAGAAGCTGGAGGTGCAAGAGTCGAAGCTAATATTAGCCCGGCTTAAAATTAGAGCTGAAGAACAAAAATTATTTGATTATTCGTAAGGCACCTTATGTTATTATTATAAAAGTACCTGAATTAACTTATGTATGGACTGATTTTCTTTTTTTTCGTTTTTTTGTTAATAAATTTGAATACCTATGCGTTCTTTGAAACTTTTTTGAGTTTAAATTTCACGAAACATGTTTCTTTAGTCATCTGCTTCTCTTGTTTGTACCACATAGACTATGCATGAAAGAGTTTTATAATCGGGTTAAATGGTACATCGCAGGAGTAACTGAGGAGATAAAATCCGCTTATCTGTTCAATTTGAACTGAGTATAAATCTCAGGAGCCTTTAAGACGCGACTTACATTTTATACAGTTCATTATCATCTTATCCTCCAGTCCATCAATGAAGTAACATCTTCCTTTAACTGTTCGTTTGATTTGTTTTGTTAATCTTGTAGAAAATATATAAAATTAATGCTGGTAAACATGATAAGATGTGCAGAATCTTTTATTCGTTTTATTTCTTTTATTGCTAATTGAACAACTTAATATAAATGAAATATGTAGGTACTAAGAAAAATATTGCTGAATAAACCGACTTCTGTACGTTCTTCCGGCAATTCTTCTTCCTGGCAAGACAATCAAGCTATCGTCAAGGTCAGGGAATTCGTTTTCCCGATGGACTTGATCAATATTGTTGTGAGTATTTAGTTGCTCCCCGTCGTCTCCGTCCAAAAACCGACTGCAAAATTAAAAGTTAGGTTTACTGAGATAATATATTTGCGTTGTGTTCTTACCTTCTGATGAATGCTTGGATATATTATGCAAAATAGCGATTGCTACTATCGTTGCTTTAGCAGTTGTGTAGTTCAGCTGAATCCCATTAAAACACGATCGAAATTTGTTTTTCATCTGGCCAAACAACCTTTCTACCTTATTTCGTGTTCTTATATGAGCTCGATTGTACCTCTGTTCAGATTCAGATAAGGTTGCAGATAATCTGAAAGGAGTCAACAAAATTTTGGAACAAGGATATCCACCATCACCCAATAGAACACCTCCATGAAGTTCCATATTTTGCAGACGCAGGTAAATTGAAGATTCTCTCCATATCCGCGAATCATGAGCAGATCCTCTCCATCGCGCTACAATGTCAAGAATCTTCTCATTGGCATCACAAATGATCTAAAAAAAATGTTATATTAACATAATTAATGAGCGAAATGAACTAAAACCAACTTGAACATTGAGAGAGTAAAAATACTTCCTGCATCTGTGGCGAGCTCCAAATTCCTGTCCAGGATTTTTTATTTTGATGTGAGTTCCGTCTATGGCACCAATACACTGCGGAAACCTTGCCGTTCTAAAAAAAATAGTTTTAAGCTGGCGAATTTCATTTGGACTTTCCGGATATTTTATAAATTGTCCCAGTTTGGATGCCAAAGCAACTGCGAATTTTTTTATGCAATTGCTCACAGATTGTTGAGAAATATTATGCAAATCTCCTTTAAATTGCTAATTCAATTTTAATGCTTAAAGTATGAACATTTAAACGTTATTACCAACATCACTTTGGTATGATCCTTTTGCCAGGTATCTTATTGCGGTTAAAGCAATAATTTCAGCAGACAGCGCTCCACTATTCCTAGTTATTGGGGCAATATCTTCGCGAACTATATTTATTATAAATCGAGCAGTGTCTTTGGTAAATCTGTTAAAGAAAATTAAGTAGAATAAAATTACAAAAAAATAAAACCAAATACTAAACCTGTAGTGCCCAAAGAATTCATTTTCGTCATATTTTTCAAATGGGTCTATTCTTCTTTTATACACTTTTCTTTTTCGAGAAAACGTAGCCTCGTTAACTATTCGAATATCAGCAAATATATCTTCATCGCTGCTCAACATTATTGAAAAAATAATTAGAAGATAGCTACTAAAAACTAAACTACTCGAAGCTAAAGCAACTGCCAATTTCAGCAAATTATTTGAAAGCTCAGACAAAAAATTATAACGCATTTGAGTTATACTGTCATAATTTTGCGATAAAGTCAGATGTAGTTAAAGTTCCGATTAATTCGATTGTTGGTACCTACAAATTAAAAGTCGAAACTAAAGTTAGTTTCGAAATTAGTCAAACTCGAGTTTACTGTTTGGTTGTTGGTAAGGCCCAATGTTAATACAGGCGTTAGAATGAGACTACAAATCAGAATGAAATGTGGAAACCTCATAAACGCATTATCGTGTTATAATTGAATTTTTCTGCATTCCCCGCAAAGGCGCACCTTTCCACTGGAAAGTTACATATTTCTGTATTCCATTATATTTGCCGATTCTCTCTATTAGTTCAGTTTTGTAATTAAATGTATAGTTTAGTCAGCTCGAAATACAGACGTGACCAATATGCCATATGTCATAACTCATAAGTCATAATAGCAATAGCAACTTCCATTGCATAACCTATTAAAAACATCATGCAAGGAGTAAAAATAAAACAAAATGTTGTTGCTTAATATTTTCATTTATTTATTAATTAAAACTCATTGACTAGGTACTACGGAATCTGCTAACATCACGAGCTGCCATTGGCACCCGCAACATCTCCAAATTCACGGCGCTCTTAAACAAGCCTGAACCTATTGTGCAGAGAACAGATACTCTTGCATCAAATGAACAAACAAGTGAAAATGTCGAAAAGGACAAATTGTATAGCAGTCTGGAAATTGAGCTACGAGGCATAGATCCTGCCGTGCTGAAAAGTTACTCATGGTTCGCTACAACAGCAGCCAATCACTTAGGAATTGAAATTGGAAATTGGTATGTAACTGTAAGTAAAATTATATTGTATTCGTCTTAACCGAATAATTTAGCTGGGCACCGCGAAAAGCACACCATGATAGGTTGACACTTTTGAAATCCGTTCATATCTTCAAGAAGCATCGTGTTCAGTATGAGATCCGAACACATTTTCGATTTCTGAACTTTCAGAAGCTGACCGGTTCCACATTGGACACATTTTTGGAATATATCGAACGAAATTTACCTGAAGGAGTTGCTCTGAACGCGACTAAGGTAGAAATCCAGGAGATACCTGATCACCTTAAAGAGATACCATCTTCGGAATAAGTATGTGTGAAAAGCAAATAAAAAGTTTAAAGCGATCTTAGATGTTTTAATGGATGGAGAGCTAAAGCATATAAGGTGGTATGTAATGTAGGTATAAAGCAGATGCCAACATCTTACAAAATTGGTATACATTTTGTCGTTGTTCACCACTCTCGTATAGGGTGATGGCCCCTAAGTTCAGCCCCCTCCAGTAGTCAGCCGCTGACATACAAATCACAGCGCAATAGTAAATGGTTTTGCCTTTCTTCCAAACAAAAAATATTACTCTCTTGGGTAACACTTCTCCTCGCTGTGTGCAAAAAATTAACACAATACACTTGTTAATTCGAGCGTAACAAATATAAGTCTGCGTACAGTTTTCATAAGTGCAGGATACGAGTGGTTTACCAAAAAAAAAAAAATAGTTGAAGTGACTTTGTAAAAGTGATATAATTACGAATATGTTGAAGGCATGTGCAGTTTATGATTATTATTATGATATTAACACTTTATTTATCATTTTTCTTAACTTAAAATGCTAAAAATATTTTCGGTTAAATAATTAAGAGGGGGGCTGACCTTATGAGACATTATTTGTATGATTATCCTAAGCTCAGCCCCCCCGGCTGACTACTAGAGACTACCTTAATTTATTATTTTTCATAGCTGAGTATGCAAAATGAATGGAAACTTCAATCAGTATTGATTCTCGCAAAAATTTCCATCAAATTTCTTTGATTTCCAGTAGTCAGCCCCCCTGTACATTTACTTGAGAAATGGGGGCTGACCATGAGAGACACGGTTCTTTTAAACGTTCTCCAGTCGTCAGCCCCCCCCTTCTTATGAAAATTTGTAATTTACATTGGGGCTGACTACTGGATACTTGCGTGGCCGACTACTGGAGCTGAGGGGGCTGACCACTCGCAACTCATACCTTTTTCACTTATTTTGCAAATAGTTTGCATTAGGTAGTTCATATCCATAATAAGCTTAATATTTTCCAATCCACAGACTTCAAACATTCGGAAAAGCCAAATACTTGATTAAATAGTTGAAAAATGGATTTTTAAGGACCAATCAAACTCAAAAAAAAAGTTAGGGGGCTGACTACTGGTGCCATCACCCTATACATTTTTCATAAAGGTTTATAAAATACAAGCGGACCCCAGCTTTGCTAGGCGTTAAAATGATTTTTTTCTTTTCAAACTACATACATAATTTGCTTCGTTGAGTCGAGGAGCTTCGATAAAAATGTTTATGGATGCAAAACGTCTTTTATCACAATGAATTTGCCAATTATCTGAAATTTTCGTAGGTTCACAACGAATTTTCATCCTTTAAATCAAATCATGCGATAAAATGCAAAATTTTATTTGAGAGCCAGGTTTTTTAGCGTTAACCACTTTTCTACATTTGTCTTACTTTAATATTTCATATTTTTTCGTAAGAAAAGATAGGTACTCATGTTGTTTGATGAATTAAACCTGATATTATTTTATATACATATTCTTGTAGCTAGTACTTTGAACTTTATTAATGTTAAATCAGGTACATATTCTATTTCTTCTGATGCAATATTACACTGGGTATGATCGCTTCGAGTTCGTCATCCTTGCAGTCTCCTGGTGGGTCATCGCCAAAAATTGGTTCTCCTGATCCTGAGCCAGAAATAATGGCGATTATATCTTTTAAAGAGTATCCAGACATCTTTTTGTTAATAACCTAGTAACAGAATTAAAACAAAATAAGATTTTGCTAACAAAACAAATTGTACTTCAGTACATTTTCTATTTTGTCAGTAAGTGTGTCACCATAGTCATTCCAAAAATCACTAAATAGCTCAATCGCAAGATCATTTATAAGATTATGCACAAAGTTGTTTAGTCTTTCATGTTCCATTATTTCGCCAAGATCCACATAAAGCTCTTTAATTTGAAGCTGCAAGAAAAATATATTTTAGATCTTAATCTATATGGGATCATATTTTATATGTTAACTTGAATTTTAAGATTTCGAATTCCAAAATTAAGCCCGATTTTTAATGCTCCAGTAATAATAACGCGCACCTCATCTATGTGTCCTCTTAATAATAAAAATGATATAAACTTTGCAGTTTAATAAACTTTAGCACACATACACTGCTGTATCATCTCCCACCAAATTAAGAATATACGCCAAAGATCCTTGCGCTGTGTACTGTGTTTCTGCGCTAGTCAGCGGAAATGTTAAATCAAAGGTGAATCTCTGTGTGAGTGCTGAAATTTTGACCTGGTTGATAATGAAGTCAGAGAGTCCTAGAGCCTTCAGATTTGTGACGGATGCTGAAAAACTTGAAGGGTGTAAATAAAGCTGCAAAAATGTTTGAAGTCTTATAATCTTACTCCTTGAATATGTTGTCATCGACATATATCTCCTCATGCGAAATTTCAAAAGGATCTAGCGCTGGAATGCCCCATTTCGGAAATGGGTGGCACATTCGTACACGAAAGGCTTCTAATAACTGTATAATATCGTCGTCTAATCCAGCCTTTGCAGGCTTTGAGCAGATAGCAAGTATTAGTCCTAAAATACAGAGGACTCTGAGCTGCATTTTGGCTGTAGAGTTTCTAATGAAGGACTTGTACACGAATTGCTTCTATTCTTTTCGGTGAGCAAGTATAAAAATACTTTTATAGTCGAAAATATTTTCCAAACATTATGATGTGCTAATCTTAATAAGAGCTTATCAGTTGTCGAATAATTTTTTTCTAGTTATCAAGATTTTGCTTTTATTGCGGTTAGGAATTTGATACCATTACGGGTAAACAGGAGGTCATATCGGTAGCTGAATGAAGCATGCCGTTTAAGTGCAGTTATAAATGCTAATTGGGTTACAAACACCAATTTGAAAACCAACATAAATTACAGTTGAGATTAAAACGTCATTGGGTTACAAATATAATATGATCAGAAATTTAGTTTTTAGTTTTGATGTTACCGT
This sequence comes from Cheilosia vernalis, assembly GCA_949126925.1. NCBI lineage: Eukaryota > Metazoa > Arthropoda > Insecta > Diptera > Syrphidae > Cheilosia > Cheilosia vernalis. The sequence continues at coordinate 38,879,378 of OX421358.1, read as the reverse complement.
AGTTACAGGTTGTATTAAAGTAAAGATAACAAGTTTCCAAAAAACTCTGCTTGTACTAGTGCAATAAATGCTATACCCTATCCCAATAAGTTGTTAGCAATCGAGTGACATTTGTGTATACAAGGACAATCTTATATTGCGTTTATGGGGGTCAGCGCTTTATAGTTATGCCTGCTGTATAGATTTCTAGTTCCTTTAAAGTTTGCAAGTAATTACAGCTGCCTAATTACAGAAAGTAGAGCAAGTGAGGGAAATATTAGATAGCCTTTTATTCGCATTAAATTACTATTGTTTACTAGTGTTGTGCAACATTAAGTTCTACTGTAACAATCTTTGGATATTATTAATTGATGAATCAAACTCTAGATCGCCATACATAAAAATCAAAGAACCTTAATTTCCCCAACCGAAAGATGGGTTTCGAGCAACCTGTTAAATTTCCATCAGTGATGCATTTCCACAGATGCTTTTATGGTCACTAATAGCGAGAAAGACAAACGATTGGTATAGAACACGATTACATTCTCTTCTCATAATGGATATTAGAAAAAAACGGGCAGTCATCTTGTCCAAAGAGGACTACATAAAGCTTCGCCGATGACACCACATTTATTTGGAACAGAATGCAAATGCATTTCTTTGAAACAGAATGCAACTGCATCACATAGCCAGATTAAATTGTTTAATCTTCAAGTAATTTTAAGAAAACTTGGGTAAAGAGACTGTTCACCAAATATTTCTCAATATAAACTTTATACACTTGACAGGGCAAACAAAGGCGAGTAGTCTCAAATAATAACAAATTCTACATAAAATTAACAACCGCTAGCGAGAAGAAGTCTTGTCCCTGATCAATTCCAATCCTCATCGATTTCATTCTGGAGAAGTATTTTCAGATGACAGTAAATGCATCTTACAGCAATTTAAATTCAGTTAAGTTCCACTGAAAATCTAATATGACAGTTTATGACATAGAAAAAGTAGTCCATAAGGTATTTAAGTAGAATTAAGTAGAACTTGAATCGCTATTAGTAGTATCAGCAAACTGGACGTGATCTGTAACTCGTTCTGGTGAGCGACAATTCGGTTATACAAGACATCATTTGTTTAGGCGTTTAGGACTTTAATTTTAAATCTGGCAAAGTCTTCAAAATCCACTCCAGATTTCAAAACGCACTGCAGGAAATGAGCACGACATTACAAGGTAGGTAGGTAGGTAAATGGTTGCTCTTGTGACAATTTGCCACAGCTTCACTTAGACCATCATTTGGGTCCATTGTGTCCAGTTACGGGAACCATCCAGTGTGACCTGTTGAAAGAGAAAAATAAACCGCTTTTTATTTTGGATCCACATAGATTGGTATGAATCTCATGGGTTCCTAAAGCTCCGCCGTAACATAATTCTAAAGTATGTCCTGCGAGTAACCAATGATATGAAGTCTGTTTGTCTACTAGAACCACCCAGATTTGAGTATGAATCTCAGGAGTGCATTGAGATAAACATTCTTCAAATCCTCTAGGTCATCGAAGAAGTAATTGTTGAGGATCCTCCGTCTGCTGTTTTTAAGGGCTGGGCATTCGCAGAGTAGGTGACGAACAGATTCTATTTCTTCAACGTCCCTGCAGCTTCTGCAAAAGTCATTATGCAGTATTCCCAGCCGTTCCGCATGTACGCCTATCGCAGTGTCCAGTAATGACCCCCGTGAGTATGCGAATATCTTTGCGGCTTAGTCCAATCATGCATTTAGATCTCTTTTCACTCAACTCTGGCCACAGTTGTTTTGTGTGCCTGCAGGTAATGAGATTGGTTCAGCGTAGGTTAGTTCTACTCCAGAATTCAATGTCAATCTTCCTTGCAAGCGTGCTGAGCGGAGTTCTTACTGATTTTAGGGCCAGAGATGCATGCATTTCCGACCCGTTTCTTGCAAGCTCGTCCGCCTGTTCGTTACCTGGAATATCCATATGCCCCGGCGCCCAGCATAAGGTCACCGCGTTGGCTTGTGATATTACACCCAGATTTTCCTTGCAGTGACATACTGCCCTTGACTTTACCACGACTGACTCCATGGCTTTTATTGCCGCTTGGCTGGCAGAGTAGACAGTGATTTGTTTACCGACAATGTGCCTTCTCTTAAGGTCTTTTGCCGCTTGGGAGATAGCGGCTACCTCTGCTTGAAAGATACTACAATCATCGCTAATTCTGAATGATTCTCGTAGGCCCAGTGCTTCGCTGAAGATGCCCGCGCCTGTACCGATATCCATTTCAGAACCGTCGGTGTATAGGGCTAGCTCCTCTTCTACTGTTACCTCTTTGTTCTCCCATTCGCTTCTGTTTGGAATTCTAGTATTGAATCTCCTGTAAAAAACGACAGTGGGAGGTAGATCGTAGATAGTCTGCACCTTCTCCTTCGCCGCACTCCATTGGGATTCAATCCAGACTCTCTTAGTCTAATTGCGGTTTTCACCGCCTTGTTGCTGCAGTAAATATCCAGAGGGATAAGGTTTAGCATCACCTCCATAGCTGCGGTGGGGGTGGTTCGTAAGGAACCCGTTATCCCGATGCATGCTGCCCTTTGTATTTTGGTTAAGCTCGATAGATTGTATTTCTTCTCAGGCATATAGTGCCACGTATGCCTTTTTGACGCGATCCTCTATGTTTTCCTTCCAGCTGAGCTTGGAATCTAAGATTACTCACAGATATCTTGCTGTTTTTGAAATTTCAAGGCGGGGTTCGCCCTTTTTCTCGTAAACAGGAGGATTTCCGTCTTCGATGGGTTCACTCCGAGTCCGCGGCCCGTGACGCAGTTATTGACTAGTAGAAGTGCGTAACTAAGTCTTTCGCTGAGAACTGGAGTGAATTTACCTGGAACCAGAATAACGACATCGTCTGCGTATGCGCTCACAATGAAGCCTTCCGCTTCCAGTATTTTTAGCAGTTCGTCAACTACGAGGAGCCATATGAGCGGTGAGAGGACTCCACCTTGAGGTGTTCCCCTACTGACCTTCTGCTCAATGCTCACGTCCCCTAGCTGTGACTTGATACTGCGCGTGCCTAGCATGAGTCCAATCCAGTCGCATAGGCTGCTATTTAGGTGGGCTCTACTCTACTCTGTTGTTGAAGGCCCCCTCAATGTCTAGGAACGCACTCAGTGTGTATTCTTTATGATGTAGAGATTTCTCCACTACTGATACTACTCTATGTAGCGCCGTGTCAACAGATCTGTTTTTAATGTACGCATGTTGCGATTTTGATAGGTAGTTATCGCCGATCGCTTGCCGTACGTACAGATCAATTAGTCGTTCCATTGTTTTCAGCATGAATGACGACAGACTGATTGGTCTGTAGTCCTTGGCTGTGATGTGACTAGCTTTCCCTGCCTTTGGAATGAAAATCACTCTTACCTCACGCCATGCCTAGGAACATAGCATAGCCTTAGACAGCCCGTGTAAATGCATTTTAGCCATGGAATAATAGCTTCCTCTGACTTATGTAGCATTAACGACATTACAAAAGAGGCCTTGACTTAATGACAAACGAACTAGACTTAACCTTCATCTATCTAAAAGTATGTATATATTTCTAAACGGAATATCGATGTTACTTTGGATAAACAACTGTACTGGTTGCCGAATTCTAGAAACAAAAAATTTCTAGGTGTCAATTTCTTTTCGCACCACACTGTGCCGAGCACAAAACTAGTCGAGAAATGCCACAGAATCTCCGTTAAATCACGCCACTGCACATATTGTCACCCAGTAGTAATACGCACATACATAGCGATATCCCCAGTACCAAGCCAGGGTACAGTCGCACATTTCGTTTTTGCATAGGAATTTTCCATATAGCAGCGACGATAAGGCTCGACACAGCGGTACTTTGTTTACCCTACTCGTACGATATTGTTTTTTTTTCATACGACTGTACCGCACCACCGAATGTGATCTGCCGCACACAGGCATTTCGTATGGCCTACACACGAACTCGTGTTAAAGCATTGACAATGCTTTGCTTATGGCATACACACGAACTCGTGTTAAAGCATTGACAATGCTTTGCTTATGGCACACACACGAACTCGTGTTAAAGCATGGGCAATGCATTTCGTATGGCCTACACACGAACTCGTGTTAAAGCATTGGCGGTGCTTTGCTTATGGCATACACACGAACTCGTGTTAAAGCATGGGCAATGCATTTCGTATGGCCTACACACGAACTCGTGTTGAGGCATTGGCAATGCATTGACTGTTGGCGAGTGGAATTTTCGTATGGTATACACACGCACCCGTGTAAAAACATAGGCAGAGTTCGTGCCGTAGGAGGTATACCTATAGCTATGTGGTGTGGGGCAGTATCGTACGACGGAGGTAGAGGTAGTTTTTGTATGAGAAATGCGCGTCGCTTGACTTTGGCTTGGGTTGGTGTTGTTGGTTTCTGATCGTTGTGCAAGCGGGTATATAAGGAGGTTCGTGGATTTTTTTCGGGGAGTTGCTTTTCGTCATTCGTTGGGAGTTGATTGTCTGATTTGGTGGTGAGAAGTCGGTTGCGCAGTTCGGTTCATATTAATTACGATGCGCTGTGACGGATTTTTGATATTTTTTTCTTTTTTTTGAGCGTCGAACAGCAAATATAATTCTGGTGTCGCGCAATTTTAACCGTAAAGGCGATGTGCCTCAAACAATTAACGCTGAATAACGAAGCAAAACGGAATATATAAGCGAGTGTTGAAACAAAAAGAATAGTGACTAAAAGTGATATTTCGTGAAGCGGATATACTCAAACTTTGTGATTATCCCCTCAACGCACCTTTCTTTTAAACTCGCAGTAAGCCGATGACGCAGTAAGACGATACTTCTTTCTATAAGTGATTCAACCTACAAATTATCAAGCAACAATTTAAGTGACTATCACTCAACGCACCTTTCTTTAAACTCGCAGTAAGCCGATGACGCAGTAAGACGATACTTCTTTCTATAAGTGATTCAACCTACAAATTATCAAGCAACAATTTAAGTGACTATCACTCAACGCACCTTTCTTTTAAACTCGCAGTAAGCCGATGACGCAGTAAGACGAAACTATCTCTCTATAAGTGACTATCACTCGACGCACCTTTTCTTTAAACTCGCAGTAAGCCGATGACGCGGTAAGACGATAAATATCTTTTTAAAAGTGATTCAAATCCAATAAAAAAAAAAAAAAAAAAAAAAAACAATTCCCTGAACATTGAGCACTAATACAGCCTAAATCGGCGTAAGTTGCTACCATTCCTGAGCAGGATATGATAACTGGTTCCAAGCCCCAAGCTGGATGATGCCTTGGCGTCCTGATGTCCGGAGTTCCTGCGTAGCCAGCGAAGCAGCAGTTCGAGCTTGTGCAACCCCAGTAGTAGCGTTTTAATCTCAGTTTGAGTTGAAAGTTGTCGGTTTAATCGAAATGAAGATATTTTTTTTGTATCGCTCTTTTCATACCTATCTAGATTTCGTGTAGATTTTCTTATTTTTTTTTCTTTTTTTCGAGGCGTTAGCCCTCATAAAAATAAAAATAAAAATTTAAATAATTCTTTTCTCTTTTAATGATACTGATCCTTTAAAGGCAGTAAATGTAATTTTGTATCGAAGGCCGTAGTCCTTAACTAAGTTAGGCTTGTAATCTGATGGAGGTACTTTCCGTTCGGTATAACTACTTTTCACAATGTATTAAAGCGTTTTGCATCAACCGAAAGATCACGGTTCGTGGGTTTAATTAATTTCGCGGTCGTAATTAAAGAAAGTAGGATAGGGTAAAAATAAATAAAACATCTTTTTTTTAGAATTAACGAGCGATTGCACCGCTCATACGGAGGTTCCTCGACAATGCATTGGAGACTGGAAACTCTGGTAAGTACCGATATCCTTGAATATTCTTACATATTGTTCTATTTATTTTTGCGAACCCTTACTTTCTGACAGCATCTGTAAGAAAATATTGTTCACGCGTTAGGGTAATTGAAATAGCGTCAGTGGCTGTAGTAAGAAGCACCTCTTCAGATTAGATTTTTTTTTTTCATTTTTTGGTTGATCGTAAGGACTACAGTAATAATCTTAAGATAAATTGTTATTGTAAGCTGAATGAACACGAGGCGACCACGAAGCTTCACTTTGGGTCCCACGTATATACTGAGTTTTAAATAAAAATTTCCGAATGTATAATGCAATGCATATTCTAAGTGTTTGAATTTATTGCGGAGATGTTCTGAGTTAGGGAAGGAAGGTCGTCTAGGCCATTTGGGATTCTCAACAGAATTTAACGAGAATCATGGGAGGAAGGGTAGATAGGGGTGACCGTTCCATCTAGGTCGTACCCGAGAAGGTGAGTGATGAACTACAACTAGGGAATAAAGCATTTTTTTTCTATGTGCACGTAAATTTTTTTTGTAAGTATAATGGCGTTTTGCTAAATTTGAGCTCCTTGAGTGTCAGTATTGAACCCCCCCCCAGCCGCAGCTTAGTCAGGGACAACTAGACGTGCACCATACTAGCACTCGAGATGAAAAGGGAATATGCTCAGCGTGTAGGAAGCGACAACCAGAAGTGGTGTCGCTGATTCTCTTCACGTGCCTCCATACGTACATTACACAACACAAAGCTACAAACTCAAAGATTGTTTACTTTGCAAGCACTTACTAATTTAAAAACTATATTTAAAATTACATGTAAATTCTAAACATATTACATTTGGTTATTTCTTAATTTTGAGTTTACAACCTTAGAAATACAACTAAATATTTGCTACACAATTTTTGTATTTAAATGTTCTTGTTTTTCATGGCATTTGCTTAATGTCGCAATCGGAGACTGGCGATTCTAACGTTACTGTGACTGGTCCATCATTTTGAATGTGTACAATCCTCCTCACCCCAAATCGTCCATCTATAAAAATGATAATATTATCAGGTCGCTTTTTTTTAAAGCTCTAACAGTAAATATAAATTACCTTTAATTTTTTCTGCAGCGTAGCTACTTCTTAATTTTTGAAGAAAACTATTATAAAAAGTATACGCATTTTCGCCTTGCATTGCTTGGTGGAAGTCTGGGGTATTCCCTTTCAGCTTATTGTACAGGGAAAACTGGCTTACACACAGTATTTCATTGTTTGTGTCCTTAACGCTTTTTTGCCACCGCTTTCCAGTGTCATCTTCGAACAGCCGAAGACCAAGTAGTTTTCGCACCCTAAAAGATATGTAGTTGCAAAGATTTTTATTGAGACACTGCAAAAAAAAATACTTACATGTAATCAACATCTTTCTCTGTATCTTTTTTTGAAAAACCAACAAAAACACAGAGCCCAGTTGTAATACAACTCACTTCCTCATCACCAACTGCAAGGGAGTATTAATTCTAGTTATTATGTGTGTTTAAGATTTACAACCCCATAAAATTGGGCTATTCATGATTAACCAATTGAAGGCAGACCTTAACATCGAAGCTAGAAGAGGCCAAACTAGCATTTGGTGCAGTTAGGCAATGTTGCATCAACAAGCCACAGCTTAAAATTATATTTAAATGTGGAACTGCATCTTGCATTGTTCTTTCAAAATATAAGAATGGATATATCATTTAGTCGAAGTGATTACAATTTACTTTTTCTACTTATAAAAGGAAATCACTTACCACTGCTAAGTAGTTCGCTAATGCACCTATTATCTCACTTGGAGAGAGAGGTACCTATAGCTCCCGTATTTTCGTAATCACAAACCTTATTTGGACTATGTGATTGCAATACGAGTCATTACAATGCGCGATGACTATCAAAATTAGATCTAACGCAAATGACCAGTGGAATTTGCAGACAAGAGTGAAAACGATAAGCGTCCGATTGCGGGTTCTATCTATTTGTTACCTTCAAATGAGCAGCGATTTCATTTAACAAGTGCTTAGCACCCTACTTGGAAAACAAAACTAGTTTATAAGCATAAACGATATGGTAATAGCGCAAGCAACATCTTTACTTCTTAATTATATCCCCCAATGACCAGATGTTCATCTACTGTGCAAGATGGAATGTAAATCAAATGAAAGATAAGGAGCGGATGTACCTACGTTGATTAGATACACTCGAGATGGAGCTTGGAGGAAGTTTGCACTCAGAGATACCCAAATATAGCTCCGCTCGTAGCTCTATGCTACAGAGCTGCTTCGTTCTAGAATTTGTTATAAATTGACTCTGGGTATAAACAGAAACGGAAAAAAACTAAAAGAATTTCACGTATCAAATAAGTAATCTTTATGAAATAAGTAATAACAACCTGTTATTTTAGCATTTGATACTTTTTGTACAACCACCTTCATTGTGGGTGTGTGTTTGCGTGTGGTTAATAAATTATGATATGTATATAAATGAAATTAAGGTAAACAAAACTCGAAAATAATAGGTAAGGAGTAAGGTATAGGAAACCATCTATTATTTTCATCGGGAATAGGTCACCTCACAATCTGCAAACACTAAAAATTTGACGTTGCAGGTTGCAGCCAGTGTGACCAATTTAATTTTTGAAATCATGCTAAATTCAGCAGTATTTCAAATCAAAACCTGCTAAAAACCCAAAAAATTAACAAAAAAGCTGTTTTTCAGCAAAAAAGGAGATATATTTAAAAAAAAATCACTTCGTGACGCGTATTACATAAGAAACAATTTAAATACCATTAAGTTCAGTCTTTGTTTGTTAATTAAATATAAATGCTCTTATTATTAATTTTAAAATAAATTAATATTGCTGGGCTTCGATTAAAATCCCCTCGAAAACATCGGTCATATCATTTTCTTATCCTGGTGGATAATAGCACACTAATGGCGTTTTCGATTTCTATGAAAAGAGCAAATCTAGAAGTGCTCTTTCTATGTTTCCTATGTTTCATTGAAATGAAAAGGGAACTTCCAGGTCAATTGTTCGGGATATTTTTAAAGAATTGCCCTGAACTCACATTATGTGTTGTGTTGTTGGAAAATGCGTGCAAAATGTAAGCATAAATTGATATATATTGATTTGTCCTATTAAAACATTCATATTTACCGTTTACCGTTTACTATTACAAAAGTAAATTCTGGATTTCGAGGCAATTCTCTCGGATCTTCAATGAAAAACGCCATAAGGATCGTCTGCTTCGATTTTATTTTATTATTTTAATTCATAATTTGGCTAAATCAAAATCCTGCTAATTTTTCCTGCTAAAGCATAAAATAATGCTAAAAAAATGCTGGCATTATTTGAAAAAAAAAGATGCTAAAAATAAAATAATCCTGCTAAATTTAGCAGGAAATATGCTAAATTGGTCACACTGGTTGCAGCTTGCAGAGCTTTTAAGCCAGAGAAATATAATTTAGAAGATAGAAAACTATTTAATTATTTGACAGACAGAGTGTTTCGAAAGTGTTTAAAGGACTATTCACATGAGAGCGAACTGCGAATAGTCGAACTGCGAACAAATCAATTTATTGGTATTTATGAACAGAAAATTGCTATTTGTTTTACCACACAAGCATTATATTCAATTAATATAACACCTAAAGGCTGGTACGCAGTTCAAGTGAAATCCAATTTTTCATACAAATTTTTCACTCCGAAATGTCAAAATGAATTTTCCAAATGAAAATTTCACTAGGCGGTACGCAGTTCGAGTGGAAAATATCGCTTCCAAAACTGAGTCATAGGTGGCGATACTAAAATCTCTCCGCAGCTATTTCACTTGGTTTTTATTGTCCGTCGCATTAATTTTTTGACATTTCAGCGTGAAAAATGATTTGTAGGATGCGGTTTAGAAATTTATTGGAATTTCAGATGTTTCCTTAATAGAATAATAAGTGTTTCGCACTTATAAAATTGTTTTTTTCATTGAATATAGTGCAATAATGTTAGGTGTACAAATATTTGGTGGCATGGATGACCTTTTCCATAAGCAGGGTGCCTCAAGAATATTTTTCTACCCAGTTTTGTTCAAGCAATACCAGCAGATGATCTTTGAAAATGAAAATATGTGTAATTTCTGTCCTGTCTAATTTACAAATCAGGCATTATTTGCCAAATTGAAAACTATTAAAATTGTCATGAACAAAATACGAACCATTTTTTTTTTTGTGTTTTTGGAGGTTCGCTGGAAGGGAAAATCATCGAAAGTCATTCGAGAACTAGTAGGTACACGAGAGATGCTTCGACAATAGGATCTAAAACACCTCCCGAGAGCAATGACTTTTGCCAACCGAATGTGAATGTGCCTAGCCATTCGACTAATTGAAAAATCCCTCGTTTGTAGAATTTCTGAACTTTTTCGTTAGAAAATATATTGACTTAGCTAATTTTAATAGATCAACATGATCCGCCTCAATCTCCTGATTAGACTGCCTGTATTTATAAATTCGGTTGTTTCTAAGCTAACGTGGTTGAGAAGCGTTGTGCATTTAAGGAACTTGTTCGACTTCTTTCTATACTGATTCAATATCTAGATCAGCGTTGTGCATTGAATATGACTTTGTTCCTTTGTAATATTTTTGAAAGACCTTAATTTTTTAGAAATACGTTTGGAGCGGTCATACCCACAACTGGTGCCCGTAGGTCCATAATGGTTGTAGAATTTGGTTTTATAGCAATAACTTATTGTTATTGTGGTTGAACACGGATAAATATCTTCCATAAGTCAATACATTTTACTGCATCACATGATTCGCAAAAAGTTTCCAATTTGTTTCTTCCAGCTGTTTTCTTGTCTAGTAAAATAAAAGTGCGAGAGTTGAATATTGGAGTATTCTTTATTTAATAGGTAACCTAAGATCTTGAACTGCCACAAAAAAAAAAAAAAAAAAATTTGAGCTCAGGCACCCTGCATAAATTTCTCCAACTAAAATCTCCAACAAAATATTTCACTCTCTATTTCACAGCACTTTTTGGAGAGGAGTGAAAATTTCACTTCACTCGATCAGCATACCAGCCTTAAAGGCTGGTACGCAGTTCAAGTGAAATCCAATTTTTCATACAAATTTTTCACTGCGAAATGTCAAAATGCATTTTCCAAATGAAAATTTCACTAGGCGGTACGCAGTTCGAGTGGAAAATATCGCTTCCAAAACTGAGTCGTAGGTGGCGATACTAAAATCTCTCCGCAGCTATTTCACTTGGTTTTTATTGTCCGTCGCATTAATTTTTTGACATTTCAGCGTGAAAAATGATTTGTAGGATGCGGTTTAGAAATTTATTGGAATTTCAGATGTTTCCTTAAGAGAATAATAAGTGTTTCGCACTCATAAAATTGTTTTTTCGTTGAATATAGTGCAATAATGTTAGGTGTACAAATAGTTCGTGGCACGGATGACCTTTTCCATAAGCAGGGTGCCTCAAGAATATTTGTTTACCCAGTTTTGTTCAAGCAATACCAGCAGATGATCTTTAAAAATATGTATAATTTACATGCACTGTTAATTGTTTAAATTTGACGACTGTCCTTTTTATTTTACAAATCAGACATTATTTGCCAAATTGAAAACTATTAAAATTGTCATGAACAAAATACCAAACATTTTTTTTTGTGTGTTTGGAGGTTCGCTGGAAGGGAAAATCATCGAAAGTCATTCAAGTGCTAGAAGGTACGCGAGAGATGCTTCGACAATAGGGAGGACCTTTCAGCCGACCTAAAACACCTACCGAGGGCACTGACTTTTGACAACCGACAGTGATTGCGCCTCCGCCTAGCCGTTCGACTAATAGAAAGATCAATCGTTTGTAGAATATCTGAACTTTTTTGTTAGAAAATATATTGACTTAGCTAATTTTTATAGATCAACATGTTTTATCCGCCTTAATCTCCTGATTACACTGCCTATATTTAATAATTCGGTTGTTTTTAAGCTAACGTGGTTGAGAAGCGTTGTGCATTTAAGGAACTTGTTCGACTTCTTTCTATACTGATTCAATATCTAGATCAGCGTTGTGCATTGAATATGACTTTGTTCCTTTGTAATATTTTTGAAAGACCTTATAATTTTTTAGAAATATGTTTGGAGCGGTCATACCCACAACTGGTGCCCGTAGGTCTATACTGGTTGCAGAATTTGGTTTTATGGCAATAAAACTTATTGTTATTGTGGTCGATCACGGATGAATGTCTTCCAATAGGTCAATACATTTTACTGTAGGTTCTTGCAGAGCAGAATTCAAATGAAAAAGAACAATGTAACTTCAAGTATGAAATGTATTGAACGAATGAATAAATTAAATTATAGAAAAGCTTAGATAAATACAAAGACTATAGTGACTAATTATAAACAGGTACTCGTATAACAAGTAGTTTGTAATAATCTTCAACATAGGTATCACATGATTCACAAAAAGTGAAGTTTCCAATTTGTTTCTTCCAGCTGTTTTCTTGAACTGCCACAAAACAATTTTTTTTTTTTTGAGCTCAGTCACCCTGCATAAATTTCTCCTTAAGGCTGGTACGCTGATCGAGTGAAGTGAAATTTTCACTCCTCTCCAAAAAGTGCTGTGAAATAGAGAGTGAAAAATTTTGTTGGAGATTTTAGTTGGAAAAATTTATGCAGGGTGCCTGAGCTCAAAAGTTTTTTTTTTTTGTGGCAGTTCAAGAAGATCTTAGGTTAAGGCTGGTAAGCTGATCGAGTGAAGTGAAATTTTCACTCCTCTCCAAAAAGTGCTGTGAAATAGAGAGTGAAATATTTTGTTGGAGATTTTAGTTGGAGAGATTTATGCAGGGTGACTGAGCTCAAAAAAAAATTGTTTTGTGGCAGTTCAAGAAAACAGCTGGAAGAAACAAATCGGAAACTTCACTTTTTGTGAATCATGTGATACCTACAGTAAAATGTATTGACCCATTGGAAGACATTCATCCGTGATCGACCACAATAACAATAAGTTATTGCCATAAAACCAAATTCTGCAACCAGTATGGACTTACGGGCACCAGTTGTGGGTATGACCGCTCCAAACGTATTTCTAAAAAATTAAGGTCTTTCAAAAATATTACAAAGGAACAAAGTCATATTCAATGCACAACGCTGATCTAGATATTGAATCAGTATAGAAAGAAGTCGAACAAGTTCCTTAAATGCACAACGCTTCTTAACCACGTTAGCTTAGAAACAACCGAATTTATAAATACAGGCAGTGTAAACAGGAGATTAAGGCGGATAAAACATGTTGATCTATAACAATTAGCTAAGTCAATATATTTTCTAGCAAAAAAATTCAGAAATTCTACAAACGAGGGATCTTTCGATTAGTCGAATGGCTAGGCACATTCACATTCGGTTGGCAAAAGTCATTGCTCTCGGGAGGTGTTTTAGATCGGCTGAAAGGCCTTCCCTATTGTCGAAGCATCTCTCGCGTACCTACTAGTTCTCGAATGACTTTCGATGATTTTCCCTTCCAGCGAACCTCCAAAAACACAAAAAAAAATGGTTCGTATTTTGTTCATGACAATTTTAATAGTTTTCAATTTGGCAAATAATACCTGATTTGTAAAATAGACAGGACAGTCGTCAAATTTAAATAATTAACAGTGCATGGAAATTACACATATTTTCAAAGATCATCTGCTGGTATTGCTTGAGCAAAACTGGGTAGAAAAATATTCTTGAGGCACCCTGCTTATGGAAAAGGTCATCCATGCCACCAAATATTTGTACACCTAACATTATTGCACTATATTCAATGAAAAACCAATTTTATAAGTGCGAAACACTTATTATTCTCTTAAGGAAACATCTGAAATTCCAATAAATTTCTAAACCGCATCCTACAAATCATTTTTCACGCTGAAATGTCAAAAAATTAATGCGACGGACAATAAAAACCAAGTGAAATAGCTGCGGAGAGATTTTAGTATCGCCACCTATGACTCAGTTTTGGAAGCGATATTTTCCACTCGAACTGCGTACCGCCTAGTGAAATTTTCATTTGGAAAATTCATTTTGACATTTCGGAGTGAAAAATTTGTATGAAAAATTGGATTTCACTTGAACTGCGTACCAGCCTTTAATCTAAAAAAAAACGAGACTTGATTAATTAAAATAACGAAATTTACAATTACAGCAATTCTCCCGCGAATTGAAAATTCTTGCCGCGAACTGCCACACTTTATTCACAATCCACATAAAACAGTCGCGATCTACAACTCTGCGAATGAAAAATTCGCTCGAACTTAACCTTCAACAATACAAATGATTCGCGGGTACCTGCGACTAAAAAAAGTTTTCATGTGAATGAAATGTCAGAATCTACGAATATTCGGCAGTTCGTGGTTCGCAATTCGCTCTCATGTGAATGGTCCTTAAGAATGAGATCACAAATCAGACGCCTACGGTGTCATGGATGCTCTACCCATAATTATAGATACGTAAAACGTAAATAGACACAGGTTCCGCTAACCAACATTTCTGCAATTGCTTGAAAACATTAATATTTCTGACTTGGAACATGTGAAATGAGATTGGTTATTAGCAGGGAACGGATTTTGTTGACCTAAAAAATCAAAAAAAGGCAATATTAATCTGTGAAAAAGGCATAAATGCCTTTTATTAAAAACCAAAAAAAAAAAATTGTAAGCATTATACATTTTAAAATGTTCTGGCAACAAACGTCTGCGATTGTCCCTCAAAAGAGCTTTGAAAGAGCTGAAGGACCTGTCCACATGAGCAGAGACGAGTGGAGCACAGTTAAAAGATGTCACGTCATCGACTGCATCATTCAAAGGGAGTTTGGAGTCAGCGCCATTTACAACACAATTCATTTTTCGGATGCTGTTGAGTCCATAGACAAACCATACTGAGACCACCAACTGGCAATCCTCTTGCCGCTGGCCCCCTCGATTTTTTTTCAAATTCGCCATTTTGTTTTCCTATCGGTGTTATTTGAATTTATGTCGATTTCCATTGGGATTTTACAGATTTGCTCTCAGATCTCAGATTTTTCGTGCCCAATGGAACATAAAACGAGATTTTTCTTCCTCCGCATTTGTGGTAGTGCGTGTTTGAAAAGTCAGCTGTTCTTAAATTGCAATTTATTCTTATAAAAATCCACTCAATTTGTGTTGATATCCATTGCGCCGGCCAAATGTAAATTTTTCTTTATTTTTCACAGACTGGTCTTCTAAATACGTAATTAATACACACTTTAAAGTTTGACAAAAGGCAAATGTTTTGGTGTTAGTGTAAGTAGATGTGAATCTTGCTCAGATATCGAGATTCGAAAAATTGCTCTGACTCTCAAAAAAAGTGCTTTTTTTGCGGCCAATGGAACATGAAATCTGACAGCCAGCTGATTTCGAGAGCAGAAAAACTGCTCTGACTCTGAAAAAAAGTGCTTTTTCTGTCCCAATGGAAATCGACATTAGAATCCGTGTGAGCAACAAAAAAAAAGCGAACCAAAAAAAATGTGAGTTTTCTTTTGACAGAAGTCGATTGACAAATGTCAAAATATGTAAACACAATTTTATTTTTCCTGCAACAAATTGAAAGAAATGTAAGTTTTTGCGTATTTTTAGTGTTTAAATTAATAAATAAATACATTATATGTCTTATAGATTTGTCCAAGCTGCAGGAGAATACACGCCAACAAGAGTTTATGGCCAATTTCATGGAATACGAATCACAAACTGAACAGGCGAACGTTGAACAAAAGCGTACCTATCGATAACAAAAAGCGTAGGAAGACCGTGATTGTAAGTTGATTTTAATTTACATGAACCTGACGACGAATTGATAACCATTTTGTATCCACTTCTAGAAAGATACCAAGCAACAGCAGCATCGTGTCCAATTGGCAAGGCACCGGCCGCTATGAAGATCAATTATTGTCGCAGCAGCAACGTGACCAGGAGGACAATCTCAAAATGTAAGTACATATATAGTAAAAGTTGTGCACATTGATTTCTGAACCTTTAACACTAGGCAAGAGGAAAGTTTCGCACGCCAGGAGGCAATGAGCCGGCAAACTATCGAACTACTCGAGCACGAGATGTGAACCAAAGCCAAGGTAGACTGGGAGAATCATGACATCAACCTTAAACAGATTCGTCTAAATTATTATAAAAATAACAGCATACGGATGGTTCAACACGTACAAGAACGATAAAATATTTCACAATATTCTCGAAGATGTAAAGAAGTTTCTGCAGGTTTGTTTATAGATTGTCAAATTGGCTTTTCGTTTGAATGGCTTTATGCTTTCAGCAAGGCTCGGCTGAGTACATGTACAAGGTGTGCAAATTCTATGGCAATTGGTGTGTGAAATGAACTCGTCGAAGAGGCAGATGTGAATTTGTGTTTCTCGAAGAATCGCAAAATCGACACATCCTTTCGCGACCAACAGTTGTACGATATTTTTCTGTTGTCTTGTTCGCTGCTAGTAAAACAAGAGACAATAGCAAGAAATTGAATTAGATGGATGAATCACATCAAGTGTATGTTGATTGGAAATGATAGTTGTAAGCAGTTCGACTATTAAATTTCTTGTTGTTTATTTCAGTCTTATATCACATATTTATTGGCGGCTCCACCGATGAGTCTTGGGACGATATGAACAGTGTCCAAGTAAGTAGCGAACCATTTACTCTTTGTAATTTTAAATAAAAAAATATTTACAATTACAGATTCCTACTTCATGGCAACCGGCATTTCTTGATTCGAATACATTGATCTTGTTCTTTGATCTCTATCAGATTCTGTCTGGACTGAAAATGTTAGTTGTAAACAGTTGTACCAGAAAATCAGAATCCAAAAAATTGGAACAAAAGAGTAAGCAGCCACAGCAAAGAGATACCCCAGAAAGTTCAAAGGTATTATTAATTTTTTTTCATTTCAGGTATCCACACTATCACAAGGAAGCCAAAAGAGTAAGCAGCCATAGCAAAGAGACACTCCAGAGTTATTGGGCCTTAGCAATAAACATTTTTAGTTTCGACTCTAAATTTAAGTAGTTTACAGTGGCTATATTTTCCATATAAATTTCGCAATTGTGAGCTTCCGTAAATTTAAAGTCGAGACTAAAAATGTTTATTGCTAAGGCCCATTGTAAATGATTTCAAAATTAACATATCTTTAAAGAAATTTTATTTATTTGGGTTGCAGGCAAATACTGTCTTGTATACTACTAACAATCAATAAATCCTGCAGCAAATTTGCGAAGCGACTATATGTGTGTTTTCTTCGACTTTTTAAGTTTTTCTAAAGCGTTCCTTGCTGCAAAACTTAGAAGTAGAGAGTCCTTCTTGCTACCAAATGGAAAAACAGCCCCGAACAACAATCCACAACAAAGCAGCCGGTCATATACACCTCCAAATGCTCGGTGGCAAAGGAGGATTTAAATCCATGCTTCGTGCAATCGGTGACCAAATCGAAAGACTACAAACCATGAAGCTTGTCGTGACCTCAGTGGCAAGAGATAACGATATTAACGGAAAGAAATGACTTAAGGCTTACACATACGGCAAACTGGATGAACCCAATGAAGAGCCATCGACATCCAAAAAAGAAAGACCATCCATTTCATCTATATAGAATTAACAAATCTTTATTATTTACTATAAATAAACGTATAATACACAAAATAGGTTAGTTAAACCGAATAAAATGATCCTATGTACAAATCTGGTAATCATTGTGTCGTAAATTGAGATGAGACCCATGCCAGGCGAAATTTAATTTAGTGAGTATAAGCTCCTCCGAGTTAAATTGTATTCTGGAAATAGACATTTTTTATTTACTGCATATTCAAAACCACAGGTGCATAACACTTACTTGATTGAGTACGAGATTCCCGTTGAATGGTCAATGATCTTTCCCTTCTCCATTTGTCTCGGTTTTCCACCTCTTGCTGGAACTGTATGAGGCGCTCTAGGAAGGCAACCATTGCCGCATCGAACTTCGATCAAAACCACTTTCGTGAGGATCGATTTCATCCATATTTGTTGAATAAATTGGCACTAAATTGCTCTTATAATAGCGCCATTCATCTTCGGCGATCTTGAACTCACGTTCGAATAGTTCCAGCATTGAGTCGGTGCACTCATTGCACAATGGATAATCGAACTCAGAGTTAGATGACAAAGCATTAAAGAGCTGCGCCTTTGCTAGAAACTCAGTGCTCAGCTTTTTTATTTCTTTTCCATCGGAAACAGGGGTGACGTCAGTTCCATTTATCGAGTCCGTCAGATGGAAAGGTGGCACACAAGATAATCAAAACCACTTTCGTTAGGATCGATTTCATCCATATTTGTTGATAAATTGGCACTAAATTAAAGCATTTTATTGTGAAATGTCATTTGGCTAAAACTCATTAAAGTACTTACGTGATAATTCTGCCATGGCGTGCTCATTAATACTGCCCAAATTCCCATCCAGGATGAGTGGCTTTTGGCATCTTTGGCAAGCAAAGCTGACCGACACTCTTTCATCATCGCCATCGTCGGTGATGGTTCTTTAAAAATTGTTTCATTGATTTTATATAAACAACGTTGAGGCGTAGAGCAGGATTTGACTGCTGCCAGGCGGACTTGTAGATGCTATTTCTATTAGCTTTTCCCAGTAGACGTTTCTACTCCTAGAACCAAGTTATAGTAAAATGCTTGCAATTTTCGATAAAATAATTTTTTTTTCGCACGGTGTGCGAGAACTTGGAAGATTTTTTCCAAATCTCAGATGTACCGCATTTTTTGTTCTTTTGCTGCACAAGGATCGGTCAACTTGAGCTTCAGTACTTAAAACCATTACACAAACTTTTAATTAATGCACGAAATCGAATACTAAAACAAAACTAAAACAAATAACGCATGTGTCAAGTCAATTGAGCTTGACAACAGTGGTGAATCTGTTGTGTCAGTGTCAGTTTCAACCGTGATGGGCTGTGACAATCGTGACTGTGTTCAGAAGTACAGCTTTTTTTTTTAAATTTGGTGAATAAGTATAGCCGTGTTTTTTTGAGCTTCGATCTCAGCAAAGCAAAGTAAAGTACGATTTTCAGCACGCAATTACAACAACTATTGCGAGTCTCGAAGTGTCAAGTATATCGTAATTGTTGTAATTAGCGTGCTGAAAATCCTACTTTACTTTGCTTTGCTGAGCTAGGGACCTAAACATGTTCTGTAGTACCAATTTTGGGACCGTATGCTTGTATTCGGACAAATTTTCGGCGTAATTCATATGTCGTTTTTGATTTGACAAAAAATCAATGTTTTTTTTGATAGAGATTGCTTTTCATGTTCTATTTGCCACAAAAATCAATCTTTTTTTTGATCTCAGATCACTTTTGAGAAATCTCAATTTTTCCACAGATTTTACACATACTTTCACTAACACCAATGTTTATGACACACAGCGTCGGTTACGAATTGTTTATCGTTGGAACGATTGCTTTTTTAACTGAATTATTTATTTAACGCGTATGGGATCGAGTTTTTATATTAAATGATTTCGAAATGCAGTACTATAAATGTGTGAAAATCAATTGAAATGGATTTCGAGTGCAAGTGCAAATATGGTTTTTTTTGCCGCCAACTCAATACACACACATACCAATATAATTCAGATTTTATGTTCGATTTGCCAGCAGAAATCTGAAATCTCAGATCAAAATCTGTAAAGCCAAATCGAAAACGACAATAGACGAATGGCTTCTCACGGATGCGTTAATTTGCCAGCAGTTTTGGGGGGATAGAGTGTACGAAAGATATCCATCTCTTTTAATTATTTCATCTCTGGTAATGTCACTCGTATGAAATCAGCTGTTACCTGTCAAGCATATCCAGTGATACCAGTCCCATCAGAATTATGACTTTTGAGCAGAAGCAAGGCATAATTTTGTTGTCATTTATAATTTTTGAATTTGATAAATATTCTATAATCAAGTCTCATCAATAATTTTCATTTACAACTGTGCGCCATACTTATTTTCTATAATTCTCTACTTGACTTACTCAACAAACCCAAACCTTGGACTATAGATATACATATATATAAGGTAGAAATACTTATTGATCAAGGCAAACATTTTTTGAATAAGACAAAATTTTTTTTGTAAAACTCATAATTTGTTCGGGTTTACTCATAAAAATGTTGGTCAGGACTGGCATCACTGAGCATTATCACAGTTCTTTGCTGTTTTTTTTTTTTGCACCAGAGTTAAAGGAATTCCCAAAAATTGATTGTTGTTACTTGTTATAAGTTAGGTATAACCATTTTATATAATTATATTATTTTTGACTCTTGACTGATTTTGTACGATATGAAGGCAATTGTACAAAGAGTCACATCTGCTAAAGTAACAGGTATGTACCTACTCGTACTCAATACCTGGGTACCCTAAATCATATCAAATATTTTTTGCAGTTGGTGAGGAATTAGTAAGCAGCATTGGAAGAGGCTTTTGCGTCCTAGTTGGTATTTGTCAGACTGATACCGAAAATGATGTTGATTACTTGTAAGAACAAACAGCTATTAATTTTTCTGTATGCGATAGTTAATCATTCATAGGGCCAGAAAAGTGCTGTCGCTGCGACTCTTTGAAGATCAATCAGGGAAACGATGGCAAAAAAATGTAAAAGAGGAACAACTAGAGATTCTCTGTGTTAGTCAGTTTACGTTATACCACCGTCTAAAGGGGAACAAGCCGGATTTTCATCTGGCTATGCAGGGTGACAAGGCACAGGAGTTGTACAAAAGTTTTTTAACAAAGTTAGGAAAGCAGTACGATGCAAGTAAGGTGCAAGGTAAGCATTTTTGAAGACAAACGACTTAAATGAGAGGCCATCTTAAAAGCATACTGCCCCAATACAATTTAATGTCGTTTTCCATTGGTTTCACTCGGGGATCCACTCATTCTGCAGTCCAATGGAACAAGAAAACTGCTTCTGATTGAATCCACAAGAGTATTGGTGAAATGCCAAAAAATAATCTACGGCAGCTGTCAGTCGACTTGTATAAAATACACGAACTACACTTGTGTGAGTGCTTCTTGAGTGGATTCTGACTTCAAATCCAGAAGCGAAATTCTCTCCTCAGAATCACCAGAAGAGTATTTTTTGTGCCAATGGAACGGTTTCAGAAGTGATTTTTTCGATTCCGGACTCTCCTGGACGCTTCTTTTTGCCCAATGGAAAACGACATAAAATAGCATTCCTTATTTAAACAAGTAATTTACAACATCTCTACTTTTTCAGACGGTTTGTTTGGTGCATATATGCAGGTTCATATACTGAACGATGGGCCCGTAACAATTGAGTTGGAATCACCTGGAACAAACAATAACCAAAGCAATGGCGATTGTACAATCGAGACATAAAGTTAATAAAAAAAAAAGTTTACATCTATATAAAATGCATTGCTAGCATTGCTTTCATTTCAACAAGGCCGGCGGCAGTTTGCAACGTTATTTTTTTTTTTTTTTGAGGCAATAACCGCATTCCATTGAAAAAAATATGTAGGCACCATTCCAAATTCAACTTTCATAAAAAACTTTGCTGTTAGAGTCCCCTCTAGATCAGAATGGGAGGAGAATGCGGTGGTCAACGAATTCGACATACCTATCTTGATCTTCACAGACGGTTCCAAGATAAATTGTGGAGTAGGAGCAGGTGTTTTCTCAACAGATTTAAATATCGCTAAAACTCTTCTATTTCCCAGCGCAGCCAGCGTCTTTCAAGCAGAAGTATTTGCAATTAAGGAGGCGTGTAGACTGCTCCTTAGCATAGTTATACCCAGAAAAAAATAGGCATCTTCGTCTCATGCCGAGGTAGTCTTCCCTCCGCTGGCTATATGTAAAGAGAGAAATCCTCCTACTCTTCTCCTAAACGGCTGATACTAGATGGACAAACCTAACGAATTGCGTCATTTCAATTCCATTAGCCGGAACGCGTATAGATGTCGCCAGACATTCCCTCGTCGATAACGGGAAATACAGCCACCTTAACCAACCAACCAACATTCCAATTCATTTATTTTTATTAGTTTTTAAATCGTATGTACAAACGAACATACTTAAATTATTTTTTACAACACAACACGATATTTCTTCGCACCAAAGAATGTACTCAGCTTTTACAGCCGACAACGAAATTTCATTATCAAAGTAACATGTTAGCTTGCCTTCACTCGCTCAACTACAGCAAAACCTGGGAGCAGAGCTTGAAACGATGGTAGAACGTCTTCGTTGACCATGAATCTGTCCGTGAGATTTCGTATTAACGAATCTATGCAAGGAATCAGTATAGATATAGGCTACGTGCCTTTCGTAATCTGAAGACTATCAAAATTGTAATTTTATATGCAAAAGGAAACGAAAATAAATTTTGTACAGCTTGTAACTAGCTGTATTAAAAATAAAACAAGGATACACTTTTTAATAATTATTATTTTTATTTCTAAATCTATAACTGGTATTGACGTTTTCAACTTTGTTTTGTATTATAATGTGAACTTATAAACTAATTTATGTCTCACATAATGTTACTTGTTAATCTTATCTTTTTGTTGTGTTCACAATTTAAAGATAGGTATCATTTTTACAAACAAATTTTTATATGGTTAGTATCATTTCAAATGCATACTTGAATTACCATTTCTTAGTTCAATGTGAAAGCCATATCTTCATATAGGTCATAATTTGTGTTTTCAATTCTTTGTGTGTTCGGATTAATACAATAACGAACAAACATTAATAGAACCGAAAGTAATGAAAAATAATCAGATGTACATACTTAAACACATTCGCTTCATTCATATTGAAAAACTATTTTGAATCGATTTTTTTAATCAAATATTTATGTAAAGATTGTAAACCCAAAAAAAGGCACTGCCTATTGTTTTTTTTAATTTTTCAATAAATTTAAAGTTTAATGAACAATTACAAGTCTCAAATTATTTTGTGTGTCTTTATTTAACTATGCGGAATGCATATATCGATTGGCTTTGGGTCCATGTCTATTTATTAAAATAGTTCTGCCTACCAGAAACTTAAATTTTGACGTGTGAGTAGACGGGTTTAATATTTGGGCATAATTTACTAAATGAAGAAACAGAAAGTGCTCGTTATTTGAACGTAGCTCTCTTTAATCCGTTAATGGGCAAAAAATTATATTCAATAAAATCTACGCAAACAACCAATTTGTATTTTAGTTAAATATAGGTATATTTAATAAATAACATTTGACGTATCGGTATTTTACCAACCTGTAAATATGTAAATATATATTTTTTCTTACTTAATATGTCTACTACCACTTCTAATACCATGCCTTACGGGATCAGTTTTATCATAGAGCTTTTGAAGCATCAAGACCCGTATGTTTATACTACAGATAACGATTTAAGTTCACCTTAAATACCTTATGGGCTACTTATTCTAATGTCATAAACTGTCACATAAGATTTTAAGTGGAACTTAAATCGGTATGAGTAGTATCAACCAACAGGCCTATAGAACGCAATCGCCTTAACTTCTATCACCCCTATTCCTACTACTGTTTGTGGCCGAAAATGAATGTAACACGTACCATATTCGAAAAGGATTCGACTTTTCTCTTAATAATCCATCGATGGACCTCCGTTTTTGTTTTTCAATTAAAAAGTAGCACAAAATGAGTTTAAAAAACAATTAAAAAAATACTTTTAGAAATAGGTCGGAATGGGTCAAACGGAAAAGGAGATGTTAATATAAGCGATCATGAATCCTATGTGTATTTATTATAAGTTAAATTTATTGAACAAACATTGATAAATTTTAAATATTAAATATATTACATATACCCTTAAAAACTATCATATATAGCTAACCAAAATTTGTGTGACAAAAAATACATTGTAACAAAAAACAAATTACGTAGACATTTGCAGGTTTCCTTTTTTTCAAATAAATAAATTTAATTCGCTATTTTGAGAAAAATATAATAAGCGCGAGTATCATATGATGGCAGTTAAATATTTGTTTATGTGATAATGATTATATTTTAAAACAATAGGAAATTATGTTTAAAATAGGATTCTGAAAAATTTTAATAGAAATGCATTTTTTAACTGTAAACATTTACAGAAATTTATATATTAAACGTGACTACGCTAGCTATACCAACCTTTTTTTGGTGTCTTTTTATCGACAACAAAAACATACAGCGAAATGAGGGGACAAAGTGAAGTATTATAGAACTATGTTGCCCTACCCTGTTTGGTCCAAAACTGAGGACCAAACTGGCAATGATAACGAAAAGTTGCGTTTGAGGTAAGCTTGGAGGAGCCTCAATTGTGTACTGAGTTGATCCCAGGTATTAAGTTAGGGCAATAATGCGTCATATTGAAGTTCTCTTGTTCTTTTGTTTTTGTCAGCTATACTTATTTGTGCTACACTCGTACGTTTTTGCGTTTCACGAAATTCGAGTGAGTCATGTTATTTCATTTAATTGTATATAGCTTTAAGAATATAAAAATAGCTTTTATGCCTTTTACTTTTTCTGCTTGTACCGTTATTGATATTAAAATATTGTAGGTCTCAGCGGATGTTAATTATGTAGTAATGTCGAGTTGTTTAGCAATCGCCGTAAGCGAATCGAGACAGCTCTTCAAGTCTTAAGTCAGAACTTGAAGTTGTGTAAGTTGTCGTAAATTTTATTTTCGGAACGAATAGAATAGACCTACCACTAAAAATTACTCAAATGATTAAGTTGGTTTTCTATAAGTTATATGTACCCTTGGTGCCAGAGGTTTGCGAAAGGTAGCGCAGCAGAAAGAACATGGGACCACATTAATCACTGACCACTGAACCCAAAACCTATATTGTTGTGTGTAGCTTACTCAAAAATATTTAAAAATGGCTAAAGGACAATTTAATTTTTAACTGAATATTAAGGTGGCTTGTACTAACGCACTCGATGCGTTAAGTGGGCTTATCAGTAGACGAACCACCACTGGTCAGGAGCGCTGTTTACCTATAAATCTTTCTGATCCACAGTATTGGAACAGGGGCCACCGAACGAACTATGCCCAAAAATATTTTCGAAAGTCTTAGGACGAAATCACTTACAAGTGTAATTTCACTATAACCATAACCACCCCTATACGATAATGAAATCTGATCGAAACTCAAAATGCGTTCGAAGTATCCGTTTCGGAACAAAATAAATGAACTATATACAAGCGTTCATTTCGCATTCAATGAAAGAAAACACCCTATCTCGACAACTTGCTTGTGTAGATGGCAATGACTTAAGCAGATGCAATTTTAAGGAATGCCCAATACCAAGGATTTTAGACGAAAACTGTTTAAACTAAACGTTTTTTTTTAACGTAAACCTGGGGTGGAATTCTGTAAGGCGATTTGCGATAGTTGATAGTCGCAATCACATTTTTTGCTCTACGTAAGGTGATTATCACTGTGACTATCGTTTTTTTGCGATCGTTTTCGTGTGACACCTATTTATGTATCATTTTCAGATAAATTACACACATTTTTGTTGATTTCGGTTTCACGAATAGTGAAAATGTTTACTTCGTTACAATTATTTATTCATTCGAGAGATAATGAAGAAGATAGAAATTATTCCAATGTGCGCCTCCTAAGAAAATATGAGTTTCATCATATTTTCGTTACGGTTTTCTAGCGTTAAAAAAGGATTACATTATAATCTTTAAAGTTTGTCTTCAAAGTTGATTGCATCTGCAACTCAGAAGATGACGATCAGAATATGTAGTTGCGAAATGTATTTCTGAATAGAATGAAGTTCAACTCTTCTGAGCGTTGGGAGAACAACTGGTTACATTCAATGCACATAAACAAATAGACAAGATGAAGTCTAATATATCATTATGGCAGCTACCTCTACGCCTGTAAAAACATAAGTACCTATATCTAAAATAAAAATAAACAAAATAAAATAAAAAAACATCATGCTTGTATTTTATTTAAATATTTTCTTTTATTAAACAAATCGATTTTGTTTTACTGAGAATATTTTACAATATAAATGTAAATGTAATGTGTATAGTAAAAAAATTATTATATTAAAGAAAATGAAAATGAGGCGAATGATGTCTTATGCATTAAATCTGACAAAAAATAGAAAACAAGACAAACAACTACAACATAATTTGAAAGTGTATAAACGATAAAAAGTTTTACACAATTACATTTAGAACGTTTAAGGAAAAAAAACTGCACAAAACTTAATAAGCTCCTGCCCAGTGTTCTAAAATAGTTAATACAAATGAATTTTATGATGTCGAAATGTAAAGCATAAAATTAAAAAAATTCGTGATATAAAACAGAACTAAAATTTAGTACAAACTAATTTATGCAAGGAAATACAAATCATATTATTTGGTTTTTATGAATTTTGAGCAACTTTAATGTGTATTCTTTTTTTATTTCAATCATGTCTCCGTTGAAAATCATTTTCCATTGAGTCCCAAAATAATGTTTTTTCCTTCTAATTAGCGTACGTCAGTCGAGTGTAAAAAAAAATGAATTAATTATTATAAGATACACTTCTTATGTAATTTTTTCGTTTAATTACTAAATATATAGATGTTGTAATTATGTATGTATAAAAAAATGAATATATTAGGAAAATTATGCAGATTAATTACTAGAACAACTAAATTGCTTCTTTATTGGAAAAAAAATATTGTTTCGTCCTTCGCATTCGCATTCATATATATATTTTTTAATATTCTTCTGATATTTAACTTCAGCAGTTAAATTTTATTCTTTTTTTCAAATTTAATATTATTATTAGAATAAAATCAATTGATGTACTTATTTTGTTTTTCTTCAGAAGTTTAGAGCACGAGTGTGTTTGTTTCGTTTGACGTTCAGTGTGTCGTTAATAACAGAAATTCGTTTCAAGTTACTAGAGTAGAAGTTAAAAAAAATCAAAAACTGATTTCAATGCACGCGTCTCTGCATAAAGTATTTTCTAAATTTTGAGAAACATTTTTTTTTTTTAGTTTTTGTTTTCAATATGAATTTATTTAATGATTTTTAATGTGTATGTGTTTTTTTTTTTTTTTTTCTAAATGCATTTCGCGATATTTGACTTTATTTTGTTTTAAAAATATTTTGTTGGTTTTAGCAAATGTTATTTATTATCATTTTTTTAATGTCTTGTTAGTTTGTGACAAAGTTGATGATGATTGTAGCACATACAATCTATCTACCAAAGTCCGGAAGAGAAACCACCAGGTGGAATACGATTTTTGTTAATCACTTGGTTGGCACCATTTAGACTTGGGATTGTTGTATTAATTTCAGCGCCAGCTGGCTTGTATCCTTCTCCAGTGACTGGATTTCCATCTGCAATAAAGAAGGTTCATCAATTAGCGATGTGAGAGCCATATAAATAAAGTTCAGTAATATAGGGAATATGATACATTTGAATGGGTGTAATTCGAAGGGACATTCATTCACACTAGAAGGTATGTTACTTGTGTAACTATAAAACTAAAAATTAATTCTAATAACTGTATACAGTCGCAATTGATAAAAACTGAATAAAAGCAGGCTTTTAAGCTATCAATACCAGAAATTAAACTTCTAAAAATACAACACATAAATATTTGGCCCAAAAAGTATCTCGCGTTGGTTCCAACATAAGCGTTAGCGCTCTTGGTTCAGAGCGGAATAAATTGGATACAAGTTATAAGCAACAGAAATGAAGTGGGTTTTTATAGGATTCATTATAAGTATGAGAAATTTGAAATTTTTTTAAAATACATTAAAGAGTAAGTAAGTTTATTAAATTGGTCCGCGGCCCTATATTTGTAAAATTCGTAGGGAAGTCCATCCGACCCTGCAGCCCTTCAATCGTTCAGATGATTTGGAGCCTCAGAGTTATGAAAGTATTAAAAACATTTTTTTTTAAATCTGTAAAACTGCAATTTATGAGGCAATAAATGCATTACAATATTTTGTTGGTTCCATCTATTATTAACAATCAAAATTTGGATGCAACATCTTTTGTAAAACATTCCGCAATAATTTAAATTTCAACCGTTTAACTTAGCAAATCTTAGACTCAAGCGTCTCTATGGAGAAATCCAAGATGGTTGGCATTTTGTTTTTTTAATTCGCTTTGAACCAAGAGCTAGTTAAGTTGGCGTGTTATTTTTTGAACAGAATGTAAGCGAGTCCAATTCGTGAGTATTACTCAGGCGAAGTTAGTTAATTATTTATGCAGCCGTTCTAAGTACATACATAGTATGTAGTCGCATTTTGAGATGTCGTGTATTGGGAAGGTTTAATCATATCGGGGGTTTGGTCAAAAAGTACAAGTCTCATAACAGCTATTTTATCCAACAGTTTTGTATTTTTGCAGAAATTTTCACTGTTCCAAAACGATGATCCATTTTTAACTTCATAAATTTTCTTCCACGATTTAATTTTTCAGGAAATTCAGTACAGAACAAAGTACCGACTATTTAAAACTACAAAAAATAATCTATATTCTCTTAGTTTGTTTGAGTAAAATAGAAATAAAACCACCGGAAATGCGCTTAGTTCGCGCTAGTAAATGTTATGCACCCGAATCACGACATAGGAAATGCGTCCTCTGGAATGATTTGGAGAAATTCGCGCTAGTTATATTCGCGTTGTGCTTAACAAAAGCAGAAATGTATACGCATCTGTCAGGCAGTGTGTACATTAGGATGAGTAATATGATAAGGACACAAACATGTTACCCAAATTGACAATTGGTTTCGTTGGCCTCAAATACTTTGCGATTTTCAAAGCACTATGTACGAGTATTAACAAAAAATGGGATAGAAAGACAGGATGTTACACATTAATCTTAAATGACTGCATTGATAAGGATAGAGTTTTAGACAGGGCATTCCACATTTGTGTGTCCATTTTTTTTTTTTTTGTAAAAATAGGAGCTAGTTGGGTTTTTGGGATTTTTTATAATGGCATTGGTAAGAGTCAACAAACAAAACAAATGCTTTTACAAATTTTAAGTGACGCAAACATCGAAGTACTGCTGCATACGGAAGAGTTGAATATATTTTGATACGTGCAGTTGCAGATGCAGTACAACAGTCAGTTCAGGTCAGCTAAAATTGTTTGTTTGGTCTGTGAAATCAGCAACAAAGAAACACAAGAAATAAAGGAACTACATTGAAACGAAGAGAAGGAACGAGTTTCTGGGATGCAGAACATTGTATCGACTGTGCCATACCATGTAATTCACCTTTTGAACCAGTACCAGATGCGAGTCGACGCAAGAATACATCTTGGAAGCAAGTGACTTCTACACAATCCATCCACATGCACTCCACTCTTTACGACACACCTATTGCTCATTTCAAGACATTTTAAGAGCATATTTACGATCAGAAGTCTAAAAAACTCCCTGTTTGGAAAACATTTTACTAAATGAAATACATGTACATTAAATATTTATCTGTACTTACATATAAGACGCACATTTATGTATAAATATGACATGCATGATGCATCAGAAGCAACTACATAGATATATGCGTGCCCTTCACAATTATAAGGAGGATTCAGCTTCGCGGTTTCTAAATGAACGCCTATTTTGTAATGATTTCAAATAATATGTTGTCTACGCAGAAATATAATAAGTTCGCATGCAAAATAGAACTAATATTACACCAAGAAATGAAGGGGAACAACAATGACGCATCCGTATGTAGAAATTAAGAAAAAAAACCCTGTTATACAAAAGAACAATTAAAATACCTCTGCGGTTAACATTTCGACGAGCCCTGTGCCCATCGTATTCTAAACCCAGCCCAGTGATGGGATTACGTGAATTAGATTTTTGCGATCCACTTGTTGCACTAGTGGTCTTCTGTGAAGACAAAGTTGAAGTTGTCACTTCTGAGCTTGTGTCTTCGGAGCTATTCACTGCTGTGCGCCGTGGTGAGCTACCATCAACCTGTGTCTTCTCGGATAATTTTGATGATGAACTTCTTGCCGATAGATTGTCATTGGACGCTATCTTTTCACCTTTTGGTTTGCCATTTTCAACTATATGTCGTGGTGATGAAACAATAGAAATTTCTTCAAGTTCTGCAACAGGAATGTTTCGTGCAATCAGATGCGTAAGAAATATAATATGTGTAGGTGAGTATGTTTGGGGGACACTGTACTCCTAACTCTTTGGCAAATCATTCCCGTTGAGAAATTGAAAACCATATTTTTTTGTAGTAGGAGTAGAGCGTCATTACCCGAAAGTTTTGAAACTAGTACGTGTGTACTGGATTGTATGCAAGTTAGAGAAATGGATTTACTTGTGTGAGTGAGAAAATAAAACGATCATTAATCCACAGACCACGGATTTAACTAAATTAATGTATACACTAGCAAAAATCAAAATAAACGATAAATTTAATAAAGAATTTGTTTACTTACTACCACTCATCTTTCGGTAGAATACTTGCGGCGTGCAAAAGAACGATCAATTAATATAATTTAGATTGTGCGTTGTTGCGTTTAAAAAGACACAGCAAAATAAAATATTTTTGATTTTTTATAAATCACACACAAAATTGTTATTGAAAATTAAAAAAATGTATACCTGATTGTTTCAAATAAATGACAAATATAGCTGAGAAATTTTTAATTTTTAATTTTCCGTTTTCGATATTAAGCAGGTGCTCAAGTGCTTTAAGTAAAATATGTGCCAGGAATAAGTTTCGAAGCAGAATACATACGTTCTCTTTAAGATAAATTTGTTATGACAGTTGCTAACTTCATATATTGGTAAGTACATATATTTTACGGATTTACCCTTAATGATCTAATTAATAAGTTTATCAAATGAGTGCAGTTGCTCACTGTGTTGGTTTATTGATCGACGGACTCCTGGTTCAATCTCTGGGTACAAAAATCTCTTATATAAATTGAAAAATAGAGCAACAATATTGCAACTAATTAGAAAATGAATTTTAAAATCAAATGCTTCATTTCAATAGATCACTTATGAAGAACTAGACAAAAAGCTGTAATAGAAAGAGTCTTTCACAATCTTTGCAGTAATTAGTTAGCGAAGAAAATTACAACACCACCATAAAACCATTATTATTGTGGCAACTGATGTGTTGGTTTTGCCGAAGAATATCGATAAGCAAAATAAAAGGCATTTAACAAGGTTCTAAAGAGCTCCAGGAGGGAAAGATCGGCCTTTCGAAACGAAAAAGCAATCAAAACGTGCGCGATCGAAGAAATGAGTTTTCTCAAAAGGAGACCCTTTTGGCTGCTCCAATTATACAGAACCATCAGTCTCCTTACCACCGTTTAACGTAAGAAGAAATTTGTTTTTGTTTCGTTTGTAAAAAACGACTTAGATTCCTGAATGTATAAAAGAATTGCGGCAAACTAACATCAGCCGAACAAACGTGGTATTATTTTTCAAGTTTTCAGTTCAGTTTTTTGCACACGTCGATTATATCGAGAACATTGACCCGTTCCATGGATAGAAAGAGAACAGTTAAAAAGGTTCAAATGTGACTGTTATGTGGTATTCGATTGGGCGCCCTCAGAATTCGGAACAATTCTTATGTCCGTTTGACAAAAATTTGATTTGGTACAAAAAAATCATTCTTTTTCAGATTTCAGAGCACTTTTGCGAATCTAGATATTTTCTCAGATTTGGTTCAGATTGGCTTCAAATGTACCAATACAAGAGCGTTTGAGTTTGACAACTAGTGAAGTTTGTTTACGTTTTCGTGAACTTTTTCTATAGCAAAGAAAGACATTGCGTCGGGTGCATCTATATTTGTAAATTTTGTTTGTAAAAATCGAATATCACATTAGTGTGTAATCAGCTTTTCACACAGCCTGCGCAGTGTAGTGCTGCGCCGCAAGAAATCATTATGGCAAAAATTAACACTGAAACTTTGATTTTAGAAGTTCAACGCGTCCTGCATTATGGTTTCAGAAAATGATTTTAATCAATCTAAAAGCAAAGGAGCGATAAATAATCAAAAAAAAAAAAATATTTTAATTAACTTAGGCCCATTTTATTCACTGGAAGTTGAACACAGCTCGGGGAGTTTTCCATATAAAAATGGGTCTTAATGTTGAAATAAGCCTCTATCTGTTCTGCAGAAATTGCTTTCTTTCGTTTTGTACTTTTAGTACGAACTTTTTCTAGAAACAAATCAAATGACAGATTTTTCCTGAATCGGTCTTCATGTTGTCCAAGATTGTTATACAAATGGTGGAATTCACCGTAACCAGATCTTTTTCGGTTTATTGGATGAACACCAAATCTGCTTTTTTTAAACTTTAAATAATTCTGTAAATGTTGAAACGACTTTCTTGGAAAGACTGCGACGAGCAGCACTTGACAGCGACATTTTCACAACTCATCGCTCAAGAACTGCCGCTTGCTGCTTATGATTTGCTGGTTGTGGACACGCGGTCGCTGAGGGGCAGAGAACGAAAAAGACACCCTCATATTCTTACCAAATAAGAACGCACAGCTATATAGGATAACAATAGAACGTCGTACAAAACGTAAAGAGTTTCAATGTCGACCATTTAGAACCTACTATTCGGCTCACGCAGTTAAACAAAGTCTTCTGATAGAGTCATCGCAAATGAACAACGAATAGCTTGATAAGGTACAATTTAAAATGTTTATACAAACACAATAGCAGTAGGTAGATACCTAAGTGACAAGTGTCACCTTATGCAAGTGTGATTTCGCCAACAACTCAATTTGATTCTAAACACGACCGTTATAAAGAATCTACAAAATTTATTTGTAATTGCATATACAGAAAGTAAAACCCATAAATGTATTTTGTCTCTATTATTGAACACACACTACCGACCGTATGAGAACATATTATTTATTCGCTATTCTAAGTAAATTTCGCTAAACACTCACCTGTCTTTGACAGACCATTCATCTTTAAGTTCTCAGTGGAAGAAGAAACTGATGATGCCGACGATGATGATCCACCATTCTCCAATTTGCCATTTTTACCATTGCTGGCGTGAAGTCCATTGCCATTGCCATTGCCATTACCGTTGGATGTGCCATTCCCATTTTGAGCAACAGCAGCAGCGGTAGCGGATGCAGTTCCACCAAATGGAATGCTGCTCTTCATGTGGTTCTTAGCCGGTGTGAATGGGCGGTCTGTATCGCCGAAAAGACGGGTGTATGAATCCACATTCTTTTGAGCGCGACGTGGCTGTTCACCTGAAACAAGCAAACAAAATTGTTTATTAGGCATTCGATAATTGTTTTCGAACAAAGTTGAAATATTAATTTTATTTGTTGCATGCAAACATATAGAGATATTTTGTTAATTCTGTGATTTTTAATGCTGTGAATCGAATTAGGATAATGAATTAGTGCTGGTATTTGAGACACCAATACAGCAAGTGTCCCTTCGTTAATTTGACGTGAATCCTTTATCAAGATGTATGCCCTGTGCCTGTAATTGTGCGCTCATTTTGAATAAAATAAGGAGAAATATCTCCATTCGAATGGTAAAGCTATTATTAATTTTGGAGAATGGATAGTTGCAGCAGCTGCAGTATGGACTACAGATGCTGCCAACCATATTGGTGGTACCAACAAGATGTAATCAAAACCAAAATGAGTTAAAAGCCCGCAGCGTTGATTCTATATCAATGCAAAGCCATATACAACCAGCCAGATTGGTTTTTGACCAACGGAACATAGAGTATGTGATTGAGTTTGCCGCCAAACAATGGCGGTAGCCGGTAGGTCACACTTTCGCCTGGTTGGGATAGGCAAGAGATCCCGATAGCTTCTATTTAACACTTTCATTCACATTCAGTACACACATTCAGTATACGGTCCAAGTCGTCCGTTTAACGACTGTCGAAAAGGAGAATGGCTGGCGTGGCGTGCGACGTGGTATTTCGCATAATTCTTTATGGGCCACTCACTCTAATGTTAACAATGTTTGTGCAGTTCAGTTGGGCGTTATTATCTCTTTTGGAGCACTTGCCTTTTCCATGGACGACGGATGAGAGAAACTAAATATTCCTTTGTGAACATTTGATTAATTTATTGATCCATTTACGAAATATGTACGTAGAAAACCCTTCACTAGCAATAAACGACTGTATTTTGGCTACAGCACTTTAAAAAAAGTTTTTATGTGTATAATGAACCATTGGAAATAAGTAGGTGGATAGCGTAAAAATTAATACAACTATAGCAACTAATCTTAATGTTTCTGCAGTTAAGAAAATTACTTATTTATTAAAAACATTGCAAATAATGTGTAGCTCTGAATACATCGACGTTAACCATCATTATATTAATA
This sequence comes from Cheilosia vernalis, assembly GCA_949126925.1. NCBI lineage: Eukaryota > Metazoa > Arthropoda > Insecta > Diptera > Syrphidae > Cheilosia > Cheilosia vernalis. Next base: position 38,845,079 of record OX421358.1, on the reverse strand, counting down.
GGCTACACGTTTTCTGTCGTATCGATGAAAGAGCTATTTCGAAACAGACTTTAATGAAACATTGGACAATAATGAAAGATAAATGTCCGTAGGTTAATTTTTATAACTTGTCGCTTGTCGGCTAGAATCCAGTCTAATTTTGTAGGCTACGTTTTCCTAGTTCTTACTGATTTGGTCTAATAACCAGTGTCCAAGCCATCTGGTTGTATCCTTATAGTTCGCTTTTTAAATTATATTTATTTTTGACAATCAGCTGTCAAAAACTGACAAATAGAAATAAAAAAAAAAATTTTAAATCAACTACTCACTAGCTAGATAGAAACTTAAAAGTTTCTCAGATGATTACAAAAATTAAAAATCTGTCCTTGATGTAACATAAGCTTGTTCACAAATCTGTTAATTGTATCAGTTACTTTTTGTGCATCAATACAAATAAGTTTCAGTGTCTTTCTAAACAAAATGTTTTTGTTTGAACGTGATAACTGTGCTGATGTAATTAATTTGTATACCTACATTCTTAAAAATAAAGTTAAAATTAACAAACAATTTATTTATGTTATTCTGAGTGAAATATTCGTACGAAAGGTGGATAAACGTTATTTGAACATGTGATCCTTAGAAGTTATTTTTTCTAAAAAAAAATCTGTATATCTTTTAAAAGACAACACAAAAAAAAAAATTATTTCGAAATATACCAATGAAATAGAATCTGTGAACTCCTTGCCGGACTGCAAAGAGAAACAAAAATAAAAAAAGAAAAAGCAAAATCGAAAATTCTCCATTAATATACAAATCGAATCGCAGTCATACATAACACATACTTAACATTTAATGTTTTAAAGTATTTTTGTTTTCATTTAAAATAATTTAATACATAACAATAAGGCCCCAGTTATAGCAATACGTAAGATGCAACCGAAAAAGTTGTAAGAGAGTGAAAATGAGTTTTTTTTTACGTTTAGGTGGTCATAGCGAAAGTTCTGTAACAAACATTTTTCCCCACGAGAACAATTACAACAAATCAACCACAACTGATAAGATAAAAAATTCCTGATCATTCCAGTGGAATGATTTGGTTTTTTGTTGTGGAATTGACTAAGAAGTAGATCGAAAAAAAGTGTTTCGTACTTTAAATGAATACATAATTTTTCTACAAACAAAATTTAAAGATTATTTGTTTATTTGTTTCTTAATAAACTAATTTTATAATTCATACGTTTTGAGACCAAGATTGAGATCAACCATAAGGATTAAGTGGTGAAAAAAGCAAAAGAAAATTTTTACTGATTCGTTTTACGTATGGCTATAACTAGCGCCTAAGCAAGGAATGTATTCCGATTTAGTTGGGATTAACTCTTCAAGCTTGGAATAGAGTTAAGATTTGTGAAGGGTTTCTCCCAAAACTTTTACTTTTGGTGGTATACATTCCGAGGTAATACAAGGCTCAATCAAAACTCACGCAAAGGTTTCATTTTGCACCATTTGTGCGGTAGATGAAATACTAACAACAAAAATAAGGCAACATATGCATACGCACCCACAAAGTCGTGAACACCATATTTACATTGCTAAATTGATCATATTTTTTTTTGTAAATAACATTGAGCTGCCAACAACAGTCGGTTTTTTTATACAAACTTTTTTATGTAGGTACGGACAATTCGCAATAAATAGCTATAATTGCAGCAGTATACATTGCGATATGTTTAATGTTTGTTATTCTACATTATTTTTTGTTAAAAATAAATTATCGATTTTAACTTTTTTACAACATGTATCTGAATAAATGCATAATTTTCAAAAGCATTTGGAGGAGAGCTTGCCACTCAGCTGAATTTCTGAACACGTGCGTCTTTAGATACACGGCCATGCATAAGTACCTACGGCACACTGACCAGTACGCATAAAAGCAGCCAAGCTTGATATGCCCTATACATAATACCTACTGCCGAAGTTGCAAAGACGCCATTGAAAGTCATATTATTGAATTTTCTTTTTGAAGAATGAATTATGAAATTTAGACAAGTCGTTCTTTCATGACCCTTGGCACATTGTAAATGCTCCACATTAATTATGAACTGTTTTGTTTAGTATAATAAAAATCCGTTAAGTACTTGTTTATATTTTATATATTGTTTCTAAAAAATATGAAGATGGTAACATCGTTTTTTCCAAACAACTATCCAAGGTTCTAAATCATTTCAATATCGAAATACCTATCTTTGTAATAGTGTGGATTGTAACGGGTGATTTCTTAAGAGGTTTAGAACTTAAAAAAAAAAAAAAAAACACAAAAAATTCGAAAAAATGAATGAAATATTTATTTGAATCGATAGTTTGAACCTTGCAATTGCAATAATGTTTAAAGATAATTTCATGCAAATGTTGACCGCGGCTGCGTCTCAGGTAGCCCATCCACTGAGTCCAATTTTGGCATACTCTTTCACACATATCGGCCGGTATCTCACGAATGAATGCATGGATGTTGGCTTCCAGTGCGTCAATCGAAGCGGGCTTGTCCCTATACACATTAGCCTTGACATACCCCCACAAAAAATAATCTAATGGTGTCAAATCGCACGATCTAGGCGGCCTATTGACCGGCCCGAAACGTGAAATTAACTGTTCACCAAACTCGCCTCGCAATTGCGCCATTGTTTCGCGTGCTGTGTGGCATGTGGCACCGTCTTGTTGAAACCACATATCATGCAAGTCAAGAACTTCCATTTCGGGCAAAAAAAGTTTGTTATCATCGCTCGGTAGCGTTCACCATTGACAGTAACGCTGCGATTCGCATCATCTTTGAAGAAATATGGCCCAATAATGCCGCCGGCCCATAAACCGCACCAAACAGTGGCTTTTTCGGGATGCATTGGTAGCTGTTGCAATGCTTCTGGCTGATCTTCACTCCAAATGCGGCAATTTTGCTTATTTACGTACCCATTCAACCAAAAATGAACCTCATCGCTGAACACAATTTTTCGATAAAAAAGCGAAAATGAACATTTCGAACCGAGCACGAATTTTGATAGTAAAATTCAATAATTTGCAAGCGTTGTTCATTTGTAAGACGATCCATGGTTAAATTGCAAACCAAACTGAAGCTGTTTGACAGTGACACAAGGTACTAAACACACGTCAGCTGTCAAAACCAGTGTTGCCAAAACCAAACCAGCTAAAAAATCACCCGTTAGTTTTTAAGAATTGATACAAGAGTAAATAAATACTGAAGAGCCCGTTTTTCGTGACCTTTTCTTGACAAATTGAAATAATTGTTAAAGTCCCAAAAACGATTGTGGACAGACATCTAAGGAAAAATTTTAATAACATCATTAACCTTAGCTCCAAAAGTCTATTTCAAACTGTAATTGGAAAAATGGCTTCACAGTTCAATGTATAAAAAAAAAAACAGAAACTCAAGGGCACAACATATATCCAGGTCCAGAACAATAAATTCGTATGAAAACTGAATCCAGTTTTATGATAAAAGCTACAGTTGTAAAAAAAAAATAGTTTAACCGATAACTACGCTCATTTCGATTTTTACAAAATGTGAATAATACTGAATAATACGGGCGATAGTTCTAAAAATTGAATCATATAATGTATTTACTTTCGCAGTTGTGGCCTTTAAACTTGGATCTTATTAGACATTTTTTTTAAAAGTATATTTAAAGGTTGCGTACAACATCAAGCTTTATATTTTGAAACAAACAGAAATTCAGAGCAAAACGTTCATCTCTGGCAATCTAAGAAATGATTGTCTATTCTTAAAAAAAACGAGTTGAGTTTTTTTTAAACTTTAAATGCTAAATATATCACGTTTTTCAGGGTGCTTCCCAGCAAGTCAAAGCTTTGATAAAGAACATTTAGCATTTGATATATATTTTTTCAGAAAGGATTCATTGCAAGGTAAGGTAAAGTTATATGGAACAGTTGCTTGCCATTTATTTCGTTTTAGGTAGCGAGGTTAATCACTTTAATTGTAAAGTAAGGTAAAGTTGTATTGAACAGTTGTTTGCTATTGTTTTCTTTTGCATTTACATTGCATCCATTACGGTGTACATTATAACGAAAAACCGATATTGCGATATAACGAACGCTTTCATTACATTAGTAGGTATATCTGTATAGCGAATTGTGCCCACGATTTGCTATCCGATATAAGGAATATATATATATATATATAAGATCGTGTAAAAACCCTGAAAGTATTTAAATGACAGGACCATCATCAGTTCGATTGACATTTAACAAAACCTTTTAAATAAACATATTTTTAAATGAAATCTTTTTTTTTTAAATAGTATAAAAAATCTTAATAACATCAAACATTGTATTATTCGCTATATTGGACGTCCACTGTATACATATTTCTCGCTTAAAAAGTTGAATCTCAATACTAAACTAAAAATGTTTTCCATAGACTTACCATTGTTTTTCACTGAACCCTTTTCACTTGAGAAAATATTCGATTGCATGTGATTTTTAACACTTCTCGGCGTGGATGGAATATCTGAGCCGAAAATGTCACTGGAACCGCCACCTGGTGGTCTGAGGACCCTGAAAATAAAACAAAACAAATCGTTAGCACGAGTTCAAAATACATTCAGTGGTACTGAGCAGTACCAGCCATAACAAACGGATATCAGTTTAATTAAGAATAATGTCGCGTGCTTAAATGTGACTTTTGGTTGTCAATCAATATTAAGAAACAAAAAACACAAAAATGTACTCCTAAACTAATGTATCTCAATTAAGCTTTTGGTAGTCTACGACAACTTTCTCTCTGGACAAACAATGCGTTACAAGCAAACGCAACCCAAATTGATAATACTTGCGAGGATACACAAGCTTTAATTAGAGATGTTAACCTAAAACATATACCTGTATGTATTTCATTATCAACTAGTTTCGGTTAGATCTTTTTGAATGAAAATATTATGTATGTAGGTTACGCTTGCTTGCTTGAGTGCAATCTTCTTTAGTCGTTTAATTGTTAATTACAAGCCATGAGAGAACGCACAACAAACCAAGAAGCGTGAAATGCACTTCCATAAGATGATTTATTCTCTAGTCCGCTTATCTTTACATTACGTATGGAAGTAATTGCGGTTGTGGTAAATAGAGAGAAAATTATCATGATCAGGTTAAGATTGAGTTTTAATTGCAGTACCTACATAGTTTTAAAGAACGAAAAGAAAATGTTGCTCATTTTTTTTCTTCCTTTTTTGTTTTATCTATGCCGCAATAATTAAAAGCTAGCATGGTCTTTGAACATTGAAGACAACGACATTTCGATAAAGATAAAATAACTTTTGCAGTGCATCAAGTTGACATTGATGAATTTATAGTGACTTGTTTACATAATCCAATAGTTGGAGTAATAACGGGTGATTTTTTAAGAGGTTTAGAACTTAAAAAAAAAAAAAAAACACAAAAAAATCGAAAAAATGAATGAAATATTTTTTTGAATCGATAGTTTGAACCTTGCAATTTAATGTTTAAAGATAATTTCATGCAAATGTTGACCGCGGCTGCGTCTCAGGTAGCCCATCCGCTGAGTCCAATTTTGGCATACTCTTTCACACATATCGGCCGGTATCTCACGAATGAATGCATGGATGTTGGCTTCCAGTGCGTCAATCGAAGCGGGCTTGTCCCTATACACATTAGCCTTGACATCCCCCTTCAGGTCGGGGTAAGAATAGACCTGAGGTAAGGTATGCCTGTCGTAAGAGGCGACTAAAATCCATTCGTGTTCCGTATTCAACTCTGAATGATGCTGAGGTAATACATCCGATAAAGCATTGTTAACGGAACACACTAGAAGGAGGTTAACTGCGAAACCCAATAAGCAGCTTCCCAACCAGATGGGCGGAGAAGGAGGGCTTGGCTGAAAAGGTCAAAGGAACCCCTATGAACTCTCTGCGACAAGACGAGCAAGCACCGTCTTACAAGTAAGTGCCCCCCACCCACAAGGTGGCAACGAGGGATACAGCAAATGGCGAGATCCGGCGGTACCCGCCACAAGGTACGCACGCACATATTTTTATAACACAGTGTAATGCTATAAAACTAGTATTATATTAAAATAAATGGTAAGAATAACCCTAAAACATTAAGACTGAGCCCAGTAAGGTCTTAATTATGGCATACTGGAAAAAGAATTGGAATGACAACTATGAGGGCTGACGTTTGTAGTATTCTGTTACCTGAGTAAGCAAGAGTGAAATTTTGCGGAAATGGCTTTCAGGCTAATGCTGCAAGCGCCCCCGTCCCGTTAAAACCCTGGCAGGCCTCAAAGAACGCTCAATATTTCGTCGCCATTAAGTTGGTGGTGTAGGTACAGATGTAACATTCCTGTTTAGCACCGATCTGGCTCTGGCACACGACCCCATAAGGGCTTGTGTCAACCCTCGCATGGCCTCACTGCTCGCATAGATAACCATGGGATCATAAGGTGACTGCACATCCGAATATTGATAACGGCTTTGAGTGGGGACCCAATAGACATGATTACAACAAACCAAAAAAACACCAACGAAGAAAATGGGGAGAACTATGTGAACCCCTTCCAGAGAAGTTCTGCCTTGCAGAGATCGCCCATTGTTAAGGCGTCCACGCCTCAAATGTATATGGAGGAAGGTGTGGCTCCCCCAATGCGTCCAGCTTCGGAACCGCAATTAATCACCCAGCCAACCACCCAGACAGTCTTCCATAAACTGGGAGAACAGATAAAAACGCTGGTGGAAATGCTAGAAGATGGCAAGAGGCGCTCCATCCACCAACCAATGAGAGACGCCATCGAAAGCATTAAGGCACTCTACGAGCTCTCGGCAATTGAGATGCATGATGACATGGCCAAGGAAGTCATAAGAAAAAATAATAGCTCACAGACTTCACCATGGCTTAAAGCAGTTGTGGATTCAAAAAGGAGAACGGAACCCAACGGCGAAACACCGAGCTCAAAACGTCGACAGAAGCCGCCACAAGCCACTGGGAGCAAGGTAACCCGGAGCAAAGCCGACAACAAGAATACCGGCAAAGTCGAAAAAGGTGCTAACGTCAAGTCTCTAAAGGCTGACAAGGCCGTGAATAACGGACAGACGGTAACCGAAGATAAAAAGGAGTGGTCAAAAGTCGTTACCAAAAAGAAGGCGGAACCCAAAAAGACAATAGTTACCAAGGAGAATATGCGACCCGATGCAATTGTGGTAGCAGCTAAGGGAGAGCTATCGTATGCGGAGATATTACGCAAGGTTAAGGCTGATCCCAAGCTTGGCAACTTGGGGGAGTCGGTAACAAGAATAAGACGTACCCAAAAAGGTGACCTCCTGTTCGAACTAAAGAAGCAAGGGGAGAAAACCGAGCAGTTCAAGGGGATACTCGGGGAAACTCTCGGCGCCAACGCGGAGGTCCGGACACTGACCCACCGATCCACTATAGAAATCAAGGATATCGACGAGGTCACCACTAAGGGAGATATCTGCGAGGCCATAAAGTCGCAGTTCCAGCTGAAAGAGGTATGTGAAGCAGATGTCCTGAACTTAAGGAAGGCCTACGGAGGCACGCAAGTCGCGACGATCGGGTTGCCAGTAGACAGCGCAAATAAGATGCTTAAGTCGGGCAGGATTAAAATTGGGTGGGTCAACTGCCGCATACGAGTGCGTTTAGTGCTAACTAAATGCTTTAGGTGCCTAGAATTCGGGCACACGGCGCGTCACTGCAAGAGCGAGTATGACCGATCCAAGCAGTGTAGAAGATGTGGGGAAGAAGGTCACATTGCCAAGGCTTGTGCAAAGAAACCTCTATGTTTCTGGTGCAAGTCGGACAAGCCTGATAACGCTGGACACGTGGCTGGTAGTGGCCAGTGTCCAGTATTCAAGAAGGCCCTGACGAACAAAGTATGATGAAGGTCGTCCAGATAAACCTTAACCACTGTGCGGCCGCGCAGGACTTGCTGGTGCAGATGACAAGGGAACAAAAAGTAGATATTGCCCTAGTTAGTGAGCCCTACAAATCTTTGGATGGTTGTAGCTGGATAGACGATATCTCAAAGAAGACAGCGATATGGACCTGTGGAAGCCACGCCATGCAAAAAGTCGGTGGGCCAGCGGAATACTTCGTTACCGCTAGGATAAACGGCATCCACTTCTATAGTTGCTACGCACCCCCTAGCCTAACACCTAGGGCTTATCTGAAGCTGCTGGATGACATTGTAGCTGACGCGCGAGGAAAACACCCAATTATAATTGCTGGCGATTTCAATGCATGGGCTACAGAATGGGGCAGCAGGATAACGGACGCAAGGGGTCGAGCTCTACTAGAAGCATCCGCAACACTAGATGTGAGTTTGGCGAACAATGGCGCAAAAAACACATTTCGGAAAGCAGGCAAGGGGTCTATCATAGATATCACCTTTATGAGTAACTCACTCCTGCGCAAAACAAAATGGCAAGTAAGCGAAGAATATACGCACAGCGATCACCAGGCGATCATATTTAGCTTGAACAAAGACAAGCCCAGGCAGCCCCCCAAACTAACAGGGCCAAAGTGGAAAGACACCCACTTTGACAAAGATACGTTCGAGGTAATGATGAATACCGAACTTGCATTCAGCAGCGAAACATCGGAGACACTGTCACAACAATTGACGCAAACAATTACCACAGCGTGTGATGCAGCAATGCCTAGAAGAACTGCCAGTAAAAGAGGGGCCCCGTGTTATTGGTGGAACGACGAAGTTAAAACGCTCAGAGTAGCTTGCCTCCGGGCTAGACGCAGATCCCAGCGATGCAGGGGAAGGCCAGAGTTTCAAGAAAGGCTATCTATCTTCAGATTAGCAAGGCGAGATCTCGAAAAGGCCATCAAAGAGAGCAAGGCAAGATGCTTTAAACAACTCTGCGATGGGGCAGACCTAGACCCCTGGGGTATGGCATATAGGATGGTGATGAAGAAACTTAAGGGCAGTAGGTCCCCACAAATATCCTGCCCAATAATGCTAAAGACAATAGTTGAGCACTTATTCCCATATAGGCCGTCAACTTTGATCATCACCACAAGAGACACAAGTTCGGAACGCATCCCTGCAATCACGCCGAAGGAACTATACGAAGCGTGCAGGAAGATAGGCGACAACAAAGCGCCCGGACCCGATGGCATCCCGAATGTGGCGATTAAAGCGGCCGTTCGAAAACGACCGGAGCTTTTTATTGCAACGATGCAACGGTGTCTGGAGGAAGGGGTATTCCCGAGGTCGTGGAAACTCCAGCACCTGGTTTTACTGCCAAAGGGGAAAAAACCACCAGAGGAACCGTCCTCATACCGGCCAATATGCCTATTAGATACAATGGGAAAAATCTTAGAACGGATCATATACTGCAGACTACTCGAGGTGGCAGAGGATAAAGGAGCTTTGTCTGATGACCAGTATGGATTCAGAAAATCGCGTTCTACCGTCGATGCCATTAAGGCGGTAGTAGATACAGCGGCTGAAGCAATACGGGGAAAAAGATGGAGAGGAGGGACGAAGCAATATTGCGCGGTTGTGACCCTTGATGTTAAAAATGCCTTCAATTCGGCAAGCTGGTCATGCATTAGGAGATCCTTGGTCAGAATGGAAACGCCGTACTACCTGCTGAATATAGTAGATAACTACCTTACCGACAGGAAGTTAAGGTACCATACTGACGATGGCGTTAAGTACTACAACATCACCGCGGGAGTACCACAAGGGTCGGTTCTTGGACCCCTCCTGTGGAACATAATGTACGACGGGGTTCTCCGATTAACGCTGCCACAAGGAGTTAAGGTTATAGGCTTTGCTGACGATATCGCTGTGGTTACTGTGGCCAAACATATCCACGAGATAGAGTCCGCTACGGATGAAGCAGTAGCCAGAATCAAGAATTGGCTAGAGTCTGCAGGGCTAGAACTAGCTGACCACAAGACCGAAGCTGTGTTGATAACCAGCCGAAAGACTGTGGAATATGCATCTTTCCGTGTTGGAAACCAACAAATTAGATCAAAGGAGTCACTAATGTACCTAGGAGTAATGCTCGACAACAAGTTAAGCTTTAAAACGCACATCCAGTACGCCAGCAAAAGGGCGTCACAGATGCAAGCAGCTCTTTCCCGGATTATGCCAAATATCGGTGGCCCTGGATACGCCAGAAGGATTCTGTTATCCAGGGTGGTCAGCTCAATACTGATATATGCTGCACCGGTCTGGGCAGGGGCTCTTACAATTAAGGAAACAAGAAGGAAGCTCTCGTCAGCATACAGGCTCTGCGCAATAAGAACAATAAGCGGATTCCGAACAATTTCGGACGAAGCAGCCTGCGTTATTGCGGGAATGATTCCCATCGACATTCTCGCCAACGAAATGCAAAGGATCTACCTTAGGCTAACCGTCAATAGGCAAGAGTCCATCATAAAGAAAAGGATAAAAGAAGAAGAAAGGGCAACATCTCTAGCACTGTGGCAAGTCCGGTGGGATAACACGGCAAAAGGCAGATGGACCCACAAACTGATCCCAAACATCGAGGTCTGGACAAGAAGAAAAAGCGGGGACTGCAACTACCACCTCACGCAGTTCCTGTCCGGGCACGGCGGCTATCGAAGTTATCTTCACAGATTCGGCCACGATAGCTCGCCTCTATGCCCCGAATGCCCAGATGAAGAAGAGGATACGGAGCACGTAATGTTCCACTGCAGAAGATTTTCAGGAGGAAGGGTGAACTTACCCATTCCACAGCTTCTCATAGAGCGTATGATGAGCTCAGAAGACGACTGGCTGGAAATATGTTCATACATAACGAGGGTACAAAACGAGCTAAGAAGAGCCGAAAGACAAAGAAGGGTCGAAGTGGCAAACGTTGACGATTTAGCATGAGTTGCTAACCAGCCCCGCGAAGTAATACCTAACGGCAGTCCCGCGGGGAGAGTGGTAGAAGAGTACATGGGTGTGGTTTAGTACGTAAGGCGCGAGGCACTGGAGAAACATATCCCGCGAATCGTGCATGCTAGTAGCACGGGCAACTAGTATCTTTCGAAGATTACACATCCTTTGGACGCAACCAAAAAAAAAAAAAAAAAAAAAAAAAAAAAAACCCCCACAAAAAATAATCTAATGGTGTCAAATCGCACGATCTAGGCGGCCAATTGACCGGCCCGAAACGTGAAATTAACTGTTCACCAAACTCGCCTCGCAATTGCGCCATTGTTTCGCGTGCTGTGTGGCATGTGGCACCGTCTTGTTGAAACCACATATCATGCAAGTCAAGAACTTCCATTTCGGGCAAAAAAAAGTTTGTTATCATCGCTCGGTAGCGTTCACCATTGACAGTAACGCTGCGATTCGCATCATCTTTGAAGAAATATGGCCCAATAATGCCGCCGGCCCATAAACCGCACCAAACAGTGGCTTTTTCGGGATGCATTGGTAGCTGTTGCAATGCTTCTGGCTGATCTTCACTCCAAATGCGGCAATTTTGCTTATTTACGTACCCATTCAACCAAAAATGAGCCTCATCGCTGAACACAATTTTTCGATAAAAAAGCGGATCCTCGGCCAGCTTTCCAAGAGCCCATTCACCAAAAATTCGGCGTTGTGGTAGGTCGGCTGGCTTTAGTTCTTGCACCAGCTGTATCTTAAAAGGCTTTACGCCCAAATCCTTCCGCAAAATTTTCCAAAGGCCTAACTGCTGGGAACGGCGCCGAATCGACATTTCGCGGTCTTCTGTCACACTAGCTGATACGGCCGCAATATTTTCTTCACTACGCACAGTACGTAAACGTGTTGGTGGTTTAATGTCCAACAAAGTAAATTTGGTGCGAAATTTGGTCACAATCTTCCGAATAGACTGCTCAGAAGGTCGAGAATGCCGATCATAAAATGGAAGCAGCGCGCGATGAACATTTCGAACCGAGCACGAATTTTGATAGTAAAATTCAATAATTTGCAAGCGTTGTTCATTTGTAAGACGATCCATGGTTAAATTGCAAACCAAACTGAAGCTGTTTGACAATGACACCAGGTACTAAACACACGTCAGCTGTCAAAACCAGTGTTGCCAAAACCAAACCAGCTAAAAAATCACCCGGTAGTAGGTAATTTTGAATTGGTTCTCTGAAAAAGGTTAACCAACCTTCGAGATTAAACTAAACTGACAAATGGAGATGACGACGTATATTTTTTGACAAACTTCCAAAAGTATAATCCAGAAAATTTTGACTGATCTTTTGATCTTTATCGTGTCAATGACCTATTATTTCATGATTCTAGACCGAATGACTGCCAGGTGAGTTTTCTGTTGGGGATAGATTTATATCGACAGCAACAACTAACTTGACCGTATTAACTATTAATGCAGCTACTGATTATGATTTTGTCCACATCCGTTACTATCGATGTCCTTCTCAGCAATCTTAACGAATCCAACCGCAGAACTTGGACCTCATATTTCTCATTGGTGTCGCTATTGCTTTAGTCTTTTATTTCAACTTCCTATAATGATATTGCGGCATCGTGTTGAGTCAGCTAAGACTATGACCAGACGTCCTCTTTTAAAGAGGAGATGTAATCTTTTATCTAAAAAAAATGTCCGGTAGCTTTTTTAAAAAAATATGCAATTTATCCACTTTTCGGGATATCCCAGTTTACGAAAATTTACTAAACCACAAAACATTTTTACAACACTAATTCAGAAATTTGTCTGCATCTTTCTGGTATGAACACGACCCAAAATATATTTGTACCCGAACTCATTCACTTCTGAACACAACACCATCTTTTGTTACTTAAATTTGCTGACATCGCCAGAAGGACCTAAAACTGTAGCTCTGATCAAGCCCGAAAGCTTGACATTTTGCTTGCATTATTGATTAAAAATGACATCGGGAATGTGACTACTTTGATAGTGTTTCCAGGAACTACAACCTTCAATCACTTTTCGAGCATTTGAAGTAGTTCCACCGAGGTTGGCTGCTAGGTTGACGAACAACTTCAAACACCCTTACAAAAAATTGTTTAATAAGGGCATGTGAAACCATTTTGTTAAAACCACTGAAGGTGCGATTCCCTGATGACTGACACTCGTATTAATAATAAACCCGCAACTACTCTCTAATTCGTATGTTACCTAGCACCTAGCTAAATAAATAACTAATAGTTAAATATCCTTATTAATAAATGAAAATAACTCATATAATAACTAGCTGATGTTTTCTCTAAAATACATCTCTCATTGACCTCAAAGACACAATCACAAAAAAAATCTTAATCGTAAGGAAATTCATCAAGTGCAATTTAATTTACATTTCTAATTCACCCCGAATCAGGCTTCGATCTACACATTCTAAACTAGACTACATGCAATTAATCATGTACGCAAACAATTGCCATGTTAATAAACCATTATCAATCTCTACATCCAATTTTAAATGAATTCCCCATTCAAGCACAAGAGATCAACTCTCTCAAAGATATTATACGTCCGCCGGTAAGCGCACATCATGTCTGTCATTACGGCGCTCAGATGTTATACATCGCACCTAACATGAACATTGACATTGAGAAATTACATGAAAGCATTTCACTCGAGATGCCAATAATAATAATAAAAAAAAAATACACATCTCAAGCTCAAGGTAATTTCAACAAATTGCTAATAAAGCAACGCGCCGCGGTACAAATCACAAATCACGGACACTTCTCAACAGAGTGGACTTTTCACGCCATTAGTACGCGCATTCAACACGCGCGCCACTCGTTGTCGTCGACCCAATAGTATGTATCTTAAGTTGGGTGTAATTTTGTTGTTGCTGCTGCGAACCCTGCCATTGAGCCACGATCTACTGAAGCGGCAAATTAAAATAATTACTTGTGGAATTTTCCACTTTTTTGCAACGCTTTCCTAGAAAAAAAAAACTGTTTCTTCGCAAAAAGCGATAGACATTCCTGTCATCATTTGTTTTTTTTTTTTGTTATTTAAGCGCAACAGCTGACTAAAAAGCCATATGAAATAACATACAATTAACTGCAACACAAATCTAAAATACATAGAACCGATTTGAGTCCTCTTCCTCATTACCCAAGTGTCAAAGTGAATTTCATGTTGCAGAGGTGGTGACTAATTCTGACGCGCTTTCTTCACCGATTAAATGAAACAACTGTTAGTTTAGCTTTTGCCGGGTATTAAATTTGATCTCGCTTGAATGCGTAGACAGAGTGCACATAGAACTCTTTTGCGTGTTGGGCAACAACTTCATTAGACAAACTCCTCTAGGACGATATCGGCTTATTGCCGCTTTAGCGGGGAACGAGTCTCTACTTCATTTATCGTTTAACAGAGTGCTTGGGTTTCACTGTGGTAGTTCGCATTACAATTTGCCTACTATAGCCAGGTGGGACGAGAATCTAAATTAAAATCAAATGGACGTTTTCCAGTATGCACAGATGCATCTTCATGATACTGTGAAGAGCATACATCTTTTTATACAGTACATTTTGTGCTCTTGCATGTGCGGCGTTGCTTCGTGCTGTTGCACGAATTAGCCATCTGAACGGTTTCATCTCGTCACAGAATCTTGAACATAACAATTAAGAAAAATGCGAATGTGCAACAAAAGAAGCAGACCAGACCAGACCAGACCGCAGAGGAACGGGCGGGAAATATAATCAACATGTTCGTTTTTAACACACATGTGCTTTAAGAGAAAAGATATTATTTATTTATAAGTATTTTTTTTGTGTATGTAATGGACTGCTGAAGTTGGGGTTGAGGTGTTTATTACACAAACGTTGTTTTAGACCAGCCTCTTATATTTATCTATATTCGATATGCTAACAAACTCAGAAGGCTAGACTTTGTACTTTCTTTTGAATATTATAAGAATGTGTAAAAATGCTAACAACAAACTATTTATGTGCTTTATTTAGAGCTTGCGTATTTTTTAGATAACCTCTTGTGACCAGTTTGCCTAATTCTTCAGTTTTATTTCGACACCGTGACTAGATAAGGATAAATATATGTCAATTATCCGTTACATTCGGAGTAATTCATTCAGACCACATCAGGTCCATTCTGCTACTACATCAGCAGAGTCGAATACATCCGCTACTCTTGAAACCATTTTGAATTTGCAGGAATTTCTGTATTTTGCTGTAAACCATTTCAAAAATATTTGCAAGTTCCTCCGAAAAGTACTCTCCTAGAGTTTACATTTTGTTCGAGGATAGCGCCGGCATCCATGCAACTACGAAAAAAAATCCTTTTTTGACAATTCCTATAGCCTCGCGGCTAGGCTGACCGTCCTATTTTAACATGTTGTAACGTTTTTGTTTAAAAAAAAAAAATTCCGGTACCTATCCGGGATCTCTCAGTTAACGAGATTTTTCGACACCACAAAACCACAGCAAAACTTTTTTACAACACTAGTTCAGAAATTTTCTGCATCGTTCTGGTATGAACACGACCTAAAATACATTTGTACCCGAACTCATTCACTTATGAACACAGCACCATCTTTTTTTAAATCGTCTGAACACACCCACTCATTTGACAGCTCAATTTCTTTTGCAATTTTATTGAATTTGTAAAAATTTATGTAGTTTTGTTTGTTTTAATAAATTAAAAAAATATATACAAGTATATATATAAAATTGTTGCAAGTGCTTTGTGACTTTATAACTCACGAACGGCTCAACCGATTTCAATGATTTTTGGCGTGTTTTATTCGTCTTGAATCAAGGATGGTTTATAAAAAAAGAAAAGCTGGAAAATTCTCAACAGGTGGCATTGAAGGCACACATTTCGTTTTTTATGGGGAAAGGCACTTTGTAAAAATATAAATTGGATAGAAATCGAGTAGTGACACTTCAAATACAAAAAAAAAATCCCCTCTATATCCCCTCTATATTATTTCTGTAGTTTCTGTAGTGTATTTCTCCCTTTTGCGGTTCACACGCTCAACCAATCTTAACAAATCAAGTGTCATAAAAAAGATATTTTCAGGGTGCTTATCTTTGCATTTTTACTTTTTTTAAAATATTAACAATTGAAAAAGTTGAATTTTACTACACTAAATTTCAACTACGCAGTTGTGTACATACTTTGATTCGGGATACACTTTTATTTCGTTCTTCATGCGCATGCCTGTACAAATTACAAACGACGCGACGACGTCACGAAAGAGAGTCGACGGCCGATGAGAGTTTAGTGAAAACATATAATGCTCTTATGACTCTTAATTTAACACATTCACAGATAGGAAATCTAAGAAAGAATTTTAATTTCAAAATCTACGGAGGAATTGGTTAGGTGTTGTCGATCTCCGAAACCACTCAACCGATTTCAATGAAATTTTGTGGATACCCATCCAGTTGGTTTCAGTTTTAAAGATAATTTCAAATGAAAGGTACGGGAAAACCGGGTGGGTACCAGCGTTACCACTTCAAAAAAAAAGGCGAAGTAGATTTGATCCGAAAAGTGAAGTAGATTCAAGAAAATGGAAGTAGATTTCAAAATCATAGTTTTAATGATATATTCAATTCCATATTAGTTTTATGTATACCTGAAACATGTAAAAAAAACGTTACGATCTACACTTATCGTTTTGGTTGGCAAGATTACATCAGTTAATTTTATGATATCACTTTTTTTTTTATCAAATACAACTACTAGTTGCCTTTTTTATAATTTCAATTAGTTAGAAGTGTTTATACATATCACCAAATTAAAATTAAAACATAAATATGTAGTTGAATTCTTATTTCAATATATAACGGCCATTGACAAGTTAAAATTTTTGGAATTAAAATAATAACTCCATAGGAGGCTCAAAAATACCTACCAGCTATCACCTCTTTCACAGCAATAACAGTAATAAACGAAGAGTGAAGTTTGATGCAGTTTATTGTTTAGAAATGTGAGACTGGACTCATATGAAAGAGTGTAAAACATTTTTTAAATATTTTTTTTGGAAGTAGATCTAAGGTATTTTTATTAAAATTGAAGCAGATTAAATAAGAGATTTCGAAAGTGAAGTAGATATTAAAAATTTACCAATAGTGCGAAGTAGGGAGCAGATTTAAATTTTTTTTCCAAAATTGAAGTAGATCTACTTCAATTGTAGTAAAGTGGTATCGCTGGTGGGTACCCCTATAAATAAAAGAGACTGACGTCTGTGTGTGGCGCTCATAACTCGAGAATGGATCGTTCGATTTTTACGATTTTGGGCTTGGAGGATTGTTTAGGAAGGACATTATGCTACCTTTTGTCGTCAAAATAAAAGTTTAAGGGGATGAGATTGGGAATAGAACTTAGTATGGCAACCGCACTTTGTAAAAAAATATACTGGATAGGAAAACGGGTTGTGTCACTTCCAATACAACAAAACTTATTTCAAAAGTTTGATTTTTAAATTCTTTAGATGTTCCGGGCTCACCGCTACACAATTTTAATTCGAAAGTCGGCTCAGTTATAATTTTGTTGAGCAACCCCAATCAACCGAAACTTTTTTAACGGATTGGGTTTGATTTGAATGTGAAGAATCTCAAATCAAATGTCTTGGAAGCGAAGTTTTTGACTTAAAAATTCAAGCAACGGATTCCGATGATTTGCAATTGGTTTCCAAGCGCCTTCAATTTCCCATGCATATCACTTTCATTATAAAAAAAAAATAATAAGTCGCAAGGACAATCGCTGGATATTTGTGATATCAATTATTGAATTCCCACGTTTTTCAATCGTATGTGGCGTGAGCAAAATCTTCCGCTTTGTACGTCGTGTACCGTAAAGCACTTTAGTGAAAAAAATTAAGGTCGGCTGACACGTCAATCATTGCGGTTTGATTTAAACACATCAACAATGCCATACTTTAGTTATTTGTATTGTTTTTAATATAACTTTTGAATATAGAATTTTAATTGACCGAATTACATAAAGCAGCATGTTCATTGTTCGTTCTCGCTTCTCGGAATTATTGTTTTTATGACATTAACGAATTTGGGCGGAACGAAGTTCGCCGGGTCAGCTAGTACAAGTATAATTTGTTATTTCGGTTGTTAATTTTGTTTTTTTTTTTATTTTTCCTTTGAGATTTTTGAAGGTGTCCTCTTTTTACCCGACTGGACACAGGGAGGGTTATGTGTTTAGCGCGTATCCTATGTACGTTCCTACGGGACACCCTGTAGCCTAAACGGCTTAACCGATTTTGAAGATTGAGGTGTAATTAGATTCGTATTCTTCCCCGGAGTGTCATAGGCTAAACAAATAAAAATAAAAAAAGTTAATTTAAAAAAACCAAAAAACCCGACTGACTGTAAAGAGAAAAATTAAAAAAATATTAACCAGACACTATACCTAACAATTTGGCAGTCGGAGGGTACTCAGATTTTTGTTTAGCTGTGTAGGTATAGTCTCCGATTGTCAATTAGTTCGGTATAGTGCCTGGTTAATATTTTTGTAATTTTTCTCTTTACAGTCAGTCGGGTTTTTTGTTTTTTTTTTTTACCCGACTGTACACAGGGAGGGTTATGAGGGTTATGTGTTTCGCGCGTATCATATGTACGTTCCTACGGGACGCCCTGTAGCCCAAACGACTTGACCGATTTTAAAGAGTGGGGTGCCATTAAATTGGTATTCTTTCCCGGAGTGTCATAGGCTAAACATATTAATTGGCCTCCGACTGCCAATTAGTTATACTTGAAAGTGTCTTATTTTAATCTTTTTAAATCTTTTTTACAGTTAGTTGGGTTTTTTGGTTTTTGAATTAACTTTTTTATTGCTGGGTGTGGATCTGGTCACCCTACTCGCATCAATTCTTCCTAGTACACAGTGAGCTGATAGTACAGGGATTCGATATAGGCTCTGCCGATATTAAGCCGGCTTTTTGTTCTGCGCCGAGCCGACTTACTCATACCTATCTGTGGCCATGTTTCGCATACTTGCTGCTAAGATCACGCTATCCTTCTGTATACTGTTGCAGAGCTAATGTTGAGATTTTGCATTTTACTTTTCAGTCGAGATTTGCATTTTCATACCGTCCCTCGTCGTCTACTGTACACTTAGCTGGTATCAGAAGAGTATTTGTTTTTATTAGCCTCATTGAAGTCAAGTTTTGTTAATATCAAATAAGATACAAGTGAAGTCCATGAAAATTTTTATTCATCGTTCAAAGACCCTACAAGACCAACAGCCGGACAGAAATTGCCAACATACCCGCTGCTATGCTGGTAACAGTCATGACAAACTCCTAATATCGGTTTATTCAGCGTATGGGCTTTTTAAAAAAGAAATTTATGTTGCCCAATATATATTGAAACTTTGACATTTACTTATCCACCTGTGAAAATTGGCCTAAATTAGCCTAAGGGGAAAACACGACCTCATCAAAACTCACTTCAGCAATCGTAAAAAATATACAGAATATACTTCAACTAATATGCAGAGTGCATTAAACAGGCACTCAGAAGACGACCATCAATGCTCAATATATAACAAAACGAAATTTATGTCGGCCGGTGACTCGGATGCTTGTTTTTTTATTTATTTTACATCATAATCTGTAAATAATGAGTTCAAATAGAAAGAGGCTAAACATTAAAAAATTTCTTTAATCTAATTTTACATTCTATACCCATTTTGTACCATCAGTATTTGCATTTGAGTGAATGCACACAAATCCAAACAGAAAAAGGACAATGCTATACCAGAAATCAATAGAAAAATATCATTCACACGGTACTATGCATGCAATTTCTCTCAATACAGCGCAAAGTAAAATTACCCAGGAAATTTACAATAAATCTCATAGCCACACTCATAAAATATCCGAAGCCTAATTTGCATTCCGATCCAATTTCACATTGAAATACTACCATCGTATCCCCATCCATTCATCAGATAATGATCGTGATAATGATATTTTAATCAAAGAAACAACATAGCTGTGCATACCAAACGCTATGCAGCGCCATTATGAACACATACGATATTAGTTGGCAGATAGACAGCCGTATAACCTGAAATTTCAATTTAATTTCGCACACGGTTCGTGTGAAACTAACAAACGCGCAAGAAAAAAATCGACAACTGACAATTATTATTAAAATTCCAAGTGTCCAGGCTATAGACTTTTTCTAAGAAAGGTACAAACTCCGCCACACACACACAACAAAAGGACAAGGTGACTACTGTACTTTGAATGCAGCTCATATTACCCGTGTCGTCGGGCTGGGAGCAATTGCAACATGCAACCAGCATTTTGCTGCTCGGGTGGTGCACGGTTTCATACGCAACCCAATTGGTGAAAATCAAAAGCGTTTTCCGAAGAATTGTACATATATGCACGTGTAATCTGCGAAGCACAATTTGTCTGTGGCACATGAACGCGTAGGGGGAAAGACGCCATGGCAGAGATATGTCGAATGTGCCTGCTCAGTTAAGCTGTTAGCAGGCAGGCGGCAATGGAGTTAAGAAACAACGAATCCAACCCATCTATTGGTGAAAAACTATAATTTTCCATGCAATGATTGTCGTTATTATTGTACTTATTTCTCTCGTTTTTTTTATAATCCAATCGTGTCGTTGCATCTTTCTTTTTTGTTATTTATATGGTTTTCGGATTAATTTCAAGCAGACTCGAAGGCACTTTTTATAGGTACACTATAGTTGTTTCTGTGTTTTGATTCAATTTATGAATATTTTCATGCAACCCTTGCTTGGACAAAGTTAAAATTTCACTGGAAGTTTTGAAAGTATCCACTCGAGATTCACTATAATTCTCTTTGAAACCTCGACTGTGACGATACTAGTAATTAATACACTTAGGCGGTTGGCTAAGCCCATGCCAGTAGATTTGCTACGGTTGTTTATTAAGAGCTACAGAAAAACTCCTATTTTTTTTTTTTAGTTCAGAGCAGAATCTAAACTGTTATACAAATTTTCAGCTCAGACACATCAGAGCCAGTGTGACCATCAGCCACCATGTGGAATATTTATATAAATTTATTATATTCCACTTCAGTATTATTTTTTTTTTGTAATACAAATAAAATAAATAAAACGAATTTTAAGACATGAATACAAAATTAATAAACTTTTATTTCAAACAAACTTGAAAACAAATATGAGGTACCCCTCTTAGGTTAGTTTAGGTTTAGTAGGGTTGTGAGATCGTCACAAAAGACCAGGCTAAAAACCTAAACCAAATCACCCAAACAATCAATTTCCCTACCGAATTTAATTATGGTCTCAATATTGTTTGAGGCACCAACCTCATCTAAGTGATTGAATAAGTACATGCCAAGGTGCTTTCTTCTACTCCGAGCGATTGCTTGACACTCACATAGAAAGTGGGAGATGTCTTTCGTGACTTGTAGTACCTGCATATCCGAGTTAGTTAGTCCTAGTCTCATGGCATGCTTTCTTAGAAGGTAATATCCACAATTCCAGAGAGTATTCCTACCGTTAATCTTAACTTTGTTCTACTGAGATTGATAAATTCTTCAGAATTTGTCCGGTTTAAGATGAGCCACAGTGCCTTTGAGATCCTGTGACCTTCTAGTTGTGACCAACTTGTGGCTGCTAAATGGGAAGTTTTTTTCGAAAACAACCCTTCCAGCCACGGCCATAGGTGGTCTTTTACCCTCAATCATTGTATTAAGTGGGAGCTCCACTCCTTCCTTGGTAATAATAATAATAATTTTTGGCGCAACAAGCCCGTAGGGACCCTAGGCCTAGCTTCTCGCAACCATTCGTTTTGTGTGAGTTTTCATTTTTGGAACGAATGGAAGGGATCTACAATTTTATGCCGATTCCAAACGGCTAATTGAGAAGCTCTTTCATGACAGTTATACTCTCGGATGTTTGTCAGACGTTCGCGAGAGGTGGCGCAGTGAAAAAACACTGAGTTGGAAATTGGGTTTTTGCGGGATTCGAACCTGAACCACTCGCTTAGTATTCCAACACACTTTTTTTTTTTTTTTTTTTTTTAAATTCATTTTTATTTATTCATTCATTAAACTTATATACTAGACAAAAACGATTAAATCTAATTTAAAACTAACAATCTTAATTCTAGCTTACTGGCTCTTAACGAACACTCTAAACTTAACGATGTTCTTAAAATTATTGCCTTTCGGCCTAAAATCTATCTATATTTAATTTGTGTTGTTTTTTATTTTTCAAGAAACTTCGAAAACTTGAATTCTTTATTATTATTGTTTTACCTATAAACTACTTGAAACTACCTAAGCTACTTAGCCTAAATTAATTATAATCAGGGTGGTGAGCAATCTTAAGGATTGGTCACCATCCTGATTGCATGCAAGGGCGCCTGACAGCCGCCGACAAGGGTTCACCCGTGCCGCCGAGACTCGAGCGACGCAATAGCGTCGGTCGAGTCTCGGTAGCACATACATGTCGGCTAGCCCAGTCCCTCCCAAGGACCCCCTAATCTATCCTAAACCTACAAACCTAATATCTATCTTAAAACTATCTGGACTAACCCTTTCATGTCTACATGAAGGAATGCCTCAGGTGGGATAAAGCCAGACCGAAGCGTACTCTCATGGTACATTAAATTGGGGTAGTAAGCCCCTGAGATCAGACTATTATCACTGGCCATCGCCCTTGCAACGTGCCTCCGAATCACCTTAATAAGGAAATTGTCAACCCTATTCAGTCGAGCCCCATTGTATAGGGTCCTGTTGGGATAGTATTTTGTGTACTCAGATTCGGGAGTTCTAAACAACCCTAGACAGGCCCTGAGACATTGTCTCTCAAACACCCGAATCTTTTCCATATAGAACGGCGCAAGAGTTAAGAGACTATTTAACATTTTCGTTTTCTTTTTATTTCTAAGCTAGTTTTCAGCACCGAAATTATCAACGGAACTACAATATCTTGAACACAAAATTGGGAAAGTATGTAAGTTAGGCCCCACTGACAAATTGTTTGTATAAAAAAAAAAAACTCTTGCAATTCAAGTGAGTCTTATGCCTGTTTTGTCAAAAGATTCATTGTTTGGGGAGATTATATCACAAATTTAACTCAACTTGGAAGTTACCTGATTAGATCATTAGCAATCTAAATTAAAATCGAAGGAAGAACTTTCTCCGTTGCAGGTTCGAATCTATTATCAAGCGATTATAAAGACCTGTCAGATAAAACCTATCATTGTTAAGAAGGTCAAACGCAAAATAACAAGAAATTATTACGTTTATGCACAGTTTTTGGAAAATGAAGAGAGATGATCTATAAAACTCTGCAACATTATTGTTAAGAAACATGGACACTATCAGGGATAAAAGAGCTGCTGGTAGTTGGTCGCCATCACGATACATAAAGAAGAAGAAGCTGTATGACGATATTATGGATGTTATAAATTGTCCAGTCAATACTTGCTTAAGATGATTTTTTTAGCTGACAACTATGTTTGTTAAATGGACAGACAGTAGTGCGCCTTATCATTAAAATGATTGCGTTACTTCGTCTTGTGTTTTTTTCTCCAGCCGTTTGTAGTTAAGCAGTCTTTGAAGCCTTTAGCGATTGCAATTAAACGAAAACATTAAACTAATGCAAACAAATGTCCGAGCCTATGGCAATTTCGCCAACTGTATCCCAGCAAATTGGATCCAATCGGACAATTTAATCTATATGTCTCGCACATAAACCATTTCAGCCCAATTGTGGAAATACAGGATTCATAATTGTATTTGGAAAGGAAACGTCTTCTTGAATGAAGAACCATGTGCGAGGGAGAAAAAGACAAGAAATGTAAATTATATCCAGCTGGGCGGCGCGCATTATATATTATATGTACCAACCATTTAATTTTTGTTTGCCAATGCACATTTGTATTATACGTATTTGTTTATTTGAGGATATATGCGTCCATAAAGAGGTTCGGTATACTGGTATATCTAACGAAACTCTTGTCTAACGACACGACCGATCGCCATCGCTGCAGTAGCCACTACTCTCCGGGCAGTCGATGGTCGGTGCAAGACATGAATACCGCCAAAAGACATAGCACAGCACAACCGTTTAAAGTGAAAGGTCGGTCTTGGGGGATTGCTTTTGAAAAGCTGCAAAGAATTAAATTGAATTCATGAACTCATCTCGTTTCCAGTCTCTCTTCTCTAGTGTCGGTCCATTTAGTGAAGTTGCAATTATTATTGCTTTTTATATATGATTTACAAGTTGTTTGCTACACAGTTTGATGAGGACAATGTGCGCGGATATTATATAGGTGCATCAGAAAGGTCGGATTCGTTTGAAGTGTATAGCAGTGAAGAAAAAAATTACACCAACCAAACCACAACCAAAGAATTGAATTTCAATAATGGAAAATATGTTTGATGATCATAATTTGTATGGCTGTGGTTTTTACTTTGCGGTCTTGCGTGGTGATGATAATAGAGCTCCAGCTATGAAAGAAACTATTAATTGAAATTTTATTACTGGGACACACCCCGGGAAAATAAATTGATAGAGCTGATGCTGATGACTTTCTTTTTTTTTTGCATTCGCGTTCATTTGGCGAGGTAGATTGTATGGGAGGACGAGTGACATGATGTGTATGAGGAAATATTAAATAAGTGGTATAGCGTATAGGTATGATTTTTATTGTTTGGGTAATAAAAAATAGCTTGTACTTTTCGCAAATGAGAAGAGACACCAAACGTAGCGCGACTTCGGGGCTTTATTAAGAGAAAGTTACTTGTTTACGTTTTGGAAACTTATTACTCCAGTTGAGCAAGAGCTACTATATGGTAATGAATCGTAGATGTACTTAATATACAGTACGATATTTTGAAGTAACTAAAGATTTTAATATATACACACGTCCTTCGGAAGTCTTAACCACACCCTCGAATATCACCATAACAATGCCTCTCACCTACAAATAGTAGGTTTTGCGTCAAAAAAAACCTAATGCATAAAATCAAGAGAGTGTGGAAAAGGGATTTCAAGAGCACGGCTATTTGCTGTTTTTCCTTAACAAACCTGATGTAAATTCTTCCATTGCACAAAAAAGAGAGAACAACGACTGAGACAATTATACACTAGTCGGCAAAACTATTTTGACAGAAATGCAAGTCGCTTTTCAAGGCGAATAATTCCGAACGGCTACGGATTAACTGTCTACAGTTTTCACTCAGCAATTTCATAATATGGTGTTACCTATGATTGCGTAGGTGTAAATGAGATCATTTGAGACCCACTGCTGGATAGGTCAGGTCTGTCTGTTTGTGGTTAGAGTCCGATTTTTTGACTGGCAAAAGTATTTTGACAAATTCATTTTTCAAAGTTTATTTGGCGAGAAATACTAGTCATTGTTTAAATTTAAATTAAATATTTGTGCATTTTAATTAAAATATAGCGAAAACGAAGTTCGTCTAGCTTTTGTAGCAAAATACGATTGCGGTCTTTCTGTAAAAAAAAAATAGGGGAAGAATTTAATTTGTCGAAGCAAACTGTCAATATCAAAATCAATAATTACATAAGATAGATCTCTGTGCAAAATTTACCGACCTCGAGTAAAAAACGAAAAAGTTATAGTGAACAAATATAGAAGGATGGTAGATACATTTTGGGGAAGTTTGCTTTTTTAAGTCCAAAAACTCTCGAGCTTAATATGAAAAAAATGTGCTGAAAACCTATTTACTTAAAGGATAATTCAGAGGCGCCTTGCTGAACTCGATTTGACTACATATCCTGTATGAAAAGTAACGTATATAACTACGAAAACAAAATAAAGTGGCTACAATTCGCCCAAGAGTTTAAAAGTAAGCCCATAAGGTATGGAACCGGGCCTTATGAAGGGAATAGAGGTCATTTGACGCTTATGGATCACCGTAAAAAAGATTTATTCGGATACCGAAATTATCTCGTGAATACGCACCAGTTGTTCAGACCAGTTACCACGGTTGCGGGTTGTCCAATGTGCAGGTGGAACGATGATCCAGTACAAACTTTAAACAATTACGCATTACCATCTGGCGATAGACTAGTGGCACAGTCACTTATTCCCCATCAGGATAACGCTCCTAGTCAAAAAAGCCTATAGGTAGTGGTGATTTAACTTTTGCGGGATATCGTCATAATTCGAAAATGTCAATTGAAAACCAAATTTTATTATATAATCAGATACTGAAGCCCGTTTGGACATAATAATAATAATAATAGTTGGCGCAACAGGTCTGTAGGGAGCCTGGGCCTAGCTTCTCGCAACCATTCGTTTTGTGTGAGTTTTTAATTGTTGGAACGAATGGGATCTAGAATTTTATGCCGATTCCAAACGGCCGATTGAGAAGCTCTTTCAAGACAGTTATACTCTCGGATGTTTGACAGATGTTCGCGAGAGGTGTCCCAGTGAAAAAACCCTGAGTTGTAATTTGGATTTTTGCGGGATTCGAACCTGGACCCTTCGCTTAGTAGTCCAACACACTAACCGTTTGGACATATGGTATCCAATTATGGGGTTGTACTAAGAAAACAAATGTAAATATAATACAAACATTTCAAAACAAAGTCCTTCCTTTTTTTAAGTAAAACTTATTTGTCGAAATTATTAGGCCAAAGTAAAAAGTTAATTTTATTAATTTTGGTAAATTTAAATTAATGCGTTTAAAAGTGTCATATTATGTTAACCTGGTAAAAAAGTAGGTAAACTGTGCATTAATTTTTTTTTTCATTTCTTCCTAGAAATCATAAAATTTAAAACTTTTAGTTTTGTCAAAATACTTCTGCTGATTAGTGTAGTGCAACAAAAAATGTATCCTGAAGAGGTAGAGGAAAAGGTGGTAATATGGAACCTGTTGTTAAATTGGAACCCCCTTCTAAAACCAAAACTGTAAGTGCCATCTATTACTCAATAGCTACACACTGCGAAGACTCAAACCAAAACTCATATTATAAATTTACACAGCTTTCGCTTTGATCATTTCGCCGTAAAGGTATTTTCAGTAACCGAGCGAAACGGAAAACTTTTTTTCATTTTGTTTGCAAGTCTAGAACCTTCAAGTCGTTTTGTTTTTTTTCCTGCAGAAAATTCGGAAGTTATAATTAGTGTGTGAATTAACATTTTTTCAGGTAAGATTTTTCTTATTACTTTGAATAAGTGATAAAACCAGTGTTTTTTGTTAACATATGAAATCTTGTAATATGGAACTCCTATAGGAACCTAATATGGAACCGGGGTTCCATATTACCATTACGTGTTTTTTATTTACCTAGCAATGTTGTTTTCTCTTTTTCCTCCAGCCACCGTCATGCCGCGACGTCAAATAAAAACGCCACCCAAACCAAAAAGGATGCGATGATTATTATTATGTTTGCGATTTTTGCACACAAATGTAAATTGTTATTTTTACATACATTTAATTTAAAAACCAAATGGGGTTCCATATTCCAACCTTCTCCTCTACCTTTCTGCGTGAGGTATTATAAAATGAACATTAGAATTTAAAAATTAGATTTTTGGCAAATTTTTTTACGTAAAGTAATACAAAAAGCAGCCCCAATTGGTTCGCCGGAAGAATGAGAGGGTTTAGCTGGTAGGAGTTGGGCATTTGAATTTGGTCAAACCTGAATCCTGAAGGTGCACGAAGCATTACGTATGCAAAAAAAAAGCTCAATCTTCCATTCATTTTTGAGTTTTTTTTTAATTTTCGGAACGAACGGAAATGACCTATAATGTGTAAGCCTTGTCCAAACGGTTTAATTGAGTAGCATTCTCAGGACAATTATAGTTTCTAGTTATTGAATCAGAGTCCAAGATTAGTTGTTTAGCACAAGAGCCCCAAATGTTCTAAGGAATGGACGGACAGGATGGCACTGGAAAGCCGTATTTTAATATATATGGTTATTGGCCATAAGTTATTTTTAAGAATTTATGAAAATTTGCCATTCAAATAGTTTTGCTAAACGCAAAAGACCTTAATAGCAATCACTTAAGTTCTCTTTACTGGACCACCTCATTGTTAAATATGACAGAGTAAAAATACAGGGGGGGGGGCGAAAGAGATGTTAATGAAAAGTTGCGTCCAAATAAAAAGGCGGTATTTTTCCACAACATAGCTTTACTCGTCATCCTTTCGATACCCATTCATGTTCCTTTTACTTCGGCATATACTGACGTTAATGCCTTTAAACTGTTGGACAACATTGGTCACTTTCACGTTTCACCCGCCATTTTATCGTCAAGCTTTAGATCTGAGTGAATACATGAAACCATTCACACAAGCATTCGGTTTCATTTCCGATACATTAACAAATTTGTTCTGCAATAAGTTTTCAATCGCATTCACTCAAATCCCGGCGCACTTTTCCCAAACCTTTTGTTTACATTGGTAAGTGGTGTTTGGTGTGCTTTTCTTGTTTGTTTCAGAGTTTTCTTTTTTTAATTAAGAAAAGTACAGGAAAATGCAATCAAAGAGGCCACAAGCTCTTTTCAGTGAAAGTGTTTTGTGTGATTTTATGAAGTGTATCTTGGTTTGGGTTTTTTTTTTACTTTTCTGCCAGATCAATTTAACACATAGCACTTAACCTTATGGAAGAAGTAGAGAGACGTATTTATGCAGACCCAACCGTCCGTAGAAATGAATAAAGAAACTTGTTGAAATTTACGCAAAGGAAAACTATCCAACCCATCATAGCGCTAAATAAAATGTATTTTCGAAAAAAGAATACACGAAAGTCTGTAAATGACGGGAAACTCACCAATGTCCAGTCCATGCAACAAAATGTTTAATCGTGTGGCACTCGGTTGATTTTTTTTTCGTGTTTTTTTTTTTGCTTCATCTCAAATTTCCGTGAAAGTCGCACAAGGTGTGAGTGATTGATATGATTGAGTGAAGTTGCATTCCCGAGATTTTATGTGTGAAAAAGCGTTTTAAATTTCGGAACCAAGAAAAATTGGTTTGTCTATACACTTAGTGAGAGGCTTTACCTTTAGAGACGAAGTTACATAGAATTAATAAGATGAAGGTTGAATATTCACCAGGAAACAAGGTACTTGACCATACATGCACTGTAATTCCAATTGGAATGTTGTTAAGGGTTTATAAAACTGGCCAGTTTAGTCTTATTTATTATGGAATTTGTTTTATTCCTATATCAAAAATTCTCGCATACGTTTATGTGTCAAAATCTCCCATAATAATAATAATAATAATAGTTGGCGCAACAGGTCTGTAGGGACCCAGGGCCTAGCTTCTCGCAACCATTCGTTTTGTGTGAATTTTTAATTTTTGGAACGAATGGAAGGGATCTACAATTTTATGCCGGTTCCAAACTGGCCGATTGAGAAGCTCTTTCATGACAGTTATACTCTCGGATGTTTGTCAGACGTTCGCGAGAGGTGGCGCAGTGAAAAAAAAACCTGAGTTGGAATTTGGGTTTTTGCGGGATTCGAACCTGGACCCCTCGGTTAGTAGTCCAACACACTAACCACTAAGCCACTGCGACCACACAAATCTCCCATACGATGCGAAAAACTGACATTAGGAATTCTCGAAATCCGCATACGAGAATTTCTCTTTGAAAGCTACTCGTCTGTGTTTTCCACGCGGGTTTGTATCTCGTATACGGAACTATGAGTTTGATACTTAAAAAATGGATTTTTTTTATTTGCGCGTGAGAAAATAAGAGTCAAATTAAAATAAATCAAACAATTTAAATCCGTTGTGACATGTTCGGAAATAGTGCCATTCGCTCAAAGCAGTCTTGGGGCTCTCGGAAGTTCGGTATATTTCGATTCCGCTTCATTGGGAATCGAACAAATGCTGAACTCATATCGGCCAAAGTAGCAATACCGAAACCCATAAATGCTCTTAGAGCTTTGAGAACAGCAATTTTTTTTTTATGCGAACATTTCAGGCGGATTTGCTTACGAATTTATTCAGCATATTAACAACGCATCAGTCACTTTATGAACTCGAAATAAATTGATTGGGTTATCTAAGTAAAAACCTTAAAATAGTCAAGTTGGATCAGCATTGATAAAAATTCACCCGCAACGCATGTAACAGATACTTAAGGAATTGATGACTATAGCTAATGTCAAGCTTAAAACCTTTACAGTAATACCCTATTCATACCGAGCCGAAAACCGGATTTTCGCGAAAACACTCAAAAACTTCATGGAATACAGAAGTTTTCCCATACCTACATATTTAAATTTTTAAAACATTGCATTGACTAGTTTTCGACGAAAACACGTTTTTCGGCTCGGTGTGAAAAGGGTATAAGGCTTGATGTTTCCAGACGTAGGTTAAGAGTGTCAGTTTTACTTTGTGCAAGTTGCGAAAGTTAAATCATTTTTATGCTCTTTCTCAATTAATTGCCCTGATAACTTCCTAAAATTCCCCACTTTATCAATCATCAACTAAATTATGCTTCTATTATAAAATAAAATTGCCGGTTTACTGCCTTTCGAGCATAAAATACGAAACTAAAACAAAGATACAACAAAAACTGCATATTCACTGCGAGTATCCCATTGAATTGCTAATTACATCAACCAGAGAACACCTGCCCAGGCCAGGCACACAGCAATCGGCTGGCCAAACATTTTATTTCGTCCGACACTTTATGATCAAACAAAAGGGCACCCTATTATGGAATCAGTAAATTGCTGCGAACAATCGTACAGTTAATTTAGCTTTTAAGCGATTATACCACAACTTGTATTTCCGTCTTCCAGAGCTCTGAATGGAAAGTCAAGCGCGAAGGTGCCAACAAATATTATTGTAATGAAATGAGTCACAAAACTACATATACATAGGTACAACTGTGAATAGGCACAGACAACAAAACCGGTGCAGAGTTCAGAGAACTACACCAGCAGCAACAACAACATCAGCATGAATCGAAATAAATGCTCATGTCCACCATCACAGAGTTTAGTTAAATAATGGTGGCAACAAAGTAATAACAATCATCACAGTTAACTTCGAATGGATACAATAAAGACCCAGAAATACAATAGAGGTGCCAGCCAGTGCTACCGGTCCCAGTCTATCTTAACTGCTGCTGAGATACCAAATTTCTTGGACCCTGCGGCAATTATCAGTAGTAGTTGCATATGGTGGCGCTAAAATTGTTTGGTAAATGCGAAGTAAATTGCCGGCCATAAACATTTGGTTAACATCGTGCGACTGTATACCTACATTTGAGAACTACCACCACGAGCGCGAGCACCACACACGGCAATTAACCAAATCCAATTGTAACGTCCCTTGTGAGGAAGTTGGCAGTTTATCTGAATCACACACAGATTCGCTGCGCGCTGAGTGCTGAGATTTTTCGTGAGCAACCGCGCAATTTAATTATTTCGCTGTCAGCCTGTGGTTTTAAGTGCGGTCTTTCTTTTCAGACCGCAACTAACATTGGTGGTTCCTGCTAGAGCTAATTGATGATTCCGTTCGCTGAAGAAGGCAGCGTGCATGCATAACGAGGAGTTGCGTTTTTTTTATTTTTATTATCTTCTTTGCTTTTCTGCTTCTTTTAATCAATTCTCAGTGGATTATTCAAATAGTTTGTTTTAAAACGAGAAGAAGAAGAAGGGTGGTGCTTGCTGGAGTATTTTGCGGTATTTCTCTGAAATCTGTATGGAAAGCAGTCGAATTAATTAGCTTGCACACACAGGTGGAAGTGTATAAGGTTGAACGAGCATGAAGATCCAATCTCTGTTGGATGCAGACTGTAGACTGTAGACCAAGTGATTTTTCACACGTTGTTGATTTTGTGTGTTTTTGCAAGCCTTATAGATGCGATGGAAGAGAGTTGCTTTGGCAAACTGTTTGATAACCTTAATTGTTGAAATGAAGCTAAATTAAGGTGGCAGCTCTAACGAAATAAGCAGAACAAGGTGTACACTGTACGCTGGTTTAGTGTTTGCCCATTCCACAGGCGGTAAAATTAACATTTGTGCAGTTATAATATTAAGTCCATGGCAGTAAATTGTAATATAGGGTCAAATTAAGATGTGCACATTTCATATGAAAACAGAAATATTAATATTAACTGCTATCAACTACTCAGTTAGCACGTGTTATGGGTTAGGGTTAAATAATTCAATTTTCACAAGTTTAATGAAAAGTATGTATACATCAATCAAACTTTAATGTATTTTTAATAAAATTATTTGTGCATCCTTCGATCTTACTGGTGTATTTTAAATGATCGAAATCGAAATAGCTAAAGTTTAACTGCATCTGGTAGATGAGAAATTAGAAAGACTGAAAAAGAAACTGAGAAATAGTCTGTAGGCTACGTGGAAGTGGTTAGCCGACACACTTAGGCCCATTTTATTCACTCGAAGTTGAACACAACTCGGGAAGTTTCCCATATAAAAATCCCCAAGTTATGTTCAACTTCGAGTGAATAAAATGGGCCTTAGACCATTATAAGGTCCCTTGTGATACCACATGAATCTAGGAGATTTCGATTGTCTATGTTGTTAAGAACGTTCAGATCATTATATAGTAGAACGCTTCCAAATGGAGTTTTCGTCTTTGTGAGAGAGCCGGACAGGTACAGAGGAGATGGAGTATAGTTTCTTCCTCCTCCTCGTCAAGACAAAGGTAGTCTAGTTACGTGTTTGGCGAGTTCATCAGCCTTGCAATTACCTGGGATGTCCCTTTGCCCCGACTCCCAACAGAGGTGAATATTGAACTGCTCCGCATTCTCCCTGAGAGATGAACGACAGTCTTGGGCTGTTATAGAATTTGTAGAGACTATAATAGATACTTCTTTTCCATTATTTCAGCTTGAAAAACACTACAGTGATCGGAGAGACGGAAGGAGAGATTAAGATTTAATCTGTCGGAGAAGACACCGCCACCAACACCGTTGACAGTTTTCGAACCATCTTTGTGAAGAAATGGATCTATTCATCTAGAAGTTTTTACCGAACTGCAATTCCGGTGTGGTGAAGGTGATGTTTTCTGGAAGGTTTTTAAAATCGTTCAGGATAGCGGCATGGCCAGTTGTTTTGCTGGTCCATTGTGAAGAAGCTTTGAGACGTACGGCTGCAAAAACTGTCATTTGCCTGCTGAAGATGTCAATAAGTGCTAGACGAAACAGGATGTCAAGTGCAGCAGAGGGGGGTAGTACGAAGAGCCCCCGATGCACATCAAGTTGTTCTTTGGACTTAATGATTAACTTTATCTCTTTGTCCAAAGCAGTCAACCATACAACCACACCGTATGTTAGTATCGGTCTTATGAGACGTATAGCCAGTGCGTGATACGAGGCTGTAAACCCTATGGCTTTTTTGCAAGCCTTGGATTTTATGTTAACTTTCTAACAAAAAGGCCCAAGTATTTAGCTTCTTTTGAGATTGTCAAACTAGTGCCATTTATATATGGAGGGTCAATGTGTGAAATCTTATATTTCCTAGAAAAGAGGACAAGTTCAGTTTTGTGAGTGTTTACACCCAACCCACATCTGTTTCGCCCATTTTATTAGCTTATGGAGAGCGTGTTGTCTTGTAGGAGCTCTTTTAAAGTATTTGGGTACTTTCCTGACACAGCAGTAGCAACGTCTTCCACATACTCGATCACATTATAACCTTACTCTTCCAGGTATATCAGCAGTTCATTCGCAAATTCCTGAGAAGGGGAGATACGACCATGTGGGGTTCCTCTGCTGACAGATCTTCTCGCCAAATGAGGCGAGAATCTAAAACGCTTATTTCTACTTTTAAAATTGAGTGTTTCTTTTAGGTAACACATCTTCCACTGACTACTCATTAATAGGTCATCTACTTTCGCCATCAAAAATGTCAAAATCCAATTTATTGTATCCAAGCTTTTATCATCTAAATTTAAATGGGAAGCGTTACCCTCCGCCCGATTCGTTATTATTTGTCATATCAATGGCTTCAATAGCACCCAACAAAGCATTTGTTCAAAGGCGGCATTCTATGTTAATTACTCATTTGACTGCACTCCCAAAAATTCAATTATACCTGTACGTGTACGTGTGCAGCATTAAATAATAGTTGTAATTAAAATAAAAATTCCCCTTTCGCATGGCGTGAAATTCCTTTTGCATTTTGATTAATTTTACGAGAGCTAAGAAATGGGTTAATAGTATCACTAAGCATTTCTTTGATTAATGTATGAATCACTTAATTTTATGAGCACACATTTTTCAATTTATCTCTTGCAGCTAGTTTTTTAAATTTTACAGTTCTGCATTTGACTGTATAGAATGTCTAGTCCAATCAATTTATAGAGTTTCCTAATTGTCTTCAATTAGAAAGAAAAGAAAACGCTGAGGCATTTATTTATTGATGACTTTGAAATCTCAATATTTTCTTGTCCATAATTCACTCGACTTTACAAAGTGGCATTGTTTGAATAATTTGACTAACAGCATATGTTTGTAATTCTGGAAGGTACCTATAGCCGATTTCGATAACGTTATGGGATCTAAAGAAGACATATTTACCGGCAATTTTTTAGATAAACAAACGAAAATATTAAAAATAAGACGTAAGTTTTTTGTGGAATATATCACACGTTGCAGTTAATATCATTGTGGACAGAATTAGTCGAGAAGTAAAGAATAATTGTTATTATACCCGTAGTTCAGAAATAAAGGCCAAGGGTCGAACTTTAATCTTTTGCGGGTCACGTGATTTCGCTTGACTCATCGCAGAATCTGCAGAAACCTTCTTCAGATATACCCAGTTTAATGAGGTGTCCTCGAGTCTACAGTGCCCCGCCAGGAAGCCAGTTAGGATACGAAGGTTATTTTTTGCTTTCCTTTTTTGCCTTCACTAGTTCCGTGAATTCTTCTTTGGAGGGTGAGATCTCCTATTCCGCAGAACGGTTCAGGACCTACGAAATCTTCTGATGCTCCCTCTTTTACCCTCTATTCCGAGATGGCCATGTACCCAACAGAGGGTTCTTTCGTTTCTCCTACCTAGTTCATTAAGTTTTTGTAGGCATTCCCATGCAACTTTTGATTAATGATGTCGGAATCAAGTGTCATTATAGCAGCCTGATTGTCTGATATTACCTATAGCTATATCACAGATGGTTTTGTTTCTGCCGAGGTTAATTTGGACACATATATCTATGTCATAGATTTTAGCCTAAAAGATAATGTTACTTTTACCCATTAGTTTAGAGTATTTGGTTGTAAGCCCGAATACTGCCGTTCCAGGTTCACTCATCTGTTCTAGACACATCTGTGTCTGACTTTGTTAAGTGATTGTTCAGTCTGTGTATTATGGATTCACAGCTCCAGATCTTTTTCTTTCTGATCCTATTACATCTTCAGTCAAGTGAAGCTTTGAAAACTGCCAGAAGAGGACCAATTTACCCACCTAACCTACAAATCTATACTCGAGCGTGATTTGGGTAAGTAAATTGTTTGATTGTTAACAGCCCTAAGCTTGCATACTAGTATATACCGCACCGTTAACTAAAGCCCTGAAAGTGCTTACTGAAAAAGCTGACCTGAAGACTACTTCGGCCCGTTGGTTTTGAGATGTTTCAGCCGCAGAAAAAAAAAAAAAAGTTGACGCCTTCCTTCTTCTTGGTTTTTCGGGGAACTGAACGAGAGACCACGAGCTCCACACACACTAACTACTGAGCCAAATTTCGACATAATGTTTCACTAGAAGTTGTCAAAGTTGTAACGTACAAAAATTAACCCGAACAAATTTGAAGCAATATTTCAGAACAAACCGACGAGATTTAGAGCAGTGCTCAACGATCACAGTCGACAATACTTAAGCAAAACAATGTTCCATCTGACGACAATGTTGCATTGCAAAATGAATAGCCCCGTTTAAACGACATGGACAATCTTAATCCTGATCGCATACAGCACAATTGTCCAAATCACTCTTAGTCCAAGCCAGGAGAAACGAAAAACTTAACATTCCATTCAATCAGTCACTTTAATTACCTGTAGACAAAAAAAAAAAACCTTTGCTTCAAAAGCATTCCCACCTATGTATCGAGTAATAGACCGACAATACACATGAAGTTAGAAAGTCAAAGCAGGATATGTGTCCCCTATCTGCGGTTAACAGTAGCAGCAGAAAGATTTACGCAAGTTCATTAACTCAATTTAATTGCAAGAAATTAGCTGTACCTATTTGTACGACGGATGGGGGCCGCTGTTAGATGTTGCTGTAGTGCATCCTCTGCGATTTCCAAGTAATAAATACTCTGGAGCACCAGAATCTGTGTGGGTTTGTACATTTATTATTTTAATGTTCTTCTTAATTTACTGCCCTTTAGAAAGCTACCGTACCGATACACAAACTGTACTTGAGAGCAACCAAGACCATTATTATTCCATTTCTACTATTTGCTTGGTGGGATACATTTAATTGGGTTACGCATGCTTCTAATGATTTAGATACCGAAACACTTTGCAAATTACTGGTTATAGCCAAAGCATGAGCGCCAAAAATGACAAAAGTGACTATAAATCGATAGTACGGATTTTATTAAATCGATAGGTATTAAGTACGTGACAGAAAGCACTTGGCCCAACTTATATTTCGGTTGGTATGGGTTTATTTATGAACGAAGGACGTTCTCTAAGCAAATAGTACGTCATGCGACTAGAAATATTGGAGAACGAATAATGCAACGATAATAATAAATACATAAATTGGATGTTGTTTACACTTATCCGCATGTGGGTTCAAATAGGTTTTTGTGGACTTACCTGAAAATAGAAGAAAATAATTTATGATTAAAGCATCAAGTTATTTAAATTGAAATATTAGAGTAAATGCATTAGAAAAATATGTCTTCACCAAGTCGTTGCTAAAGACTACAAGTTTAATGCAAAAAAGACCGATTCTAAACTTCAATTTTATTTTGATTTTGTAAAAAATCATTATTCAAAAATATAAACTTAAAATTTAAGTTCAAAATGCAATTAATATTTTTGTGACCCTTTGCACTAACAATGTTGTGGGGAAAAAAACCTACTTCCCATTGTTCCATCAAGTTTAAATGAATGTGGTTTCGACCTGGATATAAAAACAATTATACATGTTTGACACAGATATAAGGGCCATCATTCTTTGATCTTAAACTAAGATCTAGGTACATCCACATATTAAAGGTTATTAGGGCAGATTTAGCGCATTTTCACATATTTGATTTAGTGCAGACACAACCCTATTATTAATACGTGACGAAAACTTAAATTTAAGAGGCTTGCAATCGGTTTCAGTATTTGTATTTCGTAACATTTTAGAGAGTAGCTATTTCGCATTTGCAGAAAAAAAAACACACAATCCTTTCTTAGATCCGACAGGTGGCGTTGTTGTCGAGATATGAGCATTTTTTATATATTATTTGAACTTCATTTTTGAAGTGAATACTTCTATGGGCACGTTGGAGCTGGGGAGTGAACTGGAGAAAGTGTTACGGAAATTGTGATATATAATAAATCCCCTGAGCTGAAATTCATAAATTTAAAACTATTTCATTAAACAAGCAATTGAGCATGTGACTAAAAAATTCATAAGCTAGGTCTTACACAGACATTGGACTACTGAATCAGTTGATTAAATTAAATCTAAGTCGTAACCACATGAAAACTAAATGGAAGCAAAAACTATAAGAATAGACAACTTTTCGTTGCCAGTCGGTTAAAATATTTCAAATTTGGCTACTTTATACAAAAAAAAAATACCCACTTTTTGTCAATATTTTTTTATGTTTTTATACGAAAATACGAAATTAAAACAAACGTTAACATGTAAGTTTGGGTTTTCAAATGCAAAAGTGGCGACAAATAAATAAATAAACTCATGTTGCATCTTGAATACATTTTGTAATCGAT
Organism: Cheilosia vernalis; assembly: GCA_949126925.1. Classification (NCBI taxonomy): domain Eukaryota; kingdom Metazoa; phylum Arthropoda; class Insecta; order Diptera; family Syrphidae; genus Cheilosia; species Cheilosia vernalis. The sequence continues at coordinate 38,807,229 of OX421358.1, read as the reverse complement.
TTATTATTCAACTGTATTTTAAAACAACACACATTTAGAAAGTTAAGTTAATTTAAGTTAAGAAAGAATATTTAAACGAAATCCAAATAAAATAGAATTTATATTACTCTGGGGGTTGAGCGAAAGCTACCAGCTGCTTTATACTTCTGTAAAAATTTATCAGTCATATTTGTACTTCAGTATTAAAACTAAGACAGTGTTTCATTTACAAAATATTAAAAGTTTGGTTTATCCGTTTTTTGTCAAAAATTATGCTGTAGATATGAAATATATTCTTTTCGTACCAATTATGCCCAATAATGCTATATTTAGTGTGATCGGAACTCGACCACTGTTTTGTTACCTCGGCCTGGATTCAATCTCGTTGGGTCGACTTAATTTACTGTATGCCCTTGGACTAGTTCATAACGTCGTTTCAGATTGCACCCCAGTGCTCTTGATAAGCAACTTCCATTCAGTTTCCGTTTGGTAAGAATAGACAAAGATACCCCATTGTCTCGTTGACCTGCATTCATAACATCAGATTGTAGTATAGGACTGTGTAGATGCACTTTAACACTGAAGCCAATTTTTTTTGGTTTTAATATTAATCGCTCTAATCCAAAGTTTCTAACCAACATTTTGAGTTAACGTTGTAATTTATTGTGGACGAAACTCCCCCAATCTGACCTAGTTGCAGAATCAATTTTGCTTACAACAACCATAATATGTTTGTTCTGTTTCAATAGGTTGAGAAACATTTCTGCCAGCGTTATGTGGGAAAAGAAGATTGCATTCAGTTCCACGGTGATGAGTGACTGTCTGTTACGAGATATGGAACATCTGGGAAAAAGTAGACACAAAAGTAACAAAGCGCACTAACAAAAGATTGTATAGTGCAGTATGGGATTCAATGCGGTGAGGTTCGATTAGTGGGGACGGAATTCAATTGTGACTGTTTGTTTCTTTCTGGCATGAGAAATGCAACAAGTTGTAATGTTGCGTGGGTTATTTTCCCATTAACTAAAAGACATTAGCGATAGCGGCGCGGGAGCGAGCAATGTTTTTGTCAATATTATTTTAATACCAAAAAAAAATATTTCATTTAAAATGAGTTAATAAGAAAATCGCATTGAATAGCCCAGAATTTCCAAAACGAAACGAATTTTAAGAACTCATTTTAAGGACCCATACGCAATCTGAGTCTAGAGACTCAGTAAACTTTAAGCCTTAAGTTTATTTTGCAATATTTATAAGAGCAGTCTAGCGGCCGAGTAGTTTAGGCATAATTCGAAAAACAGCGTATTATAATTCTAATAACAATGTAAATGGGTCTTTTTTTTTGAAAATAAAAGCTATAAAGCTAAACTCCGTTTAGTTTCAGGCCAACCAGACCAAGGAATCAAACTTTAAACTTAAGGCTACCAATAAATTTAACTCAAAGTTCAGACCCCTTGAGTCGATAGCCCGGACTGCATCATTGAAAGAATAAGAGAAAACGCGTATTTTTCGCAAGCGATAATCAAAGTGAAAGTAAAAAAATCGAATTACTGTCATAATTTATATCCAGCGGTCCAGCGCTAACCACTTGATAATAATAAAGTATTGCTTCTGGTCAATTCCAGGTTTTATTCATTAGCTAATTCCGTGACTAATTATAAGTCAGCCTTACAGTTTAATTACAGTGGGTCCGTGAGATCCAATAAGAACAAAACAAAACCTTTTCCAATCCGAACTGAGATGAGAAAAAAAAAAAGAAATCGCCTCTGGAAGAGAAAGAACAGCCAAAGAAAATGTGAAACAAACCATTTCCTTAATTTTCCGCTTTATGGTTCTGCGTTACAACCGCACCGCTATTGTACCATGTCAAAACTAATGAATGCCGTTCCTTCTATAATAGAATTATAATCATTACTACCTTTCGCATTTCCTTTTAATCGTGACGGATGTATTCTTTTTTATTTTTTTTCTATTTCATCAGATCATACTCTCATCGGTTGCCTGCCTAAGACACGACTTAAATTTTCCATTAGCAATAAAAGGGTTAAATGGATTTTTAAGTGATGGACCAATGCAGAAGTACATCGTTGTTCCACAACCTCCTAACGATCCCTGAAGAAGATGCTGCCACAAGTCCATAGCCCATAAAGCAGTTGAGTTAACATCTTTTTTTTTGAAGGCGGAACCTTGCACACCACCCACAGAAGTTCATATATCACTGACAGGATAAACGGACGGGAATCACCTACCTCGAAGCCTATCCCAAATCCAAGCCCATATTGCTAACTGAGCATTGAAATATGTACGAGTATTATAACAAAAAAAAAAAACTTTAGATTCAGCTGATGTTTATGCACTTTTACCGGAAGGCCCATAAGTTCTGTTGTGGTTGTGCTTGTGGCCCTCTTCGCGTAACGGTCCGATCATTACGATCGGTAACCGAAAATAAAATAAAATAAAATTTAGGTAGATACACGTACGGTAAAAGAATTTTCGATGGCACACCTGATTGCATGACAGTGCAATCCAACTTCCATCGCCGCAGTTCATTTGATTTTTTTTTTTTTTTAATTTAGCGTCCGATTTTTTCGCTTGACTTGTTATTTCCTCTCTCCGCCTATTTTATCTTGCACCTGTGTAATGAAGTTAGTTGCCACAGCACTAACAAAAACAAAACAACGAACAAACAAAATATCTAGGGTCATGGGTACGAATGAACAGCTACGGCATTTTGTATAGATATACATTTCGGAGGATTTTCCGAAAGATACACTCTGTTGCGCCTGTGCAGCAGCGCACTTTCACTTGAATTGTCATTTTGATATGTTGAACATGTGTCGAATTTTGACAACTACATGATCAAGCGATTGAAGTTTGAGGTTGCACTTTTCTCCCCATTCAGGAGTGTGGTGCAACCAGCAGTAATGTTCCAAGTTTAATGACAGGCTGCTACGAATATCTGTTAACCGGTATAGTGAGCCGCCTTAGTCACAGTATAAGTGTACAGTACAATAAAAAGGATAATTATAGTTTTGTTTTCCATAAGCCAAATTGAAATCGCCACCGATGATGCAGCTATCGACAGTAGCTCGTTGACTCCGGCCCCAGCATACACACACTCAGCACTCAATCAATTATGTTTGATTGGTTCAATAAAGTTTTCAATAGATTGGATGGCGGGCGGTCAGGTTTTCATTAGCTCAAATGGCATCGCGTGGATTATGAAAAGTGCAATTAATATTGACTGGTAATTGGGGGGTCGTGGGTGATTTTTGAATGAAAGTAGGATTCGGGTTTGGATCAAGCAATGTACATTTAATACGATTTGGACAATAATAACCTTTTCACACCGATCCTAAACCCGGGTTTTCGCGAAAACACTTGAAAGCTTCAGAAGTTTTCCCATACAAATTAGTTTTTATTACGAAAACACCACGAAACAAACACGCCATTTGCAATATACAGTAAATTCAGCAGAATAGCTGACCGAACAAATGTCACAACTCACAACATAAAAAAATTTTCCACAATTAATTGATGGGCTAGTATTATTTTTAATTGTTCTTACTTAATTTTATTTGTTCATAATTAATGCGACCGAAATTTGCAACCAGAATATTTGAGAAGTGTCACGGCTTTTGTCTCACAGCTGATAGAAACGTCAAACGAAAACTAGTTGGTGTGAATGCATCGAAAACCACGAAAACACGGTTTTTGTAGCTAGTTTGAAAACAACAGAAAATGAAAGTAATAACTTTGGTTAGATGCCCATTTCCAATCTAGACCGCTAGCATCTAATCTAAAGATACATTTTTATAATTTTCCCCATAAAAAAGCTGTAATTCCTTTGAAAAACGATTATTTAATGTATCACTTTCATACTTATAATATAAAGAGTATTTGTCTGGCATAATTTACATTCAAAGATGCAATATGTAAAGAAAGTAGTTTCGCTTCGAACTTATATCTGCCTTGGATCTTTAGATCTGCTGCGAACAATAATCAAAGAGGATCCGAACTAGAGGGTCAACTTCCGTGTACCTACCCGATTTTGATCGCAAAATTTTGAATGACAGCCCTCTCTCGCGCGCAAAAGTTTGGGCCTTATGTCCTACCCAACAATTTTAAAACTCAACAAAAAATGTAAGTAAAATACCTCGCACCCACCCCGTAATCCAACAGTAAACCCAAGCAGGGGCGTTGCAGGGGGGCAGCATGCCCCCCCATACACATTTCATAATACAATGGTAGCAACTCGCGTGCGCCTAATTTGAAGTATTCGATGGCTATTGGAGATCCACGACGTTTTGCTAAATATTATCTATGGTAAAATTTGGGACTTATGTCCCATCTTCGACAAAACAATTTCGGAACTGATGTCCCGCTTCGATGAGACATAAGTCCATAATGAAAAAGTGGACTTATGTCCCACCGAAGTGGGACGTTAGTCCATTATGGACTTATGTCTCGTGGACTTATGTCCCTGCGCCTTTCGTCACATGTAAGGTGATATTACGGCGCAGGGTCATAAGTCGACAAAGGACTTTTTACCCACTTAGGTGAGCCAAAAGTTCACACAAAATTCTTGTGAATTTTTGACTCACTGATTGTGGTCTTATGGCTCACGGATGAAGAAGGTGAAGAAGAGGACAACGAGCTTGAAAGCGAAGCTAAAAATTCTAGTAATGACCTCATTTGCGGTGTTTGCGTGCTGCCCCCTGAAACCCCCCTGCTTAGGTTTCCTGATGGATTACGGGGTGGGTGCAGGTTCTTCTTATTACTCAAATTTTGTTGGCGTTATTGCACTTTGTGGGAGTGAAATAAGACAAACTGTTGGAAGTTATCCTTATTACACTATTTAAGAGCGAAATAAGGTACATTTTTAAAAGTTGGTCTTATTTCACGGCATCTATCAAACATTCCCATACTTTTTGAGTTGTTAAAACAACTCTTTTTGTCATATGGATAATTGTGGACTTATGGCCTACTTCCATTTTAAGATTGTAAACCTATGGCCCAAATTATTGTGAACTTTTGGCTCATCTCATCACAATTGATTTGTGTACTACATAGATGGGTCAAAAGTCCATTGTGGACTTTTGGCCTGTGGACTTATGACCCTGCGCCGATATTACTGGCATAAGCCGAAATCACTGCGCACAGTTAGAAGACTGGGAACCATGCGCTTGAGCAACAACAGTGCTGAGAGGACGAAATCTAGGAAGTCCCTGCCGTTATAAAGGGTTTTCCAATAATAGGTGTTTTGGTATTCAAAGAAAAATGTCATTTTTTGAGATAAATGATCGGATGTTTATTTCATTTCGTTAATAATGAAAAACAACTTCTGCCAAATGGCCACCACGAGCACCACACCAAATCGCAAAGTGGCAGCCCTATGTCCTCGATAGCCTCACGAATTTTATCTTTGAGGTCTTGAATCGACGCTGGGATGTTGGCGTAGACCTTATCTTTCACGTGGCCCCCAAATGAAGAAGTCGCAAGGTGTTAAATCACAAGATCTCGGTGGCCAATTGTGATCACCTCTTCGAGAGATAACACATTCCGGAGACTTTTCCCGTAAAAGATCAATGGTTTTGTTGCTTGTGTGGCACGTAGCGCCGTCTTGTTGAAAGTAAACGTTGTCCAGATCAATATCATCCAACTTCGACCATAGAAAATCATTAATCATATCTCGATAGCGCAAACCATTCACTGTAACTGTTGATCCAACCTTATGTTCGAAAAAGTAAGGTCCAATGACCCCGCCGGACCATAAACCGCACCAAACAGTCACACGTTGAGGATGGAGAGGCTTCTCAAAAATAACTCTTGAGTTTTCCGAGCCCCAGATGCGACAATTGTGCTTGTTGACGTAGCCACCGAGGTGGAAATGGGCCTCATCAGTCAAGATGATTTTTCGATGGAATTCCGGATCATTTTCATGCATTTCAAGGACCCAATCAGCAAAGACACAAAGTTGTTGATGATCGGCCGGCTTCCATTTTTAGTAATGGCGTAGTTTCAACTTGTCAAATGTCAAAGATTAAAAGTTTCAAAAGTGACAGCTACCGAAATAGCGGAACATTGACAATAACACCTCTTATTGAAAAACCCTTTATGTATGCATGTTTCTGCTTCATTTACTACCTTCGAAGTTTTTTTTTTATGTATCCGTACCCACCCACAATCAGCTATTTTCAAATGACTTTGCAAACTCATCTACAATTGTATATCTACTACAGTGCTTCCAAACGCAACACATAATTATCAATTTCCAACACAATTTCTCTTTCGATTCTTCGCTCAATAATTTTATCACTTTTCCTCACACACTCACCGTGAAAATTTATTACAATTTCTAAAAAAAAAGAAACAATAAGTACAACCAGCAATAACTATACGATCACTTTAGCCCAGATAGCTTACCCGAAGCGCTACCACAATGACTTAGCAAATCAAATCTATTCGATTTTGTTCATTGCAGCCGAAAAGCCGTGCGCAAGCCATTCACATGCGCTTCCACCACTTTCCTAGTGTGTGGAAGTATGTGACCAGGTTACTAGATCCTCAGTTTCAATTGATTGCATGTTTAGGGCAAAGTCTCACTTCCTTCGCCTTTCTCTGTGTAAGCATATTTTCCTGTCTTTCTCGCCGAGGTAAAATACAAACAGGCAATTTTTTTTGCATTAGTTAATTTAAAATTTAGTGAAAGGAGAAGAGACAACGATAAAATTCGTTAAAACAAATGGAAAAGCACCATCATGGGAAATGCCCATGTGCAGGGTTTCACAAGAGGTGATGGCACAACGTCACAATGTAAATTTTACATGTGAGAAGGATGTTGGCCAGGTGTAATCCAATGACTGTGTGGTATATATTATATGATGATGATCTTGAATTTGTTTTTGAATGAAACGAAATAATTGATGACGTCCTTTTCACTGTATCGCAGCTGTGGCAATAAACATTTTTTAACGAATATCATTGTTGTGGATGTTAGTTCTGTTCAGATTTCGAATATCACTGCCGAATGTACAAAAAGCACCATTGGCGTACTGATGCAAAAAATAAGGCTGCTTCTGGATCAATTATGGGTCAATTATAATTGAAGAAAATGTATAAGACTGAAAGAAGTTCGGAAAATCAAAATATTGACCATTTATATTTTGATATACCTACAGTTGATCCTGTCTAAGAGGGACCTGGCTAAGTGGAATACCTCTTTTGGGGGGTAATTCTACAGCATATTCATTTTCCTTAAAACCAACTCTACATATAAGTGAAACTTATAATTTATAAATTAACCTCTGTAATCTGGTCCAATTGCAAATTTATTTATTTGCAACAAAAATCGTTTTTTTTTTGTTCGCTACAAATTTTTGCGTGTGCTTGGCCTAACACGTTTTATTTCGTCGCAGTCCATATTTTCCTTCTTACCCAGGGTTATTTTCGTAATATCCTTTTCACACCAAGCCGAAAACCGTGTTTTCGTCAAAAACTCGTCGATGCATTCACACCGAAAAGCAACTAGTTTCAATCAGCTGTGATACACTAGTTACTAGTAGTTAAACTTCGGTGCAAACTATTTTAGTTACTAATTTCGATCGCATTAATTAACAAATATAATTAATATCGTGCATTTAAAAATAATATTACCAATTCAATTAACTGTGCAAAATGATTTTAAGTTGTGAGATGTGACATTTGTTCGGTCAGCTATTGTGTTCAATATTGTAAAAGTTGTGTTTGTTTCAACAACCCAACGATTGGAAGTCGTTTTCGTGGAAACGGGATTTTTACTTCATATTGCAGGGCACTCATTCCGTATGTCGATTATCGCCAGACGATAGCGTTTCGACGATAGCTTTGCTTCACGTAACTTCAATAATCGTCTATCGTCCAGACGATATCGTTTTGACGATTGAACATTTGCTTCACGTAAATCAATAATCGTCGAAACGCTATCGCCTTGACGATACAATTTGAACGATACCTAATGAGGTATCGTTTTGCATTGATTTGTATGTTTTGCAAACAACTGAAGAATTTTTATTGAATTTCAAGATGAATACTTGACTTAAGATATTTTTCAAATGCTACCAAATATATAAATAACGACTTATGTACATTTTAGACTTATGAACCTCATGCAAAAGTAAGAAATATTGTGTAAGGGTATATTGCTGTTTGCAAAGGTAAAAAAATTAAACACTAAATTAGATATTTTCATAGGTAATACTCATGTTGATTTAGAATTATAATTGGAAAACGGAAAAGTAGTTTTTGCAAATGTTTGTGCTGCCCTCCATAACATTTGTATTGATAGTGATAGTACAGCAATCGAAGAATACGAAGTGGAACCTTTCGACAAGTAGGTATCCCGACTTCCATGAAGCTGACCTATTAATAATACATATTTTCGATGTTATTTATTATTATTAATAAACTATGGAACAAATTTGAAATAATTCCACTTTGCAATTTTCATGTTTTTCCGGATCAAATACAAAATTGTTTGCCAAAAAAACTCATTTATGACATTTTAAACGACGTCTGATTGGAATTTTCATGTAGTTTGAGGGTCTCTGAAAGACACTCAATGCGCTCAGTGCTCTCACGATTTGTATAAAATAAACGATAGACGAGACCATAGTGATAGAGTTACGGAAAGCAAATTGGTGACGAGATCGTTGACTACTATCGCTGAAACGATTATCGTTCTCAGAGTTACGGAATGAGTGCCCAGATCTTTTTTCCTCATTTCTGTTTTTGACTGTGCGAACTTCAAATCAAGTAGCGAAAATAATCAAATTTTTAAAGTAGATTTTTAAAACTTAATCGATGTATCGTTCAAATTATTTCTGGGAATATCATCGCCTGATTCGGGCAGTGAAGAAGACGAACTCAATTTGGTCTGTAAAAGATGTCAATACAAGATGCTATCACGTGTTGGACTCGAAAAAAGGTACTACCGCGACTTCATGTATCATTTTCGTCTTTCAAAGCGGAAGACAATGGCGGTGCTTCATATAATAAATTATAATGAATTCGTTGCCGTGAAGATATTGTGTAGGTACTGTACAAGAGTTGGAATTTATTGCATATATTTTTTGAGCTGCGTTGTTTTCTTCTTCGTATGTTCGCGTGAATAACAATGATCAAGTGAATTCCGACCAATAACCCAGTTATTAATCGTTGCTACGCTGCTATGGAGAGGGATCAATTCAATTGGCGTAAATTGTCTGTTGAAACGAGTGTCCAAAGCAATTGGCAATCTTGCGGGAACTTCTGCAAACAGATAGTTACTTTTTCGCAAGAGCGAAATTCCCTCCAATAAATTGAAATTTTATATGTATACTCTGTATATCTGGGTGGACAATATGTTGCATACAAGGGCGATAAATATTCAGACGGGAACCTCAAAACTAAGAGGTAGGGTTGCAGAGGTTGCCACAAGGAGGTGTTTTCCCGCCTACACTGTGGACTCTCTTCTTGACAGACTTGAGGCGACTGGCATTCACACAGTGGGATATGCTGACGACATAGCAATAATGGCCAGAGGCAAATTCATAGGCGTCACCGCAGATATGTATCATGAGGAATGCATTCACAGTGGTTGAGCGGTGGTGTCTGGAACAAGGGGTCTCCATTAATGCGGGAAAAACAGATCTAATAGTCTTCACTAGGAAGACGAAAAATGGAATTTCGGCCCTTAAGGCTTTTCGGTTCGGCACTAACAACGGCCAAGAAGGTTAAGTAGCTGGGAGACTATCGATATACTAAACTTACTTGGAACTTACTTGAGAAGAAGATCAGGAAGGCATAAAGGGTATTACATCAGTGTATGTGCACTCTCGCCTAGGTCAGCATAATGGATGTATATGATGGTAACTAGACCCATTATTACATATGCCTCGGTTGTATGGTGGGCGAAAGCCTCCCAGAAAACTGTGAGGAAACACCTCACAGGCTTACCTCGAAGTTATCGGCAAGTTGAACGATAGTGAATAAAATGGCCCTAAACATATCGCAGTTTCGAGCAAAGTAATGGGAGGACCTTAAAAAAAGAAAAGATTTACTTTTTTTTTAAATATGTGTTGAAAAAGCAGTTCAGTTGGTTTTTTCTTGAATTTTCTTCTTGGATTGAAGATCTTCTATAAGTGGTTATACAGCGGAAGACATTTCTAATGCGGATGAGACAACTTTATATTTTAAGTGCCTCCCAAATAAAACTTGTATGTTCAAAGGAAGGAATGCCCTGGAGGAAAATGTAGCAAACAACATTTGTCATAGTACATTTTTATGTGCCAATGCCTATGTCTGGATCTGAAAAACTTCTTATTCTTCTTGTCCATTACAATCAATGGAACGAAATGAAAGCCCAAAATCAGTATCCTTTTTCAATTTAAGTGGAAGGCTTGGCTTTTTATGCAATGGGTGCTTTTCTTTTATTCAGCCTACATGATCTATATACATAATTGATTTTGATTTTTATTGATCTATAAGATCTCGTGGCGAAAAAAAGACTACCTACTAACATTTTGTTTTTTTAACCTGACATTAAAAATGATTATTAGTAGTCCACATTCTGTGCAACTGTTGTGTGGATGTCATAGTAATGTCGATTAACAATTTAACATCCGAAACGACATCGTCCACGACTAACACAAATTGCGATCTGAGGAAGTGGTCAATGTTCTTCTTGGTCTATCCTTCCTCAATATTCCATGCTTGAACAAATAGCGATGATAGACTACCGCGAAAACATACCTTAATCAAGATGGACAAGAGAACAAAAAAAAGAAGAAACAAAATGAATCAGTACAAGAAATGAGCTGAGCTAATGATTTCCTTCTCTGCGTACCTACCTGCTGTTGTCCCTCTTTCTGTGTATGGTTTTGTTGAGGAAGTCTAACAACACACAGAGATAGACCTTACTATGGACAATGATGTAGATTTTCACTATGTATAGGTAACTATTATTGCACTCTACTTAGTACCAAGTAAATATTGTGCAAGTCGCATAATAGTCGCTAAACATTGACTTGGGGTCTTCTTAGGCATGGTAAAATGCCAGACAATTGTAGTTGTAGATTGTAGACGACGTCGATGGCGATAGCTAGTAATGATTATGTGGACACGTTAAGTTCTTACAAGAATATGCAAAGCAGAGATTATATACTGTGGCATGAGGTTGGAGGGGTTACACTTTTTTTTATTTTTTATTTTGATATAATACTTTCTGGCCTCATGTTGGAGGGGAAAATTAAAATTTAATATAGGCACCTACTAAACGATGGTTGAGAAATTTTTTTGTCTTCCGTGTCCATGAGTTTTGATTGATGTCGTAAGCTTTTGCATGCAAATTGCTGTAGTGACAGCTATTTCGGAATAAAAAATTCCTACACTGAAAGGGTTTCTCGGAACGTACCTATACTCCAGTGATCTATATAGGTTTGATTATACTTCTGTGCAAAACCACACTAAGACCAAAAAAAATTAATGTAGTTGGTGCAACAGATTCATAGAAAACTATAAATCCTAGATTCTGGACCTAGATTCTAACAGCTGTTCCTTTCGTTTGAGTTCTTTTTTTGTAAGCTCGCTTGAACACATAGGCAAAACGCAAAAGGTTGGTGGAAAACTAAATTTTTTTTTTTTTTTGTAATATCTGAGGTAAATAGATTGAATAAGTAGGAGGGCCATAAACAGAACCTAGGCATTGTTAACAGAGCCCACATTGCCACAAACAACACCCGCTAACCCTTACTTGAAAATGCATTTTTTGTCATTGATAAATACCACTTGCAGTTCAGGCATCACCATTAACCATTGAGGAACATAGACAATATGCTAACTCATATTTACTGCTACTATTATTGTAGTTCACGTCTGGGTAGAACGTGACAATCGGCAGTTGTCATTTCGATGTAGGATTTGTCCATTTCGAGAATTCTAATAACATTTCAGGAGTAACTTAAGGAAGAAAACCTTTGCCATTCCTTGTTTTTCTGTGCTTTAAGGCAATTGCTAAGTGAAGCCCTATTCTAAACAACTGAGGTGGTCTGTATAAGATCTTCACCACGTTTAGGACTATTCCCATGAGATTGAATTGCAAATAGGCGAATTGCGAACAAATCAATTTAACTGCATATTTATGAATTGAAAATTGCTATTTTTTGTTTATTACAAAACTATTATATTTAATTAATCTGACATTAAATCCATAAAAATCTTATTCGATTTAAATAGCGAAATCTACAATAACAGAAATTTTATCGCGAATTGAAACTTTTTCCGAAATCTGTCACAATTCATTCACAATCCCCATAGAACAGTTGCGACCCACAAACCCAAGAATGCGAAAAATTCGAACTTAACCTTCAGTTTCAACAATGAAACTAAATCGCGGGTATCTGCGACTAAAGAAAGATTTCATGTGAATGAATTGTCAGAAACAGTGTTGCAAATCGACTTTTCTCAACTGTATTGAAAACTGAAAAGAAATAGGCTCTGAAACGTGCTGATAACAGTACATAATTTTTTTTAATAACATAATGGGCCTTACCAATAATAATTTTTAACCTTCACACTTAATATTTCCTAGGTCACAATATGCAATTTTGTATGGAAATTTTCGCCATTGTGAGCTGGAAAAATTTAGCCTGACCACTAAAAATGATTATTAGTACCGCGGAATATAAATATTGCATTCAATTCAAACTATCATATTTTATTGAATTTAACGGCCATATTATTCACTCACAGCCTTATTTATAAACTCTCCGTAGAGTCTGCTTATCTCTACGCACCCTCTTAAATGCTCTTAAGCAGGAAAATGTGATTTATAAAGATTTTTCGAACTTAAGCAACGTTTCTTTAGGGCGGCGTAAGTTTTTGAAAAATTTGCGTTTAGAGCCTGCGTAGAGCTTACGTAAATGTGTTATTGCATCAAATAATGTCATTTGGTCCTCGTCGAATTGTAAACAAAACCAAAAAGTGAAATTAATTTTTGTTTGTTCGTTCATTTCGCATGCTGTGCAAAATTTCTATCAAACGAATTTCGTTCTCATATGCAGTTATAAGATTGAAATTATATTCCATAAATAAAATATATAAGGTAATAGATTTCTTTGTTTTCTAATAGTTTATCGCAATTTTTACCTATTTATACACAAACCTCGTTTAGTAAAATTACCGCGGAAAAATGTTTATATGTAAAGCACAATTTTAGAAAAGCCACGTAGAGGCTGCGTAAATCTTTACGCGATGTTTAACTAAACAACATCGTAGAGGCGTCGTAAGAAAATCTAATAAACACGGCTGGCCGAGTGTAAATTAGGTTTAAGGTAACTTACAATATTCACTCAGAAACATGCATTAAAAAGGCTCTATAAATATGCATTTCCGCGTGAAATTGTCAAATTTCAAATATAGGAAGGCAATAATGACATTTTTTTTTTGTTGTTTGTCACTTGGAAATTGATTTGAATTACTTTGTGTCGAGTTTCATTTTTATTGTTTTAATTTAGAATTAATCTCCAAAATGCCTCTAATTTTTGCCGGAATATCCACAGCATCGTAATCATTGACAAAAGACATTTGGAAACAACCGGTAAATTTCGTTACGGAACAGCTGCTATAGGCTTTACCGTCAATATCTTGCGATCACCCTAATGTGGTCATTTTGGCACGGAGCGATTTACTTCCAAAATGTACTAGTTTTGTCACTTTCTATATTTCTACATCTCTTCTATTTTTATGCTAGTAAATGGATGGAGTCACTTTTGTAATTTAGAGGAACCAACACACGCTTTAATTTAGAGGAACCAACACACGCTTTAATTTTCCGCTTGGATGTTTTATTAGTTATACAGCGTTTCATTTCAGCCTGGAAGTTTATATACTCGAAATTTCTACGAACGAATAAACAATAATTTTAAAATTCGACCAATGCCCACACATTTTGCAAATGTATTACCTATCTCAAAAACTAAGAACATTCGCTTGTTCACAGTTCACATTTTGCTTTAAGTAGTCTTCACCAAAATAGTATCAAAAATAACTGCCCGAATTCAATGCATAGGACAAAAGAGTTCTTTTCTAAATAAACTTTATTCTTACTCTCGGCTGACTCAATTGTTTTCATTAATTACGTAAGTTTGAAATTCTTTTGTATATTAAATTGTATCAAATTTTTTGTAATAAATTTCATTTTTTTTTTCTTCTTGTTTTGTGTTACTCTACACGAAAACTTTACGAAAAGATTATTACTAAAAAATCTGTCCCACTCAGAAATGTTCATAGTATAGAAAGTCAAATGATTTTCATAAATTAATTGAAATTATTGTTCATATTGAATTATACAGATATTTATGAAAATATAATCTAATTTAACAGCCCGATTCTGGAAAACCTCACAAGTCACAAAACCCTCACAAGGTGAGGTGAAATTGATTTTGTGAGGTTTTCGTATTCTGTCAGCACACTCACAACTTGTGAGGCTCACAAAAACAATCGAATTTGTGATCTCCTATTGAGCAGGTCACAAAATTCAAAACCAGTCATAACGGCTCACAAATGGCAATCAATATTGCATTTGATGGTCGGTTTAATATTTCCACACACTTTATGACCTGAACACCGCATTTTATGCAACATTTATAACCATTTCGGCAAAAAATACATATTATTGTATAAAAAAACTGAATTTAATTTGTGACAATAATGTCGTCAACAATTTTTTATCCTTCAGTTCTAAAACATATTTCATGTATTGTGACCAAAAAAATGTTATTTTATGTATTTTGATTAACTTCGTGTGCGAGCTCGGTCTTTTATGGAAAATATTGTGCTAATTTGGAAGTGACCATTCTGAGGTGAATTTTTTGTGAGTTTTGTTGTGAGGGAAAGGAAATTTAAGAGAGAAATTTTGCGGGGGGAATGGGGAAGTAGCGCGGAAGCTGATGGTCTATTTTATACTTAGGTTATGTATATGAATAGTCCCTTTAGTTGTGCTTTATGGCACGAAGATATCGTCAGTCGGTTCGAGAAAAAGATTCTTTTTTAAGTGTTCGTTAGGGTTTAGATTATGGGATTTGGATGATAGGATACTGAATTGGAGTCGGACATCGGTTTAAGCATTACGAAGGCCTCTTTAATGCCCAAAAAGACAGTCAATTAGAATTTCAATTAGTCTCTTAAAAGTTTTAAAGGCAAATGTGTTCAAGGTAATATATTTACAGTCTTTGAGCTTTGAGGTCGTGTAGCTACTTTTACCAACCTTTACAAATTCCAGTACTAGAATACTTAGAAACTACCTACGAAATTGTCTTGCAGTCACAGGTTTACATTTGTTTCCGATGATATTTATCATTTTCTAAAAAAAAAAAACATGTAAAAATGTCTTTCCCTCAATAAACTTAATGAAGCATCAATATATCTTGACGGGGGTACTCGTCAATAAAATCCAATCAAATGCATTGTATATATAGAAAGCCATTTTCTCAATTTAAACGTCACTTTTAACAACCGCATTAGTCAATGAAACACCATATACCTAAATTGAATTTGAACATTTTCCACGAACAACAAAAATAAAAAGCAAAACGCATTCAAATCAATAAAACATAATCAAAGTCGAGAAGAAGACAAATGACTTTCATTGGCGGTCGATGCATACACAGCACACGCGCAAAATATATCTGTCCATCCAGCTGTCGACTGTGTTCATAAATAATAATTTAGTAACAAACTTTTCAGTTAAGGTTTTCTAATACCTTTTTTTATCAATAATATTTTTTTGTTTCTTACTTTTCCCGATGATTGGGAAAATCTAGAGATTCTCATTAATCAATGTTGCATGCATTGTTGGGATAGACACATTGCGAGACAAAAAAAAAGAAGCGACGCAGACGAAGAAAAGAGGAAAACACTCTTTTATGGAACGGTGATGGAAAAAGCTGATTACGTATTCCACCCATTCAACGAAAATGCATGTAAAGTGCATATTTTTTTTATTATTGTAAGCAAGATCGGCAAGCAAATCCTTGAGGCTGACAGAAGTGAATGCTAAAAAATGGCAAATCGAGGACATACTTTCGCATCTCGAGAAATGGCACTTGGACTGGGACAACTTAATCAATGGATATTGATGACTCCACACAGGCGAGTAGGAGAACTATCAATTTATGATGCGTGCTAGTGAAACCGGATGGTTTGTGTGCACGCGGTCGAACGATTGAAAACTCCCTAGAGTGCCAGACCCAGAGATGCAGCGTACGTTGGCATTTTAACAGACGCACCCAATTGTCAACTTGAACGATTAATAAAAGAAGCAACAAGATTTAAGTGCTCGCTGCTTTACGACCACACTTTCTGATAGGAAATTGTAGATAGTAATATTCAGGTGACTGGCTATTGATATTCGTAATATGGTTTAGTTTTTATGTGTGAGAGTGAAAAATTACACTTTGATGTTTACAATCTTATAACTAGGCTACCGGTTGTATTAAAAACGTTGCGGGAGAGGCGCATGCCAGAAATAGTGATTCCTTACCTGAAAAACAAGAGAAAAAAAAATGGTTACTATTGAATAGATTTTTATTATGTTTGAATTGTCAAGTTATAGTACAACAAAGTATATATTTCAACGTTCTGTCAATCGCTAGAATGATTACAGCAAACATGATAAGTGAATTACAACAAATATAGTGACATTTTATTAGTCCTATCTGTTACGAAATATAACAACGTCAAGATGGTGCCGTGAAATAACGCCGAGAGAAATAACGCCGAATTGGAAAACTCGGCGTTATTGCGCTTTCACAAAGTGAAATAATGCCGAATTTCACGGCACCCGTCAAGATGTGTCTTTAATACGCCCTAAAAAAACGAATGACCTTGCCAATGTTATATCAATAGGCGAAACATTGGGCACATTCAAGAATCTAGTTATCTTAAGTCGACTAGATTGGTCTGGATAAGGTGTAACCTGAACGCATCAAAGACTAGATTGGTCGGGAACGTCACTTTTCCTACTACATTCCACATACTCAGTCACGAGTTTCTTAACTAAATTCGTCGGCTACCCCTCCATAAACGTCACACATCTAGTCAGAGAACTGTCAGACTTAGGCCCATTTTATTCACTCGAACTTGGGGATTTTTATATGGGAAACCTCCATATAAAAGTTGTGTTCAACTTCGAGTGAATAAAATGGGCCTTACTAAACTAGATACTTGAACGTCCCCATTATGATCATAAAATTGTTTGTGACTTAAGGCTGATGAACATATAAGGAACACTCTAATCAAAAGGTAAACAATTTGCGATTTTAATAACACGGAAATGCGGAGCAAAATGTACGCAAGGACAATAATATTCTACACAAATTTGTCCGCTTGCATAATTTTCTCAAAAGAGCGGATGAATTCTAACGTTGGAAAGGGTTGGAAAGGGACTCACTGTTTGAGAGAGCCACGATTGAGAAGATGATCGTTCTAAAATAAACTACAGAAGACACCCGAAGGTTGACCGTTGAAAAGTAAAATTGTGGAATACCAGCGGTGGCCAAGAAGTAGGTCGGTAGAAACGATTGGACCTCTTTAACTCTCGATCTTTCGCCACTGACTTTAAATCATCGGGTGCAATTCTCATAAAATATATAGGTAGCAGAGACTTCAAAACTTATTAAACCATTGGATGGTCGGGATTCCATGAGTCGGGGACATGTATAAAACGTGACAAAATAACTGAAACATGAACCACTCCGAGAAGTAGCTTTTCAGCAGGCGCAGGGTCATAAGTCCACAGGCCAAAAGTCCACAATGGACTTTTGACCCACAATTGATTTGTGGACTTATAACCCACCCAGGGGAGCCAAAAGTTCACACAAAATTCTTGTGAATTTTTGACTCACTGATTGTGGTCTTATGTCTCACGGATGAAGAAGGTGAAGAAGAGGACAACGAGCTTGAAAGCGAAGCTAAAAATTCTAGTAATGACCTCATTTGCGGTGTTTGCCTTCAAAACCCACAAGACACACTTCTTCAGCTTTCAAACCATGAATTCTGTATGGGGGGGGGGGCATGCTGCCCCCCTGCAACCCCCCTGCTTAGGTTTACTGATGGATTACGGGGTGGGTGCAAGGTTCTTCTTATTACTCAAATTTTGTTGGCGTTATTGCACTTTGTGGGAGTGAAATAAGACCAACTGTTGGAAGTTATCCTTATTACACTATTTAAGAGCGAAATAAGGTACATTTTTAGAATTTGGTCTTATTTCATGGCATCTATCAAACATTCCCATACTTTTTGAGTTGTTAAAACAACTCTTTTTGTCATATGGATAATTGTGGACTTATGGCCTACTTCCATTTTAAAATTGTGAACCTATGGCCCAAATTATTGTGAACTTTTGGCTCATCTGGGTGGGTTATAAGTCCACAATTGATTTGTGGACTTGTAACCCACATAGATGGGTCAAAAGTCCATTGTGGACTTTTGGCCTGTGGACTTATGACCCTGCGCCTTTCAGCATTGTAACTCCAGCAATACAACAATGAAAGACAGATTTGAGTTTTAGAAACTTTTATAGTGGAAATCGTGTCGAAGTTGAATTTTATAGCGACTACTTAAAGTTATATTTAGAAACCAAAGGCAGATGCCACAGAGATGTGATGTCTCTTAAGAAATAAAGTCAGAATATATTGTTCTATTGCATGTTATAATAACTAGGAAACCCTTCCTCAGGTCAGACGTCTTCAGGACAAATCCAATTTGTAAGCTTACTGTACCCTTATAGATATTTTGTATCGATATCTAGAAATTTCCTTTCCCATAACGCTCTAACTTGTAGGTGCCATCTATTTAAAGTTGCTCGTTTTTTCTATAGCGGATTAAGAACTTCCAGACCGCAGACCGGTGGCTAAGAATTGATTTTTTTGCCTATAAAAAAAGAGCTGTGCCTAGTTTTATTTCCAACTCCTTTCACACTAAGTTTACCATTGGGCCTTGAGACACAGTAACTCTGTCGGATAGCGTTAAATATATATGGTGACAGTTTCTACATTATGATTCCATAGCCGTTGTTTAGCATATACCTAACCGACACTAAACGAATTAATACACCCTATTGTAGTACATAATCGGTCGTCCAAATCCACTTCGTTCTGTGGCAGTCTACATAAGAAACCTTAGAAATACATAACTCCTTAAAAAGCCAACTAAGCGAATTTTACAAGGATCTATGCAAAGTAGCTGTCGTTTGGTTGTTTCTTTTTTGTGTCTTCATTCGCCAATTGAGTCTCTTGGGTTCCACTGTTGTTGTTTTTTTTTTCTATATGTAACCATATTCATGTAGGAGTAGGTACACGATACATACACTTTTTCTGTTATTCCCTTGTTGGAGTTTACTCAAGTGCAAATTCTTTTTTGCAGACACATACTCTATATAGGTTTTTGTTTGTTGCACAGGACGATAATAGGATAATTTTGCATTGTTCCCTCTTAGCTTCCCACTATGTTGGGTTCCTGGTGTCGGCGTTTTTGTTTCGATCTATATTGCAGTATAATGCCCTCGACCAATGTCGATCTAAATGAAACTTCATTGCTTGTCTTTTGTGTCTCATTGTCATTAGTCATTACATTGTGGACAGAAGGGCGTGGATTATTAGCGATAATGTTATATGACAAGGTGTGAACTTTTATAGCGCACGCAATTTAGCAGCTAAATTACATCAGATTGTAATATCAAAGCAATATCCCCATTGGGTTTATGGATGCGGTGATTTCAATTGAACCGACCCACAGACGAGTGTGTGTATTTCTGGGCGCGAACTAAGGGTGTATGGAAATATAGTTATCGGTTTCGTTTTGAACTCTGCTCTGGCACGAAATGTTCAAATGGGTTTATTGCACTCTGCACATGGATAGGCCACTGAAGAAGAAGTTTCTTCGGCCATGGTGGTGGTGTTTTCGAAGTTTATACGGAAGTGCATGTACATTGTACACTAATCAAGTTAGGCTGCAAGTACACCCGGGGTTTACGACATCGATTTGGTTTAGTTTGTGTTTTATATCGATTAATGAACCACGATATCTCTGTTTTACTTTGTTGGTTTGTTTTGTATATATCATCTATCTATCTGTCATTTTGAAGAACAAACAAAACAATACTGGATGTATTTCTTTAATAAATGTGAGGCGTTTCTAAATTGAATTTAAGCTTGGTTTTAATGTTGGTTTACATACGCTGTTACTGGAAGCTGAAATCGAAGGGTAGACATGATATACAGTCGTCGTGAGATATATGCTCTCTTATCTACCATTTCAACCGCATTTGCAAATTTCTAAAGATCTTAACACACGTATCTTCGAAGAACAAATACAGAGCTGGAAATTGAAATTGTCGAATTCTTTGTTCTTACAAGTTAAGAAAGTAGGACAAAATTGGAGATTGGTAGTACAATACTATTAAAAAGCTAAACAATTCAGCGCTTGGAAAATACGGCATATGTACGAACTACTTCGACTGCACTGGTATCCATCAGTGTTACCAATCGCTTTAAGTGAAATTCCCAACCACATACCTTAAAATTCCTTTTTTCCCTACTCTTCGTGGTGACTTTCCCCATGGATTCTCCACAACCAAAATATTGAGTAAACTGGCAGCTTCCAATAGATTTTTCATCCAAGTTCTAATACAAAAACTGAAATATTGTTACAATGGGTGTGCACACATGCGCAAAAAGGTTCTGTTTATTTTGTTTTTTTTTTTTTATTTTTTTGAGCCATTTTCCGAGCCAAGAGTGAGTTTGTAATTTGAAAAAAAAAAAAAAAAAAAAAATCCAAAATTACTGGGTGTTTTCGTGACAGTTATGTTAAGTTTTGAGACAGATGTGAACCATTTGTCTTCGGCTCGGAGCATTGACCCAAAGCTTAAACACTTGATCCAAATTAATCAATTGGGTACTACACTAGTATTGTGCTACTGGTTTAATTTTAAAGGGAATATTAAAGTTAAGTGTTGGCATTTAATGATTTTAACTTTCTCCATTATACGTAGTAAGAGAAAGATATTATTTTCGTACAAAATTTCGAACTCGAAATATTAATCAATTCTTATATTACGATGATAGAGGAACTCAAAAAAGTGGGTCGCAAAATTCTGTTCGGTCTGTCCGTCCTTCCACAGGCCTACAGCCTAAACGGCTTCCCGGATTACGTTCAAGTTCGGGATCGTTTTTTTTATTGCAAGGTAGCCTCAATATTAATGGTAGGTACTTCCCATATAAAATTTTCGTACCAGTTTGATTTGATCGAAAACGGTTCTAACGATTTCAACCAAAATTGATATTTAAGCTTAAGTAGGTAAGGTTACCATGACTGCGCACCCAGTTTTTGGCTAAAAATTCGAACAACAGTACTTTTGAAATTTCGACGTATCTCGACAACGGTCTATACGATTGTAACAAAAATTAATTTGTAATGTAATGTGGTCATTTATAACAATGGATTTTTGAAAAAAGTTTTGAGAAAGTTTCGTTTGACCCAGTCGTGCACTTTATTTTTGTATTTTCCCAACATTTCGTTCAAGAAGTGGTGAGATTTCCCTTTTCCCCTCTTATCAAATTTTTGATTCAAATCCCCCACAATAAGTGGAATTCCCAAGGAACTGGCATTGCTACTAGTAAGGTAAAGTATTTTTTTAAATTTATTTGACCTTCGGTTAAAGCGGCATTTGGCTATCGCGACCATTTAAACCTGGTTCTTTCACCGTCGCTATATCTGGAGTTCACTGTACTCGGATGCTTTTTATCGAATAATGTCAAAAACGCATAAGGCAGGCGCCTTCTAGTTGGAATTGTATCAAAACCGATTTATTCATCATTCGTTTGTTCGGTATTCTCGTTCTATGCTGTTTTGAAAACATTTCTATAAACCGTATTTGCATTTTCTTTAGCTTTTATAATTAGGTAACCTGATCGGGAGGAAAAGATGAACTGTGATATTTTTAATACTTTGTTTTAAACAAACAACAATTTTGATGGGAATCCTTCCAAACAGGATACCGTTAGTTCAACAACAATTAAAGATAGTAGGTATAAGAGAGTCTTTAGAAGCCTATTACGATTCTTAGTAAAACGAAGATTTACAATTTTTCTAGCTTTTTAACTTCCTTCCATCCTTTTTTACTCCTATCGGATGACGCATTGCAAGATCCGAAAAAAATGGTTATAGAATTTTCTCTATTCCAAAAATAAAGTTTGTCAAGCTTGTAAGTCTTGTCTTTCACTGTCAATTTGGTAACTTATTAATTTTTTTAATTGATGAATTTTCTTAAATTTCTTACTTAAAATAATTGTAATTCTTCTTCAATAATCTCCTCGATACACTATGACAAGAGGTTTTTTGTTTTTAAAGTAAGAAAATGTTCCTGGTTTCCGAGTAAGCTTACAATAAAAAGTAATAAATTCCATTTTCGTTTGGGAAAATTCCTTAATATTGTTTTTTTTTTTGTGGTATGTATATCAAATAAACATCCAATTCTAAAAACAATAAAATTAAGCTGAGGTGTTGTACTATTTATCTAAAAAGAGTTATGGCTTATTTTATATGCCAAAGCCACAACGCGTATAGATGTCATAGAGAATTTGAAACTTTGCATTATTTAGCCGTTTCGTTTATTGTGCCATTAATCAAGTTCAGTAATTTTAACGACCGTTACAAAAACACACCTCAATGAATGAATGCATTATAAAGTTTGAGAGAAAATACAAAGCTCATTGGTATTGGAGCAAGTTTTAATGTAAGGTTAACGAACAACATATGAATGAACATAAAAGCGGTTTACCCATGATTAATCGATAAATTAACTTTATGAAGGGATTGTGGTTTGACTTTTCATTTTCCGTCACGATTTCGTCATAGAAAATTTCGAAGATAATAAATTTAATTGTTTAATGCTTAAGAAAAGCATAGGGATTTGGTCAGACACCTGAAGACAAGCCCATAAAAATGCAACAGCTTAATGCTTGAGGAATGGAAAATAAATTGGTTGCTTAGCCATTTGGTCAACAGCTGTGATTTGTCGTATATGAACAATTTAATGAATTCAGTTTTTAGCGTCTCGAAATGCGGCACAATAATAACTGATGTATTTAGTTATAAAAATCATAGTTTGTTGGCATTATAAAAGGTGATTTAACTGAGCTATGAACATTTAATACTTTTCTGATCATGGTGAATTGTTTGGATTCGATTTCACGAACAATTGATAGTTAACATTTTTTTTGCCAGGTTTATGAAATTTTATTTTTAGTGAGAAAAGTTAACTTCTAGTAGGTGATATGAACCGACGGAAAGAATTGAAAATCACCATTTACAAAATTAAATATGGTTGAGAAACCGGACGCACTGCTGCTAATAATGGAATGCGTACCACTTTTGAGTTCATCATCTTCTAATACAAAAATTCAAAACTGTAACAGAACGACCACTCTCTGGATTATGTCAACGAACAGAACTTGTGAGAACGCCATGTATGAGTATTATTATGAAAAGTAGAATGTTTAACTATACTACTGAAGTGGTGTTGTTGTTTTCGAGCATATGTCCGTAAATTTTCTACAATAAAAAGCATTTCATGAACATTTAAAAAATTCTTAATCGTCGTCCGGCAAAAACAGAAGACAAATGTTTCTGAAGCAAATCTTGAACATTTCATAAATATTTAAACAAATCTTTCGCTAGCTGCAAAACATTTTTTATTTGTTGTATTTGTATTTTGTATTTGTATTTGATTTGGATCAGTTCACATACGGCTATTGTAAAATGCTTTTTATTATTTAAAAATAATGCCATCTGCACATTCTTAAAACTAATTGTATGAGGGGTAGCGTAGCAAATTAGGTATACGGCTCACATGAGAAGTAGAATTATATTCTTGAAAACGTAAATCTTTGGTTTTCCGGCAGTAAACTCTCTCGCTCACACTGACTACCTAACAACAATATTTCGCGAAGAGGCATAGGTCCTTTACAATATGAATGGGGAAGTGTATGTACAATGTACGTGTATCACAGCCACAATGTAAATGACAACACTTAATAAAGCCATTTACTCTGCAGCCATATTTCTAGCCCATTCTACTGCTCCCCTTGATATTTTGCCGCATTTTCCTCTGACTAACTACGAATGAGAAGTAAAAGAAATAATCCAATATTCAAGTAGTTGTAACACATGATTAATGATTTCCATATCCACAACAGCGAGACTAACAGACGGAAAGAAAAAGAGCGAACATTTTATTGATTCGCAGGACTTTTCTTCATATGCCCATTTCCACTTTCTTTGTCCTTGTGTCATTTGCTAAATCTGTCTGTGATTTTTTTCTTCTATCCTTCGATTTCATTTTTCAAGTTGAGTAACAAAAATTTGTTTATAGCACGTGATATTAAAATGAATTCGATATACTAGTATACTACCCAAGGTATAAAGTAATCTAGGACAACTCTGTTCGGTCGTGCCAGTCACGGACAATAACAATTTCGCCCAAAAATACCATCGTTCGTTTGGCAAAAGTTTACTGTCGTGCAGAAACGTAAAATCTATAAAAATGGTAATTGTTAAATCAATTCCAAGGGAAATACCGCCATCATCTTCTAAGGGAAGGGAAGGGCGAGGGAAGGAAATAACTTAAGGTATTGAATGAACTATTTCGATCGCATGAAAAAGCGAACATTTTTGATGCGTATTGTGACTGTGAGGCATTGTGAGCCATTAATGGCGACTTCGGTAAATGTTTAATTAAGTACGAGGAAGCGAAATAGATTTTTAGCATAGTTACAGTTGGTGAGGATTGTTTTATTATTTAAAGTGATAGAGTCACTGGATTTCATTATACATTATGTAAGGAGGGCAGTAAAATTGTTGTTTGTTGGCTATTTACACACGCAACTGAATTTAGACTTTTTGTCCTTGATGTACCTACATAGGACATCGCTGTATGATCGGTTACGTGCAATAAGAATAATAAACAAATGGCTCCATTGCTTGACATTCTGAAAACATAAAGTGAATGTGCCAATTTTTCTTACGATTTGTTTTAAACAAAATAGATTTTTTGAAGGAATCCGTACTTTTGTATCACAGAACAGTGGATACAAAAAATTACTAGGCGATTTTTTAGTTTTTCAGAGTTAAAATCGGAAACATTTGCTTTTAAATACAGCGCACTATGTAATTATATGGCATGGAACCAAAATTTAGTTTTATGTTATATGAAATAGAACTTTAATTCCTGGAGCACTCAGGCTCGAATTCCGGAAAGCAATTTGCTTGTGGGTGAAGAAACTCTTATACTCTTTCAATCGCCGGGTCACAAGAAATGTTTTTAACCACTACACCATGACATCTTAATGTTTTGTGGTTTTCTGATTCGGTTGAGAAATTGGTACATATTTTCAAGTAGATGGAACTAAAACGAATGACTTCTGTTCGAACACATGAGCTTGTTTCCCACTTAATAATTTCAATTTGGAGACACGAGTGACATACAAAAAAAAAAAACCTGTTTCTTATCCTCGAAGCCTTAGCTTTAAGTACTACATTTTACGGGTTCACTGGTTTAGTGCTTATTTTTGGGAACATGTGCATTATTAAAACAAAAAAAAAAAAAACTTGCAATAAATTGAAATAAATTGCTGACAGATTTCAAAATGGGCACACCAACACGATTTGGAAGAAAAACTAATTCAGTATTTATTTCGAACACCATAATACTTTCTATAAATAAATGATTCTGGAGAGCTCGTTCTTCCATATACCGCAGCGAGTAAGTGGTATTAATGTTTTCTATCCCAGGTGTTCGGAAAAGTGTAAAATGTTGGTGATCACCTTCCGCATATTATTTCCAATTTTGTCGTTTCTAATTTTATCAACACGTTTGGGAATTATAGAAAAGGAATTTATGAGACACACTTTGTGATGGTGGAAATTACTTTTTTTTTTGTTGTTGCTCTCTCATTTCTTCTCTATCCTATTTATGGTTTCACATAATTAAGAATGTTGAAATTGGTATTCAGTCGTATGATAAGACGAATTACGAATATGTCATGGGAGATAACATATGGGATACAAAACGTGTTCAAGAAATTAATTCTGTTGAACGATAGAGTTGCGTATGTACACAATTTGTTTTTTTATTTATCATTTCTTTCAGTTTATAAATGATTATTAAACCCACAGAAGATTGGTGGAAATTATTTATTTAAAACAAAAGTAAGGTATACCAAGCCTAGGATAAGGGAGACATTGTAGTTATAGTTAGATACATCACAAAATATTACAGGCCTTTTATAAACGCTCAGAATATACAAAAAAAAAAATAATTATTCCGGGAACATTTCACTGCGATGATTCGCAGAGACCAGTCCGGATTTCCTAATGCAATTTCGGATCAAAATTTATGGGCTGTTATACACTTTTGAAAATAACTTCATAAGAGTGTTTTATTTCATTTCGATTTGATGAAATGTTAAATTGTTCGATGCGCTCACGCTTTAATATAAAGTTAAAATCCATTATAAATTTGTGGCACTGCAACAAGTTTGGGATGTTTGCAAACATTTTTAAGAATGGGTTGAAAAGTTGAAAGCTTAATATTTGATACAGTGAAAAAAAAAAACCTATAACGAGAATGGAAAATATTCGTAATCATTTTTAAAAGGTGTAATCGAACCAGCTTCGTCAATATATATGTGCCTGTTGTCTGAAAACGATTGCAGAGTTGTCACTATTTTTCGAAATAATTTTAACTGACTTCCCTTACCAAATTTGAAGTCTTTTCTGACCATTTTTTACAAATACCTAATTATAGCAAAAAAAACAATTTAATTCGATAGAAATCTTCTGCTAATACAATTATTTCAGTTATTAGAAAAGCTGAAAATCTCTATAGTTTTAAGATCGAGTAGGAATTTTGATTATGTTTTTTTATTACATCTTTCGAAATAGAACTGCAAGCTAAAATTCTTGAAGGTTGGAACAAAATATAAAATGTTGTTCTATTTTAAATACAATCTAGTTTCTAGGGGAAAAAATCAGGATGAACTATTTGAAATACAAGCAAGTACGAGTATGTCGAGGACAACGGATCCGCACCGACAAATCGGGAAGTACAGTAATAGAAACATTTTCAAACAAACCTGTAGACACAGCTCAGAGCAAACAATTTTATTGTAACGGGTGATTTTTTAAGAGTTTTAGAACTTTAAAAAAAAAAAAAAAAACACAAAAAAGTCGAAAAAATGAATGAAATATTTATTTGAATCGATAGTTTGAACCTTGCAATTTAATGTTTAAAGATAATTTCATGCAAATGTTGACCGCGGCTGCGTCTCAGGTAGCCCATCCGCTGAGTCCAATTTTGGCATACTCTTTCACACATATCGGCCGGTATCTCACGAATGAATGCATGGATGTTGGCTTCCAGTGCGTCAATCGAAGCGGGCTTGTCCCTATACACATTAGCCTTGACATACCCCCACAAAAAATAATCTAATGGTGTCAAATCGCACGATCTAGGCGGCCAATTGACCGGCCCGAAACGTGAAATTAACTGTTCACCAAACTCGCCTCGCAATTGCGCCATTGTTTCGCGTGCTGTGTGGCATGTGGCACCGTCTTGTTGAAACCACATATCATGCAAGTCAAGAACTTCCATTTCGGGCAAAAAAAAGTTTGTTATCATCGCTCGGTAGCGTTCACCATTGACAGTAACGCTGCGATTCGCTTCATCTTTGAAGAAATATGGCCCAATAATGCCGCCGGCCCATAAACCGCACCAAACAGTGGCTTTTTCGGGATGCATTGGTAGCTGTTGCAATGCTTCTGGCTGATCTTCACTCCAAATGCGGCAATTTTGCTTATTTACGTACCCACCCAAGTAACAATTTTACTTCGGTAAGGCGCTATCGAAGCTATTTCCCCTCCCGCAATATTAACTGCATAAGACCTATAAGAAACAAATTTGGCGCGGTTTATACAGGTAGGGCACTACCGAAACCTTATAGAGGCCTTATAGAAACTTTATAGAAACCTTATAGAAACCTTAAAAAAGCTTCTTTTATCAAAAGCACAAAATATGAAAAGAAAAATAATTCTTTTTTTTATTCTTCAACTTTTTCAATTTCTTATTTTGTTTGTCGTATTAATAAACTTTATCTATCTACTATAATTGACTCTTTGCAATTTTCGTTAAGTGAATACTCCCCGTAATATAATTTATATTTTACTTACAACGGGTCGCACTGAGAATCGAACATGAGTCCGCTGCGTAGTACTCCAATACACTACCCCTAGGCTAATTCGTCATAATAATGTAGCAGTAGTAAATCTCAACTACTTGATACATTTCAGAATTTCGTTAAGACTTCCCATCGCAAGTCGTTAATGCATGACATTTCATTGCTTCTATAATGCCTTCTGTGAGAAGCTCTAACGAAGCTTCTACTTCCAACCACAAGCTTTGCCGAAGCAATGCACTTTCCATCATCTCCTCACTCATTTTTAGAGGTCTTATAGAGATCTTAACGAAACTTAATTTCATATCCCTCTATAAAGCCTGCGTGTATGCTTCGCAAAGGACGTACAGAAGTTATTTTGGAAACAATTGCTTCGAAATCGGTCTACTTCGGTAAGCAAATCCTATAGAGACCCTATCGAAATGGTTGCCTACAGAAATTACCAATTTGAACCTTACCGAAGTCAAATTGTTACTTGGGCATTCAACCAAAAATGAGCCTCATCGCTGAACACAATTTTTCGATAAGCAGCGCGCGATGAACATTTCGAACCGAGCACGAATTTTGATAGTAAAATTCAATAATTTGCAAGCGTTGTTCATTTGTAAGACGATCCATGGTTAAATTGCAAACCAAACTGAAGCTGTTTGACAGTGACACAAGGTACTAAACACACGTCAGCTGTCAAAACCAGTGTTGCCAAAACCACCCGTTATTACTTAAAAAAATAAAAATAGACAGTTCGAATTTAAAAAAATTTCCTGACATTCCCTGACCGAATTCTGTCTTCCCAGACCAGTGGCAACTATGGATTTGTTGCGAGATACTATAGGCATAGGGTCTCTACGGACCCGAGAGTCCAACTTTTATTTCTAAGTTTTAACAAAATATGAATGCGCCAAATATTATCGCCCAACTGAAGACATATATAAATAGGAACTGATATACTTTTTTGGGAGACTATACAGAGCGCCAGAAACTCTGCACACTTTCCGGCAGTCCAGTTTCACGCTCAGTTAACGACTACATATGCCTAGATGCGGCAAAACTACAAAACACTGTTTTGTGTAGGTTGCAAAAATATTGACAAGCCACAATGTTTTTAATTCGTAACGGATTTTACTTTTTATCAAGGGATTTAGGACCGTTTGCTGATACTTCTCATAGCGATTTACATTTTACTTAACTACCTTATGGGCTACTTTTTCTATGTAATAAACTGAAACATAAGATTTAAGTGGAACTTAAATCGCTATGAGTAGTATCAGTAAACGGGCCTTAAACTCTTTTGCAAACTTTTAAATATACTATGCAATAAACTTTCAAGTTAAGAAAATTGTGCAGTTGAACTCAGTTCGATCATGATAAAAAAGTCTAGAAGAGAAGTAATCGTTTTCAATTGCCCAATAAGAATATCTATATATTTTTATCTGTAAAACATAGCTTGTTATTTGGCAATTTTTAACATACTTTTCTAAACAAAATGTTTAGGGAGTCTATGCTTAAATTCAGATAGTATGGTTTTCTTGTACATTGACATAACCTAAGTTTTTACCATGCAAACTTGGATTAACCAACACCATCATCTTTAATGAAATCGTTTAAATTTTATTTTATTTAATAAGATCGCTCACAATTTTAGACTAAAACAATATTTGTTGTTAAAATAAAATTAAAATGCACATTTCAGTGGCTACTAATGTATTAGTCTTAGCACTTCATCGTCGCATAAAAAGGACGGTAAGAAGTCAGGCCTTATTTTCTAAAGAAAAAGAAAAATTCCCCCGCTTATCTTTTTTAGTTACTTTTTCAACGACGATATTAAAAAAAAATGTTCTCGAGGAATTCAATCAGCACTATAAATTTTCTAAGAAAATTGATATGGAAATTCCGAAAGAAAACAAACCTCTATCCGGTAATCACTGGAAATTTAGTGGGGAAAAAATTGTTCTCAAAAGCGATAAATTGACCACATAAGTGAAACCTCATGTATTTTCACTTATCGTAATTGTAGCGATAAAACACACAAACAACCTATCGCCATTTCAGGAAATTCAATTCCAAGAATCCGAATAAGAAAATCAATGAACCACAAACTTCCCACATTAGGTACGTCAAAATTTGACATTGAATTATCGAATTACAAACCCATCCCAGCTCTTGATATCGTTTTTTTCAATATTTAATTAGTCGCTGACTTTACTTATAAGGAGAACTTTACATCTCCCCATTACCAGATATTTCGTTTAGATAGACACTCAGCACCCCTATCTGGAGTTCTAACAAAAGGAAAAAAAATTAATTCCTCCGGAAGGAAACCAAACCCAAATTCACCCCAATCGGTAGTATCTGATTGCTGTACACAACAAATCGAAAAAAAAAAAAAAATATGTATACAAATTCCCGGGATTCTAAAACAAAGAACCACATACTCGTAATGACGAACAGCCAAGTTGGGGTTGCCGACAATCGTCTGAATAGTGACGTCGCGATGGTCGCCGCATTGCGGGTCATTAACATTGCTTTAATCTGTTCCTTTAGAACTACAGAATTAAAACTTGTAGCTGTATGCTTATATGTGTCTACTTATGCAATATAAAATTTGTTAGCCAAACTTACCTCTTCTTGGTTTTGCCAACATTGTATAATTCAACGTGTTTGAATGCAGCGTATGTTGCCATTTTAATTTGATCTATATTTTGTTTTAACTTTTATCTGAACAATAAAAATCAACAGCACAGGTTATACTATATGTATATAAATGTACTTCCCTAGGAGGGTGAAAAAGAAGAACAAAATTTATTTTTCTCTCAAGGATTTCGTCTACAGTCCTTGCAAAAGAGAATAACAACTGCACTATGATGAAAAGACACACAACAACAAAAGGTAAACTCAACAACTATGTCGAAGGATCAACCACACTAGGTGTGTACAATATATTCAACCGACGATACGAATAATTACTTATTTTTATTTTCTGTGTGTCAATGAGTATGAGTATCCTTTTAGCTGCAGCAAGAAGTGCATCTCATCGCAGCGCGTGGGAGTCGGAAAAGCTGCATCGGGGAATCGATATTATGAGAAAACATGTAGCCCTCAAATAACAGATGAAACTGGCAACCGCATTGGGAGTTGGAGAGATGAAGCTCAGGTAGAAGCTTCTTTTCTTCTTAAGGAGATACACACACCACAGCAAAAAGGACACTCATTTTCCTCAACAGAAACGAATGAAATATCGAAATTGTCTTTTGTTATTTGTATCTTTTGGTTGTAAATGTTTGTATAATATTTTTCACATGAAGCGCACCCTTTCGTTTTTATAAACAAATTTATTCACGTTTGTAGAAATTATATTTGCCAATATTAATCCAACACGAACAAAATATGTTATATCCGTCCGATACTTCGAGGAATATTACACTGAACTGGAAAACTTTGATTCCTTTTCGAGAACGTGAATAGGTTATTAAATCCAACGACTTTTATGGTGTACAATGTAGTAGTGTGCTGTCGGTTTGGAATTAAGCTTTCGACTGAACGCAACGCGGCGCAATGGAAAACATTTTATATCGATCCAACTCAGCTGAGTGCGCTGAGTAGTGGTGGTGATGGTGAATGGAGTATTTTCTGGATACATTGGGGCACACAGCAGACAACACTCAGTAAGAAGAACAAAAACAAAGCACCAAAGAAGATGTCGCTCGTCGTCATCATAGGCAACAAGGGGAATCTCATGTTCACCATGGCCATTGGCAGCACATGGAGCGCAACGGCTGAGTATGGGTCTAGAAAAGTATCTAGTCGCTTAAAATGTTTTCTTTTCTATGATGACGTTGGTAGTGCCGTTATGTTGCTGGCAACATCAGATGTTTTTTCTCCGAATGTGTTTTGTGGGGTATATACTGAAAGTGCACTGGAACTTGGGGCATAGTGTGGTGAGTAAGCAAACAGCTGAGATGGATGAAATCATGATGGTATGAAGTATGAGTTGTGCTGTTACTATTAGAGTTAGACGATTTTTAATGTTAAGAAAGAGAGCCGGAGAGGAAGGAATTCAATATTCTATGATGGTTGAAAGTACAATTTTTTTTATTAATTTATAGAAAATTTGCTCACTGTTCACTCACGTCTCAAATGGGCATAGAATAGAAAATATTGTTCAAATATAGAGAAAATCTTTTGTTCAAATATATAGGCAAAAATTA
This sequence comes from Cheilosia vernalis, assembly GCA_949126925.1. Lineage (NCBI taxonomy): Eukaryota > Metazoa > Arthropoda > Insecta > Diptera > Syrphidae > Cheilosia > Cheilosia vernalis. Next base: position 38,774,738 of record OX421358.1, on the reverse strand, counting down.
ATTTGATGGAATAACATCGTATCTACCTATACAAAATGACAAATTGGAATTTCTATTCAAAGAGTTTTGAACAGGTTTTTGAAGCTCAATAAGAAGAGCTGCTTAAGAGAATATATAATATCTAGTACATGTTAAAAAATAATTCTATGTTAAATTTTACTGTAGAAACGAAACGAAATCATTTAATCAGTTTTACGATAAATTTTAGCATAAGTTTTAAAGATTTTTTTGTTTGAGGGTAACTGGAGGGAAAAACCATGGAAAGACAATCCAGAAGTGGAACCCGAGGGACCCTTCTGAATCAGTAAGGTACTTTAACCGGGCTCAGAAAAATAACTCCCGAAGATTGACCAATATAATATTGTCTTTCTTCATTCGATTGCACCTAGTAGTTGGACTGGCAATTTATTTTTTGAACTTAATTCTGTTTATTTCTGTTCATTGTAAAGCCCTTATGTGATGGTAATTTTTATTCGAAATTGGGTTTCCTTTTCAACTGTTAAATAATGTGTCATATCCGATGCAGGTTGTTGTCTTACGACCTTATAGTTGGAGAGCCAGTGAACATTTTCGCGAGTCATTTTGTCTACTAATTTTGTCCGATTTGATTGTTGTTTTACTCCGACAAATTTTGGTGGACAAAATGACTCGCAAATATGTTCACTGGCTCTTAGACTTAGGCAGAATCACATCAGCTTTTGTAAACAAGGAAAATCTTTTTTATTTAAATATATTTTAGGCGTAGAAGACTAACATTGGGGTAATTTTGTCAACACTTCCAACCCTCTACTGCATACGAAGCCATTATATGGATTTACATTTTCCAGAGTCGATTGGAAGAACTACACGATAATTACGGGAAAGACACCGTTATTGAGTGACTTTGATAACGTTTGTGGATGTGTACAGTGAATTTGGTTTCTTCTTTTTTACACAATCCAATAGATTTTCGCTGTCAAGTTCTACGTTCCAATGCGCGCATCGTCAGGAAATAGCAAAAAAAATAAAAAAAAATAAAAAACATTTTATTTTCTATTGTTAATGGTTGCAATATGGAGATATTAATTCTTTTTTGCAATATTACATATTTGTAAGTAAAATGCTTGAATTTGTTTCCAAGTTATATATGTGCAGTTCATGGTACAATGCGTTTTCTGAAATGTCCATATATGGCTTCTCATGCATTCACTGAAATATTATACCGATTATTATATGGAGAAATTTTTTTTTTAAAAAGAAAATTTTTTTTTTAAATTTTTTTTTTAAAAATCCTTTAATTTTTTAAAATAAAAACAAAAAAAAATAAATTTTGTTGTTTTCTCCACTGAATCATAATGCATGCAGTAGAGGGTTAAACCATTAGCCACCATAGTCCAATTACCATTTTATTTGATTCAAGTGGTAGCTCTCCGATCTGTCAAAGAAAACTTCTGATGTTACAAAACATCTTCCATTTAAAATTGTCCCTGAAAAAACAAGTTCCAATTAGCAATTTAAATCTAAAGGAACAATATACAAATTTATCAATTTATAGCAAGTTTACAAATAATAAAATGTCCATCCAGTTGCAGCAATTGAATTGTTATGCTTGTGCAAATTTATTGCCACTTAGAGCCGTTTGTTGTACAATTATATGGAAGTACGCAGCCATATATCTGATTAATATTTAAAAGAAACACAATGATCAATTTAATTGGAAATTTTGAGGTTTGAGAACAACAACAAGCGCATATCTAGGTAAATAGATTGAACTGATTTAAAAAAGACTTGCACTCCTGTCTCGCAGCCCCAGTTTTTCTATCTATCTGACAAGGCTATATATCCTCAATAATGTAGAATAACATCGCTCTCTGTTGGTAAAGTCAGTGTTTTTCAAAGTGTGGGTTGCACAAATGCAAATTTTAGGAGGTCGCGAAATAAAAACATGAAGACTACTATTATTTTTTTGTTATTTTATCTATATTAACGCTGTGGAAAGAGTCAACGCCAATTAATATCTAGGAACTATAATCAGCACCAAAGCAAACCATTCCAAAGAAGTGCAGGATCGAACAAACGAGAGCATTGAGATTATAACTTGAATCTCAAAGTGCGTTTTGTGAAGTGTTATGCCTGGTCGGTTCTACTTCATGGAGCAGAAACATGGACTGTAAATAGTGCAAAAACGAGGAAGATAGAAGCTTTTGAAATGTGTACTCTTCGAATTTCTTGAGTTGACAAGATTTCGAATGAAGAAGTGTCAAGACGTGTAAGAATGAAATGGGAAATACTCATTACAATAAAGGAAATAAAAATCAATATCTGAGACATATAATGAGAAAAAGCAAATATAAACTCCTCCAACTAATACTGCGGGGAAGGATCGAAGGAAGAAGAAGCGTCGAAAGGCAGGGGCTGGCATGGCTCACAAACTTGAGAGAACGGTTTAATCTTTCTACGATAACAATCAAAAGAGGAGTGAAAAACAAACAAATATTATAATCGAACCCTAAGAAGATATATTAATGAGATTGGTCGCCATGTCTTTTATTGAATTTGTCAAACCGTGGAGTTATTTTGGAAACGTTTACAATTAAATCGTCTCCCAGTTCCTATGTTTCTGGCCTTAGTCTTTATGTTGAGCATTGTAGGAAACTTAAGCTCAGACAGGTAGGATGTGGCAGATGGCTTTAATATCCTGATTGCTTATCTTGCAAGATCTGGGTATTCGTTCCTTCTTTTAATCCAGAAAACGTCCATATTCTGCGATTGAAACTCCAAAGCTCAATCAGTTTTACCTTCTCTTTCATCTAAGGTCAGCTGAATGTATGGATATATCAAGAGTATCGGGAAAGTAGCTTATAAAACGATTTTGTAAGTTCTCCAGGCCCATAATCATACTAGGGATATAAACACGAACATTCAACATTCAAGCTAAAACTTCTTGAACAATCTTCTGAATGGATGGAAACGATTCAAACACCATATTTTGGTAGGAAGTGATGAATATAATGGCAACTTGAATAAAATAAGCACACACAGGTCTTTTTTTCACAATCATACACACGAACATCAGCGGAACCAAGGGTTTTTTCGTATTGTGAAGCTTAGTACTTTGCTCGAACTAAACTAAATTTTAGCTGCTCTCAAACTTTCCTCTCCCAACATCGGCTAAAATCCTAGCTAAATTTGGACATATAGTACGATGTGAATAAATGTCGCAGAAAACAACTTATTTAAAAAAATTCTTTGTATGAATTGTACGATAACATAGAGAAACGCCGAGTTCGAAATTTTGTTAGAAATGACCATATTACATTAGAAATAAATTTTTGTTATAATCGTTTCGAGATATGTACAAATTTTTGAGATATCTATGTCCAAAATTTCAAATTAAGTTTATTAGATTTTGCACCGAAAAACTGAGTATGCAGTCATGTAAAGCATACTAAACCTCAAATATAAATGTTGGTTGAAATCGTTAGCTGTTTTCGAACAAATCAAACTGGTATGAAAATTTTACATGGGAAGTAGGTAGGTACCTACTATAAATATTGAAGTTAAATTAATAAAAAAAAAAACGCCCCAAACTGTAAGGAGACAAACTCCAAATCCGAAAATTTAGCTAAATCCACTTGATTTAGGTAAGTCATCTCGTAAATTACGTGATTTACCATACATTTTTGTGATTACTAATTACATGATTTATACGTGTTTACATTTTAATTACGTATCTATCATCGGAAATCCACACAAAATAAAATCAAACATACCTGTTATTGTTTTAATCCAAGTCAATTCAATTCAATTTTATTCAACAAACAGAAAAAAAAAACAAGACAAATGTCAAAAAAATTATTTTAAATCGAATATGCTTCGTGTTTCGGTGACTTTTTGTATTTTTATTAAGTTACATACAATCATAAATTGTTCTATTTGTGGCAGGTATAGGAACAAAACAAAAACAACACAAAAAAAAAACTACACGATCCGGTTCTCCTGGATGTCAAACTAAAACACGTAAATTTCGGTGGAGACGCCTTTCGTGATTTATAAATTACATGAGCTAAATCACGTTGGTGGGAACATGGTATTAGGCATTACGTTAATAAACCACAAAAAAAAACACAACCACAGCTCAGACTCCATTTTTAACCGTAAAAAATTTTCCGTTCAATAAAAATAAATATTATTCGCAATAGGTCCAAATATAAGATCCTAGATCCTACCCACATTTATCGTTCAGTCATGGTCGAAGGTGGCCCTCGGTGAGCTGCAGTTTACCCGAAATGGGTTCGTTGTACATTAGGTCAGTCATATTCCTGGATATTTATTAACTTTCAGTTTTCCGACAGCGGGGGATTAAGATTATGGATTCAATTTAATTTGTTTGTCAGTTGAATCAAGAATCTCTCCACCAATATTCTAAAATCTTTTCCATTCGCCTCAATAAATAAAATCACACAATATAGACAATAATTGGACTCTATTAATAACCTACTTCTTCTGATCATGTTAATTATACAAACGTTTTGCATTCAGATATCCCTTTATTGTTGGGCGTATTCGTAGGTACCCCAGGTAAGTTATTATTCTCTCCACAGTTCGAAGCATTTTGCCCTACACGAACACTTTCTCTTATATATGCATGATGCATAAATAATATTCAAATACCTAGCTTGATTGTTTCCATTGATAAAAAGTAACTAATTGTCGAACAACCAGATACCAACGAAGCAGAAAAATAATTTGTTGTAAAAACCTTTGAAGACATTTTCGGTCATTTTCATAAATCCCGAATTCCTTTGAATTACCTTTCAAAAATATGGCATGTAAATAAAATTGTTGACTGCAACCGCAGATGTATACCAAATCAACCGTTAATCTGATGAAGCAGCTTAAATTCGGAATTAATGGCATATAGTAACATCTGCCGATGTCCGAAATGGACAAATCCAACCTCTGGTTTAATGAACGCGACAAAATTCTGCTCAATAATTACGATTCATATCCATCGCAGATCACATCAATATAAATAAAAAAAAAAAATAGCCAAACCGCTGTGTTTCTATTTTAATTAGAAATCCCACAAACTGAATCAAAAGTTTTCACCTCCCAGTCCGTCGTACTGTTTATTTATGTATTCAGTTTTTATTTTCTTTGCATAAGATTAATGACACAACACGTCATAATGCAATTTGGACATGGGGTGCTGCAGTTCAAGAACTTGATGCACCCACCGAAGCATGACAAGAGAAGAAGAAAAAAATATGAATACACCATTAAAGAGCCAGAAACAAAACCTTTCAGCGTATATGTGCTGAGGAATGTCAGAGATGTAGATCATGAATTCATCTAATGATGAAAGTGATTTGCCTAGATGCAGTGGAGTAGGTAAAGAGATAGACTATACGCGCGTATACAGGGAAGTCTTGTTTTACTGGGTTAACAAAAGTACTGCACTGCAGCGACGCAGTTGAGGGAGTAGTTAGACGTGTTACTTGCAATACGCTCATCAGAGCATAACTGAGAAAAACAAAAACAAAAGTGATACCTGATGCGGGAAGGTGAATTTAAATGCTGTTTCAAATGGCTTGTTCCCTTAAAATTGGCGTTTGTTAGAGTGTTGTGATTGAAGGGTTTGACAGCTGGTGTTTTGATTGATTACCGGCAAGAGAAAAAGTTGATTGCATAAACATTTGTATAAGCACAGCAGTCATTTAACAAACGGATGATAGGCTAACGACGGAGCGATTTTACTTTATGGAATTTAAGATATTGTAAACACTCTCAGTCCTATTACCTAATAAAAATATTTAATTTTTATCTGACAGGCGGATTGTAAACTAGTTTGTTAGACAAATTATTTTATTAATACTTTTCAGACGCAACATCTTACGAAATTGTATATTGGACGTTCTAGTAGTAGATCGGCCATTTTTCACACAATCGTGTTAAGAAGTTACCAAGTTTACTTATATGTTTTTAAATTATCAATGGTGTTGATACGTTTTTAGGATTATTTAACTATAAATAACTGACACATTTTAAAGTTACCTAAAAGGATAGATATAACAAAATCTGTTTCACATAATCATCTCAGCTTGTTGAAATGCCAAGGACACGCGGTGTTCCCAAGCGGTCACCCATCTAAGTAGGTACTAACCGCACCCAACTCTCCTAATAAGATCAATTCCGGGAGCTTTAATGTTTTTCGCCTTAAGAGGAAGGCTTTCAATCGAGTTTTGTTTGTCTTCTAAATAATGAATAAAAAAGTAAACTTTCATCTCAATTTGGGTATCAAAACGTGAGGCAAAAGGAAATGGTCTCCCATAGGATCAACTGTCAACATATTGTTTTAACTTCTATTATTATGTAAAACGAAAATGTTTTTATTTTTTATTTTTGACCTTGCATACATTTTCTTGTGTAATCTTATAAATTGAATAGACTTACAACCATTTACAATATATTCACACTTTCTAGCTAAGTTAGCATCGTCTTGCTGTCACACAACCACTTGTGCAAAAGGGCTTGTAAAGACAACGAAAATTGGTGTATTTCACAAGCAAGGACAAGTATTTTTTTTTTTTTTTTTGTACAGTAGATAACAATCAAAGGTGCTCGTACAAATGTTAAATTATAACTTTGGAATAGGTACAGGATGAGTAAGGAACTTATTTCTCAGTGAAGGTTAGTAGTAACAGTAACTTCTAGCATTTTCTGATAAATAATCGATAGTGTAATGCCCTTGCCTTGGTATAAATTCCATGGTATGAATACCATAAAATTTTCAATTAAAATGAGAAGTATTTTAATTAAAACAGTTTTACACTTTAGGAGGGATGCTGTTTTTGCTAGCGAGATGATTATACTACATTGATCTGGTATTACCGTGGTTTACCACGACCTTGACAGACATATGGTTCATTTCCGTACCATGGTGTCTTTACCATAGAGCAAAGTCGTTTTCGTTACAACTAAAAAAATATACCATATGATTTTAATTTGAAACTACAAAGCTAATAAAAATTTATAAAAAAAAAAACTTTAGGGTGATTTGGCACCCACAGGTGGGTCTATGGTTCCTTAAGTTTTCTTGGCATTTTTTCTTACCCTGTTACAAGTATTTAAAAATACGTATACCTACATGAGTGGTGACATATCAGAAATTATCAGAAATTAAATCTATTAATCTTTTTATGGTTCTGAAATTTACCTCAATATTAAACTAAAGCGGGAGAAATGGCACCGTTGCCGCATATCCCAAACTTTAGAGGTGCCATGGCCGAAGTGGCTGTCCGGATTCCGTTCAAACTTCGGATTTGGATTTCGGTTGCCTACAGTTCACTGCCGTTTTTTTTTGGAAACATAACCTAACTAAAAGTTTACCTGAAAGCGGCAAGACTAAAATGAATACTTAGAGTAAAATTGATGTTTTCAAAATTATTGCGTCCTTAACTTTCAACTCGAATCACCGAAAACGCGAATTTTAAGAACTGTCCCTTAAACCACATTTTCGATTTCGATAACACTTTAAAAACCAAGTTAATCCACAAAAATGTCTAATACGCAGTTTTGAGCAAAAACAGTTAAGCAAAAGTATTTATTTATTTGTTACTGTTTTATGTGCAGAATTTTACAAAAACCGATCTAACGATTTTGATCGAAATACATATTTAGGATAATAAAATAATACTAATTGAGATCCCGTACTTAGTTTTTCTCAAAAAATTCGCATAAATCAGTTTTTTTTATTATTTATCAAAAATTACTACCCAAGAGCTGCAAATACTGCACTTCCAAAATGCTTTAACAGCGACGCAAAACTTTTTTTTAACAAATATTACGTCGTCTTTTTTCCAACTACTAAAAACTCACATTGTTAAATATACTGTCAACTGCCATATCTAAATTCTATATTCCAAGAACCGCTTCTTTAATCTAGCATTGCTTCTCAGATTTTTACCTCTTAGGAACCTCATAAAATAAGAACACATCCAATAAAACTTGTAATGAATGAGTTCGACCCAGTCGTGCACTATATTTTTTTTTTAATTTTCACTTGCAAACCAGGTGGAACTTACTTAAAACTAAATGATATGTCAATGTCTTTGTTTTAAAATCAAATCGTTAAGTAGGTAATATTGGGAGGGTGCCATATATCTCCCTTGGTGACATATAACCCGACTTTACCCTGTGTGTTTGACAGGCGTAAACGTCTTGAGAAAGCTCTGAATTCAGCTGCTGGAGAGGACAAAATATTGCTCCAAAAATTTAAAATTGAATATACCACAATGGTTAAAAGTCGAACTTTCCGCAAAGATTTTTAGGTCGCAGACTTTAATGTCAACACTTCATCTTTCTATTTACGTAAGTCACCTTACTACCGTCAGCTATATATATAGTATATGAAAAAACAACAAGATTTCATTTTCGCCACAGCCTAAATATGCATTTTTATTGTTTCGCTTGACGAAAAGTTGACACAATACAAAATATTACAATTCAGAATTACAATGACTTTATGACACGTTGTTGCATTTTCACGCATTCCAACGCAGAAATACAGGAATCTGCATGCTACAGGGGAAACCCCTCTTTTACACACTGCCCTACTATAAACACAGCCCACCGCACCCACGTTAAAAGAGGCTTGCCTCAAAAGAACACTGCGTCATGATTTTTATTTGGACCCTCCATGTAAAGTGTAGGGTCAACAGCTTTTCAGCGACACTTGCTTTAATTGTGAACTTTAAAATCCACTTAAAGGTGTTCCAAAATGTGTTTTTTTTTAGCCATTATTTTTTTCAACTTTGTGTGCTCAGTTTCAAAATGGAGGTTAAGTCGTTTGTGAGGTAGGAAGTCTCCACGCGTGTTTCTCTACGGCTTTACTGCAGCTACTCTTCAATTGGGAACTGCTGACGTGCGCTCCATTAAGGGATAGTGTGTACCTTATTCTGACGATGGATGAATGTGTAACATTATAAAGTAGAAGGCAGGTTTTCCTCATTCAGTGTGCGTCTGAAAGAACTAAAAATAGCTTATGGTGTTATTTACTTGCCACCGTAGCTAGAGTAGTAGTATTTTGCATAAATCACCTCAGCGTTATTCACATAAATACATATGTTATGAGAGCATAGTACATAAATGTTACGATATGATCATAGTAGGGTAGGTATACATTACTGGCCGGGTTAAGACTTAAGAGCTTACGCTATAACTAAATAAAAGGAAACTTGAAAAAAATAGTTTTTTTGTTTATATTAAATTATGTGTAAATTAAAGTAAAAAAGTGGATACGTATGTAGGAATGAACCAATTCAGGAGAATTTTTATTCATAAGGATTAGGGCTGTGAAATTGCAGTCATTTGTGAATGCATTCTTCAGAAATACATTCGGCCTTACCAATAATCAACTTTAGCCTGGCAGCTGGGCTGGGCGAATTTAAGTCTAAAATTTACAGGAAAAAATGTTGTTGACCAATTAAATCAATTTTTTTAAAAGAAAAAATATGCTTCAAATCTAAAAGACAGCAAACATATAAATTTTTAAAAGGCATTGACCGTAAACGTCAACTACGATTTAGTTTAGTGATTTAAAAAAAAAACATAGGTCTGCATAGCATCTCGCATGGTTGCGTCTGATCTGGAAAGTCAGGGAATGACAGGGAAAGTCAAGGAACGAAAATTTGGTCAGGGAAAATTCGAACTATCTAATAAAATAAAATTATTTGCTCTGAGAATTAGTTTGTGTTTCTTTAACAGTTCTTCCTGATTTGTCGGGGCGAATTCGTTGTCCTCGACTTGTTGTACTTGCTTGTAGCAAACACTTCGTGATTTTTCCCATAGAAACGATAGATAAATAGAACATCGTTTTATATTTTATCCCATCTTGCAAGTAGTTTTGTTTGTTATATGTCGAAAGATGTACTAAAATAAACGGGCTCATACATCTTATTCCATTTTAGAACCATATTGTTGTTAGAGAGCTCTAAAGAAAAACGCTTTTTGAAAAATAAAGCTTTTGGTAAGTTTTGCAACTTCGCAGAACAGAGTCATAAGTTAGACATATCTCATTCGTTTGTACCAAACTAATAATATATTACATTTATGTATGATTTCTATCATAAACTATGGGACAGATTCGCATGGCTCTAAAGAGATCAAAGCTTGTGAGATGTTGTACCCTTGATTAGGCTTTATGATTGCTACCTTATGTGCTGTAGTCCACCATATTGCAAAAAGCATACCTACCGGCTTGATCATTATTGTGTAGATCCAGTCTCTTTTGTGAATAAAATACATATCTACATAATTATAATGTATATAATACATGCATGCAGAAAATATTTTGTTTGCTACATGCATTTGTGAAAAATGGTCAGGGGAAACTTAGAAATTTGTCAGGGAACAGGGATACAGTCAGGGAAAACTAGTGGCAGCTCTGGCATGCACCTAATTGCTTGTTTACAAAAATCATAACTCAAGAATGGAGCATACTGCATCAACATCAGATCATGCGATCATGCCCAACCCATTAAGATTAGTTGCAGAAATCCCAAAGACTAATGCAAATAACTGAGCTGTTAAAACAACTGTAAAACATTATTATAATAATCTCTTGTGTGCGCCGACTTTTCTTGGCAAATTGGATTTGTCCTCTTTTTTTTTCTCTATACACAATGACGAATGCAGAGCGAAATTACTTTAACAACAAGAAGACGCCTTTACCTTTTCATTTTAATGCAAGAGTTCATATGGCATTATTTCTCTGATCAAATACCGACTCACGGACAGAAAGTGCATGCAAGCAATTCCAAAGTGAATTCTCTGTAACAAAAGGAATAGCGGAAAAAAAAAATATCGAACTAAAGAAACTATGACCAATTGTGTTCGATAAACCCATTTGTTACCAATGTCAGAATGTGGAACAATTTTTAAGTTCACGGTGTAGTCTAGAGTTTAGCCTTACTTCGTTAGAAATGTTGATTGCCGAGAGAAATTTTGAAACAATAAATATATACTTACGAGCGCAACGTCACGGTTATCACTTTGGCAAATTTTTAATTTTTCTTATGTTAGTTTTGGTATTTTTTATCTGGTTATGGTCACTTTTTGAGCAGTATGAACTCGATGTCACCTCATTTAAATGCTGCCTTACTGATTCTGCATGAACGCATATGGGTCAGCACCACCCATGTATACCTGTTTTATTCGAAAAATTACTGAATGCAATAATTTTCTTCTTTTGACAAATGGTGAACTTAAAAATATTTTCTGTTTTTCTGTTACAGTGAGATATGGATAGGTTAGTTAATCATATTATTTATTTGCAGACATAAAACTCTAATTTGTTAAAGGTTAGTCATAAGAAAAAATGCTCGGAAAGGCTCTGACCAAGAATTAGATGTCGTTGCAGAGAAAAATAATATTATGTTGGCTAGAGAGCTTAACAATGGGAATAACGAAAACCATCCCGTTTGGTCAGCAAAAGAATTGTTTTAGTAAGCTAACTACATAAGTTAGACGTTGTTTAATTGCTTAAAGACTGGCTAAATTCGTACAAACCTAATGTACCTAATAGAATATTTTTAAAAGACTTATGTTTTTTTGTTACGTTTTAAAAATGGGTGTAATAATAAATAAAAATTAAGTGCTATGAAGTCTACACTTTTCTTTTAGTTTCTTCGAAGACTAAGCAAATGGACGATTTTACACAGTAATTTTATCTTGGTTTGGTTATTTTTTATTTTTTTTTTTTTTATTTTTTTTTTTTTTCAATTTTGGTAGCAAATTTTTTTTGCAAGTGACAACGAGTCGTCACCACAGAGTATAGTTTTCAGCAAATAGTCAGTGAGAAATATTCCTGTTCAGCTAAACTAGGGCTATCGCGGTGGTCAGTTCAGAGGATTTCAATCACATTTGCTAGTGCAAAAATTATAACCGACAGACTAAAACCAAAGGGTTGACTATGTTATTTTGTTGCGGAAAAGCCAGAGCAAGATGGCGATTTCATTCAATATTGTGATATTCAGGGATGGAGCTTATTTCCAATTGAGTGACCTAAAATCTATTTTAAGGAAAATGGGGTACGGAAAACCTAAGAGCAGTTCATTACCGACAATTACACCCACTAAAGGAGCCTGTGTGGTGTCGAAACATTTTGTTTTCACGCTACACTATAGCTGCAAGTTTTGACCATGGAGACATATTTCAATCACCCTCGGCGAAAAGTTCAGGATCAGATAAATCTAAAAAAGACATCCATACCTACCCCAAGGATAATATAACTACATATCGTCCACCACGGTTATTTAGACTCATCTCAAGAAAGTCATTATTTTAGTACACGCTTATAAGTTATAACTATGTATACCTCCGTGTATTACAGTTTACTTAAACATTGCATCAGCAATCAAAAACACACAAAGTAAAAACAAAAAAAAAAATCAAAACAAGCAACAACCAAACAGTAATGCCTTTACATTTTGATTGAATTTATGACAGCGGTTTTAATTAAACTTTCCGACATAGTCTACGCAACAAGGATGTTCTTTTGTGCGTCGCGTCGGCGTTGTATATTGTATTGGGTCATTGCCCAACTCTTTTACTGCGTAGCCATTGCATTTTATGATCGTTAAGTAGATAAAGTAAGTATTGTATATATAGTACACACCATACTCTTTTAGTTTAAGGCGGAAAGAAATGTTGTAGAATTAAAGCTGTTGCTGTTAATTGAATTATGTGCGCGGTTTAAATGAGGGGTTTTGAACTCAAACTTTAATCTTAAGAATAGATTCATGCATTAAAGAAACAGATAATTATAATAATCATGGGTTAAATTAAATTTGAACAAATATATGCGATCAAAATAAAATATAAGTTCGCTCAATAATTTGGCTAACAAACATCCGAGAGTTAATGTAACGCCATGATTAAGCTTATCAATTCAGGTGTTCGGAGAAGTATATGATATGCCGTATATTTATGAACCTTTATATAGTAATATTTTTTTTCTATTTAAAAACTGGTAATTTCATATTTACACTGACTGCGTCGATGCATAGGTACCACTTTATTATATGAGCCCAAATAAATGAAATGCTTACCTGAAAAAAGAAGAATACATACATTAGCGCGTTAAATTATAAATTGTCGTAGATTGAAAATTATATCAACATTATAATTATGTATTGGAATGGGATTGTCTTATTGACCTTACAACTAATAAATATGGTGGGTGTAGAAATAGAAATTTTTCTTGTTCATGAAAGTGGTTACTAAGGTTCATAAAGGACTATACGAGGGGGTGATAGGCAAACAAAAAAAAATTTTTAGACAATTTTATTTTATTTGTCGACATAGTCTCATCTCAGCCCAACGATATTCCAACTTGTTTACACCCTTCAAAAAATTGGTTTTGTCGAACTCTGCAAAATATCCCTCAGATTCTCATTTGCTGTGAATCTCTTTAATCCAAGCCAATTTTGATATTTGGAAACAAAAAGAAATCACATGCAGCCAAATCTGGTGGATGCGGCAGTAATCCGTAGCGTAGAGTGAACCGGTGCACTTTTTTTTCTTTGCCAAATGCAGCCGTTGTTGAAGGTGAGCAACCACGGCACCCATCTTGCCGATAGCTATGTCATGCCCAAATGTTAATGCAATATAGTCTGTAGGTACACGTTCAAATGCGAAGCCTATGATCTCAACACCCTTATCTTCACTCGCCGGTCCAATACAATGGCATGGACTTTTTTTACCATTTCATGCATAGTCACTTCAATTGGACAACCTGGACGCTTTTCATCTGAAACGAATGTACGCTTGAATTCAGGAGAAAGGTCCCAATAAAAGGTGTCCAACTTTTCTTTAATATCACTACAAGTTTTCGCATCCAAAAAAGGAAATAATCTTATCACCGATCGGTATTACACTTTTTCCATAATCGAAAAAAAAACTTACACAATGACATACAGACTTTTCGTTTGTGCCCTTATGTGTCTTTAAATACGGGTATACTTATTAATATCAAAAAGTCTTGATTTTTCAGACATTCGTTTACAAAATAACGGGTGATTTTTGAAGAGTTTTAGAACTTTAAAAAAAAAAAAAAAAAAAAAATTCGAAAAAATGAATGAAATATTTATTTGAATCGATAGTTTGAACCTTGCAATTTAATGTTTAAAGATAATTTCATGCAAATGTTGACCGCGGCTGCGTCTCAGGTAGCCCATCCGCTGAGTCCAATTTTGGCATACTCTTTCACACATATCGGCCGGTATCTCACGAATGAATGCATGGATGTTGGCTTCCAGTGCGTCAATCGAAGCGGGCTTGTCCCTATACACATTAGCCTTGACATACCCCCACAAAAAATAATCTAATGGTGTCAAATCGCACGATCTAGGCGGCCAATTGACCGGCCCGAAACGTGAAATTAACTGTTCACCAAACTCGCCTCGCAATTGCGCCATTGTTTCGCGTGCTGTGTGGCATGTGCCACCGTCTTGTTGAAACCACATATCATGCAACTCAAGAACTTCCATTTCGGGCAAAAAAAAGTTTGTTATCATCGCTCGGTAGCGTTCACCATTGACAGTAACGCTGCGATTCGCATCATCTTTGAAGAAATATGGCCCAATAATGCCGCCGGCCCATAAACCGCACCAAACAGTGGCTTTTTCGGGATGCATTGGTAGCTGTTGCAATGCTTCTGGCTGATCTTCACTCCAAATGCGGCAATTTTGCTTATTTACGTACCCATTCAACCAAAAATGAGCCTCATCGCTGAACACAATTTTTCGATAAAAAAGCGAAAATGAACATTTCGAACCAAGCACGAATTTTGATAATAAAATTCAATAATTTGCAAGCGTTGTTCATTTGTAAGACGATCCATGGTTAAATTGCAAACCAAACTGAAGCTGTTTGACAGTGACACAAGGTACTAAACACACGTCAGCTGTCAAAACCAGTGTTGCCAAAACCAAACCAGCTAAAAAATCACCCGTTAGAACCGTATCGAAATGCACTAGATTGATTTACATGGTCACTCATTTCGTGGTTTCAAGTTGCTAGCGCTGGCATTTGACACCTGCCAAACTCAGCTGTCCTTTCAAGTGTCATAATATTACTTCAGTTTTTGACATTTACGATAATGGATCGCAATCGCACAACGCGTTAAGATTATTAAAACGTGCTACAAAACTGGTGACTCTAACGGAGACACTTTTCGCCCATTACGCGATGATAATCGACCGATTTCTCAAGCAATCGGTAAAATTGTGAAGAAATTTGAAGAGAGTGGAAGCGTTGATCGAGTTTTGCCGGCGATTGAAAATCTTGACTTTGACGATATGTGGTTCGAACAAGACAGGGAAACAAGCCACACAACACGACCAATTATGACTTTATTGCGTGAGAAGTTTCCTGGTAGCGTTATTTCACGTTTTGGCGACGCCACCAAGATCATGCGATTTGACGCCGTTCGATTTTTTTGTAATGGCAATGGTTGACCAAGCGTGTTTTATGCATTTGATTAACCCCGTTTTTGTGTTACGTTGTTTTCCACGCTCAAGTACTTTTTTTTAGGTTTATTATAAACAAAGGGAACCGTTGAGCTCTGAAACCTGAACCAATACAGCCGTTAATTTTTCTGTTAAACCTACATATATTGTTTGTAAATGATTTCAGGGAACCAACCTTAACTGAATCATTTAGGCCCGTCTGCTGATACTACTCATAGCGATATAAGTTCTACTTAAATACCTTATGGGCTACTTTTTCCTTGTCATAAACTGTCACATAAGATTATAAGTGGAACTTAAATCGCTATAAGTAGTATCAGAAAACGGGTCTTAAAAATTGAAAAAAAAAAAATAGATCCACGTTAGACGATGCTACCGCCACGGCTTTTTGCACAAAATAAAGTTATGAAAATTTCACTATGAATTATTAAGCATTGTTTTTAGCTCTTCATACTTCCATCTAATTTCTCGCAAATAAAAAGACAACAAAACAAAAGCGCACTCTCATATTCCAAAGCACCACCAGATCCAAAAATATATTATTTAAAACAATAAATTAAAAAAAAATAATGACTTTTGGGATTCAAAACACAATCAAATAACGATACAAGTAAACACACGCATTCTCTTACTGAAATTTCACTAGTAGGTAAGAGAAACATACGAAAGTACAAAAAATAAGAGAACGCACAATTAACCCCATTTTTAAGTTTTAGTGCATTTGTTTGTGCTAACCCTTCTGTTCTTTGAACCAGTGTTGCCACTAAATAAAGTGAATCCTGTCAAATCTGACCGAATGACCTATTTCTATTTTTTTATATTCGGTCAGAAAATGCGGTGATAAATTAAAATAAGAATTTTTGACCATAAATTCGATCAAAAATAATTATAACCTAATATTTTTACTAAAAATAGAAAAAAAATTAAATAATAATGTATTAGGTATTTATGTAGTTTATTTATTTTTCCAAAAAAATCTTAAACCTAATAAAAAAAAAAAACAATTCATTGAAATGGTAGGTATGCATTACAACGTTTTGCAGCAAAACGAACTTTCAATCTAATTCAGTATTCCAAAATGTTGCTGAATACGTATTATAAAACAAAATTACATTTATAAATTATTAAGAAATTCATAGTCTGCAGCTAGAGGAATTGCAGCTAAACAAAGAAATATATCTTTTATTGTCTTCTCTTCTCTCTTCAATACATCAAATTTGAAAACACACATAAATGCAATATAGGTATGTATTGACAAAAACAAACTTTACAGAAAAAAATAGCAAAAGCATATTCAGATTAACTTCCTATAAATTTTACATGGTACCTATTTTACTTTAGTCTGAATGCACAATAAACTGGTTTATGTATGAAATTGTGAGTGTGTTCCTCAAAAGTATGGCTAAGTTGCATTCAAATTATAGAAATATGTCTTTAGGTTTAATCAAAGAACAATATTATTTTTCCGGTCAAAAAACTTTTTTTCCGTTAAATATTTTTTTTGTTTTGGTTAGAAATAGGTTAGACCGGATTTCAAAATTTTAGCTTAACTAACTAACTGAGAGGAATCGTCCCTGGCATAGGCCTTCGTACACAGAGCATGATCTCTTCAATTAACTTATTTATTTATCCATAAAAATAAGCACGCCGTAATTTCAATCATTATTAAGAAATTCATAGTCTGCAGCTAGAGGAATTGCAGCTAAACAAAGAAATATATCTTTTATTGTCTTCTCTTCTCTCTTCAATACATCAAATTTGAAAACACACATAAATGCAATATAGGTATGTATTGACAAAAACAAACTTTACAGAAAAAAATAGCAAAAGCATATTCAGATTAACTTCCTATAAATTTTACATGGTACCTATTTTACTTTAGTCTGAATGCACAATAAACTGGTTTATGTATGAAATTGTGAGTGTGTTCCTCAAAAGTATGGCTAAGTTGCATTCAAATTATAGAAATATGTCTTTAGGTTTAATCAAAGAACAATATTATTTTTCCGGCCAAAAAACTTTTTTTCCGTTAAATATTTTTTTTTGTTTTGGTTAGAAATAGGTTAGACCGGATTTCAAAATTTTAGCTTAACTAACTAACTGAGAGGAATCGTCCCTGGCATAGGCCTTCGTACACAGAGCATGATCTCTTCAATTAACTTATTTATTTATCCATAAAAATAAGCACGCCGTAATTTCAATCATACACAATCGAAAGGGAGTTAAATACTGTAAATAGTAATTAAGAAAACATTGCGGTCATCTGTGAACTGTGTCTGTGTGTTCTACCTTACATGTAGTGTACCGTTAGAGAATCTATAGTGCATGAACAAATTAAAAGACTACAAAACATTAAAACTGTCACTGACCTCAGTTAGGTTCATTATTAAACTGCTGCACATAAAAGGGGATTCGAAATGAAAGCAATTTGAGACACATTTGAAGTAATTAAAAAAAAATATAACCTAGGTAGATCTGAACACGATTACTCTGTGTGGATGGCTAATGCTTACCTACAGTTGAATGTGTCAGCTGATCGTGTGGGTGAATGAATGTATATGATCAAGATCTTTGTTGCTGATGCACCTACTATTTGACAAATTATTTAATAAATGACAATAAGCGGGTATATAGATAAAATATTATCTGCACAGTTGTTTAGCTGTTTTTCGATGCGGGTAACTTTATTTAATGGGAAAGATTGAAATGCAAAACAGCGCAATCTTAAATACAATTGATTTATTATAATAAAAGGTTTTACATAACAAATACCAACTTAAATTAGGAACCCTCAGTGGTAAACATACATTTGTTGCGACAAAAACAAATTCCTCCACTAAGTGTCCGTCATTAGTTTCCTCTGCAACATTATCATCAACACTAGTCTATACATTTTCCATGACATAAATGATACGAAAACGCTTAAGTCCATTTAATAACTACGAGTAATATGGGTTAAGTACAGTCGAGCCCGTTTATTTATCGTTAAGAATCTAGTCAACATTTTAACTTCAATCTTAGATAAGCATAAACCGAGAACACATAATTGCGCTGCAGTGAAAGTCTATTACATCAAATGCATTTATCCATCCGCTGGAAAAATAAATTATCCCTGCGGTATAAGTTCAAAGCTTACAAAATAAAACTCGCTTAATAAACATCTCTTTTTTCACAGAACTTTATAAAAGGTGAAACTTTAATCACTACTGCCCTTAACACACTTCCGCATGATTAATTAAAGGTCTGACGAAAATCAAAGCAGCCAAATGTAATGGAAATTTCAGGTATGTAGTATATACGTAGGTATATGAAACTCGGAAAGAGTGAAAATTCCGCTTTATTCAAGCCCACTACAAAAGGCATATTATATTATCATTTATGAGTAGGTACCGAATAGGTACGTGTTGTTTCTTTTCAGAACTCAAGTTCATAGAAATTAGATTTTGTACACAGCGGTACGGTAATATATGTTTATCTTTAGCTTTTAATCTGATCCGACACGAAGTATGGTGTTTTATTGCATTTTTGAGCTTGGAGAAATGAAAGAAAACAATTAGCGTTTCCTATTACATAAGCTGTAGCTGATGCTTCTTGCGGTGAGTAGACAATTTTTGGTTTAACTTTTATTTCCCTTCATTTGGAAACGGAATTTGATTGAATTTTGATGGATGGTATCCAACTTATTTTTCTTTTAACTGAATGCGGCATGAGAACTGTATGATTTCTATTTGTCGGATATATACTTTAAGACTCCCATGTATAATTATTATAAACAGTCCATTAAAATAGAAACACTTATATTTATAAATATCTGGCTCTCATACTCGTATTAATTGAGGGATGTGTCGTTTGAAAGATAGAAGTTTGCAGTTTAGGTGTACAAAGTCACAGAACGGTATACCTTTTCTTAGTTTAATGCAAACTAATTAAAATACTAATTACTAATTAAATAACTAATTAAGACACCTTGAAAAAGTAATCTATGAAGCCACTACAAAAAGTAGATAAAGTGCACGACTTTCTCGTTGAGCAAAAGTCGATGATGGCCTGGCCTTTACTTCTCAATAAATTTTTAAGCCGGCAGCCAGGGTGTGAATGGTAGAAGCGATAGTAGATACCTACATCAAAAAGTATCAAGGATTATTATTATCACGGATGGGTATTCGATTTTAGCACGTGTCTTGTGTTCATTATAACGAGTTTAAGATTTAGCATTATATAAAACAATTTCTTGCTAATAAAGCAATCATTTAATTATTTGTCATAAGATTGTAATTTCGTTCGAAATTTTATTTAACAAATTAAGAGTCTGCAAGTCTGCCTTGCAAGTCAGGTTTTTCATAGTATTCAGAATAGCAATGTCGAACCTTTTGAAATCTAAAAACTGTTCCATTTTGTTATAGTAAAAAGTTACATGCGCGTAAAATAATCTGTTATATAACTGATTTTGAGCCAAAAAAAAAATACCGACGGCCAAGAATGAAGCACAAACTGTATATACTGATGTTCATTGCAGTAAAACGTGCACGTACTATGGTCAGTTAATCCGACCCACGAGTATTATCAGACATGAACCAACAAAAATGAACTCACTGTGATCCACAACAGTATGATTGTCCGCCGTTGAATTATTTTATATGAAACAATAAGCTAGCTGAAATATATTTAGTCTAAAAGCAAGAAGTTAAGAATAATTTTTCGTAGTGAGGAAAACATTCGGAAGACAATTATTATCTTCCCCTTTCAATCAGGTAGTCGCCTTTCTTTACTCTCCTTTTGTTTATATTCTTCAAAGAAAAATGTCTGACTAATAATTCACATCTCCACTTTCTCGCGAGGGCAACGATGCATAACGTTTCAAAGAAAAAAAGAAAAAAAAAAAAAGGTTTACAAACTTCCCATATCAATGTCAACACCGAATAAGGTACCTACCTACTATAAAAATAAAGCTTAAAAGAGTCTCCATGGTCTGTGACAAATTGCATTTCGGGCTTGATTCAATGATTTCCGTTTTACCAGGAATCATAAACTCTATGACATAAAAGTTACATGTACGTATTCTATTATCACGACTGTCACAACAATTAAAAATAAATCCGACTGCAGTACCGTTTTTACAGAGCTTATTCCCTACCCAACCTATCCCCTATTTGGTTTCAATCCACGGCCACAGTCATCATCATCACAGTTTGACTTCTGACACTGCACTTCTTATATTTTAAAATTAACGCTACTTCACGCGCTCGTTCACAGATTTTGATCTGCCCGCATGGTTCTTGTATAATAAAGAACCTTAAAGCCAAGACGTGACGATTGCGGGTATAGATTAAAAAGAAAATTGCTTTGTAGCAAAGTAGCAGCAAGACCACTGACACTTTCAGTAAACAAAGTGCAGTCAGTGTAATTTTATCCCAATTAAATGGAAGCCCTAATGTGTTCCTTTCTTCGCTGTGATCGTATGTGTAATCTCCATCATCATCACTATCATCACCATCATTGCCAGTGGTGAAGAGACGCCGCCGCCGCGCCGCCATGCTAACGTCATTTTTCATACTCCTTTTCTCTATGACAAAATCATTTTGAAGAACGCTCATGCCAAGAAACTGTCTGTCTGCCTCTGCTCGTATGTGCGGATGAAGGCGCGACTATGAATCTTTATCTTGCCACAACCAATCAATAGATGCATCTCTATTGCCACTGCTGCTGTTGCTGCTGCAATGCTAAGAACTAATTATGTCAGTCGATTTTATTTCATAGATAAATCCCAACTTAAGCCAGATGAGTTCCGTGACGGGAACAAAGGGCTTTACTGTATCTTAAGTCGTATCTTCGGGAGATAGGCGGCTTAATGCAGCCGAATGTCTGAGGATTATGATGGCTTCTCACATTCACATCTATATACAGAATTCGAGGAAGGCTTTGTGGTGGGATATCTTGGTCGAGGTTTTTCGACTTTTCTGCTTCGCTTTTATTTATTTTCGTTAGATTTTTCTTGAATTTTTTTCAAAAGAAATTTCGGTTTGTAAAATCGTGAAAGATTAACAAGGCTCAATCAAAACTTGTTCACGTTTTACCCATATCGATGACTATCTGTTGGCGCGGTTGACGTGAACACTATTCGACGGATTCTTATAAAACTATGTTTCTGAAGACTTTGAGACAGCGGCAAATATTGTGCCAGTTTCCGGCATGCAGAAGAATGAGGATTTTGGGCATCATTAGGTCGAGATCCAGTGGATGAAAAAGATCTCCCATAAACAGATGCTAGCGCCAACACTGCGAATCGAACCCAGGAAAGAAACACAAATGATGAGCTCTGATGTGTCTGAGCTAAAAAAGAAACATGAGCTTTTTGTATAACAGTTCAGGTTCTGCTCTCAACCAAAAAAGACAAAACGCCCATTAACGACTTGACAACTTGAATCTTTCAGTGTGAGTGCACCCTTAAACCGATTACCGACCTGTCAATGCGAAAATATTCAGTAAAATATTCAATTTCCTCATGGTTTACATAACATAAATTCAAATTTACTATCGAAATTCCGAGTCGGTGGTCGCAACTTTAAGAGCGTTAACACCAATTATTATCAATATTAAGCTATGAAGCGCTTTTATGGTTAAACGGCTTCGTAATAAGCAAAATATGCGGTACTGGACAGGTGAGAACCCACCCTCATGTGCTTCATGAAACAGCACTTCATAGGCAAAAAGTCGCTGTTTGGTTCGGTTTTTATTAAGGTGGACGTCATTGGGCCGTTTTTTTTTTTTCGTCGTTAAAAATGACCCTCACGTTACGGTAAATGGTATTCGCTACAGAGACGTTATTTCTTTGAGCAATTGCATGAATTGGACATCAATGAGGTGGTTCCAACCAGACGATACGACAAACCACATAGCGGGTGCAACAATCGAGTTATTGAAGTCTCAGTTCGATGAACTTGTTATCTTGAGAAACGGACCCGTCTAGTGGCCGCCGAGATCGTGTGATTCAACGCCTCTAGACTTTTTTTTTTATGTGGCTACATTAAATCATTGGTCTTTTTTAAATACCTAAGTAGTTTTCTGAAAAAAATTATCCACAGCGTATACTATATCAAAATGTAGGTAGGATTTTAATTGATGTTGGGAGAGAAAAATTGGAGAGCTTAGTTCGAGCAGCGTACTAAGCTTCAAAATACGCAAAAACCATTGATTCCGCTGATATTCGTGTGTATGATTGTGAAAAAAAAAAATGTGTGAGTTTATTTTATTCAAGTTGCCATTATGTTCTGCACTTCCCTCCAAAACATGGTGTTTGAATCGTTTCCATCCGTTCAGAAGATTGTTCAAGAAGTTTCAGCTACACAAACGTGGGATGTTGGTGCGTATGATTATGGTTTTATAAGCTAATTTCTCGACGAACCTGAATCCGACAATAAGCGATGATGGATACTGTACCCTTCTTGATATACTTATTAAGAGAAAGAGAAGTTATCAGGTTTTTAGTGCCATCTGCTGCATCCTACCTTTGTGAACTTAGGTTTTCTTCATTCCTTAATGTAAAGCCTACGTCCAGAGACAGAATGGTCGCAACCCACACTTTGAAAAACACTAGTCCATGCTAACAAGTCGGTGACGTTGGAGGAGCTCAGAGAAAATTTTGGCCGAGTCATTGAAAATTGGGTTTAACGTGGCGACTGCCAAACGTTCCCGTGGTAGACATATAAACGAAGTCGAGTTCCATTCATAAATGTTTTCTCAGTAATTCAAGCTAATACATTTTCGTTTTTGAGATATCTCAAGTTGTTTGCGTTTTGTAAAAAATAAGTTCTAAAAGACCCTTTATTATACGTATACAATAAGTAACGTCGCAATACGTTTTCAAATTGTAGCTTTGGAAAGTTCCAGCTGACATTTGCGGAGGTTGTTGAGCTTCTCAATTGTTTAATCCATGTTAAGTGCTAGACCTCCACGCTTCACATTAAAATACTTGATTCACGTAACCCTTTTTTCTTGCTGGTATTTTTTTTTTTCAAAGATTTTTATTTGTTTTTTTAATTCAGTTGGATATTGTTGTTTATTGTTCGTTCTTTCGACTGTCGAAACAGTGAGTTTTTATAAACATAGAGGAACCATCTTGACGAAACGAAACTAAGGTAACACTCGCTAGATAGTGTATCCTTTAGTGGTAAATTATCTTAGTTTCAGAAGCAAATAGAGGCGAGTTGTTGTTGCTCTGGGTATATTAATTCAATGGTCTTATAGAACTATTAAGTTTAACTTAATCTTTAATTTATTTGGATCGGTATTTGGGATAGGAGCAGAATCAATCGTTTTTCTCAGTATTTTGATACTATGGCTGCGTCTGTTTCTTTGTTCGCCATAATTATATTGCCTGCTTCATTTTAGTGTTCTTGCTATATCTGTATTCCTTAAAAGAACGTAACTTTCTCCTTTTCTTTATTTGATACTCCAAGCTAATGGTACATTTAAGTGACCCAAATTTACAAAAGATCAGAGAACTCATAATTGATTTCAAAAGTCGCAATCTATTTAGAGATATATTATCACATTATCTTTCATCAAAGTTTGACGCCCCAAGTTTATTTACTTAATGATGCAAATAAAACATCATACCCGAATAATTTTTCCGTTGAACAACTCAGCCATTAATGCTGTATGCACCGCCATCGCCAATAAACCAACCAATAAACAGCCCTCGAAATAGTCATTCGCGTTATGTAAAACCAAATAAACACTTCACCAGTGAAAATGGTGTTTAAGTAGTTTCCAAGCTACCCTAGATAGTAGACGCAAGTCATCCCAAACAAATGCATAAAAATAACATTTCGTTGTCGACACCCGCAGTCATCAACACGGAAGACATTACACCCAGTCAGGGATACAGATACAATATATACATTTTTTTTTTTTTTAATACAAAAAAAAATTATTGTGTCTAATTCTATAAGCTCTAACTAAACAAGAAGTCAACTCGTATGGAGAAGAGTGCTGCTAGCTGTTGGTAGCATATACACATATTTCGTTGTATTCCATCTGGAAACCAACCGCCACCACCGCCGCCAGAAAAACGAAGCCACAGTGTACACCGAGTCTTGTTAGTATTTTTAGACAAATTTTTAGAAATTTGTTCAAATTGCACTTTAGGGCCAAGCAATGGAAAGATATTTGATACCGTGCAGCACTTGAGTATGTAAAATCTTGTCTTTTGCACTGGTTATGTGTGTGGATAGGTATAACAACCTCAGATCAGATCAGCGGATGGGGGTGTGGAACTAAAGATAATCTCTTCCACAGCTAATCTGAAACTGGGTCACACCACATGCAGTAGAAATTATTTTAGTTGCACTTACAAAATATAATGACACCGGGATATCTCTGAATCTGTATCTTATTTTCGCACCTTTCGCTTCTGCGGAAGATTACCATGTTATGCGGTGAGATAGCAGGCAACAAGCAAAATACTCGAAAACGGATTTAAAATGAGTTTGAATCCATGATAAGAGAATGAGAATGTTTTCTTTTCTATCACAGATACCCTGTGATCTGTGGCCACCTCTCTGTGTTGTGTGACACATAAATGCCAAAAATATTTGGCTTGCTTTATTTCCTCGTGTCTAAACATAGAAAAAACTCTGTGTGTGAGTTTGCTTGCAAAGAAGATCTCCACGACGAAAGCAAAAACAGAACGCACAGCACGGTGTATTGTGTCATGTCTTAAGTATGGGAACTTTCTTATAGAATCTAAGTTCCGCAATTATGACGAGGAGACGCTGAGGCGTCAAATTTTTGTTTTTGTTTTTCTTTCTGGGAGCAGATAATTTGTTTTAATGCCTAATTTAACCGAGCGTATTCTTTAGGAATGATTTTTTTTAATGAGATAAGAAAAAGTTTAATTGTTGAATTTACTACTTGTTAAAGGGAAAAGTGTGACTTAGAAACTAAAATAGAATTTAGCAAACTGTAAGGCATCTAGTTTTCTATTTTTAGTCGTCTTTCAACTGAAGCAATGAACTCTTTTTCATGGAAGTTTTCCGATTTGGCTTTTACATTAGGGTGGGTCGATAAATGTAGTTTCATTCAAAATTTTAAAAAAACGCAAGCAAACTTCAAGCTTTAAAATTCGTATAGGTATACCTATAATGTGTTTAACTATGTTTTTTCAAGTCGCTCTAGGTATTTCATTGAAATATGAAGATATTTTGTAAAATCTGCCACATAATTTTGTTTAGATCAGTATCGGTAACTTGTACCAATAAATAAAGAACAACTTACAATAGGTAGATCTAGATAGTATAAACATTTGAACAATTTACATTCAATTACATTCGCGGACGCATAGAAAATAGTACGTTTAATCAGAATCCGAAATACTAATAATCACATTTGGTGTCCAGGCTAACTTTTTCGAACTAAAAAATTTGCATAATTTGATCTACAAAATATTTAGTGTGAAGGTTAAAAATGATTATTAGTTAGTTAGGCACAATTCGTTTAAGAGTCATAGAGAAATTAATAAGTTCCTATTGATCAGGCGCAAAAAAAATGAGCAAAAAAGCAATAATCTGTTCACGTAATAGATACATGAAAAAATTAATAAAATAATAAATCTCGGAGAGTATATAAATATTCCTGAAAACATTTTAATAGCAATGATCTCAAATCGGGCGAAAGAATCATTTCGATTAACATCCTCATATGTATTTTCATTTTCACTTGTCCAAGAAAAACGCCACAGAAGGTTGCATCAAACCAAACTAATTAAAAGCACAGGTATAGGCACAGGTGGGCGCAGTGGCTTAGTGTGTTGGACTACTAAGCGAGGGGTTCAGGTTCGAATCCCGCGGAAACCCAATTTCCAACTCAGGGTTTTTTTCACTGCGCCACCTCTCGCGAACGTCTGACAAACATCCGAGAGTATAACTGTCATGAAAGAGCTTCTCAATTAGCCGTTTGGAATCGGCATAAAATTGTAGATCCCTTCCATTCGTTCCAAAAATGAAAACTCACACAAAACGAATGGTTGCGAGAAGCTAGGCCTAGGGTCCCTACGGACCTGTTGCGCCAAAAATTATATTATATTATATAGGGATCATTATTAAAAAATATTTTGAATGTGCTTTTAAGAATCCCTAAAATAGGTCAAACTAATTTTTTTTTTACGTTTACATAAAGGTAGGTAGGTATGTCAAAAAAAAAAAAAAAAAATCAAAACATTTAGGAATGGAATTCGACTTCGTTCATACGTTCAACACGGGAACGTATGCAGCGGTCGATACGTTGAACCCAATTTTCGATTACTCGGACACACATTTCGACAGATACGGCCGTTATTTTCAGTTCAATATTGGCTCTGAGCTCCTGTAACGTTGCGGGCTTGTTGGCATAGAGACCAATGATTCAATGTTGACCCATAAAAAAAAGTCTAGAGGCGTTAAATCACACGATCTCGCCGGCCAATAGACGGGTCATCTCCTTGAGATAATGAGTTCACCGAACTGAGACTTAAATAACTAGATTGTTGCACCCGCCGTGTGGCTTGTGGCACCGTCTTCTTGGAACCACTTCATTAATGTCCAATTCATGCAATTACTCAAAGAAATAACGTCTCTGTAGCGAATACCATTTACCATAACGTGACGGTCATTTTTAACAGCGAAAAAAAAGGAATGAAAACCGCAACAAGATTGACTTTTTGCGGATGAAGTGCTGTTTCATGAAGCACAGGAGGGTTCTTACCTGTCCAGTAACGCATATTTTGCTTAAGCCGTTTAACCAAAATTGCGCTTCATGGCTGGATATTGAAAATTTGAGTTAACGCTCTTAAAGTGACCACCGACTCAAAGTTTCGGTAGTAAATTTTAATTATTTGTAAACGTTGTTACTTCGTTTACCTTACCATGATGTTGATTTTACTGAATATTTTGACATTGACAGTTTAGTAATCGGTTTAAGTGTGCGTTCACACTAAAAGTTTGAAGTTGTCAAGTCGCTAACGAATTGCTTTGCTTCCTCAAGCCTTTTTAGGTTAATCAGTTGAAGATTTGAGGGTCATTTCAAGATATTCGCAAAAGATCAAATCGAAAAAATCGACTCGAGTCTGGATAAGTGAATTCGTTGAAAGAAAACCACACTGGACAAGCGTGCTCGAGGAAGTTGAGAACAAAATTGATGTACACAGCTATGGTCATGTACGGATAGCAGAATTTTTTCGACAATCATTCAACAAAGCGAAATGATGGAGTTCGATTTAAGAATAATCTCATCAATATGCGAACAGCTATTAAGCCCCTATCGAACAATATCCCAATGTTGAATAGATTGAACGAGAGATACAGGTTGACCGATGCAAATTCGGGGAAGAAACTCGTTACACTTACGTGACAAAGGAATATTGGTATTTGTAGCAATGAGTTACAAGATATTTTTGGGGGACCAGGTGCGAAAAGCTACCTTGATCTATTTGAAAGAGTTTGAATTCATGGTGTGAGGAAATCTGTTTGACAAAGTGCGGAGTATTGAATGACCCTTTAAAGAACTTAAATGGAAATAATGAAGAGAAGGGGATCTAGATAGCTGCATAGATGAACACCATAGGTGGCCAAGAAATATGCCAAATAGACGAACCTGAAGCGAAGAATTATTTATAGGTGAGAAGAACACATATTTTTTAGCAAAATGGGTTCCAAGGGCAGAAAATTTGAAAACGATTAATTTATGGAAGAGAAAGTGATATTCGAATGATATGAAAAAATGAGAGACACCTAACAACTGGTGGGAGGATGTGTGTTCATGCCACTGTACTGGGCAACGTTGCCGCTGAAAAATTTCAAAAAGGGGACAAAAAATAAGGTCTAGCTCAGTGGTTCTTAACCTGTGGTCCGCGGACCAGTGGTGGTCCCTGGAAGCACCCGAAGTGGTCCGCGAAGCCATTCGAAAAATATTAAATAAACTGGCTTTGTTCGTGCTCAGTTTAGTTGTATTAAAATGGGAAAATGCAAATAAATCGATTTTCCGCAATCAAAACAAAAAAATCCAGAAGTTAGTAAAGTATCCAGTCACAAAAGTCTCATTAAAATAATATATTTATAATAGGCTGGTTCTTTGATCTTCGAACTCAAAAGCAAAGTAAAGTAGGATTTTCAGCAACGCAATTGCAATAACTTACACTTCGAGGACTCACACGAGGTGTTCCTTCACAGCACGAGTCAATTGGGAGTAAATGTTGATTGTGAACATCGGGGGAAAGCATTTTACGTTGCCACAATTGTATAAAATGGATCTGTTCGCAGAGTTTCTATATTCACAGTACATACTAAGCGTTGGTTGTAATTGGCGGAAATGCATAACAACAAAACAACTAAATATTAGGGATACTAATAAAATATTTATTTAAGCTGCACTATTGTTTGAAACAAATTTGCCTTATTAATACCTGTTTAATATATTGATGTGTTTATCTTTGATATCAATTTTTTGTGAAATGACAGATCTACTACCTCAGATTTTATATTCTCCGCTGTTTTTTAACCCAAAAATATGATGAATGATGAATATCCTTTTAATAAAAAAAGTGTTTTTCTTTGGCTGGGAAAAGGTAGATACTTAATAATATAATATTCATCCAATTCTCAAAATAATTATTTACATACGACTTAAAGTCGTATTTACCACAAGAAAACGTTTTAACCTCACCTCTACCTTACATTTAAGACTTTTTTTTTGTGATCGACAAGGACAAAGAAAACAGCGTTAAAAGTTTTGTTGCGGTCTTGGTAAAAAAAAATATATGTATATGTGCTGATCATAAGTCATTATCAACATGGCTCACATTTTACAGGTGTTATCTATTGTCAAAGTAATAAGTCTACAAACAGAAATCTTTCCATGCAATTTCTTCAAAATTAAAAAAAATTATGGTTTAAAATTTACCGCAAATATATTGTTTTACTTGACGAACAACCCCGCGGTTGCTCTTGTTTCTAGTGATTTGTTTTGGTGGTGTACGTACAAGATGTCAAGAAGTAAGAAAAATATGACAGGCTGCCAACATTGCAGCGTTAAAACCAGCTTTTTGAACAGCTGTTGGGAACCGAATGTAAAATTGTAAAAGATAAAATCCTGTTGCCGTTCAACAATTGTATTCGTGTTTTATTTATGGATATAACCTTTTATTCATTTACTTTTACATTTACTGTTTATTACTTCTAAACCGTTGGTGGTCCATGGGAAGACAGACATTTTGTCAAATGGTCCTTCACCAGTAAAAGGTTAAGAACCACTGGCTCTAGCTGAAAGATACTATGTAATACATATAGCAAAAGAAAGTGGGGACCAAGGGTCTTGATGGTTAAAAAAAAAAACGCTGTTACTGCACATCGTCATATTGACGAATAGCGTTTATCAACATCATATTCATTGATATGACGTACCTTCACCAATATGATGAACAAAAACTTTTTGAAATTGATCAACGGTTTTCCAATACCTATAAAGAATTAGATTCATAATTTTTTTTTTGTCAGGTTTCTGATAAAAATTTGGCTTGTTTGCTTACCTATGAACTAAGTTCATCATTTCATCAATAGGACGAAAACAGTTATTTTGATGAATTTAGTTTGAATCCAGTTGATGATTTATTCGTCTTATTGACGTATGGAACCATCGTATTCAAGTAGTTACGATTGCCAAGCTTAGAACTCTCATCATATTGATAAAGGCGTTCATCTTATTGATGACGGCTTTCATCATATTGACAACCGCGTTATCAAAAAACAGACTTTAATTTATATTCACGACGGATTCCATGATAGTTCTTTCGGGGTTCGAAGCAAAATTCTGAATACGACTGATTCTGTGATAGACGTGATTTATTATTCCTATAGATGAACCAATTCTTTATATTGATAAAAAAAAAAAATTAACCGTTATATTCATCATTTTTGATGAATGGAATCATCATATTGCAAACAAAAAAGTAAAAGTTTAATTTTGCCTTCAACGATGTCGGACGAAGAATTTATAAGTAATTGTTCTCCTAGAACCTAGAACATATCAGCGCATTCAAAATAGTAATAGCAGGTTTAATTACAATTTATTTTGTAAATGCTGCAATTAAAGGGAACCTTGTCAAAAGGCAAAATGACATTTCTTAAACTTTTTATAAAAAAACCGGTCAGATAATTAAGGAAATTGAGAGTCTTCTCTCTCGATTTGTAAGATTTGACATTTTTCATTTTTCTATGGTGAAAGAACACGAAGGAAACTATTGAATACGCATAATTTTATATGAACACAATTTTACATTTTTGCAACCCCTTCAAATCCTTTTCATTCCGTTGTTTGTTCTTCGCAAAGCATATATAGATTTTCAACACGCTCGAAATACCATGCATTCAATTTGGCCAAACAAATAACGTCACCTTAGGCGGCCACATGTCCTCGTTCCTTTACTTGTTTTAACGTCAACAAAAAATACATACCTACGAGAAATGTAAAAACAAACTCAATCATAACATTTCGCAACCATTTGGAGTGAAAAATCGTTTGTGTTTGTGCTCACATACTCTGGTAGCCTAGAGATGCACAAATTATAGCAAACAAACGAAATCCGAGATTTCACGAAAACAAATGGAATTTTTTTTTAGCACAGAACATACAAAGAATGGAACATAACCCTCAACTTGGTTACCGCAGAAAGAGTGTAAAAGTTGATAATTTATTTATTAAAAAACCCAATAAATCTTAAATTCAAAATTATTTGAGAAAATGTTTTTAATGTATTTTGGGGCTTAAGAAATAAAAAAAAAAATAGTTGGTACAACTTCTTGCGGACTGTTTCTCACAGCCATTCCCTTCTGCTTTTTATTGCTGTGTAATGAATAGAATAGAAGGTACCTACAATGTAATCAAATCGTACTACCGAATGCAGATAATATTCTCTCTCTAGGGTCCTTTTCAGTCATTCGCAGCATTTTTGTTTAATTCTTTCTATTGATTTTTCAATTGCTTGAATTTCTATTCTCCAGAAACTCTTCTACCCTCTTCTACCAATAATAAGTTTTGGTTTATCGAACAAAAAATGTTTCAAATCCTTAATTTCTGAAATACAAATATGTATACGAAATATAGCAAAAATAAGCGTAAAACACAGATCAAGTAGAATTGGCCCGCCCTATAAATTTACATAATTACTGACCTGACCTGTCACAACTGTGTGCACAAGGGAAAGCTCCAAATCGCATACCAAAAAAAAATAAATAAGAATAATTTGCACTGTTGACATTCACCTCACCCATTTTCCGCTTTTAGCTCCTTCGTTAAAATTAATTAAAGCAAACTGTGTCAAAGCATGGTTTCGAAATCGCTGTTTATCTTTAATTAGTCCCAATTCAAGTAGAAATCGATAGAACCTTATTTCAACTTAATTAGAAGGCTGTGATTTTGAGAAGCAAATTAAAATGCATTGATACATAATGTTTTTTTTAATTATTAATGTGCATTATCGACTAAAATTGGTCCATATTTTGAAGGTTTTAATTTCTTGGAAATTTGCCTACCAGCATCAGAATGGATACATATCGTTTTATATTTGTGCTCGCAAAAATTCGAAAAGTACAAGCGTAGTCGTAGCTTCTGTTTTTTTTATCTTTTGGAGCATGTTATTATTTTTACTGGAATAAATTAGTAACACTGGTTTAAGGTGTCTATATGATTGGAAGTAGGTTTCGTATTAGACCGATATCTTTACATAGATATAAACGTATGATTATAGAGATTAGTTTTTGCCTTTGCATTAGCAGTTATAAACCGAATAAATGATGATGGGCCTGTATGGGGGCGAAAATGAAGTGTCAGTTTCTGATTGTGTAAGGCTAAGTGGTTGGAATTATTTTAAGGTACACATGCAATATGGTTGAAAAAAAGAAGAAGTGGGAAATATTTTCTAAAGAAGTTGCAATACAATTTTTTTGGAGGTATTGAAATTTACAAAAATATACGAAGACAAGATTTGGATAATCGTTTTTGAGAAATAATTGAAAACGGATTTATTAGACATTTTTGAGAAAAACTAAGTATGGAATATTATTTAGAATACTATTTTGATCAAAATCGTTATAGCGTGTCTTGTTAAATTTGGCAGACAACAGCACCAAATGTTGCAATGTTTTGTTTAAAAAATACTATGCTTTCTATTTAAACTGAAGCATCACTTGGTTTTTAAAGTTTATCGATATTGAAAATGGGGTTTCCAATATTATGAGCAGGTTTTAAAATTACCGTTTTTGGTGATTCGAATTGAAAATTAAGGACTCGACAATTTCTAATACGTCAATTTTACTAAGTACCTACCTATGAATTTTGGTCAAAATTTAGAAAATGCCTAGATAATATAGAAAAAAAGTAGTTTTGCTTTCAAGTTAGAAATAACAATATAACCTTAGAAATAAATTTTTGTTACAATCGTATAGACTGTTTGCGAAATATTTCCAAATTTCAAAAGTACATTTAAAAAACCGAAATGTAACGCTACCACCTGAACTTTTTCAGTGGTATTCCAACTACTTTAATTCAAAAATATGGACTCTTCAAATAAGAGCTAGTGAGCTGCACTTCTAGCCAAGAGAAAAAATATGCCCTGCCAATACAAATGTATGCATCGCAATAGGTCATCCTTAGCATGGCCCTATGTGTGTGTACGCTGTAGACTGTAGAGCCCTAATAGCAAGGTGACTGTCTACGAAATTACAAATGTTTGGATGTGATTATTTTAAAACAAAATGCCCGAAAAATGTTACATTAGTTGATAAGGCAGCACAGTGGCTTAGCGGTTAGTGTGTTGGACTGCTAAGCGAGGGGTCCTAGGTTCGGGCACCGGAATTAGAGTAGTGAATAAAAGCAATTTTTAACTTGCTGCTCAACTCTCTCTCTCTTTCAAATCAACTCCGAAGTTGGCTAACCTAAGATTTAAAAAAAAATTAAATTGTTTGTAAAGGACAGCTCACATTCTATTTGGAAACCATCGGTAAGATATTTTGAAGTCTTTGCCCTCGCATTGTATGCTAAATGGGTTTACAATGGTTTTTATATGCAAGTCAACAGGTGGAATGGTTCAATTACAGCTCTGTTAGATTAACTGATTAGATTAGATCACTTAAGATGTTGTCAGACACCCATTGGATGAAATGGTGTACAATGACAATGTGCATCCAGAAAACAGATTTTGTTTGTAGTCTCCACTTTTGCCTTGCTTGTCAAAATCTAAAGCCTTTTGTTCTTAATGGTTAAGGTTGCTACGTATTATTTTTGTTGTTAGAAAATATTACGGAGTGAGTTTCTTTGACATAGGCATAGGTCATTTTTATAGATCAAGAGGTTTTATCCGTCTTAATCTCCTGATTACATTGTCTGTATTTAATAATTAGCTTATTTCTGAGCTAAAGTGACTTTTGTAACATATTTTGAAAGACCTTCATTTTTAAGAAACTCGTTTGGCGTGGTCATGCCCACAACTGGTGCCCGTAGGTCCATACTGGTTTCACAAGTTGGTTGTATAGCATATATATCTTATTGTGGTTGGACAGGGATGAATATCTTCCAATAAGGCAATACATTTTACTGTATCACAATGATTCACAAAAAGTGATGTTTCCAATTTGTTTCCTCCAGGTTAAATATTGAAGTTTTTTTTTATTTTATGGGTAAACTAAGATCTTCTTGAACTGCCACAAAATAAACTGTTCAGCTCAGTCACAGTCACCCCGCATAAATCTGTTGCAACAAGGAAAAACCGCTTGGAGCTTAGACGAAACTGAGTTTTTGATACCATTAAATTAAGCATGCCCAAAACTCAAAATTGCAACTTCAAAGCCGGCTTTTAATAGATAGTCTAGAACCATTATTTGTACTTTTAAACTTTTTAGCAAAACTTTAATATGTTCTTCTTAAACATTATCAAATTCGACTTTAGCGGTTTTTCCTTGTTGCAACAGAAATTGTTCCACGAAAAATCTCAAAAAAAAAAAAATTTTACAATGACGTCATGAAAAATTCGCGATATCAATACAACCCAACACCCGCATACGAAAAAACTTATTAACTGTACCCCTATTAACTGAAAACCTAGGTTTGTGTGAAAGATCCATGTTCCGAGCGCGTTGACGTTCCAACTCTTCTAGATCTAGCTGCAAGAGAGAAGAGACTCCTTGGAATGATTAACTATGGACGTTTTTAAAAGCGCCATCTATGTTGAAGATTTTATAAAATAAGTTTGTTTGACCAGGTTTAGATTGGTTTGTTGATGTCTTATATACCCGCAGCAGCCATTTCCAAGCTCGCACCGATCTATTGTAAGTATAAGCTCTCTCGAAAGATCAATCGAATTGCATGGGATTGCTAGTCAAATCTGACGGAACAATCACGCGCGACCGGGAAGAAACTTTAATTACTCTACTTCAAGTTCACTTCCCTGAGTCTAGAATTATAAATGAAGCTTACGAGCACATTACCGAGGATTCACCCCCAAGAAACCTTGGAAGAAATAACAGTCTATCCGGAAGACTTTTCACTCCGGATAGGGTTAAATGGGCTGTCAACTCATTTAAACCATACAAGGCACCAGGTATAGACGGTATTTTTCCAGCACTCATCCAAAAAGGGCTGGAGTTCATTTTACCGACCATGATTGCCTTATTTAGGTTCAGTTTTAACTGGGGCTACATACCACGAGCTTGGAGGGAGGTAAACGTGGTATTTATCCCCAAACCAGGCAAACCTAGCGAACTACCCAAATCATATCGTCCTATAAGCTTAACGTCGTTTTTCTTGAAAACGATGGAAAGAATAATTGACATACATATCAGAGAATGCCTAAAAAACGGCAATCCTCTACACCCCTATCAATATGCCTACCAAAAAGGCAAGTCCACTGAAGGCGCTTTGTTAAATGTAACATCGCATATAAAGAGTGCCTACCAAAATAAAGAGGTTGCACTATGCGCCTTCCTTGACATAGAGGGTGCTTTCGACAATACCGGATATGAATCCATATCAAACGCTCTACTTCAAAGAAATGTAGATCATCCATCTATCGAATGGATCAAAGCGATGCTTGAAAGTCGGAAAATAACCGCATCATCGGGAATGACCTCAGCATCAGTAACAGCCGTAAAGGGTTGCCCGCAGGGGGGCGTACTTTCTCCCCTA
This sequence comes from Cheilosia vernalis, assembly GCA_949126925.1. Lineage (NCBI taxonomy): Eukaryota > Metazoa > Arthropoda > Insecta > Diptera > Syrphidae > Cheilosia > Cheilosia vernalis. The sequence continues at coordinate 38,739,021 of OX421358.1, read as the reverse complement.
CTGTGGTCGTTGATAATCGACAATCTGTTACAAATATTAAGCAATTCAGGCTTCAACGTAGTTGGATATGCGGATGACTTGGTCATCATCATTAGGGGTAAAGTAGCAAACGAAGTAACAGCACAAATGCAAAACGCCCTTAAGATAGTCTCTGACTGGTGTTCTAGGGAACACCTCTCGATAAATCCAAACAAGGCTATCATAGTTCCCCTTACTAAGAGAAGAAATTTGAACTTGCATCAAATCTCCATCAACGATAAAATTATTGAGTACTCCGACGAAGTCAAATACCTTGGAGTGATCCTTGACAAAAGACTGAGTTGGAACTCCCATATAAACAACAAAATACAAAAAGCAACCAGTGCATTCTGGGCTTGTCGTTGCATGTATGGTAAAACATGGGGAATCTCTCCAAAGATCACTTATTGGATCTATACAATGATGGTTAGACCCATCATTACTTACGCTTCCATTGTTTGGTGGAACAAAGTCACACAAAAAACAGCCATCGCAAAGCTAAATAAGATACAGCGTCTAGCATGTCTAGGCATTTCCGGAGCTATGCGAACCTGTCCTACAGCTGCTATAGAAGCTCTAATAGGGTTAACACCCCTCCACATTTATATCAAAAAAGTGGCAATACGCAACTCAGCGAATCTGTTACAAACAAAGGAGATGGACATCGGTGAACACCCAGACCTGATGACCCTCCTTTCAGAAATTACAGAACTTGACGTGATCTGCGCGATCACAGACCGCCTCCCAAAAACACTATCCGCGGTACCAATAATCATTTTTAGTGTCCAGGTTAAATTTTTCGAACTCACAATGGTGAAATTTTCCATACAAAATTGCATATTGTGACCTGGAAAATATTTAGTGTGAAGGTTAAAAATGATTATTAGTAAGGCCCTATGTTTCAACAGAAGATTCTCCACGGAGATCACAAATAGAGAGGCGTGGGTTAGCAATAGCCCACCAAACTGTCAAAAGGCATAAAGTGGCATACGGATGGTTCCAAAATGGACTCAGGGGTCGGAGCCGGCATTTTCGGACCAAACCAAAATATCTCAATACCAATGGGAAAAAGCCCAAGCGTATTTCAAGCAGAGCTCCATGCCATTAAGGAATGCGCAAGCCTAATCTACAACTCAGGCATCAAAGGCGCAAACATCCATATATTCACGGATAGTCAAGCAGCTATAAATGCCCTTAGCTCACCGATCATTGACTCCAAATCAGTATTACACTGCTTCAATACCCTCCAAACACTATGCACCAGAAACAAAACCAAAATATGGTGGGTTCCTGGCCATGAGGGAATTGAAGGAAACGAAAAAGCCGACGAATTGGCCAGAAAAGGTTCGGAAACACCTTTCACAGGACCTGAACCCTACTGTGCAATCTCTAAATCAGCGGCAAATCTTGCTATAAAAAGCTGGGAACACAATAACTGTATTTCACATTGGGAGAGCATCCCAGGCCTAATACAAGCCAAAAAAGTTATTAAACCTTTCAAAAATAATGCCAAAAAGATTCTAAATCTACGTAGGCACGATATCAAAAACCTAGTTGGCTACCTTACAGGGCACCATGGCTTACGATATCACCTAAACAAAATACATATAGCCGACTCTTCGGAGTGCCGCCTATGTCTTGAAGAAGACGAAACCACTGAGCATATCTTATGCGAATGCCCAGCCCTTTGTGGTACTAGAAGGAACTTCTTCTTCAGGGAAAATATAAGCCCAGAAGAAGTAAAGACATCCTCTGCTGAAAACATCATCAGCTACATTAGGAAGGTAGAAACTCTAATAGCCTAAACTAACTCTTCTGATCCTATGGCACGTGCCTTTTTATCGCAATGGCGAGTCAGAAAAAAAAAAAAAAAAAAAGTATATAGGTATGTATACCTGCCTATATAATAAGCAAAATGGTCCCAACCATGTTTACGTCAGTTACAAAGTTACAACTAGCAGTTTCTTTTTCATTCACAAATTGATTAAGTTTCTACTCGTTAGATACAAACACAAAAATGCCTGTCCGTACATATATCACCCATGTCCCCTTACTCATTCAGGCTTTTTCTTCTTCGAGTAATCACAAATGTTTCCCATTCAAATACTACATCTATTTAAATTATCATCAATCATTCAACAGTTTGATTTCTTTGCATTTTCCCCTCAATGCACACTTGCACATGTTTTTGTCTTTTTTACATCTTCGATTAACAAGCGTACAGGTTTGGTCGAAAAAAAAAGTCTGCAAAAAAACAACAACAACAATTACTTTCGTCTCATCATTGATGCGAGTACGCGTTGATCAAGCTACTCTGTTCACCAATCTGTGATTAGCAGCCAGCTTCAACCATCATCATCATGCCTCATATGGATATGGCATGATGACGACGACGACCACGACGCACTCTATCTAATCAAATGCGTGTAATAGGTGAATTGCAATTATTAGTAAAATGCGTAATGACGTTGTCTGACTTTGAATGACAGCATAAGAGTGGTTTTAAACTACTGGTGTGACATAAATAATTGGCAAAGTTATCATGCCAACACGGTAGTCAAACGACGCATTACCTACTCTTTCCATTGAACTGCAGTAGCACCGTGACACCATATGTTTTGAATGCATGATTTTTTGTGTGTATTTTTAAACTCGTTGGACATATAAGTTCCCAGGCACCACCTCTTTGTCGCCATGGGCAAAAGATTGGACTGCTGTCCGAGCACGTCTACCTTGGACATTTTTTCAGCGGTTGTGCGAAATTTCTTGGCACTGGTCTTAGACTTGGGCTTGGCATATTTCAATACTAAAATGCAAGAGAGCCATCAAAAGTAATTAACGAGAATACTGTACTTTCGAGTCTCACATTAACATAAACAATTACCTACTTACAATGAGGTTGACCAGAAATGACAAAAGAACAGTGCTTACCTGAAAATAAGAAGAAAGAACACAAATTAGTAAAGGAATGCATATTTAGCTAATAGAATTATACAAGTGCAAGAAAGAACTTTGGCATACAAATTCACTTCAAATCTAGTGAAGCAACTTTCTTGCATCAATCCTGTTAAAGAGTGCCATTTGGTGCTCTGCATATAGAAAGCAATCCATTTAGATATTCCATTTGATTCTGTGTAATAATGATGGTTCCTTGATTGATAGATTTGAATAGATTGCAGTTTGATGCTTTTCCTGGTATCTTTTCTTGAGTGGAGTCTAAGTCGTATGCCGACAAGTCAAGTGGAGAGGAGATATTATTGTGGATCTATCAAAAAAGAAAACCAGCATCTACTGCTGAAGTGAGGCATCTAAGAATAAATAAGAAATCAAATAATTGTTCACTACGAACAATTTAAATGACCGCAACATGGAAAATTGTGCTTCTCGCCACACAACCACATTTGATCTTAACGTTAGATGATTATCAAGTCCATATACTTCTCCACTGCAATAAGCCAATGCAATGTGAAACTTTAAATATTACACTCCTTGGACAAAAATGCGATATTAATCGTATGTGTACATATCAGAGCCACACGCAATTTATAACATTTCGAAGGCGTGCCATCGGACAAGCGTCTTTGTGTTTCTTGAATTTTCTCGAGTCCTTAATTCCGCTTTAAGGGTTTCTTCGGATATCACACCCGACCGCCATGGAACATGACTCAATTATTTTAATTATTTGATGTAAGTCAGTTTAAGTAAATTTTTATCAATTTCAGTTATTGAAGCGAAAAAAAGTAACGTAATTTTCAAAATAAATAAAAAAATATCCTGCTGTGTTGCCATCATCGAATCCACATAACATGTCGACGCAATCTTTTAGGTACTCGTATCTGCATTTTAATTTGTCTCTTTGTGCTATAAAAAATAGTTGAGTCAGTTATTTTCATCTTACTCAGAAATAATTCAAGGCACCTAATATTGGCGTGCAAAGATGAAACTTCAAAGTCACATCGAGATGTATCCTAAGGTCGACAATACGTTGAAGGAAGATCATTCATCATCTTCTAATTACACGTTTGCACAGACTTTCCTTTATATGTAGGTATTTGTGGTATTTCTGTCTTAAGGATCATTCACATGAGAGCGACCAACTACCTACGAACGAACGAATATTCGCAAGTTTTGACAGTCCATTCACATGATACATTTAATTTGGTCGCAGAAACCAGCGAATCCAATGCCATTCGCCGTTATTTGTCTCTATAACATTTTGAGTTTGAGGTTAAGTTCGAACGAATGCTTTATTCGTTAGTTTGTGGAACGCGAATTGAATGATGTGGATTGTGAATAAGCTTTGACAATTCGCGCCAAGGGTGTATTCGTTCGCGGCAAAAAGTTTGCAATTCGAAATTTCGTTATTTAAACTGTTTATTAACATGTTTTCTTAATACATTTTGATGGGATAATTAACTATCCTCCTCTTGGAATAGTAAAATGTACAATTTTCTGTTCATAAATGCATCAAAAGTGGTTTGTTCGCATTTCAGCAATTCGTTCGCTCGCTCTCATGTGAATAGTCCTTTACTTGGTATTTTTAAGTACTTTGTGAATCAAGCAAATTTTTCATATAATGAATTAAATCAAGAACACTTGGTGAAGTTTGGGTGCTGGATTTCCTACAATTTTTCCTTTTTTTTATTTCCATTGCTGAAAACGATTTTCCAGTTACCAACGCAGTTCATTCCTTTCTTTTTGGAAGACAATATTTCTTACAGGCCTACAAAATCTGGACTCCGACGTTTTTTGTTGTTCCAAATTAGCTGGATTCTCTCAAGTTATATAAACAAGTGCCTACAATGGCTTAGTAGTTCTTGTGACATGAGAGTAGAACTATCATGAAAGAGCTTCTTAGTTAGCGGTTTGGACTCGGCATAAAACTGTAGATCACTTCTGGTTCTTTATCTCTATGTTCTGGGCCCGAATTCTCAAAAATTTTCATATACCTACGTTTATCAGTCAAAATCTCCGATGCGATGCGTAAAACTAAAATTTGCAATTCTCGAAATCGGCATACGATAATTTCTCTTCCAATGTTACTCGCCTGTGTTTTCAAATTAAAATAAATGAAACTATTTAAATGAAAGCACTTTTTGAATGATATCCCTTCGCATTGACATAAATATGTTCTCAAATAGTGTCATTCGTTCAAAGAAGTCTTGGAGCTCTCGGATAGTTCGGTATATTCAGATTTCGCCTAACTGCTTCATTGAGAATCGAACAAATGCTGAACTCATATCGGCCAAAGTAGCAAATTCTCATTAAACATACGTACATTAGTATTTCCTTCTTTTGTCAATCGAAAACACGAATTCCCAATCAATTTAAAATTGAATATTGTGTTTGTTTTTCAGTCTGTCACTTGACGTGATGTAAAACTCTACCATCTACCTCATTCGAAAGGTGAATATAATTTTCGCACAGGTGAAGAAAAAAAAACGATTCAAACCAATTCAAATTAAATTTATTAAAAGTTTAAATGAGGCTGTTGACAGTGATATCGAAATCTTTAAATTGCCAGTAGACACTTGCGCCTAAATTCGAGCAATCAAAAATCTAGCATTGATTACAAAAATTATTTTTCGTTTACGTTGCAGAACATTGGGCGCGTGCAGTCAATAAAAAGCTGTTTTTTTTCTAAACCCAAAGCAAAAGCTCTCCACATAGGATGGTGAAAATATTAGCTACACGTAGTAAAGGTTCAAACCAAAGCATAAACGAACAACTCTTATACCAAGCAATTGTGGTATGTTTCCGTGGTAAAAGCTCTGATGGTGGGTTGATATTAATAGTCATTGGCTCTGTGGTGAAATGAGTCCGAACAAAATGTTTTTATAACATAGATACCTTAGGTCTTGGGAGAATAGTAAGCTGCAGTATGTCACAGCGAGGGTAATACTTTCAATCAATTAAATAAACAAATGATTTATGTACTTCACATCTGAAGCAGGACACGATAATTATTTTGTTTCGCTGGTTTAACCCAAAGCGATTTACGATAGTCTCGGAAGCTATTACGGGTGTTAAAGGGGGAATACCCAATATACAGCACTAGATGCAAATATAGATCAAATCATTTCGAATATCGTCTAGAAAACCTTGAGCTTGCTGGGAAGGCTAATAAATATCAAATCAACTCAAAAGTAAGCGCATCCCTAACAAAGAAAAAGAGTTTTCGAATAGTGAAAGCTCTTCGTCTGGTGTAAAACCTTCAATGCCCAGTGTGGATATTAAAGAGTATTACGATTTACGATGGTAGCCAGAGTGGCATTGGAAGGGAGAGTTGTGATCTTAGAGGTTAATATTGGGTCAACACTTACCTCACATACTCTGAGGTCGGATAACTCAGCTTCCCTTGATCTGGTTAATTTAATTGTAGCCCTTTTCAAATCTACCAGGAGAACTGCTGCTGAGGGTGCAGTTTTTGTCCGGCGAGTAGCACATATTTTGGGTTTGAACAGCTGTATGACAAGTTTTAAAAAGTTTGGAAAAATCTTTTATGAATTCTGTTAAAAATCCTAACAGAATAAAAGATAGAATTTTGTGACTTTTATTTTAAGAGGAAGTTTTGGATTGAAATGGATGTCTATATAGTTCTTCGTCAACGAAATGATTACAAATGGAGACAAATATAACAAATGTGTATAAAAAAAAGTTTAATAATTGGCAATAATTTCTAAATTTATATTTTTGTTTAGCAGTAAACACCGATCCTTTGATCTTTCTGATGTGCGTCAAAATTCAAAACTTATTCTTTTCAGCCAGCATTTTAAAGCTTTTTGAATAAATTTGATCAGAGGTGTTTGCTTTTAAAGTTTCGCAACAGATTAAAATTTTCGAAACTCCATTACAAAGTTCCATAAAAGTTCGAAACCCAGAATACGATTTATAAAATACTTTCATGGTCGAGACCATCTATGATTCATGACAATTCGTAACAGATTAAAAGATTTCGCAGAATAGGCCCAATTGTATTCGTAAACAATTTTCTCGGAAACGGCTTTAACCAAAATTAATGTTTGGACCTAAGTACGTAAAGTTAACATGGCTGCATAAACAGTTTTTTTTTTTGGACTTATCTCGAAAACGATCCATCCGATTACAATAAAAATTCATTCAAAAATAATATGGTCATTTTTAACATGTTAGTAAGCTCAGTTTTTCTCTATATTATCGCACAATGGATTTTTTTCTTTTTTAAATACATCTTTTTTAATAAAAAACTTATTTTTCTGTAGTTTACATGTAAACGTCCGCAATGATTTTGACCAAAATTCATACTTGGAGTAAAATACATGTTCTTAAAATTATTGCGTCCTTGATTTTTCATTCGTATCACCGAAAACGCTTCTTTTAAGAACTGTTCATATCTTAAAAACTCCAATTCTATTTTGAATAAATCTTTAAAAAAACAAGTAGTACTTACATCCTGAACAATACCTTGTACCCAATTTTTAGTTAAATAAAGGGTGTTTCATTAAGGACTTCTTCTTTAAATAAAATGCAAACTAATTGAGATATCTCAAAAACAAAATTTATTGGCATGAATTACTGTCAAAACATTTAATTCGACTTCACCACGGAAACGTAGTCGATACGTTGCACCCAATTTTCGATGACTTGCTATTTCTCTATATTGACTCTGAACTTCTCTAACTTCGCCGGCTTATTGTCATAAAATGATTTAATGTAGCCACATAAAAAAAGTCTAGAGGCGTTAAATCACCCGATCTCGGCGGTCAATAGACGAGTCAGCTTCTCGAGATAGCACGTTCACCGAACTGAGACTTCAATAACTCGATTGTTAGCTTGTGCCACCGTCTTGTTGGGACCACATATCACTGATGTCTAAGTCATGCAATTGCTCAAAAAAACAAAGTTCCTACATGTCTTTGCAGCGAATATAATTTACCGTAACGTGACGGTCATTTTCATCGACGAAAAAAAATGGCTCAATGACGCCACCGGCATGAAAACCACAGGACTTTTTGGTGTTGAAGTGCTGTTTCATGAAGCGCATGAGGGTTCCCACCTCTCCAGTAACGCATATTTTGCTTATTGACGAAGGTGTTTAATCAAAGATTGAAAATAGGCGTTAACGCTCTTAAAGTTGCAACTACCGACTCAGAATTTCGGTAGTAATGAAAATGTTGGTTTTACTGAATAATTTGACATTGACAGTTCGGTAAACGGGTTGCTTTCAGGTGCGTTCACACTGAAAGTTTGAAGTTGTCGATTCGCTATTGAAAGACCCTTTAGTTGAACAATAGTATTTTTCGAACTAAACATTGCAATATTTGCAAGAAAAGCTCTAGCGATTTTGATCGAAATACGTATTTAGGATAATGAAATTAATCTAAACAAGGTCCCGTACTTAGTTTTTCTTCAAAAATGCAAATAAATTCCCGGGGAAATATTATTCCCGATAGGGGTGAATATGTTTTCCAATATGTTACTACAATGGTAGAATTTCTACCACAGGGCGAACTCAAGTAAGATTGAATTTGTTGCGGTCTTGTTTACAACCAATAAATTAACAAGTTGTTTTCATGTTTTCAAAAGCCTTTTTTCTGAACTGGTCCCAACCATAGAGATAAAGCAATAGATCCATTAATCGACCACCACCTAATGACATTCGAAGAAAATAAAAACAGATTTAGTACTTGTATAATGACCCAACGAAAATCTCTGGCTAGTTTCTTGTGACACATTTCAGTGGATTGTTGCTACTACTCTTGTCTTATAATGTGGGCGCATAAATCTCTGACGCCCTTATCACGAAACAAATACGGCGACATCTGACTATACAAAGGGCTTCCAGTCTAGATTATTTTTAAAATTCTTAAATGTCCCTTCTCCATTCAGCTAATTTAAATTCTTTATCATTTTTCAATGACGAACGTGGTTGCTGTGATAGAGGATGCATCGCGCCTCGCCCATTTGCTGTTGACAATAACGATTTGGGTGCACGTTTGAATAAAATGCAACTAGGTGGGCCCGTATTCCTCGAATCCCCTTAATCGAAATCGAAGAATAAACAAACATCTGACATCCCTTTTGTTTTTGTTCTGTTGCTGTGAAAGGATGGGATAGTGAGTCAGAGACACAATGCTATAATACCCTTGTGTGTGTCATCCTCTCTGCGACGCCAACGCCAGGCCAATATCGAACCTTTTTTACATCCAGTGTATTGTTTTTTTTTTTTTTTTGTCCCCTCCTTCCCTCCTTTTTCTATGGGTTGTAGATGGATGGGTAATATGCATATGATTGTTTATAATCAGCAAATGTACACAAATGGCAAAACCCAAAGACTAATCAAAGAGTAGATACTGACATCGTGCATAAACACTTCGTTTATAGCTACCCGCACTCCAGACACAAATTGTTTTAGGACTCCTTTATCAGGCGCATACACCCCTGCGAGCTTCAAACAGAATTATTTACGAACACTATGTTTGTAGGTATATTAGCATGGGCAAAGGGCATAGTGGTGAAAAGACTTAATTAGATTTAGTTAAGATTTGTAAGTATAACTTGGTATTATGATAGCAAGGATCGTGGGTGTTGGATGCTCACATGAACCCTCCATAATTTCTAAGCCACCGACTTTTTAGGGGCAATACCTACGGATAGAAGAGAGATGTCGGGACTTGATGTCACTATTTCACTCTGTGCATTCACCTTGTGAATTCCTGCATGATATGACGGATTCCAAAATATGCGTCTGCGAATATGCATTTAAAGTAACCAAACCACCGAAGCATGACAACTCCCGAAAAATATGGTGCTGGACATTGAGAATCTCATACAATTCGCATGTGCGAATCACCACAGAAAGGAATCTCCCTTACATCAGCTGGTATCCGTGATCGTGTTTCTTCGGCCAGTCTTAAGTTCATGAATATATTTATAGGGGTTGGAACATTTACAACTATAATGACAAACAAGTTAGTCTGGCATAAATTTAAGTCCTCCTGATAACAAACAATAGGATCTATTTATCTCAAGCACATCTTGCACTGTTTTATGTAAAGAGATCTAATGGCTTAAAGGAGAGTACCATACTTATTCAGAATATTCCGGAATTCACTCCACTTGAGTCCCGTCTTCAGACATATCCTTCGTTTGAACTAAGATAATAATAATAATAGTTGGCGCAACAGATCTGTAGGGACCCTGGTCCTAGCTTCTCGCAACCATTCGTTTTGTGTGAGTTTATCATTTTTGGAACGAATGGAAGGGATCTACAATTTTATGCCGATTCCAAACGGCTAATTGAGAAGCTCTTTCAAGACAGTTATACTCTAGGATGTTTGTCAGACGTTCGCGAGAGGTGGGGCAGTGAAAAAAACCCTGAGTTGGAATTCGGGTTTTTGCGGGATTCGAACACCTGGGACCCCTCGCTTAGTAGTCCAACACACTAACCACTAAGCCACTGCGCCACTGAACGAAGATATCACAAAGAAATCTAGCTTTTGCGAATTTATCTTATTAATTATTAAACTAAGTTAAGTAATAGCCTTTTCACACCAAGCCGAAAATCGGGTTTTCGCAAAAACACTCGAAAACTTCTACGAAAATAGTAGTTTTCAAAACGAGTCGTTTTCACATGTTTTCCACGAAAACAACGAAAGCGACTTCCAATCGTTGGGTTGTTGAAACACACACGAACAAATGTCATCATTTAAAATCATTTTCCAAAATTAATTGATGGTCTCATATTATTTTAAAATGCACTAAAATCCTTTTGTTTGTTAAATAATGCGATCGAAATTTGTAACCGAAAAAGTTTTTACCGAAGTTTAACGACTTCTCACTGAAACTGATTGAAACGTCAAACGAAAACTAGTTGGAGGTCGGTTTGAAACTCAATTTAATTTGTGTGTTCAGTATTTAATATATAGGCGTCGGTCGTATTGAACAATAATGATTTATCAATTCGTTGTTTAGTTCTCATTAAAAATCATGTGATTTTTTGTTCAGAAATAAAATGGAGATATTTCCGGATGTTTGGAATGGATGTAATAAATGAATTTAGGCCCATTTTATCATATTTTGTTATCATAGAAAAAGCAAATGAAATCAGCAATGGAAACGAAAAATAAACTCCAAGAAAGGGTTCCAGAAACCCTAAATCCATGAGTGACTTTAGGCCCATTTTATTCACTCAAAGTTGAACACAACTCGGGGATTTTTATATGGAAAATCATGCATGGTTGTGGCATAAAAATATTGAATTCCCATGGTCAATTGTATGTGGCGAGCTCACTCAATGCAGTTTGATTTAAAAACATCGACATTGTTACATGGACTTCAGTTTAACTTTGGAATAAAGAACTAAAATTGACAGAATTCCATGAAGGAGCATGTGCATTGTGCGTACTCGAAATTATTATATATTAATTACTTTAACGAATTTGTGCGGAACGAGGCTCGCGGGGTCAGTAGCATATGAAAAATTCCGACATTTGTTTTAATTTTTGAAGAGATCGAGAATAAAATTAAGCGTAAACTTGTGAAAACAATTTTTACTTCACAGTATCACAGAACGAGAATTGACAATAAAAGAGGATATCCACCCAAGGAGAAGAAAAAAATCTTGGGACCGAATAAACATCTGGAGTTTCTATAAGATGTTCAAGAAAATCGCTACTGACTTAAAGACGGGAAAATATCAAGTATAAAATCTAAGACCTTTTACTGACTTCAAAAAGGCATATATTGGCATTCAAATTTGAAAGTTTTATATAACTACGGCCAAATTTGGACAGAAACGAATGCGGTGCAATTTAGAGAAACTCATCTGATCTTTGTCAAGCACGAAACGGATTTCCGCATTGAGATGTCCTTTCGAAGAAGAGACGAAATTGGCTTGTCTGGAAATAAGCGACGGCAACACTAAACATATGCTACCAACAATGAGTAAACAAAAAACATTTTATTCACAATTGATAGCAACAACTTCGAGGTAGTTAAGAAGTTCATTAACCCAGAGTAAGCTCCACGATTAGGAGGGAGAAAAAGCTGATACTGAAATTGAAATACGAATGTCTTCTTTTCATTAATAATGTTCACCTTTAAAGTCCTTCAACTAAAATAATAATCAGACACGGACAGTAATGTCTGCTTTTAAATATACCAAAAATACTCTTGTAACTTTTAAAAGGTCAGGTGAAAGATCCAATTGTGGACAAACAGACAACATGGCAACTTAAAAGGAGTTTAATGTTGTTTTCTTGGTAATAAATAAAACTGAATACGAACTAATAAAACTTTTCACCACAAGCTACACAAAATGACAATTGACCACTAAACCACTTTGACATTCATCCCTAATCAGATTTAACTGCAATAGTTGTCAATCTACCCAGCTGCCAGCTACTCTACGCCAGAATCAACAAACGTCAACATATTTCGAAACACTATCCCAGTCGCAAAGTGTCCAATCTCGGACGTTCAAATGGGAAACAGCCGTCACTCAGAAAAATAAAAATACGAACTTGTACACTGTCTCAAAATGAATGAACTATTAAGTGCCATTTGCTTGTTGGCTTTGCTCTTGCTGTCTTGAATTGTCCTCCTCCTGCAGTTGAACTTCGTTCTCCAAATAGGATGTGAACTTTCTTCAATTTATTCACTTTAATTAACGTTTTCCTCAATGGTCCAAGACATAGTTGATGGCTGACGGTTGATCTGTCCATTTGTAGTACATATTTGCTTGCACACTTACCATTCATAAAGTGCGTATACGTTGTATTTTATTTCCCTTGAGCACACATAATCTTGGCACAGACATTTCTTCCGTGGTTAAAGTATCGTTCTAGAGTTTGTATTATAATTAAATACTGCTACATAGTTTATAAGTTATAAATTAGTGTTGATTTTAATGACTTTGGATTTATGTTTAACGTTAGCATGAGGTGTATTTGTTTTATGAACCGTATCTACGTGTTGATGTGTAGAGAATGTAGTCTAACATGATGAATGAATATAGTGAATACAGTTAGAAAGTTAGGATTCCTCACTACAGATCAGAAACTGTAAAAGATGCTCAAAGCGAGCAGTGCGACCCTCACTTCTAAATAAGCGCGTCATTTCTTTCACTAAGATGTATCTGCAAACTTAAACTGAGATTCTAAAAGATATTTCCCAAGGTCACAGTCCACGTTTTGATGTTAGCTTTAACTGAATTGTAACTAGCCACTGAAGAGACTTACTTCACTTCAAATCGAATAACGTAATAAAATGACTTTCGGACGCCTAAATGATACATCCTCACTCGAATTAAACGATCACAATAGACGTAGACAACCTAATCTCACCATCATCTACATCTTTTATGGTATTATATCCGATACAAGAAACGTGATTCACAAAATCGAAAAAAATATGCAACAAAGTGATGTAGAGGGAAAAGTCGATGGCGGGACCTTTTGAAGTGCAATGCCTTCGAAACAGCTCTCCAGGGAAAGAACCTGATCGGCAGCATGACAGTAACGAGGAACCTAAGTTAATATGCAGCAAAAACTTTGAGATTTGTTTGACAGATAAAAATGTCTGTGATTACAAATCAATTAAATTATTAAAAGGGTCAGTTTGCGATGGCTCTCTGAAGTCAATAAAACACAATCAGACAATATTATGTATGGGCTAAAATGTAGGCAATCAAACTAGTTCCCCAGAAGTGTGCACTGCACAGTGCATATATACATACAAGTCTCAGTTCAGTGCAAAATTGTTGATAACAAATTAATTTGTTCTGACACAAAGTCGTCGGAGATAATTTGAAATAGGAACGTGATTTAGTTCAAAGCTAGGTAGGTAGGTAGGTAGGTTGTTCATATCTACCCAATTCTATTATTAGTATTGCAGTCATCATCTACACTCCAGCGCGTGAATTAAAAGGAATTCTGAAATAAGTTTAAGGAATTCTGAAAAAAGTTTAATGAAACCTCCATGCATAGCTTGTTGTATAGACATAACTATAACGATGAACGATTACTAAGGAGTTTGACTGCACATGTAGTGCTAAATACTTGAAGCGACGCAAGCTTGGTAAACTATGAATGGTCTTCTTAGAAGTGCGAAGGCATGAACTACAAAGTGTAGAAGTCGCATCTGTAATTTGCAGGTGTTTGACAAATTTTGTTGTGCATAGGATGACAACACAGAGGCTAATGACATCACGGCTACCGCCCGAAAATAATTAACATCACAAGACATATAGCTATATAATCAACCGCCATCAACAAAGAGAAGGCCCTTTGTGTACTGCAAATTTTATGTTATGCTTCGCTCAAATGAAGACGTATCGAACGTATCTTTAAAGTTAAATTTATACAAATTTCTGCGGAAATAGTTAGATTCAAAAGTGAAATGCAGACTCCACCAGAAATCAAGTTCTCCTATCTGTTGACATTGCATTGGTATTTACAACACACCCTTTGAGTGCAACACCAGTTCACGCTAGATTTTCCACTCCGAGATTCCCGCTTCGTATGTGTATCGCACCTTTCCTTGGATCAAATGTTAGATAATCCTCTTATGTTAAACTTTGCCAATTAATTCAGCCCTGTCAGATTGACTTCATTGATAAACAAAAACACATCCTCCAAGTGCGCTGTACGTACACACATGAATCCTTACTTGGATATCCAATTAGCGGTAAAGTACCATTTAAAATATGTTTAATTAAACGACTTAGAAGAAAGATCCAATGTCGGAAAACGAAACAATTCGAATTTGTTGCGGATTACACTCTCTCCAAAAAATATTCACACAGTAAGGGGTTACTGAAGGGGCTCTCTTTTAACTATCAAGTCTCAACATATCGGCGGACCTATCGTCATCGCGGTCATGAAGTTCAGTCTGTTCTTCCATTACAAAACCATAAGCGCATTCGACAAGGAATGCACCAAGACAGGCAACTACCGCACCGTTCCCATTTTCGTTTTAGATCCTGAAGCAGGGCACAAGTATGGATTCGAAAATCGATAAATGTACACACATGACATAAGTAGTAATTGATTGTGGTGATTGTAATGTTGTGCCTCTATTCGCTTTTTCAATGGTTGAGTGGTTGGATAATGTACTACAAAACTGAGCATAGAGGTTGTAGGAAAATAGGAACGAGCGAGATAAAGTGATGCACCGTTCTGGTCGTTCTTCTTGTATGACATCGATATTCTTTGAGTAACGTTGTCCATATTAAATGAAAAATATTTGCAGACATGCAGGATGAGGAGAAACGTTGACGACAGAATATGGCACGTACAAGGAAGAATAATAGTGAAAATGAAATCGCTGTCACTTTTCTACGTGTTTGGTAATCTGACACATTTTTAGAAACCAATCAGTTGGTTGCAAAAAAAGAATATGCATGTGTTGGTCGAAGAAATAAACCCTAGTGTTAATAAATGAGAAACTAATTTGTTCAGAATAACATAGTTTTTTTTTTTTATTTTAAGCTTCTGAATTGCCAAAGCAATGTTCCAAAAGGGTCATTTCATGTTTCATTTTTATTTCATTTATTTTAATTGAATGATTACACATTAAGACATAAAATCGTCTTATAATTAAGCGAAAACTTAATAAAAATAAATTCAATTATGATACAAAATACATTTTCAGAATGTAAAAAAAAACAGAGACACAAAGAAAGAAATGTAACATTTCTTAAAAAAAAAGTAACATTTCTTAAAGAAAATGTACTATATATATAAAAAGAATAACTACAACAAAATCAGTTGGGAGACTCCAAATAAAAGGACTTGAGTTTGTCCGAAACTGTTGCCGCATAACCTTCTCACATGCCTAGGCAAGGAATTCCATAAACGGATGGAGTTAGTGAAAAACTGTTGTACCGATGTTGCGACTCGATTGTGAACAAGTTTGTGGGATCTATTAGATTAACTAAAACACAATTTAGCAAAAGATAACTTGGCTGATGTGTCTGCACCACATTAGATAACAAGATATGTCAACGAAAATGAAGCAAATTGTCCAGTCATATTATAAAGCGATTTGGAATAATTTGAAATACTGTCAAAACGATTCAGGTTATAAACACAATTATTAAATGCTTCCTCGTGGCAGCGTCCAAGTTGCAGATAATTTCGCAATCACAGCTTAGAATTGTAACAAAAAGTGACAAACATGATAGGCTTTCTTGGAGGGGTAACATATTACGAGGTCCATAACTGGTGTAACACTCTGTATACTTTGCCAACGGCTATATTAATATGAGTATCCCATGTTAGTGTCCTATTAAATATCACTCCCAGATTTTTAGCTGAATCAACGTACTGTATTCTGAAGCCGTTAAGTGTTATGTCTGGAAAATAAGAAAGGTTAAGCGACTTTTTTTAGTTTTACCGGGGTTTAGAAATAGCCTATTCTTATCGGACTAATTAGCTATCCTCCTTAGATCAATATTAATCGTATTAGCACAGTCTTCAATCATACCAAGATGACAACTACGATGCATACATGTGTATTGGGTATTGATGTCGATGTCGATATTAATTTGTGGAAAAGAAGAAAAAAAAAAAAGAACCTTGCGGAACCCCAAGATAGGTGAAAAGGTAGTCGGACGAGTAATGTCCTACAGAAACAGTTTGTTTTCTAAGCCTTAGGTATGCCGACATTAATGAAGCCGATGATGGTGAAAAACCGAACATCGTTGAGAACTTTTTGCATAAATTATAGTGATCGACAGTAGCAATTGCCTTAGAAAAGTCCAAAAATATTTATAAGACCACTTTGTCCTCGTCCAGAGACTGTCTTATCTATTCTAAATTCTATTACGCTAATGAGTGCAGTTATGCAGCTGTGATTTTTCCTGAAAGCTGATTGCATCGATGAAACGAGCTATTTGAGTTAACATGACAGTTAATTTGCTTCTGCATTATCCTCTCAAAGACCTTCGTTAAATAAGGAAGAATGGAAGTAGGACGGTATTCTTGACTGTTTGGACTTTTTGGGATAGGAACAATCGTCGAATTTTTGCATTGACAAGGATACACACACATTTTTGCCCATTCCTATTGCACGAAAATTTTTCCCTAAGTGGCTGGAGGGTGTTAAAACAGTGCATGGCTGACTTTGACACAATAATCGGTAAGGGAGTGCATTTTTCAAACTAAGCCATTTACTGTAGAGTTAATTGCTCTATAAATATTATCAAAAACGAGTCGCAAATCCCCGACATTACAGAGGAAACTGGATAACCTTAATAGTAGCTACGACAGAACTTTGGCAGATGACTGCGGCCATATTTGAAAACATATTCCGTCATTGTTTTAATTCAACAACTCATCGAAATCGCACAAAATTTATTTTACGAAATTTGAGTTATTTCCCGGAAAGTTTTTAAGCACAATTTACGACCTCAATAATTCCGAATCTGAAAATTTTTCCCTTTTTCACTTTACAAAAGTGAAATACGAAATAATTTATTTACATATACACTTGCTATATAATAAAACGTGTTGTGCTAGTGCTGTAATTGACTTCAATAATGAAAACTTAGCTTTAATTATAAAATCAAGTGCCGCACATAATCCTTCAAGTGCAGAAAACATTAGAATAAAAATGAAGCTAATTAGAGCAATTAAGGAAGAATGTGCCATTTGCAAGTAGGAAGTAGGATTCGGGAAGTATTTGATTACGTTTTTGCAAAAATATTAAAAGTGTTTCAAGCGTTCAATTTGGGAAAATTAGAAGACAACATTACATAGAAAACGTTCCCCAAAGCTCCCGTTACTGTTAAAGAAGTGTTGAATTTATTTAAAACAGACCATGTCACGAATGATTTTGGTTTGTCACGGTACCGAAAGATCGACGACTTTTGTTGATGCATAGTTATGGATGATATTTTTCTTATTCCATCTCCATGTACCCAACAATTGCAACTGTCATCCAAAAGTTGCCAGATACAACGAATAACGAATCGCCAATATTTATTGGATGCTACATTCAGTGTTGTTCCATCTTGCGTTTCGATTCAACTGTCACAAAATGCAGTAGCTTTTTTTTTTGTTCTCTGCAATTTAAAATAATTAATTTTTTTCCGCCTAAATACTTTCCGCTGTCAAAGCAATTTCCGCTTAATAGTGACCCACCCTCTTGCCCGTTTAATTGTGCCGATTCTTCGCCGACGCTTATTACGAGACTTTCGTGACCGTTTTTGGCCGAATTGCTTACTTTTATTATTTGCAATGTCTTGTGGAATCGATAGTTGCGTAATCAATGACACCAATGCGGATTGGATTGCTTGTAAGGGCATCTGTGGAAAATCACTCCATGTCCATGCCCGTTGTGCCGGCCTCAATAAGCGTAATACTGTGTTCATCAAAGAGTTTCCTCTTTTTTTTTGTGATGAATGCAAGAATAGATCGCTGTCACACGTTCTACTAGCGATAAAGTGTCTGAGTGACTCAAATGACTCTTACCATCAAAATATAATCAAAAAGTTCACGAAAAAACGTTCAACTATAGAGTGCAGTTTTAAATGTGTTGAAGAGGTTGACAATTCGGTTCAGAGCTCAACCCAATTACTAAATTCTAGACTCACCAATATTGAAAAACAAATTGCGGGTCTGATCGACATCGAGTTAAACAGTATAAGATTCAGGAATGACGAATCCACCATGTGCCTCCTCAATACAGTGCTACGTGAACACAGAACACCTTCATCCCCCTCTTCTTCTTTCATTTTTCCACAACTCTCCACCCCAGTCCAGTTCTCCCGCAGTCATCTCCTCTTACGACTTTCACAAAGCTAACTTCCAAAAAATTAATGCCTATCTCAGTAGATGTTCTTTCGACTTTGCCAATCTATCATTAAATGATGCTCTTTCCATGTTTTACAGAGAGCTATTTACCTCTATTTCTCTCTATGTTCCCTTTTCTCGACATAGAACTTCATCAAATTCCCCCCCGTGGTATAATCGAAGACTTCGTTCCTTACGTAACAAAAGAAATAAACTATGGACAGTATATCTCCGCACTGGTTCTTCTTCCGACTATTCCAATTATCTCGGTATTTATCTTAATTTTTCCCAGCTTTATAACTCTCTCTACCAACGCTATCTAAATGATGCACATACCAATCTAATAAACGACCCTAAGTCCTTTTTCCAATTCGTAAACTATAAAAAAAAATCGGACGGCTACCCTCCTTCTCTTTCTTACGAAAATGTATCTTCCACCGACCCTCATACCATTGTCAACTTTTTTGCCACATATTTTAAGTTATCCTTTGCCGATGACTCCTTCTCACCAGATACCTTTTACTTCAACTATCTACCTCACTTCTCTATCGGTCCCTTTCTCTCTCATACTGTTGACCCTTCCCTTATTGAAAATAAGTTACAATTGCTTAATGACGAATTCTTACCCGGCCCAGATGGTCTTCCAGCCATTTTCCTTAAGAAGTGTTCTTCCAATCTCTCGCTCCCACTTTCTTATCTCTTTCATCTTTCTCTCTCAAATGGAGAATTTCCCCAGATTTGGAAAACCTCGTTCATTACACCGATACACAAAAAAGGCTCAAAAAGTGAAATTACTAATTACCGCCCAATAGCTAAACTCTCGCATATACCTAAAAGGCTCAAAAAGTGAAATTACTAATTACCGCCCAATAGCTAAACTCTCGCATATACCTAAACTTTTTGAAAGTATTGTATATGAAGTTTTAAGCTTTCGGACCAAGTCCCTTATTTCACCCTACCAACACGGTTTCCTGAAAGGTAGATCGACTACTACAAATCTCGTCGAATTTGTTTCCTTTGCCCTCTCATCCCTAGAGAATGGCAATGAAGTCGACGTCATCGCAACTGACTTCAGCAAGGCGTTTGATAAGATATCACATCAATTAATCCTCTTCAAATTGTCTGCCCTTGGCTTTGAACCTATATTGATAAAATGGATATCTTCCTACCTTGAAAACCGGTATTACAGCATTCGCTTTAGGTCCGTACTGTCGTCCTCCTTTTTAGCAACATCTGGAGTCCCACAAGGCAGCCATTTAGGTCCCCTTCTCTTCATCCTAGCGGTAAATGATCTTGAGAAGGTCATCAAACACTCATCTCTCTCTCTTTACGCAGATGATGCTAAAATCTTCAAAACCATCTCTTCACCTCAAGACTCCTGCCTCCTTCAAGAAGACCTTGACAGTTTTTCGACCTGGTGTCTCAAAAACTGCTTAGAACTCAACATCAACAAATGCCAATCCATAACCCTATCACGCAAGCGCAACAAGTCCCCTCCCCGACGTTACCTTCTCCATGGTCAACCAATTTCTCTCGTTCATTCTCTTCGCGACCTTGGCATATTGTATGACAGGGAGCTAAACTTTAATTCGCATATTGACGAAATAATTTGTAAGGCTAACTCATCACTCGGCTTTGTTAAACGTTGGTCTAAAGAATTCTCCGACCCTTACGTGACTAGATCTCTCTACATCTCTTTAGTTCGCCCCCTCCTTGAATACGCTAGTCAAGTGTGGTCTCCTTTTCATAGAGTTCATGTAGACAGAATTGAGAACGTCCAACGTCGCTTTCTTCGATTCGCCCTTCGAGGTCTGCCTTGGGACGATCCTTTTATCTTGCCACCCTACATTGACCGGCTCAATCTCATTAACCTGAATACCCTAGAGGAACGCAGAGACGCTGCAGACATTCTTTTCATTTTTCGTCTTCTCTCCGGCTCCGTCGACTGCGCCTCTCTTTACAACTCTATATTCTTCAACACTAACCCCCGTAATTTACGTTGCCCTCGGCTCTTTTACCCACCACACCATCGTACCTCATATGGCTCCAATGAACCGATATCCCGTATGGTGCGAAAGGTTAATTCCAACCTTTCAGTTTTCGATTTCAACCGCAGCGCTGCCCACCTGAAACTCGATCTCCTTCACCACTCTCCTTATTTTTAAGTCCTTACATGTCTTATCTTAGTCTTAAGCTGTTACTTTAAGCCTAAATGTTAATTTTAGCTTGTATTAAGCCAAATATATGGGGGTATTGCCCCCACTAAAATTAAATTAAATTAAATTAAAATTAAACGTTTCCACGCAAACTGCTGCTAATTGAAAACCTGAGGATCGATTTACTTTATGCGTGAAGACCTTGACATATGACTTTAATCTAACATCTGCTATATTGAAAATAGCATTGCAATGAGCAAAATTTACGATGCTACATCTCAAGCTCCTCAGCATCATCCAAAAGTCCAGTATAACACATCTTAGCCATCCAGAACTGCTGGACACCGAAGTTTAACCACTCGTACTACCACCTGGTCCACAAAAATAGACTGCAAAACGAGCACGAGCTCGTCCCTATAGACAAAAACTCAATTCGCATGCTAACAGGTATAAACACCAAATCTATGCTCTGGAAATGGAATCGAGAAACCAACGAATTATGCAGAAGCTCTGGAGAGCACCAACTGGTTTAAACAATAAGAAAGATGAAAAGTCCAACAGATTGTTTTGGGGTTTGTTTAACTTACGAAAGGAATCACAATGGGCCTCAGAGCCTTCGAGTGGAAATGGTGCTTGTGCACCACACACCCTTTCCTAACCTTATCCGCTCCTCCCGCCGTCGCTCCACGTTGGTTTATCAAATATTTCGGTACTTCAGGTACACCCTCTGATTGGCAAGATCGGATCGATAAAAAAACCGAAAAACTTTGGTGTCACTATCAGCCATTGCAAAATGTTTCAAAAGAAGCCATCTAACAATAAAAGAAATCGCATCTTTAAAATTTCGTGCGAATTTGTTTTTATTATTTTTTTGAAGTGCAACCACTTTAACCACTGCGTTTAGATTGATTTGCACAAATTTCGGAAGAATACATGAAAGATAATCCAATTCGGTGCCCAATTTGTAAACAAATTGCTCAAAGCACACGAATTTATTGCTAAAATGGCATAACTATTGATCCTGCACATATTGTGCAAATGCCTGCACCCTACAAAGGACGAATGGAAACACTTTTGGTTGTTTTTAACGGAAAATGTTTATGTGACCTTGAGTTTAGTTTGTATCGGATGGAATTTGGATAGCCATTGATTTTACAAGCAACGTTGTACACCCCTAATGAGCTTATCCATGAAATTAGAGTCTAGCTCAAAAAAAGACCCAGCATATGTCACGGCATACTTTCTCTGAGACTATTACCCTAAGGGATTAGGTCCCTCTTGTAGCATAACTGAAGATGCATTTCTTTTCTACAAAAAAAAAATGCAATCTTATATCTCCGATATAAAAATGCGGTCAAATCAGACAAACAGAGGGCTATCCAAGTTAAATCAATGCTGTAGACAGTAAATAATAAATTTATTCAGAACAGGTCCAAGATGTGTATAAAGAAAAACACATGCCCGACCGCAACAGCAAAGAAAATTAGTGTCCCATTTTAAGTTTATCTTGGTGCATTCCCTTTTTGGTTGAACCTGTTTCACGAAACTCAACCACAGAAATCATCCTCGTTGTCTGGTCCACATTCGTTCCGAAATCCGCAACCACCAGAGATAGTTCAGTTTTTTTAATATGGATTTTATGTTTTTCGCTGACATGCTGTGTCATCTTAGTTGGTGCAGTTGGCTGGCACACGGACCAGAACCCAGAAGTAGCATCACATCATCTGCAGTCGCCAGCACTCTGTTTTTAGATGTGCGACCAGCACAAGCAGCAGGAAACCGCTATACATAGCAACCAGTACCGGCACCGACAGTCACTTTGTCAGTGTCGGGTGTGAATGAACTCTTGGATTTTCCCGGCCTTCTGAGTTTATTTTTATTTTGGGCTCTGGGTTGCAACATTTTCATTTGCGAACTTTAGCCGCGTATACACATAAAAATAGTTGAGTTGCAGTTCGTTGTTGCTGTAAGCTGGTACGGTGTGTCCGACCGACGACACCCCAGGGACATGCAAATCAGAACGCTAAAACTGTACTGTGTAAAGTAATACATACATTACAACAGTTGTTCAGATTGTATATGGTGGCACAGGGAAGACACGTTTTAAGGTGTCCTCTTATTTTGATGTAAAAAAGTGATTAGAATACGGAAAATCCATTTATCATTTGGCTTCGTTAAAGCGGACAATATTTCAATTTGGAAGCATGCGTTTACCATACGGATAGGTTGACTGCAAATTAATTTAGAAGATTACGCACTTCGCTAAAATAGTATTTCAGATCTAGATTGCAGATTACCTTACACATCGCAGAATATAAGCAGTTAATTAGTTGTCAGTCATTGAGTAATGGGGATACATGCACATGGTATTGCTCTTGAGTTAGGTCCTAATCCAGACCGCACTGCTGCTTTTTTTAGAGCCTCTCATTTGGGGTTATATACGTCCTATACTTTCGGCCCTTATAGTTTAAAGTATCCAATGTCCAATAGGAATTATTTGTAAGCACTTCTAGACAGTTATGTGAAAATAATTTGTTTATCATTACATTCTCATCTGATGTGATTTAGACCGTTTATTTAAATATTTAACATTTACTGCTAAAGCGTTCAAGCTAGGCCATAGAAGTCATTTGTACATATATAAGCGGTTGAATAATGTAACGTCATATAAGGCCTTCTAGACGGAAGGAAATTGGAAGGGTTTTACCTTGTTGCTGGTACATATCCCGTTCAAAGGACCAACTGTTATAAGTCGACAAAAGTCAATAATATTTTATAAACCTGCAGAAACTTCCGCAAGTCTTAAGTCAGTTGTGGTTAAGTGTTGTTCATATAAAATATAGGCCATATAGGCCCAGAATGTTCACAAGACTCAAAAAGGCCCAAATCGGCATAGGTATGATAGCCAACTAAGACATAACTGTTGCTAATGACTGTATTAATTACGTACGATGTTCGTGTGACCTTTCTTTGATGGTGCTGGTAACAGGCTAAAAGCTCCTTCTTGGTTTAAGAGTCTCGCCGGGATATTAGTTTCTATAAGCAGCCGAAAACGAATTAGAACCGAAGATAACACTACAATACCACTTGTAGCTTACAATCTTTTTTTAATAACATCAGATGAGGTACTTTGCGAGTAAACGATTTTACAGGTCAATGCTTTGGCCTCAACATCCTTAACATCATTTCTCCATGCATCGTTATAGTGGCCATATTGGCTCAGTGGTTAATGTGCTGAGCTACTAGGATCGAGGTCTCAGATTTTATCTCCGGAAAACACAGCTTTATTCTAATTCAAATAATTTCATTCTTCATGGCAGACCGATTCCAGATGCAGTTGATGGTGTGTCATTGAGTTATTTTGGTGTAAACTCGCAGAAGTGCCTCAAGTATTTTTACTTTTTTTAACTCTATTTCTTTTCCTATCTACGAGTTGATAGGACTCTTTTATCTTCTTGTCGAACAATAACTTATTTGCTTGCATTTTGCGTTCAGTATCAACTAAGGCACGACGACATGTACAAAATGGTGGTTTTGGTTTGTCCATCGCTTATTAAGTAGAGAGTGATTGTTATCGGTCGTCTAACCTCATTTAGTTCATGCATACAGTTATCACGAAACTGTTACTACACTTTCAAGAAAGATGAGTAACATTGGACGCCCGAAACAGAATAAAGACTATTTTTGCAGCAGCTGCTGGTTTAATACTCGTGTAACGTGTATTACCATAAAGCAGGACTGAGATGACGAAGGTCTTATATAAAGTTTTCTCAGTGTTTCTCGACATGGCAAGTTTGATTCTTCGCCTGATTCCTGAGGTACAATTATTTTCAGAGTCAATAGGGGAGCCGAGGTACAGACAGTCTTAAACTACTTCAAAGTATAGGATGCTCTATTTATCAGTGATACATTCCTCTAACAAAATCTTGGGGACTGTAGTGTCTGAACTTTGGTGTATGCTCTCTACCAAGACATCTTCAGCTGCCTTGAAAAGCTCGACAGGTAATCATTTCTAGCAGCCTTGTTGGACTTAAGCTTGGATATTGATAACATCACTTCATTTTATTCAGGTGGACGGAAGTCTTGGCTCTCATCGCACAGGTTGAATGGCTCATTCTGCCTGACAACGGAAATTATGTCGTCTTCGCCGTCAAACAGTCTGCGGAAAAGGTTTTTCCAAGTCCTCAGCACCGACTGTGATTAAACTACAAGGTTTCTTTGTTCTCTTTACAGATTTCTGCTCGGGCCTTGTGGTCATGAGTCATGACACGATCTTTTTACATTTTGGTCAAACTTACGAACATTGTTCCTGGATTAACGCCTCTCCATTCCTCGATCTCGTGGTTCTGATGCACTTTTTTTTTCCGGCGAAGCCAGTTTCCTTCTTGTTCCCTAGCAACAGTTTAAGTGAGAAATAAACCCTATCTAAAAGCATCTCGATGCGGTGTTATAAGTTCGACTATACCATTGAATAGTTGTTTAACAGATTTTACTTATTTATTTACTTATTTAGTGTTACACTAAAGCTGTAGAAAACGTTTTTAGTTCTATAATAAGGAATGCAGTTGTATAGTATATGGAATACTTGATGGAATACTTCTATTAACAAAAATCGTGTTGACCAGATTTGGTAAAACTGATTATTATTTTCTCCTCTGGTAAGTTGGTCAAACCGTTTGCATTATACCATATTTTTTAAGAAAGAATTTTATAGAATAATTAATATCACCAAATATAATCGCGTTCAAGTTCAACGATATTCCACATACCTGCAAGAGAAAGCAGAAATTGTAGATATTAGTATCAAGAGAATTACCAAAATAACACTAATAAATGTATAAACACGCAAATTAAATTATTCAACAGAATCGATGAACAAAGAAAAATGTTGCAAAACTTATGCAAATTGCTAAAACTGGGAAAGACCTCAAAATTTATGCCGCTGGCATAAAAATAACCCAGTTTTGTCTTATACCGTAGCAAATTTAAGAAGAGCTCTATTGGAACTAGAAACCGATATATTTTTCTTTAAATTGAATGCTATATGCCCATGATAAGGTTAGTCTTTTGGATGCTGAATATATTTCTTCCAATCGGTCTACTTAACACGAGTGAAGTCTCGCCGTGGTGTTGTAACTGAATGAATTTTTCTAAACGGACGGCTGCTGTCGGATGATAGATTATCACCTATGTAAGAGCTTAGCAAACTATGTACATACCATCTCTGGCTGTCTCTCGGCCAAGACGAGAACTCTTGCCAATTGAAGGCAATCAAACTCATTATTCTGTGCAGTCAGTCGTAACCAAATAATAATAGCACACCAGTCTATTTATGGTTAGATTGAAATTTAAATTGCAACCGGCTCTCTATAGGTACACCATTTCAGGCAAAAAAAAAATAAAGAAGGACGAACCTCCTTCTCTTTTATTGAAAATTACTGAAAAATTGATATGCAAGTCGCTTCTTACTTATGCAGTATGCAAGTATGCGGTATGTCTAATATGGAAAATGTATTGTTCAACGGATACAAAATGTACAATGTACATGCATCACTGTTTACTGATGGTCAATGCTCTGTTGTTGCATTGTTTGTCGGTATATATGTATATATAAAAAAAAAAAAACAAATAAATAAAACACAGAACGCGCTAATGTGATAAATCAAACCCTTTGTATGTTAATCAGTGCCTGTGACCAAGCAGTGTTCTCGATAAGCGGATGTTATCGCTCCGCCTAACTGTAGCACCGCTATCTAAACACAAATATAAATATGATTTCCCATTACCCGTTTTTCAGTCACCCTCCATTGATTTACTATACTAGCACAATCGATACAAGCCGAACAAGAAATATTAACAACGATTTGAAGCTTTCTTTCATGGTAATTTGTCAAAAGAAAAAAAACAAAAAGAAACGCAACTCAAGATAAAAGTGTATACTTGGGAATCATCTACATTTTTCTAGAAAGAAAAAATATGATTATAAATAAAAGGTCGTAGGTACATAAATATTTAATTAGATGATACATACAAAGTTTGCAAAATTAAATTATCATTAAGTAAACGAAAATGCAAATTTTAATAATTCATTTAGCATCGACCTATCTTTGTTGTTTTTTTTTTGTGTTTACTTTGTTGTTTATATACGAAGAGACAAATATTGTTCTCGTGCTAAATTTAAAATTCAAGATTGTGATTTATTCGTGTATTACGATAATAGAAGAAATTAAAAAAAAAGCTTACGAAACCAAAGTGATTTACTTCGTTCCGTGTTAATGTCAACCATATTTAACTGTTCACGCCAGGCGGTCAAATACGATTTTACGAAATTTTGATGTTTTTGAAATTTATATAAACCAGAGACAATACTGAGACCCCCAACTCCCCCCTCTTGCCGCAAGAACGGCTATCATTTTTTTCGAGTTCCGCATTTTGTTTTCCTATCGGTTTTCTGTCAATTTAGAACCCGCGTGACACGTATAAACATAAAAAAAATATAAAGTAAATGCTGCCCACCGTGGGGGAATGTGATAAGAGTTCGGGAACACCACGTTTATATTACTGAATTTTATTGGTTAGTTATTCGTAGGTATTATATACTTTTAAAAGGCGAATAATGCAATTTGTTTGGAAATGAGATGTTTTATATTTGCCGCTTTTGAATTATCATTAACAACTAACAGGGCTTGTCTTCGACCTTGAAGTGAAGTGCAGGAGGATTTCTCTCTTTACGTATCCCAGTGGAGGAAGAATTTCCTTCCGGGAAACTCTAAGCATGCGTGCGTAGAGATAAGTAGACTCTACGATGAGTTTTCTAAATAAGGCTGATATAGTTTACGCAACATATCCGTGGGACCCTAGGCAAAGCTCCTCATCACGACCAAAACTCGTTTTTCATTTTCGGGTGGAATGGAAGGGATCTACAATTTTATGTTGAATTCAAACCAATTGAGAAGAACTTTCATGACAGTTACACTCTCAAATGTTTGTCAGATCTTCGCGAGATAGTGGATAGAAAACCTTCAGATGGAATTTGTGTTTTTTCGGGGATCGAACCTGAAGCCCCTCGGCTAGTTGCCCAACACCCCAAACCACTAAGCCACTGCGGCTAAACCGCCCAAATCGTCTTCCTTCCCGTTTTAAAGATCACCCTTTCCCTAACTGACTTAACAGGTACGTAAAAACAGCTCTGTACAACTGATTGACATTGAATCTGTGAATCTTGGACCCTGCATTTTAGACATAGTTCCGGTCATTCACTGGTGCAGCATGAATGATAGGCCAGGTAGACAAGATACCAAATATTCCCAAAAAGGTTAATTGATTGGAGGACGAAACATGAAATCAAACAATTGCATGTGCTTGAGACGAATACAGTACACACTTACTCGTAACTCGTAAGGCATGGTACGATTGCCGACCACTTTGTATTCCAAGGATAATAATGAATTCATTGTGCAAATAAAGTGAGTTAAGTGGACGCCAAATAAAACTGTTACAATAGGCGACAACCTATCTACATAATGATACCATCCACATTATATGATATCTAACTGAAGTGCAAAACAAATCATGTTTTGTTCTACGGACTACGGAAGAGACCTCTTTTATTACTTGTGTTTGATTTTAGCCACCTCCTTGCTTTCAATGCACATGCACATCTATGACAAAGGATTTATGCGACAAAAAGTCCATAATATATTTACCAGTCCTGTATTTACTCGGTTTCTCTATATAAAGTACTCTCCCTTTGCTTCTGCCAATTTTTGGCTTTCCGACTATGTATTTACTTTTTGGTTCAAGGACATTTTGTTGTAGTATATTGTTATTTTAACTCAAACCCCTTCACACTCATGTGCACTGAGCTCTTTTCCTTTAGAAGTACGCAGTGTAATAGATCAGGGCTTTATCATTGAATGGGGATTTTGAATATTAAGAGGAATCACTTGAAAATACTTTTAGATTTCTGAAAGATTGAAGGGTTTCATTTTAAACGTCATTGTTTCCTAGTTTGGTCTGCTTTATAGAATTTGAAAGGGAAGCGCTTGTTTTAGAATACATAAAAGAATTTAGTCTTTGTATACCTTTTACAGCGGTATAGAACTGTAGAGGTAGGCGGCTTGTCGTCTGCGGCTCTTAAAATATGTTCAATGTTTAGGGTGGCAACTTTAATTCGGAACAACCATTTCTCCCTTTTGTGGAGCTCATGCGGTTGCATAATTGGATTACATAGTGGATGTGAGAACTTTAGCGGACAGCATGTACACGAAGCACTGGTTGATGAACAAAGCCGACTATCAAACGCCAACCAAGAAATGTATTAAGCAGCACTGCAAAAATGGACTAGAGATGTTCGCTAGGTCAAGTGAGAAGAGTGGAACATCTACTTCTTTCCAAGAAAAAGACAAGACACAAGAAGGTTCTATATGAGGGCACAAAGAGAACATCCCAAAAGGCAGCAAACTATATGGATAACAAGGGAAACCTTGTAGTGGAATGTCAGTCTGTGCTAAGAATATGGAGAAGAGAAGCTATTTTTGCAGGCGCTATAGGCAGAGCGTACCATTTCATTTTTAGAGGACGGTCCACCTGACCAAATCAAAGTTCGAAGTAAAGTTGGGAATATCGAGCCAGCCAACAAAGCTGCAGGCTTATTCACCGAGCTTCTTAGAGCTGCTGGAGATGACTTGATAGAAAGCGTGTACCAACTCTTTCCTAAATTTAGTCAGATGAATATCGGACTGACAAACGGAATGTCTTCATAGTTTGCCCGGTCGACATAAAACGGGACCTCTTAAGCTGTCCTAACAACAGAGATATCAGTCTCCTTAGCATCGCTTACAGAATCCTCTCTTTCATATTCCAAGTACGCCTAGAACTCTTTGTAAATAGCCTGATTAGTAAACATCAATGCGGTTTTCAGACAGAAAAGTCTTTAAATTCAATTTTCGACAGATGCTGTGAAAACCCCAAGATGTCCTAATCGATACTAATCATCTTTTCACAGATTTTTAAGCTGCCTATGACAGCATTTGTAAAGAGTGCCTAGTTACAGAGCCATATCTAGTTTTGGCATCCCTGGAGACTTATCAACCTGTGTGGCATTGCAATAGAGAAAGATCCGTGCTGCCAAGCGAAATAATGTTTCAAATTTAAGTCGAAAAGTTTTGAGAAAATAAAACTTCAAAATTCTCGCAAAGTCAGAGAATTTAAGTCGTTTTTTAACGTTTATTTTCTCAAATTTTCTAAAGCGTAAACACAAAAAGATTTATTACAAAATAAATTAACTTTTAGTTTCAGAGAATCGGCTTTATTGCGTTTTGAGCTTTGGCCTTATTTGACTTTGAGGAAGGGCACTATTGTAAAGAAAATTATTTCACGGCACCGAACTATATCAGACATTTGACGTTTAATAAGGATTTAGACTAAGCGACACGATGATTCGACAGTGCATTTGTTTGGGGAGTCGCTTATCTTAATACCCTGTCTGGGTCTACAATCTCTAAATACAGTTAGAACTAAGCCTAATTGTTTCGCATTATTATTATTTTTAAATTGTTCTGCCCAAACCCTGCAAACAGACACCATAATCCCCAACTTCTTTCTGAACACAGGACGTTCACCATAAGCTTTTGTAGTTGCATTCACAATTGCAAAATAATCGCGTCCTCACGTCTCATGTTTAATTCATTTTTAATTTCCCAAAAGCCATAATGTAACCAACCATATTATAAACCCATGAAATACTGCAGTGGTATACGAATTTGCATACAAAATCGATCACAAAGCATATTCCAGTGACGAAGCACACTGCATTAATATATCTTCTTTGATCAATCACTCTTGGAGTTGACACCAGATGACTTTCATGTCCTGTAATAACACAAATGCCCACAGGAAATACATCGCGTCTGATTCACACAACTGCCAAAAAAATGCACTCCCATCTACCCATCATCTCGCTATGATTAATGGCGCGCCAAAACAATGTGGTGCAGAAACTCACCAAGTATAATAAGGTATGACACTTTATCTTCATATGATAGCGAGTATGCAATTGCAAATTTTACTTTACACTCAAAGCAACCATATGACGACGACTTGTCAAGCAAGCGCCAAAAAACAAACAGCAACGCAAAACAAACGCCCGGCGGAGGTGTATACTGGATATGACTCATTTGAGATTTTCTTAGTCTTGGAAGTGTGAATTAAAATTAATTCTTAACCGCACATGCTTCCAATATTATTATGCCTCTTGTTCTTAACGTCATCGTTATCGTCGCCGTCACTGCGGCCGGGGGTAATATAAATGTACCCGCCGAAATGGTATGGGCTTATGTGTCGCCTCCTTCGCGAAAACATTAAAAAGCCGGCACTTGAACACATAACAGACGGGAACGAGAGACCCCGGCAATGCTTACCTAACAATTTGATCACTTGAACACGAACAGTGAAAGTGAGAAAAAAAAATCAAAAAGGTTAACATATTTCACGACGAGTATTAAGTGTGTTGGTTGTGGAAATGGAGAGGGTTAGTGCACTCTCCTCACAAAACAAACGAATTAATTTTATTTTTATATGAAATGCAATATGCAAGAGCTCCTGCACAAGGTACAAGGAAAAATGTTCTGCTTCTGAAAACGAAAGTTAGGGGAATGCATGTACATAATTTGTATGACAATGAACACAATGCACATACATAGAATACTTTACAGAAGTAAATCTAGTTTCACAACATCCCACAGTGTTCTGTAGCGTATAGTGGAATGGATCAGAAGTCTAGTTGACTTTATTAATTGGGCGCAGACAGATATTTCGCGAATGCGAAATTATTTGGTTTGTTAGAAATGAATATTTTCAAAAAGACGGTAAAACGGTAATAAGGATTGTCAATGTTATGAACGGTTCACTCAACGATCCTACAGAAGTAATTTGGCAATTTATCTATCACTGACTACATCACTCCATACTTAGGATTTATTACACCCTTCCAGACTGCATTCTCAAACGGCGAAGAACGGAAAAACAGACTATATCCAACTCTCGATCCCCACCCTGCACAGTCAAGCTAGAACATAAGATAGGCCAAAACTATAGATGGATTTCCTGGACACTAAAAATGTTTAGATATCAAGATTCAAGACACACGGAAATTTTAAGACTTCACGCCTTTATTCGTTGACCTTTATATTTTATGAATTTTTACTAACTTCTTAAAAGAGAGCGTCATAGAAAGAACAAGATATTATCCATCCACTGAGAATCTTCTTAGCAAATATCTTGGTTTAAAAATTAGAAAAGCTGTCAGCCACTTAACAGTTAACACATGATTTGAAGTTTTTCGTTCTATTTGGCAAACGCGTGAATATCCTTCATCCTTTTCCATTCTTACTATAAAAGTAAAGGAACAATCCTAACATCCGTGCCCTCGAATTTTCTCCTTATCTTCACAATCAAACGCTTTTCGTTACAAAGTTTCGGTGGATTAAGGTTGCGCAACAAAATGATTTACTGACCCGACTTTGAATTTTAAACTGTGTGGCCAATTAACCAAATCCAAATGTACCGAAACGAAATCAAATACAGTTGGTTAACCTCACTCTTCATAATGCAATTTCGATAGATATCTGACCACACACAATAGCAAGTCCGTCCAATTTGATTTGAAAAAGGAAACAATAAGGACACCTGTCATATTGCATAATGGCAAGTGGATTCTCCAACAATAATATTGAGCGTCTAGGGGCCGCTTTACTAGAAGGCTCCAATTTGATTTCTTTACCTTGATGGACTGGCAACCAGTCCGAAACGCCTCCGTTACCTTATATTAACAGAATATCTGTTGGCGCAACTTACGACGTATTCTTTAGGATACAAAAAGATGCACAGATACAATTAACTCGAAAAAGTTTCCAATTTTTTTGCCTCAAGAAAGACCTCCGGGGAAGAATAGGTTTCGAAGTCAAAGTACTTATTTGTATTATCTACGCCCCAAACGCAAAATAGTTGGTCTACCTACTTTTTTGCTATGTCTATGAAATATATTTTTTTATTTTTGTAAAAAAATAAATATGGAAACTTCCATGTTTTATGTTTGTCATACATACGTATTTATTTTTTTACAAAAATAAAAAAATATATTTCATAGACATAGCATTAGGTACACAAATAAGAAAAATCACAACAAGTAACGTTTAAACTGTGTGCTATTTCATTTGTTAATGAGCGCAAGATATGTAGTTGGTTTACGTCATTCGCGATGCAAAATAATTGGTCTACTGCACATCATTGTATGAATAAGTTAACCTAACGGTTAACGGAAAAATTAAGCAAAAACAACCGTACTCTTGGTATTGACAGCTTTTAAGGCCCGTTTTATTCACTCGAAGTTGAACACAACTTGGGGATTTTTATATGGGAAACTTCTCAAGTTGTGTTCAACTTCGAGTGAATAAAATGGGCCTAAGTGTACTTGTGCAATAAGTTGGAATTCCGTTGTTGGCTTATCATGGCGCGTGGTGTTCTCTGGTGCAGGGAAATAAGTCCACGGGAACTAAGTCCACTGAGGGACTTAGTACCCACCAAGGGGGAAATAAAACCATTTTCGTGAAGTGGACTTAGTTCCCATATAAGGTGGGAAATAAATTCCGAAAACTCAGAGTGGTTTTATTTCCCTTTTAACGTCAAGTTGGTGTTATTGCGCTCTCAAACTATGAAATCTGTATGGGGGGGCATGCTGCCCCCCTGCAAACCCCCTGCTTGGATTTACTGTTGGATTACGGGGTGGGTGCAAGGTTGGTCTTATTACTCAAATTTTGTTGGCGTTATTACGCTTTGTCGGAGTTACTCCAATAAAAGATCGTGAGTTTGTTGTCCAATTTAGTTTGGACGTAAGTTTCCCCTTCTTATTTTTGAGTGTGTACTAAGTTCCCATCAGAAAGTGGACATAGTTCCCACCCTACATGGGAACTTAGTCCACTTCACGAAAGTGGTTTTATTTCCCATTAGGTGGGAACCTAGTCCCTCGGTGGACTTAGTTCCCGTGGACTTATTTCCCTGCACCGTGTTCTCTTATCTAAAGATCTTAGAGAATCAATTTAATATAAAAAGCTTTTGAAAATGGGTTTTCAAGCTACAAAATTGCAAAAAAAAATTCAATCGCCCTCGTTCTTCAGTACAAAATATTAATTCGCTCTTCACTAAGATGTAACTCATTAAAACCCGGAAGAAAAATGGTCGGCCACCGATAGCAACATTAGACGCCGCACAAGAGGTAAATCGTCATCAAACTGCTGCTACGGTAACTGTAGTCGCATCAAAAAAGAAATGTCTATCTACACTTGTAAACGCAAGATGAACAAAATGTTGCCGTGAAATAAGGCCAAGCGAAATAAAGCCAAATCTGAAAATTTTGCCTTTTTTCACTTTACAGATTGACAGATTTGGCCTTATTTCGCTTGGCCTTATTTCACGGCACCGAACAAAATGGGTTATAAATTTTACAAAGTTTATTTAAAAATCTTTTATCAATTTTGTATTGAGATTTTTTAAACCCATCTTAATATGCAAAAGAAATGAGACTTGAATGGGCTAAGGAAAGGAGCACAAAAATTGGAACAAACATCAGTGGCGGGACCTAATTTGGAGCGATGAATCCAGGTTTAAGGTTTGTGTTGGCGATAAGCGAAAGCGTGTACTTCGCTATAAAGACTGTCTGAAACGAACAATAAAGTTTCCATAGCACACATATAATATGTGGGTGCATGCCTGGGTGTGTAGTTCATGTTTTTTTGACGGCCTTGTTAATTCTGTGAAATATCGCAATGTCTTGGAAGAGCATCAGCTTCCATCAGTAACAAAGCTTCAGTCAACCGAGGGAGTCTACGAATTTTGGAAAGACGGTACATCTTGTCATATGGCAAAGCCAACTAAAGCCTGGTTATCTACTGATGCCATTCCAGCAGCCCTGATCTTTCGCCCATCGAAGCTCTGTGGCACAAAACGATGTTACATAAAAAAATTAGTCCAGGAATCGACTTGAGTTGAAATATTTTCATATTGAATTGAGACCAGAACATTGGCCACGTTCAAAAGAATGCATTTTCTATCTTGTCGATCGGAGTCAAACTTCCGATGTCATCCCTATTTTACTCGAGCGAATTTAGCGAATTTAAGTAATTTTTTGTAGCTTGTACTTTGTTTACTGAATTTCGTGGAAAATAATTTATGCAGTTAAAAATTGAGCATCATTATGGGAGATGAACAGGAAAGACTTCTGCAAGAATTCAAAACAGTTGGAGGAAATAGTTGTCGTAATGCTATTTGCACCTCAAAAAAATATTTTTCTAAATAAGCTTACCCAAAGCACGACATCTCAATCTAAAAACACGTCTACTTAGCATAGCTGCATAAGTTTTTCACTAACTTAAAGTAGTAAAACTCCCCAGCATCCTATTTGCGAGAATACGCTCGAGTTGTATTCGCTTATATTCACATAGTTCGAGCGGTTTAAATTTGCTTGTACCAGCAATACAGCCTTGAAGATGTCCAGAAAACAAATGATTTCTATCTCTATCCAACAAATAAGTGTGTCATTAGAAAACTTGTCAATTAAGATTGTCTTGGCTCTCTTGTTATAAAGATTCTTAACTTAATGTTATTTGCATAGAGAAGAATCTTCTTTCAGTAGTAAAACCTTTTCTTAAGATCTTCTGAGTAAGTAGCTTCAAATTATCTACATCACAGTTAATATCCTACAAGCTCTGGGCTATGGTTCAGGGGTCAGATCTGTATGGCGAAACTTTCAGACGTTTTCATGTGCACGAAGAAATTTGCTTGTGTGACATAGGGCATATCAGTTGTCAAAGTTCGGGGACAGCGTTTAGTTCACTCTTCCCAACTATATATAATTCTAATAATAGTGCAAAAAATCACCCAAAACAATATTTTCTAATATTTCAGAAACAATATTGTCCATACGATTATGTTCTTGACGCCATGAGCTTCTAGAAAATATTTGATGTTCTAGCGCTTTACAAAGTTTGTTTTTTGATATTTAACTTCTTCTAATTTGTGTACCTATACACAGATGCGCTTGAAAATGCAAATTTGTGTTGCGATCAATCATCAGAGATAACAAATTAAACACATTCCAGACGTCGACCCTGTCTACCTCCTTATTTGAGATATACAAACCGAGAGTCACGTTAAGTAAATATATAAATCTGAAGAATCACTTATACGATGTTTACCTCCGGGCTCAGATTTATTATTCGCAAAGGTCTTGGACAACTTCCAATCGTTTCCTCTTGCTTCTTGTACTGTTATGCATACATAAAAACCACCACTCACTTCTTGTTCTGCTACTACTTATGGCTTTCCGTCATACTTGAATGCACTTATACCATAGTTATTACATGATCTTGCAATCAATTACGTTGTAGGCGTATCAGACTCAGACACTCTGAACTAGTTTGATTGATTGCCGTCATGTTTAGACATCACACAATAGTCGATAATAATATTGATTTCATCTAATAAATTGATATCAAAGTAGGAAGCACTACTGTCGCACAGTTTCTGCATGAGTGCAAAGCTAAAAGAGCACAAAAGTTCGCTGCCATATTTGGACAGGATTTTCAAAAATCAAGATACAATTACAGAGTGCGCAAACATGCCGCTTAAATGGAAATGACTCCACTTTATGGCTTGCCAACATCGCTGTCGTTAACCCTGACGCATATTATATACTTCTATACACCGCAAAACAGAGACACAGCAGATATCATGGTTTCATTTTCAATTGAAGAATTATCGGAGAGCTTGCTGCTAAATATGGCGATCGTTGGTAATGGAAAAGAAAAGCATTTTACGCAATGAACTGGAACTCGATGTGAATACGAAATGATTATTATTAAGTGTACAACACCATCGATAACCCATAATAGATGTTTATTTTCTTGCGAATGACCAGTGAATGAATGAGAACAACAGAAACCCCACACATAGGGACACATAAAAACACAAACATTTGAAATGCCAACAGACTATAGACAACATTCAGAGGATGTTAAGAGAGGGAATGCTGACAAATGAAAGACAAAGACAAATTTTATTTTAATTATTTGAAATAGGTCCGAAACGACCTAATCATTTATCAACCTAGATCATGTGTAGTGGAATAAAACTATAATCATTTATTGTTAACAAATAAGCACTTACGTTACAATTACATTGTTTTAACAACTATCAAATAGTTGACTGTTTTCATTCGTATACAAAGTGTGAAACAGTTAAATCGCCATATTGGGTACATTCAACAACAGGAACAGTTAGGCGATTTGTCGGAGTTTTCATTAGTTGGATTTAGCATATTTGCCTAACTGACAAATAAAATGAATACTCAATTTTCATTAAATTGTATCTCTTCTTTCACTATCGCTTTCAAACAAAAATAATTATTAATTTTAATATATATTTTCTTTTAAATACAGTTTTGGATAAGAAACTGCAAACTTGGCAGTGGCGTGGCGTCCATATAACTCGATTCCTACCGAGTTACCTTTTGAAATCTCCATCAGGCAACACTATCTATCTACGAAAAACCAAATAAACATGAAACACTACCATTTGAATTTGAATACTCCGCAAATAGTACACACACAAAAGCACTCATATAAAAATTGTGTGTTCATCCATTTTCATACAACATCGTCTATCGTCAGTCTCGTCGCCACAAAGCGAAGGTAACCCAAAATATGTCGGGTTATTAAAGTTCTCACTTTATAGTTCATTTTGAGAGAAAAATTGCTTGTTATCTCTTTTCTTCTTCCCTGAGTACTTTGCCTGAGTCTGACACCTCTTTGTTCAACACCCATTGTAGAAAATAACCCGCTTTTCTTCGAGTTATTCGCGGTTCTCACAAAGTTCATTTTGACTGCCGAATACTGAGTGAACATTTGTTTGTATCTCTTTTTTTCTTCCCAGAGCTGAGTACTGGTACTGGCCATGGCCACTGTCATATGTGTTTGTTTGGTTATGATATGAAATTAACAAAATAACACGCTTTTCTTCGAGTTATTCGATTTTCTTCTACTTCTTCAGGTTCTTTTCTCATTGTGTGGATAAATTGCAGGTTTTAGGTTTACAAATTCAGTTGACAGATTGCATTCCATGACTAAAAGTGAATTTAGTAGGTACCCAATTTTGCAAATGTGCAATGTATGATTTTGTTTCAAGTTGCACAGGGTCACAGTTCTAAGGTTTTTTACATTTATATGTGATAAATTTTTGCTTCGACTTCCCATTTTATTATGTTCACGCCACGCCACTGAAACTTGGTGGTGCATTCTTAGATGATTGCCTTCAATTGACTGCACCCAATTGAACGGTAGAAAATTAATTGCAAATCTTTCAAATGCTAAGAATATTTAAAAAATATACAAGTTTCTGCTTCTGTTCAGAGAACA
Organism: Cheilosia vernalis; assembly: GCA_949126925.1. NCBI lineage: Eukaryota > Metazoa > Arthropoda > Insecta > Diptera > Syrphidae > Cheilosia > Cheilosia vernalis. The sequence goes on along the minus strand of OX421358.1, from coordinate 38,700,603 downwards.
TTAAATGATAAAATGTTATTAATTTTAAGATTGTAAATTCAGTCAATACTAATTATCTGTGTATATTTTTTTTAACCCTTTCGACCCCAGCGTTGTCTGAGAGCAATTTCTGTTGTTCAAGGGTTAATAAAAATTGTTTCTTTTGTTTTTTTCGTTTGATTCTTAATGATAACGGTGGTTTTATGTGCCTACCCAACATTTGTGCAAATAAAAACACATTTGAATATCATTTAGCTAATTTATGTTCAATAGACTGCACGTGCGCCGTCGAAAATACTTTTGTGAAATTTGGAAGAGGTATTAAAGTCAGTGACTAATTTTAATGTAGAAAAAAAAACTAAAATTCTGTAAATGAAACAGTTTTCAGCAAAGATCAAACTGAACGGTGTAAAAGTTGAATTTTATTAGTTTTGAATAGTTATCAAGTGAGTGATTTTTAAAATAGTAATGTTGCTTGTGGGCAACCTTGGGCAATTGTGGTGATCAATATATTTGCGCTTAGATATGAGACCGCAAGATCAAGGTCTGTTAAAGGCGTCGATTGGGATACCACCATTGCCCAACGTTGCTCACAAGCAACTTTCGGTAGCGCCCAAACCGATGGACGTGGCAACTTAACATTTTAACAATAAACTTCTTAAATCATTACGATAAGACTAAACGCAAAAAAAAAAATTTTTCAAGCTACAGGAAAAATGTTGGGGTCGAAAGGGTTAACGTACCAAATATGTAAACGCCGTCAATTTTATAATGCACAAAATTTATATTTAGAGTTTATGTCAACAGCAGACTGATGGTAGTGCAAATAGAAAAAAAAAGCATTAAGATTGGCAAGAATGTTTTCACAAAACAAATCCAGCGGTTTGACTTTGTTTGAGTTGTGGTTACAAATTCCGTTCGCATTAATTAACAAACAAAATTAATTTAGTGCATTTCAAAATAATATTAGTCATTACATTACCTACTATTTTTATAAATCCGTTGTACGACAATGTAGAGAAAAACTGAGTTTGCCATTACGTTATAAATGACCACATCACCATAGAAATCTATTTTTATTACAATCGAATACACCGTTTTCGAGATATGTCGATATTTTGAAAATACCCTTATTCGAAATTTTAGCCAAAAACCAAGTATGCAGTCATGGTAACCTCACCTACCTAAGGTCAAATATCAATTTTGGTTGAATTCATTAGAGTCTTTTTTGATCAAATCAAACTAGTACGAAAATTATACATGGGAAGCCCCCAACTGGAAGCCCACAAACTCAAAATCCGAAGTTTGAACGAAGTCCGGGAAGCTGTTTAGGCTGTAGGACTGTGGAAGGACGGACGGACAGACAGACAGACGGTCGGACGGACAGAATTATAAATAAGCTCTAATTGTAATAAGCAAATTGCAGCGAAAAGCTGTTGATTTTAGAATTTTTCACAAGTCTGCTGCACCTTAGAAAATCAAGTGCTAGACGGCCTCATGAAACAAGAAGAAGAAAATTCTCAGACACCATTTTCACTCATTAAACGCAAACACTTGCAAATCTGTACTCTTCTGCTATTTCAGTGAAGCTCAATATAATTGCGCCATTTTATCACAGGAATATATAATATAGAAACTTCAATGCTGAGTTTTTGGAGGTTAAATTTAAAACAAGTTTAATTTTTCTTTGTAAATAAATAGGACTATAAATAATTAAGCCTAAATGAACTTTGTTTGACTGAATTTTGTTTCAATTACAATTTTAAGTCGAAATACTTATGCAAAAATATTTTGCTACGCACCTATCATTCTGCAGTTATTTTGACAGCAATCTGATCGCCATTTCCGGTCAACAAGTCAACAAACCCTTCTTCACTTGCGCGTCCTAAATCTAAAACCAAATTACCTGTCGTTTATTGTACTTACTGGATTCCAAAGAATTCCATCGTTTAAGTATGCCGACTTCAACTATCATTAATGTTATCGGGGACAAATATCACAAAGAGGCATAACCCAAATAGTGAAATAAAAGTCATGGTATAGCGTGTCCTGAACGCAAAGGGTCATTATGCCTTTATTCATTAATTTTTGCAGCCAGGCACAGGCAGAAGCAGCCACTATGACCAGAATGGACGCAACATACATACATATTATAATAATGAGTCAAAAAATAACCCCTACAAGGATTGCATGTACTTGTATACGGTATACACACCACCCGTTGTCGTTCAACACCATGGATACGGATAGAGCTCTGGCAAAAGGGAAATCGAGAGGTATCGTACACACTTATATACTATACTGAACGTGGCTTAATTCCAGCTGCTGTTTTTGTTTTCAGTGCATTTTACTTCCACTTTACATTTTGTGTGTATTTGTACAGTTGTAGATATTGCCCCTGGGAGAGAGTACATTGTACATGTGCATGTGCAAATCGATAGAAGCCCCTCGTCAATCTATATGACGCGTCGATTCGATATATCATGCAGAAAGTCATTATTCGTCGAAAGAAAAAAACAAAGACCGTCCCCAATTTCATTCGTCAATTTCCAGCTTTAATTGGTTTATGCCAAATTGGCATGCAAGGCCTACCAGTGGAATGCGTCGGTGTATAGCCACAAGAGAACGAATTTCCTACTATTTAACGGCATTGCATTTGCATCGATTAGATTAATACGCTCTATTAAATAGGTCTAATTACTGGACAGACCAGTTAACAATTCATGCAATTCTTCAAGAGAAAAAAAACACCAAGAAGAACAATAGCTTGCTCAGTTGGTGCACCAAGATTCGCCAGAATGCATATCAATTAATCAATTGAGTTTTTAATTTAAAGTCCAATGCACTTTACCGCAACCGTTGCACAAAATAAATGGAAGAAGATTCCCCTTTTATTCTGTGGTGGAGATTTTTGCACAAAATTGGTCCGAATTTGCTTACAATTAGTGACTTGCTCTAATAATGCAAAACAAAAAACAACTCAGTGTTGCCCGTGGATCGTTTTATATAAGAATCGAGTTAAATGGCCTTTTTAGGCCAAAGACTACGCAGAAGATCGACTGTGTGGCTAAATTTATTTAATTGCAATGTTTCAAAGATATAATTATCAAGTATGCCAATAGTTTAGCCTGAAATGATAATTGCAAGACATGACGGATTTTCAACCGATTTCTATAAAAAAAATTACGGAAGCAGAGTGAAAGATTTATGTTTAATGTAAATATACGTTAGATAAGTTTCTCTTATTAAAATCTAGAAGTCACTTTAAACGAAAACGTGTCTGACTTTTGCTCAGAGCAGTTTTAATACGATTTATCGTGGAAGAAATTTTCTCTGAAATATTTGCCATTTTCGAAAAACCGGTGATGATTTTTTAGCACAAAATTGCTATCATTAAGGAAATTTACACTGATTTCTCCGGTAATCTTTCCTCAGTTAATTTTCTGGAAGGAATCCAAAACGGAAGAAGTGAATATTTGGACAACTGTTACTTTATCATTTCACTACTTTAATTCTCAACTCCTCAGTTGAAATTCAGAAACTAGCTGTTTGAGAAATATCCCTGCAATATCATTCAAATGGCCACCTCGGGAGATTCGCAGCATGCGATTCTTTTGAGGCAACTTTTTACCACTTTTTCGCATATTTCGGGCTGTATTTCGGCCATAACTTGAGGAATGTTGGTTTTTAATGTGTCTAGAGTTCGGAAATTAATCGCGTAAAACGGTCCTTTTCATGATCTTGGTGGTCAATTAACGTCGCCAAAAGAAATTACGCGACCAGGAAACTTCTCACGCAATTAAGTCATAATTGGTCGTGTTGTGTGCGGGCCCGTCTTTTTCAAACCACATACCGTCAGTCACGATCTTCAATCGGTTACCATTCTACCATATTGCTCCGAATTGATAAATCGATAAATTAGGATCATCATCAACACTTCCACTTGCAGCAGCAATATTTTCGACTGAGCGTGCATTACTATGATGCGCAGGCCTTACTGCATCAGTAACGCCTCCACTGTCTTGAAATTTCTTCACAATTTTACCGATTGCTTGCTTAGTCGTTCGATTATGACGACCATATAATCATCGTGTAATGTGTGAAAAGTGGCTAAGTTTCAATCACCACTTCTGTAGTATGTTTTAATAATTTTAACGCGTTGTTCTATTGGTTAGCTATCGTAAATGGCAAGCATTCAACTAATATTATGGCACTTCAAATGACAGCTCAGTTTGACAGGTGTTAAATGCCAGCGCTACAAAATTGAAACCACGATATGAATGACCCTATGTATGTACAATCAATAACTGGTTTATTGGTCGAGATTCACTTGATCTATGTTATGGGTCGTAATGCATAAGCTATGGTCGTCCCATTTTTCAAGCTGAAGTATAAAAGAAAAAGCTATCTGCTAAGTTAGCAGGCTTATCGAGCAAATGGGTTCTGGGCTATTAGCTGTACTTTTAACATTAATTGTCATTGTCAATCCAAAATATGCCAGAAAATATAAGTTGGCTCTGTTCTTTTCCAAGGGTAATGTTACGTAATTCAGATAGACTCCCAGATACTTAAACTAAATTTGGGTTCCGTGGGAAACATTATTTATGGATGGGTACTGCGAGGGTCTTCCATATATCTATATATAAATTAAGCTCGTAGAGTTATTGTTTAAAACTAGAAATTAAATAAAAAACAATACAAAGGATTTTTACCTAGCCTAAATATTGGACATCCCGTACAAAAAAAAAATTGCAAACTCTATTCTTCGACAGTAAAAGCCAAAGTTTGTAAATTGTAATATTGCTAACATTAATATGCATTGTCCTGTTACACAAGAATATTATCTTGGCAATATGATTCATGGAAAAACGAAAAATGTTGTTTAACACAGAGGATTCATTCACTCACAACAGAGCATTACAATTAAATTATTTCTGATTTAAAATAATTTATAAATTGTTCTTGTAGTTTTTTATTTACCGGTATGGTTCTTATGGTTTTTGGGTTTTTGTGTACATATATGGTCTTTGTATGTTGTTTGGTTACTTAGTTTTAGGCATTTTAGTGAACATACATGCATTTGTGTGTACCTATATGGGAAAATATTTGCAAGGTTAGGTTGCAAATTGGAAATGAATGGAATATTTTAATGGTTTGAAAGATCTCATTGGTTATTCATTTCGGATCATGTGTTTTTTTTTTTTTTTTTTTGTGAACAACAGTATAAATACCATTCGTGGTTGAGTTATAGAGCAATTTAAGCTGCTAAGAACAAGTTTCCTTGGTTTCGTACAAGTCTGTGGATAGAGTTAATAATGAAGAAGATGTTGTGAATTATCCAACAGATTTTTTGAATCTCCAATTGAAAGTTGGAGTCACTATTATTGCTTGCCAATATTAATCAACCCCGTTTGTGTAATGGTACAAGACTTTCTGTTAAAAGATTAATGGCTTATGGCTTATGTAATTGAAGCTACTATTTTAACTGGAAAAAGGCGCAAGGCCAAACGTTAGGAATATGTGGAGTGAATTTAGAGTATCCATTTTTCTCACATAGACAGTTATTTGTAGCCTGTGCCCATGTTCTGTAACTCATGCGATAACTTTTCGCATCAAAAACTTTGGTGTACTCTAACTCTATGCTATTCTGTAGCAACTTTTTATTTCATAGGAATGTTGTCAAAATACTGCAAAACAAAACAATAAAAAATTATTGAAAATTATTTTACAGGGATTTTCAGTTATTTTCATCGTTATTTTTAAAAATGTTTGGCTTTGCGCTAAATTTGGGTGAAGAATACGACCGGCGTAACATGTAACGGATTCAAAGGCGTGAACTAAGAGATAGCACAAACACATTTGAAATTCCGGAAGAAAGATTTCGGGAGTTTTTTTTTGCCGAGCTAAGTCCACATTTGTCTAATGGGCAAATGAATACATTTATTCCAGTCCCGATTATATATTATTTCTAACTTTTTGATTTTCACCCATTTGAATTTTTATTTCTAATACTTTTTACCGCAAGCTTTGTGTTATGTAAGTGAATACTTCATCGCTCTCATAGTTACAGAACTTGAATATATCACATATTTCCAGAGGTTTCATATTGAAATGTTTCGCGTGATATAGTTTTCGATTCACACAGTTACAGAAAGCAGAATGTGATATTATGAAATTTTGTTTCGATTCATATCGTTTCTGCGATAAATATTTCGATGTGATAATTACAGAATATGGCCAATGTTCGCGTGTTGGCAAACCATCGGTTTTGTATATTTACACCGAAAATGGAAAAAACCAAAAGTATTGCATTACAATAAAAACGATTTAAATGAATTTGATTTTTTTATTTTTCTATTTTGCACTACCACGTGTTCAGGGGGTCCGCTAGTACTTTCATAAAACGAAAACCAAACAAATAGCTAGGTTGAATAACTCAGATAGTTAAATAAAAAGAATACATATGCATTAAACAACAACTGTGGTTACTGCGTGCAGTATGAACTTGGAGGTAAGATCTAAATGGATCTTGATCCATTCCACGAAGACAGCTCACTTGAGTGGCTAGAATGTAGGTATGTACTGTACGTCACATAAAAGCAGATAAGAGTGAGGCTTTCTAGTGGTATCAACGTCATTTTGTCATAATCATGAAGAGTATTTTTACAAAAGAATATAAAAAAATAAACATTAACTCAGTCTGTAAATCACTAAAAACGCACCCTCTGAAATGGCTTTCACTTTCCAGACCACTGAACGCTTCCGACATAAGTAACACGAATCGCCATACACTTGGCTTCTAATTACCAATGTCCTTTGACCATATGGTGTATTTCAGTAACTGTAATCGAGTTACATGATTCCTTATAAACTTCCCACCCTAAATTCATGATCGGAATGCGATCGAGTGCGATAGAGCAATACAATCTCCTTTCGTTTTAGTAGAATACCACATCGCTAACCCCGTACATCCTCTGAACAATGAATGTTCCTCAGACAGAAATTGCTTGCTATATATATAATGATACCTTGCTATTGCACTGCTTTACGATAAATAAAGTTGTAAGCAAGAAAACAACGCTCGGATTTATTGCTACAAAAGCTGGTTTGTTTTCACAATTGCTTGCGAACAAGTGAATTTTATTTGCTTCTTATTTTTAGATCTTCCTCAAAGAAGTCGTCCTTTGTTCCCTTTATTCAAATTGTGCTAGCGGAAAGCGAACAAGACGAAGTTCATACCAAAGAGACAGTGAATAAATATGGGGTGCGCACAAAATGACATTTCGGCGTCCATTTTTCTGTCTACTAGCTTAAGCTTCACACAGAGCATATTTCATGTTTTACTTTTCGTATTATTTGCTACTTTAAATTAAAGTGCCAACTGACAATGTAAATGTATTCGAACATCACCTCCCATCTACCTGGGGAATTTAGCGACATGCCCGACGCTGTCTGGTAATACCCGCCACTTGGTCGCACGCTTGAATGAATGGTTCGTATGTTGATTTTTGAAAAAACGTCGCTTGGCGGGCGTATTTACTCCATTATGTAGACAACGGAATAATTGTTTCTTTGCCTACGTATATATACACTCCCTCCCACAGTATGTGTTGTAGTCGTCCTGTGCTAGCCCATCCACCGTAATCATCATCGTCCCAAGCTTTGTCGCAAAGACCGCCTAAAGCCGAACCCAGTTGCAGTTTTGATGTTGAAGTGGTGCAACTACATACATAAAGCAAGAGGTGGCTTCCTTTTCGCTTGTTTATTATTTTTTTTTTTTTTTTTGTTAGTACATATACCCTACCCTATTCCATAGAGTAGGGTAGGGCGGGGCTAGTTGGACCACTTTTTTTTTGACGCTTCATAACTTCCAATCTGTTCATAATTAAGCTATGAAACTAAAGTAAATAGATACATTGAAACTTCGACTTTTTAATGATATTAACAAAAAAACAATTTATCTTACAGTTAAATAATTATTTTGACTCAAATACACCAAGTCCAAGTGGTCCAACTTACCTCACCAGCGGGGCAAGTTGGACCAGTGAGTGGGGTAAGTTGGTCCGAAACCTAAAAAAACTGAAAAGTAATTTTTACAAAATACGAAAACGCTATAATTTCTTTCTAAAATGTATTTAAAATGAAAACTTAATGAAAAAACACAACAAAAACTTCAAAAAACGAAAATAAAAAACCGCTTTATGACGTTCTATAAAATAAATTTAGATAAGAATAAAAATATTATTTTATAGAATATGAATCGTATTATCGTTACTGCAATTTATGCAAATAAAGATGCTTTCTTGTCCTATTTTGGATCATTTTGAATGTGCCCACTTTCGGCAAGTGTGACACCGCATCCACTCCTCCCCAGGTAAACTTTTTGAATATGCTTTCATACACATAAGACAAAACCAATCAAGATGTTTTTCTTCCTCACCACTGGCGGTCCAACTTACCCCGCACTGACTTTGTTGAACATTTTGTTTCACAAAGAAACAACTACACCAAACACTTCAATTCCACACTCGAAAAAATAAAATACAATAACGGGACACATGAAAAATGTTTACCTTATTCTGATATTTGCACCGCTTCACAAAAAAAGAAAGAAATGAAATAATTTTTTTTTTTTTAGTTTTTACACTTAAAAATACAAATTTTAAACGACGCGCCCCTTTGAAAGTAAAAATGCAATTTCAACTAGTTTGGCTTGTGGCCGTAAGTCACACACTTCGATTGTGTGTCATCGTTGTCATGTAGGACTTTTAGTTTCTGAGTTATTCGAGTGGGCCTACTTGCCCCGTGGCCCAACTAGCCCCGCCCTACCCTACTGTACACATTTTAAACATAATTTTGGACATAGAGAATTAATGCTATTGTTGTTGTTTTTGAGACCGGCATTGAAAGATCTTCTTCTCCTTTTTGGGATAAGTATTTTATGGCAGAGAAAAAAATGTGTAAGCTTACTATAAGCGACACGCCTACTTTCAGAGGCCAACAAAGTATTTTTCCTCGATACTTGTTTTTATTTTCAAGCATTATTTTCGGATAATTATTGCACAATGAACGCCACTATATCTTTTATGTCTTAGTGAATGTTGGTAGCCCCAACAAATTATAAAGGGTATAGGAGGGTGTAAGATAATTCGCTTCAAAAGGTTCCAGCTTTTCCTAGTGTTTTATTTTTATAATTTTTGTTTTGAATTATTCCAACCCGTTGATTACTGCTAAAGAAGAAATAAAGGATGATATCCTCTAATTGCAATGTCATGGCACACCCAAGTGAAGATGGGCAAAACGAGTCATACTTCCTGCATAATAGATATATGGAAGAAATGTCTAGAATCCACCTCTAACAGCACTTCTAATGTTCATTATTATGCATCAAGGTATGGGTAACTATACATTTATAGATATTTAGTTTAAGCATTTGCCAACTCACACTTTTTTTTAAGTTAGCGAGTTCTTCGTGACGGCCGGCGTGACATGCACATCTGCACAAATTCAATGAATTCAAGCAATGCCCGTAACTAAAAGCTTTTTGACATTGTGGAATCTATACATTACGAGAACACTACAGACATCTACTGTCTACAAAGCTAGAGGCAAGATCAGATTGGGAATATCCTGAAGATCCCCGAGAACGAAATGGCCTCGAGTTGGAGGCCATTATAAAAGTGGAACCTAAGCCTGCAGAGAGGAATCAAAAACAATGGGCCTGTATAATAATGTTTAGTATCGACTTTACATTTTTGGAGTACATTATAGCTATATGTATTTTTCATGCTAATTTTGTAATTTTGAGCGATTACTACTGTATTTAAAAGTGAGGGTCGAGAACTAAGGTACGAACTGGTGGATACGCGGAACCAATGAAGCACTAATATGAGCACACCATATGTTAAGTCTTAACATCCCGATTGCTAGCATTTTTCCCACTGAATATTATTATCAAGACGAACGAAGAGACCTGAAGTCTTTTAGTCAACTTAGTGCCCACAATTAAATGTACAAAAATATTAAGTTGAATTTAAACTAAAGTAAGTTAGGAGATTTCTCGGAAAAGCGAAAAATGTATAGCCCAACACCATACATTACTTCGATCAGATTCACTAAAATCCCGTTGCAAAATCGATTGCTTTACCCTGACAAAGCATTGTTCATCATGACACCCATATATGTTTTTAATTTCAACAAAATGGTGACTTGCTTATTTTAGGTTTTCGTACACAATGCGAATAACTAATTTCTCTGTCTGACAACGTCGCGAAATCGCATTTTCCAGAAATCTTGGCAGCATTTACAACTGCCTTAATTGTAACAATTCTTCCAATAAAATACCCACAAGCGACACCAAGGAGTCTTTCTCGTAATTGAAATAGCTTTAACGCAGAAGTATACACTGCTAAGCTGTAGGCACAGCATTTAAAATAAATCTCCTTACTTCAAATACGAGGTCATTACCCAAAAACTACAAGGACAGAGTTATTTATGTATACACTCTGTGCCAGCAAATTATCCAAATAGAATTCACTTCAAAAAGGGAAAAACTTTTCTCAAAAACATATCTTAGTCGCCGGCGAAAGGAAAAACAACAGAACTAAAGCATTTCGATTTTCAAGAACATCCAACTATTAATTTCGTTTCTTTTTCCGCCTGACAGAGAAAGACCGAGACCACGACATGTACTTGTATGCTTACCAAAAAGAAGAAATCAGCAGGAAATTCCAAAGCAAATACCAATCTCCCAATACAAACGCTCGCTTCTGTTCTCCATCAGAGCATTGTGTTTTGTGTGCGCCGGCCGCAGTCGATTGGATTCGAGATGAGAGCTGGGGCTACATGCATACTGGGTATCTAAATAGATTTTGCACTGACTCTGACTAATCAGCGATTAAACAAGAACTTAAAGATTTACTGTTGGGAGTGGTTCATACTTTAGACGGCTGTCTTAAGTTGCCATGGCTGGATCTCTCAGTAAATGCGCTATGCGAAATTTTTGACGTTAAACCATTCGAAAATATATGCAAGTGATGCGCGACACGAACCACAAGGGCTATTGGCAGAACAAAACACATAACTCATTAGTGAATGTTGCGCGTCCTGTGTTGTGGTTAACTGCATTGTCCCCTCTTCGAAGAGGTCTTTGCACTGACAGGGTGACAGACATTAATAGACCCGACAGTGAGTCACCAACTATCGAAGACAGAGCAGCTGATGTCGAGGGGAAATTCGCGAAACTTTTCTGATATGAGTATGGTTTTATTACTTTGACTTTGTGTTGGACGGCGTCATCGATTTGTGAATTTTCTTCATACGAAAAGAAGCCCATGGTAACCAAACTGAAAACCGAATCGAAAAGGCTGGCAGTCTCTCATCCTCGGATTTTCTTTTCTTGTGTGACAAATTTATTTTTGTTTGGAAATTCAGTTCAAGGATCATTGAATGTCATGAATTGAATATTTTTATTTCTTTATTGCGGAGAGGAAGACTATCAAGACCATCTAGGGATGGAGTTAACGAATGTGGGAGTGGTCTTGACTTGAGAAATGCAAATCAATGAGCCATATGGATGATTATGCCTTGTTTTTTTTTTATCTTAATCTTAAGTGGTTATAGTATTATTTTTCTTGTAAGAAAACTACAGTTGGAAAACATTATCCGCATGAGTAGTTCGTTTGACATTTTTAACTACGTTACTGTGCGATACATATTATGCGACATGCGGGGTTGGTTCGCCATTATCGTTCAAATTACACCTACCGAAGAAATTACTGTCTGCTTTGGTCGAATTAAATTTAAGAAGTAGGCGCAGACATATGGCGGTACAGTTGACTTTCGGAAGATTGTTTCGAAGCCCGAAGGTTATTTCAAGTGTTATAGTCTGGTATATACACATTTTTTTTGTAGTTGATGTTCACAGACGCAATACACGACCCCGGCCTCGCTGGTCCGTAAATCAGAGGTGAATCAGTAGTACAAATATGTAGTTATCATCTAAAAGTTTGTGTAAAGGCTTTGAAAATTCATAACAAAAATATGAAAGAAAATAGTCGGATTATATTTGGAAAATCAACGGTCAATAATTATTCTAACGCAACGCAATACATGAGAGTGCACGAACTTTTACCTTGGTTGTCGCGCAAAATCGATTAAACAGATTTTAACCAAATTTTAAATGTCTCCCTATAAAGTTCAGCTTGTTCAATGGGTGAAACTCAACGATAAAAGCAGCTGCTAGATTTTGCGAATTCAATTTAGCCGCTTCCTTTCTTTAAGGATATTTGAAAGAACATGTATAGGACCGTGGCGAGAATAAATTCGAGCGACAACACCCAAATTTTTTCCTAATTCAAATTCATTCGTAAATATAATTACAGTTTCAAACTTAATATTTATCTAAATTGTATAAATAAAAGGATTAATTCAAATTTTACGTATTCAATTACATTTTTTTAACTTTCTCCATTACGTAGTAAGAGAAAAATATTGGTATCGTACAAAATTTCGAACTCGAGATTTTAATCAATTCTGATATTACGATGATAGAGGAACTCAAAAAAGTGGGTCGCAAAATTCTGTCCGGTCTGTCCGTCCTTCCACAGGCCTACAGCCTAAACGGCTTCCCGGATTACGTTCAAACCTCGGATTTGGAGTTTTTGGGCTTACAGCTCGGGAGGTGTTTTTTTTTTTCAAGGTACCAGTTTGATTTGATCGAAAACGGCTCCAACGATTTCAACCAAAATTGATATTTAAGCTTAAGTAGGTGAGGTTACCAGGACTGCGTACTCAGTTTTTGGCTAAAAATTCGAGCAACGGTACTTTTGAAATTTCGACATACATATCTCGAAAACGGTCTACACGATTGTAACAAAAATTAATTTCTAAGGTAATATGGTAATTTATAACTTAATAGCAAACTTGGTTTTTCTCTATATTATGGTACAATGGATTTTTGAAAAAAGGAATTTTTTCAGTTTACCGGAAAACGGCAATAACAATTTTGACCAAAATGCAAACTTAGTGTCAACTGTATGTTTTCAAAACAATTGTGTCCTCAATTTTCGATTTGCTGAAGACTGTGAAAGTCAGTCAGACTCGCACTAAACGAGAAAGTTTCGTGCGACCCAGTCGTGTACTTTATTTCCACTCAAGCACCTCTATGAAACCTACAGCTAAAATAGTGTTCATTTGAAAAAACGGAGGTTTTGTTGCCGATTGATGTCCTATAAGATGTTCAGAAATTTCCAGACCGCTATGCTAATACAGCTAATGTCAGTACGAGCAAGGTCTCTCATGTCTTCAAATAGGTAAACTCCTAAGTGATACTAGCTGGACATATGATAAGATAAGAATGACGATTCATGAAAGTGCATCCTGTCGATCATGACGATTTTCTTGAAAAAAATCAGTAGATAGATAGTACCTGGTTGCATTTCTGACACCCAATCAGCTAATACACGAGTTCAATATCTGAACCGCCTGAGCTTTTTGAACGTGTATATTCCAAGTATGCAGGTTATATGATGATCTAGCTTTACGAAGACCGGTTTATGTCTTCACATTACTAACCTGTCGGAAGACTAAAATTATTAATCAGGTTCACAATCACTGGAACTGACGGGTTGAATTTTTAAAGGCCAAAAGTACGGGAAACTTGATATGAAAGCGTCTAGTATATACAGAAGAACCAGTTTTACAAATAAATGATGTAGCATTAATTTGGCGAATTGGTGACATTTGATCAAATTGTCATAATATCGGTCATATTGCGTAATTGTCATTCAGTCTTATCTTGTGGCGTTTTCCATTGAACAAAAGAATTGGCCTTTCTATCAAAAGGGTAAATCTAGAAGTGCTCTTTCTATAGTTTCTATGTTTCATTGAAAAAGGAAATGCACTTCCAGGTCAATTCTTTACACGACAGAAAAGTCCGGAATAATTTTTTAAGGAATTGCCCTGGGGCTCTAATCGCGTAAGCACAAAACGATAGAACGATAACGTCTCGACGATACTTCTACTTCATGTAACAACAAAAAAACGATAATCGTCGAAACGATTGGACGATCATCGTTTTTAGTTGATTCACGCTACTTATTCAAACCTGATTCAAACGTCAAATACCCTCGTCGAAACGATTCGATTGAACGATAGCTATTTTGCAATCGTTTCATCGTTTTTGGTACATTTTTGCAATTTTAATTAGGAAATTTCAGTTTTAGAGAGAAGTATAAACAAATATTTAAAGGAAAACACACTTATGTTCTTTTTGGAGGCACTCTCTTTTATCCGAGTTGTAAAAGAATGCATTCCTTGCAAAAAAGAAATGGTTGAGTTTCATTTATTTGTTGTTTTTTTTTGCAACTCGTTCCTAAGCAATAAAAACTCTCATCTGTTCCAAAAAATGCAAGAAATTTATTTGCGCCTTAATTGTTTTAATAAATACATATCTTTATTTCGAAAACACACAAAATCTGCTGCTCTACCACAAATGCACACACTTTAGCATATTCCTACCCGTTCGTAGGCACTTCGTCATCCAATATATGGTTTGGAATTTTACTCCAAAGTCCATTGGGCACTTTCACTTCACATTTCACTTGTATCTTGATACTAAAAGATTCCTTATTCCTTACTACTTATTCATTTCTCCATTATATGCCAATTAATATAAACAAATAAAGAAAAATAAACAAGTTCAAGAAAAAAAAAAAAAAAAATTCCATAATTTTTTTGATTTCTTTGCTGTTAGAGTTTGTTTACAGTCATGTTCAAACTGTTCAAAATGAAAACGATGAACGATTCGATTGAACGATCCGACGATGATGTTATATGAAGCAAACAAAAAACGATATCGTTGTGTTCAATCGTTTCGACGACTATCGTTTCAAAAGTTACGCGATGAGAGCCCAACTCAGAAACACAAACTAGCAAAATGTCAGATTGAAAAGTTTGTTGAGTTGTTGGAAACTAGTTTTGCGCTAGGTGGACCGAGAATATGTAATTATGGGTGCGAGTGTAAACTTTTATTTAAATATGTAAATTGATTTGACTTTAAAAAAAAAAACATTCATATTTGGTTTAGAAAACAATTCACAAAACAATTTCACCTCACCTTGAGGGTTTGAGACTTGCAGGGTTTGCTAAAATCGGGGTGTCATTCAACTTTAATTAAAGTAAATACATTTACAGCCCGATTCTGGTAAACCTCACTGATACCTCACAAGCCACACAAAAATAACAATCGAATTAGTGATCTCCTATGAACATGGATCAGGTCACAAAAGTCAAAGCCAGTCATAATGGTTCCCTATTTCCACATCTTTATGACCTGCCTGAAAAATACATATTTGTATACAAAGCGGCAGAATCGGGCTGTAAATCAACGCAGCCAAGTAAGCGATTCGTTTTACTACAAAATGCATAGCTTTGGAAAATATGTATTCCGAAAGCGAAAACTTCGCGGCCTCTTTAATGTACGAAAACCTATGTAATGTACCTAAATGTTTTTAGGTCAGATGCTTTTAATTTAGAATTAGGTCTATGGCAAATAAGTTCCCTTGTCCGCAATGTAAATAAGATTGCTGAATAGGAAACATTCCGGGGAAAATATTATTCCCAATATAACACGCGACTTCCGTATTAATTTAGCAATCTCTACTATCTTTCATTTATCCACTTTAACATAACTTGGATCGAAGAATATTTTAACCAAGCCTCGAACATATCAATCGTGTAATAAATTTAAAATGGTCCGACAATTAATAACTACAATAATTTAAAAAAAAAAATAGCGAATGGCGAGGGCGGCAAGGAAATGTAGTAGTGTGTGAAATTTACTTCAACCCACTTTTTTATTACCTGCATTAGGGTGTAGTACAAGGTAATAAATTCAAGCTTGTGGCTGTCAGCTTTTTTGTACATAAATGAAAGGAGAATGCAACAAAGCGAGTAAATTTTCTATTCATCAAGAGGTAGTATGTAAAAACTGTTCCATGTGCACTAGTTTTTTTAATATATATATACAATAGGATAACATAGGTAAATCAGTAGTGTTTCTCATATGTTAGTGTGCAAATAAATACTGAGGTCCTTGTAAAACAAAAAAAAAAATGTTTCTTTAAGTTCTTTTCGATGCAACATATACATCTGACTTTTATTCCCTATAAATTGGTTACATGCCCAGCAACAATGTTGTACAAGTAGGTACATAAATCTTGTACTGATAGTTTGTATGTATCAATAGGTATATAATAAAATGCATTTCATATAATGCCAATGCCAATTCATCGAAATGAATTTCTTTGAACTATCAAAGAAAATTTATCTGCTGGTACCTATATTATGTATATTCACCAGTGCAAGCACGTGCACTGACTAATCGATACATGCCAAAATTAAATGACTAATGTCGTTTTCCATTGGGACAGAAAAGCACTTTTTCAGATTAAGAACAGTTTTTCTGCTCTTGAAATCAGATGGCTATCATGGCTTTCATGTTCCATTGGCCGCGAAAAAAGCAGAGTTAAAGCCATTTTGCGAATCTCTGTTTCTGAGCGAGATTCACAACATTGGGCACAAAAAATCTGAAAGCAAAATCTGAAAATCCCAATAGAAAACGACATAAGTTCAATACATAGGAGGTACATACCATAAACGTAATAGTAAGTACTGCAAGAGGGTAGGTAGGAACTATGCCAACATGAAAGAAAACATTGACAATACTCTTACTATATTTTTTATATATTTATATTTCCGGGGCAGTTGGATATTACGGAAACAAAAAATAAGACCAAATCTTTAGCAGACAATATAAAGGATCAGGATGTTGAACGGAAACATTGATAATTAACTGACCCAAACCCCGTAACAACTCAGTTATTGCATCGCCTACTTGTATCAGCAATTCACCATCAGCACAATGAAGAATGCACAAAACAAATGGCATGAAAAATAATCTTGCCTCCGTTCTTAATCATCGAACAAAGAAACACTTGCATAATATTGTTGTCAGACTGCAGTTTTTCCAAACCAGAAAGCGTGAGTGCATCGACAGTTCATATTTACTGTATAGGGATACGTTCGATCTATATTTATATCGTGGCATTGAAAATCAAATGCATCACGATGATAAAGCACCGGAATATGATAACTAACTAACGGTGCAGCCCAAGTAATTATAATTACACATTCTATCCGAATGTATGAAATAGCCGGAAGACACTTCTTCGCTGCATTTTAAAGAAATTTAATATTCCTTTATCGATTCTATTTTCGCATATGTAGTACATAGTTTGCAAATGAACATAAAAAAGAAACGTGCTGCAATCGCAATAATTTTACTTACTTGCTAGATGGTTTGTTGTTATCGTTGATACCGGCAAAATTAGACATCATTTTCACAAATTTAGTTTTTACTTCGAGTTTGCAGAAAATTTATAATTCAAATATGTATAATCGATTTGTTCTCGATTGTTCGATTTTAGTAGAATTTTATTTCTAGGCACGATCGGGACGCGGGATGTTTTTCCTACTTGAAATTCGCTTTACCGGCACAAAGTTAAGTTATTCTTTACGATATTAGTTTTGTAAATGACATACAAAAATACTGCAATTGGCAAAAAAAATATTTACTTTGATGCAAATTAATGAATAAAATCGAAGGACGAAATTCACAAAAGTGAAACCTTACACGATCAAACAAAAGGACGACAGAATACAGAACACAGATATCGACTTGACGGAATCGAATGCGGTTGTAAATTAAAAGAAATTCCCGTTGGACAAAATTCAAATAGACTCGAGCGGGCAAAAAAAAAATCCCAACTTGTGGGCTCTGTGTGGTGGTAATAGAATTGTGGAGCGAATAGAAGTGACATCTAAGTGACAGCTGACTTTAGTGTGGGACATAACGAATGTACTTGAGTTTAACTACTACATTTGAGTAGTTACCTACCTAGCTAAATTATTTTTTTATTTTTGTCGTTTTCGATTTGGCAAACATTTGTTAGACAAAATATATTTTTTTTTCTTGATCGATATTGCTTTTCAATATTTTTTTTAATATCAGATCACTCTTGACTTGAGACACCAACATTTTGTTTCAGATTTACCCATACTTTCACTAACACCAATGTTTATGATTATACAACACACAGCTGTAGGTTACAAATTGTTTATCGTGGGAAGGTTTTCTTTTTTACCCGAATTATTCATTTTAGGCTTATCAAATCGAGTTTTTGTATGAAATCAATTGAAATAGAATTTCATTGGAAGTAAACAAAAGGTTTTTTTTCGGCTAACAACCCATAACATTCAGATTTCATGAACGATTTGCAAGCTGAAATATGAAATCTCAGATCAAAATCTGAAAAGCCAATTCGAAAACGACATTACATTAATTACTATTCAAGTGGGAGAATATTCGTAGTTTCTGATATTTCATGCACATGAAAAGTTATTTTCGTCGCGAATCAGTTTCATTAGGTATTAAAAGTTAATTTCGAACGAATTTTTTATTCGAGGGCTTGTTTCGCGAAGACGAGCTATCTTTTCGGTTCAAACTTTTGCTTTGCTTTGCTAAGCTTGGACCTCAAAAAACCAAGCCTATTGTAAAATCCTACTGAATTCATTGGTATGTATTGTGCCGGCGAATATTGTATCATTTGAATAAACAAAGCAATACAAAAACTGTGTCACGATTTGATAAAAACAAATTAGCAATTATTACCTATACTAGGTTAGGTAGGGTATTTGGTATTGGTAGGTACTGAACATTTTTGAGAACAAAGCATATTTGAACAAATTTTTGTCTTCTACTTCTAGAAAATTCTACTACAATTCTGGTTGCCATATTTAAAAATCACACCAACACAAATCTTCTACATTTTCCAATTCAGACAAGACAGAACGATGGTACACGCACTCCATCAATTTTCATATCCACATATAAATAAAATCAGAGCATCAGTACAAAAATAAAAGAAAAATATTTCTATAAAACAAACTCCCTATCCTATAATTTGTTTCGTAGATAATTAATATTTTACATGGTAGTACACTTTGCTGTTCCCAATATTGAGTGCGTTTCTGTATGATAATGATAAATCCAGTAGCATCGGAGGCAATATTCTCTGCAACGTATGTCGACAATTACATAGATTCCGTAGAGAATCTCCCCGATGACGTCCAGCGACACTTATCCAGAATCCGTGACATCGATGTGCAATATCGGAGTAAGTTCCCAAAAAAGTTTTGCTTCCGTTTGTAAGAAAAACCAAAGGGCGCCATTTCTAACCTATTTACTTTGCATAGGCCACCTCAGGGATGTTGACTATTACTACGAGCAATGGAAAAGCCTCTCGGCCACATCGGAAAACTCGGCTAACCGCCGTAGTCGAGCAATGGCTCGAATGCAACAGAGTCTTATTTCCGCACAGGAGCTTGGCGATGAGAAGATGCAAATCGTGAATCAGCTGCAGGAGCTAATCGACCAGAAAACCAGGCAACTTGATTCTGATCAAAAGAACTTGGACTACGGTAAGGAAGAACAGCTAGCGCACGATACACCGCAAAAAATTACGCGAACTGCGAGTCCTGCTCCGCTGCAGGCGGCTGCTACCGCGTCAAATAAGAGCGACACACAATTTATTTCGGCTATTGTGAGTAGTGTCGTCGTTGCCGGGGGACAGGGATCAGGAAGTAATACACCCACATCCTTGCAAACTGCTGAGCGTCCAAGTGCTAATCACAATGTAAACGTAAACAACACGAATAATTCCAATGAGACACGCTCAAATAAACGCTCACGTAGGCCGCGTAATGATACTAGCAATGCAATGGACATTGGTGGCAATGAATCGAACTCTGCCAATGAGGGTGGTGCTCCTAGTGGACATAAACCAACTGGCACTGGTCAATCGTCTTCTTCGTCAGCATCAGCTTCACAAAAAAAATCGGCCGGCCAGGGGGTAAGTGGTGGCGGAACCGGTGGTGGAAACAATTCAAGTAATAGTAAGAAAAAGAAACGAAAAGCTCGAGGACAAAGTGGCTCCCAATCAAATGCCAGAGATACACGTGAAGAGACTCCCCCTCCTGATCCGATAGACCCTGATGAACCAACTTACTGTCTTTGTGATCAGGTATGGTTTTTCTTCTTTTTTTTTACTCACAAACTTGCTTTTGCTCATTGCTCTCTCTATTTTAGATCTCCTTTGGCGAAATGATTCTCTGTGACAACGATTTGTGCCCCATTGAGTGGTTCCATTTTTCTTGTGTTTCGCTAGTATCGAAACCCAAAGGAAAGTGGTACTGTCCGAATTGTCGCGGAGATCGACCAAATGTAATGAAGCCCAAGGCTCAATTTCTCAAAGAACTTGAACGCTACAACAAGGAAAAGGAGGAGAAGACTTAAATTATGCTTACTCACAAATTTTATTTTTACCCATTAATGAAGCTGTTGCAGATCCTTAATGTGACGTTATTCTTTTATTTTAATAAGACGGCGGGATTAAATTGGACGATGTGTGTTATTTTTATTTTAAGTCCATTTTTATGTTTTTTCCTTCATACAAGTGGTGGAGTTGTCCTCTAATTTTCCCCTTTTTATGTTATCTTGCAAGCCACAAAATGTAAAATAAAAACAGCAAACATAACATTTAATTTGTATAATATGTACATTTTTAATAAATCGAAATTCATACATGTAATAAATAGATTTTGTTTTCGAATATACCTTGTAGGTGGCTGATTTTGGGACAGCCAATCATATTTGTAGCGCGTGTTTTAAAATGCCCGTTCTTTTTGCCAAACACTGATTATAGTTCTATTCGGATGAAGATCCGCAAGATGATGATTACAGTAAAGATTATCAGTTCTCCTCTTTAGATCATAAAAACACTCCACTACTCTAGCCCGAAAAAATACTGTGGAACAGCAGTGTCCTTTTTTTTAAAACCGCATTGTTGCTCTACTAGATTTTTTTTTTGTTTAGAGTCATCATGCAGTAGATTACATACTATTTTGGAATATTTTTTCGCAAGGCAAAGTTCTTCAACTTTAATTGTTCCGTTTACTTTAGGTACCTGTCCGGATGGTTGTTGACTCGCGTTATATCTGGGAAAATCTGCGTTCTCTCAGTTTGGATTGTTCATTGCATAATGTAACATATCTGCTTCATACTCTTGAAGAGTGATAGTAGATATTTCTTCGATTTGTTCGGTTTTCCATTTGCAATTAAGCCCACGATGATATCTTGTCCTTGCGAATGAAAAAAATCTTTGCATAGGATTTTCCTGAGTCTGGCTGATTCTGTGGTGTTTTCAATATCTCTGCAGAATGTATGCCAAGTTGTGTGGCTCTTTTGAATTTCCTTTGGCCGACTTTGCATGTATCCCAGTCAGTATAAAAATTTGTGGCCTTAGCCAAATTAAAAAGAGCTCTGGTTCTCCTTCTGATATCAACGAGTTCATACGTCCACCATGGTGGAAATTTGCCATTCTTTATTGTCTGTAAGGAGCAGGCTTTTTCGTATGCCTTGCTAAAAATTTCTCTAATTTTTTATGTTGCCTCGATATCTTCTGGTGTATCTGTTTTTGCAGATTTAATCTCCGGTCATATTTCCCTGATAAGAAAGTTTCCCAACTGGTCAATGAAGGGTTCCTGCATTTACCAAATGGGGGAATTTTCTCGTCATTGTGAAATACTATAATTCTATGGTCTAAGAAGGATGGTTGTACCGAAACTTTCCAATCTCGCACAGCAAGGGTCTGTGAATTACTAAGGAGAGTATATCTAAAACCTCACGTCTGTTTCTTACTATAAATGTTGGTTCGTTGCCTACATTGGCTATAAGTAAGTTGTTTTTGATAACAACAAAGGTAGGTACTAACCTCGGAAATTCATGTCAGAACCTACAAAGTATCACAACGTAGAATAATATTCCATTCCCCCCATTCTGCGGCTCTAATTAGGGATTCTATTAACACGAAAGGTGGGCAAGTATCAGTGTGTTTTTCCCTTCCCATTTAAACACCGTTTGGTCGGTTAGCGATTACCACTTTAGATGAGAAAATGGAAAATTACTTTTATATGTTGCTCCTCTAAAGAAGAGTATGTTCATATTCGCCTGGCAGGCGGCACTATTCGGTAGTTAAGCTTATGCTATATAACTTTCTTATGTATTTCTAAGGTTAAATAGTTATTTTCACCCCTACCATTGTTGACATTTTTACTAAATCTAAATTTCTTGACTATTTTTCTATTGTCGCACTTTCTTCTATTTCACCGCATAAAAACATTTCAATAAGGGGCCAGTTGAAGAATATTCACATATTCTTCTGTTGGCCACTTATAATTTAATAATCCACCACTGTCTATCGCTTTTACATTTGAAATACTAGTTAAATACTATCAATGTTTAAAATCCACAAATCAAATTCAGTTTGGCATAGATATGGATTTTAACAAATACGTTGGTGCCAGCATCTCATACTCCGGCAAGTAGATAGAATCTGAAAAAAAAAAAAAAAAATAATTTCTACTCTTTTGACTATAGGGCAGGATAAGTGCTTTACGCACCATAAGGAGGTCTTTTTGCGGTGACCATCCCCGTGTGTCCGGCTCTTTTCGCATGCGTACGGACTAAAACTCCTCCCAACCCTGTGGTTTCTGACACGCCCCCCTGGGACTGCTCTTCGCATTACTTCAAGGGACTATAGCGTTTACCGCTACTATCAATTGCTGTCATACTGAATTTGTGTATTTATTGTTTATATCTAACCTAATTTGTCAAAAGATCGAGTTTAAAGTTAAATGCAGCGATTTTTTTTTGGTAACGTATTCTCTGAAAATATATAATAGGCCACATAATCAGGTTTGCAACCAGTATTTAAAGAAGTATTCCGCACAGGAATTCATTCATAAAAAATGCATGGACAATATTTATTTAAAAAAATACATAAATTAAATGTCCAATTCAGTTCTTTACAAAAACAAGTGGATCTAAGATGTAAATCCTTTATTAAATCGAATATCCACCACTACCGTCTACCCTTTGATCTAGATCTTGATCGACCGCGTTTGCTTTTCTTTGTTTTCTTCTTGTGTCTGCGCTCATCTTCCGTTAACGACTGTGATGACTGCCGTCGTTCACGGCTTTTACCTTTGCTTTTTTTGCTTTTCTTGGACTTGGACGATTTCTTTTTGGCCTTGCGATACGTACTGGAATCAGAACATCTGGTATCATCAGATTTGCTTCGATGTCTACTTGGGGTTCGGCCACTTGAGTATTTTTTATGACTTGTGCTGCTTCTTGAGTATTCATCGTAACACTTTTCACGAGATCTTGAACGACGTTCTGATTTTCGCGCATTATTCTCCGATTCTAAAGAATTACGACGCGAGGGAACATTTTTTTTGTTATATTTCCTATCATATTCCTCTTTTATGCTACGCGAATGATAACTGCTATCTGGTCGATGGTTTTCTGGATCTTCCTTTTTGATGAGCTCGTCCTTTTTAATTATTATCTCCCCGTTTTCGTTTTCCTTTCGCTTATATTCGTCGTATTTAGCTGAATCTGAAGTAAAAGAAAATATTTATAAAAAAAATGTTTTATGCAATTATTCTTTAAACATACTTATGCACTTGGAATATTGAGCGTATTCCTTTTTGGACACGGGTTGCACCATGAATTCATTGAACGACTCCTTGGTGCTGCCTAAGGCCATCTTAACAATAACTCTTCCTGCATGTTCATCCAGTCCCTCCACTTGGCCATAAAGATCTTTGTGTTTTCCGCCTAAAACACGGACACAGGCCCCTTTTTTTATTTCGAGCACTTCATTTGCTTCCGGAGCAACTAGTAGTGCCTTCGGTTTTAAAGCTTTGTCTGCACCCAAGCCCATACCTTTTGGACGCAGTATCGGACCTTCATCAACTGCTACACCTTTCTTTTTTGGTTGATCTTTCCAACCCATTCCGCGCAGCATAGCCAAACCAAATTGTGTTATCGGAATAGAATCATAGTCGAAAAGCGTAGATTCCTTTGCGCCATCTAAGGGCAAGTCTTCTGCTTTAACAGGAAGTACAAGAGTTGAAATAACTTCATCTGATTGGTCTCCTTTGCCGATCTCTGCAAGTAGTTCTTGCGCAGCACGTTTTTCTATATCATCGGCATCATTCCCATTTGGTTGTACGTCCTTTAGTATTTCATCTGGCTTAACATCTTCCTGTGTAGGTAGTTCCTCTCCGTTTAAAACCGCTTGTCTTGTTTTCAAACTTAAAAGTGCTGCTGATGTCTTACAGTTATCCTTTAAAGGAATGATCAAAGGAGCTTCTTCTTTTTGTTCTCTAAAAAGAAAAGACAAGATTATGAAAAATGTTAAATGAGAATGTTAATGCTTTAAATTGTTTACTCTACTAATTGGATGGACTGCCCTTCGAGGCATTTTATTAGTTCGACTTTATTCTTGTCCTCCTTCGCCGTCAATTTATTTACAAAAATATTAGTTTTTTTAGAAACTTTAAAACCAAAGGAAATCTTTTTCTCCATGTTTGACAACAAAACGTTTGATTTTTTGACAATAGATGTCATTTTGAAAGGGCATACCAAACCAATAAAAAAAGAACACAAGCGTTCAGCTTCAGAGCAGCGTTCATAGCGCTGCCAAATCGAACATGAAATGCGAATTTTATTGGCTCTTGTGTGTATTGAGTTTGTCTCAATTGATTTTCACAATTTCGCATTTCGCATTAGGTAATTTAATATAAAAAACTTGTTTCCATTAGCGAAAAATTAATAGTTCAAAAAAACAACGCGTAACCGCCGTCTGTGTGCCATAAACATTATGTTATAAACATATTAGTGAAAGTATGTGCACATCTTAGAAGAAATCGACATTTATCAAAATGTGTCAGATCAAAGAAAGATTGAATAAAGAAAAATAGATTTTTTCTCACAAGATGTGTCTATTTGCCAAATCGGAAACACATAAATTGAACAAATATGGATAGGTAGCTTTCGTACTTCTATCCCCCAAAACCCCTTATTTGTTAACATTAGGCGTGTTTTTTTACCTTCGATCTCAGCAAAGCAAAGTGAATTATGATTTCCAGCACGTAATTACAACCAGATTACAACAACTACAACTGTGAGTCTTTGAAGTGTCAAGTAGAGCTTAGTTGTTGTAATTTGCTACTATCAAAGCTAAAAAAAACGGGCCTAATGTCTTGTGTTTGAAGTTGATTGGATTGTGGAGGTCTATTGGTTTATAATGTGTATCTGCAGTTCTCCCATGTACCTACCTACTATTATTATTATTGAACACAGTTGTTCTGTTCGTTTATTTGATTTCTGACACAACTGTTGTCTCACTCATCCTTTTAATTTTTTGTATTAGCCTTACAGTTCAGTGTACTTATAAAACATAACCTTTCGTCATCGCTATTCGCCGCAGACAGCACGAGTTCTTCAGTTTTCTACAAAGCAATTTCATATTAATTAAATTAAATATGTTTGGTGGTCAACAACCGATCTTAGTTTTAAGTAAACTATTAAATTTACGCTTTCAGCCCTGCAAAAATATAAACCAATTTTCATTTAGGTCAAAACACAAAACGGGAGTCAGGACGCAAAGTTCAGCTGGAAAACATCAATGCGGGAAAGGTGAGTAATGTGACATTTTTTACCATTGGCTTCTAGAACATTTTATGTGATCTGATCTGAAGCGTGAACAAATAAACCTTGTCTGACCTTAAATCAATTTACTTTTTCAGGCAATTGCTGATGTTATCCGAACATGCTTGGGACCACAGGCGATGTTGAAAATGCTTATGGACCCAATGGGTGGGATTGTAATGACTAACGATGGCAATGCGATTCTGCGTGAAATCACCGTGCAGCATCCAGCTGGCAAGAGTATGATTGAGATCGCTCGTACTCAGGATGAAGAAGTCGGTGATGGCACCACGTCTGTTATTGTGTTGGCTGGAGAAATGCTTGCTGTTGCTGAGCCGTTCCTAACACAGCAATACCATCCTACTGTCATAATACGCGCGTATCGTGAAGCATTAGAGGATATTGTCAAGCATTTGCAAAATGACTTGAGCATCCCATTGGAAGTGAACGACAAAAAGCGTATGGCTGAAGTCGTTAAGGCTTGTGTGGGAACAAAATTTATTGGCAAATGGTCTGACTTGGCAGTAAAAATTGCTCTAGAAGCTGTCGAAACTGTCACTCTTACTGAAAATGGTCGCATGGAGGTCGATATTAAACGGTTAGTTAGAGTTTAGATTTAGGGAAAGTTTATGAAGTTTTTTTTTTTTAGGTACGCTAAGGTTGAGAAGATTCCCGGCGGGACCATTGAGGAATCATGTGTACTGCGTGGAGTTATGCTTAACAAGGATGTAACACACGCTAAGATGAGGCGTTACATTGAAAACCCACGCATTATTCTGTTGGACTGTTCATTGGAATACAAGAAGGGCGAAAGCCAGACCAATGTCGAAATTGTCGGTGAACAAGATTTTTCTAGAATGCTACAAATCGAAGAAGAATTCGTTCAGAAAATCTGCGCTGATATCATTGCCGTTAAGCCCGATTTAATTTTCACTGAAAAGGGCGTGTCCGATCTGGCTCAACATTACTTGCTGAAAGCCGGTATCACAGCAATCCGTCGGCTACGCAAGACCGATAATCTGCGAGTTGCACGAGCCTGCGGAGCAACTATCGTCAACCGTACAGAAGAGTTGACAGAAAAAGATGTTGGAACAGGGGCTGGACTTTTTGAAGTCAAAAAGATTGGCGATGAGTACTTTACATTTATCACTAAATGCAAAGACCCGAAAGCTTGCACTATTCTCCTTCGAGGTGCATCAAAGGATATCCTCAACGAAACCGAACGTAATTTACAGGATGCCCTTCACGTTGCCAGAAATCTAGTGCTTGAGCCTAGGCTCGTTGCTGGAGGTGGTGCTGTTGAAATGGCAGTTTCTCAATTGCTCTCACGTAAGCAGCTTAAAGGACCGTACACAGCTGTCGCACAAGCTTTGGAAATCATTCCACGTACCCTGGCACAGAACTGTGGTGCAAATACTATTCGGACTCTAACAGCGCTGCGGGCTAAGCACGCTTCCTTCACTGGCGATGGCATTTGTGCATGGGGCATTGACGGCGAATCCGGAGAAATTGTTGACATGAACGTGAAGGGAATTTGGGAACCACTGGCAGTCAAGATGCAAACATATAAAACTGCTGTTGAAACTGCCATTTTGCTTCTGCGTATCGACGATATTGTTTCCGGGTCGAAGAAGCGAAAGGACAACGAACCAATGAATCCTGCTGCTGCCGCAGCACAAGAATAATTGTATTTCTTTTTTTTACGTCACAAACTTCGTACACTTACAATAACACGCATCGCATTCTACTCCATTTGCTTGTGAACAAAGAGGAATTCTTCCCTAAAAACTTTGGTTCCATTTTTTCTGTATTAGTCTTTAATTTTATTATCTCATCAAAACTAATAAAGGTTATTTTCAAATACTATAGCCTGCTGTTTACTTCAGTGTATAACCGTGTGTCCATAAGTTTAAGTACTTCCAAGCCAATAGAAGTGAAACCGGGTTGAAGGTATCTGGCAAAAAGCTCCAAACATTTCGGTTTCGGTGCAAGTACACTTTGAAAAATGTTGAGTATTGGTGGTTTATGGGAGTGTATTATACTGGGAACACTCACAAGGAACTTAATCTTCTTCAGCTCGCTTAAGTCTATTTGACAATCCTTGTGGCTTGCTACGAATAGCACTTCATAGGGTTGCTTCTTGCCATCTTCGTTGATTTCTCCAATCAAATCGCATTCAGTGTTCACCTTTAGCCAAACTATTTTATGAAACAGACATAAATCCCATCGTGGGAGAAATTCTTCAAGCAGGGCTCGTTGATTTTGTTGGGAGTTTGTGCACCATATGGCTACAATTGTATCGTTATGTACTAATTTCTCTAAGGGAATGTCACTTAGTACATCATTACGCATCATCTTATAACCAAGTTCTTGTTTGGCCTTTTTAATACGGCGAATGTACTTATTCCTCCATGGTGGATCGATAACAACAAAATCATATCGGTCCAAGCAGTTCATGATATCGCTGAGGTTAACCAAGTCATGGTTGAAAAATTGGCAGCCAGGTGGAATAAGATATTCGTTTTTGCTTAAAATAAAACTCTGAAATTTATTGGTTGCATTAACTCCTTTTAATTGCGGAAATACAATGGGTTCTTCCCAAATTCGTTCGATTAATTCGTCGGTGGCTACAATTTTGATTAATGCGGTTTCCTTGAGTATCGCTATTACCGCATCGCAGTCATTTTTTAATTCGATAGTATCTGTGGTGAAATTTTGATTTTCTGCTTTTCGTTTTCTAGGTTTTATACTTCCTGGCGTTGTAGGCTTCGGTTTAAAGTTGAATAAGTGTGCTTTTAATTGGTAAACATTGGAACCGTTTACAATCGTAATGTATGTGTCAGTAATTATTTGTGCATGGTCAACATATAAATATACTCCATTGTGTCCAGGTGATTCAAGTCTAAACATGATAGCTGTTATTGGTTAAATGTAAAGGCAAACTGAAATTCAGACAGTGGTGCTTTAAAGCCTGTTCCTGTTTTATGCAATTATGTTTAATAAAACAATTTATACCAGACAGTTTCCTCTTTCTTAACTTATATATACAAAAGGAGAAGATATCAAGCATTAATTGTGAATTATAGATGTCAGTCAACCATAATAAAACAGAGATGTCAAATACTATGGAAATCGCACGTAGCGCAGAGGTAGGACCAAAGATGATGAAATACAGAGATATATAACTTTCTAGTGGAAGGGCGGCTGCATACAAGCTGTTTTCCAGAAAAATTCATGAAGTCACACACACCTCCTCATTTCTATTCTAGTATATGTGAGTTCATGAGTTGCACTTTAATGCAAGAATTCGGTATTCTCTAATGTGTATTTCACTATTTTTTGTCAGTTACGAAACACAAAACAATTAAACACCTCGATACCTACTCATAAAAGCAAGATGATTTGCGGTCGGCCATTAGCAACATGCTTTTTTGTTGGTCACACGTATTCACAGACGGGGGTTGAAATTACAAAAACAACAAAAAGGGACAAGACACAAGACCACTAATTAAACTTAAAAAAATTACAAAGAAAAGACAATTAAATAATTAACGCAAATGATAGATTCAATAATCCACAAAAAACGATAAAGAAAAAAAATTCCAATCCTACGAGCTCATCAGACACCGATGACAACAAAATAATACTTGCTAAAAAATGCCAGCAATGCCATAACGAAATTTCAAGAAAGTGCATATGGGCATATAATGGTTTATGCTGGCATTCGTGTTTATTGTCCCATTACGGTGCCGTGACATAACACATAAGGCCATGCGACATAAGGCCATATTTCAATATATGGCGTTATGACACTTTCACAAAGCGACATAAGGCCATATTCGAACATATGGCCTTTTGTCGCTTTGCTAATGCGTCATAAGGCCATTATGGGCTTATGTCACTTTCAAGTTATTCTACTGTTTTGGTTAGTCAAAGTGTCGTCGAGCCGTGTATATTTTGTATATTAAGAATAATGTTTTATTTAATTTAAAAAGAAAAAAGAAAAAGTAGCAGCCCTGAAATAAAATGTAATTAAGTGTTGTCGTCCCTTTCTGATAAACAGAGAGCAGACGATTGACAACCTTGCTTAACAAAAGAAAGAAAACGGCAATTTCACTTTTGTGAACAAAAGAAATTGAATTTTGCCGCCATTACCTTGTGGGAATTTACGTTCTGGTTCGGAAAAACCAATTTCTTTGTTAAGCCGATTTTAATTGTTTTGCCTTATACCGATGTAAGTAATTAGGCATATGTTTATATCTTTGCATCAGTTTATATCTTTTTCTTTATTTTATACAGTCAATAAAATCGCATTGAAACCCAGGTTGGATAATCCTTGTTTCATTCATTTTCTGGAAGCGATATTTATGCCGGGACAAAGGCTAAAAAACAGCGGCTCAACATTATTTTATTGAATCGTGGTTCCAGGCGAGTTGGATATATCGCCATCCCACGAATTTTCTTTGCTTTGGAAAGAGTTTAATCCTAATGGATCCACATCGCGTTTGCTGTTTAGCGTCTTGTCGTAAGGAGAATGACTCGTACATGGTGGCCTGCGAGCGTAGAGGTGGTGGCACTATGCCTGTCATGATTTTGCGAGGAGAAGGACTGTGAACTCGTGGAGGACGAAGACGAAGGTTCAGTGCATACCAGCGCTGATGTTTCTAAAGACGCCGAACAGATTGAAAGTTCAGACCAAGTGGATATATTAATAGAAGCAGCTGCGGTAGCACAGGCTGCAGTGGCTCATCGTGATAAAGAGTTAGCAGAGTTGCGTGCGGAACTGGAGGCGATGAAGCTAAAATGTGCTGAGGCTTGGTCGCTAAAGAGTCGGCCGGCCGTAGCGACGACCAACCCTAAAGCGGAAACCAGTACTAAGTCTAGTGAAAAGTTGGTCATTATAAAAAGAATTCAGGAAAACCATCAATTGCTGTTAAACCGTTCCTCCAATGCTTCTCAGTCTTCGCCTATTTATGAGAAACCTGTAGGTCGGGTCAATGGCAGTGATTCTTCAATCAAGGATACGGATATGGCAAGTTTGCTAACGATCTTAAACCGAAATAATGTTCAAGAGTTACCACACTTCTCAGGCGACAATAAACGAGAATGGCACTATTTCGAGGAAGTCTACAAATCTACGACGATCGAAGGCAGATACACCGACAAGGAAAACGTCTGGGCAAGTTATTGATCTACCACCTGAGCTTTCAAAGGCTGGAATATCAGCTGACGTTAAGAAAGCTCAAGGGGGCCCAAAGTCATCTCGTCTATTAACGCACCAGGCGGTTCTGCCAAGCACGTCAGCAGCCTCATGCATCAAGTGTCATCGCCAACAACACACCTTGTGGAATTGCGAAGAGTTTAAGGCGTTGTCAGCGGAGCTTCGACTCGCGTTTTTGAGGGAAAAATCGGTGTGCTTCACTTGTCTTGATCCAGCAAAACATGACTGGCGATCGTGTGCCAGAAAAAGAAGGTGTGGTATTAGTGGATGCTCAGGCCGCCACCATCCTCTGCTGCATCAAACGTCCGTCAGCAGTAGCAGTGATTTGAATACGGCAGCAGTCCCATTCACTCCGCAGCAGCATACTCATTCGTCACACATTGGGTCCAAATTTCCTATCATATTTAAAATAGTCCCAATTCGGATTTATGGGAAAGGAAGGAAGTTCGTTGACACGTTTGCTTTCCTCGACGATGGCTCATCACTGACGATGCTCGAGGAAGATCTTTTTGTGGAACTTGGGCTAGAAGGCAGTCCTGAACCACTCACACTACTTTGGACAAAGGGAGTTTTGAGACACGAGGATTCCAAGCGTACTACAATCACTGTCTCTGGCGTCGACAAACGTAAGCAGTATCACTTGAAGGATGTTTATACGGTCAAAGATTTGGGATTAGCCAGTCAATCCATAGACGTGGGTCTTTTAAAGGAGTTATACCCTCATCTTCGAGGGCTTCCACTTACCGATTTGGTCAACGCCAAGCCAAAATTGTTACTTGGCCTAGACCAGGCAAAATTCTTGATGGGTCATGGGCAACGACATGGTAAGGATGAAGAGCCATATGCGTTAAAAACACTACTTGGTTGGATAGTGTATGGCAAATCCGCTCCATCGCTCAGTGTGTCTTGTGTCAACCAAGATAAAAAATCTTCCATGAGGCTGATGTTCCACGACGCGATAAAGAGAGAAGATGAACTACACGAACTGGTCAAACGTCATTTCACAACGGAAGAATTTGGGGTTATGCCGCCTAAGGGGAATCTTGTCAGCCGCGAAGTCAGCAGAGCAGTGGACATAATGGAGAAATCATTGAAAAAAGTCGGTCAACAGTACGAGATTGGGCTTCTGTGGGACGCTGATGACGTAAAACTGCCTGATAGCTACCCGATGGCGTTGAAACGTTTAATCGGACTGGAAAGATCCTTGCGAAGAAAGCCTCATCTACTGGAATGGCAAAATAACTACATGAAAGAGCTACTTTTAAAGGGCTATGCGAGGATCGCTTCGCGAGAGGAGCTACATCAGAATTGGCCTCGTGTTTGGTATGCTCCGACATTTATCGTTGAAAACCCCAACAAGGTTCCTGTAAAACCCAGATGTGTAGCCGACGTGGCAGCGAAGGTCAAGGGGATTTCGCTGAACACACACCTCTTGAAGGGCCCCGATAACCTAGTACCACTTCATGCAGGCATTTTCAAGTTTCGAGAACGCGAGGTTGCTGTAAATGCTGATGTAAAGGAGATGTTCCATAGAATCCGAATAAAACAGGAGGACCAGCAATGTCAACGTATTCTATGGAGAAACGGTGATAGTTCCCGGACACCTACGGTGTATATAATGCAAGTCATGATGTTTGGGCCCCGATGTTCACCAACTTGTTCTCAATTCGTAAAAAACCACCCCGCCAATTTATTTAAATCTGAGTTCCCAGAAGCGGTCGACGGTTTGATCAATAGAACTTATGTTGACGACTATTTTAATAGTCACGATACAGTCGAGTCTGCAGTTTCCATCACTCGAGACGCCATCAGGATTTGCTGTTCTATGAATTTCGATCTGGTAGGGGTTCAATCGAACAGCCGTGAATTTTTACTGCAGATGCCAGAGACTCATGTTAATTCGAAATTAGTTAGCATTGATCCCAACGAGTGTGAGAGCTTTGTCGCTAAAGTACTAGGTATGTATTGGCACCCGTCGACTGATCATTTTTCCTACAAACTTTCAGACGACAGTGATATAAGAGATATGATGGCCCTAACTACAAGTATAACCAAACGTCGGATGCTAAGAGCCATCATGAGAATTTTTGATCCCCTTGGCATTATTTCCCTATACATCATACGTGGGCGAATTGTTCTTCAAGAGGTATGGCGTGAAGGCTTTGACTGGGACGAGCCAGTTTCAGCTGAGTTACAGTCAGCCTGGTTGGATTTTATCAAGGAACTTAAACATGTGGAAAAACTTAGAATTCCCCGCAGATACGTATCGTGGAATCCCGACGATTCGAAGGTAAGCCTCATATTTTTTGTTGACGCTTCAGAGAAGGCTTTCGCTGCGGTGGCTTACTTGCGGTTCGAACGACGAAATGGAGTGGAAGTTGCGCATGTCATGGCAAAGGCAAAGGTAGCTCCTGTAAAAAAGCTGTCGGTACCGCGTCTCGAGTTACAGGCTGCAGGCCTCGGCGTAAGATTAGCATCAACTATAAAAGCCTCTCATACTATTCGATTAGACGAAGAATACTTTTTTTGCGACTCAAACACCGTTCTGTCCTGGATTAGCTCCACGAAATATAAATTCCCTTCCTTTGTCGCTTCGCGGGTTGGAGAAATTTTGGACTCAACCAGCCCTCGCGATTGGTTTCACATCAGTTCCAGTAACAACGTAGCTGATGACGGGACAAAGTGGGTGGATGGATCCATGGGCAATCAGGAGACCAGGTGGTTCAAAGGTCCTGAGTTCTTGAGGCGCCCCTTTTGTGAATGGCCAGTCCAACCAAGTAGAACAGTAGCAGACTCAGCACATCTCGAGGAGGTGGAATCAAGATGCTTGCTTCACCTTAAGCATACTAAATCTTCCTTCGCCATTTTCGACTGCATTTCAGCGAGGTTTCGGGCGAGATGGAGCTCGTCTGTTCGAGTAGTCGCCTTCATGCTACGTTTCAAAGACGTACTCCGCAAAAAGCCCGTGGACTCACAACCGTTCATCACACCATCAGAGTATAACTGTGCTGAGAACTGGGTGTTTCGCAAAGTTCAAGCCGACGCATTCCCATTTGATGTAGCATCTTTAAGAGCAACTGGTAAGGTAAATAATTCAAGCTCTATCCTCAGCCTAACTCCTTTTCTGGATGAGGACGGAACAATTCGAATGAGTACTAGAGCACAGAAAGCTAATATATCATATGCTTCACGTAACCCTGCAATACTACCCAAGAAACATCCTTTAGTGGATTTATTTATTCAGCACTACCACGAAAAAAATCTCCATATGGGGACAGACACTGTAATATCGGACATTCGCGAGCGCGCTTGGATAATCAGCATACGGGGAGCAGTCGAGAGAGTAAAGTCTAACTGCTATATGTGCAAACGTCTTAAGGCTAAGCCAATATACCCGATGATGGGTCAACTTCCTGAAGCGCGCCTCGCCTTTGAATCGAGACCATTTACGCATGTCGGTGTCGACTGTTTTGGCCCCATGGCGGTGAAGTTCGGGCGCGGCACCGTTAAGCGGTATGGTATGATCTTCACTTGCCTAACGTTCAGAGCAGTTCAGATCGAGATTTTAAATGATCTGAGCCTAGATCAATGCACCATGGGAGTCCGCCGATTTCTTATCAACCGTGTTGTGACTAAGTATATGTACAGCGACAACGGCCTCAACTTCGTCGGTACAAATAATCTATTGCAAAAAGACATCAAGGAGATGGAGTCAAGCCTCATGAACTATGCGGCCGAACATGAGGGTATAGTATGGCGTTTTATCCCAGCCTACTCGCCTTGGATGGGAGGAGCTTGGGAACGTCTCATCCAGTCCATTAAGAACTGCGTCCATTTTGTTCTCTGAGGTATTACTCCGCGGGAAGACGTACTTCGCAATGCTTTGTTGGAAGCGCAGGGTCAAATGAACCGTCGGCCGCTAACTCACATTCCAGTCGATCCTGAGGACCCAAAACCTTTAACGCCGAACTTGATGCTATTTGGTGACGACGACAGAGATGTAACAGCTCCGGGAATATTCTCTGAAAGAGATTCATGCAGCAAGCTTTATAGTCGCCGAACGCAACATTTGATGTCTCAGCTGACACAGCGATGGTATAGGGAATATTTACCTGTTATCACGAGACGTTCGAAATGGTTTCCAACCACGAAGCCAGTAGAAGTAGATAACGTGGTCATACTTATCGAACCCAATGAGATTCGTTCAGCCTGGCAGTTGGGTAGGGTAACAAAGGTATATCCAGGCCCTGACGGAGTTGTACGAATAGCTGATGTTCGACTTCCAAACGGTTCGATAAAGTCGAAGAGATCGGTAGGAAGGCTCGCTGTTCTGGATCTTGAGTCTTCACAGTAGGAGTTCAGACGGCGTCCGGAATGTCGTCGAGCCGTGTATATTTTGTATATTAAGAATAATGTTTTATTGAATTTAAAAAGAAAAAAGAAAAAGTAGAAGCCCTGAAATAAAATGTAATTAAGTGTTGTCGTCCATTTCTGATAAACAGAGAGCAGACGATTGACAACCTTGCTTGACAAAAGAAAGAAAACGGCAATTTCACTTTTGTGAACAAAAGAAATTGAATTTTGCCGCCATTACCTTGTGCGAATTTACGTTCTGGTTCGGAAAAACCAATTTCTTTGTTAAGCCGATTTTAATTGTTTTGCCTTATACCGATGGAAGTAATTAGGCATATGTTTATATCTTTGCATAAGTTTATATCTTTTTCTTTATTTTATACAGTCAATAAAATCGCATTGAAACCCAGGTTGGATAATCCTTGTTTCATTCATTTTCTGGAAGCGATATTTATGCCGGGACAAAGGCTAAAAAACAGCGGCTCAACACAAAGCTATAAAAGATTAAATAAAGATGTTTTATTTTGTATGTATATATATTATTTCACTCGGACAAAGCGCAATAACGCCAACAATATTTGAGTAATAAGACCAACCTTGCACCCACCCCGTAATCCAACAGCAAACCCAAGCAGGGGGACTGCAGGGGGGCAGCATGCCCCCCATACACATTTCATAGTTTGAAAGCGCAATAACACCAATTTGGCGTGTTGCGCATTGTGGGAGTGAAATAAGACCAACTATTGAAAGTTGGCTTTATTACACTTTTGCATAGCGAAATGTATGAGTGGCCTCACCGAGTGTTCTCACAACAAATAACACCTTTCTAACCGTAAAGACAGGTTCTTGTTCTTGACAATATAAACATGTAGGACCATAGTTTTTTGAAATATGGCCCTATGTCGCAAAAAATTATGGCGACAAAAGGCTTTGCTAAAGCGTCATAAGGCCATAATTTTTTGCGACATAGGGCCATATTTCAAAAAACTATGGTCCTACATGTTTATATTGTCAAGAACAAGAACCTGTCTTTACGGTTAGAAAGGTGTTATTTGTTGTGAGAACACTCGGTGAGGCCACTCATACATTTCGCTATGCAAAAGTGTAATAAAGCCAACTTTCAATAGTTGGTCTTATTTCACTCCCACAATGCGCAACACGCCAAATTGGTGTTATTGCGCTTTCAAACTATGAAATGTGTATGGGGGGGCATGCTGCCCCCCTGCAGTCCCCCTGCTTGGGTTTGCTGTTGGATTACGGGGTGGGTGCAAATTTTTTGCGACATAGGGCCATAGGGCTTTAGCAAAGCGACAAAAGGCCATATGTTCGAATATGGCCTTATGTCGTTTTGTGAAAGTGTCATAACGCCATATTTCGAACTATGGCCTTATGTCGCATGGCCTTATGTCACGGCACCTCCCATTACACTATGCTATTTGGGCATTTTTATCTGTCAAAATCACCCTGGTCATGTGTGGCATTCAGGTCATTAGAGCATTTGAGATATGCCCATTACACTGTATGACCATATTTTGACAGGAGAACTGTCAGATATTGGCATTTTATGACCACTTGGCATACAGTCTAGTGTCTAGTCTTACCTGTACGGATAACGAATTCTCTCAAACGGCAACCAGACCTGGAACGTCAACGGATAACGATCTAAGAGTATGCACCTGGAACGTGCGGACGCTCTATACTCCAGGTGCTACTCAATAACTTGAGTCTGTCCTCGCGCGGTACAAGGCAGACATTACCGCGGTCCAGGGGATACGATGGATAGGATCAGGTATGATGAAAAGGAAAAATTGCGACATTTATTACAGCTGCCATAAAAGATTGCATGTATTAGGATGCGGATTCGTCGTGGGAAATCGGCTTAGGTCAAAAGTTATTGACTTTAAGCCGATAAGTGATCGCCTGGCTGTGATCCGCATCAAACCTACTTTCCAAAACATAAGCCTAATATGTGCACACTCCCCTACCGACGAGGCTGAAGACCCTATCAAGGAGAAGTTCTATGACCTCCTGGATGGAGCCTACGAAGCCTGTCCGGAGTATGACGTCAAAGTTGTGCTCGGGGACTTCAATGCCAAAATCGGTCAGGAAAACATCTTTGGCGGGTTAGTTGGTAAAGCCTAGTATGCTGCTCGCGCTTAAATTAAGCCCCCATACAAAAATGTCTCCGAACATAAAATTAAGCAAAGCAGTTAAGCCAAGCAGTACGAAGTTCAAGCTAAATTTCTGAGCCGCTGTACGAAAACGCTCTACAGAATTTAAGTAAGCGTATTAATGCAAAATACATTTTTCCACAGCTAAATTTTGACAGATCAGCGAAAATATCGGCATTCGCAACAAAATTACCAAAAAAGAATGGTTAGTTCAAAACAAAGAAATTCGTTGTTGTTAATTTAATTTCTTTTAAAATGTAGACAT
Source organism: Cheilosia vernalis (assembly GCA_949126925.1). Lineage (NCBI taxonomy): Eukaryota > Metazoa > Arthropoda > Insecta > Diptera > Syrphidae > Cheilosia > Cheilosia vernalis. Next base: position 38,662,933 of record OX421358.1, on the reverse strand, counting down.
TTCTTTAGAAAGTACCAAGTGACGGAACAGAGCAAGTCAATCAGATCTGCAAACACATTTCTTTTTTTGACGGAACTTACACTGTCAAAATTAAGCGAAGTGGTGGAGAGAAACTTTTGAGAGGCGCTTAATTTTAGCTTTCCTGGAACAGCATACTAGGCTTAAGCACAGAATCCACGAAACGACAACAGACAACGGCTACCGACTAATTGACTTTGCAGCAGCTCGTAATACGGTGATAAGTAGCTCTAGGTTTCCAAGGCTAAGGATCCACACAGCAACCTGGCGCTCTCCAGACGGTCGAACCGCCAACCAAATCGACCATGTGCTAATCGATGCTAGGCACGCATCCAACATCCTCGACGTGCACACATTCCGAGGGGCAAACGTGGACTCTGACCATTTTCTTGTCGCTGCTAAATTCAGAGCTCGACTGTCTAACGAGAAGAAGCTGCGAACCGCTCAAAAGAAGAAATTCGACGTTGGACGCCTAAGCACACCTGGAGTAGCCAGTGTCTACAGAGAGCAAAACTCCCTACTGTGCATTCACCTACCACAGACGCCAACAACCAGTGGTCACAGTATCGCGACATCATCAAGGAGGTAGCCGAAACTACTATAGGATACCAGCCAAGCCCAGAGAAAAAGCCCGTGGTATGATGATGAATGCGTGCGTCGGAAAAAGTTGACAGAAGATGCACATATGAAGATGCTGCAGCGCAAAACAAGGGCAGCGAGGGACGAGTATCGAGCCATGAGGAGGGAGGAGAAGAAGATACTGCGTCGAAAGAAGAGGGCTTACGCAGTCTCCCAGCTCAAGGAGATCGAAGAGTCTCGCGATCAAAACAACATACGGAGATTTTACAAGAAAGCCAAGCAACTGGCTGCTGGCTTCAAGACCGGAACGCAGGCTCTTCGAAACAGCGAAGGAAATCTAGTCACCGAAGCGCAGGGAATAGTAGATGTGTGTAAGCAGCACTTCCAGAAGCTGCTAAATGGGCATCATGTAGAGAGAGTGATAGGGCAAGAAGAGAACCCACGTCCAGTCAATGAAGAACCAGTTCCACCACCCAGTATAGAAGAAGTTGGCTTAGCTATAAAAAAGCTTAAGAACAACAAGGCCGCAGGCTCTGATGGCTTATCAGCGGAGCTCTTCAAATACGGTGGTGATGTTTTGGTAGGGCGCATGCACCAAATCATCAACCAAGTATGGATGGAAGAAAGCATGCCCGATGACTGGGCTATCAGCTCCATATGCCCATCTACAAAAAAGGCGATCCTATGTCTTGCAAGAATTACCGAGGCATATCCCTGCTTAATGTCGCATACAAGATCCTATCCAACGTACTGTGTGAACGTCTTAAACCGTTCTGCAACACACTAATCGGCACATACGAGTGTAGCTTCCGGCCCGGCAGATCGACCATAGACCAAATTTTCACACTGAGGCCGCATATGATAGCATTCATTGTCAGGAGCTCTATATGGCGATGGCCGAATTCGGGATCCCGGTAAAACTGATCCAGCTGTGTGGCGTGACGCTGGAGAACACGCGCTGCTACGTGCAATTTGGAAGTAGCTCCTCCGAACTATTCCAAACATGCATTGGATTTCGGCAAGGAGATGCGCTATCATGTGACTTCTTCAATCTCGTGCTGGAGCAGATAGTGCGCAGGGTAGGTGTCAACACGGAAGGCACTGTCTTCAACAGATCCGTTGAGCTACTGGGGTATGCGGACGATATCGACATCATCGGTCGCTCCCAATGTGCCGTGATTTTTGGTCCTGTGCGCGAGGAGGGCGGATAAAGGAGAAGATACAACCGCGAGCTCTATGAGCTGTACCAAGATGTGGATGCAGTTCAAAAAGCCAAAACACGTTGACTACATTGGCTCGGCCACATCGAGCGAATGCACAACAATGCTCCAGCTAAGAGGATCTTTGAATCCCAGCCCCCAGGTTCGAGGCGACAAGGAAGACCGAACCTCCGTTTTAAAGACCAAGCCATCGCGGATGCCAGAGCGCTTGGTCTGGCAAACTGGAAGGAGCGTGCCCGGGATCGCAGAGGATGGAAGGCTGCAGTGTCTCAGGCAGAGACTCTTCACGGGTCGGGAGTGCATCATCCGCAAACATACACAATTTACTATTTTTTACAACCGTGTCGATATCGTTAATGTATAATAAAAAAGGTATAGGTATCCCCAATACTGAACCCTGTGGTACTCCCACACTCACTTCGCATGCATTAGCAATATCATTATTGACCACTGTCCTCTGCGTACGACCGGTTAAATAGTATTTAAAACACTCAATTTCATTATCTTTTATTGAGTACTTAATTAGTTTGTTTTACTAGGAATTCCCGATATACCGTCTGAAAAGCCTGATTGAAATCCAAAAAAAAAAAAAAATAGCTACAATCACCTTTTTTCTATCAATCTGATTTTTCCAATCTTCAGTGACCCAGTTTAAGGCAGTTTCACACGAGTATCCCTGTCTGAATCCCGACTGTTGTGCCATAATGTTTTCATGTTCGATTAGACACACGAAATCTGAAATCTGAGAGCGAATCTGAAGAAGCCCAGTCGAATACCACATAAGTATGTGTTGCGACGTGCCTATGCATTACCGGAATAATGACTACTACATGCCCAACCGCAGCCATAGAGGTACTCTTAAAGCTACCTCCTCTACATCTCATGGTTGAGGTTTGAGGACACGACAGATAAAACAATTGTTTCTAGGGAACTATTTATAACCTAAAAAGATTCAAAGCATGTATCACTCTCAGTAAAAACAACCTAAGAATCCTAAAGGGACACTGTAGACAAAGAGAACACCTGAGGCTTGTCAGAAGAAGGCCTCTGCAGATTCTGCGATGAGAGCGCTGAAACCCCAGACCACATCCTGAAATCTTGTGGAGCGCTGACATTTTAGAGTATTTAACAACTGGACAAGTACCAGTAACTAGATAAGGATATACAAACCATACACCGATACTCATTCTTAGGATCAGATAAGAACACTGCAGTGACGTTTATTCAAAGTTGCGCAGGTGTTCTCTGCACACCCTGTCCAAATCTTATATTATGCCTTGTGTAATTGCCCGCTATATGAGCAGCGGCATGTCAATCTCTATATAAAATAAATTGACATTTTACCATTTGCGCTAGTCGTCTAGCACTTTTTGCGAAATATCCCTTTCAGGATCCACAAACCCACGAACAAAGGAACAACAAATTTTATTAGTGTCCTCGAAAAGGTCGCACAACGGTCACGATGTTGTCATTTGTTCTCATCCGACATCCTTCTCGCTACCTAAAAAGGTTGAGTCTGGGAAAGCTCGCCTGGAAATTCCAGGAACAAAGCGATATAGGACACATTTATATAATCCGCCTATACGTGAACCCTTTCCGACACCACCATTGCGGCACAGGGATCAGGCATCAGGGTGTTCATCTCGCTTTAGAGCACCGTCCCCAGGCAGAATAACATTTATACAAAAAGAAAGACAAAATGAAAACCCTTCTCCCTCATAAATTTACCTGGCTAGGTGTTCTCTATTCTCCTACATCGAGCGCACCTCTTTTCAATTCACATTTCTTCACACATCAGCCAGACATATCACACTTGTGGGTGGTTTCATTTTCATTATCGTTCCACTCTCCAGACCTAGTGGTGTGTGAGGTGTGTCGAACAACCAGTGGAGGTGTTGATTAAACTGAAAAAAATAGTGAAATAAACATTAGAGAATACCTAATTCTCGCATTAAATTCCAATTCATGAACTCACATATACTATAATAGAAATGAGCAGGTGTGTGTGTGTGTGCCTACAAGCTGTTTTACAGAAAAATTCATGAAGTCACACACACTTGCTCATTTCTATGTTAGAATTTCTGAGTTCATGAATTGGACTTTAGTACAAGAATTCAGTATTCTCTACTGTACATTTCACTTTTTTTCTTAGTTTAATTAAAACCTTCACAAAAACCAAACAAATTCAATACGAAACACAAAACAATTAAGCACCGCGATACTCATAAAAGCAAGATGATTCGCGGTCGTCCATTAGCAACATGCTTTTTTGTTCGTCACACGTTCATAGACGGGGGTTGAAATTACAAAAACAACAATGTAAACAAATGGGTTTTCATGTCTAAAATAGGCGTTTTTCTTTTTTAGTTCAGAGCACAACCTGAACTGTTATACAAAAAGTTCGTGTTTCTTTTTTAGCTCAGACACTTCAGAGCTCGAATTTGTGTTTCTTTTTTCGCTCAGAGCATGATCAGAGCGTGCTCTATGAGCTCAGAATAAATTGACTGAGCATCCTGAGTAAAAAGCTGAGTACACATGTACATGCACACTTCCAGTCACATTTGAAGGACAAAAAATACAGGAAAAACAAAACATCCTCTGAACGCTCTGAGCACGCATGGTTCAGAGCGCGCTCATAATGCTCGAACTCTGTTCAGTGCTCAGCTCTGAACTAAAAAAGAAAAACGCCTAATGTCTTCTGTGGGATAAAGGGAAACAGCACGAAATCGTGGGATTTTTAGGAATCTAACAAAAAGCATTCATACTAATGTGGTAATCGATTGGGCGCTCTCAGAGCACTTTTTTTGCTCTCAGAGCAATTTTTATGTTCGTTTGGTACAGGAAAAAGCAATCTTTTTCAGATTTCAGAGCACTTTTGCGAATCTAGATATTTTCTCAGATTTACCAATACAAGTGCGTTTGAGTTTGACAACTGATGGAGTTTGTTTACTTTTTTAGTGAATTTTTTCTCCAGCAAAGAAAGGCATTGCATCGAGTGAATCTATTTTTGTAAATTATTTATATATAAATATTTAGAAATCAATCGGGACAAATATTTCTAATGTTTTTATACAAAATTTAACCAGTGAATGGAAATCGCTTAGAAAAGTGTCGAAGACACACATATTCAAATCGCACGAATATCAACACAAAAAAGAGCAAGAGCAAGTTTTATGTTCGATTAGCCACACGAAATCTGGAATCTGAGGGCAAATCTGAAGAAGCCCAAACGAATACCACATAAGTTTTAGTAGCAATTTCATCAAAACAAACCACACGTAAAAAATTGCTTATGTAAATTGTCTTTCATGAAAATTTCCTAGTACCACCAAAAATAGTCATAGTAATGTTAGGCGTTAATTTAATATTTTTTTTCCGTGTAATACAAATTTTACTTTTAAAACTAGAATTTTTCGTAAAAAAGTATCGAGGGATTTTTAAGGGAATTAAAGTACTATGAAATGGGAAAAAAAGGGAAAAATGACTACGCTTCGTGGGATAAATGAAGAGAGAGTCCTAACAACACTGCCTGTGCCTGTGGCTAGGGAAGGTGCGCTATTAGGCGTTTTTCTTTTTTAGTTCAGAGCACGACCTGAACTGTTATACAGAAAGTTCGTGTTTCTTTTTTAGCTCAGACACTTCAGAGCTCGAATTTGTGTTTCTTTTTTCGCTCGCTCAGAGCATGATCAGAGCGCGCTCTATGAGCTCAGAATAAATTGACTGAGCATCCTGAGTAAAAAGCTGAGTACACATATGTACATTCACACTTCCAGTCACATTTGAAGGACAAAAAAAAACAGGAAAAACAAAACATCCTCTGAACGCTCTGAGCACGCATGGTTCAGAGCGCGCTCATAGTGCTCGAACTCTATTCAGTGCTCAGCTCTGAACTAAAAAAAAAAACGCCTATTCTTATCTTTACACGGTGTCTCCAGCTCCACCTGCAAATTTTCTTTCATGAAATCTGTCAAATTTGGTCGCGTTGAAAGAACGACAATATGAAATGAAATGTAGGGTGGGCATTTCGTATCATGAAATTTCATTCGTTGAAATGTCTTTGAGCAGAGCACATCGTTGCGTTCTCGCATTAAAGGCCATGAAAGAATTAGAAGAATTGCGGAAACGAACTGAGAAAGGAAAACGTAGGTTTAGGGTATAAATCCAATTCTGGAAAAAAGGGAAATGCACAATTTAGAGGAACATTTATTGAAAGATGTTTTGTGGGAAGATGACGAGCTTCGCAATTTTTTCTCCACAACGTAGGTTGTTCGAAGGTTTCTATTTTTTTTTTAGCTTTTCGGTGTCCTTGCCACTTTCCTTGGACAATTGCAACCATGCATTTCTTTTAAGGTCCAACCTTTTGTAGTCTCTACTTTTATAGTTCCATAAACACTCGAAATTTTCATAATTGTTTATAAATTTGAGCACATCTTCTACTCGCCACTCAGCCATCGCGGGAAAAAAACAAGAAATAATAACCAACTATTTCCAAGAGCAAATAAGATCTGTCTTGATCGACATGCAAAACTATAATGCCCATGTGACTACATCCTACCTACATCCATTCTCTGTTCCCATTTACCATATCCTTGTCATGACTATACTTGTCTCGTTTTTATTCAAATACCTAGTTTCAGCGCTACAACCTACAAGCGACCATTCGCCACTCATCCATCGTGAAAATGAAAAACAAGTGTCAAACTGCACAGAAATTTCAGCCCCTTTCATGAAATCAATACCATGAAAGTAGCTGTGAAATACTTTTCATGAAATTGGTTTTTTCATGAAATTTGTGGTCTCCACCAGAGACAATAGTATGGTTTGTCTATGGTCTCCACGTGCAATTTGTCATTTCATGAAAATTTTCATGCTAAGAAAATTGCAGGTGGAGACACCCGTGTTACAGAACCCTAACAACACGACCACGAGCTGGATTTTTAATTTTTCTCTCTAATGAATTACGTTCGTATAGAATTATTCATTCACATTCTGGTCGTCTGAATGAAGATCGATTGAGTAGATCAGTAGCCACAAATATGAATGCAGATATTTTAAACTGCAACTGTCTAATTGAGGTTACATGCGAAGTTACATGCGAAACCATTTTCACAGCTGTGTTTAGCTGATAATTTGGAAGAAATTTACTACGGTACACCAACTCCGCTTTTTCCAAATGTAATCTTATCTTTTATTAGCCATTTTCATAAAAAAATAAGCATGCAAGCTTTAGCTGTGTGGTAAGCAAAGTCTCCTATTAGCTTTGTCTGTTTTTTTTTTTTCAAAAATCTCTGACCATTTTAGTGATGTTTTTAATAAGCACATTTTTTCCAAATAGTTAAAAGCAAAAAACAAAAAAATATGTATAGGTTAGGTACCTATAAAAAAAACTTAGAAATCGTTGTTTATTAATTCCTCCTAGTATCCTGGAACTTGGAATATAACTAAAAACACACTGTTTTAGTACGGTAGAAAATAGGTAGGTATAGTGAACACCCAACTGAAAGCACCACGGCACGTCACTGAGAACAGGGTTCTTAATGAAACTGTGATGCGATAGCCCTCAGGCAAGGTATAAGCAAAGGAGGATCTATATAGATCCTCTAATTATATAGATCCTCTTTGGGTATAAGCAAGCAGGCGTCACAATTGACCAAAAGGTCGCAGTGCACTAGACTCTATTTATTATTATTAGTTATTATTATCATGCTTTAACTTTTTGGTAGGCTGTTTTCCCGAAAAAAGGGAAAGAAGGGTTTCATTTTTTGTAAATTAAGTCCACCGGGCTTTAATTCCGTAGGGGTTATTTCACACTACACCTTATTAATACACATGCAGGGATGCAGGTGTCCCAGCATATTGCGGACTTGCGGTTAGTCCACTGACGTAGCATCGTGAGTGCCGTTTGATCTGCCAAATTCCTGTTCGGGTCTTCTCGAAAATCTCGAAAAGAAATATTTTGTCTTGTCACCGCCTTATTGCTAAAAATCTTTTCATTAATGGATTCTCATAAAAACTATTAACCCAACCATTCATAAAAATCTGTGTGACCGTAAATGAGAAAAAATATGCTAAAGAGATCAGACACGCTTTGAGGAGATGTCATTCAGATGCTATATACCTAATTATAATTAAATATTGTAATTGTAGGTAATTTATATTAACACGAGTCAGCTAAAGTTTGTTAATAATCCGTGTCTAGGATAGAGTTTACGAGCTCACAATGGCGAAATTTTCTATAGATGTACGAAGTTACTCATCTTGACCTACAAATTTTTTGTGTGAAGGTTAAATATGATTATCAGTAAGGGCGAGTGTATTTAAAATTTCGTTTTTACAATATTTATTAAAATTATTGAATTTAGATACCTGTTTTATTGATTAATCGTATCGAAATTATGTTCTTACACAATCGAATGGTTGAGATTTGAATAACATTCGTTTATAATTTTAAATTGTTATAAATATATACCCAACCAGACCGCTCTAGTATCATTGGGAAAGTGCAACTTTTTTTCGCACTAAAACAACAAAATATACCGAGGGGGAAGTAATCAGGTGTATTCAAGGTACACTTCTGTGCGTATTCATGGTGAATCACAGTGTATCACAGTGTGTTCAAACGAATTCACATGCAATCACAAGTAGCAAATCTGTATTCAAGGATTACTTGATTACTTCCCCCTCGAAATATACCGACTAAAATATTGCTTCACTTCCGATCTTTATTTAACACCGACCTATTGAAACAGAAAAATATACCAGAGCAATTGTCCTTTTAACGTTTTGCTAAATGTATGTAAGTAGCTTTGCTTCAGTGTTATCAGAGATAACAAAAAGTGTGTTCACGATTTCATAAAAAAATTCACAATTTTATTCATTCCTTCTTTGTTCTGACGATTTTCATCTCTTCTACTACTACCGTTCATATCATATATATAATTTAGAACATCTCGAACGGGAGTATATTTGACAAGTGACAATTTAATGTAAAATTGCCAAAATTTCAGATGCATTTCTCGCATTACTATTAAGACGCCCAGCGCCGCAATCAACATTTATTTTGTTTTTTTGTCGAACAAGTGGGTAAAAGCTCGACTAGGAATTTCGAAATGATTTAACACATCTTTATAGCGATTTCTTATAGAGAATTACCGATTTAGGTGCATACGTAAGCAATGGGTGAGGTTGTTATTTTTTTTTTTTGTCGTGTGCTACATTGAACTTGCACTTGAAATTTCGTCGGGACAGTCACAGTCATTGAAACGATTGGGGAAATTCCTTTAGTTGATTTAAATTGAAGTAAGTTACGATTCAGTATTCAGCTTTGTGTTATATGAAAACGTTTAGGAAATTCAGTCGCTAAACTATTCGAGTTTTATCAGGATCGGTGTAATAACTATATTACTTAAAGATTGCCTTTATTTTAATTACCAATCAAAAAATAACGTTTACATTAATTAAAATTACGTGGAATATTTCTAATATAATAAACAAAAACTTATAAATAAAAAAAAATTGGTGCAGCGAAAAGTTTGTGTGCAGTAATTTAAACCAGAATATAACTTTAGACACATTAAATTAAAAAAAAAATATATTGATGCAATACTTTAGTTGACAACAGCCGTGTTTTATTATCAGCGTGATCTGATCCGAATCAGATCACGAAAATAAAACAATACGGATCATAGACGAGTTATGGCAACAGTTGCTTTCAAAAGACGACCATGCCACCAGCCATATTGCGAACATTTTGTACAACGACATTTCAGTTGCTTGTCGGGGGTGTTGCCATATCAATCAAATTAATCATTTTTAATTTTTGATGGTGAGAGTTTTTTAAGAACTTATTTAAAGTGTTTACAATCAGTTTGAAATATAATGAACACCGCAGTTTACACATCTGGTCCACTTAGATTGGAATAATTCTTAGACAAAGCATTGTACTTTTCATAATAATACCATAGTTCTCTCTCTGCACACACACAAAATACGTTTGATTGTTAAAATAAAATCGTCACTTCACGTAAATTTAAAGCTTTATGTCCAAAAAACTCGGCGAAATTTATGAAGCCTGCTAGTTTACATTTTTCACTAGATATTCCGAGATTTTCTGGACATTATTTGTACCTGATTTGTACTTTATGTAAAAACAAAAAACAACTCTCACATTTCTGCCGGAAAACTTGTGAAACAATTAATATTTACGAACTGCGACACATTTCATAAACATTTTTTGTTAAACATTTACTCAAAAAATTATGGAATATTTCGCTGGGCTTGTCATAACTTTACAGAATTAAAAAGCAAAATCTCCAAGGACGGGAGATTTATTGGATGTAAAAAAATGCTGATTGATTTTTTGTGCTATGAAGAGTATTGCATTTTTTAGTCTGGCAACGTGACTGTGTGGCTATCTTTTACAGGCACACCAACATTCAAGAATGAAACAAACAGCGCCAAACAGCGCTGCGAGCAATAGTAGAAATAATTTTCAGATCATGGTTCATGATCTCGATGAGAAGCAGGATTATATGCTGTTGTTGTAAGTGCATGTAAATCGATGATCTATATAGATCATGGCTGATAATAAAACACGGCTAACATTTGTAATTTGCAAATTTAAAATTTGTTTATTTAAAACTTCACCGTCTCGAGTTGCAAATGTTGCGTTGACTTTTATTGTGTTGGCTGCCATAGTCGCCACGGTGTCTTTTTCGTTTAGAGCTTTTTCTAGTGGCAAAAGAAACCAAAGTCAGTACGACCAAAGTGAAAGGGATCCTTGTGAGCACAACCCGTACGCCGTACCGTATATCTGTTAGTTTGTTATAAACCAATAAATCGAATTAGTGTGGAGAGCAACCTCCAATTAGGCATGCAAGCGCACGAACGATTATTGGGCTTTAAATGAAATTTTTCTTAAACTATGTATAAAGTGAGAACTAAATTTGAAAGAAACAGACCATGGATTTAAAAAATCGGTTCCTTATTTGAAAAGAGGGTAGAGTATTTTGTGATCTTTTTTACTTAAAAAATGGATTTGAAGTTCTGAAACATTCAGTCTGAAATGTGTGTCCATTTTTAAAACTTAGGGGAAATCCTGACACTATAGGTTCGTTCGGGTACTTTCAGCATAGCAAAATCTTACAAATCGAGAGAGAAATCTATCAATTTGAAGAGAAGCACCTGAACGGTTTTCTTACAAAATGTTAAATACAGCATCTACAAAATAAGTTGGAATTGCATTTTTTATAAGTTAAATACCCGTATTAAGAACATTCAAGACTAAAGGGTTTTACTTGTCAAACTTTTGAGCTGTCACTAAAGGCTGCGTCAAACAGAGCGCGTTTTAACGCCGCGTTTCACCGCAGCGTTTGACAATTGTAATGTAATATACCTACTGAAATACAAATCCCCTGTCACACAGAGCGCGTTTTTACGTCGCGTCAAATTCACCGCGGCGCGGCCGTGAAACTCTTTGTTGGAAAGGATTTTTAAATTGTGATACCTATGGAAAAATAAATTGAATGTGTGCGAAATTACCCATGGCCATACGATATGGCATATGGGTTATGAATTGTATAAAAACGTTGCCATAAAGGGAGAAATATGGGAGACAATTTCAAAAGAATTGTTTTTGTATTTGTGGATACTATTTAAATATGTATAGAGGTAGCGCAAAATACAGGAGTTTCACGACAGATTTTCGGAATTTATTTCCACATTTATTCATTGTTAAAATAAAGTACACATTTTTCCCATATTTGAAATGCAGCACTGCAGCAGCTGTAGGATGGCCTTCGTGTTGTCAGCACTTGAATAGGTTCATTTCGGTTTTCTGTAGGTATCAGTTATCAGTTATATATTATATAACTAGCTGACCCGTGCTCGCCTTGCTTCGCCAAAGTTCCACTTCTCAAATTTAAAACAAAATAATTAGCGTAATACAAACCCACTCCGCGAAATTTTGTTAATAAGAAAAGGATCATATCCATGGTTTAGCTTATATAAATTTATAAGTGAAGTGTAGCCAGAAACAGAAACAATAACTTAGTTTTATGTGCAAAGTACAAAAGATGCATAAAACATAGAAAGAAAAAAAAGTTTATTTAAAAACCAAAAAACACAACTAACTGTAAATAAAAAAAAACATCAGGCACTCTAGGAGTGCCGACAGAAGTTATTACTTGAACAATTACGTGTGTATTTTTCGAATCGTCAGGAAATATTTTATTGCGCAGGAAATATTTAAACCTGTTTTGGGAGTAAAAAGTAAAAACAGCGAACAAAAAAGTCGACAACAGCACCACCTATCGGGTCCAAACCTATCGGCACACAAACAAAGTTTCATTTGAGATCGGTTGAGTTTCTCAAAAAAATCGACAACAACGACACCTATCGGGGCCAAAACTACCCTATCGTTCTAGCGGCATACAACCATGCACACAAACAAAGTTTCATTGAGATCGGTTCAGTTTCTCAAAAAAAATCGACAACAGCGCCACCTATCGGGTCCAAAACTACCCTATATTTCTAGCTGCATAGAACCATGCACACAAACAAAGTTTCATTGAGATCGGTTGAGTTTCTCAGAAAATGGACAACAGCGCCACCTATCGGGTGTCGGTTTCTCGGTGACGATGACGCGGTGTCGTTTTAAAGTTAACGCGAATTCATCAATTTCTTCCCATCTAAAAGTGCCCAACGCGCCTAAAGAAGTAATAACTTCAAAAAACTAAAAAAATATTAACCAGGCACTCACACTATACCTACACAATAGATAGCTAAACCCTACATACCTAGTACAAAGAAAGAAGAGAGAAGAAAAAAAAATTGATAAACGTGTTCGCACACGCACTCCACTGGTGGGCTGTTGATTGCAATGACCTGTGAAATATGTAAGTCTCAAATAATTACATGATTGATACATCAATCTCTTTATCGGGAAGTGTACTAATCGAAGAATAAAGTCATATTCAAATTTGTTTGGCCATTTCGTAGTAATATGTGTTTAAACCATAAAAAATTGTCTTTTTTTAGTTAAAAAATCATATTAAATGGGTTTAAAGGACCAATAACAGATTTTAGGATACTAAAAACCATCCTATGTAATACCTCTACTCACGACAAATCAATTAATATAATTGTTTAGGTTTCGTTACATACCTACTCCCTACTCGCGGACAAATAGAAAAATGTGTTCTCTTTTATAGAGGTATTCTGTTTGACGTCCTCTAACGCGGCGGTTGGAACGTCGCGGTCAAATAATCTTACCGCCGCGGGCCGTGTAAAATAATCTCACCGCGGCGTTAAAAACGCGTTCTGTTTGGCGAAGCCTTTAGTTGTCAGTTTTTATTCATCATCATCATTTATCATTTTTCAGACTTTCAAAAAGTCGAAATTCACTGAGTAGAAAATTACGAACAAATTGAAAGAAATGAATTTCTCTCTCATTTTTTTTTAAATTTTCTCACGTACGTTCGGTCGCACAGTTTCTTAGCAATTTTTTAATAATTTTCTCAGTTATAATAGCCGTGTTTTATTATCAGCGTGATCTGATCCGAATCAGATCACGAAAATAAAACAATACGGATCATAGACGAGTTATGGCAACAGTTGCTTTCAAAAGACGACCATGCCACCAGCCATATTGCGAACATTTTGTACAACGACATTTCAGTTGCTTGTCGGGGGTGTTGCCATATCAATCAAATTAATCATTTTTAATTTTTGATGGTGAGAGTTTTTTAAGAACTTATTTAAAGTGTTTACAATCAGTTTGAAATATAATGAACACCGCAGTTTACACATCTGGTCCACTTAGATTGGAATAATTCTTAGACAAAGCATTGTACTTTTCATAATAATACCATAGTTCTCTCTCTGCACACACACAAAATACGTTTGATTGTTAAAATAAAATCGTCACTTCACGTAAATTTAAAGCTTTATGTCCAAAAAACTCGGCGAAATTTATGAAGCCTGCTAGTTTACATTTTTCACTAGATATTCCGAGATTTTCTGGACATTATTTGTACCTGATTTGTACTTTATGTAAAAACAAAAAACAACTCTCACATTTCTGCCGGAAAACTTGTGAAACAATTAATATTTACGAACTGCGACACATTTCATAAACATTTTTTGTTAAACATTTACTCAAAAAATTATGGAATATTTCGCTGGGCTTGTCATAACTTTACAGAATTAAAAAGCAAAATCTCCAAGGACGGGAGATTTATTGGATGTAAAAAAATGCTGATTGATTTTTTGTGCTATGAAGAGTATTGCATTTTTTAGTCTGGCAACGTGACTGTGTGGCTATCTTTTACAGGCACACCAACATTCAAGAATGAAACAAACAGCGCCAAACAGCGCTGCGAGCAATAGTAGAAATAATTTTCAGATCATGGTTCATGATCTCGATGAGAAGCAGGATTATATGCTGTTGTTGTAAGTGCATGTAAATCGATGATCTATATAGATCATGGCTGATAATAAAACACGGCTAATACCGCAAAAACCCAAATTCCAACTCAGGGTTTTTTTCACTGCGCCACCTCTCGCGAACGTCTGACAAACATCGAGAGTATAACTGTCTTGAAAAGCTTCTCAATCTCAATTAGCCGTTTGGAATCGGCATAAAATTGTAGATCCCTTCCATTCGTTCCAAAAAAAAAATGAAAAACTCACACAAAACGAATGGTTGCGAGAAGCTAGGCCCAGTCTCTCTACAGACGTGTTGCGCCAACTATTATTATTATTATTATAATACTTATACGTTATACGTTATACCCAAAGTTTGGCTGAAAGTTTCTCAATGAATAGGCAACTATTTTAATAAAAAAAAAATGACAAACGCGTTGTTTTTAATCTTGATCATCGATCGACCAGTAGGTTTTTATTTTTTGCTGCTCGTGAGGAAGGAAACCATTTTGTGAAGGCTTAAACATAATTTGACCCGCAAGCAAGGTACTATAGATAATAGCAGAATAACTAGGTATGTGATACAGTTCGGGAGTACCACATTTATTATAACGTTAAAAGGCGAATAATTTGATTTGTTTGATTAATAAAACTATCTACAGGAAATGTTTCATCATGTTACGATGCATTTATCACTTTTATATTATTATATGAACGCTTCAAGTTGCATAATGTATTATAATCAAATGTGTTGGTTAGCCTGTATATTTGAAGTGATGTGACATTTTTTGTCAATGCGATTTTCTATATGACAATACAAGCATACTTATTATTTGCCACTTCATAAAAATATAGCTTGTAGGTAAGTAACGGTAAATCGGCCGGAGTGTGGTTTGTCTATGATGAGTAAAATCTATAGCTACAATTGCACATTGGTTTTTAGCTTAACTATTTCTATACAAAAAAAAAACAAAAATGCTTTGATTGTATAAAATGTGCGTTCAAAATATTTAGGACAATGTTTGGGTCAGCAAAAAAGCAGATTGGATTCTCGTGGTCTAGACTCTGGACTGTAGGTATGTCCAGATGTATTTACTGGTAGTCCCAGGCTAAGCAGCCGATCGGAATTTCCCGAACTGTTGTGGTATGTTTTCTGGGCTGATATTTTGGGACCGACTTTTTTTTAAGTTATAACTCTAATTTTAAAAATTTGAAAGGCCTACCTTTAATATGAGAGTAGGTACTATAAAAGTTGGCTTTTCTTCAAATTTTATATTGTATCTTAGTAAAACAGTGCCTTGATTTTGTGCGGTTTTTGAGGCGATGTCGCTAGGGAACGTTCCGAATCGGATTTGAGTGTGTGAGTGAGGCCGCGCGCTGTGACCAAATGAATTTCTATAAAATATACCGGTGCTGTCTATCAGAACACGATTATAGTGTTAGGAGAGCCAACAATTGTTAAATATTGTGCGAAAATTCTTAAATTGCAGAGTAGCTTTAGAAATGACACTTTTTTCTTTCACCGCTCTTTTTTTGTTGCTTTTCAGAATTTTGCAACAATCTCCCGGATTGTTAGAGAAAGATTATAAATTTTGGTTTTAGTTTCACAATACAATATAGACTGTAAAAAGATCACTCTCTCACAACGTTTCTTTTATAAATAAACCCAAAACAACCAAATAAATTAGAATTAGATGTCTTTAAGGTTGTTCTGCGGGTAAGCTAGACAGTACTTTAGATGCAATTCGTTTTTAACGACAACTTTTAAAATAAAAACCTTTTAGCTTTGATTTTTATTTATAAATATTAAAGAGA
Organism: Cheilosia vernalis; assembly: GCA_949126925.1. Classification (NCBI taxonomy): domain Eukaryota; kingdom Metazoa; phylum Arthropoda; class Insecta; order Diptera; family Syrphidae; genus Cheilosia; species Cheilosia vernalis. Next base: position 38,646,878 of record OX421358.1, on the reverse strand, counting down.
ATTAATTTAATTTTGTTTATAAATTATATCAACTCATTTTTATATTTACTTTTAAGATCTCTTTCAATTTAGTTTTGTGTGCCTTTTTCTGACGCTGTTACATAAATTCAGTATTTTCTCCCAATATTTAACAAGTTAGCCGGCTTTACACTATACATACTTACGCGTTATTTTTCTAAACATATTCATTTTGAAATCACAGTTTTTGAAAACTTTTTTAAGTACTATTCACATGAGCGCGAATTGCGAACAAATGAATTTAATTGTATTTATGAATTGAAAATTGATTTGTATACTATTTACCACCAAAGCCTTATATATTAAATTAATCTTAAGTCTAATCTAAAACAAAATCGGACTCTCAATCGATTTAAATAGCTCAATTTACAATTATTACAGCAATTGAAAATTCTTGCAGCGAATTGTCACACTTTATTCACAATCCACTTAAAACATTCGCGGATCCACAAACCCACGAATGAAAAAATTCTATCGCATTTAACATTAAACGATGATTAAAGTGATTGAAGTGTAAAAAAATTCGCTTGTTCGTAGTTCGTTCGCCATTGGCTCTCATGCGAATAGGCCTAAAATGTGAATTTTCTAAATAATAAAAAGGAACAACATATTGTATTAGTGTCCTCGAAAAAGGTACCAAATTGTCGCACAACGATCACGCTGTTGTCATTTCATCTCATCCGACATCCTTCTCGCTACCTAAAAAGGTCGCGTGTGGGAAAGCTCGCCTGGAATTTGCAGGAACAAAGCGATATAAGAACAGGAAAAATTGGAAGTTGTCAGTTCGCGATACCACTCACACAATTATAGAATCCGCCTATACATGAACCCTTTCCGACACCGCCATTGCGGAAAAAACCGCACAAAATCAAGGCACAGATAAATTTTCGATGTACGATGACGTACCTACTCTGTTTTACTGATAATTGCAAATAACTGGAGTTAATTTGAAATTGGCTATTTTCAATAGAGGCAAGTCGATTAAAAAAATGTATATATATGGAAATATATCTATATATATATGTTTGACAGATGCCGTGAAATAAGACCAACTTCTAAAAATGTACCTTATTTCACTCTTAAATAGTGTAATAAGGATAACTTCCAACAGTTGGTCTTATTTCGCTCCCACAAAGTGCAATAACGCCATATAGTTTCATAGTTTGAAAGCGCAATCTTAAAATGATTGCAATGCTGAAGAAGTGTGTCTTGTGGGTTTTGGAGGCAAACACCGCAAATAAGGTCATTACTAGAACTTTTAGCTTCGCTTTCAAGCTCGTTGTCCTCTTCTTCACCTTCTTCATCCGTGAGCCATAAGACCACAATCAGTGAGTCAAAAATTCACAAGAATTTTGTGTGAACTTTTGGCTCACCTGGGTGGGTTATAAGTCCACAATTCAAATGTGGTAAAAAGTCCATTGTGGACTTTTGGCCTGTGGACTTATGACCCTGCGCCACATTTGTTGGGTTGCTGCCACAAACTTTCAATTCTAAAAACACTGTGGTGTTTTCGTGGAAAACGAGTGCAAACGACTCGTTTTGAAAACTGAAATATGTATGGGAGAACTTCTGTCTTTTTTGATGAAGTTTTCGTGTGTTTTGGCGAAAACCCGGTTTTGGACCTGGTGTGAAAAGCCTATTAGCCCAAAAGTGTTCATGCTGACAGTCGAAGGCTTCACCTTATTCGTATTAATAGGTCTCATATCCGTTTGGTATAAACTAGCAGATCATCTAAGACGTTATAAAAAAAATAAGTCACACTATGACGGCATGGGGAAAACTCTCAGATGTCTAATTAGAAAATGACCACTTATTTGTAAATTGCTAGTCTCTGATTCGTCAATTGTCACCCATTGCAGTGATTTAGTGAGCTCAATTGGTGAACGTTTGAGCAGAGGCTTATTTTTATACACGGATTTTTCTCTCAAATTACGGCCGCAGCAGTCAGTGGTGGACATACTTATTTAATTTATGTGGTAATCGATTGGGCGCTCTCAGAGCACTTTTTTTGCTCTCAGAGCAATTTTTATGTTCGTTTGGTACAGGAAAAAGCAATCTTTTTCAGATTTCAGAGCACTTTTGCGAATCTAGATATTTTCTCAGATTTACCAATACAAGTGCGTTTGAGTTTGACAACTGATGGAGTTTGTTTACTTTTTTAGTGAATTTTTTCTCCAGCAAAGAAAGGCATTGCATCGAGTGAATCTATTTTTGCAAATTATTTATATATAAATATTTAGAAATCAATCGGGACAAATATTTCTAATGTTTTAGTACAAAATTTAACCAGTGAATGGAAATCGCTTAGAAAAGTGTCGAAGACTACACATATTCAAATCGCACGAATATCAACACAAAAAAGAGCAAGAGCAAGTTTTATGTTCGATTAGCCACACGAAATCTGGAATCTGAGGGCAAATCTGAAGAAGCCCAAACGAATACCACATTAGATTTATGACTCAAAGCCAATTGCATGGACAGTCTGACATCCTGCAAAAGAACAACAACGCCGAAAGTGCTTGATATATACTTACATATATAAGTGCGACAAAAACGTTTTTTTTACTTAAATTTCCACCCTGTGCACTTGAATTAAATTAAAGTTCTTGGTCAGCTTCCCGATAATGTGGACCAACGTATCTTTGAGGGAGACACATTTGTGCGGACTCAATTCAAGCTCTTTACTGCCGGTCGGCACCATATAGGTACATAATCTCATTATGTAGGTACACACATGTCGCGGTTGCCAATCACTACATTTTGCAACCCCTGATTTACTACAGTTCAAGCTAAGTCCAATCTATCATTCATCCACAACTTCCCTTCTCAATCTGTATCCCACACACACGCCCATTTGCGGTAATTGTTTTACAGAATCAAATAATGTGCACGTTAGCTTACCCGTCGCGGTTGTTGAGAATAAGTAGTGCGCTGGTGCTTGTTCCGGGCTTTTTTACTTAGAGAGTGTGCCACATCTCATTTATATATGTTTCCAGCTTCAGATTTAGTTTGAATGGAAATAGCGAATAGAACGGACAGTAAGGTAACGAACGCGAGTTTCAAGGCATATTTGCAGTTATATTGTAATAAAAACGCTCGGAGGGTCTGCGGTAATAAAACAGATCCTTAATATTCCATCCCGTAACGATAGTCGAGATACGCACGCGTAACGAATCATTCTCTTTGACGAAAGTGATCCCAAAGGCTCAGTTATGTCTGACATTGATAACATCCTCAAGGACCTGCAGCGGTTTGCATGGCCAGATTATGTTGTGTTCATATCAATGTTCGTTCTTTGCATATATATTGGAATCTACTTTGGGTTTCTTAAGAAGTCACTGTCCGAATCCGACTACTTAATGGGTGGCAGAAATATGCTAGTTGTCCCGATCGCATTGTCACTTGTGGCAAGGTAAATAAGTGAATGTGAAAATCGATTGTGCATAAATAATCTGATGATTGTTTATTTAAAGTTTTATATCCGGGATAACATTGCTTGGCCTACCCACGGAGGTTTACTCTTATGGAATACAATACCTCTATGTGGCTGGTGGTGTTATACTTATGGGAATTGTGATGGGTGTGTTCTATCTACCAGTGTTTCACGATTTGAATATAACTTCAACCTACGAGGTAAGTAAATTCATAGTTTTAGTGAGTAATGCAAAATTTATTTTAAAAGTGAGAGTTGTCAAACTAATTTGGGCCTATTCTGCGAAATTTTTTATTCTGTTATGAATTTTCTGTTATGAATCATAAAAGGTCTCGACCATAACAGATCTTTTATAAATCGTATTCTGGGTTTCGAACTTTTATGAAACTCTGTTATAGAACTTCGAAAATTGAAATCTGTTACGAACCTTCAAAACAAACAGCTTTGTTTTTATTTTTTTTTGTAAATAATAAGTGAGCACCTGATAAATTTGTTGCAAAATAGCATAAAATTGTCGGTGAAAGGAGTAAAGTTTTGAATTATTACTCACATCAGGAAGATCAAATGGGTTACTCTTACTATATTAAATCTTAGTTCCAGCAAAAGTGATGGATGTTTTCGGCTAAACAAAAATATAAATGTAGAAACAATTTTCAACTATTATACTTTTTTACACACATTTATTACATGTTGTCTCCATTTGTAAGCATTTCGTCGCCTTGGAATTATATAGAGAAACATTTCAATCCAAGAATTCATATTAAATAAAAATCTTTTATAATAAAAGTAAGAAAATTCAATCTTTTATTCTGTTATGATTCTTAACAGAATTCATAAAAGATTTTTCCACACAGAATACCAATTTTAGATCCCGTAAAAGATTTTTTGACAATTCAAACTTTTGTATGAAAATTCATAACAGAATAACAGAACAAATTGATAAAAGATTTTGCCGAATAGGTCTGATTATGTTATATTGAATCATAATACCAACAGAAAATGTATCTAAAAAATTAATATGTAGTAGGTTGTGTATGCACTTATTATTGCCGTTTGTTCTTGTTTTTCACATGCATTATAAATTTTTATACGTTGGATTGACCGCAAAATTTAGTAGGTAAAACGCATTGTAAGATATTAGGGGAAGGTGCTGTACCATGTAACCATGTGTTGTACCTTGGACCGATGTGTGCTGTACCTTGGACCTAAGAGAAATTAACAACCTTTTCCGATATTTTTTATTTATTTGAAAGAAAAAACTAGAACAAAAAACTAAAACTAACTTAAAAGAATTGCTTTTTTTTGCCAAATTGAGAATGGTTGTTATGCCGAGTGATGAATCACTGTCCGGCTCGAAATCTTCATCTGGCTCTTTATGGACTCGGCATTAGTTAAGGCATACTTTACAGCACACTCTACGAGCTCTTTGTCCAATGCCGTCCTTTTAATACCACTTTTGCTCCTTGGTATGGTAATTTCTGAAACATACAAACAATTTGCATGAGCGAAGTTCAAGAAGTTGAACTGGCCCAAGGTACAACCACTCGGATTGGACCGAGGTACAGCAACATAGCCTTAGCGGATCAAATGAAATTTTCTCGAAGTGCGTTAAAAAAACGAACTTTACAACCATGAGACATAGAGCTAAGAATAAAGACTTGCCTTATTATATCAAACAAAATAAAATCTAGCAAACGGATTCGGGATAAAATTATTCACAAAAATCAAGAAAAAAATACTTTCAACTACTGAAAACACATTTTATAATTTTCCTCGACGACGCGTTCAGTTGAATAGTCGCAGGTGCACTGACAATATTTGAAATTTGAATAGGAAAATTCCATAGAACAACAAGTTTTTACATGTTTGTTAGTTTAGTGGAAATCGGCACTGGACCAAGGTACAGCACCTTCCCCTACTGTACGTACTATAGTAAATTATCGGAGTTTGTATGTTAAAAACACTTCCTTTATTAGAGGAGTTACATATTTTAAGTGCTTCGTCGGCCTTTTCGATGATTTTAAAATTGTGAAGTCTATTAACAAGTACACTTAGAGATGCCACGAATATTCGGCTATTAGGGCACATAGCAAATCATGAAAAAAAAACTAAAAATAGAAATTAGAGCCCACAAAAATGTTTATTTAAAAAAAAAAAAACAAATTAACATATTAATATTTGAAATTTACCAGTGGTAAGTTATGATGGATGAAAACGATGTATTTTTTCAGCATTTATTTGTCTTTAGCACTCATAACTTATACCTACTTGCGTCTGAAAAAAGCAGTGTTACTATACGACCGCTACCTAATTACAAATGTAACAAAACTGCGCACGTATTACTTCAGCGATGCCAAACCGATAATTCTTCAAACCGATTTATGTCGTTTTCCATTGGTTTCACTCGGGGATCCACTCATTCTGGAATCCACAAAAGCATTGGTGAAATGTATGAGTTGTATAAAATACATAAATTACACTTGTGTGAGTGTGTGATATGTATTGGATTCTGATTCTGACTTCAAATCGAGAAGCGAAATTCTCAGAAGATTATTTTTTGTGCCAAGGAAACGGTTTCAGAAGTGATTTTTTCGATACCAGACTCTGCCGGACGCTTCTTTTTGCCCAATGGAAAACGACATTAGAATTCAAGTAAGTAAGTAGTCGAGTTGCAAACCGGTTTGTAACTTTTACTTAGAACGAACACATGAATTGAATCGGGTTGTTGCAACTCGATTTGGTTCGGGTTAACTCGGTTTTATATTAAAACAGTAACCCAATACAACTCGACTTTCTGAACGGGTATGGGCTATGGTACATTCAAATCGATTTACCTATAGACTCACTCAATTGACAAAAACCACCCTCATCACTCATGAAAGAAAGCATGAGTAAAACGCACAGCTTTCCAATTGGACTTTGATTGTGCATTCATGTGTTTGTACATTGTGCTTACTTATCTCACACGTCCCTAAGTCCTTCTTAACCAACCCAAACCGAGTCGAGTGTTGAATTCGGTTTATCGGTTTAACTCGGCTTAGTTGTAACTTAGTTTGAACCGGTTTACGAAACCGAGTTGACCTTGACACTTCACTTCTTATCACCCGATGAAAGTACTAATACTAATGTCGTTTTCCATTGGTTTCACTCGGGGATCCACTCATTCTGTAGTCCAATGGAACAAGAAAACTGCTTCTGATTGAATCCACAAGAGTATTGGTGAAATGCCAAAAAATAATCTACGGCAGCCGTCAGTTGACTTGTATAAAATACACAAACTACACTTGTGTGAGTGCTTCTTGAGTGGATTCTGACTTCAAATCCAGAAGCGAAATTCTCTCCTCAGAATCACCAGAAGAGTATTTTTTGTGCCAATGGAACGGTTTCAGAAGTGATTTTTTCGATTCCGGACTCTCCCGGACGCTTCTTTTTGCCCAATGGAAAACGACATAAGTGTTGCCGAATATTCGGAGCTTCGGCCACGAGCCTCGATGAATATTCGGTATTCGGAGAATAATATAATAACTATTCGGGACATCTCTAAAAAAAAAAAAAAACAAATATGTATTTATATTCAGTCATTATGGCGATTGCACAAAAAAAATAAAAATAAATGAAAATAAAAACTTCAATATTTAACATTTATAGGCCTATTATCGTTGGCGAGTCGAACAAAAAATCCTGCGAATGTGACTTATTTGTATTATGGTTAGCGAATTGAAACAAAATTCATTCGCCTGAACTGTCAAACTGCTGGCGAACGTTTTATTTTGAATTTTTTTTTGTGTTGACATAAATGTTTGAATTGACGTCATTTTCGTTTTTATTATATTGGTAGCACTTGATTTCTAGGCGAATGAATTAATTCGCCTACCATAATCGTACAAGGCGAGTGTTTCGACAAGCAACTCGACTTACGCGAATTTTTCGACTCGCTAACGCCTATTAATTTCTTTTTTGAATTGCCCCTGTGATGCCTGCAAATTAGGCAAAACAGGCGTATGCAAGGGCAGCCAGCGTTAAAAAAAAAACACTAAAAAAACGCCCAAACGCTAAATCTACTTTGTTGGCACTCATGTCTCATGCTCTCATGTGGTATATTCGATTGTGCGCTTTTAAATCACTTTTTTTTTGCTCTCAGAGCAATTTAGCGAATCTGGATATTATTCAGATTGAGCACGTTCAAGTATCTAGTTTAGTAAGTCTGACAGCTGTCTGACTAGATCTATCTCAATTTTTATTGGCCCAGAATGGTCGCGTGCTTAGTTTTGGCAGTTGACGTTTATGGAGGGGTAGCCGACGAATCTAGTCAAGAAATTCCCGACTGAGTACTAAGTTGACGTTTATTTTGCTGTCACCGTGAGCAAAGAGTAAGCTCTCTCTCGCTCTTTTTTTTTCTTGTCTGTGAATACATGGAACTTTTTCAATAAAAAACAATTTGTAAATGACTTTATAGCAATAAATGTAAAAGGAATAAATGTTGAATATGGCTTCCTAGATAGCTTGATTTTTTCTCTATCCATTTTAGCCGCCAAAAAATAATCATCCATTCACATTTCAGTTTTTTCTTGGTTTTCTTTACATGAAAAATATATTTGACAGAAAAATTCATGCAATTACTTTTGGGAGTTGTTCAAAAAGTAGGTTAATACCATGTGAGTTAAGCCTAAGTTTTCACTAGGCAAGAGTGTGTTTTTTTATAAATATTCCCGAACTTTGCATAAATTTCCAGTAATTGGTGGGTGTTTTCAACTTGGTTTTTTTGCACCATATCTGTACAAAATCAAAATATGATTAGGAATTCGGTTTTTTAATAAGAGTGAACAGTTTTGATATTACTTAGGAACACTAAAAATGCAAATTTTATTAATATAAAAAAAGTGGTAATTCTAGGAACATAAATTCGTAAAAACGAGTACATAATAATTGAATTCCTAACAAAAAGGAAGTATAATATGCCATTTAATGTAATTCTGCGATTTGATTTCAGATTTTGCATATTCAATCGAACGTAGGAATCCAAATTGTTTTCTTATTAATTGTTCGCATGGTTCGTATGTTCGATTTCGTTTTCTATAGATACATTCTTTAGCAAATTTAATAACATTGTATTTTGAAACGTCCACTGATGTTTTTATAAGCCTCTCTAAATTGTTAATTAACAAAAATAAGTGAACTTTGTTAAGATCATTGTCCAAAAAACAGGCCTTATTTTCCATAAATAAAGGGCGATCTACATAGATTTTTTTATTATGGGATTTACCAGAAATGAAAAAAATATAGAATTTAACAAATGCTTACTTGCATTTACGGTATTGTTCAAGTATCATTCACAGATTAAAAATAATGCTAAAACAAAAATATCTTTTACTCCACAGTATGGAAAAATGATTTCCCCAAACTGTGTATGAACATTTATTTTGTTTCAAAATGACTTCGAAAAAGCTTTAAGTTACAAAATTTCTTAAGCGCAAAAACCGTTTAAGTTAATTTTACCATGAGAAGGATTTCTAATAGATAAACAATGATTTTATTACGGTATTTGACATTGTGACGAAATTATATCAACAAATCCATTTTAAAATAATTGCATAAACAATAAAAACTTTCAAACTGAACTGCGATGTGAACGCCGTGTAACTAATGGGCACCAAAATTGCCGAACACAGTCGCCCCTCTTAAATCCCACGTCAAAAAGTGACGTTCCCGACCAATCTAGTTAGTTTTGCCGTTCAGGTTATTTCTTATCCAGACCAATCTAGTCGACTTAAGTCAACTAGATACTTGAATGCGGCCATTTGCTTTAGGTTTACCAATACAAGTGCGTTTGAGTTTGACAACTGGTGGAGTTTGTTTACATTTTAGTGAATTTTTTTCTACAGCAAAGAAAGGCATCGGCTGAATCTATTTTTGTAAATTATTTATGGAACGGATAGGTATTTTTAATGTTTTAATACAAAATTTAACCAGTGAATGGAAATCGCCTAGAAAAGTGTCGGAGACTACACAAACACTAACACATATTCAAATCGCACGAATATCAACACAAAAAAGATCAAATTACGTTTTCATGTTCAATTAGACACACAAAGTCTGAAATCTGAGAGCAAATCTGAAGAAGCCCAATCGAAAATGAAATTTTGGGCTCTAGAATTAACGCTGAAAGCACTGACTCGGTAACGCTGAGCGCGATACGTTAAAATCGAACAATTGTTTTGTATGATTTTCTTCAAAAAATAAGTTTTTTTTATAATGGCCGTAATGCAAATGTGCTATCTAAAAGGAAAAACGAAGCGGAGATGGTGTGTGCGCCCTCTATATCAGGAACGAAATTCCAAAGGTTTCCTTGAAACTACATCGGGTATCGCCACAGTATTTGGAATGGTCGTTCCGAATGGGTGTTTCCACAGTCCGCAAAATTATTGTGCAGGTATGTAATTTACATTGGGAATCTTTGTTCCAAGTGTTGTCAGCCAAGATTTTTCCAATCGTTGAAATATGCCTCATTGTGTTGGGAGCATTGATGGAAAACACGTTGAAATTAAGTACATCAACCACAAGGGATATTTTAGCATTGTATTACTTTGCAATATGTGACGCAAATTACACCTTCACCGCTTCACGGCTGTAGATATTGGATCATTTGGCAGCCAGAGTGACGTCGGAATTTTTCGAAACTCCAATGTTGGCAAAAAATCTTCCATGACTGTGTAAATCCACCAACAACAGATAAGCTTCCAAATTCGAACAGAATTGTTCCTTATTATTCCCTTTACGAAAGAATCAAATGAGACCCTATCTTGGAATTCTGCTAAATCTACCGGAAGAAGTTTTCAATTTTAGACTTTCGCGGACACGAAGAATAATTGAAAACACATTTGGAATTTTAAGGGCTTGGTTGGAGAATCCCAAGTGTGTAGAAAAAATATTTATTGCGTGTGTTAAAGTTAAAGGCACTGACACCAGCTGCAACTTCTACTGCCCAGAAAACTGGGGCACTGACCCAATTTGAGTGTTGCCTTTATTGGGGCTTCACCAAATTAAACAGTGCTAAATGAAATAGGTGTGCGTTATCTTGCTTTTGCTAGTACATAATATGGAATTCAAGATGTTCTATTCACCTGATGTTGAGGTTCGCCTTTCCTCGGATTGGGTAATGGAAGTCCAAATTGATAGTGACCTTAGGGCTGCGAAAGCTCGACCATTAGCTATATAATGTTACCACGGGAATGGGGACAGCCTCTGTACCAAAACTGGTGCAACCCCATCATTTGAGGTTGGATTCGTGGGGGCTGTGGTTTATTCCAAATGCGGAGACTATTCGCGTTTGGTCAACGTCATTCTCAGTGACTCTAATGTGGGTATGCCCACCGTGAAATTAGCCGTCAAGGCAGGTGTTCACGTAAAGCATTACTTTCATTTCTGCCCAGAAAACTTTAGCGATACGTATAACAGATACGGCGAACGCACTGATGGTAAATGGCGGCAGGAGACCAACGACTTGTTGCCCATTCGCAAATTTGGAACAAACAAGAGATCGAATGAAGCATTCCAAACAAGAAATACATTGACATATTATTTTTTCAATGAAGGAAAAGTATGGTTCCAACCTCAGTAATCACTACACCTGAAAGCAAAGACCATTGATGCACTTGCTGTAGCTCCAGGGTCATCATATTCTATGTCTTCTGCAATTATGCTGTCACAAAAGGAGCTGCTCAAATCTGGTGATTCCCCGCAATAAGTATTAATAAACTTGTTGGGGACATTTGTTGGAGTGGCATGAGTAATTGGGCTTGTAGATGCCATATCAACATCCTCGTTGGCCGATGACGATAAATAATTACATAGGTACTCACAGTGCTGTAAAAGATAAAAGATGTTAGTCTTTCTTGAGAGCTTTAATATATAAATGCTTTTTTCCTTGGCTTCAAGCTAATTTTGAGAAATTCCATGATATCACTATACTTCCAGAATGATTCGGGGTCCTCAGGCTCTTGAATATGAGTCTCATAAGCACTTCCATCTTTTTTCTGTACTATTTCACCTAAAAACAAAACATAAGACTAAAATTGAAGCACTTATAACTATGTTTAATTACCTGGTATGGAATATGAATTCTTGGATTGAAATGGTTCTCTATGTAATTCCTAGAAATGCTTACAAATGGCGCAAATGTGTATAAAAAAGTATTATAATTGAAAATAGTTTCCAAATTTATATTTTTGTTTAGCCGAAAAGTGATGGGTGTACTTTTGGTCGAACTAGTAACCCATTTTATCTACCGGATGTGAGTAATAACTCAAAATTTACTCCTTTCAGCCGACATTTTTATGTTATTTTGCAAAAATTTGATCAGGTCCCACTTGGATTTACAAAAAAAAAAATAAAACAAAGCTGTTTGTTTCGAAGGTTCGTAACAGATTTCAATTTTCGAAGTTTTATAAAAGATTTTCATAAAAGTTCGAAAACCAGAATACGATTTATAAAAGATCTTTTATGGTCGAGACCTTTTATGATTCATAACAGAATAAAAGATTTCGCTGAATAGGCCCAATTGGTAGTTCTGGTAGGCAGTTGTATCGTTCATAGTTTGTTACTCATTTCCGTTTTCAATACAAGAAAATCTTTGTTGCTATAACGCTTATGAGCTACACATACACGATTCGTTACAGACCTACGAAATCGCATGGAAACGCGGACTGTTTGTCCCATTTACCCCATGGACCAGATGAGGAGTTCGACAAGTTAGAGGAAGATAGAGTTGGACAACGTACTGGAGAATTTTCCTGTAAATGTGGCAGACATCGCTGGTGCGTCAAATTGTGACGAGCTAATTAAAAAGGTCAAGTTCTACGTCCAGCACGGTTGGCCAAATTGTATCCCTCCTTCTGAGACTGAGTTATTGCCGTTTTTCCGTAGAAAGTTCTGTTTATGTGTGTGTGCTGATGTTCTTCTGTTTCAAAAAGCTTCCTGAGTAATTCGTTAACATCTGGGCCGCACTCGGACAGGAAATGTGACTTCCGAAGGTTGTCATCTTCCAAGGAATTTGCCGTGTAATGCTGTTGCAGCTGAAAAAGGTAGTTCTCCCAACTTTCCTTTCTGCATTGAACTGGCGGAATGATGGAACGGACGATGATGACGCTCTTGCACTCTTTTGCAAGACTTTCTCCAAAAATTCTTTGTTTGACTCAAAGATCTGTTCCATCCAAATTTGCTGCTGCAACAGCAATTGTTCCATTGCTGATTTTTCCATTGTAGGTAACTACTTATCCCATCCTCGTCGCCACGATGTAGTATTGCTCTCACAAGCGTAAATTAAAAGACTTTGTTTCGTTTAATAATATAGAACAATTCAAGTTTTAATTTAAAATGTAATGGCGAGCTAGTTTGGTTAACCTCTTAGGTGGAAGAAACAATTCAGAGTGAGGTTAACCAACCATGAGGTTAAAACAAGTAAGCAACGTCAGAAGGAACGTCATCTGACAAGTAAACAAAAAGCTTGCCAATGTTCAACCGAGTTGCTGATGCAACATAAACTTGATGCTAACTTTAAAATTGACAAAATAAAAGAAGAACCTTAAAGGCTTTCCAAGTTTTATTTGCAAGTGATTCTCTTATTTCTATTCGTTTATTTGAAAACTCCCTTAAACGCTAAGAAAAACGTGTATAAACTTTTCGTATTACAATATTATTTTACAACCAATAAATTATTTCTCTTCGATATTCTTATAGAACTATTTATTTGAATTTGTTTCAGTACTTAGAAAGCCGGTTTGACCGACGCCTACGAATGTTCGGATCCATAATGTTTACAATAATGAACGTATGTATTCTATTTTGTATATTGTTAGACTTCGATTCCACTTGCGATTCAGATTGATTCGATAATTTATTTTCGCTGATTTCTGTATCTAGTACAACGATTTATATTTATACATCTATTCTTTTCTTAGATTGGCTATTTACCAATTGTTATTTATGTTCCAGCTTTGGCCTTTAATCAAGGTATGCAGTATGCGATACATTTTATTTGAACATTTTTTTTTAAACTAAGATACATTGAAATATATTGAATCTATTATATTGAATTCATTATAGTTACCGGTGTTACAGTACACACAATTACGCCGATTGTTTGCATTATTTGCGTCTTCTATACTAGTTTGGTAAGGTATTTTAATTATTAAGCTTTTATTGAGTGAAACTTTAATTTGGATGTGACTTTTAATAGGGTGGAATAAAAGCTGTAGTGTGGACAGATGTAGTGCAAACGGTTTCGATGGTGGGTGCTCTTGCATTGGTTGCTGTTAAGGGCAGCATGGATGTAGGTGGAGCGTCCGAAGTTTTCAAGCAAGCATGGGACACTGATCGATTTGAGGCACCAGAGTAAGTTAGTATTTATTGTTATCCAAATTTAAGTTTTGTGTTTCTGATTTAGTTTTTTTAATGTTATACTGCTTCAAATGCATTGAAACTCGAACTCTTATTAATGGGGAAGGAAATGACCAAACTTGGTCATTACTTTTTCTCTTGGTCTTATGGTAATTTTTTATTACATTTGGTAATTTTTTTACGAAATGAAATGTTTTTAATAATAATTAAAAAAAATATTATGTGATCTGTGTACACGTAGAATATGTTTTAATAATTAAGTTGAATTGATTGTTCTGCGTTTACAGATATTTCGGACTTAAATTATTTTGGTAATTTTTAGCTAGAGTTGGTCATTTTTATTTCCAGTTTTGAATATAAACTTATACATATAAGCTGCCTGTCTGGAACACGGTTTGCTATATATTTGTCCTTGTACAAATCAAAGGAGCGCCATTGCTGTGGCACTCTTGCTTTTAGAAAATACTTTGCTGGGACATGATGTCAATCGTGAGGCCCATATTATGGTGGAATGGCAAGGATACGGCTGGCTTTGCCCCTGCTTCACCATCCTTGGAGCTTGGTGTCTTGCTGACATCCAAAACAGATTACATCGCCAAAGGTGCACAGTGAACACCGTTCGATATTTTATCCAAGATCCTCTGGGAAGATTTTCATCTACCGCACTATGGCTAAGTCTCCCTCCTCAATGTTCTTGACTTTCTGGAACCACTTTGTTATTCGCGTAAGTGTTGGCAGGTAATCCTGCACCCATCGTTTCCAAAACAAGCTGCTGACACTTTCTCCATTCCTTGTGAAAAATTAGGTATTTGTCACAGAACTGACCTGGTGGCTTGCTTCCCTTCGAAGACCCCAAAAGGAAGTGGTTTGCTGTCATCGCTTCCGCATAATTGCACTCGACCGATACATCTGTGGTCTAACCTTTAATTTCGCATCAGTCCTTTCAGAACGTTTTAGATTTATCCTACTTTTATCTTTCCTCCTCCCATACGCGGGGCTCAAAAATTACTAGCAGATTAATTCACGGATCTTTGAAAATATGTATAATTTCCATGCACTGTTAATTTGACGGATGTCCTTTGAAAACTATTAAAATTATCATGAACAAAATGCTAAACATTTTTTTTGTGTGTTTGAAGGTTCACTGGAAGGGCAAATCATCGAATGGCATTCGAGAGCTAGAAGGTACACGAGAGATGCTTCGTCAATAGGGAGGGCCTTTAAGCCGATCTAAAACACCTCCCGAGGCCGCTGACTTTTGCCATACCGAAAAGGATGACACCTATGAATTATTAGAAAAATCTGTATCGAAAAATCTCTGAACTTTTTTATTAGAAATTATTACGAAATTAATTTGAGTTAGCTAATTTTTACAGATAACATTGTTTCATCCGCCTTAATCTCCTGATTACACTGTCTGTATTTAAAAAAATCGGCTTGCTTGCTTAAAACGCTTCTTCGTTTGCGAACGGTACCTACCGTAAATTGTGTCCGATCGAACGATAGAGCATTACTGATTTCCATAAAGACTTTTATTCTTTTTATTTTGTGCGTTGGTTTGTTGCGGGAACGCTCTCTAAAGGGCCAAAGTGCATAATTTTTTGGTCCGGAATTTTCTTTGCCAAATCGAACGGTGTGTGAACGTATATGTGTTACTGCTTCTTTAAGCTATTTAAAGTGCGCATCGAAATATAACATCTTTTCACATTGTGAAAGTGTATGAATAGTAGGTACTCTGCTGGGGATACACGTATCAATTCCGGGTTAATCCTGGTTTTGCAACGTCATTACCAGTGTGAGTCTTCCTCCCAAATAACTTATTTTCCTTTTTTTTACCATCGTCTGACATGGGCAAAAACAAGAATAAAATAAGTGATTCTGCCCTTACACTCATTAATAATGATTTTTTGAAAAGAAATTATATATCTGATAACCAATCTCTGAAAAATAAAGTGCCGTTAGCCTCAAATAATAGTAGTGCAAAAACACAGCTCAGCGCGGATGGCTCAGGCCAACCCACGTGGCTCATCTGACAACAATCGGTTCCATCCCCTAAAGGACATAACTTTTCACTCAAGGTTTGAACCAACACAAGGTAATAACTCCAATAATAGCAAGAACAATAATATTAAGACAAAAATTAATGTAGAATGGGCTTTTAGTTGGCAAAATTAAGTATTGCCCACCAATCATCCTTTTTGAAAACAAATGTCGGAAAATGAATAGAGGATTTCAAATTTAAAACGCCTCATTTAAATTTAAGGGTGGTAAACTCCAACAATTCTAAATTCAAATTGTATGTGGACGACCCTAAAGTTCATACCCATCTTATTGAGCTGCTTAGGGAGGCTGGGGACATTGAGGACCAATCGTTTACTTCGGATGAAAACAAATCCATCAATCTTATCCTCAGGGCTTCCCCACAGATTTTGATGTTTAGGAGGTAAAGGAGGAGTTGGAGCGATTGTGAAGTCAGTAAGCGTTTTCGAAACCATCAGATCCAAGAGGGATCAAATTAAGTTTGACATTTTTTTTAATAAGAATCCTTAATCGTAAATCTTCTGAATGCCATACCAAAATCAGAAGTATATTTCATACCCGAATCTAGTGGGAAAACCTCATGGTAATAAAGGCCCCCGACAATGTCGGAGGTGTCAGGCTTTTGATTACATTGCCAAGAATTGTGGCAGAAGGTACAAATGCTTCAAATGTAGTATTATACGTAGATAACCCATGTTAGCAGAAGTGACTCAGTCGCGTAAAAAATACATGGATCGCAGAAAAGATCTAATTAGTTAGGCATCTCAAAAAAGAGGGCCTAGAATAAACAACGTTTTAGCCAAATAAACCGTGTCTCCCCTTACATCTCTTTCGCTAGTTACTTCAAGCTAGCCTTACCATGCGTCCGGGTTTTCCCGGACATGTACTCTTTTTTGCTTCTGCGGGGAACGTCCGGT
This sequence comes from Cheilosia vernalis, assembly GCA_949126925.1. Taxonomy (NCBI): domain Eukaryota; kingdom Metazoa; phylum Arthropoda; class Insecta; order Diptera; family Syrphidae; genus Cheilosia; species Cheilosia vernalis. The sequence continues at coordinate 38,630,075 of OX421358.1, read as the reverse complement.
ATAGTTTTAATAAAATGTCCGGGATTCATATCATATCAGTCGGAGATAACTAAATTCTAGTAAACGAAGAGAACTAATAATTTAGAAAAGAAAATTCGATACGAACAGAACTTTTGAGACGTCAAACGTCAAAACAATCATTGCGTCATTGTGTTGGATTTGCGCGCTCTCATGGATGCAGTTCAACGATAAATTTGTAACGTGGGAATCGATTGAACCGTAATATTCAAGAAAAAGTGTTAATATTGAGGATAGTAAATTATTCGGTCAATCTTGTAATTTAAAGTGTTTTATGAATAAGCTTTCTCCTTGCAATGAACAAAATGTAAATGAAAAATGGACCGAATATTTAAAAAATTGCAGTTCCATAGAATTATACAGTGAGTTAATCATGATCGCGGAATTTTAGTTTGCAATACCGGGCCATAGCCCCGATGTAGAAAGACTTTTTTCCTTAATTTATTTCTAGTGGTCAAAAGAAAGAAATAATATGTTACCCGAGACACTGAGACATTGAAAGGAATAATTTTAGCCAAATTTAATTTTCAATAACTAAGCTGTGAATCGTTTTATGATATCATTATTTCAAGCAATGATGTACTTAAAAAATAAGATCCAATGAAAAATATAATAAGCTTATTTATATATTTTGTGAACAAACATGTATGTTTGTTGTATGTAGCTACCTACGCTATTTTTAAAATACGGAACTATGAAGTTCCTTTAGTTTAGTACTTAAATATATTACTTAAATACAATATCTATTTTTTGTAATATTTTGGTTTTAGTTTAGTCCAAAAATATAGGTAAAGTGCGTACCTAGAAATGTGGAACTGTGAAGTGGATACCTAAGATTCTACGAAAAAAATTTGTTTTTTCTCGTCCTTGTTTTGTACTCTTTTTCTGATCGTCATTTGTCCGGGAAAATCCGGGACTTGGAGCCCCATGAACTACTTTCATCAAAAACCATCTGGCAACACTACTTCAAGCAACCTTCTAAGTAAACATAATCTCCAATGTTCCAGCAGAGTATTCTCGGACTTCCTTAACCTCTCTCAAAGCTTCTTTGGCTCGGATGTCACTACCTTACTTACTAAGGTGAATAACTTAAATAATTTCAGCTCACTGGATCAGAAGCGTCTGGCGTACCTACAGTTGCTAGACGAAGTTATTATTTCTAACTATATCATTCAAAGTTACGTGATTAGTCGACCATAGACGACGAATTGAGCTAAATAACATACTCTACTCACCTATAACAATATTATTTGTGCTTTTGTTCAGGAAACTCACTTGAATGATCGCCATAAGGTCGTTATTGACAACTACAAAATCAACTTAAATCAAGCTGTTGCTCGAATATAAAATACAAAATAGTGAACACCTCCTGTTTTGTTGTTCCTACTGTCCTGATCTCCGTCGAATTTTTAGTCTTTTCTTTTTGGTTCGGTGTATGTCGAGTCTTACTTACCTCCAACCATTTTCCTAAATGAACTATGCAAAATAAAAGCATTAGGCAACTCTTTCCATGGTGCGGTAATCGGTGGCGACCTTAATGCCAAAAACCCATGCTGGGCTGGGGGATACAGTGGTTAATCCGAATGGGAGAATTGCGCAAAACTGGTTTAATAGGAGTAATATAAACTCACGCCTTTAATTCATACCTTTGTGAATGGCCCATCTCTTCTTAACCATTTTTTTGGTCTCTTACCATTTACTAGACACACTAACCCCCAACTTTTCATTGGTAGCTCTACCCACATTTTCGGACCACCTTCCTCTTGTTCTTTGTCTTAATATTAGTAATGCACAAGTTGTTCTCAATGAACCTAACTCTTTAAATCCTTCAAAAAGACGAATTGGCAAAATATTAAAAATTAATTAGATTTTGTTTTAATTGATCACTTTCCATCAGTCGGGGTTAACCTTTCTAATCATGAGATTGACTCCTACATTGACTCTTAGAGCTTTAAGTATGAACACTGTAGACATCTCCCCCTTAACAACAATAATTTAAAACCTTATATTTGAAATCAATAGGCTTTTTGCGATCAAACACTAGTGGCACAAAAAAAATAACTTAATAAAATCTACAAAGCATTTCTCAATAGAAATAACCCAAGTTATATAGAATTGTCAAAACAAATTTCTCTACTTAAAAAATCGTAAAGGTAAAGGTTTCAATTTGGCTTAATCAGACGCTATCCACTTTAAAGCCGGGTTCTCATGCTTATAAGCATACGTCAAAAGACTTTTGGGTCGAAATAACAATTCGTGAGAAACTACTAGTTGACGGAATTACCATCTGTGATGACTATGGAAAAGCCAATACATTTAAAAAATTTAAAGAACAAAATTGTAGCGAAAAAAGGCGTAAGTGCTTTCCAGGAGGGTTTTTTCATATTTTTTCCGTAAACCGATGGGTTTCTTAAAAAATGCCAAACAACAGACTGACTTCTAGAAATTTTTTCAGCGATTTGTCTGGTTGAAAGATTGCTGTATTATTTTGCCTCTTTCTTCCGAAGTAAGTGCTGCTCCACGCCCCATTTTGTGTTAAATTATTCAAAATTTGATTAAGAAGACAATTTGACACTTTTCACTTGCACAGCTTATCAAAATCTAAAATTACAGCTCCTGAGTCTATTCTGATGATCGCCTAGAATGCACATTCTTTCGGAATAGGCAAAGCAAAATAAAAATATGTAATAACTGTAAATTTTTTGCATTCAACTCATATCGCTAAAATTAGTCTATTGCTTTGCTCTAAGAAACACAACAACAACTGTGGCCATAGCTAACAGCATAAAGAAGAAAATCAAAAAGGAAAAGAAAAAATATGTTGAGTCTATTTGGTTGATCGGCAGTGTACTAAGGCCCATTTTACTCGAAGTTGAACACAACTTCAGGATTTTTATATGGAAAACTTCCCAAGTTGTGTTCAACTTCGAGTGAATAAAATGGGGCTAAGGCCTTCAATAAAGCGTCCGCCTTCAATAAAGCGTCCTCACAAGAAATTATTACGATGACCTTTCTAGCATAGAAAAGTTTGAAACGAAAAGTACTTGACAATTTTTGTCGAACATTGTAAAGAAAGAAATTTGTTGACAGAGACAGAGCAGGTTGCACCTCAGTCGCCGGCCTTCTAGTTAGAGATGGGCTAAGGCCCATTTTATATGGAAAACTCCCCGAGTTGTGTTCAACTTCGAGTGAATAAAATGGGCCTAATAACCTTTATTAAGACATCCACAACTTAACTTCGATACAAAGCTTCTGTTTTATAAAACATTTGTTCGCCCAATACTCTTATACGCTTTAACCTTTTGGCTTACTATCTTACGAACCGTGCCGAAAGAAGTTGAACACAACATGGGGATTTTTATTTTCAACTTGAGAATTTACTTTTATTCAGTCAAAGTTGACTCGCTCAACCGAAAGTTAAATGTCAAACGTCTCATTTCTGTTTTTGACTGTGCGAACTTCAAGTGAAGTGGCGAAAATAATCAAATATTAATTCTTAAAACTTAAGCGATGTATGTATGTATTATTTCTGCGAAGATTAGAAATCGTCTGATTAGGGCAGCGAAGAAGACGAGCGCAATTTGGTCTGTGAAAGACGGCAAAACAAGATGCTACCACGTGTTGGGCTCGAAAAATGGGACGACCGCGACTTCATATGTCGTTTTCGTCTCTCAAATCGAACGACACTGATGATCCCGCAGCTTATAGCGAATTCATTGCCGTGCGATGAGAGAAGGTATTATATGTTGAATAAATTTAAATTTATTGTATTGTATAATATTATTGATTTCTTTTTCGTTAGATCGCGTGACTTCGACCAATAACCCAATTATTAATCGTGTTGTTATACAGTAAAGAAATTGACAGCAAGAAACTGTCAGACTGACAACCAGTTTTTGGCTGCGTTCACGGGTATGCAACACTCTTCCCTCCTTGAACTGATGAATCCGCTGTTGTGAGCCCCCGCTCGGAAGGCCACGCTTGTAGGTTAGTTCCTCGATACTTGGCCAGTCGATTGAAGTGAACAATTTCGTATTTACTTCGCGGTGTCTTTTGAATCCTAATGGTAAGGTCAGTTATAATCTGCATGACCCGATAGGGTCCATCCCAATTCCCAATCCGATTGAAGTTTAGGACAAACTCGTACTCGTCTTCGGGGATTGTGCAACCAAACAAAACTCCCTTCTTGAAATTTGGCGACGTTTGAGTTAAAGTCATACCTAGTTTTCATTCGCTGAGCCGCGCGACGCATTTCCTCTTTAGCCCGTGTATGGATAACTTGTAGTTGGTCCTGCAAGCGCTGAGCAAACCCCTGGTAGGGTATCGGTTCCGGTACAGGCGCAAACGCTAGATCTTGAGGAAGTCTCATATCTCTACCATAAAGCATCGTAAAAGGAGTCTCCTTAATCGAGTCCTGTTGGGAGGAGCGATACGCCATTGCAAATAGAGGTAGAAGTTCATCCCAGTCGTCCTGTTTGTCATCGACGAATTTGGCGAGATAATGCAGTATGGTCCGGTTTATGCGCTCCACAAGACCATCCGATTGTGGATGCAAAGGTATGGTGCGGGTTTTCCGCAGCAGACTCGAAATTGCATCCTTGGTCCGAGTGTAGTTCCAGTGGTACTCCAAAGCGGAAGAACACTTCATGAAGTAAACTTGAAGCTCACCTTGCGTTCTACCTTGTGGACCGCGCTTTGCTGCGCAGACTTCAACACGCAGTTCAATATCGCTCTACATCTTTTCTTGCCCCGACCCAATAAAACCGAGATCTCAATTTTTCAAATGTTTTGTTTGATCTGAAGTGTCCACCGGACAGTGTGTTGTGATTTTTAATTATTTCGGTGCTCAGTGACGGTGGAACGATAGGGAGTAGACGTTCAGGCTGTTGACGTTTAGATGGTATCCATTTCTTATAACTACAAGAGATTATTTTGGCGGCAAAGAGAAGCAAATTGAGCCCAGCCAATATGCCATATGCTTTAAGCGTGCTGCTCTCCCCCGCTATAGTTTGGCAGTCTGAGCGAGTGCCATGTACAACCCATTGAATCACATTCGAAAGACTTTCATCAGTCGAATGCGTCGGTATCCAAAATAAAATTCGAGGACGTGATGTGCTTTTTGTCTGGGCTGAGGTTAGCTCGTCGGATCGCCAGGGTCCTTTCCAAAGAAACACGAACTTTGGTTATAGTGGAGTTTCCTTTATTACCTCTTTATATGCAAATGTTATTTTATTACAATTTACTGTTGGTTACAATATATATAATTCCTCCATTTGACCATTTCTAATTAATTACAATCTTTCATATTCTTATTACACTGGGTTTTTAATACAATTTCGGCACGGCTCTGGAACTGTACGGCAACGGTGGCGGCTTAAGTACTCCTTTACGGCTCGGTCTCAGCTGGTGGGCGTTGGGGAAGCCTCGGCTTTTCACGGGTTCGTCTTTCGACCGTCCCGCTCCCGGTGTACACAGGTTTGTCTTGCGACTATCCTGGCACTACAGGTCGATCTTGCGAAAGTCCTGGCACTACGGGTTTGTCTTGCGGCTATCCCGCCACTACAGGTTAGCCTTGCGGCAATCCTGACACAACAGGTCGATCTTGCGAAAGTCCTGGCACTACGGGTTTGTCTTGCGACTATCCCGGCACTACAGGTTAGCCTTGCGGCAATCCTGGCACTACAGGTCGATCTTGCGAAAGTCCTGGCACTACGGGTTTGTCTTGCAACTATCCCGGCACTACGAACCTTCCTTGCGGAGGATTCGGCAATTTGCTAACTACCCGCAGGCTTGTTAGCGACAAAAATTTCAAGTAGCTCGCAAACTACTTGCGGAACAAATCACCGGTACGCTGGATTGGTACGATTTCACTGTGGGATGTTGCTCGATCGTTGTTGATTTTGCTGGTGGTCTCATTGCATTTGTAACAACAAGCCGGTGTGAATTATATTCATCCACAAAATTTTGCGAATTGTTGTTGTACGCATACTAACTGCTGTCATCATGTGCCAGTGGCGCTGGCCGATGCGGGGGGTCTCGTGTGTATCAGTGTGGCGGGCGGAACAGTCGGCTGACTGTGGTGCATAGAACGAGCGTGGACTTTTGTGCTCGTGGTCTGTGTCGGTGACAGAATGATATGGGCTGTAGGGGGAAGGCACAAAGGGTACAGCCGTTGCTTCTCAGACGAGAACCTTCTCGTCTCTATGTATATATATATATGTATATGTATATTTGTTTTTTTTTTTTTAATTTTTTCCAAAAAACAAAATTAGTACAACTTCCTTTTCCTTAACATTTTTTTTTTCCTTAATTCATTTTTCATATGTTTATTTAAAAAACAAAATTAGTACAACTTTTTTTTCTTAATTAATTTTTCCAAAAAAAAACAAAACTTCTTTTCCTTAATTAATTTTTCCAAAAAAAAACAAAATTAGTATAACTTCTTTTCCTTAATTTTTTTTTTTTTTTTTACTAGTAGGTAAAGTCCAACAAACAAAATTAATTTGAATTTTCCTTAAAAATTAAAAATTTCTTTTCCAAAACAAATACTTCAAAAAAAAAAATGGATGGTAGACCTGCGCCTATGGTAGAGGTACTACTTTCTGCCGGTTGCGGTATTGCATCACGGCCGTGTTCCTTCGGGTGAAGACCACTCGGATCCGTCCCCAAGGTCTGCGTAGGATGATATTGCGTCGCTCTTTTTTGCTAAGGCGGTGATGTCAATTCCGTCGAAGGGGTCCTCTGGTGCTTTCACACTGCCCCTCTTGGTCTTCTTTTGGTCTTCCTTTCCAGTGGTGTTGTTACGTTGGTGTGTGGTTGGTGGGTTTTGCCCTTCGTTGATGGTGTTGCTCGGCAGTAGTGTTGGGATGATGCTGTGGTTGTCGTGGGTGGTACTGGCGGCGTGTGCAATGCGGTTGGAGTTGGTGTTTGGCGTGGTGTTAGCAGCGGGGATGGTGATGACGAAGGTAATGGTGGCGGTTGTGTTGTCGGTAGGGCCGGCGGTGATACGGGTGGTGTTGTTGGTGTTGCGGGCATTGCTGACATTGGTGGTGATGTTCGGTGGGGTGGTGATCCGTGTGAACCACTTCTCGTCGGCTTTTTGACGGACGCGACGTACGGCGGCCAGTTGTTCTATTGGATCGGGGCGAGGTGGGATCTTCATGATCGCTCCCATTGGTGGTTGGCTTCCGATTCCGACTCTGGCTGTTCCACCTTTACCGGGTTGTCGAGTCGTAGGGATTTTCCCTGGGACGGTGGCGCGTCGAGCCCATGGCTAGCCAGCATCTTTTTGCTTCGGTGCTCTGGAAGGTCCGGCTTGCTCCATGGTTCCGTGGTGACTGGTGGTCGGCTGCAATATTGCCCGGCGGGGAGATATTGATTTTTTTATTGAGTGCATTTGGTGTTGCGTGGCTGGACCTGCTCTCTTCATCGTCGCGTGGTGACTGGTGGTCGGCTGCAATATTTGGCTGCGGGGAGGTATGAGTTTATATTTATTTTGTGGTATTTTGTGTGGCGTGGCTGGACTTGCTTGCTCCATCGTTGCGGGCCAACTGGTGTTTGAGTGTAGGGTATTATTATCATCGTGCCCTTTGAGATCCCGTACATGGCAACGGTACAGGTTGGTTCTCTTTTTTTCGCTCACGGCTCTTATTAGTACGATTACGGTGAGATAAATTTAACTACCTCGTATTTGGGGGCTAATTTTTCAGTAAAATGGTTCGTTGCGGAAGAGAGTACTCGGCTTCTCCGACAAACTTGCTCTCCGATGTACGGGCGCCATGCTCTTCGGCGTAAGTTGTAGTGCTTGCTCTGGACGTGAGTAGCATGTTGGAGGTTCTTTCTGACCAGTTCGTAGAGGACTTTCATGCGTTCTCCTCGAATTGATGGTGACTCGGTCGGACCGGTTCGGGGTTCGGTATCGGGGGGTCCGTCTTCTACCCTTGGTCTTCTTGGCTCTCTACCAAAGTTGAGGTACGCGGGGGAGTAGTCTGTCGACTCGTGTTTGCTGGTGTTAATTGCGAAACACAGTTCTGGTAGATGATCGTCCCAGTGTCGATGGTTCTCGTTTACGTACTGGGCGATCATTGTTTTGAGCACTCGGTTGACTCTTTCCGTTGGGTTTTCTTGGGGGTGTAGGGTGCTGTCAATTTGTGGTGTATTCCCATCTCGTTCAGGAATGTACCGAAATCGTTGCTGGTGAACTGTGCCCCATTGTCGGACATTATGGTTTTAGGGCAACCAAACCGTGCGATTATGCGTTCCCGAAGAGCGTTGATGAGCGGCGGGGTAGTGGCGGCGCGCAGAGGTATGGCTTCGACCCATTTGGTGAATTTGTCCACCATTACCAGGAGCGTGGTGTTTCCTTTCGGGAACATGCGATGTTGCCGAACAGAACGGGAATAATGAATCCACTGTGACGGCTGCTATTAGTGTGTACGTTCTAAATTTGGGGTCGAGTATGTAACATCAGCATTGACCCCTGGTCGCTGACTGCCGATCGTTTCCCGACTCGGCGAGTGTCTCCATTTCATTATAACGTGAACGGTTCCCGCGCGGTTGATAATGATAACGTGTGTTGTTGGTGGGTGGTTTGAGTAGCAAGGCGAGCGGCTTCCGTAAATGTTTTCGGGTCGGCGAGTCTGACACTTTCTTGGATAGAACTGTCGTATATTCTATCCACAAACTGCATAATCGCAATGCGCTCCTGGGCTTCGGATGGACAGTCTTCAAACAAAATGCGCATACTAACTGCTGTCATCATGTGCCAGTGGCGCTGGCCGATGCGGGGGGTCTCGTGTGTATCAGTGTGGCGGGCGGAACAGTCGGCTGAATGTGGTGCATAGAACGAGCGTGGACTTTTGTGCTCGTGGTCTGTGTCGGTGACAGAATGATATGGGCTGTAGGGAGAAGGCACAAAGGGTACAGCCGTTGCTTCTCAGACGAGAACCTTCTCGTCTCTATGTATATATATATATATTTGTTTTTTTTTTTAATTTTTTCCAAAAAACAAAATTAGTACAACTTCCTTTTCCTTAACATTTTTTTTTTTTTTCCTTAATTTATTTTTCATATGTTTATTTAAAAAACAAAATTAGTACAACTTTTTTTTCTTAATTAATTTTTCCAAAAAAAACAAAACTTCTTTTCCTTAATTAATTTTTCCAAAAAAAAACAAAATTAGTATAACTTCTTTTCCTTAATTTTTTTTTTTTTTTTACTAGTAGGTAAAGTCCAACAAACAAAATTAATTTGAATTTTCCTTAAAAATTAAAAATTTCTTTTCCAAAACAAATACTTCAAAAAAAAAAATGGATGGTAGACCTGCGCCTATGGTAGAGGTACTACTTTCTGCCGGTTGCGGTATTGCATCACGGCCGTGTTCCTTCGGGTGAAGACCACTCGGATCCGTCCCCAAGGTCTGCGTAGGATGATATTGCGTCGCTCTTTTTTGCTAAGGCGGTGATGTCAATTCCGTCGAAGGGGTCCTCTGGTGCTTTCACACTGCCCCTCTTGGTCTTCTTTTGGTCTTCCTTTCCAGTGGTGTTGTTACGTTGGTGTGTGGTTGGTGGGTTTTGCCCTTCGTTGATGGTGTTGCTCGGCAGTAGTGTTGGGATGATGCTGTGGTTGTCGTGGGTGGTACTGGCGGCGTGTGCAATGCGGTTGGAGTTGGTGTTTGGCGTGGTGTTAGCAGCGGGGATGGTGATGACGAAGGTAATGGTGGCGGTTGTGTTGTCGGTAGGGCCGGCGGTGATACGGGTGGTGTTGTTAGTGTTGCGGGCATTGCTGACATTGGTGGTGATGTTCGGTGGGGTGGTGATCCGTGTGAACCACTTCTCATCGGCTTTTTGACGGACGCGACGTACGGCGGCCAGTTGTTCTATTGGATCGGGGCGAGGTGGGATCTTCATGATCGCTCCCATTGGTGGTTGGCTTCCGATTCCGACTCTGGCTGTTCCACCTTTACCGGGTTGTCGAGTCGTAGGGATTTTCCCTGGGACGGTGGCGCGTCGAGCCCATGGCTAGCCAGCATCTTTTTGCTTCGGTGCTCTGGAAGGTCCGGCTTGCTCCATGGTTCCGTGGTGACTGGTGGTCGGCTGCAATATTGCCCGGCGGGGAGATATTGATTTTTTTATTGAGTGCATTTGGTGTTGCGTGGCTGGACCTGCTCTCTTCATCGTCGCGTGGTGACTGGTGGTCGGCTGCAATATTTGGCTGCGGGGAGGTATGAGTTTATATTTATTTTGTGGTATTTTGTGTGGCGTGGCTGGACTTGCTTGCTCCATCGTTGCGGGCCAACTGGTGTTTGAGTGTAGGGTATTATTATCATCGTGCCCTTTGAGATCCCGTACATGGCAACGGTACAGGTTGGTTCTCTTTTTTTCGCTCACGGCTCTTATTAGTACGATTACGGTGAGATAAATTTAACTACCTCGTATTTGGGGGCTAATTTTTCAGTAAAATGGTTCGTTGCGGAAGAGAGTACTCGGCTTCTCCGACAAACTTGCTCTCCGATGTACGGGCGCCATGCTCTTCGGCGTAAGTTGTAGTGCTTGCTCTGGACGTGAGTAGCATGTTGGAGGTTCTTTCTGACCAGTTCGTAGAGGACTTTCATGCGTTCTCCTCGAATTGATGGTGACTCGGTCGGACCGGTTCGGGGTTCGGTATCGGGGGGTCCGTCTTCTACCCTTGGTCTTCTTGGCTCTCTACCAAAGTTGAGGTACGCGGGGGAGTAGTCTGTCGACTCGTGTTTGCTGGTGTTAATTGCGAAACACAGTTCTGGTAGATGATCGTCCCAGTGTCGATGGTTCTCGTTTACGTACTGGGCGATCATTGTTTTGAGCACTCGGTTGACTCTTTCCGTTGGGTTTTCTTGGGGGTGTAGGGTGCTGTCAATTTGTGGTGTATTCCCATCTCGTTCAGGAATGTACCGAAATCGTTGCTGGTGAACTGTGCCCCATTGTCGGACATTATGGTTTTAGGGCAACCAAACCGTGCGATTATGCGTTCCCGAAGAGCGTTGATGAGCGGCGGAGTAGTGGCGGCGCGCAGAGGTATGGCTTCGACCCATTTGGTGAATTTGTCCACCATTACCAGGAGCGTGGTGTTTCCTTTCGGGAACATGCGATGTTGCCGAACAGAACGGGAATAATGAATCCACTGTGACGGCTGCTATTAGTGTGTACGTTCTAAATTTGGGGTCGAGTATGTAACATCAGCATTGACCCCTGGTCGCTGACTGCCGATCGTTTCCCGACTCGGCGAGTGTCTCCATTTCATTATAACGTGAACGGTTCCCGCGCGGTTGATAATGATAACGTGTGTTGTTGGTGGGTGGTTTGAGTAGCAAGGCGAGCGGCTTCCGTAAATGTTTTCGGGTCGGCTAGTCTGACACTTTCTTGGATAGAACTGTCGTATATTCTATCCACAAACTGCATAATCGCAATGCGCTCCTGGGCTTCGGATGGACAGTCTTCAAACAAAATGCGCGTGAGTCGCCGTATGTCGCTTGCAAACGCACCAAGATCTTCTCTCAGTCGTTGCCGCCTAGAACGAAAAGTGGAATGAGAGACATGTTTTTCTTGACTAAGAAACCTAAGCTGTAAAGCTGCAGCCAACTTATCATAATCCGCACGATCAGCAGAATCTAGATTTGTTAGTACTGCGACGCTTTCTCCTCGAAGTAAAGATGCTAATGTTTGAGCCTTCTGTTTGGTATTCCATCCATTTGCTTCGGCGATAATGTCAAATTGCACCTGGTAGTCGCGCCAATGTTTAGTATGACCGTCGAATGGTGGGGGCAGAAGTGCACATGCATTGGGAGGTGCATTACCTGGTGGTGGTTCTCCATATTGGCGAGACGGGGGGTTACCAATTTGATTTCTATTTATAGCTTAGTCGGAAGCTTTTTCTGCGGGAGAGTTCTGATTGGGGGTAGAACACTGCATAACTTTTTCGACGAACGTGGTTCCACTCTATGTACGCAACTCATCGGATTGTCGCTGTTGCTCCTGTTTAAGCTGAGCGATCGTCTGACTGACAACCAGTTTTTGGCTGCGTTCACGGGTATGCAACAGTGATCCAACAACTTGGATCAATTCTATTGGCGGTAGGCGATTTCATTGGGTAAGCATAAGCACTCCCACCGTGCATCATTTATGCTGAAACGTGTGTCGAGAGGGATTGCCGATGTTAGGTTAGGTTAGGTTAGGTAAACGGGTAGGTAGAGCAGGATGAGCCCTGCAATACCTCACTTAGGTCCTCGTGGACCCATTGTGATGCCCTTGCTTCTTTATCGGTACACCGTTGGTGTAACATCGGTGGTCTCCATCCTCCTCCTTTGTGGTTACCTGACTCTGTCTAGCCATCCCGATTTCCTCAGAAACCTCAGATTGCCAATCTTGTGCCACAATACATTCGTATCATTCAATCACCAGGTGGAACTGAGCCAGAGAATTTTAGGAATCGTAAGGGTTTTCCCTAAATGTTTAAGCTGTTTGTGCTGCGAATTTGAAGATAAAAAATATCGTTACTAGTTGGCAGGTATAGCTCACTTGAAAAATATACATTTCATTTTATAATAGGGATCCACGCATGATCAGCGCATTTTCAATCTGTCGAGTTTGAAACAACGAATCGAAAGAAGCGATTTCTAGCAATTTATTCTTGTTGGTGAATCGGGTTACTCAATACAAGCACATACAGTTGATTACAATTGCTTGTGTCGTTCTCCACAACGTAGCTATTAACGAGAATTATTCGGAACCACCATCGAAAGTGTACGAATTTTCTTCGGCTACGCCTTTGCAAACATCAGCAGCCACTGACAATGCCCGCACTCTATGGGCTCGCACATATTTTCAGACGATTTTAGATCAAGCTGAAAATAATCCAATCAATGTAGAAGAATGAATGAGAAAAGAAAAATAAACAAACGTCAAAAATGTATGCTTTTTATATATGTTAAAAATAAATATGGTATTTAGATATAAACTTAATCTCAGCAACATTCATTTTTTGCTGCTGCTGTTGGGAATGATAATAAAGTTTTTATCGGATTTGATGGTATGTGACAGATCGGCACTTTTTCAACGTCCTTGCCTTTTTTTAAAGTTGCCAAACGAACGCGGTGTAATTCGGTGTCGTGAAGTAGTTGAGCCTTCGACCGCTTTAATTCGATGGCCGAACGTTCTCGGTATAGCGCAGCTTGATCCCGATCAAATTTAGCCCGTTCGCGTTCGAAATTATACCGCTCTCTCTCACATTCCAAAATTTCTATTTCAATTTTGTGTTTTTTTTGTTAAATGCTGCTGCTTTGCCAACTGGTTGGCTATTGTACCATCGCTATCTCCGGCCGTTGCAGCAAGACCAATGGTAGGGGGCATTATAAGCTCAGCTAACTTTTTCATCGGTTCGCTTAACGGGCGAAGCTCCTTTTTGGGTGGACCACCACCGGTCGGTTTTGCGTCTTTTGAAAAGTAATACGCCCGATCTTTCAGCGTCTGTTTAATTTTTTGATACTTCTCACGCAATGACTTGACAGCTCTTTCCTGCAGAGATAACTGATGCAACATAAATTCAAATATTCAACCAAGAATGTTATGTATGCAGAAACTAACCCGACCAGGGGGGGCAACATTGAATGCATTCGTTATTTTCTCCCACGCCTGCTCCTTGTCGCGATTTGTGGCACCATCGGTTCTTTTGATTTCAATGATATTAAGGTATTCCATCACATTGGTAACGAGCCAATCTTCCTCCTCCGATGTATATATTGTTTTCGGCATTTTTTCCTAATCTTTTTCTCGTCCTTGTTTTTATCTGCCATTTTTTTAACTAAACTGCACACAACACTTGGTTGGGTGTGTATGAATCGGGTAGACGCTGATTGGCATCAACCTGGCGGTGCCCAGCTGTTGTAACTTTTCATACATATCAACTGTGCTTATTTTACCTCCCAGTGGTAACCACCGGGTACTGGTCTGCCCATCCGGGCGTGACTTGCTGAACTTATAAGCGCGAGTGTTGAACACAAAGAAGATAGCAACACTATAATGCTCTGTCAGATTGACTGTCTGCTCGAGTCTCAGAAGTCTAACATGAGCCCCTCAGAAAGAGGACGTACGGCGGATGAATTCACATAGCTGAATCAACGGTGGCGTCAACAGTCAACATGGCAGATACCTCAATGGGCTACTCTGACGTATTTGGAGCTGAGGTCATTGAGGATTTTTTTAACACTAGTCAGGGTGTTGAAATAGAGATGGTGGCGGAAGAGCCCTTAATGGGTCAACGGCAGCTCTCACATCCCCGTAGCGGGTTACTGACACCGGAGGAATCCGGCCTCTTTCGTCCAAGGGGTCCAACAAAGGGCCTGGCCCTCCAGGTTGGGGGTTGTACGCCGGGGTAACTGCCCGACTACGGAAAAAAAAAATATAAGTTCCGGAACGACAACAAGCCTCGGATACGGATGATTTTACTGTTGACGAACCAGGCAAACGAACAAAGGACAACGAATTTCGGATCTGCACGTGGAATGTTAGGTCCCTTAACAGACCGCGTGCAGCCGAACAGTTAGCGGAGGCCCTGAACTGCTATAAAGCAGACCTAACCGCCATCCAAGAAGTGCGATGGGATGGACCGGGCAAGAAGAAGATGAAAAACTGCGATATCTTTTATGGCGACTGCTATCGGCAACAAAAACAGCGCTTATTTGGATGTGGATTCGTCGTTGGCGGCAGACTTAGGCAAGAAGTCTTAAGTTTCAGCTGTATAAACGAGCGCCTCGCGACAATCCGCATCAAGGCTAAATTCGCCAACATTAGCCTTATATGCGCCCATGCCCCCACGGAGGAGAAAGACGACGACACCAAAGATGGGTTCTACGAGCTCTTAGACAAGACATACGAGCAGTGCCCTAACTATGACATTAAAATTGTCCTAGGTGATTTTAATGCAAAGATAGGAAGAGAGTGCATCTTTGGTAGTACCGTCGGAAGGTACAGCCTACACGACACCACCTCCGATAACGGATTTAGGCTGATCGACTTCGCGGCGGGGCGAAATGGTGTCATAGCAAGTACGCGATTCCCGCATCTCGATATTCATAAGGGCACATGGAGATCTCCTGATCAATCAACCGTCAACCAGATTGACCACATCGATCGACGCAAGGCACTCCTCCAGTATTATGGATGTCCGAACATTCCGAGGGGCCAACATTGACTCGGACCACTACCTTGTTGTAGCCAAGGTACGCCTTCGGATATCCCGAAAACCGCCAAGACAAGTAAATACTGTGATGAAGTTTGACGTCGGACGTCTTAAATCGCAAGAGATCACCAGATCCTTCTCCAGAGCCAGCATCAAGCATTGAAGACCAGTGGCAACATTGCCAAAAAGCCATCAGAGACGCCGCCTCTGATGTGCTTGGTTTCACTCGACCACCACAACGAAACCCCTGGTTCGACGACGAGTGCCGGCAAGCACATGCAGCGAAACAAGAGGCATACAAGGCGGCGCTGCAAAGAAGGACCAGAGCTGCTCGTGAGCTCTACGCGCAGAAAAGAAGAGACGAACACCGGCTTCTCAGGAGAAAAAAGAAAGAGCACGAGAAGCGCGCGATCGAGGAAATAGAGAGATGCTATAGCAGGAATGAGGTTCGGAAGTTTTACCAGAGGGTAAAAAGAACCTGCCAAGGCTACAGAGCCCGAACCGAAGCCTGCAAGGACGAACAAGGGAACATCATAACAGAATCGCAGTCGATGCTGAGGATATGGAAGAACTACTTCTGCAGACTGTTTAATGGCGATGACGAACCAAATACCGCTGTCAGGCAGAATGAACCATTCAACCTGGACGATGAAGACCAACAAGTCCGTCCACCCGACCTGGACGAAGTGAAGATAGCCATATCTAAGCTTAAGTCCAACAAAGCCGCTGGAGCAGATGGCCTAACGGCCGAGCTATTCAAAGCGGCAGGCGATGACTTGGTTAGGAGCATGCACCAACTCATCTGTAAAATATGGTCGGAGGAAAGTATGCCCGATGAGTGGAACCTCAGCATTGTTTGCCCGATCCTCAAGAAAGGAGACCCTCTGAATTGCGCCAACTACAGAGGTATTAGTCTTCTTAATATCGCCTACAAGATCTTATCTGCCGTGTTGTGTGAACGCCTGAAACCTTTCGTCAACAACCTGATTGGTCCTTATCAGTGTGGCTTCAGGCCAGGAAAGTCTACCGTCGACCAAATATTCACACTGCGGCAGATCTTGGAGAAAACCCAGGAAGTCCAAATCGATACCCACCACCTTTTCATCGATTTTAAGGCCGCCTATGACAGCATTTATAGAGACGAGCTATACAGAGCAATGTCTAGTTTTGGCATCCCTGCCAAACTCGTCCGTTTGTGCAGAATGACAATGGAGAATGCACGCTGCTCCATCAAGGTTGGTAAAGAACTCACCGAAACCTTCGATGTCAAAAAAGGATTTAGACAAGGCGATGCGCTGTGACTTCTTCAACATCATTCTTGAAAGAATAGTGCAAAACTCAAACGCTAACACCAGAGGCACTATCTTCCAAAAGTCCGTCCACCTACTCGCCTATGCCGACGACATCGACATAATCGGCAGAACGCAGCGTGATGTCACCGGCGCGTTCGTGAGTATTGAGACGGAAGCGGCGAAAATGGGTTTGGCGGTCAATGAGGGCAGGACAAAGTATATGCTGTCATCAAGAAAGGACACCCAACACCGACGTCTTGGTCAGAATATCTCAATAGACAGATATAACTTTGAGGTGGTAAAGAACTTTGTCTACCTAGGCTCCGCTATGAACTCAGACAATGACACCAGCGCTGAGATTAAACGAAGAATAACTCTTGCCAATCGCTGTTTCTTTGGGCTAAGAAAGCAATTGAGTAGCAAAGCCCTCTCTCGAACAACTAAAGTGACCCTCTATAAGACCTTAATCATCCCAGTCCTTCTTTATGGTGCAGAGGCATGGACTCTATCAAAAGCGGATGAGGTTACTCTTGGTTGCTTCGAGAGGAAAATTCTTCGAGTAATTTTCGGTCCCGTCTGCATTGACGGTGAATGGAAGAGGAGATACAACGACGAACTGTACGGGCTGTACAGCGACATCGACCTAGCCAGAAGAGTGAAGGTCCAACGACTGCGGTGGCTGGGTCATGTAGAGCGAATGGACGTGAATGCTCCAGCCCGGAAGATCTTCGAATCCACACCCGAGGGACGGCGCAGTAGAGGAAGACCGCGACTCAGGTGGCGCACGCAAGTGGAAAGGGACCTTAACCAACTTAGCGTGCGAAACTGGAGACAGCTGGCCAAAGATCGTGCTGGCTGGAGACGCTTGTTGGTTGAGGCCCAGGTCCACCCCGGACTGTAGCGCCACCTTAAGTAAGTAAGTAAGCACACAACACTTCTAAAATTAAAGACAATAGTTTTGTTCCTTTACTTTTGTAGTGAAATAAACTCGATAAGATAAATGATAAAAGGCCGGTTTAATGTGACTGGTGTTTATTAGTCGACCTGACAATGGTGAATGATTTTCTTTCGTCTAACTTAATACATAGAAGAGAACATGAATAAATTCAAAAAAAGAGAATAAAGAAAGTTAAAGGGAAAACAAAAGAATGTAATAGATTTAATTACTTACAGGGTGAGCAAATTTCTACATCCTCCGCCCCAAAATGATTAAAATTTAATTCAAAAATTCAATTACATAACTTCTAGAGGCGATAATAAAATTTCAATTAACTTCGAGGATATAATAAAATTCAAAATTCAATTAACTTCTAGAGGATATAATAGCTGCACCGGTCGCCGTAGCTTAGTTCCGTTGGCCAATCTTATTTGACAGGCCCTTATTTTGTTGTCACGCCCAGGGTAAACTTCTTCGACTACCGCCAACTTCCAGAACATTTTTGATAGCGATGGATCATGTAGAATGACCACATCATTGGGTTGGAATCCCGAAGATTTACCTATCCTTGAGTGATGCAGAGTTCGGAGCTGCTGCAAATATTCCAGCCTCCAACGCCTCCAAAAGGACTTCAATGCTTTTAGTCTCGCGCTCCATTTTAACCGGAGTTCGTCGCTTGAGTGTGGATTACCAAGCTGATATAATTCACAAAGTCCAGATGAGCCTGTTAAAAAATGAGAAGGAGTAAGAGTATTTAAATCTCTAGGATCATCGGAAATATATGTTAACGGTCGGGAGTTGACAACACTCTCAACTTCAGTTAGCAACGTTCGGAGTTGCTCGTAATTAAGAACACCTCGACCAATTGTTACTTTCAGGACTACTTTTACACTTCTGACGAGTCGCTCCCAGAAGCCTCCCCACCATTCCGCCCTCTCAACTATAAATCTCCATCTAATACCCTTTGTGCTCACAAAATCTTGCACCATCTCACTACCCAGTGCATCATTTAAAACCTTCAGCTCCTTCGATGCACTCTTAAACGTTTTAGCATTATCTGAATACATTATACTTGGCGTACCTCTCCGTGCGAAAAACCTTCTCAAAGCTAGCAAACAACACTCAGCTGTGAGATCTGTCACGAGCTCCAAATGTACGGCTCTTATAGAACCGCAAGTTAGCAACATTATATAGACCTTTCTTGTTGATACATCATTGGCGGATTCACGAATGTAAAGGGGTCCGGCGTAATCTACCCCTGACATGTCAAATGGACGCGATATCATCATCCTTTCACGAGGAAGAGGTGCGAATGGTTGCGTTCCAGGAAGAGCCGATAGTCGCTTGCACACAAAGCATCGAGAAATTACAGATTTTACCAGCTGTCTACCCCTTAAAATCCAAAATTTGTTTCTTAGCTCCGATAGCGTAGTATTCGCCCCACTGTGTAACAAAGTTTGATGAACATGTTGGACAATAAGTTTGCTTAAAGCGGATCGATATGGCAATATAATTGGAAAAGCGTTAATATCTGGCTGCTGAGCGTCCCTAAGACGGCTATAGACTCGTAGTATGCCATTCTCATCTAGCGAAGGATTTAAAGTAAGTAGTACAGATGACTTACCGATGGCTTCCCCCTTCCGAATTGCATTAATTTCATCGCGGAATTCAGATTCTTGAACGAACTTAAGCCAGTAGTCCTCAGCTTGTTGGAGTTCCTGAGCAGTGACCACGCGATCCCTCCGAAAAGTGTGCTCCTTAGCCAGACAATGTATAAACCGCATCACGAATGCAGTTACTCGCAGCAATTTTGTCCAACTGCTGAAGCGCTCAATGGGAAAGAGGGGCTCCTTCATACATGTCTCACTCGTATCGGTAGTAGTTATCTGCAAAGAGATGAAAGGCTGAGAAAAATCTACCTGAGTGTCGTTATTTGGCCAATTTTCCGGATCAAATCGTAACCAATCAGGACCATGTACCCAAAGCTCTGAAGATGCCAAGAATGTTGATGTTACACCTCTCGTTAAGAAATCAGCAGGATTTTCTTTGCCGGGGCAATGACTCCATTCAAAATTCCTAGTCAGTTTTTGAATCTCTGACACTCGGTTTTCCACGTACGGCTTCCATCTCTTTCCCGAATTGTTCCTAATCCAACACAGAGTGATTTTTGAGTCTGTCCAAAGGCAAATGCGTTCAAATGAAACTTTTAAGTTCTGTACTAAATATGCGCATAATCTTGAGGCGATTAAGGACGCGGTTAGTTCCAGTCGTGGAAGAGTCAATTCGTTTTGATTTTCTACCTCTTTCAATGGAGCGACTCTATATTTTGCACAGAGAAATCGTACGATAGTTTGAGCATTATTGGTAGATCTCACATAGGCCACAGCACCGTACGCCTTCTGGCTAGCATCGGCAAAAAGATGAAGTTCCTTCCGGGCTACGTCTCTACCTTCAAAAACACAACGTGGGATCGATGCTTCCTTCAGAGTAGCGATACTGGAATAAAAGAGACTCCAAATCTGTAGTAAATCTGCTGGCAACTCCTCGTCCCATTCCAGCTTTCGTTTCCAAATTTTTTGAAACAATATCTTAAAATTGATAAGAAATGGGCCGAGAAACCCTAAAGGATCAAAAAAACTCGATATTACTTTCAATACGCAGCGTTTGGTTGGTTTTATTTTCAAAAAAACATTTTCGTTCAGAACTGGCCTTAGATCTATGGCCAACTCATCGGTAAGCACGTACCATACGATGCCTAAAACCTTCTGTTTATCAGGAGGTGTCTCAATAAAATACCTCTTTACTGCTTGGTGATTGCTGTTCCATTTTCTCAAATTCATTGCAGCTTTTTTTCAGAATTTGAGTCGACTGTTGGTATAACTGCACTGCTGATCCTTCATCATCCACACTGCATACAACATCATCCATGTAGAAACTATTAGTTAGGATAGCACATGTCTCTGGAAACTGCCCGCGTTCAGCCTGAAGGTGTCGTTTCAATGTTGCCCCCAACAGAAAAGGACTCGATGTTACTCCAAAGGTCACCCGAGTCATCCGATAAATTTGATACTCTGGAAGAACAACATAATTAGCACTGATTTCGGATGAAAACCAATAAAAACGATGAACGTCTCGATCCTTTTGGTTCAAAGATATTTGCAGAAAGGCTTTCTCTATGTCTGCAATAAGCCCAATAGAACCTAAACGAAAATTAAGCAACATTTTAAATAAGTCCGGCAATAAATTAGGACCAGGTAATAAATTTTCGTTAAGCGATAAGCAATGCTCGGCATGTGCAGAAGCATCAAATGCGATACGGAGTTTCGAACTAACTTTATCATCCCGATACACTCCTCGATGTGGCATATAATATTTTCGAACGCTATCTGCCTCCTGACTTACCCGTTCTGCTATACCCGAATGGATAAGATCCCACATTGCCCTATCATACGTTAAAAGATCTGTGGGTTTCCTAGAAAGTCTTTTTACGAGTGATTTGAATCGACATAATGCACCAACTTGATTGTCGTCCAAGAACGTACACTCATCTTTCCACGGTAAGCTAACCTCATATCGATCATTGTTTTTGATAACGCAATTGTCTATAAAATCTCGCGTAAAAGATTCGCTATCATGCCTTATTGGGTTGATACCGATCGTTTCAAGTTCCCAGAATGCATTTTCGTTTTGAGCACAAATATGTAAAACACTGGCGTTAGTGGTTTGAGTGCTTAAAACACAAACGGGAGCTGGGCCTTACAAAGTCCATCCAAATAATGTATCAATTGCCATTAACCGTTCATTAATTCGTTTCACGTTTCCCGTTACTATTCGCCAGTAGTTATCAGCACCGATTAAAACCGATATTCCCTTTTCAGGGCGATAATTAAATGGGCGCGCATCAGCCAAAACAAATTCATGTTGGTCTACACAATTTTCAGTTGGAACTGTCAACACATCGAGACAAATCGTGGGCACTACAACCGCGTCTAGTTCAAGTATGTTATCATTAGTTTGCCCCTTCAGTTTTACTCGAACGATGTTATATTTTTTATCCCGCGATTGTCTTTCCTCACTACCGAAAGGAATAACGCTAATATTTCGCGAGCCCACAACTTTTAAACACAACGGTCCTTACCAATAATCATTTTTAACCTTCACATTAAATATTTCCTAGGTCACAATATGCAATTTTGTATGGAAAATTTCGCTATTGTGAGTTCGAAAAACTTAGCCTGGACACTAAAAATGATTATTGGTATGGCGGAACTTCTCAACTAGCGATTCTTTAATAAATGTCAACTGGCTACCGCCGTCCAAAATTACCCGCACGTACGCGCTAGCACTTTCACTCGTATTGAGTGCGAACACCGATGCCGTCTGTAAATATACAGTTCTCGCATTTTCTCTTACATCGGCGGTATATAAATTAACCGATTGCGAGGGAGTTATTCGTTCTTGTGACGGTACCGTTTGTCGACGATAATCTGGATCACACATTACCTTAGCATGCCACCCCCTGCAAATGGTGCATCGTAAATGCTTAAGTGTACACCGTTTCGCTGAGTGACCACGGGAAGTACATCGGAAGCATCTGCCATCCTGCTTCAGCATGTTTTTCCGTTGTGATAGAGTTATTGAGCTGTCACAGTCTCTGGTTTGATGAGAACTCGATTTGCAGAAAAAGCATGACTGTTGCAAGTGTGACGTGGTTAATAATCCAGCTGCTGTTGAATATGGTTTCAATTGCCGCCTACTGTCCTTCTCTTCAGATGAATTTTCCAAAGCCACAATCTCTCGCTTAATGAATCTTAAAATGTCGTTAATTTGTTTATCACCATCAAAAGTAAAAGAACATTCACTCTCTGCTGATGAAACGTTAGCTGGTTCAGCAGGTGCATCACTTGTATGGCTAAAACGAAAATAATTAGCGCGAAGTTCATTCGATAAACAACGTAATAATTTAGACTTCAACATGATAGAGTAGTTACTGGAAGGGATTCCTAATGCAGTGAGAGATCTGATGGAACACGTGGCAGTATTGTATATTTTGCGCATTCCACGGAGATCTCCCTTTGCCGTCATGGATGGAGTGGACATCAACTCGTTCATATTTTGGTCTATCAATTTATCAGTATTACCGAACTCTTCCTGAAGCAAAGCTATAGCTCCATCATAGCAGTCTCCACTCGGGGTGAACCCTGCGATTGCGTCGGCAGCTGTGCCTGTTAAGGTTGCCTGCAGGTAATTAAATTTATCTGTACCTGACAAGGAACTATTCTCGTGCACAGTGGTTTTGAATTGCTCCCAAAAGGGAAGCCACTCTCTGAAATCGCCCGAGAATGTTTTGAGGGAAAGCTTTGGTAATCTAACACCGTTCGTATTATCACGCGATGGTGGCGTTGGATTTGCACTGGCCACTGTACCGTTACCGTTTCGCATACGGTAAAGTCTTTCGAGGCGTTGTGTTAATCGCGCGATTGCGGAAGTTGCTTTGTCTTCGTAGTCGACTTCTGTTTCTCTATCTTTGATTTGCTCCTCCAATACCGCACTCCGCACAAAAGCATTATTAGCTTTTATAAGACCTTCATGGGCTAATTTTAAACGATGAAGAAGGACATTAAGTTCCTCCTCGATGCTGTCCCAATTTTCTTCGTTCGCAGGAATAGGTATCGACTCGGACGATTGCAAATAATCGTTTGCACTTCTCACCACACGCGTCACCTGTCCACGATATGCAGATCGACTCGCGTTATCCATCTCGATTATGAGTTCAGTTAGGATCGATAAACTAGTCAACTTTCCCGGGTTTCGGCACCATGAAATAAACTCGATAAGATAAATGATAAAAGGCCGGTTTAATGTGACTGGTGTTTATTAGTCGACCTGACAATGGTGAATGATTTTCTTTCGTCTAACTTAATACATAGAAGAGAACATGAATAAATTCAAAAAAAGAGAATAAAGAAAGTTAAAGGGAAAACAAAAGAATGTAATAGATTTAATTACTTACAGGGTGAGCAAATTTCTACATGTAGTAAGAATGGAAACGACTGTCAAAAGCGCAGTGGTAGGGATAAATTACCTGTACATTGAAACATGTAAGGAAATGAATTTACCGGAAATGTTCGCCTGTAGATAGGTATCGTAGAGTTATCACAAGCCGCTCCGACGATGAAATGCTCACCACTCAACCCTTCATCCAAACACGCCGACGTTTGTGTGTCTGTTCATCTTCCACTCTGCTTTCAAATACGTATGCGGCCAAAATAATCGCAATTGCATTTTTTTGTTCCATTTTTTGAATTTTTATTGTTTTATTATTACGTGCTTCTCAATAAAGACTTCACCACCGAATGAAAACAAAAACTATTAACTGATACCTAGCTTAAGATTTAAAAGTAAAAGAACAGACCTATTGTGTGTCATCTGTCACAAATATCCCAGGGATATTTTAGAAACTGAAAGTAGACCAACTTTTGTTGAGAATTAAAGTAGTGAATAAAAGAATGATGGAAAATTTGAATTTTTTACTTCGAGATACAGGGAGGAAACCGAACCATCAATTTATAGATCTATATTTATAGTCGTTGGAATCACAATTTATCGGAGAAAAATTATTTCCATGATAAAAACAATGTGCAGGAAATATCAATAATGTTAAGGCTACGTGGTAGGCTGGTGAAGTTAAACTACATACCACATAGGGAGGAATTGCCATGCGTCTGTGAATTATGTAACTTGAGAGAACGAGAAGTTGTCTTGCACTTTGTAGAAAAATGTCCAGTGCTTCAGGAAACAAGAATGCATGTATGTATTTGCGAAAAATTATCTTACAGATGAAGAAAGCGTAAATGTGTTAAACTGCACACGCATTTTGGCATGACATGGGACAGAGAGTGTAAGAGAAAGAGAGGGTTAGAATGCAGAGAGCGAGGATCTTGGCATGCTTGAATAGCACGGCTTAGCTCGACGGACGGGGAGGTCCTTGTCCTTGTCCTCGCTACTCTACGACCTAATACAAAACTTGTAACGGACGTCCACCACCAGGATAGGCGCTGCGGATGTTTTTGCAGCGAGGCCATTTCCCACCCCACCTGGAAATCCGGTGGCCATATGTGTGAATTTCCCCGAAATTGGGATCCGCCTCAAACCCAGATCATTATCGCCTTGGACTGAAATCCACCTTTCGCACCCCTGAAATATTGCCTTAGCAATTCATAATGATCTTAAAGATCACCATAATAAACACCATTCAAAACACCAAATTTTCATTGTATGGCGTGAATTCACAAAAATTTTATTCAACTCATTATTTAACTCAAAAAAAGGGAAAGAAACAACAAAAAAAACGTACGTAATAATAAAAACAACAAAAAGGAAAAACTGTGCATTAAAAGCAAAAAAAATATATATATATAATTTATAAATTTAAACTAGGTTAAACCTCACCGCCCTCGACTGTAAAGAAATATATATATAACCTTTGGTTTGGTTATGTACTAAGGGAAAGCTTTATAAAAGTTCCTACATAAAAAGAGCTCTCTGTAGGAGGGATATTTGTTCAACTAAGCGAAATATTATCGCGACCAAAGCAGGGGCACAGGGATGGCGACAGGAATCCTATTACAAATCACAAAAGAATTTAAATCTAAAATCTATTCACGCCAAAAGTGACTTATTACTACAAAAAAAAAAACAATAATACAACAAAAAAAAAAAAAACACAAAGATGACCACGATTCGAAATTTAAGTGGTTTATGGCAAATTATGGCGCGACTGATTAATATATCTGTCTGGGTATATTAGTATATACTTGATAAGTGTTTGTGTCTTATGATATCATATATATATGTATATTGTATAATATATATAAGTTCAATTTGTTTTCTTTTTGTTTTTTTTTCTTTTTCTACGTATATTAATTATATGGCTCTTAATAATTTAGTTGATTCGAGGTATATGGGTGCTTAAGGTCACCCTTACACCAACGGAGTCTCTTACTAGACCGTTCTTGAAATTCCCTCGGATTCGGGTATCGTTAATTGGTGAGTGTTCGGCGGTACTACTGAAGTACTGATCTGTCCGCATCGGTGATATTTCACAAAAAATGAGGGGGTCACGACCCCCAATTTGAATTTTCTTGGTATAATGTCGCCTATTAACATAACTTTAGTTAAAAAAAAAACGTCCACACACTATTTCCTATAAAATACCACTTACAACAAAAAGTTTGCCAGAATTTTATGCCCGTACGTAATCTTCGATGGTGCACTGCCTTTCTTTTGTAAAGTCTTTATAAAATAACTCACTACCTAAGTATAGAGAAAATTTGGGTGGCACTGACTGTGTGTCTCTAGTAGTGACTGTCCGAATGCTTTCTTGACATTTTCTTTTCTTTGCTGGTGGTGTGATCTGCTGTCAAAAATGCTCCACATACGGTGAATTGTTTTTGGTGTGAGAACCGAATTCATTGCCGCTATTTTAAATCGAGAGATTTTCCTCTTATTATCTTTCCCTTTCTTTGAGCCAAAACTCACTTAGTGGGGACAACAATCTTTGCTCACCTTATGGGAACAAATGGGAACAAATCAGTGACAAACAGAACGAGAATCACCATCGAGACTCGACAACGACGATGACACTTTACACCCAAAACACATAAAATCTCTATCAATACTATTAAAGGCGTAAGAATGAGATCACAAATCAGACGCCTGTCATGGATGTTTTATTCATAATTATATAGATACGTAAAACGGAAATAAACAGAATTTCCGGCCACCAACATTTCTGCAATTAGGTACTTGAAAACATTTCTATTTCTTATTTAAAACATGTGAAATGAGAGTGGTAGCTAGATTCAGTAAATTAAACCAACAATTCATAAATCAGTTATACGAAATAAATAAGTATTTGTCCGTTCATGACTTCCGGGAACCATATTATTTTATAGGAGCGCGGAACTTCTTTAGCCATCGATATAAATTAATCAACATGCTGAGCTTACCTATAATTCTTACCACGTAAACATGGCCCCATATGAACATATGTCCGGAAACAGAATGCAGACATATTCTGTCTGTAGGATGTCGAATCCTCTGAGCACATCTTCTGTGGCTGCCCGACTCTTCATTGGTTAAGAAAAAGTGTCTTTAATCGAGAGACTCGCTCGCCAGCAGGCATAGCGCACTCTGCTACTAAGGACTTATTGACATATTTCTTAAACAGTATTACGTTTAAATAATGTAAACTTAGAATATTTTCTGCCATAATTAGACCTTAGGTACACATACAAATGAACCGTTTTTCCTCATTTCACTGTTTTTATTCGTCTGGCCTGAAGAGGATAGATTTCTGATTTCCAAAACTGATAAAGTACCTTACTGTAAATGTTGCCGATGGTCTTTAATATCCTTTTATTTTATTTAAGATTTAAAGTAATTTTTAACCTCAATCTACAAAAATCAGCCATCTTTCGCGTCTAATTTATCGTATTCGCCCAAAAAAAATGTTTGCGCCAAAAAGATCCCCAACAAGCTTTGAGATTATGTGGCTACATCTTCATCAGTTTATTCCATTAAATAAGACCGGATTAAAATTCTATTCTTACATTTCCATATTATGTAAATATCGCTTATATAATTGGTCGCATCACCTGTTTGTGGTTAGGTTAGGTTAGGTTTGCGGGTAGGCGAGACAGGGGGAACCTGAGCCCGCCACACTTAGATCAATGTAGATCCGTTGTGATGCCCTTGGGGTTCTAATGACCCTCATACTGTGGAAACCTATGAAACCGGGTAGTCGAGCCATCTCGAGGATGATATAAATCTGTGTATGTCTTTTATAGACTTCTCAGAGAGGTCTTCCAGGTCTTTGAAAAAGTGTTGTCCAAGAATGCTGTATCTGATGTGACAGAGTGCCGGGCAGTGGCAAAGAAAGTGTGGCGTGTCCTCATGCACATCCTCATCGCCGCATCCTCTGCACAGGTCATCAGTGTTGATTCCCATTTTCTTGCTGTGATATTTCAGCATGTTGTGTCCTGTAATAATGCCTACAAGAGAGGATAACGATTGTTTCCTCATTTGTAGGATTTTTTCTGTCTTTTGTTTGTTGTAGATTGGCCACATTTTCCTGGTTATGACACAGGATTCGAGTTTACTCCATCTATTGTTCGTTGCTGCCAGTATCTTGTTCTCGATTTCCTGTTTTAGGTTGCAGGGAGGAGTTAATACCGTGGTGTCGGCTTGATTGAGATCAAGTAGTGAACCTTTTCTTGCCAGCTCATCAGCTTTTTCATTACCGGGCACTCCTTTGTGTCCGGGGACCCAGCAGATTCTTACATTGTGCTGAGCGCCAAGAACCTTTAGCTCTTCGCGACAGCGACTTACAAGCTTTGATTTTATTTCCACGGCAGAGATAGCTTTTATTGCCGCTTGGCTGTCAATGAAAAAAGTGATATCTGCAAAAGGTATCGCCATCATTGCAACTTGTTTTGCAGCTGTTGTCACTGCCAGAACCTCAGCCTGGAACACGCTGCTGTAGTCAGGAAGTCTGATTGAACTGGATAGACCAAGTTTTTCAGAGTAGAAACCTGCTCCGACTCCGACATCCATCTTGGAACCATCTGTGTAGATGTGTATAGTTGGTTCGTTTGAGAGCGGTTGTAAGTTATGCCATTCTTCTCTACTGGGGAAGTGAGTGGCAAATGGTCTTTCGAAGTCTAGGCGGGTAGTTGTATAGTCTGTGCATATATTATTACCCGCATACTTGTTGAGGATCTGTGCATGACCCGTTTGGCTGGGTTTCCAGCTCTTAGTCTGGCTTAGTCGAAGGGCGCTGTTTGCAGCCGATTGCTGTACGAGAAGGTCGAGGGGTTTTAGATTTAATATGGCCTCAAGTCCCGCTGTGGGGTTGGTTCTTATTACCCCCGTAGTACCAATACAAGCCAATCTTTGGATCTTCGTCATAGTTTTCAGGTTGGTGGCTTTAGATAGCGCCTGCCACCAAACAAGGTTGCCATAAGTTAGTACCGGTCTTACTATCGCCGTGTAGAGCCACATTATAATTTTAGGACTAGGGCCCCAGGTGCGACCGAATATTCTGTTGCAGGCATAAAAAGCTATCGTAGCCTTTTTTGCCCGTTCCTTTGTGTTAAGGTTCCAATTCAAGTCTAGGATTACACCAAGATACTTGGCGTGTTCAGAAATTGTTAGTGAAATCCCTTCGATTGTGGGAAGGCGAAATTCAGGAATTGTCCTCTTGTTAGTAAAAAGAACTAATTCTGTCTTTTGCGGGTTTACTGCTAGTCCGCACTTCTTTGTCCATCTGTTTAGTGAGGATAAAGATCCTGTTAACTGGTCACTGATAGTGGGGAGGAATTTGCCTGTTGCAAGCAGGGCTACGTCGTCTGCGTAGGCAACTGCTTTGACTCCACTAAATTCTAGCTTAATCAGGATCTCGTTTACCACGAGAACCCATAGAAGAGGGGAAAGAACTCCACCTTGAGGAGTGCCTCTAGATGCTGAGACTTGAGACCTGTTTGTGGTTGCTCTCCCCGTAGTTTCAGTTTGTGTTTAGCTAGGCTAAGTCGCGTTTATCGAGCTTTACGAAGTTTCACTTCGATCGCCCAGTTTCTTATCACGAAAGTCTGACTAGCATCCAGAGCCTCGATTTTTTTACCGTTTTTTTCCACAATTTTCGAATGTGTGAGTGAGCCTCGCGCTGTGACCAACGTGACCGTCGTGCGATAATTTGGTACTTTCTCGAGGACCCGGATACAATTTATTTCTCTTTGTCCCTTTTTTAAGGTACCGTACCCAAAGGGAAAAAACGTAATATTATTAGTTTCGCTCGGATGTCTCTCCGTCTGTCTGTCTGTCTGTCTGTCTGTCCGAACCCACTAAGCCAATTTAGTTACCAGCTCTATCTCAAGAACCGATTGCATAGGAGGCTAAAATTTACACACAACATCCGGTATACGTATAACCTCTAGTTAAACGACAAATAACGGGTGATTTTTAGCTGGTTTGGTTTTGGCAACACTGGTTTTGACAGTTGACGTGTGTTTAGTACCTTGTGTCACTGTCAAACAGCTTCAGTTTGGTTTGCAATTTAACCATGGATCGTCTTACAAATGAACAACGCTTGCAAATTATTGAATTTTACTATCAAAATTCGTGCTCGGTTCGAAATGTTCATTTTCGCTTTTTTATCGAAAAATTGTGTTCAGCGATGAGGCTCATTTTTGGTTGAATGGGTACGTAAATAAGCAAAATTGCCGCATTTGGAGTGAAGATCAGCCAGAAGCATTGCAACAGCTACCAATGCCTCCGGAAAAAGCCACTGTTTGGTGCGGTTTATGGGCCGGCGGCATTATTGGGCCATATTTCTTCAAAGATGATGCGAATCGCAGCGTTACTGTCAATGGTGAACGCTACCGAGCGATGATAACAAACTTTTTTTTGCCCGAAATGGAAGTTCTTGACTTGCATGATATGTGGTTTCAACAAGACGGTGCCACATGCCACACAGCACGCGAAACAATGGCGCAATTGCGAGGCGAGTTTGGTGAACAGTTAATTTCACGTTTCGGGCCGGTCAATTGGCCGCCTAGATCGTGCGATTTGACACCATTAGATTATTTTTTGTGGGGGTATGTCAAGGCTAATGTGTATAGGGACAAGCCCGCTTCGATTGACGCACTGGAAGCCAACATCCATGCATTCATTCGTGAGATACCGGCCGATATGTGTGAAAGAGTATGCCAAAATTGGACTCAGCGGATGGGCTACCTGAGACATTTGCATGAAATTATCTTTAAACATTAAATTGCAAGGTTCAAACTATCGATTCAAATAAATATTTCATTCATTTTTTTCGAACTTTTTGTGTTTTTTTTTTTTTTTAAAAGTTCTAAACCTCTTAAAAAATCACCCGTTACCAATGGAAGGAATACATCGATTGGTTTAATTAATTAATTAGTAATCTGGTGAAAAAAATATTTTCATTCGCCCAAAAAACGGTTTATTTCTTGATTCACAAAAAAATACATAAATTCCTTTTTTGTAGATCATGTTCTTATCTATATATGTGCTGAATACTGTTTTGCCGAAAAGTTAATAGTTTACAAGATATTTTCAAAAAAGATAATTTTACCATGTAAAATACGTTGCTCTCATAAGTTTTAATCTCTACTACGCAGTTGTGCACAATTGACCCCATCAAAGACAGAAGAGAGTCACTGGTGGTATACCACCAGGGTTCCCGCTTGCAAATTTCGTTGGGGAGTATAATACATTGTTTTGGGGAGTACAGAACAAAATAAAAGTAATATATTTTTAGTCAATAGTTTTTAATTGGGACAGGTCGCATAAAGAATGGAAAATTGGCGTGGGTTGGGTACTAGGTAATAATTAGAAAATGAGATTCATGTGCGAGTAATTTTTGAGAGTAAAAATAATTAATTAAATTAAACTAAATTGTGATGAATTCATGAAGAGGGGAAAGATTGAATGATATAGATTTCAAATAATATCTGATGTGTTGAACTTTAGCCAAATACGGAACCTTCGGTGCGCGAGTGACACTCGCATTTGGCCGGTTTTTTTTAATTTGAAGTGATTTCCAAATGTCTTTAAAATATAACGCGGAGCAGCAAGTGCAATTTGGAAGAACGCGACGACATACTGCATTTCCTTCGTGAAACAAGAAGATATTTTCTTGCATTTGATGTTTTATCAGAAAATCAAACGCTCTTGCTTCTTAATAAAATGAACGTCGATGTCGCTCAATTATACAAGTATTGTAAAAATGCACCGTCATATCGTGCTAGAATTATGAAGGAAAACTTTTAATGGCCATCAAAATTTTCGAATGAAACCTGTATCGTATTGACATACGAGTTTATAAAATCAAATAACTTATATTTAATTGTACACGAGAGCATAGAGAGGGTATCATCGTACTTACTACTGCGCGTACGACTGTCTCTCTCTAATTATTCAGTTTAATTGTTTTATTTTTCCTTTTACGAATTTTTAGTCCATTAATAAACAAAATCATTAGGTATTCGTTTTTTTTTATTATTATTATTATAATTTCAGTAATACATTTTTATTTTATTGGCTTGCTCTTTTTTTTATTTGTCAACCAGGAAGGCGGCAAAGCCATGCTTACTTTTTTTATTGTAAATATTGTAAAAAATATAAATTCATCAATAAAAATACATATGAATCTGAATCTACTGATCCACGCTAACTATTTATTTTGTTTTAGTCTTTTTCGAAATCTATCTACATTTATATTTTGCGTTTTTCAGTTTTAATCCGAACCCAACAGTTCGCCACACAATTTGGTCTCAAATATTTGGAGGTGTCATCTATTGGACGCAAACAAATGCAGTCAGCCAGAATATGATTCAACGCTATTTGGCGCTGCCAACACTGAAAGCTGCACGGCGTGCTCTTTGGATTTTCGTTGGTGGTGTTATTATACTTATGCTTCTTTGCAGCTATAACGGACTTCTCATATATGCCACTTATAGAGGATGCGATCCCTTAACCACCAAGGTAATGCTGATTTATTATTATCACTATGAACTTGGTATAAAATTTAGCGAATTTCAGCTCGCCAAAGCACGAGATCAATTATTGCCCCTTTTTGTTATGGATACACTTGGAGAATTTCCAGGGCTCACTGGTCTATTTATTGCTGGAGTATTTAGCGCTGCCTTAAGTTCTTTGTCAACGTGTCTTAATTCCATGTCTGCGGTTGTGCTTGAGGATTTCGTTAAGCCATTTGCAAAGCGTCCACTATCTGAATCGGCCATAAATTGGATAATGAGATCCGTTGTCGTAGGGGTTGGAGCATTGTGCGTTTGTCTTGTTTACATTGTCGAGAAAATGGGTACTGTGCTCCAATTGACCATGAGTCTAGAAGCGATTACAAATGGTCCACTATTTGGTATTTTTACGATCGGAATGTTCTTGCCCTGGATAAATGGCAATGTAGGTTTACCGCTACAGTCCACGACGTAAAAGAGAAACCTCTAAAATCAAAAAAAAAAAAAATCAAAATAATATTATAGATGTTCTTATAATGTGAACACTTATAAAAGAAACAAAGTGCACGGTCTTAGCACATGTATTTTTTTAAAACGATCTCTTCTTATGAGTGGTTCTTATATATGCCGTGGACTGTATTAAATACATTTTTATTCAGATGCTAACTTAATTCCTTTTTTTTGCAGAGCGCTTTGGTAGGAGGTATCATTGGAGTAATGTCAATGTCTTGGATAATCTTAAATGCTCAGTGGGCTATAGCCTCAGGAGCTATGCAGTTCGCCACTAAGCAATTGAGCGTTGATAACTGCAGTTATAACTTCAATCACACGTTTTCTGTTTTCACAGTCAGCGCGGCAACAACAAGTGCCACAGAGTAAGGGTTTTGCTATGATAGGCTAATTGTTTTTTCTAAAATCGTTTTTTTTTTTTAGAAATATCTTCGCTCTCTATCGCATTTCGTATATGTGGTATACATGCTTAGGTGCCTTGATAACAGTGACAGTTGCAATCTTGCTAACACTTGTATGGGGTGGAAATGATCCACGAGACATTGACCCGTCTCTTCTGACTCCATGTATAAGGAAGCGGTTTTTCCAAAGCACGCATAAATGTACACCAAGTGTAAGTGATAAAATCAGAAATATTATAACGGTATACATATGGAATTGCTTTCCTTACAGAATGGATATAACAAAAACATTCCAAAACAACACTATGATACTGAATCAGCACTTTAATTTATGTTCAGCAAATTATAATTTCATTTCATAGCAAAGAAATAGTTGATAATAAACAGTAGTTTAAGGAAGTAATAAACATTTTACAAATGCAAATTTTGATACTGAACATTAACTAGGTATATTAAACATTAAACTGGTTTGTGAAATATGTGATAAAAAAATGTGGTGATGATATCGAAATAATAAAATTTTTCGACTTGATATTTTTGCTTTGGATATTTCTATTCCCTCGGTCCAAAAATTACAATTTGGCTTTATTTAATTTTACAATAATGAAATAAAGCCATATCTCAATATTTGGCTTTATCTCACTTTAGCAAATTTAAATAAAGCCAAATTGCCATTATTGCACTTTGAGCTATGCAATTTCAAATAAACTAATATTTCTTATTTTTCTTACAGTATATAAATTTAATAAATATCTACAAACATCCATACATAAAATTGTAAATTAATAGATAATAATTTATTTAACCATTTGCAAATGGATATTGTATCCAGTGCAGAACGTCGCAAAAATGGGACGGTAAAAAAAATAATATTTTTCGGAGCTGTTCTGGAAATATAGAATTTTTGCACGATAATTAATAAGCTGTGACTCGCTTAACACTTTTATAACGTTGTCTTATATAGCCGCCTTATATTTTAAGCATATTTATTTGGAAATCACAGTCTTTGAATAATTTACGAAGTGTCTTGAAAACTCGCATGCAATTTCCAAGAATCCGCCTATACCTAAGTGAACTCTTTCCGCAACCTCCATTGTCATCGTTCGTTGATGTGACCCCCATTTTAAGACTTTATCAATTTTATCCAAACACAATGGTGTAAGTTAACTTTTATATACATGGTTGGTTGGAATGCATAGAACAGCATAGACGTGTTTTTTCGGCGGGCAATTTCTATCAAGTTATATCAGTTAACCTGCAATCAAATCGCTTATTACCGCGTAATTTTAACTTATATTGACATTTTATTCAAAATTGAAACAATTTGAGTGACAATAAGCTAGCATTGGTGTTATTGAAATCGATTTACCTTTTTTTTTTTTCTTTTTCTCTTTGCTTTGTATTTAGTATTAAACATTTACATTTGCAAATTAATAATAAACAGAACAGTATCAAACTTGTTTGAAAGTTCAATATACTCATAAATGTCCGGTAACAAACGCTGCAGAGCTAACTCTACACAATCAAACTCACCTCGAACTTCGCTTGACTCGCCACGTCAAACACTCAAAAAAAATGGCTGTAGATGACTCTAAAGCAGCCCATAGACACCACACTTGTGTGTACACCGGTGTACTGACAACGGTGTGGCATTCCGCCACACACGCCACACCAAATCGTACACAATCGAGACACCGACACCAAAAATCAAAAACTTTTGATTTTTACTCGCTCCGTGTCTCACACCAAAATCGGTGTGCACACCAGCCCACACACAGCACACATTTCCGTACACCTACACCGGTGTTGCACACAAGTGTGCTGTCTATGGGCCGCTAAGCTGTTGATGAAAATGGATGAGATGCTAAAAAATCAAAGCGATCTAATAATCTCCCTACTATCATCTAAAATTCAATCTAATAGCGATGAGCTTTCGACTAAAATGGATAATAAGTTGCTTGAACTTCAAAAAAAAATCACTGATGTCAACAATAGAGTAACACAACTCGAGATTACGCAAGCAACAACGAACACTGATATCGCCACTCTTCGATCTGACATTTCACTTTTAAAAACATCGCTATCCAATGCAAACCCAGAATTGTTGGACACTCAAAACTCACTTAAATCCTGTACAATCGACATATCAGATATCAAAACTGATCTTGCAACTATCAAAAAAAAAATCAAGACGAACAAGACAACAACAGCCGTATTTATTAGATTCCCTTACGACGCCTCTACGATGTTGTTTAGTTAAACATCGCGTAAAGATTTACGCAGCCTCTACGTCACTTTCCTGAAATTGTGATTTATAAACATTTTTCCGCGGTAATTTTATTAAACGAGGTTTGTGTCTAAATAGGTAAGAATTTCGATAAACCATTACAGAAAACACTCAAATCTATTACTTTTTTGCAACGGTTGACAGATCTATTTTGAAAATAAAAATTCTTTCAAACGGATAAAATGGAGATGGAGACCAAAAATAAAAGAAAACGATCCAAAAATTGGGATGCCACCGATAAGGTATTAATTCTTGTTTGTTAAATATCATACATAGGGTCGCTATACAACGTCAATTACTACTTTTACAGATCTTGCTTCGGCAATTAATAGAAGAGAAAATATCGAAAATTGAAAACAAATGTGTCGAACGGGAGGCTTGGAAGGAGATTATTAATACGTATGGTTTCAAAAATTTATTTTACTATATATTTAACTACATATTTACATATTTCAGATTTAATAAATTCAGCAATGTCCAAAGAAATCTTACGCAGATCCAGTGCCAGTGGCGTGCAACCAAAATGGAAGTGAAATCCAGAGCATCCAAACACAGAAAACAAATCAGTGCAACAGGAGGTGGACCACCGCCAAAATCACCGGATCCTGAGGATGCGCAATTGATGGCTCTGATTCCTTTCGAATTTGAAGTCGACAACAATGAGTTCGATTGTGATGCGACCCATTTTTGAATGAGGAAACGTGAACTAATCAATAAAAATGTTTTTTATGTATATGTATATTAGGATGCTATTAATGAGAGTACTGCAGTCGAAGTGGAGTATTTAATCGAAGAAATGCCTCAGCCACTTGATTTAAATAAGCATGTTGAAAACAGACAATTCCCACCATTAGTAAGTAGTAAGAAAAAGATCAGGACGCAGATTCTTAAATACATATTTTCCTATAGCACTGTCCGAGTGTATCTCCAAACTGTTTGCAAGAACAACTTATACTCGAGGAAGCAGAGGATGATCCTGCCAACTTAACGGTTTTGCAGACAAGAAGGGATCCTTCTGCATCTACGCGAAAAAAAAGGAAGGCTGCGGTGAGAATGGATATAGTGTTGTGTGTGAAATGTAATATATACTAAATAGGTTTCTTGCAGGCACAATCTGACGAACAAATGAAGTTAGATTTGTACGAGCTGACTACTAAAATAAAGAGAAGGGAACTGGAGATAATGGAGGCAGAGCATGAAGAAAAAATGAAAATTTTAAAACTACAAGGTCAACACATGGAAGAATCGATCAAGAACAGCCAACAAGAACACCATTACGTTTGCAGTTGCTCCTAGAAAAGCAGAAGAATTGATGGATTTGTATATCTTTCTTTTGCTTGTTTTTTTTTTATAATTAATGTGATATTATCTAATCTGTGATAATAGAAGTGAAGACATTGTTTCTGAATAAAAATTACAAGTATTTTACATATAAATGTGTTGATTTTTATTGAAAATGTTGTTCTATAAATATACTACGTGATACATTGTTATGAATCGGCTGCGATATTTCTTCAAAATCGTTGGCTTCAAAATCGTTTTCTTCAGCTTCGATTTCTTCATCACCATCTAATTTTACAAAGTACGATTAAATAAAAAAGCGCAATCAAATAAAGCGAATTTGATTCAAAACTATAACTAAAGCCTGATCCTTAAATTCGATTGCTAAATTGTGCAAAACAGCTAAAGCGACAACTGTGATCTTCATATTCTTTAATGAACATCTCATACCAGTTAGTAGGATCCTGAATCTTTGCTTCCAAACGCCAAAGCACCTTTTCACAGCATTGCTAGTTGCAATTTGAGCAATATTATATTGACATTCAGCTTGAGTTCGAGGGCTTAAAAGACGGTCAAGATAATGTTTGTGCAGGCGTATCCACCATCTCCAAGCAAACGTCCCTTGAATTCACCACTTTCAAATCTTTCCTTTATGCGACTCTCTCTAAATATTCTTGAATCATGTGTACTTCCTCTCCAATGGCAAACAATATCTCTAATTTTCAATGACGAGTCACACAAAACCTATGTATTAACCGAAAAGTAGCCTTTTCGGTTAACGTAGTACTGACCCGCTTGGCCACCTACTTTTGGAATTTTGATGTGCGTGCAGTCAATTGCACCAATAACTTTGGGAAAGTTTCTTATTTGTTGAAACCCTCGCATTTCCTTAATTTGGTTTGAAATTGATGTTGGCATTTGTATGAACTGTCGCCTTTTGGAAGCAAAGGCTTTTGCAACTCTTTGACATATAACACAAAGAGTGGGTTGGCTAAAGCCGTGAATATCTGCTCCATCATCTTGAATCTAAAATACAATTATTTGAAAACCATACGTAGATATGAATGCAAATCGAATTACCTCATTTCGGCCCCAATACCTTATGGCCGCCATAACTTGGAGCTCCACAGGAATATGTCCACCCCGATTATCTCCAATGAGATCAGAACGCACAATATCAATCACTTTGCACATATTTTCTTTGGTAAATCTATATTTATTCCGAAATTCTTTATTTCTTATTTCCATGGGGTTGAACCTGGCTTTATATAATTTTCGCCTTCTTGGAATTGAACTTTCATTCATTAAGTCGATCATATCAATGTCGTTAACAAAATTCACGAAGCTGAATGGCATTTTTAAATCAATTTTTAGTTTCGTTTTCAAATTTACCCCGAAAAAATGTAAACAAAATGACATTTGAAAAACGAAAAAAAATTATGCAAGCTTTACGCATCCTCTTAACGCAAATTTTTGCGTTTAAAGTTACGCAGGCTTAAAGCAAAGTGCTTTTTGTTTATAAATAACGTTTTCCTGCGTAACGACATTTTAGAGGGTGCGTAAAGATAAGCAGACTCTACGTTGGGTTTATATATAAGGCTGTAGGTATCTAATAAAAGTATTGCACATCCACTCTTACTTTGACATTGAATTTTTTTTTACCTACTACTACCAACAAAAGCAACAACCCCCATAACATTTGAATGCCGTATGAATGACATATGTTTGTCTTTTTATTTGCTGCAACAAGTGCGCTTCATACAATACATACTCTGATTATGTTGATGTCTGACTATACTTTTTTTCCTTTAATTCAATTAGTTAGTTTATGGCTTTCTCTCATTCCCCTCACCTGTACAATTTGATTATTTCCCATTTCAATTGCAAAACATTAGTCAGCGTTGTGAAATATTTTGGTATTGAAACAACAATCAGTATGTCTTTCACTGGAAGTGTGTATAATTTGGTGTTATTACTTAGTAAAAAAAAAAAGTTCCAACTAACTTAAATCGTTTTAGGAATTCTTACCCTCTGCTCGGTGATAATTGCTATCTTTAGCTTTGTATGGATTCTTCTATATCAGCTGTTGAAGGAGAATGTACCGAATCTTTTGAAGCCATCCGAAGGATATACATTTGATTATATAGTTGGTAAGCCGTGGCATATGCTACCTCTGTTTTGTGTT
Source organism: Cheilosia vernalis (assembly GCA_949126925.1). Taxonomy (NCBI): domain Eukaryota; kingdom Metazoa; phylum Arthropoda; class Insecta; order Diptera; family Syrphidae; genus Cheilosia; species Cheilosia vernalis. The sequence goes on along the minus strand of OX421358.1, from coordinate 38,591,390 downwards.
TTATTGATTTATTCGTTTTCAAGTGGGGGGAGGAACAGCAGGCTCTGTTGTGGCTACTTTACTCACAAGACATTCGAATTGCACCGTTCTATTAATTGAAGCTGGAGATAAATTCGGATTTGTAAGCAAGATTCCCTTATTGGCAACATTCCTACAAAAGGGTATCAATGATTGGTCATTTCTTTCGGTACCACAAAAACATTCGTCTATAGGTCTACATGATCAGGTGAGTTCATACTCAATTTAAAACAGTTTAAAGGTGACTTACGACTTACCATTAACCTTTTCAAATTTACGCTCTTACACTTGTTTATCATTGGGTTCATTAAACCTTTTTCATATGCTGATCGTAGGCTGTCATGCGCAGTGAATAAAGCTGAGGGCGAATAGTCTATTCCGTAACGGAATTTGTTGTTGTCTCTTGTATAAGACCGGCATAGTTCCGTGAAAGTATAGCTCGTACACGGATGTGGCGATTCGACCCCTGTATTTTAAGGAATGAATAGAGTAAAGAAACGTATCATAAAATATGGGAATAGTGTTAAATAAAATCCAGTTTTTGGTTATTTATCTGATATGGGAGTTTTTATAAGTTAAGGCCGTCAGTAACTGGCAATTGTCGCAAGTTCTGGCTATGGAGCTATAAGAGCCTACTTACACTAACACTTTGCAATATTTTTGAGCAGTTACAAGGACAAGCGTATAGTAGGATGTATAGGAGCTTTTGTGCTCGTGCCAAGCTCTTTCTTGGCAGTTATACTCTCTGATGTTTGCCAGACGTTCGTGAGAGGAGGTGCAATGGAAAATATCTTAAGATGTAGATTGTGTTTTTCCGGGTATCGAACCCGCCACACTCGCCACGTAATTAGTAAATTCCCAAGTGTTCTTGCAAGTGATATCGAAGCTAACATTGAAAAGATGTCGAAGATTCACGCAAGCAATGATAGAATCAGCCAATGTATCAAAACATATGATCGGTATTTTCAAAGTGAAATACAGCTGATGGTGCCTTTTATATAAGGTTGGCAGCAATTTTTTGTTTTTTTTTTGGGTTCTGAGGAAATCTAACATACCTAAAAAAAAATATTTATCGGATTTCTGAACTTTTTTGTTAGAAAACATGACCTTATATCTTTACCTTTGCAAATCTTTATAGATCAAACGTTGTATCCGGCTGAATCTCCTGATTACATTTGTCTATTTGTTTATTTGTAAGCTTACTTCTGCGCATTTGAGCAGCTTTTTAATTTCATCTTTCTCCATTTGCGTGTGTTGGGTATTATTATGTTCCTTAATACTTTATTTTTGAAGACCTATATTTTTTGTAAATATTTTTTGCATCAAATTACTAATTACTCTAAAACCAGTCAACGTATCGCTAGCATTGGAATTGAATAAGTTGTGTTGGAGCTTACTGGGCCCATGTTCTGTAATTATCACATCGATATATTTATCACTAAAACGATACAAATTGAAAAACATGTAACTATTGTTACATTCAGGCTGGGATTCGTAAAGATAAAACACTATTCCGTTTAACTTCTCTAATAAAATTCACTTTTATTACACTTTTATCGACTATTCTAATATTTCACTTATAAAGTACCAGAACACTATTACTTAAACAATTCTTCAACGTTTCAAACCAATCACTTAATTTACTCTATTACTTTTCACTTATTTATCTTCACAAACTATTACTATCTCGAACTTTAACCAATCACTGTTATAAATCAACTGTCTCGCCCTCTTCTAAAAGCTGTCCTTTTATACCCGCTCCGCCATCTGACGAGAACTTTCTAGCTAATTCTAAGTGGTTCTAGAACAAGGTTCAGTGGTGACAGATTCCAGTCTCCAATTGGAAGTGACACTTGAGTGGAACTTGTTTTGTGACTTTAAGGCCTGGTTTCACCAAACTGTCTAGGGCCTGGTTTCACCAAACTGTGACTAAGGGCTTGTTTCACCACTTAAGTTACACGATACCTTCCACGCCACAATATCCCCCTCTTAAACTTGTTCGTCCCGAACAAACTCGTTAACATTTTCACCATTATAACGATGAAGACGATCCACATGAACGACTTTCAGCTTGCCTCTTCCTCGTTGGATGCGATAGACAACGTCGTTGATGCGCTTTACGATTGTATAGGGCCCTTCCCAGTCTTGTTGCAACTTAGGCGATAAACCTTTCCTTCGATGAGGGTTATATAGCCATACCAGATCTCCTTCCTGGAATCCTGTAGTTGTCGTTTTAGTATCGTACCTCGTTTTCATGCGGTCACTGGCTATCTTAATCTTATCCCTAGTGTCTCGATGCACGTCCCTGATGATGTCCCTGAGGTCTGTAACGTAGTCCTCCTCATCCTTGGGCTCTTCGCATGGATATCCAAACATCAACTCGCTAGGTAGGCGGACTGTTCGACCAAATAAGATTTCAGATGGAGTATGTCCTGTGGTGTTATGCACTGCTCCTCGATAAGCCAATAAAAACATGGGAATATGCTTATCCCAGTCTCTCTGGTCTTCGCCAACGACCTTAGAGAGGTGTTCATTCAGTGTCCTGTTGAAGCGCTCCACCATCCCATCTGATTGTGGATGAAGCGGGGTCGTCCTTGTCTTGTGAATCCCTAGTAACTGGCACACTCCTTGGAAAATCTTCGACTCGAAGTTCCGTCCTTGGTCTGAATGCAGTTCCATTGGTACTCCGAATCTGCTTACCCAGTTATTGACGATTTGCTCCACCACGGTTTTAGCTTCTTGATTTGGGATAGCAAATGCTTCGGGCCACTTACTGAAATAATCCATAACGACGAGGATATAACGATTTCCATTGTTTGTTTCAGGAAACGGTCCCGCAATATCAACTGCTATCCTTTCAAAAGGGGCTCCAACATTGTATTGATGCATTTTGCCACGAACTTTCAGTCTCGGACCCTTGCTGGCCGCACATGTAACGCATTTCCTGCACCAAGTTTCAACGTCCTCCCTTGAATGAATCCAGTAAAACCGTTCCCGCACTTTTTCGAGCGTTTTATTGATTCCCAAGTGGCCTCCAGACACTCCATCATGCAATTCCCTGAGCACTTCCATAACCTTTGACCTGGGTACAACAAGCTGCATTACGAACGACTTTCCATCCGGGCTTTCCCATCTTCTTTTTAGAATGCCGTCTTGTACGTGAAGGGAGTCCCACTGCGCCCAGTATGCCTTCAGCTCGGGGCTCCTATTGGATATCTCCTGCCAGTCTGGTTTTCCCTCATGCTCCTTCCAGGCGATAATCGGTTCGATATCCGGATCTTCCCTTTGAGCCTCCCGTATTTCCCGCGCACTCCAGCCACCAATGGGCATAGCTCTCACCCTTTGAACGGACGCGACATCTTTTTCCTCGTGTCGTAAGCAATGTTTGCAATTTGCTTTGCACGGTCGACGGGAGAGAGCGTCTGCATTAGAGTGAAGACTTCCCTTTCGATGTTGTATTTCGTAGTCGTACATCTGCAGCCGTTCGATCCACCTTGCGACTTGGCCTTCAGGATTCTTAAAGTGTAGTAGCCACTTTAAAGACGCATGGTCTGTGCGGAGGATAAATTTTCGCCCATAAAGGTACTTATGGAAATGTTTTGTTGCCAGTACCAAAGCAAGGAGCTCGCGCCTGGTAACACAGTAGTTCCTTTCTGGCTTTGAGAGAACTTTACTAAAGTAGGAAACTACTTTCTCTTGGCCATCGTGCACCTGGGAAAGGACGGCTCCAATTCCCACATTACTAGCGTCTGCATCCACAATAAATGTTTTCCCAGGGGTGGGGTACGCTAGTATGGGGGCGTTGCACAACTGTTGCTTAAGTTCCTTGAAGCTCTTTTCGCACTCACCTGACCATTTGAATTGTTTGCCTTTTTCTGTCAGTTGATGCAAGCTCTTTGCGATCCTGGCAAAGTCCTTTACAAATCGTCTGTAATAGGTCGCAAGTCCCAGGAAGCTTCTCAGTTGATGTTTGTCTTTGGGTACCGGCCAGTTTTTCACTGCATCGACCTTCTCCGGATCAGTCTTGACTCCTTTGGAAGAGATGATGTGCCCGAGGTACTTCACTTCTGGTCTAAATAAGGAACACTTCTTCGGGTTAAGTTTTAGTTGCGCACTTCGTAGTCTTTGGAACACCTCCTTAAGATTATCTCGATGTTCGTTAAATGTTTTTCCTACTACGATGACATCGTCCAGGTAGACCAAGCAGGTTTTCCACGTTAGTCCCAGCAGAACGCGCTCCATTAGACGTTCAAAGGTAGCTGGAGCATTGCACAGTCCAAATGGCATTACTGTAAACTGCCAAAGCCCGTTTCCTGCTGTGAATGCTGTTTTCTCGCGGTCTTCTGGATGGATCTGCACTTGCCAGTAGCCACTCTGCAGATCGAGAGTCGAAAACCATTTGGCTCCGGATAGTGTGTCCAGGGTATCGTCAATTCTTGGCAGGGGGTAGCTATCCTTCTTGGTGACGTTGTTGAGTTGGCGATAGTCCACGCAGAATCTCGTAATTCCGTCTTTCTTCTTGACCAGGACGACCGGCGATGCCCACGGACTTTTTGAGCTTTCAATCAGTCCCTCCTTTTCCATCGTCGACACCATTTCTGCAACCTCCGTCTGCTTAGCCAATGGTAGTCGTCGGGGAGGCTGACGAATCGGTCTCGCATCTCCGGTGTCGATTCGGTGTTGTACGAGATGTGTTCGGCCATACTCGCTGTTCTGCGAAGCAAATATATCAGCGAACTCGTTGATTAAACTACCTGCCATGGACCGCTGCTCCTGATCCAGCTCGCACTCTCCGAGTATATTCTTTTTCATTTCCGATATCTCCGTTGGTCTAACCGGTTTCACATCACTTGCATTGGACAACTTTGTGACCGCAGTAATTGGTACGCACTTTCCAATCACTTCTCCTTGCTTTAGTTTCACGCTTTTGTGTTCCACATTGAGGACACGAACGGGAACCATGTTGTTTTTGGGTTCAACCAGCATCTTTCCGACAATATAGCTCTGATAATAATTTTCTGGATCTGACTCGACTAGGTAGAATCGGTGGCTCCCAGGATCACCTTCCAGCTTTGTCCAAATAACTGTCTCTGACGAAGGTGGTAATATTTCGTCCTCACTTACAACTGTCCTTAGAGCTGCGACGTTCTCGTTCCCGTAAACCATCGGAATCTCGACGTTCTTGTACTTTATAACTTGCGAACCGATGTCGAGCACTATATCATGCGTCTTCATAAAGTCGATTCCGATGATGCATTCGTCACATATATCAGCCACTAAGAATGCATGGGAGAAGACTATTCCTGCAAGGTTTATCGTCAAGAGTACCTCACCATACACCTTTGCTGTTGCTCCAGTTGCTGTTTTCAGACAGTAGCTGCTGGTGTTGTGCAGCCATGATTGGCGAACGATGTCCCTTCTGATTATGGAAGCGGTGGCACCTGTATCGATTGTAGCCACATACTTTTTCTGGCCGATATGGGCTTCCACTGTCAGGCTCCTATTACATCGTTTGGTCTGGGAAACCTGAATTATGGTCCTGGGGGCGTCGATTCCAGAAACCAGCTTCTGCCCCGCGAAGTTGGTTCTTACTCGTTTCCCGACTGATGGCTTTGTGATGTTCCATCCGCCGAACGCTCAAACGCCTCCTCGTTCCTAGCTCTGCAATGTGGACAACTGCCCTGTCTACGTTCGGCTCTGCACTGTCGTTGTAGATGTCCAATTTTGTTGCAGTTCCAGCAACGGATCGGTCCCCTTCGAGAACTGTTACGGTCGACTACTACTGTTCTCTGGCACGAGCATTCAACGGATGTCATTTCTCTCACGCGGTGAAATCCTTGAGATGCTTGGTCAGCAGCTCTCATGGTTAAGGCAAATGCCAGTGCCTCAGGAAGAGTTCTCTTTCCAGCCATTCGTAGAGCCATCTGCAGTTGTCTGTCCTCTATGGCTTGTGTAAATGCCTCAATAGCCATTTCATTGATGACATCCTCGCCGGCATTGGGATAAGACAAGTGCGCTAGCCGTTCGATATCAGCTTGCAGTTGCTGGAGTGTTTCTCCCCTCTTCTGGATTCGACTGGGAAGTTGCACTCTATATACTTGCTGCATATGGTCGTCACCGAATCGCATCTCAATAGCCTTCACCAATGCATCGTAGTCGCGTTGTTTTTCTGCTGAGACAGTTTGAAGCAATTCTGCAGCTGTACCTCGTAATGCGAGTGTTAATGCAATCGACTTTTCCTCGTCGTCCCATCCATTGGTCGTTGCAGCTGCTTCGAACTGTCTCTTATAAATTGGCCATGATGTTTGACCATCAAAAACGGGTGGTTGCATCTCCTTCCTTCTTGGGCAGTCAACAGAATATTCCCGAGCCTTCTGCTTCTTGACTTTTTCCAGTTCTTTAGCTATGTTCTCGATGTTCGCGCCAAGCTCTTTAGCTATGTTCTCGTGTTTATGAAATGTTTTATTAATTTCCTCAAGCTTTGTTTCATGCTCGTTTAATTTTTCATCAATCGCATCGATTTTTACATCTAGAACATTCTTAAATTCTTCTACGGCGTCTTTTTGTGCGGCGACAATGGAATTTTTCTGTTCTTCAAGAGAATTCTTCTGCTCTTCTAAGGAATTCTTTTGTTCTTCTAGAGAATTCTTCTGTTCTGCGAATTTAGATTCCATAGAATTTTTCTGTTCAGCGAACTTCAATTCCATGGAATTTTTGTGTTCTTCTAGAGAATTTTTCTGTTCTGCGAACTTAGATTCCATAGAATATTTCTGTTCTTCCATCTTCGCAAGAAGTAATTCCATCATAGAGCTAATGTCAACGCCTGTACTTACTTGTTCTTCTGACACGTCGAATAGCATGGTTTTTGGATCTTCTCCGTCGTTTTGGACAGCTTCCTGTAGACGAAGGATGAGGTCTGCTTAGTTGCAGCAATATACGACCCATTTTGTTTGTCTCTTGTAATTTAGAAATTCACACAAATTCACTTTTTTTTTTTTTTTTTTTTTTTTTAAACTACACTTAGACACTTAGCACAGAATAAGTTTTATCCCACTTCTGACACCAATGTTACATTCAGGCTGGGATTCGTAAAGATAAAACACTATTCCGTTTAACTTCTCTAATAAAATTCACTTTTATTACACTTTTATCGACTATTCTAATATTTCACTTATAAAGTACCAGAACACTATTACTTAAACAATTCTTCAACGTTTCAAACCAATCACTTAATTTACTCTATTACTTTTCACTTATTTATCTTCACAAACTATTACTATCTCGAACTTTAACCAATCACTGTTATAAATCAACTGTCTCGCCCTCTTCTAAAAGCTGTCCTTTTATACCCGCTCCGCCATCTGACGAGAACTTTCTAGCTAATTCTAAGTGGTTCTAGAACAAGGTTCAGTGGTGACAGATTCCAGTCTCCAATTGGAAGTGACACTTGAGTGGAACTTGTTTTGTGACTTTAAGGCCTGGTTTCACCAAACTGTCTAAGGCCTGGTTTCACCAAACTGTGACTAAGGGCTTGTTTCACCACTTAAGTTACACGATACCTTCCACGCCACACTATGTTTTCGATGCGAAAATTTATCGCATGAGTTTCAGAACATGGGCACTGGTCTATGTTTTCCGAATCAAAATAGAAATAAAACTATTTTATTCATTTCCCGACATTTCGTTGATGTTTTTTCAACTTGTTCTTGGGATTTTTTCTCTTTTATTGGGTTTAACATTGGGCGAGTGGTTTCACCATTTTTTTTTAATAAATGAACACAAATAATATACAAGTAAAAAAAATAAATTAAAATTACTAGACAAGACAAGAATCTTATGAACTAGTATCACAGGGATTTATTAATCCCATTCTCACTCAAGTGGGACATACTCCTAAGTCCCGAACTCAATTCTGGTTCTTCAGTACACTTTTACGGATTGCGGCAATGTTTTCGGCTGATATTTTCTTTTGAGGTATGGGTACGGTGACCATATTTTCAAGAGCGAAACCCGGGACAAACAAAAATATATAACAGCACACAAATGGCCAAAAATAACAAGCAAAATCGTATGGATGTATTATTTTTTAGTAGATTCCCTTATAATTATTAAGGGGCTATTTGATGCACATTATTAGTGATCATGAAATGGTTATTTTTTTTTTAAAAAGATAATGAAATATTACAAAAAAATATATGAAAATACGGGACAAATACGGGACACGGGACAAATACGGGACTAAAATATTAATATGGGACATTTGTATGTCCCGTATTTCTAAAAAATAAAACAGGGACAGGCTATTGAAATACGGGACTGTCCCGGGAAATACGGGACGTATGGTCACCGTAGGTATGGGTGATAGCTGACTTGTTAACCGAACTGGCTGTCTCGAATTTGGCCACAAAACTTTGGAAAGTCGGCGTTTAAATTCGACCACGTCTGTCAAAAATCGTTTGTACTGACATACACTCATTTTAATAATGAAGTTTTATCATTTGCTCAGTTGTGTAACTTGCCAATGTGATTTGGCATCAGTTACTAAAAAATAATCGCTAAATTACACTGACGGCTTGAAAACAAAGTAACGCAACGTAACTCCAAAATAACCTAACGATTTTAGAGCTCCTTTCTTGACACTTTTATGCTTTATCCGAACTGCTATATTGAGAATAGTGAGACGAGCTTTCTCATGATGTTTGAATGAAGTAGGGTAGCGGAAAAAAGTTCATAAGTCGCTCATTAAGCTAAGTATCCTGCTCGCGCTAAATTTTAGCGTCCCTAGTCTCCACTCCGTTTCTCCACAGCAAAGATAAATGGAAGCTAAATTTTTATAAATGATATAGATGGGACAAAAGCATTAAGTTCATGACAGAATGTCGGTAAACGTGAATTTAATAAATTATACACGTAATTTGAAATTGAAACTTCAAGAGTAGAAGACAAAACTTTCCTTCGTGTCGCGTAAGTCCATATTTGCAAAAAAGAAAAACAAAAGATTAGTTGAAGCTAAAAAAACGAATTTTCGATAAACATTCATGTATTTATAATTCTTGGATTTAGTATCCAACCCTAGAAATTATAAGGAGAACTTCCAAGTGTCCTGTAACTTTCCAAAATCTCTTTACCGTCGTGGAACAATTATTATTACCCGAAAGTGTATGAAAAAGTCCTCCTAAAAAAATCTGTATCCTGATATAAATAAATATCTTGATATTTCGCAAAACAATATCTCTACTTTGGTTTTGAGTTTCATTTTATTTCTCACCCAAATATTCTTTGCGTTTACCTACTATAAAAAAAATAGCAAGCACACAACGAACTTTTTATTCCGTTTCTTCTGTCAAAATTTATCTTCGATTTAATGTACCGGACATTTATTTCGCGAGCTAAGTGAGTGGAGACTTTTCATCGGAAGTTAAGCATTTAGCGTGCGAACAGGGAGATCAAATTTAACGCGAGCTTTAGTTAACAAAACAGCACACTATCTCATTCTCTTTCATCCTGGAATTATAATATCAATAAAGTAATAAATAACATTTTAAAATGCGCATTTTTTCTAGCGTCAGGCACTTCCTAGAGGCAAGGGCCTCGGCGGATCTTCCCAAATCAACTATATGCTTCAATTCGATGGCTACGAAAGGGATTTTGATAGATGGGCTGAAATGGGCTTAACTGAATGGTCTTACAAGAGCATTAAGCCATTTCTCGACGCAGCTAAGCCAAAGCGAGATGAATGTTTAGAAATCAATCGACAATACTCAAAATTAGCTGAAGCTTTTGATAGAGCCCATAGCGATTTCGAGCACAAACCATGGAACTTTCGAAAAGCTAAGTACACCGTGAAGCATGGTTACCGCTGGGGAGTTTACCAAAAGTATCTGCAAAGTGTTTTTGGCAAATGGAATTTAAAAATCATGACTAACTCGTTGGTACGTCGAGTGAATATAAATAATGGAATAGCCGAATCAGTCACCGTAGGAGTGAAAGACGATGAAGGAAAGGAGACAAAATTCGAGTTGAGGGCTAATAAAGAAATTATTCTCTCGTGTGGGGCATACCAGACCCCACAAGTTCTTCTCTCATCTGGTATCGGTCCAAAACACGTTCTTGAAAGGCTGCGTATCCCAATTCAATTAGATCTACCAAAAGTGGGTGAAAATCTGTACGATCACATGAACCTGGCAATATTTGTATCGATTGCTGAGAAAGCGAGTATTAATGCCAATGCGTTATTCAATTTTAATGAACTGTTTGACTATTTAACAACCGGAAAAGGACACTTTGGAAATTTCGGTGTAATCGGCAACATTGACTTACAAGACGACAAAAGCGGAATGACATTGTTTGGAGTAGGGGCTATAGATGAAACTGCTCTTATGTCAATTTCGAACTTTAAAAAAGAACACTTTCGAGCGTTGTTTCCACTTTACTACAATTCCACGCAAGAGGGATTTGTTTTAATTTCAACTTGCTATCAACCGAAGTCGAGAGGATACGTTACAGTGCAAAGTGATAATGTTCGAAAGAACCCACTTATTGATCCCAATTATCTAGCTGAAGTAGATGATGTTAATTGCACAATTCGTGCACTTCGTTCAGCAGTTAAAATCGTGAGTTCGGATGCATTTGCCGTACTAAGACCGAGGATTCATTGGCCTAAATTGAAAGAATGCTCGAATTTCGGTCCATTTGAGAGGGACTTCAAATGGAATCAACCATCGAATAATTATATTGAATGTATTTTAAGGCATATTGGGTTGGGTTCACATCACCCAGGAGGTACCTGCTCAATGGGTCTCACTATGTTAAACAGTGTGGTAGATCAACAACTGAGGTATTGTTTTTATTTCGAATTGTTATATTTTTTTTTGTATTTCGCTGTCCGTTTGCAGAGTTCATGGGGTGAAAAGCTTGAGAATTATTGATGCTAGTGTTATTCCAGAATCACTCACAGGAAACCCAAATTCGGTAATTATTGCTGTTGCGATAAGGGCCACTGCTTTTATTTTAAGATCTTTTAATGATCATAGTAAATTATAAAAAAAACAATAAATCTGTAAAGAAAAATTAAAACGAAAACGCATTTTTGTTTCATTTTGAGTATAAATTCCATAACGTTACCGAATGTTTTAGTGGCACCATTATATTATTATCGATTTCGACAATTAACAGAATAGAGAGAGTCCAAGGTATTGGAGTTAACAATGGGAAGCTCATTTTAGAGCTGATTTGTTTCGATAAAGAGAATCTTAAAATTTGGCCTTGTATGAATAAGAAATTAAATTAAACGTAGGTTAGATTCGCGAAAAAATGCAACTGTGTCTGATTTTTGAGTGGAACCTTACCTGATTCCGGATGAACATCTTAAAGGACCAAAATAATTCTTTTGATCGACAATTTTGAGTACTACGAATGTCGAACAAACTCTTTTATAACTCAACGCAGCATGTCGAAGGTAGTTCTTTGTGCTGCACATTTGAGCAGAAAGCGATGCGATACAAAAAGTGTTTCTTTTCGATAAAATTGTTCACTTGATTGTATTCTTATGCACTCCCCCACAGTGAGCCTACTTTCGGTGCGACTTGATGTGCTTTATTTTTGCTGTTGTTGATTTTGATTTTCTTAAGGGACTTAAGTTTTTTTTCCACTGCGCTATATCTCGCAAAAATGTTACAAACGTCCGGGAATATAAGTATAACTGTCATAAAGAAGCTTCTCAGTTAGCCGTTTGGATACGGCATAAAATGGCAGATCCCTTCCATTCGTCCAAAAATGGATAAAAGCTCACACTAATCGAATATGGTTGTGAGAAACCAGGGTCCATAGGGACCTGTTGCACCAACTATTTATTTATTTATTTTCGTATAGAGTAAGTTGAGATAATGGCTGTCACTTTTGTTACTGTCAAATCAATGAACACTATTATGAACACAGATGGAGTGATTAACTATCCAAAAGAGTTTTTGAAAATGACATTTATGAAAGTAAGGTTATCCTATTTTATAGTTTTAGGAAGTTTAAGTAATTGAAATTATAAAATTGAATTTGCGCATACAATAATAAAAAAAACTTGAATTTACCGTCGGATTATACCCTGTTTCCCACAGCTTAATCTTTATTGGAAAATCGGTTCGGTAATCATACTGCGCGACAGAGACAATACTGAGACAACCAACTACGGTTGATTTCCCGTTACTTTGCCTACAAGCTATATTTTTACGGAGTAGTCACGATTTGGTGCACTAGTATTGATATATAGGAATTCGTATTGACAAATGTCACGAAATTTCAAAAACTTCGGCTCTCGTCTCAATATATCTACCACTTCCGCAAAAGTTAGTGGCAGCGCTCATAGAATCTTATAAAATTTGAAAAGCAGAAAATACACAACCATGTTTGTCCTTACACATTTCTAGTATATAAAACATTTCATTTCGATAGTTTTATTCCAAGCAAATTATATTATTCGCCTTTTAAATAGCTGGCATCACCTAACCAAATTGTACTGAAAACAGCTGAAAACTATTACATACGGCTGGCTAGTGAATTTCTGTTGTGACAAATGAAAAAGAAAAAAAAAAAACAGAAAATAAAGCAGAACAACAGAAAATTTTTATTTATTTTTGAATGTTTTATTTGTAAATAGGTTTTTTTCTTTTTTGGTAAACTTTTTTCGAGTTGGGGCGATGGTAACCGAATCCTCCCCTAACATATTCACCAAATATTTACAATATTTAAAAACACTGAAAACCGGTCAGGCATTTTGTTCCACAATTTTCAAAATTTAAATTTAATTTATTTGTCATTTTGACGGGAACGAATTTTTTATGATTTACTCACTCGTAAACAGAACCTCCTGCCGTTAGTTAGTTATATGAAAGTTACGAATCGTTAGTTATCTTCTAAAAATGTTTATTAATAGGGATTTGAGTTTAACTAATGTGTTTGCCAATAGTTTGGCCTAACATGTAGTTCCGCGACTATTATTAATACGGCTGTTAATATCAAAGGCAATAATGCTAGAAACATTCTTTCAGTGGAAATAAACGAACAAAATTAAGGATTAACTAGGCATAATCTTGAACTAATATTATAAATTATGTGAAATTTTATAGCATTTAGCTAATATGCTTCCGGGAGTATTTTAATTTTCGTATTTTTGAACAACAAAAAATTATTAGGAATCTAGTACCTATTATTTGAAAGTGGCCACACTACATTGCATACTTAACGTGAACCTATATCAATTTGTATTAAACTGTTTAATCTGTTCTATTATATTTTTGGTCAGAAATATCTTGAAGGATAGATTAACTTTCCTTTTTACCAATTTAATTCATATTTAACTTATTGGTATATAGCTTATTGTATTGTTTTTCGAAATCTGTAGCTGGAATAAATGAAAATGAAATCGCACCAGCAAAGGAATGGTTTGAATGCTTGAAAAGTAATTGCTTGCAAGCGCTTGCACAAGATACATAAACTAAGACGACGATGTGACTAGTTAAAGCGAAAGTTTCAAAAGTACACAAAGATAAATTCAAAACTTCATTAAATCGTTAATAAAATTTATCATATAAATATTAGACCTACGTGAGGTTAGCCCGAACTTTTTCTAGAATGAAAAACGTGAATTGCTGTTCGATAGACATTCGTTTTTAAGGTTCCGTATCCAAAGGAAAATAACGGAACCTTATTAGTTTCGCTCGGATGTCTCTCCGTCTGTCCGAACCCACTAAGCCAATTTTTAGTTGTTTGTAGTTCAACCGTTAGAAAGTTAGGACCATTTGAAAAAAAAAAATTCCATGGCTTACAACAACAGTTGGATCCAGTACTATTGTAAAAATGATGTATATAGTACATGTTAAGATAAAATACAAAATTCGATCGATGTAATGCAATCCTTTAGTCCCTGTTTGAAAGTTACATGCACGATGAAAAACCCATAAAACGTCCAGTCATATTCGGTTCCGTTTACATTGATTTCGAAGAACAGTCGTCCTGCTCAAAAAAGACCGGACAATTGAAGAGGTGTTGGACATTTTTTTTTTCAATGTTTGGATCAAGGCGTGGCATGTAATTCTTCAATAAGTGGCACCAGCCCGAGCAAAGCTGCCAGAGTGGTCCTGGTTGGTCTGGGAGTCTAGGTCGCCAGGCCAAGTAATGCATATTCGCTATAGCTGGCAATCGCACTTGAGACAAAGGTCTGGTGAATGTGGCTTTTGCCATCAGGGTACTGTTCTGAGTTGACATGTGGTTGTTATGTGAGGTGGTTTATTTCACCCTGTAGATCTAAGATGCATCAGCGTCTGTTGCTGGGTGGTTTCATAGCCGAGATAAGGCTAGTATAGGAATAGTTGAGACAGCATGTTGTTGTGCGTTTTTATCGGGAGCATCATTGTTTCTGTGACATGAGATAACATCCGGTGATGGTACGCAGGGCAGTGTTGTGGGTTGTGGCACACTTGGAGGTGCTTGGAGTTAGTGTCGCTTAATTGCGGGGTGCAGATAGGTGCAGCATATAGTTGAGAACTGATCGACCGATCGTTTTGTAAGTGGCGAGAGGTGTTTGCTTATTTTTGCCCCACGAACCCACCACTATGTTCTATGTTGTTTCTGGACCTGAGGCGATTTTTGATGTTAGTGGTAGTAGTGTATCGAAAAGATAAACATATTTGTCGAATGTGACTCCCAGTAGTTTGGGGTGTGCGATGGTAGGAGTGCGTCTTTCGGCAATTAATATATGTTAACCTTTAGTCTCACTTCCTTTGTCCGTGACTTAAACAGTGTTGGAGTTGAATTTATTGGTGAAAGTGTAAGATGGAATACCTATAGTTGAAGAGAAGGGGGGCAGTACAACGCCTTGAGGCACACCTTGTTTGACCAAAGATTGTCTACCCCATCAGCAATATTCGTCAAAAACCCTATCAGATTGTGCTTTAAAATTAAGTGGCTATAATTGAAGGCGCCAAAAGGATTCGCTTTCTCAAAGTGATCTTATATAATTAACTTGTATGGGCAAAGCATATCAAGAAGAAGACATCCAAGGATCCCAAGCGTTATCAGTTTTCTGGCTGTGTAGGTATCTTTTGGCAGGGCGTGTGGAATAACACCCTTTCTAGCTTGTGAGTAGTTTGATTGGATATGGCTTTCGCGTAGGTATTCGACAACAAAATTAACTATGAAAATGATTCAGAAATAATCGAACTTCTTTTTCACGATTCCGATGTATATAAAAAAAAGTTTGTACTGACTAAACTAGATAGATAGATAGATAGATATAATATATAATAATAATTATTTGCCGTCTGTTGATACCATTTTAATACGTAAAAATCAAAACAAATCCACGCATACCTATGCCAAATGGGATAACAAACCTCAAATCAGCTGTTAATAATTGTAAGGTGACTGAAGGGCCCAGCCCATAGAATCCGTTGCAAAGGTCGCGTCGACGGATTGCCGTTTGCCGTAAAAAAGTAGAAAGTAAACCTACTTATGCCGGACGGTACGCTGCTTATGGGTCACCTTCCATAAGACAGTGTGTATTCTGTCAACCTGTCAGTTGAAAACGTTGCCGCAACTGACGCGACGGATTCTATGGGTTGGGCCCTTGACAGCTGACAGTAAAAATTCGTAAGCTCAGTGGAGGGGTAATATCTTGTCAATGACGATCGATTTTACGAATTTTTAGAGTCATGGAACGGCAAATATTTGGTCGTAAGAATTAATTCGTAAGAAATTGTAAGAATAAGTAAGATTTAAAAGTAAAGGAACAGACTTATTATGTGGCACAATATTGTACCAACCTTATTCTTTAGTCTATATAGAAAAATCATATCTTCATTTTAGAACTTCATTAATTTCACAGAAAAATTAAAAAAACACCCATCAATTTTGCTGGAACTAAGATTTAATATTGTAATCAATTTGATCTTCCTGATGTGAGTAATAATTCAAACCTTACTCCTTCCATGGACAATTTTTTGCTATTTTGCAAAAAAAATATCAGGTGCCCACTTAGTAGGTATTTACAAAAATAAATAAAACAAAGCTGTTTGTTTTGAAGGTTCGTAACAGATTTCAATTTTCGAAGTTCTATAACAGAGTTTCATAGAAGTTCGAAGCCCAGAATACGATTTATAAAAGATCTGTTATGGTCGAGACCTTTTATGATTCATAACAGAAAATTTATAGCAGAATAAAAGATTTCGCAGAATAGGCCCAAATATCGGTTTAGATTATAGGTAAGTTTATAAGTGAAGTGTAGCCAGAAACAAAAGAAACAATGACTTGAAGATTTTTAACGTATCTGCAAATAACGCGTTCTGGTTTTAGCTTTATTTTACGTGCAAATTTGAACTACACTCACCTTAGTCCAGACTCTTCTCGGTTGTTTTTTTTTTAAATATGCATTTTGTTCGATATTGTTACACTCAGGCTTATTGGCTTATTGGGAGATACTTATCCCTGTCCAACTACAATAAGTTATTGCTATGCAAGCAAGTTCTAAAACCAGTATGGACCTACGGGCTCCAATTGTGGGAATGTACATGCCAAACAAACTTACAAAAAATTCAGGTTTTTCAAAATAAAGTACTAAGGAACGTAGTTAATGCACCTTGGTACATTACAGCGTTGCCAAGTCATTTTGGCGTTTGAGCACCGTTTTTTAAATTTTCAGCGTTAATTTTGACCTCTTGGGCACCAAAACTGTATTTTTTTTTTAAAACAGCTCCAAAATAGAAAAAAATAAAAGTAAAAAAACAAAAAAAAAAAAAAAAACGGTCAGCACTAAGTCTACTTTTTCGGCACTGGAATGAAATTTTGGGCACTAGATTTAACGCTGAAAGCACTGACTTGGCAACGCTGGGTACATACGCAATGCCGATCTGCATAGGGATCTAAATGTTGAAATGGTTGAAGATGAGGTTAAGAAGGTTGCTCGGAGGCATAGAAATCGGCTTCTCAACCACGTAAACACAGAAATAACAGAACTTTTAAATAATGACAATGTAATCAGGAGACTGAGACGGATTAAACCTCTTGATCTGTAAGATTTAGCTAGGGCTAAGAAATTAGGTATTAATTTCAAACAAAACAAGTTTAAAAATCCGACAAACGGTTGATTTATCTCTTTAAATTCATTAAATTATTCAAAATATAATTTTCTGATTAGTCGTACGACTAGGTGCAATCTTTTTCGGGATGGCTTATGTCAGTCCCCCGGGAGTTTTTTTTAGATGAGTTAAAGTCCATCACTTTTGCAGAAGCATCACTCGCGTATAACTCTGCAATGTCTTTCGATGATTTTTTACTTCCAGCGAATTCCCAACACAAAAAAAAAAAAAAACATTCAGGCTGGGATAATTTTTTTAATAAAATTCACTTTTATTACACTTTTATCGACTATTCTAATATTTCACTTATTAAGTACCAGAACAATATTACTTAAACGGGTCGGGTGCAACTCATACCCAGACGATTCATCCCCTGCCAAATGTGCCACCCAGCGCCATCTACATCGCAACTTTACAACTAACAACCAATAATCTCATCACTCACCTTTAGAATATGGTGTTACCATATCAATCGAGAATTATGTTGAGTATGCTTGGTTAAAGTTTCTTTAATAATTATATTTGTGGAATTTGGAAATATATATATGGGGGAAAAAGGTAGGTAAAGAATGTACTGTTTATGTAATGTTAAGTAGAAGGTATAAGGGTGGGAAATGTTTTATGTGTGTTGTAAATGAAATGGTATGGAGTTATACGATTCCAAGACGGGCAAAAAGAAGCGTCCGGGAAAGTCTGGAACCGAAAAAATCACTTCTGAAACCGCTCCATTGGAAAAAAAAATACTCTTCTGGTGGTTCTGACTTTCTGAGGAGTGAATTTCGCTTTTCGATTTGAAGTCAGAATGCACTCAAGAAGCACTCCAGCAGTAGGTGTTGCATGCGAAGATTCGGTTGCATGCGTAAAAAGCATTTGCAGCTTTTTTTTTTCTCTTTCATTGACGTTTAGTTTCCAATTAAGCTTCCTATCTAATGTCGTTTTCCATTGGGACCAAAAACCAAACTTTTATTTGATCTAAATCACTTTTCATGTTCCATTGGGACAAAAAATCAATCTTTTTTTTTCGATTCGGAGCACTTTTTGCAGATCTCGATATTTTTTCAGATCTACACACACTCTCACAATACCAACATACTTCGCACAGCTGTTTTGCGTCATTTTAAGAAGTTTGCTTTGAAGACAAATGGGGGAAGTTTCGTGAAAACCAAAATAACGAAATACTTTTAATAGCCATGGATATAATTTAATCTGAAGACTACGAATCACCCAAAATACTCCATTTGTATGTGCAATAGGATAAACATTTTTCAAGTCGATATCCATTTGTGATTTTCGCCGAAAGAAATGCAATTTGAACAGCTGATATTGTTGTCAAATAACGCACTAATCCATTTACAAAAGCAGATCATTTTCGTTGCATGTTCCATTCGCCACGTTAAATCTGAGATCTGAAACAGATTTCTGGTGGTCCCAATGGAAAACGACATAAGATTATACCCACGTATTTGGCACTCTCGGCTACCCTAAGGGGTATACCCTCAATAGTTGGAGGATCGAAGTTTGAAATCACCCTTTTGTTATTGAACAAGACTAGTTCAGTCTTCTGTGGGTTGATTCCAAGACCGCGTTGGTTTGCCCACATACTAAGTGTTTGTAATGCGTTTTCTAGTAGTTCGCTTAAGGTCGGTAGGAATTTGTCTGTAGCAAATATTACTACATCGTCTGCATAAGCAGTTACTTTAACCCCTCTGTTAGTAATATTTCATTTATGACAAGGACCCAGAGTAGGGGAGAAATGACTCCTCCTTGTGGTGTACCTCTTGAGGGTGTCACACTAAGTTCAATGCCACCTAGTTCTGCATTATTATTTCTTTCATTGAGCAAGCGCTTGGTCTACGTTGTTATTGAGTAGTGTTTTTGAATGCTCCTTCAATGTCGAGGAACGCGACTAGTGTGTATTCTTTGTCACTTAGGGATTTTTCTATGATGCAAGTGACCTCACACCCAGTCTCCACAAGACAGAAATTCAGACAAGACTTCCATCACTACAACCAACAACAATCTGTCTCGTGGTGACCGCGATTTTTCGGACATGACAGAAATCTAGACTTTTAAGTCAGACTTTTTGTACTGCCATCTCTGCAGACAGATCTTCTGACTGAAATTTGACATATAAAGTTTAGACCAGCATTTGACAGCAAAAAATCATTTTGTTTTGGTTACTCTAGGCTCTAGGGAATACAAGGGCGCGAATACAATTATTGCTGGTTTACTCCTATCGCAAAGTGATACCATAAATTTAATAAATAGGTATGTACCAACAAAATGAGCAATTGTGGAATTACAAAGCACGATTTATAAAAGGGTCGACTCAAAAAAAAAAGCCTGGGAAGAAATTTGGAGTAGGGGGAAAGAGGGAGACTTGAGCTACTTTTTGTTAGATCGTTAATAAAAATTTGTTTATCAATCACAGCCACCTGTTAAATGGATTTTTTTTATAGCTACATTTATCTATTTTAAGAACGGTCTCTTAAACTTATAATAAACGCAAGAAATTTTCGGCAAATGCCAAATGTTTGAACACAGATTTTCGGCTCAAGTCTCCCGCCCCACCGGGAGCAAATAGAGATTTGAGCCACTGATCAACTCTCCCTTCAGAAACTGTCTCAAGTCTCACGTTCACATTTTTTAACAAATTTATATTCATAATTTTTGTTATATACAAACTAGAATGGTATCATACTAATATTTACAATGTAGAATATCAATATTGTTAGGTAACATCAAATTGATTTATTTACCGCTTTACAGATCAATTTTATAGAGAAAAAAAAAAAAAATGTTTACTCTTGGCACTGCCAAACACCTTTTCTCTTAAACCAACCAAAGACAGCTGATGATTTAGAATTCTTTTTGTGTGCAAGTAGCTCGTCACTGTCTGCATCGCATGCACTTACAATTGTTGGATTTCAATGGAATCTGAGCAAATTATTGAGAGTGTCTCAAGTCTCCCATATGTTCAAGTCTCCCGCTTTCCCCCTATGTTTTCTTTTTCAGAAATTGTGTAACTGTAAACAAACGCAGTGGCTTAGTGGTTAGTGTGTTGGACTACTAAGCGAGGGGTCCAGGTTCGAATCCCGCAAAAACCCAAATTCCAACTCAGGGTTTTTTTCACTGCGCCACCTCTCGCGAACGTCTGACAAACATCCGAGAGTGGTATAAATGTCATGAAAGAGCTTCTCAATTAGCCGTTTGGAATCGGCATAAAATTGTAGATCCCTCCCATTCGTTCCAAAAATGAAATCTCACACAAAACGAATGGTTGTGAGAAGCTAGGCCTAGGGTCCCTACGGACTAGCTGACCCCGCGAACTTCGTTTCGCCCAAATTTTGTAAGTTTTGGAAAGTACCACCTATAGTGCGGTATCCTATCTTTCAGCACCACCTATCGGGTCCAGAACTCAATTAGAAATTGATGGTTATAGTGTTAGCGCTGTTCCTACATTTCAAACATATTTCCGTAACAGTAACAGTATGTATAATGTATTTGGGAATGACTTGTAACCGAAATGTGATCGAATTTTAGTGAGCTGTTAAATTGGTTTTCATGTTTTTGTAAGTTGGTTCGCACGAAACAGAAAATGTGAAATAAAAATACTGATACCATTTTCAAACATTCCCATGAATCATGTTTGTAATTATGACATCATGCAGGTCTGGATCGGTTTCGGGATCTGGAACCTCGGCACATATGATGTCATCAACTTGGTCTGGTTGCATTCTTTCGACTAACCAAATGAGAATGTGCGCATGAGGCAAGCCTCTTTTTTGCCATTCAATCGAATAGGTACCTTACTTCCAACATCGAGTATAACCAAAGACACGATGCTTAACAATATAGTCCATCAGCGACCGACGAAATATTTGTAACTTTAACAGCCACGAAGAAAACTAACCGCACCTATCAACTTGGTTGGTAAATGGTAAGCCTTTTCCCTTATCTCTCTACAACGGTACCGAAGGTGTTATGGTACCTTTGAGTTGCGCTCCCCATAACCCTATTCACTAATGAGCAGAATACCACAATTGTTACACACTCATTTTTCGTAACAACCCCTACGTGCAAACTCAAAACGCTTTACAACTCCTGTTGCCTGTCATCATTGTCCAGGTTTTCTTAATCACCCCTACATTTCAAGTTACTCACACATACTTATGCAAGGATCCTGAAAATACATGTCAAACAAAAATGATGGATTCAAAAACAATGAAATAAAAAAAGTATCTACTCCATTTCAAAAAGTTATTTAATGTAACATAGTAAACTTAATCAAACTTATTGGTTATATTAAAAAAAAAAAGTCAAAATTGTTGACAACAACAATTTGCTTGGAAAATAATTAAAATAATTGACAACAACAATTGCTTTCAAAATATAAAATATTTTTTTTTGTATTTGAAGTGTCACTACTGGATTTCAATCCAGTTTATTTTTTTTTTCAAAGTGCTTTTCCCCATGAAAAACGAAATGTGTGCCTTCAACGCCACCTGTTGAGAATTTTCCAACTTTTCTTTTTTCATAAACCATCCCTGATTCAAGCCGAATAAAACACACTAAAAATCATTGAAATCGGTTGAGCCGTTCGTGAGTTATAAAGTCACAACGCACTTGCAACAATTTTATATATATATATTATTATTATTTGTTAAAGCAATAATCAAACGTACTCTATTTTAATTAGTTAACACCCTGTATTATACTATTGTTATCTAGCGACATCTGTTAACTAATTAATTTTTATGTCAAACTATAAGCAAGTTATCATCTTTCTCTTTCACTTCCTTTCTTGCAATTTTGTTTTTGTACTCCATGCTTAGCCTAATAAATTTCTTCTTCACTTGTTAACCTTCAACTTAATCGGACGTGTTTTATTTCATCGCTTTTATTTAACAGGTTATGGGCCCAGGTCCCATTTAAGTCTTAAAGTAGTTTACTAATTGAGTATTATTTTTAAATAAAATGTCATCGCTGCTGGGAAAAATACCATTATTTAATGGCAACAATTTTTTCACATGGAAACATCAAATGGAGGCAGTTCTCCATAAGAATCGTCTTCTAAAATATGTGAAAGGCACCGTGGAAAAACCAACTGATACTGTGAAACTGCAGGAATGGAATGATAAGGACCTGGACGCAAGAAGTGAGATAATCGTATCGATGGAGCCGGAACAAGTGTCACTCGTACACGGAATAGCGACGTCAAAAGGAGTTTGGGATTTTTTAGAGGCGACATACAATCGTAAGGGAACACGTACCAAAATTGAGGAATTCCGTAAGTTGATCAATTACAAAATGCATGAACACCAAAATATGGAACAACACCTAATAAACTTTAATTTGATTGTCACACGATTGCACGAGATGAATGCCAAATTAGATGATGACCTGTTAGCTGTGCTGTTGCTGGATAGTCTGCCGGAATCATACAAATATTTGCAAGCTGCTTTTGATGCATGTAATGATTTTCCTACACTAGAAGTTCTGCGAGCTCGTCTATTGGAAGTCAGCGACAAGAAAAAGGAGGATGGTGAACTGAAAGAGGATGCCTTCAAAGTAAGATTTCATCAAAAGAAGGTAGAGAACAATCAGCGGCGTACAGGTATGTCACATTTTCAATACAATTGTCACCGATGCGGTCGAAAGGGACATATGAAAAGAGATTGTCGGGTAGTATTGAATAGAGATAGAACAAATCTTGCACAGAAGGGTGATTCATCTGAAGAAGGGTTTATAGCATTTGAAGTGACTAGCGGGCACACTATGCCCATCAATGAAGTATCCCAAAATGAAAAGGAACAAACTCCTGAGCGTTACAATTGGTATATAGACAGTGGCGCAACGTCGCATATGTGCTGTCTAAAAGAAGCTTTTGTTAGCATGGACAAAAATTATACTGGTGAGGTCCAAGTTGCAAACAATGAATTTGCCAAAATTGAAGGTGTAGGAACAGTTAAACTAGATATTGTTGTACAAGGTAAATCGCAAGTCATAAACCTCTATCAAACGCTTTTTATTCCTGAGCTTAGGAGCAATCTTATCTCTGCAAGCAAGGCTGCAGATAACGGCTGTAAAGTAGTTTTGGAAGGAAAACAGGGACGGATCATGAAAAAAGATAAAATCATTCTTGAGGCTGTAGAACACAAGAAATTGTATTTAGTCAATTTACGAAAGGGCAATGAAGTTTCTAATGTAGCAGTGAAAGCAACGCATAATTCGTTAGAGCTTTGGCACAAGCGATATGGCCACCTAAACATACCATCTCGTCGCAAATTGAAAGACAAGCAGATGGTACAAGGCCTGCCAAATTTTCAATCTTCATTATTTGATTGCTCAACATGCTTGAGAGGAAAACAAACTAGACTACCGTTTTCTGTTAAAAGTGAAAAGTCTTCAAGCGGATTACTAGGAATAGTTCATACTGATTTGTGTGCACCGTTTAAAACCGAATCAATTAGCAAGTGTATTTACTTCATCACATTTATTGATGATTGGTCTAGAAAGACTTTTGTTTATTTTTAGAAACAAAAAGGTGATTATTTGCATGCATTCAAAGAATTTAAAAGCCAGGTGGAAAACGAAACTAATAAAAGAATTAAGATTTTGAGAAGTGATAATGCACGTGAGATAGTTAGTAAGGAATTTTCAACATTTTTAATAGAGCATGGAATAAAACGTCAGTTGAGTGCAGAATATACGCCTCAACAAAACGGAGTCGCGGAACGCATGAACCGAACTCTCGTTGAAATGACTCGGTGTTTTTTGGTGGAGGCCTCTTTACCGAAATTTCTGTGGGCAGAGCTTATTCATACGGCTGCATATATTCGTAACCGTTGCCCAACAAATCTTAATTTCAATCAAACTCCGGAACAAATATGGACTGGAAGAATCCCTATTATTACCCATTTGCGTCAAATTGGTTGTAGGGCTTTTGTTTTAAATAAATCCCCGAACAGATCGAAGTTGGATCCTAAGAGCGAAGAATACGTTTTGTTGGGATACTCAGAGGAATCGAAATCATATCGCTTATGGAAAAGAGGATCTCGAGCAATTATTAAGAGCCGTGACGTGCGTTTTATAGAAACTGTTTGTAGCAATAGCAATAATCACTACATTGAACTTTTACCAAATGATGGAAATGAACCGGTAAAAGACAAAGGCAATGTAAAACCCGATGAAAAAGAAGAAATAATAGAAAAAACCGAAATAAATTTAGAAGATAACAATCGAAACAATGATGATGATGATGAATTTGTGGAAGCTTTCGATGAACTACAAAATGAACTATCGGAAAACAAAAGCGAAAATAGTGTTACACAAAATGAAAATGAATTTGAAAGAGATAATATAAAAAACCGATTGAGACCTAGAAACCATTCAAAAGCTGCTAACGAAAAAGCTTTTAATATAAGTCAATTAGATGATCCAGTAACCTATCAAGACTCCAAAAACTCACCGCATGCGGAAGAATGGTATTCCGCAATGAAAGAAGAATTTAGTTGCTTGATGAAGCGTAAAACTTGGACGCTATGCGAATTGCCTGCTGGAAGAAATGTAATTGGTTGTAGATGGGTTTATAAAACCAAGTATTTACCAAGCGGTAAAGTAGATCGACGGAAAGCAAGACTTGTCGCCAAAGATAATGGAATACAGAGATATATATCTTTCCAGTGGAAGGGCGGCTGCCTACAAGCTGTTTTCCAGAAAAATTCATGAAGTCACACATACCTGCTTATTTCTATTATAGTATATGTGAATTCATGAATTGGACTTTAATGCAAGAGCTCGGTATTCTCTAATGTGTATTTCACTATCTTTTTCAGTTTAATCAACACATCCACAAAAACTAAACAAATTCAAAACGTAACACAAAACAATTAAACACCGCGATGCTCATAAAAGCAAGATGATTCGCGGTCGGCCATTAGCAACATGCTTTTTTGTTAGTCACACGTATTCACAGACGAGGGTTGAAATTACAAAAACAACAATGTAAACAAATGGGTTTTGGGGGGATAGACGTACGAAAGATAGCCATCTCTTTTATTCATTAATCTCTGCTTGTCGCGCAAGGATATACACAAAATTATGGCGTTGACCAAAGATAATGGAATACAGAGATATATAACTTTCCAGTGGAAGGGCGGCTGCCTACAAGCTGTTTTCCAGAAAAATTCATGAAGTCACACACACCTGCTCATTTCCATTATAGTATATGTGAGTTCATGAATTGGACTTTGATGCAAAAATTTGGTATTCTCTAATGTGTATTTCACTATTTTTTTCAGTTTAATCGACACCTTCACAAAAACCAAACAAATTCAAACCGAAAAACAAAACAATTAAACAATACGATGCTCATGAAAGCAAAATGATTCGCGGTCGTCCATTAGCAACATGCTTTTTTGTTGGTCACACGTATTCACAGACAGGGGTTGAAATTACAAAAATGTAAACAAATGGGTTTTGGGGGGATAGACGTACGAAAGATAACAATCTCTTTTATTCATTCATCTCTGGCGTTGACTATGTAGATACGTATGCGCCTGTCATACGACAAAGTTCACTCCGCCTCATATACGCCAAAGATAATGGAATACAGAGATATATATCTTTCCAGTGGAAGGGCGGCTGCCTACAAGCTGTTTTCCAGAAAAATTCATGAAGTCACACACACCTGCTTATTTCTATTATAGTATATGTGAGTTCATGAATTGGACTTTAATGCAAGAATTCGGTATTATCTAATGTGTATTTCACTATCTTTTTCAGTTTAATCAACACCTCCACAAAAACTAAACAAATTCAAAACGTAACACAAAACAATTAAACACCGCGATGCTCATGAAAGCAAGATGATTCGCGGTCGTCCATTAGCAACATGCTTTTTTGTTAGCCACACGTATTCACAGACGGGGGTTGAAATTACAAAAACAACAATGTAAACAAATGGGTTTTGGGGGGATAGACGTACGAAAGATAGCCATCTCTTTTATTCATTAATCTCTGATATACGCTTTGTCCATTGAATATGATTTAACTCTTCACCACCTTGATGTATCAACGGCTTTTTTAAATGGAATTCTTAAGGAGGAAGTATATATGAAACAACCTGATGGTTTCATAGACAGAGACCATACAAATAAGGTTTGCAGGCTTCATAAAGCATTATATGGATTGAAGCAAGCGAGCAGACAGTGGCACAGTACTTTGGATGAAAAACTTAAAATATTAGAATTGACACAATCAAACTATGATAATTGTGTTTATTATAAAACCGGAAATATTCACAAAACCATTTTGGGTATTTATGTTGATGACATTGTCGTTGCTACTAACGGCATTAATTTTTTGGATAAAATAAAAATTAGCCTCTCACAATGTTTCGAAATTCGAGACCTTGGACACCCATCATTATGTATTGGGCTAGAAATTTCAAGGGATCAGGATATGTTATCAATATGTCAAACTCGTTTTATTAATAATCTTATTTTAAAATACAACCTGCAAAATTCAAAACCATATTCTTTACCTATGCAGGTTAGACTAAAACTCGAAAAGGAACCAACAGTCATTGGAGAGAACGAGTCAGTAAATATTTTACAATACCAGGAGCTTATAGGATCAATTATGCATCTAGCTGTTTACAGTCGTCCAGATATTGCTTTCAGCATTAGCACTTTATCTCAATTTAGCCAAAACCCAAAAAAACAGCATTGGAGGACTGCAATTAACTTACTGCGCTATCTTAATGCTACAAAAAACTCCAAATTAGTATATCGAAAAACTGGATTACCCCTCGTTGGTTATGTTGACGCTAGTTGGGCTGAGGATCGAAATGATTGCAAATCTCAAAGTGGTTATTGTTTTGTACTTGCAGGTGCTGCCATAAGCTGGGAATCGAGGAAACAACGCACTGTAGCTACTTCAAGTGCTGAAGCGGAGTACATCGCACTAACTGAGGGAGCAAAGGAAGCATATGCGCTTCGCAACTTATTACACGAATTAAATTTTGGATGTTCTGATGCTACAACTTTACTTTGTGATAATCAAAGTGCTCAACATATAGCTGTTTATGGCGGAAAATACTCACGTACCAAACATATAAACTACAAATATCACTTCATACGGGAGGCAATAGAACGAAAGGCTGTGGTTCTCAAATATCTCCCAACGAATAAAATGGTTGCTGACGGTCTAACTAAAGCTGTTCCTAAGGCGAAACATTATTTTTGTTTTAAACAATTTGGTATTAATTTTCAAATGTAAATTCTATCGTTTTAATATTGAAGGGGAGTGTTAAAGCAATAATCAAACGTACTCTATTTTAATTAGTTAACACCCTGTATTATACTATTGTTATCTAGCGACATCTGTTAACTAATTAATTTGTATGTCAAACTATAAGCAAGTTATCATCTTTCTCTTTCACTTCCTTTCTTGCAATTTTGTTTTTGTACTCCATGCTTAGCCTAATAAATTTCTTCTTCACTTGTTATGCTACGTTTCCACCGGACACTAATCGCGAGATTTAGGTCAAGAGATTACAAATAAATCCTGAGGTGTTTCCACCAAAAAAAACAAGATTAACTTGACGTTTCACCAGATGTTGTCAACTTCTTCCAAATCGAACAACCCAAAATTGTGATAATAGGAAAAAAATAAAAAGTTTAAATTGATAAAACATGAGTTCCGGAAAGCTTTAAATATTATTAGCTAAAATTTGATTCTACAAAATATACTGAAAAGTTTGATTGTTGCATTTTTAGAAGAAACCGCAAAATTACAGAAAAAAAAATTCGGATATGTTTTTTTTTTTTATGACACAATGTCAAATAAAGCTCTGTTTGCTTGGTATTTTTGACATTCCGAGCTGTAGAGAGTGTGTTCACAAACCGGACTCTACATGTAAATCTGGTCAGTTTAGGAGATTAAATCCAAATCTCCTTTTTATGAGATTAACTTTTGTATGATAAATCCCGAGATTTATGCGGGATTTACGGAAATTTTGCTAAATCTCGCAGATAATCTCCGGTGGAAACATAGCATTAACCTTCAACTTAATCGGACGTGTTTTATTTCATCGCCTTTTATTTAACATTATTATATTACACAAACGCGTAGGGTGCATCTATTTCTTTTAATTTTTTTATGAATAAATGTTTGGAAATCGATTTATCAACAATATCAACAAAAAAAGAGGAAGTGATGTTTTCATCAGAGACAATACTGTATTGGCTCTGGTTTTCATGTTGAAATAGACACACGAAAATCTGAGTGCGAAGCTGAAGAAGCGAGCGCCACCCTCCCTTGTTTCTTCGTTGATGCCTTCTAATGACATGAAATGTCATAACAGGATTTGCCCACCCAAAGCAATTGCAAATATGGCGGAGTAGAGGTCTGACATAAAAGTGTGAAAGAATTCTGACTCGTGGAGACGAGGTGTAAACAGAGATATATAACTTTCCAGTGGAAAGGCGGCTGCCTACACCAGAGATTAATGAATAAAAGAGATGGTTATCTTTCGTACGTCTATCCCCCCAAAACCCATTTGTTTACATTGTTGTTTTTGTAATTTCAACCCCCGTCTGTGAATACGTGTGGCTAACAAAAAAGCATATTGCTAATGGCCGACCGCGAATCATCTTGCTTTTATGAGCATCGCGGTGTTTAATTGTTTTGTGTTACGTTTTGAATTTGTTTAGTTTTTGTGGAGGTGTTGATTAAACTGAAAAAGATAGTGAAATACACATTAGAGAATGCCGAATTCTTGCATTAAAGTCCAATTCATGAACTCACATATACTATAATAGAAATAAGCAGGTGTGTGTGACTTCATGAATTTTTATGGAAAACAGCTTGTAGGCAACCGCCCTTCCACTGGAAAGATATATATCTCTGTATTCCATTATCTTTGGCCTACACCATAGATGAATGAATAAAAGAGATGGTTATCTTTCGTACGTCTATCCCCCCAAAACCCATTTGTTTACATTGTTGTTTTTGTAATTTCAACCCCCGTCTGTGAATACGTGTGACCAACAAAAAAGCATGTTGCTAATGGCCGACCGCGAATCATCTTGCTTTTATGAGCATCGCGGTGTTTAATTATATTGTGTTTTGTTTTGAATTTGTTAGGTTTTTGTGGAGGTGTGGATTAAAATGAAAAAAATAGTGAAATACACAATAGAGAATACCTTATTCTTGCATCAAAGTCCAATTCATGAACTCACATATACTATAATAGAAATGAGCAGGTGTGTGTGACTTCATGAATTTTTCTGGAAAACAGCTTGTAGGCAGCCGCCCTTCCACTGGAAAGATATATATCTCTGTATTCCATTATCTTTGGCCTACACGCTGTTTTCCAGAAAAAATTTATAAAGTCACACACACCTGCTCATTTCTATTATAGTATATGTGAGTTCATGAATTGGATATTGGACTATAATGCAAGAAGTCGGTGTTCTCTAATGTGTATTTCACTATTTTTTTTCAGTTTAATCAACACCTCCACAAAAAACAAACAAATTCAAAACGAAACACAAAACAATTAAACACCGCGATACTCATAAAAGCAAGATGATTCGCGGTCGGCCAT
Source organism: Cheilosia vernalis (assembly GCA_949126925.1). Lineage (NCBI taxonomy): Eukaryota > Metazoa > Arthropoda > Insecta > Diptera > Syrphidae > Cheilosia > Cheilosia vernalis. The sequence goes on along the minus strand of OX421358.1, from coordinate 38,561,633 downwards.
TAGCAAGATGCTTTTTTGTTGGTGCCACGTATTCACAGACGGAGGTTGAAATTACAAAAACAACAATGTAAACAAATGGGTTTTGGGGGGATAGACGTACGAAAGATATCCATCTCTTTTAATCATTCATCTCTGGTAGGCATGCTGAGCCGTTGAGATCACATTGTTGTCAAGTTGACTGCGGATAAAAACGTTTAAAACCTTTTCCAAGGTCTTCAGGATGAATGAAGTTAAACTTATAGGCCTGAAATCCTTGGCAATCGTATGGCTGGACTTGCCTGCCTTCGGAATAAAGACAACCCTTACTTCACGCCATGCCCTGGGAATGTGACCACATTCGAGGCAGCGCGTGAAGAGTCTCGTCAGAGCTGGTATAATAATTGACCCGGCTTTCTGGAGCATGATTGGAAAAATCCCGTCCAGCCCAGGAGATTTAAAAGGTGAAAAAGTAGGTATCAATCGCCCAGTTAAGTTTTTCCTCGGTTATTATACCAACTGGAACTGTTGCTAGTTGCTACTGAAGTTGCAATGTTTGGTGCAGACTGGACGGTTGTTTTGATACAACCCGGAAAGTGCGTTTTAGAAGCAGTGCCTTGATTTTGTGCGGTTTTTGAGGCGATGTCGCTAGGGAACGGCCCGAATCGGATTTGAATGTGTGAGTGAGCCGCGCGCTGTGACCAACGTGCCCGTTGTGCAATAATTTGGTACTTTTTTCGAGGATCCTGATACAATTTGTTGCTACTGTATCCCTTTTTTTAGTTTGAAAAGGAACTTTGCAATTTTTAGAAACACTGTGATTTTCAAATGAATTTTAGTAAAATATAAAGCTGCTGTTTATCAGAACACGATTATAGTGTTAGGAGAGCAAACAATTGTTAAATATTGTGCGAAAATTCTAAAATTGCAGAGTAGCTTTAGAAATGACACTTTTTTCTTTTTTTTATTTGTTACTTTTCAGAATTTCGCAACAATTTCCCGGACTGTTAGAGAAAGGTTATACATTTTGGTTTTAGTTTCACAATACAATAGACTATAAAAAGATCACTCTCTCACAACGTTTCTTTTATAAATAAAGCCAAAACAACCAAATAACATTAGAATTAGATGTCTTTAAGGTTGTTCTGCGGGTAAGCTAGAGGCTAGACAGTACTTTAGATGCAATTCGTTTTCAAATGACAAATTTTAAAATGAAAACCTTTTAGCTTTGATTTTTATTTATATAAATACATAAAAAGTTGATTACATTTTTTTTTAAAATTATATCAACTCATTTTTATATCTACTTTTAAGATCTCTTTCAATTTAGTTTTAAAAAGTCCAAAAAAAGGGGCGATGAAAGAAAAGTGTGCCTTTTTCTGACGCTGTTACATAAATTTAGTATTTTCTCCCAATATTTAACAAGTATTATTCCGAAATGTTGAATTTAGGTGCGGTGTAAATGTACTATAACACTATTTACGCGTTATTTTTTTAAACATATTCATTTTGAAATCACAGTTTTTGAAAACTTTTTTAAGTACTATTCACATGAGCGCGAATTGCGAACAAATGAATTTAATTGTATTTATGAATTGAAAATTGATTTGTATACTATTTACCACCAAAGCCTTATATTAAATTAATCTTAAGTCTAATCTAAAAAAAAATCGGACTCTCAATCGATTTAAATAGCTCAATTTAAAATTATTACAGCAATTGAAAATTTATTCACAATCCACATAAAACATTCGCGGATCCACAAACCCACGAATGAAAAAGTTCTATCGCATTTAACATTAAACAATTATTGAACTGATTGAAGTGTAAAAAATTCGCTTGTTCGTAGTTCGTTCGCCATTGGCTCTCATGCGAATAGTCCTAAAATGTGAATTTTCCAAATAATAAAAAGGAACAAAGGAACAACAAATTGTATTAGTGTCCTCGAAAAAGGTACCAAATTGTCGCACAACGGTCACGCTGTTGTCATTTCTTCTCATCCGACATCCTTCTCGCTACCTAAAAAGGTCGCGTGTGGGAAATCTCGCCTGGAATTTGCAGGAACAAAGCGATATAAGAACAGGGAAAATTGGAAGTTGTCAGTTCGCGACATCACTCACACATTTATAGAATCCGCCCATACGTGAACCCTTTCCGACACCGCCATTGCGGCAAAAACCGCACAAAATCAAGGCACAGATTTAATGTCTCTTCAGAAGACTGTGTCCAGTTGCCCACATTATCTTTAAGATAACCTGGTACCGCAGGTTCATTCGATAGGATTTTCCTAAGTCTAGCTGATTCCCTGGTATCTTCTATTTCGTTGCAAAAAGTATGCCAAGATGTACGTTTAGCACTAGTGTCAGAAGCCTTCAATTCAATCACAAGCTGTTTTCATGATCCATTGGGTTTCAGTATGAATGGACCCCGAGTAAAACCAAAACTTCAACACTACACTCAATTATTACTTCACTGCGAAAACATGCAAAACCAAACTCGCACAAGTAGTGTGTAGCAGTAGCAACCACATTTGAATACTTTTACACCATGACACAAGTCTTGTTGTATCATGCCTTAACACGAACGTTGAAAGACGGTACAGATTATCACCAATAGTATGCAATTTGAGACATTCAGATTGGTATGTTTATACTTTTGGTGGTACCTACATAAATGACATAAATGTACCAGCAACAGATAGAAGAGATTCGAAGAATGGTTTTTTTTTTTTTTTGTCGGAGGTTGTTACTATCCGATGGAGCACTCAGACACAACTACTGGTCCATTGTACTGCCAAAACGGACACCTTACATTACTGTACTTAGTTTTCCCGTCTTTCGAAGAAAGATTAGAAGGAGCTTCAGTGATGAAGAGCTTAGATGTTCGGCACTCACCACATCAGCCCCAAAGATCCGCCATCTGTTGCGAGCAAAGGCAGGACAATTACAGAGGAAGTGTTCCGCTGTATCGTCGTCCTCTCCACACGCAGGACAGATGGTGGTGTCGCTCAAGCCCAACACATACAAATGTTTGGCAAAAGCTTGGTGGCCCGAAAGGACACCCACAAGCAGTCTGCAGTCAATTCTCCTGAGAGACAGAAGGAAAGACGCAGACCTTTTACAGATGTCCGGACGCAGTCGTTTGGCCTGTCTACACCCCGCACAGTCACGCCACCGACGCTCGTGTTCACGAGAAACCCAAGTATCAATGGATGACCTAACTGCAGATGCGGACAGACCCAACGCCGGCTCAGGTCCTGAGAGAGCTTCTTCTGATCCCAGCCTGGCAAGCTCATCAGCGATCTCATTTCCATGGATGCCAGTGTGACCTGGGACCCAAACAAGATTCACTGTGTTTAGCCTACCGACTAGGTTCAGAGATAGCTTGAGTTCAAGCACTAATTTAGACGAGGTAAGAGGGTTGAGCAGTGCTTTTAATGCAGCTTGGCTGTCGCTGCAAACGCATATGCTTCTAGCCCTCCACCTGTTTGTCACAATATAGCGCATGGCCATGAGGATAGCGAAAATCTCCGCTTGGAAGACAAACGCATAGTTACCTAATGGGTAGTGTAGTCTAATGTTCTCGCTTTCCACAAAGACCCCAGAACCAGATCCTTGTTCGGTCCTGGAGCCGTCCGTGAATATACGATGGCATTCTTTTCCTGGCTCAGAGTCTGGCCGAAGCCATTCCGTCGCCTGAGGAAAGTTGACTTGGTAGTTTTGTCGCAGTAGGATTTCTGGTGTCATTGTGTCAGAGGGCATATCCATAAGACAGGAGTCAAAGGATAATTCTCGCACAAGTTCTTCAAAACTCCAATGCGCGTGGTACCAAAAACCACCTCTCTTTAATCGAGCGATGGTTTGCAGCGTACACCCCATGATAAAAATATCAAGAGGGGGGAGGTTCATCATAGCATCTAGAGCAGAGCCCGGAGTGCTAGGGAAGGCCCCTGTGCATCCAAGACAGACCGTTCTTTGAAGTTTGGCAAAAGAGGCAGTAACACGTTTCCGCGAAAGCCTGTTCCACCATACAACCGATGCATATGAGAGAAGTGGTCTTACCATTGCCGTATAGATCCAAAGGGCCCTTTTAGGAGATAAGCCCCATGTCTTGCCAAAAGCGCCTTTGCACTGCCAGAAAGTTGAAAGTCGAAAAATGGTTGCAGAATATTTGTGAAACATGTACTTTTATTGGTTACTAACAAACAAGATTTTGAACATGAGTATCTAGTACTAGCCGTAGTACAACTTTTTAATAGAAGCAACAAAAAGAAAAGGAATAAGTTTCTGGATCAAGTTTAATGTATTTCGAAATGTACAATTAAAAAGAAATACATATGAATTTGACGATAAACACACTACCTATGCGATTATTCAATTCGTTCACTTAAACCTAAATAAATGTTTAAAAGCTAAGAATTTTATTTCGCCGCAATCATTTCCTTGTCTTCATCCATTGCGCTTTCTTCCAGTTTCTTCTCGAGTTCTCGAGCATCTACGTAAGTGATATTTTCTTCATCTTCTTCATCCATCAAGGCAGCGTTTTGCGCTTCTTCCTTAGCGCGACGTTCCTTCAAACCAACAGCAGGTGACCGAATGAGGGATATATTTCTTTGCACATCCTTAACATCCATTTGTATTTCGATTTCGCGACCCTTACGAAGACGCTGCATAACGAACTGCCCTTGGCGCTTCTCCTTAATTTCGGTGACCTTTTTGATGGCATCCAAAGTTTTATTCCACATTTCACGGTTATATTTGACAGGAACATTGCGACGCTTCTCGAACTCAAAACTGGGATCGATTGCGAGCTCTTTGCCAGCCGCTTTCCGGAAGGCCTTTGTCCATCTCACCTTACGTGGGTTCTTCTTCCTTTTAAACGCTTTGTGGCATTTTCCACGACAAAACTTAAAAATCTGAAAATAACAGAATGTGTTCAAACGCCCATAAGGTAATAGCGAGATTAAAAATTTGCGTATCACGAACTTACTTTGCTATCATTCCGCACAAATTGTATTCCATGTCCAGGATAGACTTTGCTAGAACAAAAATAACACGTTTCAATACGCATTTTGCAGCGAGTTTTATTAAAAACTAAATAAAACCCAACGCAAAATAAAAACACAACACACGTGTCTTCTATAAAATGTCAGAAGGAAAATATAATTTCAGTGATGCTCAAACTGTTGATTTGCGGCGTAATTTATGCGAAAGGTATGTTTGCGGAATGAAAAAATTCGACTATACATTCACCAGTTTAGTTGAATAAAGCGCTTAATTATTTGATTATTTGATCTGAGATTTCAGATTTCTGCTGCCAAATCGAATATGAAATTCTAATTTTATTGGTTCTTGTGTGTATTAATTGGCAGCAAATAACAAAAATCAAAGATAATGGAATACAGAGATATATAACTTTCCAGTGGAAGGGCGGCTGCCTACAACAGAGATTAATGAGTAAAAGAGATGGTTATCTTTCGTACGTCTATCCCCCCAAAACCCATTTGTTTACATTGTTGTTTTTGTAATTTCAACCCCCGTCTGTGAATACGTGTGACCAACAAAAAAGCATGTTGCTAATGGCCGACTGCGAATCATCTTGTTTTTTTGAGCATCACGGTTTTTAATTGTTTTGTGTTTCGTTTTCGATTTGTTTAGTTTTTGTGGAGGTGTGGATTAAAATGAAAAAAATAGTGAAATACACAATAGAGAATACCTAATTCTTGCATCAAAGTCCAATTCATGAACTCACATATACTATAATAGAAATGAGCAGGTGTGTGTGACTTCATGAATTTTTCTGGAAAACAGCTTGTAGGCAGCCGCCCTTCCACTGGAAAGATATATATCTCTGTATTCCATTATCTTTGGCCTACAAGCTGTTTTCCAGAAAAATTCATGAAGTCACACACACCTGCTCATTTCTATTATAGTGGTTTTTATGGCAGCCGCCCTTCCACTGGAAAGTTATATATCTCTGTATTCCATTATCTTTGACCTACAAGCTGTTTTCCAGAAAAATTCGTGAAGTCAGACACACTTGCGTATTTCTATTATAGTGTATGTGAGTTCATGAATTGTACTTTAATGCAAGAATTCGGTATACTCCAATGTGTATTTTACTATTTTTTTTTCAGTTTAATCAACACCTCAACAAAAACCAAACAAATTCAATACTACAACACAAAACAGTTAAACACTGCGATATGTACCTAGTCATAAAAACAAGATGACTCGCGGTCGCAACATGCTGTTTTGTCGATCACACGTATTCACAAACGATGGTCGATGGGTTTTGGGGCGATGGATGTACGAAAGATATCCATCTCTTTTAATCAGTCACCTCTGGTCTCAGATGTCACAATTTGTGAAATTTGTCAAGACAATTGGTTTGGCTTAGCTTGTTAGGTATACTATACTTACTTTTTTACTTTTTCAATTAAATCATTTAAAATTTTGTATGCTATCGAACAAGAAAAGCAGTGTTGCAACAGCTGCTTTGACCGCAGTCAGCTTAGGTCTAGTGTGTGTCATAGTCAAAAACCGTAGGCAGATCCTTCAACAACTTAAATATGCTTACGATTTTCGTAATCCTCTACGCTATAAGCACATCGAAGTAATAGAAAACGTTGAAGATTGCCAGCGAATAGTTGCAACTCTTAAAAGGTGTGTATATTAACAGTACTTCTATAACGCGTATCAAACATAGTTTCCTTTGATTAGGCACTGCAATGAATACCGTGTCCTTGGATTTGACTGTGAGTGGGTGACTGTAGGAGGTCGCCGTCGACCCACAGCCATGCTTCAACTTGCTTCACATAAAGGTCTGTGCGCTCTGATACGCCTTTGCAGTCTAAAGTCTATTCCGATCAGTTTAAGAGAGTTATTGGAAGATGACAATGTCGTCAAAGTTGGCATTGGCCCTAATGATGATGCTGGCAAATTAGCTCAGGATTATGGCGTTGGAGTAGCAAGCGCTTTTGATTTGAGATACTTAGCCGTGCTCGCAAATCAAAAACCGGAGGGTCTAGCAAAAATGTCTAAATCAATATTAAATGTTCATTTAGACAAGAATTGGCGATTGGTATGCTCGGACTGGGAGGCAAAAACTCTGTCTATCGCGCAATTGGAATACGCAGCAAAGGATGCGATGGTTGCCGTAGAGATCTTCAAAAAGATGTCTAAAATGTTAAAAACGAGGTAGCTTCATAGAATTGAAATAAATGTAACGTCTTGTGACCATTGTCCTTCTAGGGGATTTTGGCAGAGTCCTAGCTCTTATTTGGAGCATGTACTTCAACAATGCGATCCGTTTATAGAAATTCGTTTCAAGGATAATTTTGTTAAAAACGGAATACTAGTGGGAGATGCATCGAAGGAAAAAACATCAGCGAACACTGTAATAAAAAAACCATGGAGTAGAGGAATCAGTACTCGATCAAAAACTCTGTACGATAACTGTTTGTTGGAAGCCCATGATGGAGAGGTCTTGTGTACATGTGATCGGAAAAAAGCGCAATGGCTAGTAATCTACAATCAATTTGTTTTATTTTATAAAAACGATTTGCTCTTTAGGTATGTGGATCAAAATCTAGGACTGGAAATGAAATCAGATCCATACACGGTTCGTCTTAATTTTGAACCAGCTGGTAGAGCAGTGGGTGAAGTTGGACGATATTATCAAATACCTAAAGAAAATCAATGTGTTGTTTGTGGCAGAAAGGATGCATATATTCGGAAAAATGTTGTTCCACGCGAATACAGAAAACACTTTCCAGTCGTAATGAAGTCTCATACTTCGCATGATGTCTTACTACTTTGCCCACAATGTCATCAAATGAGTAACATATCCGATTTAAAGATTCGTACAAAGTTGGGAAAATTGTGCAATGCACCCTATCTCAATGAAAATGGTGGACCAAAAGTTGTAGAAATTCCAGAATTAAGGTGAAAGGCATTATTACTTCTTCCAACGAATTGCTGAGTTCTTTCTTTGCAGGCAACTACGCTCGGCAGCAAGAGCTCTAATGTACAACAGTGATCGTATTCCCCAGCTTAGGAAAGAAGAGCTCATAAAGATCGTTCTAAGTAACTATCCCAAGAATACAGAAATAAGCGAACAAATACTAGAAGAATCTGCACATGTTGATATTACGTTCGTCAAATTATCATTTTTGTTAAATACGATTACACCTAGCTTATTGCTTAATTGTAGGGAAAGTATAGACGGGTACACACCTCACGGACTAAAAGTTGTGCAAGAATACCAAGAAAAACTCGGTGGCCTTATTGAGCTGGAGAAACTGTGGCGCGAACATTTTTTAAACGCAATGCAGCCCAAATTCCTTCCCGATCTATGGAACGTCAACCACAACGCAAACAGGTGAGTCATATAGTTTATCAATTGAACTAAAAAACTATTATTATATAAATAGCTTTACAAATTCAAATTATCAACCCCGGCGATAAGAAATATCTGTAATCTCCCTTGGCCTGTAGCTGTATATTTCAGCTCAAATCAATTTCATTACGTGAACCTATAGCTCGTTCATTGGGGTGGTCATTCGCCGCATGCTTTTAAAGTCTAGGTCGTTTCTGCCATCAACAGATAAAATCGTTCCACACACAGTAAAAATATTATTCACAGTAGCCCCATCCTCCCAATTGCGTTCTATGTACCGAAATAGCTCGCATTAATGAAATGAAATGCTGAGCTCTTGTGGCGCAATAAGTTTAAGAAAATTAATATAACCTGATCTGACCCATACTCACATGAGTTTTCAATTGGTTTACCTTATCGACGAACCAACCTCAGCGCTAAAGTTAAATGTTTGAGAACAGTGTTCAGTTGAGTCTCAATAAAATCGGCCGGTAAACGAATGGTCATCCGTAATCGTCATAGAATTCTAAAGCTTACTTACTTACTTAAGGTGGCGCTACAGTGGACCTGACCACTTTTCTGACCAGGTCGACCACCCTTCTGCGCCATAGAGCACGACAGGGATGATGACGGTCTTATATAGAATCTCCTTAGTGCTTCTTGACAAAGCCTTACTAATCAATTTTCCGTCTTAGGCCAAAGAAACAGCGGTTGGCAAGTGTGATTCTTTGCTTGATTTCTGATGTGATGTCATTGTCAGAGCCGAGGTAAACAACGTGACGTTCTGTCCGATTCGTCGGTGTTGTGTGTCACTTCTTGTTGACAGCATATATTTTGTTTTACCCTCATTCACCACTGAACCCATTTTTGCCGCTTCTGTATTAATACTTGCAAACGCACAGCTCGAATTCTAAAGCTATCCATTTTTGGTGGTGAAAATATCGTAGTTATTGCAGATACATTTCAGTTAACGCAGAAGGTAATTGATCTATTGCAGCTTCCTTCGGAATGTACTGTGAAATGTTGAAATCTGTGCTGCATAGTTCTAGGTGCAATATGTATATTAAAAGTGTTCCCTAAAAGATCAAACATAATCGGTTGTTTTTTTCTTATTCCTTTTGCATAGATTGGAAATTAGAGCAAATGAAGGACGAATTGGAAAGGATGATATGCTTGTCGCCGGACTGGACCCATTGACAGTAGTTGAAGTCACAAAGTAAAATGAAAAAACTGAACAAATGTTTCTTTTTTTGTGTATTCACGTGTTTCTTTTGTTTAAATATATATTTTTTATAATACATTTACACAATCACATTGCATTTGCATGCATAGTGGCTATTTTCTACAATTGCTGTTTTTTATTTTTTTTTTTGGAACCGCTTCGCTTTCGAATGAATCACAAATTTCTTTTCCACGTGTAGGTACTAACAAACAATTAACAAAATTTATATATGCAACAATTAGCTACTACAATAGTGTAGGCTATATATAAATAGCTAAAAATAATTCATTACAAACTAGTACTCTTTTGCAGGTGATGGAAAAGTAGTTAAAAGTATAGGTAAGGGTGAGATTATACAAAGAAGAATTGGACATCTAAAAAATAAGCGCTCCTGAGCTACGTACACAAATAAAAAATTTAACTAAATAAATTCAATTCCTTCATATTTGAAATCTGTTGGTATTCTCTCTTCGGGCAAGAAAGTATTCCCATCAATATCAAATACTGTAATAAATGTGGACGTTTTTCCATTCAGTTCTTCGGACTTAATGGCCAAAATAAATCTGTCATCACAGCCAGGAATAAACTTAAAGCTAGAAAAACCATGTGTAGGCTTTGTATTGTCCAGCGTAACAGTGCGAATTTTTGAAAACCGCTCATCTGCTGAAATAAGCAGATTACAGCCCATGTGTTCATCACGAGTTTCGTTGTACCTGCATAAAGAAAATAAATTGAAGAACATAGAGCAAAGGTTTCGCTAAATGAAACTCACTTGTCTTTAGAGCACCTTCTCGGCAGGAAGAACCATTTTTTATGCACGGCTGACCACACACCACTCTCATGAATCATATATCCAGGCCAGTGGATACCCATCGACTCTTCGCGTAGAACCTTATAGTTAAATGACCAATTTACACTGTGAACTTCTCCCTCAGGAGAGACTACCTTGACATACATTGGGTTCTCGTTTTCAAAATCTCCTTGTGATGTTGTCCACTCCTTGCCCATTGAACCAACGTACAGCATTTGATCCTTTACAGTAGCCCACTCCGATTTGAAGCCTTTTGTCGATTGTCCATCTCCATCTAGTAGAATCACCCACGGGATTGGTTTATCATTTTGCAACTCGTATATAAGCCCTGTGCGATCGTCAAATGTGAGCATTTTGCCATTGAAGGTTACCAATTCGGATAGTTCCATTGCGCGATCCTTTAAGGAAAAGCTACTTTCTAATGTAGTTGGGTCCTTTTCGTCCCAAATGATCTTTACTTCCCCTTTTGATTGGATGAACGATAAATAACCCTTCTTAATATAACTTCTCCAAACGTGGCCAAATTTAGATGTTGTATCCAGATCAGCAACCATTCCAATTCTATGGGTTTGAGTGCCACGCACCAGAATGGGTGGCGTTAACGGGTATGTGTTGTTATAGCTAGTATGACTGAACACTGACACAGAGTTTGCCGTCTCAAATGATGATCTAGATCTTGATTTTACATAGAAAACCACTAGAACAATAGATATTACTCCAGTGATAAGCAGTGCAAAGTGATAATTGAAACGAAAGGTCCGATTACCCAGACGATATGTAGGCGGAGAGCGTAGAGCTGTCCTCCAGTCTCTTGTATACATGACTGTGGTACCACTCGGACTCGCTGCTGTTTCTGTTAAACACAATTTGCTGTAACGATGATTACTGTTGGAGTTCATTGGTCAGCTTTGATTGAGGGCATCTTTATTGTACGAGGATGCTATTTCGTTGCGTTGGCGACTATTTGAGGCTGATAAAGATGATGGTAGAAATTGCATTTAGAAAAAGGCAGTTGGTGATCGCGAAAATTGCGAGAATTTCTTTTACAGCACAAACTTTTTCCGAATGTTACAACTTCCACCACTTCCACTTCCGACTTACACTTTTCAATTCTGTTCTGACAACTGAAACGTCAATTAACACGTCACTTTTATTTGACGTTTATAATATTCGAAAATTGAAGCTACAATCAGGAACCCTCAAACTTTTGATATAGGGTACCTATCTGTATCATTGCAAGAAAAGGTATATTAAAATAATGAATGTCGATTTCAATATGGCAAACATAAATTTTTTTGTAAAACAATTGTTTTTATCGGAATTGCTTTTTATTTTCGATATTTTCAAAAAAAAAAAAACAGTTTTCGATTTACACGTAGTTTCACTCGTTTCACTAAGGGAGCTTCCACACCTCATGGAACAAAACGCCTTAGACAAACAAATCTGTTTTTCTGTGTGTGTTTTGGAGTTTAAATACCCACATTTTAATAGGCGCGCCCACATTGAATAAGGCAAAACAAAACGAGAAAAACAGTTTTGTTTGCCTGTTCCCTACCGGTGTGGAAGCACACTAACTCTAATGTGTAAGTCATAGACAAAGATAATGGAATACAGAGTTATATAACTTTCCAGTGGGAAGGCGGCTGCCTACAAAAGGATTATGTGAGTTCATGAATTGGACTTTAGTGCAAGAATACGGTATTATCTGCTGTGTTTTTCATTTTTTTTTTTTTTTTCAATTCATTCAAAACCTCCACAAAAACCAAACTATTTCAATATGAAACACAAAACAATTAATCCCCGCGATGCTCAAAAAAGCAAGATGATCGCGGTCGTATTCACAGACGGGGGTTGAGATTACAAAACCAACAATAAGGGTATTCACTTAAACGCGTAAAACCCTCATAAACTGCGTAAACTGCAGAAATTTACCACCTCGTAAACGAACTGTCAGATTTTGTATGGAGAATAGTTTACGCAAGCCTCATAATTTTCCGCGACCAATTAGGCTCGGAAATCGACTGCAGAAGGTTACGCAAATTTACAAATGTCAAACTGTGACAAACGGTTGTGTGAATTACTTTTCATGTTTTCAGTACACTGCAGTTAAGATCAAATCGTTCACACTACTTGATCAATTGAACGGTAATTGAGAAGACAACTAGACAAGTATAGGCTTAAATATTTTCAAAAATTTAGCAAATCAATAATATAACTACACCCAGCTGATTTCGAGGATTTCGAGTGCACAGTCAGCACATTGCAGACAACAAACTGCTCTGAATCTGAAAAAGTGCTTTTCCCTGTTCCAATGGAAAGCGACATAATAGGGCATTTACACCACCACGCACGCGCATTTTTGCAACAAAACCGAAAAGAGAGATCCGTTTATCCGCAGTCAGTGCTAATAAGGTGTAAGAGTGAGATCACTTACCTAGCAGTTGAATTTAACTTGCTATAACATTATTATGGAGATTTGACAGATCACATGTAAACAAACAAATTTATTTTCATCGGTTTTGTTGTGGTACAATTAAAAAATAAATAAAAGCATGGATCTTGTAAAGGCCGCCGTATTAATAGATATCATTTTCGATAGTAGTGATGATGAAGTGAAAAATGAATGTGTAACCAGTCGGATAAAAAGGAAAACGAAGAGGAAGTATTGGGTGCATCCTTACCTAAGGAACAGAATGCTTGATGGAGCATTTGTATCCATTTTTGGATCTATATGCGAAACAAATGATCCGCAACTTTTCCTCAAGTATTTACGAATGACTGCTTCCCAATTTGAAGAGTTGCTTCACAAAATTGGACCATCCATAACGAAGCAAAATATTATGCGAGAAGCGATCTCGGCTAAAATCCGACTTTTAATAACCATTAGGTGAGAGTAAAATCATTTTTTTAACTAACTTTCTGAAGTTTGTTGTTTGGTTCTTTACAAATATTAACAAGAAATCTAAACTATGTTTTTCATTATGATTCTGTATATTAAAATAGATACTTGGCTACTGGAGAATCGCAGGCAAGTTTAGCATTGAGCTATAAATGTTCGGCGTCTGTCGTGCACAATATTTTGGTGGAAACAACGTCAACCATAGCAAAGGTGTTAAAAAAGGAAGTTTTTCCAAAAATAACAGTCGCCAAATTTTTGGAAATTGCTCATGGCTTTGAGCGGCGGTGGAATTTTCCGAACTGCATTGGCGCTATTGATGGAAAACATGTCATGGTAACATCGCCGTACAACTCTGGGTCAGAATTCTTTAACTACAAAAAGTTTTTCTCCATTGTGTTGATGGCTATATGCGACCATGATTATAATTTCATCATGTGCGATATAGGAGCTGCAGGACGTCAAAGCGATGGAGGGATATTTCAAAATAGCGAGTTTGGAAAACTGTTTTATCAAAACAAACTTCCGTAAGTAACTATTGTCCGAAGTTTTAATTTTCATTTACTCCAACAAATAAACTTACAGTATTCCGAAACCCAGAGATGTAGCCCCAGATTTGTTAGAAGCGCCATACGTTTTTGTAGCAGACGATGCATTCTCCATGAACGAGAATATGATGAAGCCCTACAGCAAACGAAGCTTGACGAAAGAAGAACGAATCTACAATTATCGTCTAAGCAGAGCCAGACGTGTAATCGAAAATTCGTTCGGAATATTAAGCGCCAAATGGAGGATATATCGCGTACCAATTAACGCAAGTCTTGCGTTAGTTGAAGATATAGTTGGTTCCACAGTTTGCTTACACAATTGGTTACGTAATCATCCGGGGAACAGGTATATCACCATTGGATCAATAGACCAAGATGTGCAAGGACATTCAACAGAAGGAAGCTGGCGAGAGCAATCAACTAATTTGCGTGCTTTCCATGAAAGGGTGAATGGAAATTCTTCCACAAAAGCCAAAATCACACGAAATAAATTCACCAAATACTTCAATAATAGCGGTGCTGTGGATTGGCAAGATTCAAAAATTTAAAGTATTTACTTTTTTTTATTAATAAATAGTATTAAAACATAACATTTGTAGGAACTAAAATATTTCAATTGCATCACATTAAATTCATTAAACAAAAAAGAAAAAAAATAAATAAACTAAAACCAGGTACTTCATTTCATTTTTGGTTAAAAATTTCAATTAAATTAAACATTCATCAAACAAAAAAAAAAATAAAATAAATAAATAAACTAACCAGGTACTTCATTTCATTTTTGGTTAAAAAAAAGGAAAGCCTTAAAATCAGCTGTCTCCTGCGTGGAATTCGTCCATTATTTCATTTACTACCGTAAATAGACGCATATGCATTTTTCTTTGCAAATGCCTGGGTAGTTCCTCCATCTGGTCCAAAATCATATCACAGGTAAGGGCGGCAAAAGTTTTTTTGGGTGGTGGTAGCTGCTCATGCTGCTTCGACTTCATGTCCTCCAACAGATGTATGGCCTTCTGTCGCAACTCATTTGACGTTGTTTGACAAGATTCTAATAAAAAAGGGAAAAAATATAGTGAAATACAAATTATAATAGTTAGCTATATCTTATACCTGAGCTTTGGGAAGCACCTGCAAGACCAGATGACGGCAACACTCCAGGTTGCACTTTCTCGAAATAGGATTTCGTTCTAAAATTAAAATTTGTGAAGATAATGTTTACGCAATAGCATTATTACCACAGCCAACGACAGATATAAGAAATATCATTAAAAAAAAAATGTGTTTACTTGCGAGGTTTGTTGGTGTCATCTAAAAATGAGAGCAGCCTTGAGTATTTGTATTGCTTGGCGTAGTTTCCCGATCCACTAGGGAGTACTTTCTTAGACCGCATGTATGAACTTTTCAGCCGATCCCATCGAGTTCGAACCACACTTGCCTGTTTTGTTTTGAGATCTGAAAGGTGAAAATGTTAGTACCAAGTAAATTATTTACAATAAGTATACCCACTCAGCTGGCTTAGGACTTCTTCCCATAGTCGCATTCGTGTAACACGATTTTTGAAATCACTATGGTGAATACTCCATAGCGCCGGCTTCTCCCTTACTGCCTCAATAAGATTTTCTTAAAAAAATTCAATACCTATATGAGAAAAAATACGTATTCACGTTATTTACGACGAACCTACTGCTTCTTCGGGGAACTGCTTCTCGTTCTCATCCGACGTAGTGGGTTTCGAGGGTGGATCATCTATACAAACACATAAGATAGATGTAAACAAACACAATTTCAATTCGTTGTTTGTTATTAAAACCATTAAAACAACATAATAATGTTAGGACTTACCTGCATCTGCAATTGAGCTGTAGTACTCATTATCTTCATAGTTGTAGTCGTCCAAGTATTCAACATTGGGGCACCAGTTTTCATCTGAAAATTAAATTTACAATATATTTTTCACCATGGTAAATAAAGCAAATGCTATTTTTTAATTACCATCAATCGTGTTTTCCATCTTGAGTGCAATCGGCGATGTGAAGCAGAGAAATGTCAAAAATGTATTATGGCGATTAAAACATATGATAGCAACCCCCATTTTGTTTTATAGGAAATCGAAATTTCGCAAGCTATCCCTATAAAAATATGAACATGCGGAGCTTTCCTATAATTCCTATCACGTAAACAAGATGGCCGACCTAAATGCGTGTCACGTTTTTTTGCGTGTTAGGTGATGCTGTCCCTTTCAGTCTCACTGCTATTTAGTATTTAGCATCCCTTTATTCTTGCATGTTAGGAATGTGTGACCGTGTAAATGCACCATAAGTTTCGATAACTCATTACACAATTTCGAAACAGCTGTCATTTCACAACGGCACTAACTGCCAGACAAGTATGGCACAGTTGTGTTTTAATAGGGAGTGACCTATTCCCTGGATTTATTTCCAATTTTCAACTTAAAAAATATTGAATTTAGTTAAACCGAATACATACTTTGAAGTGCATACATTTAAAAAATGAAATATTTTAGTGCAGAGTCTAATACAAGCGAGTCACAAACAAAAACGAAATAGATCTAGGACTGCACTAAAAAAAAACCAAAACAATTCCTTTGCATCGATTTTTCCTTCCGTATTCAAGAAATGGTAAACTTAAATGTTATTTCTTGTTTTGATAGCCAGATTAAACAATTGCATACTGTTTTCTAGATGTGAAAAACACTGGATTTGAAGGAACAATATAGAAAATTTTATTGAGGCAAAATGCCGGAAAATTTAGAGCTACATCAGTTTGTTGGTGAATTACGCCAAAGTAGCACCTCCCGCCGTTGGCTAACGAACTTAAAGGCGAAGTTGGCATGTCCATATTTAGGAATTATTCTAGCTACGCTCTCTTCGCTGTTTTTCTCACTATGCTCGGTTATTGTGAAAGGACTCGTCGATGTTAATCCTATGGAATTGGCGTCATTTAGGTGAGCTATGGAACCTTGTCAAATAATGATATTATATTATAAATTTATCTGTAAACTTAACTTGGTGCCTTAAATTATTCTTTTGTTTTAAACTTTGGGTACTCCTATGCGGGTATTAAGTGGTTGCTGCATGTGTTTATGCTACTGAGAAAGCTATTGGGATGAGATGAGAATAATAGTTCTGTCACTGAAGTGTATAATATACCTATTAGCCAGGAAACACATATCGCCGGCCGGCGCGGCGTTTAAGTTTATCCGAATCCGAAATTTTGTTTAGCTTTTCAAATTTATCAGCCTCATATTGATAGTGTATACAGTATACTGTATACTTTTATGATTTTTAAACATGGTAATTTTGTCGCTACCGTTGCATACTTTCTAGAGCATTCAATTAAATTACGTTGGGCAAGGCTTATTTGACATATTTCTTCTATTAAGGTTAAAGTATTATGTATTTATAGATTGTTGAGACCTTTAAAATCTAACCTTTTTAAATCACTACAACTTCGAGAGAACTGCGTCGATCCGTATCTATAGTAGGTAAGTATAACTAGTATTAAAGCTGGGATTAATAGTAATCTTCAATTGTCTTTATGAAAAATGTAATGTCGAAGATATCTTTAGAGAAGGATCATTCCAAATAGGGATGGAAACTTATGTCCCTGCTGGTTAATTATTAAGACTCATTCCAAGCACTCAATTGCATTATTCCAAGATAAAGACATTAAAGATTTTTTTTCTGTCTCTTAAATCCGTTGACAGTTTTCACAAATAGCTATATAGCACATTAATATGGTATTCGATTAGAATTCTTCAGATTTGCTTTCAGATCTCAGAGTTCGTGGGCTAATCGAACATAAGAACATCACTCTCTTTTTTGTGTTGATATTCGGGCGATTAGATTGTGCGCTCTCAGAGCACTTTTTTCGTTCTCAGAGCAAGCTATAATAAAAACTAAACTACTTGATATACAAATGTAAAGTAACATTCGTATTCTACTTTAACATTTTTTTGTTCGTTTGGTACAAGAAAAAGCAATCTTTTTCAGATTTCGCCTGAGTAGAAATCACTTTTCTGCAGTACATTGATGCGTGAACGCATTTTCACAGTCAAATGTTTTTTTAATTGCTTGTACAAAATTCCAGATATGATTTCACATAATTTTATATTCTTTTTTGTTTTGTTGCAGATTTATTGGAGTTCTCCTACCAGCCATACCAATTGTGATATATACCAGACAACCAGTATTCCCCGAGGGTAAACGTATTATTTTAATATTACGCTGTTTCATGGGTACTACAGGGCTAATGTTAAGTTTCTATGCGTTCCGTCATATGCCGCTGGCCGATGCTTCCGTTATTATTTTCTCAACTCCAGTTTTTGTTGCGATATTTGCTCGTATATTTCTAAAGGAGCATTGTGGATTTTTTAACATAATAACCATTATTCTGACATTGGTCGGTGTTGTCCTTATAACTCGGCCGCCTTTTGTTTTTGGAGATGCTGCTCCCAGTTTAGAAGTGGAGCGTTTCTCTGGAAAACGCTATGATATATGGGGTCCAGTTGCAGCGATATCATCGACATTATTTGGGGCAAATGTATACATTCTCTTGCGAGCCCTCAAGGGCTTGCACTTTTCCGTAATTATGACAAATTTTGGAGCTTTTGCTCTTGTGTACACGTTGATCGTGTGCTGGTCCATTGGAGCGATTTGTTGGCCAGCCTGTGGCTACGATCGGTTTCTCGTTATTATTTTAGCTTTATTTAGTTTTCTTGGACAGATTTTGCTGACTCTCTCTCTACAGTTGGAGCAAGCTGGCCCTGTAGCGATTGCTCGATGTGCCGATATTGTGTTTGCTTTCATCTGGCAGATGATTTTTTTTGGCGAGCCGCCAACTGGGTATTCATTGTTTGGAGCTTTATTGGTTGTTAGTTCAGTTATATTAACCGGTTTAAAAAAGTGGGCAATGTCATTGCCTAGGGATTCAACGACGCGAAAACGTCTTCGACTTTTGATAATCGAATAAACCACGAAAAAGCTAGCACACCGGTGGTTTCTACACATTCAAATATAATTAAATATCAACAAAGCAAAATGAAAATAGATAGATTATTATGCAACATATTTGAGGCTAAAAATAGTTGAAATAGCAATATACGTGAAAATACTCAATGAAATCGCATGTTTTAATCTAAGATTAGCGATAATTTCATTAGTTTGAAGGCTAGGGCAATTTTATTTATTTCTCAATTCAAAGCCAAAAAGCAGAATGTATCACATGATCTCCCCCTAAACACATATACATATATAGAATTAAATTGAGAAAAAAAATCACGATACTGATGGTATACATTCTAAAATACAATCTAGTCATTATGGCTCTTCAAGAGTTAACAAAAAATTTAACTGCAAATCAAAGAATCCTCTATTTCGTCTAGTTAATAATACATAACACAAAATATAAAAACAAAATTCTAATTATGTAGGTACTAAGTTGGTATTATTTTAAGTAAAAAAGCCCCATGGATAATTACAACAAAACACATTTAATGATGCTCATCATGTACTAAGTCGGTATTATTTTAAATAAATCAACCCAGTGAACAAACCCAAAGACAAGGAATATAGTATATATATATATTAAAATTTAAATCTTACACATGAATCCATTTTGTAAACGCTAAATGAAGAAAAAAACAATGTTAAATCACAAACAATTATACTTCATCTATTTCTAAGCAAAAAAAATAATATCCCTTTTGTATTTTTAAATTGATTTTAAATGCCTAACATTGAATGACATAAAATGTTTTAAAAACTAAATCATTGATAGATAAAATAACAAACCTTATTAAAATAAAATCATTTTTGATGCAACATAGCAGTGTAACAGTTTTATTTATTTAGTGCTTGGTTATGAAAATTTCTTTACTGATGTAGTAACGATCCATTACGAAACTAGTCACCACCCCTGGACCCCAATTCTCAAATTTCACGTAACATAATTCGTATACGAGCAAATCCGCTGGAAATTTTCGCATAGGAAACAAATTGGTATTCTCAAAACTGTTCGGGTTTTTTTCACCTGTGCGAAAATTATATTCACCATTTTGACAGGTTGTGAAAAAAAAAAAACTTGGCGAAGCCCAGCTGTTGCAACTGCTTCATACACATCAATTGTGCTTATTCTACCTCCCCGTGGTAGCCACCGGATACTGGTCTCGTCCACCCGGGCTTGACTTGCTAAACTTATTTGCGCGAGTGTTGAGCACGAAGAAAATAGCAACACTATAATTTTGTCGGAATGACTGCCTGATCGAGTCTCAGAGGTCTTGCATGAGCCCCTCAAAAAGAGGACTTACAGCGAATGAATCCACAAGGCTGTATCAACGGTGGTGCCAACAGTCAAGATGGCAGATACCTTGCGAGAGCTACTCTGACGTATTTGGAGCTAAGGTCAGTAAGGAATTTTCAGCAGGGTGTTGAAATAGAGATGGTGGCGGATGAACCCTTTATGGGCCAACGGCAGCACTCATATCCCCGAAGTGGGTTACTGACAACGGAATATCCGACCCGCTGTCCTAGGGTCAATCTATGGCCTGGTCCTCTAAGTTGGGGGTTGTGCGTGGGGCTAACTACCCAACCACGAAAAAAAAAAAATACTGTTGCGAAGCAACCAAATGCCTCGGATAAGGACGGATTCACTGTTGACGACCCTGGAAAATAAAAAAAGGACAACGACGTTCGCATCTGAATGTTCGAACCCTGAACCGGCCGCGTGCAGCCGAACAATTAGCGGAGGCCCTAGATTGCTACAAAGCAGATATCATCGCCGTCCAGGAAGTGCGGTGCGTTAGGCCGGGCAAAAGAAGGATGAAAACCTGTGACATATACTACGGTGATTGCTATAGGGAACAAAAGCAGCGTCTATTTGGATGGGGATTTGTTGCAAGCGTCAGACTTAGGCAAGAAGTTTTGAGCTTTCGACACGTTAGTGAAAATTCGCCAACATCAGCCTTATATGCGCTCACGCCCCCACAGAAGAAAAAGACGATGCTGCCAAAGAGTGTTTCTACGAGCTCCTCGACAAAACATATGAGCAATGTCCTAAGTATGACGTTAAGATTGTCTTAGGTGATTTTAACGCCAAAATGGGAAAGGAGGGCATCTTTGGTAGCACAATCGGGAGGCACCGCCTACACGACATCACGCCTGCTAACGGACTTAGGCTAATTGACTTTGCTGCGGGGCGTAATGTTACTATAGCTAGCACACGGTTTCCTCACCTCAATGTCCAAAAAGGAACATGGCGGTCGCCAGATCATCAAACCGTCAACCAAATTGATCATGTTGCGATCGACGTAAGGCACTCCTCCAGTGTTCTAGATGTCCGAACTTTCCGAGCGGCCAACATAGACTCGGACCACTACCTTGTTGTAGCCAAGGTGCGTATGCGGCTATCTCAAATGCCACAACAACGGGGAAGTACTGTGAGGAGATTAAACGTTGAACGGCTACAATCGCAACAAACCGCCAGAACCTTTGCTGATCGCGTATCCCTCAACCTCTCGAGAAGTCCTATGCAGCCAGCATTAAGTGCTGAAGACCGGTGGCATAGATGCCAAGACGCCATCAGAAACGCCGCAACCGATGTGCTGGGTTTCACACGACCACCCTCACATGCTGCACAGAAGCACGAGAGCAGCTCGTGAGCTCTACGGGCAAAAGAGGAGGGAAGAACATCGGCTTCTACGGAAGAAAAAGAAAGAGCACGAGAAGCGCGCGATCGAGGAAATAGAGAGGTGCTACTCCAGGAACTATGTTCGGAAGTTTTACCAAAGGGTAAAAAAACGTGTCATCGCAACAAGACCCGAACAGAGACCTGTAGAGACGAACAAGGAAACCTCGTGGTGGAGTCACAGTCGGTGTTGAGGATAGTGAAAAACCATTTCTGCAAACTGTTAAACGCGAAGAAGACCCAAATTCCGCTATCAGGCAGAACGAACTTAGACGATGAAAGCCAAGACTTCCGTCCACCCGACCGAAACGAAGTGTGGATAGCAATATCCAAGCTTAAGACCAACAAGGCTGCTGGACCAGATGGCTTGACTGCCGAGCTTTTTAAGGCAGCGGGAGATGACTTGGTAAAGAGCATACACCAACTCGTCTCCAAGATTTGGCCGGAGGGAAGTATGCCTGATGAATGGAAGATGGAACCTTAGCATCGTTTGCCCGATCCACCAGAAAGGTGTAACAGCCACCTGCAAAACAAATTAATAGGATGAATTATAAAATGCTTAGAAAATAAAATACTTACCGACTGACTCCATCCTCCATTTGTTTTCTTCCTTTCTCCTACCATCTCACACTTGGTTTGGCTTTGGGTTACGTTTGGCAAATTATCACAAATGGCAAAAGTCATTGCGAGTGTTTAGTTACTGTGCTGCCAGGGCACTATATTAATACAAAAATAAAACAGTGACGTCAAATTCCCAAAAGTAAACACTTGGTAGGTAGGTATATACTTACCCCCGTATTAATAAAAAAACGCTATCCGCTCTCTAACACGTGTTTTAGCTGGCAGACGGATAGTGACCCTATCCGTTTGCTAACTTTTCTTATTAATAAACATATTCCATCTACATATTAGCTATTCGCTCTTTATCACCTAACGCACGGCAGCACTACACGGAATTGTACTAAACATTCTAGTACATCTGTCATATTTCGTTTTTCAAGCGATTGTTGCGCTCAGAAATTCACCGATTCTCTCTCAGATTCTCTCTTGTAGAATGTTCAGATGTCACGCGTCATTCGAATATTTATGTCTTGTCATTTGAAAATTATTTATGTTCCCAGGATATATTTTATTTTTAATTATCATTCGAAATGTGAACCCAAATTTATCTACACAAATTTGCAAACCTAATATAAACAAAAACCTTAACTTTTGGTATTCGTAACACCGAAAAGGATTCGAGATTTTTTAAAGTCCCTGACCCTCTCTGAGTTAAAAAGTTATCCGCTCTCTATACGCCGAATTCGGTGAGTTAAGTTATCCGCTCGTTTTTAAATGTCAGTGAAACCAAACACACGTTTATTAATAGGAATTTGAAGATAACATGTGTGTTAGTGCTAACTCACCGCTGCTCGTCGTTTATTAATACGGGGGTTATTGTTTGTTTAGAAGCGGCCGCTGTCTGGAATGAAATGAAAAATTATAGGAGGTGTTTAGAGCGCTAGCACAGATTTAAACCGGTTGTTGAACTAGGTGAATAAATTTCCCGACCCACTCAACTCAAATATGCATCCTCCCACTTATAGCGGACTATGGACATCGGAAGATCTGAAGCATAGTGGGACTAGTGGGCATTATCGTTACGTAGAGGGCAACAGTAAAATTCTTGCAATATCCATTTGAATAGTCGACAACCGACAAGTGGTCTGAGGCGCAACGTCGCGCAAGTTGTGCTAACAAAAAGTTTTTAATTAAGCCAAAAGCATTGCAGTACAGTATTATAGTAATATTTGCTAGTGCATATTAAGCAAAATAAACCAAAAAGGAACAAAACAAAAAAATAAAAAAAAAACATTGGGGTGAGTTTCATTTATATACAAAAATACTTAAGTGCCGGAAAATAAAGCGTAACATATTGTTAGGCGGACGTGAACCACCGAGAATTAATATTGGTATTGGCGGTCATCTACAAAAGTCGATACAGTGGTGGCCGCCGAAAATTAACCGAAGGCGGTTCGGGACCTGCGAATGCAATTCGTCAAAACCCAGCAATAAGGCTGCCCCAGATTCACAAAATAAGACGTTGTCCAGCTGAGTACCGCTTGTACCAAAGAAACTGCACGGAGAACCGTATAGTGTCCGGTAAATCCCCAAACGGCACCGGCACTACTCCAGAAGTACAGTCTGCAAGGGTGCTCCCCGGGTGAGTCACTGTTGTGTCAATCGAGACAGCCAACTATCCAATTACGTCAGCGTTCCTTATTCGAGCCTGCAAAAAGTAAAGAAAGGAGAAAGGACTAGAAATTAAATTACATAGTACATAGTTTTTGTGCCAAAATACATACCTTTTATTTTAATTCTGTAATACACCGACAGCATATATTGTGTGCCATATCAAGCACGCCGCATGAGGATCTCAGGATTTTTTTTTGGAAGCTTTCAAGCCTCCTTTATCGTTATTTTTGTTAAGGTCCTTTGGTTATAGTGTTAATTATTTATTTATCTAATTATTGTTCTTTTTGGTTAAATTTTCCATCTTTCTTTGTGTGTAATACTAAGTTTCCTTTTTTTTTTTTGCTGTTATCAGTTTCAAGAAGTTGAAAGTGTGATAAGCTTGAGTTTCCACACACCTGTCAATTAATTTTTTTTTGTTTCGGGAGATTAAACCTATTGAGTAATTAGCCCAGATACCCATAAAGAGCTCTCTATAGGTAGGGACTTCGCTTAAACAATACTTAGATTCTCTTAGTTGGCAAAAAGGCTAAATAATTTAAATCTGAAAACAGGACGGTGAGACCAAGTTTAGTGTTTTAGTTTTTTTGTGTTACTTATATATTGATAAACTTTTTTTGCATACAGTTGCGTATAGGTTTAAGGCTGGTACGCAGTTCAAGTGAAATCCAATTTTTCATACAAATTTTTCACTGCGAAACGTCAAAATGAATTTTCCAAATGAAAATTTCACTAGGCGGTACGCAGTACGAGTGGAAAATATCGCTTCCAAAACTGAGTCGTAGGTGGCGATACTAAAATCTCTCCGCAGCTATTTCACTTGGTTTTTATTGTCCGTCGCATTAATTTTTTGACATTTCAGCGTGAAAAATGATTTGTAGGATGCGGTTTAGAATTTTTTTTTGGAATTTCAGATGTTTCCTTAAGAGAATAATAAGTGTTTCGCACGTATAAAATTGTTTTTTCATTGAATATAGTGCAATAATGTACAAATGTGTACAAATATTTGCTGGCATGGATGACCTTTTCCATAAGAAGGGTGCCTCAAGAATATTTTTCTACCCAGTTTTGTTCAAGCAATACCAGCAGATGATCTTTGAAAATATGTGTAATTTCCATGCACTAATAATTATTTAAATTTGACGACTGTCCTTTTTATTTTATAAATCAGACATTATTTGCCAAATTGAAAACTGTTAAAATTGTCATGAACAAAATACGAAACATTTTGTTTTTGTGTGTTTGGAGGTTCGCTGGAAGGGAAAATCATCGAAAGTCATTCGAGAGCTAGTAGGTACGCGAAACGCGAGAGATGCTTCGACAATAGGGAGGGCCTTTCAGCCGATCTAAAACACCTCCCGAGGGCACTGACTTTTGCCAACCGAATGTGATTGCGCCTAGCCGTTCGCTAATTTTTATAGATCAACATGTTTTATCCACCTTAATTTCCGATTATACTGCCTGTATATTTAATAATTTCGTGGTTTAGAAGCATTTACGCAACTTGTTCGGCTTCTTTCTCCACTGTTTCAATATCCGTAGGTCCATACTGGTTGCAGAATTTGGTTTTATATCAATAACTTATTGTTATTGTGGTTGAACAAGGATGAATATCTTCCAATAAGTCAATACATTTTACTGTATCGCATGATTCACAAAAAGTGCAGTTTCCAATTTATTTCTTCCAGCTGTTTTCTTGTCTAGTAAAATAAAAGTGCGAGCGTTGAATATTTTAGTAACTGCCACAAGAAAAAAAAAACTTTTGAGCTCAGTCACCCTGCATAAATTTCTCCAAATAAAATCTCCAACAAAATATTTCACTTTCTATTTCACAGCTCTTTTTGGAGAGGAGTGAAAATTTCACTTCACTCGAACAGCGTACCAGCCTTAAGGGACCAATAAATGTGTCGGGTAAATTACCCAAGGGAAATTCTGACTTTTGAGGTGTCCTATGTTGCGCTTGTCCAAATGATTTGCTAAACGCAAGGTTTCAGGGGTGCGGTATGGCTGGCGAATAATCCTTGGCAAAGGTGACCTGATTTAAGTGAGGCACATATACATCGGGGAAGTTCCAAAAATGGCCACGGAGCTTCAAGGTCGGGAGGGCAATGGCTTCGCTGCAAAACCAACAGCAGCGCCTCTCAGAGTGGTGGATGTCCGTCCGATTCCGGTACTAAGACCAAAGTGAGTACCTGTTTGTTTATTGGCATGTTGTATGTGTTGTAATAGGTTTCGTGGAGTAGTGAGGACAAGGACTCCCCCGTCCTTGCATAAACAAGCATGCCACGCTCCTCACTCTCTACACTCTATCCTTCTCTTTCTCTCAACCCATCCTAAGGTCCCATCCACATCCTCACTTCCTGTCATTTCTCTGAACTCCTAACTCCCTCTACATCCCAATTTTTAGGCTTATTACAAAGCAGACCCTCTAAACTGCGCCAACTATAGAGGTATCATAGTCTTCTTAACATCGCATACAAGATCCTGTCTGCCATACTGTGTGAGCGCCTGAAACCTTTTGTCAACGATCTGGTTTAAATGTACTTATTTGAAAATAAAATTTTTTTAAAGATTTATGAAAGGCCCTTTCCAAATAAAAAAGGGCAAAATCAAACAAAGGTAATGCTGACCGCGAGAATACAAAAACAATTCAATTTGCTTTGTCAAACGCGTTCGGATTCATAGTCCCGACCAATCTCGTTGACGTCTTACATAAATGAGGTATCCGAACGACCCCATAACTCTTATGTGGCATTGCATGGTGAATCTATTTTTGTAAATTATTATTTGTATAAATATTTAGACATCAATCGGGACAGATATTTCTAACGTTTTAATACAAAATTTAACCAGTGATTGGAAATCGCTTAGAAAAGTGTCGAAGACTACACATATTCAAATCACACAAATATCAACACAAAAAAGAGCAAGTGACGTTTTTATGTTCGATTAGGCACACGAAATCTGAAATCTGAGGGCAAATCTGAAGAAGCCCAAACGAATACCACATAAAAAACATCGTTCCCGTCCAAATGACAAATAAATTAAATTTAAATTTTTAAATTTGTGGAATAAAATGGCTGACCGTTTTTCAGTGTTTTTAAATAGTGGGTCGTATGAATAAAACGTAGCAATTGCTTTTACTCAAGAGAAATGTCAAAATCGAAGCATTTGCTACGTTTCGTATGAATAAAAACCAATTTGAGTTAGTTCCAACTTTTGACATGTTCGAAAGGCGGCGGCACTGACCTTTTACTCAGATCGGTATGAATAAAACTTGTCAGACAAAGCAAATACTATGCAAATTCTGAGTCTGCTATTTTGTTGACTCAGACCTTTTGCTAAATATTTTGTATGCTCATTTTTCAACATAAAGCAATCTAAATATTATTAATAGTTAAGTTGAATTCTGTTTGTACAGGAAAACCAACGAAATACATACGGAAAAAGCAGCAGTTGTTTCGTCTCAAGCGAAGCTAATATTTCTTTCAGATGAAAATATTTAGGCAGAATCATTTGTAAGGTAGGTATATTATAGCGGAGATCTAGGTCGACTATTTGTAACTATTTGTCTAGTTTGTTAACAAATAAATATTTCCAACAATATCGGATACGATTCCCGGCACCTAAAGTAGAACGGAAGCATCAACAAGCTATTCGGCAAACAAAAATCATATTTTCAGGTGAAATTGAAGATAAAAATTGCATTTATATTTCTGTATTTATTTTTTTTTTAATTTCAATTTCCACAAATGTCGTTAGAATCTTAAGAAAAATTCAAAAATTCAAATTTACTGGTCAGGTTTGACAGGAACTGCAAGGCAAGTACACGTACAGCGAAGTAAATGCTATGTTCGAATTTTCGACTTTACTTTAGCAAAGTATATTTTTATTCATACCGATTCAAAGCATTTGCTAAGGGCTTTTACTTTGCTACAACCTTTTGCTCAAAGCAAATGCTAGTTTTTATTCATACGACCCAGTGTGAACATTTGCCCCCGTATTAATAAAAAAACGCTATCCGCTCTCTAACACGTGTTTTAGCTGGCAGACGGATAGTGACCCTATCCGTTTGTTAACTTTTCTTATTAATAAACATATTCCATCTACATATTAGCTATTCGCTCTTTATCACCTAACGCACGGCAGCACTACACGGAATTGTACTAAACATTCTAGTACATCTGTCATATTTCGTTTTTCAAGCGGTTGTTGCGCTCAGAAATTCACCGATTCTCTCTCAGATTCTCTCTTGTAGAATGTTCAGATGTCACGCGTCATTCGAATATTGATGTCTTGTCATTTGAAAATTATTTATGTTCCCAGGATATATTTTATATTTAATTATTATTCGAAATGTGAACCCAAATTTATCTACACAAATTTGCAAACCTAATATAAACAAAAACCTTATCTTTTGGTATTCGTAAATCGTAACACCGAAAAGGATTCGAGATTTTGTAAAGTCCCTCACCCTCTCTGAGTTAACCCTTAAATGCCCAGTGTATCTTTAAAGATACAACCACTAAAAAAATTATATCTGCGTTTGATTTGACTTTATTTACTTGGTGCTTACTATTTTTGTTTTATTGACTCAAAATCTATCCATTGTCAAATAAATGGACCCGCAACTCTTAAATTAAACTTACTTTTAACCAAATTTGTGACTTTTTTTAGTTTTCCACAAATTAAAAAAAAAAGTTTTTTGTTTATTTAATAATTTTATATTTGTTGACACTGCTGGATCAGAAAAAATATATTCTGATGAACCTATATATTATGAAGTGAAATACTGTTATTTGATCCACATACGATATAATCAGCTCATATAATGTAGCGGTAAATGGTTGTATCTTTAAAGATACACTGGGCATTGCGGCCTATATCGTGATATCGGTTGAATTTTACTTATGGCTTCCTGCATTTGTTCTGTATTTAGATTACTTCTGTATCATTAGGAAGTGCAAGTTAGTTAATTGTTTTATGAGTTGCTTTAATTGTGTATCAGTGCAGATTCATGGGTTTAAAGGTGTGCAATTGTGCATGTGCAACAATACAAATGAGATATAAATTATAATTATATTAAAAATTTCAGATTGTTCAAGAACAATTCCTATATTTGAAAGCCCATCAACAAATTTGTAATATATATTTAGTTTTATGCATTTTCTTGTTCCGGGAAGAAGGGAAATTTGGATAGTTATTTAAAAGGAAAATAGTTCCTTATTATGTACCTACTTTTTTATGCATTTTTTGTTCCACATTCTTTCCTATTCGGTCTTAGATAAATTAAAGCTTTCACTAAAATGTCTGAAGATGACTGACAAAGAAGTCAGATCATTAATTCATTACTTTAGTTTTGACAGCGCTGATGATTGGAAGGAAAATTGTCTTGCATAGCGCGATAGCTAGATAGAACAACCTCAACCTTTACTGGGTTCCGAGACACTGTGACATTCCAGGGAACTGTGCAGTCGACGAATTGGCAAGGCATGGGTCCTCCGGTGTTGATAGTGTCTGCTAGACTAGGTTCGGCAGCTGTATCAGAACAAGCTGATCCCTCTGTGAATATCCCGCCTTGCTCACTCAAGCTTGAAGGAAGAAGGAAAGCCACAAGAGAGGCGAACACTAGATGGACTGCACTAGAAACTTGTTATACGACAAGAATGCTATGGCCAACTCTTAATGAATTAAAGGAATCTTAACGGGGCACAACACTCTATACGGTACTACATGAAAAAATTACGCTTGACGGAAGAAGAACTTTGTAGAGGCTGCGGCGATGAGGAAGCTGTTGAGGACACAACCCACTTCCTATGCCACTGCCCAAGACTCTAACACAATAGACACAGATTTCTAGGGAGACACTTCTTCCACGACCTAGATGAGCTCTCCAGCACACCAGTAGACAAGATAATGTGCTTTGTCATATCCACAGGATGGTTTGTATACATTATAGACAGGGTTATAATGGGTAAGGGACAACCTTTCCCCATGGGCATCACAATGGGTCAATGTTGACCTGAGTGTGGCACGGAGTACTCCACGCCAGCCCGCATACCTAACCTAACCTAACCTACTTAGGTAACTGCTTCCTCAACGATTATCTAAGTGATCTGATCTATACAAGCGCTGCTAACATTCTTAGCTTAATTATCGGAAATAAATGGTTTGCATGAGTAGCCGCAGTAACCTCTAAAAATCCCCCGCTAAGTGCAGTCACCTTGACGTGGTGCGGAGGCTTAAGTCGCAATGATTCAACAGGCTATGCTGTCGGAGGCGGTAGTCGTCTGAAGGGTCACCCATGGCAGACAGACTGTTTTGAAGAGCGACGAACTAAGAACTGCCAACCTAATTCCAGTGGTGGCGTGAGCGCAAGGAAAACCGTGCCGAAGGATGAAAGGTTGGAGGTTAAACCAGCCGATTACGAACTCCCTCAGGTGCCCAGGCGAAGACCTGATGGTATATAATGCCTTACCCTGGTATGGCGGCGCTGCCGGGGCGGACATACTTTTCCGACCATACTCGTGGGATCCAAAATAGACAAACCAAATAAAAACACAAAGGATGAGGGAGGTGAGGGTGCGATAAGTGCCCTCGGTGAGTCGGTGGCCGACACAATAATCGTGGAGCCATACGATCTCACCAAAATACAAGAGGCCCTAGAAGCCGGATCAACAGAGGAGGAGATCTCGAAGGAGGAAGAGGAGAAGCTTTTGGCTGAACCCTCAAACGAGATAGCCGAAGAAGAAAAGGCGAAGAGGAAGAAGGTGCCCCCAGGTCTGTTAAGGAAACGGGAATACCTTAAGGCCAAACATATATATGGCATTCTCGTGGCCAAAGAACAAGGCTCCTTAACAGAGAAGGAGCGAGCCTCCTTGGAATGGGCCAAGGAGACCATTGCGAAAGACGCTCTTACGAGGCCTGAGCCTATAAGACCGTCTAACGCGATAGGGCTGACTAGGAAGTCAGGCTCAAAAACACCACACAGCGCAAAACGGCCGAGGGACGATGTCGCTAAGACAGACCCCAAAGCCAACCGTAAGCCGAGGGACGATGTCGCTATGACAGACCCCAAAGCCAAATGTAGCTCCTCAGTGAAAAAGGTGCCAAAGACGGAACACCGGGTGACCGACAATAAGCCGGGCCCGAGTGGATTCCAGAGGAAACCTATTGCTGAGAGGCCACAAAACAAAAACAAAGAGCTAGCCTTGAAGAGGTTGAGGTCGCCAGAGGACGCCCCCAACATCCCGAAGAAGGCAAAGCGGCACGATACACGGGCGGGTAGCCCCAAAAGGGCACCCACGTGGGGAATTAGCCCAAGCGGGAGATACAGCGAGGTAACCAGGAACCCGCTCAGTTAGCTGTGGTGGACTCCAGGAAACCAAGCGGCCAGTACTCTGCGGAATGTGGCAAGATAATTGAGAACGCTCTAGGCGTAGCGATTATCTCCCACATCCGAGCCAAGACAGGTGCAAAGGCCCCCGCTTACGGCAAGATGAGATGGTTCAAGGGCATCACTTACATCGATTGCAAGGACCAGGCATCGAACGACTTTGCCAAGACCGTGCTAAACGGCGCTCAACTATGGGAGGGAGCAATGCTAAAAGCTGTACCCATAGAGGAAGTACCTATAAAGGCAAAGGGTAGAATATCCATCCCTGAGATAGGTGTAAAACGTGAGGAGGTCCTTAGTGTTTTACAAGCACAAAATCCCCAGATTCCGATGAGGGATTGGGAAATTGTGTCCGAGGAGGAGCCGAAGAATGGCGCAAGAGGGTACATCATCTTGTTTGATGAACCACCTGCATCATTGAAGAAAGATATGCAGATGCCGCTATCATTTGCAGAAAGCGAGGTTACCCTCAAGCTCTTGAAGCGGACTGCGGATAACGCACGAGCGCCTGAAACTGTGAAGGAGGCGACTACATCAAAGCATGAAGGTAGTCCAAATCAACCTCCATCACAGTAAGGTAGCTTCAGGCAACCTGAGGCTGTTCCTCGAGGAGGAGCAGCTGGACCTGGCCCTAATCCAAGAACCATGGATCAATAAAGATCAGGTGATGGGACTAGGGTCGAAAAAATACGACATACTTTATGTCAAAAACAAAGGTAAAGTAAGATCGTGTATTATGGCAAAAAAAAGAACTTCATGCACTAATATTGCTTCATTTCAGTACAGGTGATCTGACGGTGGTGGAGATCAGAGGCAAGGGCGAAAGCTGTAGGGTGGCGTCAGTATACATGCCAAGCGACGATGACACATCAGTACCCCCCGAACCGGTAAAGGCGCTAGTAGCGGCGTCAGAACAAGGTAAGAAAAACTTAGTCTTAGGCTGTGATGCTAACGCCCATCATACTATTTGGGGTAGCTCAAACATAAATGCCAGAGGTGAGGCTTTGTTTGATTACCTTCTTTGCTCCAATCTTCTCATATGTAATCGGGGTAATGATCCCACTTTTATTACGGTGAATAGAAAGGAATTTTAGACGTAACCTTTGCATTCCATAACAATTCTGTCCAAATTGCAAATTGGAGAGTGTCCAGCAAGGCATCACTATCGGATCACTGCTGGATACTCTATGACTTGCAAATGGTTTCGCAGGGTAGAAAACAGTTCAGAAATCCTAAAAGGAGGAACTGGGAGGTATTTGGCGAGACGATGCAGAGTTACAGGAATCTCTGCCCGGTAAAAGATTTCACATCTGTTAAGGAAGTAGACGATGCAGTCGAGTCTTTAACGGATGTGCTCTCCCGATCATTTGAAAAATCCTGTCCGAAAAGTGGAGCGAGTGGGAAGAAGCGTCCACCCTGGTGGAGTCCCAAGATCGCGGAACTCATACGAAGCTCAAGGTCTAGGTGGAACCTCGCCAAAGAGGGACGTATTGAGTGGTCAACGTATAAGGAAAGCGTTAGAATCCTTAAAAAGGAGATCAGATTCGCAAAGAAAACATCATGGAGAACTTTCTGCGAATCCATTGAATCCACAACCGAAGCATCTAGGTTGAGGAAAGTCCTTTCAAAGGCACCGATGCCGATAACTTCGTTAAGAAGGGGCGACGGTAGCTGGACCGAATCACACAAAGAGACGCTGGAAACAATGACGGAAACTCACTTCCCAGGATGCACAGATGTGTCGGAGAGTTACGATACAGTAACACCAGGCACGAGGGAGGGAATGGAGCAGGAAACAATCGCCGAAATTATAGACGAGAAGAAAATAGCCTGGGCTATCAACACATTTGCCCCGTTCAAGGCACCCGGAATAGATAATATTCGACCAATTATGCTACAGAAGTCAGAGGAAGCTATTATTCCATGGCTAAAACGCATATACACGGGCTGTCTAAGCCCAAGTAACAATTTTACTTCGGTAAGGCGCTATCGAAGCTATTTCCCCTCCCGCAATATTAACTGCATAAGACCTATAAGAAACAAATTTGGCGCACTTTATACAGGTAGGGCACTACCGAAACCTTATAGAGGACTTATAGAAACTTTATAGAAACATTATAGAAGCTTTACAAAAGCACAAAATATGAAAAGAAAAATAATTTTTTTTTTATTCTTCAACTTTTTCAATTACTTATTTTGTTTTTCGTATTAATAAACATTTTATCTATCTACTATAATTGACTCTTCGCAATTTTCGTTAAGTGAATACTCCCCGTAATATAATTTATATTTTACTTACAACGGGTCGCACTGAGAATCGAACATGAGTCCTGCTGCGTAGTACCGTCAACTGCCCTAACTTTGACCGGGCCCCTAACATTGACCAAAAACAGGAAAATGTTTTCAACCACTCTGGCGCGTACCTAGTTCATGTACGATTTCAAAGTAATTCTTGGTTTTTCATGTTCATCTATTAGTCAACAGATGTCATATTATACGTTAAAGAGTACTGTCGAATGAATGTGAGTTTTGGCGGCAAATTTCAAAGTGGTACTAAAGTAGTGTAGTTTTGTGTGTTGCAAACTTTGGTCCGTTATACCTAAACAATCGCTTGTATACCAAAATAAACATTTAAGGTGAGTAGTTTAGAGTTATTTTATATTAAAAAATATATAGTTTGTGTATAAAAATACTAGGCAATTAGAAATAATACGGTTTTTGTGAAAGCAATTCGAATGCTCATGACAATTCCTAACATTGACCGCCTGGATCCTAACATTGACCACTGCTTCTTTTTAACTTTTTCTAACAATTATAAATATTTAATTGAATATATTACCCTAAATACTTCATAAAACTAGTTCTTCGTAATTTAATTTAATATTAATTTAATATTCTTGTAAATTATATGTTAAAATTAGGTTTCTTTCAATTTACATTATTTGAGGTATTAAAAAATTTTAAAAATATATAATGTATATATATTAAATAATCAGTAAAGGATTTCCAGTTAAAATTAAATTTTTCTGATAAAAATAAAATAATAAAAAAATATACTTAAAAAATCTTTTTTGCTGGTACATTTTCTTCGCTGGTCAATGTTAGGAACTTGTTGCCCTAACATTGACCGCACACTTTTCCCTACATAAATCAAAAATGAATCGACAAAATTTGATAAATCCTTGGTTTTATGATACAGAACGATAGTCCCCATAATCTGAGAGTCGAAAGTTGTGGATATCTATAAACAGAGCTGTAAAATTCAACGTCAAAGTTCAAAACTGGTCAATGTTAGGGCAGTTGACGGTACTCCAATACACTACCCCTAGGCTAATTCGTCATAATAATGTTGCAGTGGTAAATCTCAACTACTTGATACATTTCAGAATTTCGTCAAGACTTCCAACCGCAAGTCGTTAATTGCATGACATTTCATTGCTTCTATAATGCCTTCTGTGAGAAGCTCTAACGAAGCTTCTACTTCCAAGTTCCAACCAGAGATTAATGAATAAAAGAGATGGTTATCTTTCGTACGTCTATCCCCCCAAAACCCATTTGTTTACATTGTTGTTTTTGTAATTTCAACCCCCGTCTGTGAATACGTGTGGCTAACAAAAAAGCATGTTGCTAATGGACGACCGCGAATCATCTTGCTTTTATGAGCATCGCGGTGTTTAATTGTTTTGTGTTACGTTTTGAATTTGTTTAGTTTTTGTGGAGGTGTTGATTAAACTGAAAAAGATAGTGAAATACACATTAGAGAATACCGAATTCTTGCATTAAAGTCCAATTCATGAACTCACATATACTATAATAGAAATAAGCAGGTGTGTGTGACTTCATGAATTTTTCTGGAAAACAGCTTGTAAGCAGCCGCCCTTCCACTGGAAAGATATATATCTCTGTATTCCATTATCTTTGGTTCCAACCACAAGCTTTGCCGAAGCAATACCTACACTATCCATCATCTCCTCACTCATTTTTAGAGGTCTTATAGAGATCTTAACGAAACTTAATTTCATATCCCTCTATAAAGCCTGCATGTATGCTTCGCAAAGGACGTACAGAAGTTATTTTGGAAACAATTGCTTCGAAATCGGTCTACTTCGGTAAGCAAATCCTATAGAGACAATATCGAAATGGTTGCCTACAGAAATTACCAATTTGAACCTTACCGAAGTCAAATTGTTACTTGGGGGCTATGCTATGTTCCTAGGGCATGGCGTGAGGTGAGGGTGATTTTCATTCCTAAGGCAGGGAAAGCTAGTCACATCACAGCCAAGGACTACAGACCAATCAGTCTGTCGTCATTCATGCTGAAAACAATGGAACGACTAATTGACCTGCACGTACGGCAAGCGATCGGCGATAACTACCTATCAAAATCGCAACATGCGTACATGAAAAGCAGATCTGTTGACACAGCGCTACATAGAGTAGTATCGGTAGTGGAGGAATCTCTACACCATAAAGAATACACACTGAGTGCGTTCCTAGACATTGAGGGGGCCTTCAACAACATCGAAGCGGACGCAATCTTAAGCAGCTTGCGCAGAGCCCACCTAAATAGCAGCCTATGTGACTGGATTGGACTAATGCTAGGCACACGCAGCATCAAGTCACAGCTAGGGGACGTGAGCATTGAGCGGAAGGTCAGTAGGGGAACACCTCAAGGTGGGGTCCTCTCACCGCTCATATGGCTCCTCGTAGTTGATGAACTGCTAAAAATACTGGAAACAGAAGGCTTCATTGTGAGCGCATACGCAGACGATGTCGTTATTCTAGTTCCAGGTAAATTCACTCCAGTCCTCAGCGAGAGACTTAGTTACGCACTTCTACTAGTCAATAACTGGGTCACGGGCCGCGGACTCGGAGTGAACCCATCGAAGACGGAAATCCTCCTGTTCACGAGAAAAAGGGAGATCCCCGCCTTCAATCCCCCAAGGATGGGCGGGGTAGACCTTGAAATTTCAAAAACAGCAAGATATCTGGGAGTAATCTTAGATTTCAAGCTCAGCTGGAAGGAAAACATAGAGGATCGCATCAAAAAGGCATACGTGGCACTATATGCCTGCAGAAGAGCATTCGGCAACACATGGGGATTCAGGCCGCACGTGGTACACTGGCTATACACAGCTATAGTGCGGCCCATCCTAACATACGGTACAGCAGTGTGGTGGAAGGCTATTGAGAAGAAATACAATCTTTCAAGCCTAACCAAAATACAAAGGGCAGCATGCATTGGGATAACGGGTTCCTTACGAACCACCCCCACCGCAGCTATGGAGGTGATGCTAAACCTCATCCCTCTGGATATTTACTGCAGCAACAAGGCGGTGAAAACC
Source organism: Cheilosia vernalis (assembly GCA_949126925.1). Lineage (NCBI taxonomy): Eukaryota > Metazoa > Arthropoda > Insecta > Diptera > Syrphidae > Cheilosia > Cheilosia vernalis. The sequence goes on along the minus strand of OX421358.1, from coordinate 38,525,124 downwards.
GCAATCAGACTAAGGGAGTCTGGACTATGGTCATTTAAACCCTACGGGCACGCATCCATCGAATCCCAATGGAGCGCGGCGAAAGAGAAGGTGTCCACAGACTATCTACCCCCCACTCTCGTTTTTGACAGGAGATTCAATACTAGAATTCCAAACAGAAGCGAATGGGTGAACAAAGAGGTAGCAGTAGAAGATGAGCTAGCCCTATACACCGACGGTTCTAAGATGGATATCGGTACAGGCGCGGGCATCTTCAGCGAAGCACTGGGCCTACGAGAATCATTCAGAATTAGCGATGATTGCAGTGTCTTCCAAGCGGAGGTAGCCGCTATCTCCCAAGCGGCAAAAGACCTTAAAAGAAGACACATTGTCAGTAAACAAATCACCATCTACTCTCACAGCCAAGCGGCAATAAAAGCCATGGAGTCAGTAGTGGTGAAGTCTAGAGCAGTATGTCACTGCAAGAAAAATCTGGACGTAATATCACAAGCCAACACGGTGACCTTATGCTGGGTGCCGGGACATATGGATATTCCAGGTAACGAACAGGCGGACGAGCTTGCAAGAAACGGGTCGGAAATGCATGCATCTCTGGCCCTAAAATCAGTAAGAACTCCGCTCAGCACGCTTGCAAGGAAGATTGACATTGAATCCTGGAGTAGAACTAACCTACGCTGGACCAATCTCATTACCTGCAGGCACACAAAACAACTGTGGCCAGAGTTGAGTGAAAAGAGATCTAAATGCATGATCGGACTAAGCCGCAAAGATATTCGCATACTCACGGGGGTCATTACTGGACACTGTGCGATAGGCGTACATGCGGAACGGCTGGGGATAATGCATAATGATTTTTGCAGAAGCTGTAGGGACGTTGAAGAAATAGAATCTGTTCGTCACCTACTCTGCGAATGCCCAGCCCTTAAAAACAGCAGACAGAGGATTCTCAACAGTTACTTCTTCGATGACCTAGATGATTTGAAGAATGTTGATCTCAATGCACTCCTGAGATTCATACTCAAATCTGGGTGGTTCTAGCAAACACACAATCTTCATATCATTGGTCACTCGTGGGACATACTTTTAGAATCATGATACAACGGAGCTTTAGGAACCCATGAGATTCATACCAATCTATGTGGTTCAATATAAAAAGCGGTTCAGTTTTTCTCTTTCAACAGGTCACACTGGATGGTTCCCGTAACTGGACACAATGGACCCAACTGTTGGTCTAAGTGAAGCTGTGGCAAACTGCCACAAGAGCACCCTTTTACCTCTACCTACCTACCAACCTCTAAAAATCAGTGCTACGCACAATGGGCCGACTAACGGCCTAAATGCTTCTCTCACTTTAGCATTACATAACAGATTTTAAAAATATATCGACAATATATCCATTTCAATGACAAAAATAGAGCTGATGACTCTGATCAGATATAAGTAAGTTAGGAATTTACATAGGATCAGGTCCTGAAGCACCTTCTCAAGGCAAAACTGATCTCCAATCATCGGCCAATATTTTTGTAAGATGGCTCCGAGAAGTGCCGTTGTGAAGGAATTACATTAATTTCAATTACTTTACATGTATGAGCAATTACCCGCCTATCTAATAAACTAAAAAAAAAATCCTATGCATTTTCTTTCAAAATAGCTGTGGGGGGTTAGTGCCCAGTGTATCTTTAAAGATACAACCACTGTTTTGTTAATAACTTCGTAAAAAAAAATTTGTTTTTTTTTTTTAACAACAGGTTTGTTGTTTTTGTCTCCTTTTACATATAGTATATTTTTTTCATCAAAATCGGTTTCCTTGGGCATTTAAGGGTTAAAAAGTTATCCGCTCTCTATACGCCGAATTCGGTGAGTTAAGTTATCCGCTCGTTTTTAAATGTCAGTGAAACCAAACACACGTTTATTAATAGGAATTTGAAACTAACATGCGTGTTAGTGCTAACTCGCCGCTGCTCGTCGTTTATTAATACGGGGGTTGGTGAATATGTTAGGGGAGGATTCGGTTACCATCGCCCCAAATCGAAAAAAGTGTACAAAAAAAGAAAAAGATGAAAAATTCGAAAGGAAGTAAAGGTAAGATTAGACTGTATGCCAAGTGGTCATAAAATGCCAATTTCTGACAGTTCTCCTGTCAAAATATGGTCATACAGTGTAATGGGCATATCCCATATGCTCTAATGACCTGAATGCCACACATGACCAGGCTGATTTTGACAGATAAAAATGCCCAAATAGCATATAGTGTAATGGGACAATAAGCACGAATGCCAGCATAAATCCCTATATGCCCATATGCACTTTCTTGAAATTTCGTTATGGCATTGCTGGCATTTGTTATTTTTGATGGAACAAGTATTATTTTGTTGTCATCGGTGTTTGATGATTTCACAGGATTGGGATTTTTTTTCTTTATATTGTAATTTTTTTAAGTTTAATTAGTGGTCTTGTTCTTGTCCCTAATTGTGGTTGTGTATATACTTTTTTCCTGTTGTGAAATTTTGTTTGTGTAGAAATTGTTTGCCTTCTGTTTGTTTTGTGCTACTTATAAATTTCCAACTTGAACTATTTTGATTTGTTTTTCTCTACGGCATTACCATTCTACATCATTGGGTGGTAAATAACAAATGCCTTAAATGACCATGGAGGCAAATATGACCATATTGGTAATTTTGGTCATATAGTCTAATTTAGAGTTTTGATAATTGTGGCATTTTATGAATTTGACAGCTAATCTGGTCATTTGCCTTTAGGCATTCATATGCATAATTGTTTCAGAATGTACATCGTGTGTCTGTCAAAATTTAGCGTGCCCATTTAATGGGGCGGCACATTTTCTCAAGCTAAATCTTGACAGATCGTTGTGTTCTGTTGTTTTGTGGCGTTTTTGTGTTGCGGAGAGCGCTAGAAGTAAGCAAAGATGATTTTTTTAAATAAATTCCCCAAAAAGGAGTAACCTAGAATCGGAAATGGTTTAAATTAGAGAGATTTTAATTTTTGAAGCAAGTTATTTTCAAAGAGCAGCTGTTTTTGTGACACTTATCCACAGCGCTCTCTATGTCAAAATTTAGCTAGGACTTTAGCTGATGTTTGGAGAAAAAAGTTGAACACCAGATAATATTTAGTTTAGCTCGAGCAGCGTACTAAGCTTAAAGGCTGGTACGCTGTTCGAGTGAAGTGAAATTTTCACTAGTCTCCAAAAAGTGCTGTGAAATAGAAAGTGAAATATTTTGTTGGAGATTTTTCCCGGAGAAATTTATGCAGGGTGACTGAGCTAAAAAGTTTTTTTTTTTTGGCAGTTCAAGAAGATCTTAGGCTACCTATAAAATAAAGAATACTCCAATATTCAACTCTCGCACTTTTATTTTACTAAACAAGAAAACAGCTGGAGGAAACAAATTGGAGACTTCACTTTTGGTGAATCATGAAATACAGTAAAATATATTGTCTTATTGGAAGATATTCATCCGTGTTCAACCACAATAACAATAACTAAAAAATAAAACCAAACCAAATTCTGGAACCAGTATGGACCTACGGGCACCAGTTGTGCGTATGATCGCGCCAAACGTATTTCTAAAAAATTAAGGTCTTTCAAAAATATTACAAAGGAACATAGTCATAGTCAATACCCTTTGGTACACGCACAACGCTGATCTATATACGGATCTAGATATTGAAACAGTGAAGAAAGAAGTCGAACAAGTTGCTTAAGTGCGCAGAGCTTCTCAACCACGTAGCTTAGAAAAAACCGAATTATTAAATACAGGCAGTGTAATCAGGAGGTTAAGGCGGATAAAACACGTTGATCTATAACAATTAGCTAAGTCAATATATTATTTTCTAACAAAAAAGTTCAGAAATTCTACAAATGATTCTACAAAGGATCTTTCGAATAAACCGCATTTACACCACCACGCACGCGCAATTTTGCAACAAAACCGAAAAGAGAGATCCGTTTATCCGCAGTCAATACTATTAAAGGCGTAAGAATGAGATCACAAATCAGACGCCTATGGTGTCATGGATGCTCTACCCATAATTATAGATACGTAAAACGGAAATAGACACAGGTTCCGCTCACCAACATTTCTGCAATTGCTTGAAAACATTAATATTTCTGATTTGGAACATGTGAAATGAGATTGGTTATTAGTTTCAGTAAAATAAACCAACAATTCATCAATCAGTTACACGAAAAAAATAAATAATTGTCCGTTCATTATTTCCGGAAGCCATATTGTTTTATAGGAATGCGGAATTTTTTTAGTCATCGCTATAAAAATATCAACATGCAGAGCTTTCCTATAATTCCTGTTTTCCATAAAAATTCATGAAGTCACACACACCTGCTCATTTATATTATAGTATATGTGAGTTCATGAATTGGACTTTAATGCAAGAATTCGGTATTCTCTAATGTGTATTTCACTATTTTTTTTTAGTTTAATCAACACCTCCACAAAAACCAAACAAATTCAAACCGAAACACAAAACAATTAAACACCGCGATGCTCATAAAAACAAGATGATTCGCGGTCGGCCATTAGCAACATGCTTTTTTGTTGGTCACACGTATTCACAGACGGGGGTTGAAATTACAAAAACAACATTGTAAACAAATGGGTTTTGGGGGGATAGACGTACGAAAGATAACCATCTCTTTTATTCATTCATCTCTGGTAGGTACCTACTTGACGCGAATGAACTTCGATTATTTTCTTCCAGCGAACCTCCAAACACACAAAAAAAATGTTTCGTATTTTTTTCATGACAATTTTAATAGTTTTGAATTTGGCAAATAATGTCTGATTTCTAAAATAAAAAGGACAGTCATCAAATTTAAATAATTGAAAGTGCATGGAAATTATACCTACATATTTTCAAAGATCATCTGCTGGTTTTGCTTGATCAAAACTGGGTAGAAAAATATTCTTGAGGCACCCTGCTCATGGAAAAGGTCATCCATTCCACCAAATATTTGTACACATAACACTATCGCACTATATTCAATGAAAAAACAATTTTATAAGTGCGAAACACTTTTTATTCTCTTAAGGAAACATCTGAAATTCCAATAAATTTCTAAACCGCATCCTAGGTACAAATCATTTTTCACGCTGAAATGTCAAAAAATGAATGCGACGGACAATAAAAACCAAGTGAAATAGCTGCGGAGAGATTTTAGTATCGCCACCAACGACTCAGTTTTGGAAGCAATATTTTCCACTCGAACTGCGTACCGCCTAGTGAAATTTTCATTTGAAAAATTCATTTTGACATTTCGCAGTGAAAAATTTGTATGAAATATTTGATTTCACTTGAACTGCGTACCAGCCTTAATCTTATAAAAATCTCCAATAATGGCCAATCGAAAACTACTTATGGCCCAGCGTTGTAGCACGAGTTCACCCCTTAATGTAAACGCGTTTACTGAACAGCTGAACGTGAATAAATGACACAAACATAGCCTGCAACGGAAAATTCAAAACAAAACAAATCAAATCAAAGTGGAAAAATTGTTTACATTTTACAAAATTAATTATTTTATAAAGAAGCGCAAACATATCTACTGAAATTAGAAGTGAGGTTAATTTCTTTTTCTAATCATTTCAATTTACACATATTTTCATACACATATTTCAAGGGTAAGTTCCATTACCAATAAAAAAATATTTTTTGTGTTATTTGACATACATTTATGTTTTCCCCACAAAACTTTATTCTTCACAACAAACTTGATAAATTTTTATCGCATTATTTTATAAAAAAAATAAAATTGCCGAACGAATTAGAAGAAAAATGAATCTAGTATGTATTACAAATTTTAATATCCTAATGTATTTTAGTTATTTATATCATTTTGTGCCTCGAAAGTGTCGCAACACGCTCTTGTGCTGATTTACAATCCTAAATCAGCAAGAACCGCATCCAATTCTGCCTGTAGACTGCTAGCCTTCTCACGAACCTTGGAAATCTCATCTTGAAGATTGTCAACATTTGCCTGCAACAAAACATTTCCTTTCTTAAGAGCTGATAATCGGTTTTCGTATTTCTTCACACGTGGTTCTAGATTGGTTTTCTTGTCTTCATCAGATGCATCCTAAAAAAAATAGTAGTATATTAAGAAATCAACATGACTACATTTTGTTATTATGTATAAAAAACTCGCCTCAGCTTCTGACTCGCTTTCGGTTTCAGATCCACTTTCGTCCTCTGATTCATCTGATTCTGAATCTTCGTCAGATTCCTCTTCAGACTCTTGCTCTTCCTCTTGTTCTTCCTCCTCTTCTTCTTCTTCATCTTCGTCCTTTTCTTCATTTTCGTTGTCATCTCCTTCTTTCATTGAAGCAGCCATTTTTTGAACTTCTTTTTCGAGTTTTTTGAACTTCTTATTCTCTTCCCTGAAAAATTTCAATTGTAATAATTATGCGTACCCGTCCATCATTACGTTAACTCACTTCAAAAGAACATGATTCTTTTTCATGACCTGCTTGAGATTCGCCCTCTCTCTCTTTGCAGCTTCTTGTTTATCCTTAAGTTTATTTAACTTGGTCTGAAGTATCTTTACTTCCTTAGCCAATCGTCGCTTTTTGCGTTCGGCCTTCTTTTCTTCATCCTCGTCCTCATCGCTTTCCGACATCTCCAGTTCCAGTTCTGGAGAGCTTTCTTTGTTTTGATTGGCTTCGCTAGCCCGACGTGACCCATTCATAGAGCCAGCACCACCCTTCAATGAATTCATGTAGTTTGTAAAGTGATTTGAAATGGGATTTGAATTATTTGGTGGTGAAAGTGGCGCTGCCTTATGTTATTGTATTGGTTTGAGAATGAAAGATTTGCGTTAGTGCTGGACCAGAAGCAAAGCATAATATTAGTCTTACCTGTATTTCATTATCGGAAGCTGAATAAAAATTATAATAAATGTCCGTGTCACTGGGATCTTCGAGAGAATAGCAAAAGCTGAATTGCGGAGTTATATGATTTGAAACAGGTGATTGCTTATAGTTGGTTGGTTAAATTATGAAGCAAAGCGGATAGAAATATATGGTTAAGCGATAGAAGTTAATAGCTTAGCATAATATAATAATTTGAAATAACAGTCAAACGCAAATATACCTGTAGAGCCTGTGCCAGCTTTCTTTCCAACTGTGCAATCATTCGTTTTTGCTCCTCAATTTCATTTTTGGCAACATCCAATTCTTCAGCACTCTTTCCATACTTCTTTTCCAGTTCTTTAGATGTCGTTCTAGCATCCTCTGCGTCTTTCTTCAATGATTTAACAAGAGCATCATCAGTACTTCCAGGAGCCGATGATAATTCTTTGTTATCAGTTTGGGGCTTGTCACGCTGTAGTTCTGCCTCCAAATTGGCAATTTTCGCTAAGAGTCTCTTATTTTCACGTTCCTGTGCTTCGCGGTTTCTTAATTCCAGCGCTAGCATTTGTTTTGTACTCTGCAGGTCATCGCGCAATTTATCGATATCGTCCAGTTCATCGCCACTTGGTTCTTCGGGTTCTTGTGGCTAAATAAAAAAAAAAATAAAATGTTAAAAAACAGATTAATGTTATTTTCATCGCTACTTACTACCATCTCGTTAAGTGCTCCCTTCGATTTGGATTTTTGAATTTGCTCTTCGATTGTCATTTGACGTCGGAATTTTCTAAGACCGTCGAGGAATGGTTTGCTCCTATCATTTGTTTTTACTGGCTTCAGCCTAATGCCGCCTTGGATTTGTGTCAGAAGCTTATTATGTGCATTGGCCTTTTCTGTTTCATAGACGAATTTATCGTCGACTTTTGTCATTGATTTACATGTGATGATTGGCTGAGATCTTAAAAAGAATAAAGTTATGTGTTTAGTGTTGCATGCAAGAGGTGGAACTGAGGGGGCCACATGTTGGCTTGTGGAATTTCCCCACACAAAAATAGATCATTGGTACTGTGCACAGGCACAAACGGTATTTTTTCAATAAAATTCATTTGTCAAATAGTTGGCGCTCGGTGCAACATAAAAATAGACATTAATCAATCGTGTTTTATTTGAATAGGCATTATAGTTAATGGTCGTCCCCGTAATTGGCAAACAGAGAATGCATTTGAAGATCTGCAGCATGTTATCCGGCATATTATTTTTGGTAAAATGTTGGGCCTGCTCAAATAAAACGAAAATTGTAGTGAAATTTAACCTCTCGAGCCCTGAAATGCATAAAACACTGAAAGCTTATCTTAATCGTCGCACCCGAAAGCAAAGGCTAAGGTAATTTCTACAATCTTACAGGTACAAATTTGAGCATGCGACGGGCTCACTAAGGTCAACGCCACGCCTACAACTTTAAAAATACATATTCACAAAGAGACATTTTATTGAAAAATGATCGATTTTCATACCTAACCGACAAGATTGGAATTCTAATATGATCAATAATGAAACCTTTCCAAAATGGATATAAGAACAAATACCGACGTCTTCGGCGAAATTATTCGTTCAGTTTACATCTCTTTTCCATAAATTTATCAAATTTAGAGATTAGCGTAATCAATTCTATAATTTCGAATAAAATCCCCATCTTTCCTTTTTCCAATTTTATTTTTGTGTGACAGTGTAACATAATGGATACACCCAATCATGTTCCGACATTATAAAGATGAGCAAACCACGTGAATTCAAGAATAAAAATATTTAAACTCAAGCTCAACAAGGTAGGTTTTGTGGACAGCAACTCAACGCTCATCTCACCCTTTTAGATTTAGTCGGAAGAAAGCCTGCCATACCGTAAAGTCCGCCACCGACTTATTGATACTGCTCTATCTGATGTTTTTTTTCTGTCAAATGTGACTGAAAGTGTGCATGTAGTACAATCATGTGTATCAGCTTTTCACTCAGTCTTATAAAGCTCGCTCTGATCACGCTCTGAACGAAAAAAGAAACAAATTCGAGCTCTGATGTGTCTCAACTGAAAAAGAAAGAAACTTTTTGTATAACAGATCAGGTTCTGCTAGGAACTAAAAAAGAAAAACGCCTAATATTAATTGAATGTTTGCCATTTACAATAATGGATCGCTTAACAATCGAACTAATCGTGAAAAATTACTAAAACGTACTACAAAAGTGGTGATTCAAACGCCACATCGTCATAGTCGATAGACTACGCATGCAATCGGTAAATTTGTGAAGAAATTTGAAGAGAGTAGAAGCGTTACTGATGTCGTAATCGTTGTAATTCACACCAACAAGACGGGGCAACAAGCCACACAACACGACTAATTGTCTTTGTTATAGGAGAAGTCAATTGGCCACCAAGATGATGCGATTTGACGCCGTTAGATTTTTTTCTGTGGGGCTACGCAAAAGACCGTGGTTACGCAAATTCCAATTCTTTTAATACTTCAAAGTTATATCTTCCCTCAGTGACATTTTGCGTGAGTCGCTTGTAGCTTTAATGTTAGCCTCTGAGTTTCTACCAATTGCTTTAAAAGTTATGTTAAATAAGTTACATGAACATCATTCTAACATCACCACATAAAGATTTGACTGTCCACGTTTCTTCCTACTTTCAACTTGCGGGCAGCTCTCGCTGCAGACCTGGTTGTTTTCAACTTTTTGCTTTATTTGTCACTGATCCTCGGCAAAAGTTCTGGCAGGTGTAGAATTATTTGTTCTAGTTTATTTTAAAACAAAAACGTGAATTAGTGGGTGTTTGAAATGACAATTGCACAGTATAATCTTTCGGGTTCCTAATCAATCTAGTCCAATAAATAAATAAAGTAATCTTCAAAAGACTCGACTCCTGAATGACTCCTGAATGTTGTGACATGTGGTAACATGTTGGTAAATTTATCTCGACTTATGTATCTAACAAATGTCACACATCATGGAAACGTAGAGTAATATTGGATTTAATGTTGCACGTATACCAACTATAATGTATTTCTGTACGGGTGATCGTTTTTTCAATAGATTTTATACGGATTATTTAATTTTTTCAGTTAACTTGTCCAAACTTAAAAGTAAAGATACGGAACAGGGACTGTAGAATTCAACTTAAAAAGTTGACTTTGAATTTGTCTATAGCTTTTGCAACTTACCTGTCATTACACTGAACATGTCGTAGCTTTTTACCTCCTTCGACTTCCTTCATCATTTCGGACCAATCTGGTCTTCTTCTGGGTCGCGTCCTAAAACACATTTAAGATTTTTATATATTTTGATAAAGAAATCGTGCTGATATTATTTTACTTAAGTTTTTCAAGTGTGGCTTTCTGTTTACTGCTAAGGTCCTTCTTTTCGAAGTCCGCTGGTACACTCAATGGTGGTGGAGGTGGTGGTGGTGGTTTTGGAACTAGCGATGGTAGAGGTGGTGGCGCAGGAACTGTAAAATGAAACCGATGTTTGTGTATAAGAAATGCACGTACAAAATAAAAAATGAGAAGGGTGAGTGACCCATTATGAGTGATGCTTATAATATATATGTGTGCATTTATTGCAGCAGTATAGCCTGGCAAAAGTTTTGATGTTTTCTCAAAGAAAGTTTAATGAAAACAAGTATTGCTGCATGTAGTTGATAATGTTTTTTATTTACTTTATTACCTTTGCATCGTTGGTTAAGTATGATCGGAAGCAGGCATACTTTTCTTTGCTGTATAGTGTTGTATTTTTTTTTTAAGTTATTAAAGATTATGAACAACGACAAACTTACGATGACTAAAGCAGGGGCACCGGCAAAAGATAATCTTAAGCTATTCCCTTTTAAAAAAAATTTATGAAGGGGATTTATTTTATGAGTAGAAAAAAAATAGATTTGCTATGTAGTTAATATAAATAAAAGCGTATTTTTTTTTTGCTGTTCTCCCAAATAAGTCGACTAAATTTGTCTGGACTAGATGAACACTGACACAAGAACTAGATGGGTTGTAACGACGCTTTTACTACGTAAATCACATGATCGAGATATGAATTGATTACGCAGGCGAAAATGCATTAACGTAAACTGGGTCACTCGGTCACGTGTACGAAACGGACCACCATATATCAGGAACTGGACTTAATTTACAGAACGAAGTTTTTCTTTCAAAAGTTCATTTATTTACTGGGAACTTATTTTCCTTAATTTGCCATAAATGCAGATTTGAAATTTATTGATGTCTCGGGAGCCTCTTTTGATGTTTATTAATTTTCCATAAATTTTTCTTTCTTAAATAATTAAAAAAAAATTGTTTTGGGCTTATTATAACGTTTTATGCTGAATAGTGAAGATTTTAAAAGACTGAGTCAATTAACTCTAAAACAAGTCACATTTGTGTGTCTTAAGCTTATAAAAAAGACCTATCGTATGCAGGTACTTCAATAAATATCCCAGTAACTTAAGCCATCAATACCGCACTTAATTGCTGTTGACTTTAACAGAGTGAAATTAGTTTTCGTCTCTTTAATTTATTCCGAAAATGAAAACCGCAACCACATACAGCTCTCCCCATAAGCAAAAAAGAAGATGCTATTGGAATCTGTGTTCGCCTAAGGCAACACAGTCAGTGACGACGACACCTTTATCTAATTCACATCTCCCAAATAGATGAAATGTGTTTATCTGATTTTTCTCCCTAAAAGCAAATAAACAAACGGGTGGCAGGGAGAACACATTGCGGTATCCAACTTTGTATTCATATCCTTCATTTCACAACCCTTTACAGCGTGATGGTGTGTGGAAAAATCTACAACCTTTGATTAAATGAAACCTTTACCAATGATGTTGCCACCTCAGTGAATGCCAACAAAAAAACACCGAAAAACATTTGCTGAAATGTTATTTTAAATTATCAAATTAGTTTTGGAAATAAAATTGTTTTCCTTAACTCCACGACGACAGAATGCGAAAAAAATAACACAAAAGGCCGTGGTCGCTGCGAAAGTCCTGACTGAAAAGTTATTTGTTTTGAATTTTTTGTTGTTTGCCTCACAGAAAAGGGCTTAAATTAAAAAAAACTTTTTATTTGCATTTTTTAACTTATGAACTGATGTGGAAAATGTTTCCTTTGCATTCTAGAAAATGCCTAGAATGTTGTTGATGCAGAACTGCATATTAAAACACATTTTTTTAGGAAACTTTTTTCGCAGCGGCAGTTTTAGCTCTACTTGGATAGTAATTAGTTATATTTGCAATTTTGTTTACTGTGAGTAGTATATTACGTTTTTTTTACCTTAAATGTTTAATACGTTGAAATCTTAAATTATTTTGTAGATACGAATTAAGTTGTTTCAGAATTTGCGACAGTTAATCGGAAGATTGCTCTCAAGATGTTTTTATTTTACCTTATTTTACCAACTCTAAAAGGTTTGAAGGATAACGGTCAGATGTACTAGTTGACAATTTATATCGATTTTAAATAGTTGTGGAATGTGATGAAAGAAGAACAAAATGGATGAAATGCAGTTGCAGTTGGCAAGTCCAGACTCCAGTGTAATTTAACATTTTTTACGGCGTGCTTTCGGGCATGAAAAATAAAACTTCCAATGACGCAAGACATTGCCCACCAGAGATTTGAACATCTTTTTTTTCTATATATATAATTCTTTCGGGGTGAAACTCGTTTTTCATGGGGAAATGCACTTTGAAAAAAAAAAAAAAAAAAAAAAAAAAAAAAAAAAAAAAAACTGGATAGAAATCGAGTAGTGACACTTCAAATAAAAAAAAAGAAAACAAATTATTTTAAATCCTAAAAGAAATTGTTGTTGTCATTTATTTCAATTATTTTCCAAGCAAATTGTTGTCAACAATTTTCAAATTTTTTTTTTTAAATATACGATATACCTAAAAAGGCGCAGTGGCTTAGTGGTTAGTGTGTTGGACTACTAAGCGAGGGGTACCAGGTTCGAATCCCGCAAAAACCCAAATTCCAACTGAGGGTTTTTTCACTGCGCCACCTCTTGCGAACGTCTGACAAACATCCGAGAGTATAACTGTCTTGAAAGAGCTTCTCAATCGGCCGTTTGGAATCGGCATTAAATTGTAGATCCCTTCCATTCGTTCCAGAAATGAAAAACTCACACAAAACGAATGGTTGCGAGAAGCTAGGCCCAGGGTCCCTATAGACCAGTTGCGCCAACTATTATTATTACTAGCTGACCCGGCGAACTTCGTTCCGCCCAAATTCGTTAATGTAATAAAAATAATAATTCCGAGAACGAACAATGAACATGCTGCTTTATGTAATTCAGTCACTTCAAATTCTGTATTCAAAAGTTATATTAAAAACAATACAAATATGTTATGTTATCTTATGTTAAAGTGGCTCTCGTTGAGAGAAACACTTAAGCCGTTGATCGGCCCATTGTGCATACGACTAGTGTTTAGGGGTTCCTTTACTGGTTACTCATGTGAACCATTTACTGTCAAATAACTAAAGTATAGCATTGTTGATGTGTTTAAATCAAACCGCAATGATTGACGTGTCAGCCAACCTTAATTTTTTTCACTAAAGTGCTTCATGGTACACGACGTACAAAGCGGAAGATTTTGCTCACGCCACATACGATTGATTGATACGATTGAAAAACGTGGGAATTCAATAATTGATGTCACAAATATCCAACGATTGTCCTTGCGACTTATTATTTTTTTCATAATGAATGCGATATGCATGGGAAATTGAAGGCTTGAATTTTTAATTCAAAATCTTCGCTTCCAAGACATTTGATTTGAGATTCTTCACATTCAAATCAAACCCAATCCGTTAAAAAAGTTTCGGTTGATTGGGGTTGCTCAACAAAATTATAACTGAGCCGACTTTCGAATTAAAATTGTGTAGCGGTGAGCCCGGAACATCTAAAGAATTTAAAAATCAAACTTTTGAAATAAGTTTTGTTGTATTGGAAGTGACACAACCCGTTTTCCTATCCAGTATATTTTTTTACAAAGTACGGTTGCCATTCTAAGTTCTATTCCCAATCTCATCCCCTTAAACTTTTATTTTCACGACAAAAAGTAGCTTAATGTCCTTCCTGAACGAATCCTCCAAGCCCAAAATCGTAAAAATCGAACGATCCATTCTCGAGTTATGAGTGCCACACACAGACGTCAGTCTCTTTTATTTATAGGGGTACCCACCCGGTTTTTCCACCTACGTGAAGTTAGCCCGCACTTTTTCTAGAATGAAAAACGTGAATTGCAGTTCGATAGACATTCGTTTGTAGTTGTTTGTAGTGAAATTTTTTTCGTTTGTAGTTCAACCGTTAGAAAGTTAGAAGCATTAGAAAAAAATTTCAGCCCGCACTTTTGGCTTTTTGAAATAAAAACTAGCCAGTTGCATTCGAAATCGTTTGTAGTTGTTTGTAGTGAAATTCTTTTTTAACAGAAATGTCTTATTTCCGAGATATAAGGACATTTGTGTTTGCATCTGTAACTCCGAATTTACAAAAGAGAGAAATAATTTAAAGCCACTGGTGCATAAAACATATCCTAACTTAAATAACTGCATTTAAAATTTCTGAATTCACCTAAGCGTTACTTAATAAAAAGCAATCAAAGTCAAAAAACGCATCCCTTTAGAGTTGCATCCATATATGGGCTTCCCAACAACAACAAAACAACGGTAAACACATTTTCGCAAAGCACTCATCTGTGCCCATCGACATGAGTCACTACCTGTCAATTAGCAACAACAACCAATCAAAAAACCCCGATTTTATCCAACAATTTTTTCTATTCCTTCGAATAACATTAAAACCTAACCCCTTTGAAGCAATTTATAACAACAAAAATGCAATTTCTGCAAAGCCTGTATTCCTGACTATCTAATCCAATTCAAATTTTGTGATTTTATCACAAAGAAACAAAATTAGATGAAACTTAAGGGAACACTACTTCGTCGTATAAACTCATATCCATATTTGAGTTATTAAGCAACTCAAAATAGTGAAATCTATTTTTTTCTAATGCTTTCTGTTAGATGTATCTAATGGAGCGAAAAAAAATTACCTCTTATCAATAGATACCGATTTATAGAAAATTTAAGAAAATGGTCGAAATCGTCTTCGCAGACTGATTTAAGGGGACGGATATTTCAAATGCTGGACAACTACAAACGACAAAAACTAGTTGGTTGTTAGAAAGCATGTGTGCTCTATCTAATAAAACCTTAAATGTCGAAATCGACCAAACTAAAAAGAATTTATAAGCAATTTAAGCAGGCGTTATAAGACCGCGTTATCTTCGAAACGGTACATAGCCGAGTGATGAAATTTGCTATTTTAATAGATTTCCACCTCACCAATCTAATAAAATAAAAATTGTATCAATCGGCCTAACGGTTTGGGATTTATATGGAATTTAAGCGAAATTGCAGCTTAATTTTTTTTGTGAAGTTAGCCCGCACTTTTTCTAGAATGAAAAACTGAGTTTGCAGTTCGATAGGCATTCGTTTGTAGTTGTTTGTAGTGAAATTTTTTTCGTTTGTAGTTCAACCGTTAGAAAGTTAGAACCATTTGAAAAACAAATTTTCAATCCCTTAAAACCTTGTTATCTCCGAAACCGTGGCAAGTAGAGCGATGAAATTTTCTGTGTCGAAAGTGTTTGCCATGACTAATCTAATAGAATTCAAATTATACCAATCGGCCTAACGGTTTATGATTTGTTTGAAATTTAAGCAAAATTTGGGCTTCTAACTTAAGGTCCCCATAACTCAAAAACTGTTGAACTACAAACGATGAAACTTTGCATTTCTATTCTCTGAACCCTTTTTTACCTAAAATATCAAATAAAAGACAGCCCGCATTACTGGACACTTTTTATTCACAATTTAAGGGGAGCCTATAATGGTCTAAATTGACCCATTTTTAAGCGATCCGATATTTCAATTGCAGTTCAGTGGAAAACGATTTTGGATCATTTTCTTAGAAGAGGGTGGGTTGTTGCAATAGAAAAAAAAACATATTTCACCCTTCATAACTCGTTAGGAGTGGAAATATCGGATCGCTTAAAAATGGGTCAATTTAGACCATTATAGGCTCCCCTTAAATTGTGAATAAAAAGTGTCCAGTAATGCGGGCTGTCTTTTATTTGATATTTTAGGTAAAAAAGGGTTCAGAGAATAGAAATGCAAAGTTTCATCGTTTGTAGTTCAACAGTTTTTGAGTTATGGGGACCTTAAGTTAGAAGCCCAAATTTTGCTTAAATTTCAAACAAATCATAAACCGTTAGGCCGATTGGTATAATTTGAATTCTATTAGATTAGTCATGGCAAACACTTTCGACACAGAAAATTTCATCGCTCTACTTGCCACGGTTTCGGAGATAACAAGGTTTTAAGGGATTGAAAATTTGTTTTTCAAATGGTTCTAACTTTCTAACGGTTGAACTACAAACGAAAAAAATTTCACTACAAACAACTACAAACGAATGCCTATCGAACTGCAAACTCAGTTTTTCATTCTAGAAAAAGTGCGGGCTAACTTCACAAAAAAAATTAAGCTGCAATTTCGCTTAAATTCCATATAAATCCCAAACCGTTAGGCCGATTGATACAATTTTTATTTTATTAGATTGGTGAGGTGGAAATCTATTAAAATAGCAAATTTCATCACTCGGCTATGTACCGTTTCGAAGATAACGCGGTCTTATAACGCCTGCTTAAATTGCTTATAAATTCTTTTTAGTTTGGTCGATTTCGACATTTAAGGTTTTATTAGATAGAGCACACATGCTTTCTAACAACCAACTAGTTTTTGTCGTTTGTAGTTGTCCAGCATTTGAAATATCCGTCCCCTTAAATCAGTCTGCGAAGACGATTTCGACCATTTTCTTAAATTTTCTATAAATCGGTATCTATTGATAAGAGGTAATTTTTTTTCGCTCCATTAGATACATCTAACAGAAAGCATTAGAAAAAAATAGATTTCACTATTTTGAGTTGCTTAATAACTCAAATATGGATATGAGTTTATACGACGAAGTAGTGTTCCCTTAAGTTTCATCTAATTTTGTTTCTTTGTGATAAAATCACAAAATTTGAATTGGATTAGATAGTCAGGAATACAGGCTTTGCAGAAATTGCATTTTTGTTGTTATAAATTGCTTCAAAGGGGTTAGGTTTTAATGTTATTCGAAGGAATAGAAAAAATTGTTGGATAAAATCGGGGTTTTTTGATTGGTTGTTGTTGCTAATTGACAGGTAGTGACTCATGTCGATGGGCACAGATGAGTGCTTTGCGAAAATGTGTTTACCGTTGTTTTGTTGTTGTTGGGAAGCCCATATATGGATGCAACTCTAAAGGGATGCGTTTTTTGACTTTGATTGCTTTTTATTAAGTAACGCTTAGGTGAATTCAGAAATTTTAAATGCAGTTATTTAAGTTAGGATATGTTTTATGCACCAGTGGCTTTAAATTATTTCTCTCTTTTGTAAATTCGGAGTTACAGATGCAAACACAAATGTCCTTATATCTCGGAAATAAGACATTTCTGTTAAAAAAGAATTTCACTACAAACAACTACAAACGATTTCGAATGCAACTGGCTAGTTTTTATTTCAAAAAGCCAAAAGTGCGGGCTGAAATTTTTTTCTAATGCTTCTAACTTTCTAACGGTTGAACTACAAACGAAAAAAATTTCACTACAAACAACTACAAACGAATGTCTATCGAACTGCATTTCACGTTTTTCATTCTAGAAAAAGTGCGGGCTAACTTCACGTAGGTGGTTTTTCCGTGCCTTTCATTTGGAACTATCGGGTCCAAAACTATCCTATCTTTAAAGGCTGAAACCAACTGGATGGGTATCCACAAAATTTCATTGAAATCGGTTGAGTGGTTTCGGAGATCGACAACACCTAACCAATTCCTCCGTAGATTTTGAAATTAAAATTCTTTCTTAGATTTCCAATCTGTGAATGTGTTAAGAGTCAAAAGATCATTATATGTTTTCACTAATCTTGACTGTAACTCTCTTCGGCCGTCGACTCTCTTTCGTGACGTCGTTTGTAATTTGTACAGGCATGAAGAACGAAAGAAAAGTGTATCCCGAATCAAAGTATGTACACAACTGCGTAGTTGAAATTAAGTGTAGTAAAATTCAACTTTTTCAATTGTTAATATTTAAAAAAAAGTAAAAATGCAAAGATAAGCACCCTTAAAATATCTTTTTTTTGACACTTGATTTGTTAAGTTTGGTTGAGCGTGTGAATCGCTACAACTACAGAAATAATATAGAGGGGATTATATACCTAAAAAGTTTGTTTATGTTTACTATGGTACATTAAGTAACTTTTTGAAATGAAGTAGATAGGTGTGGTTAGTTTTCTTCTTGGCTGTTAAAGTTTCAAATATTTCTATATAATCCTTTACTTTTACGGAAACATGTCTGAATTGTAGGAACAGCGCTTACACCATAACCAACAATTTTTACTTGGTCAAAGTCGGGGTGATACCTATAGCTACATATAAAAGAGATTTTTGGTTTAGAATTCGCATTAACCCAAGGAAGGACATATGCTATACTTTTTGTCGAGAAAACAAAAACTATATGGGGATTAGATTGGAAAAAATATACTGGAGAGAAAAACGAATAGGTATAACAAAAATTATGTAAAATTTTGAATTTTTCTTTGAATATTCCGGGCTTACCAGACCACTACACAATTTGAAATTGAAAGTCGGCCCAATTATAGTTTTGTTGTAAAACCTCAATGCACCGAAAGTTTGCGAAAGAAACACATCGACATTACTATACTTAAGTTATTTCTATTGTATAACTATAAGTTTTGAATAAAGAATTTGAATTGACCGAATTAAATAAAGTACCATGAGCATTGTGCATGATTGAAATTATTACATATTTTCATTCCATTACCGAATTTGGTCGGAACAAAGTTCGCCGGGTCAGCTATTATTACCTTTGTGTATACATTCCTATAGTAGCGCCAATCCAGTAGTACCAGTAGCCTAATAGGTGTCGCTACTCATACCAAATCGAGAAATAAATTACTGAGAGCTTTAAGCCTTTGATTAGTTTATTTCTTATAAAAAAGCTTTCGTTGAGATTTTTGCTCCTTCATTCATTCGATATTAGCCGAGTTTTTTTGAGCTTCGATCTCAGCAAAGCAAAGTAAAGTAGGCTTTTCAGCACGCTAATTACCGGTTGGAAAAAGTAATTCGTGAAACCAATAATATCTCAAAATTTATTTAAAGTGGAATGAATATTCACAGATTTCTGGTCAAAAAAAAAAAAAAAAAATTAATTAACCACAGGTCGAGCCGAATAAGTTGTTCTGTTTCCGAATTTAAATTGATTCTCATTGTTGTGCAATTGGTATGCATTATGTATGTAGTACACCCGTTATAATTTCGATTGGTTTCCACAAAGTCGATGGTTAACTGCTGGCGAGATTTAATTGTTTTCCAAAAGGATTTTTCCACTGCTGCACAAACTTCAATGTGTGAAGTGTATATAAAGCATATGTGTGTAGATATACCCTTTATCTACTTACTCTCACGGCTATCCCTCCCGTTGATTTTATATCGTTTGGAAATTAAAACGTATTGTAATGAATAATATTTTATTGCAGTCCTTTTTTTATTTTAATTCTTGTCGACTCACTTGATCTACTTCAGGTGAATTACAAAATCTTGTATCTAGGTGTCTCACTGACCAAGTTCCGGAAAACTCATATTAACCATTTTTTGAAACTTGAAGGTAATTGAGATTTGATTTCGAAAACGGTAACTATTTAGTGATATTCGTGTAGAGCTTTATAAATATGGATGGGGTAATTTTTTATGTTTAAAAATGATTGATATTTGCTCGTAATTATATGATGTTATTATTAACCTTATTTATAAATATGCGCCTCATGACCTAGGGACAACGAAATTTCTCGTAACCTAAAAATGCAAAGTTATAGGAAATGGCGTTGTAGTTTGGCCAATGAGGACTATAGTGAACGTCCAGTATAATAACGAATGATATAATGTTTAATGTCATTCACTATATCGAGCGCGTTCGTTATATCGTACTTTGAGAAGGCTGAAGTCTGAACTAAAACAGATTACTCGCCCGAAAAGATGGTTATGAAAAGCTAGGCTTTTTACGCCAGAATGGTAGCAATTTCCGTTGAGATAAGGAAAAAACGAAATGTTCAGAAGGCAGGTTCGTTCGTTAAAAATAGTAACAGTTGAGTTAGTCACCGTAAAGACCAGTGACGTTTAGTCAAAGGTGCGCAGGTGTGCTCTGCACACCCTATCCAAATTGCAAATCAATATTATTATAATTTACATACTTAATTAAAGTTCATTATGAAGCACATTTATGTTTCTGGCAATAACTTATACATATAGGTATAGGTTTTAACTAATCCCAAAATTCAAAACTCTATGGCGCAGTACTAATAATAATTTTAGTCACGACTTTAAATTTACGGAATTGGTAAGGCCCTCACTATCGATAATTTCAATCCACAGTCAAAGTAACTGGTGGAAATGAAACTCACCCAACTCGCTTTAGACATTTAGAGAACCATGGACAGGCAAAAAAACGTACAAACAAAAAGAAAAAAGAAAAAAAAATCTTTTTCCCTCATATATCCACCTGCCTTGGGATTCTCTTACATCAAGTCAAGCGCACCTCATTGCAGTTCACAACACGGCCCTTTCAAACGTAGAGTTTTTGTGCGTGTGCCTTGCCCCTTGCATATTGTGTGCACGAACAGCCACTAGCCACACCCAGCGTCCCATTACCATCCTAGTGCTTGGCGCTCCTGTTGTGCGCTATTCTTTACAGAACCTTAAAATACAAACTGGTATTTCGTAGAATAATTAATTTCCATTCTGGTCATCTGAAAGTATAGGTATGGAATTTAATATAGAGGTCGGTTGCACAGAGTGTTAACAACTGATAAAAATATGAATTCGAATATTTGAAGTAGCAACTGATTTAATTAAAAAGCTATTTCCGTGTTCTGTGTTCAGCTGATAAACTGGAAACCACTTTTTCCAAATTTAAGTTAGACTTTTATTAGGCACTTTCATGGAAAAATTTTGAGTCCAAGCTTTGGCTGTGTGATTGCAAATTTTATTCAGTAATCATTAAGTAATAAAATTGCTATCTTAATTTGTTGCTATTTCAGTATTGTTCTTCTTTAAATATTTGGTATTAAACCTTCATGAAGTTAGAACTTGTTACATTGAGGTTTTTATATCGAAGAACTTGGCTCTTTTTGAAACATATATAAATGTTTTTCGTCTGACCTCACTGCTTTTTGCAACGATTTTAGTATTTGTCATCGAAAGATACTGAATAACAGAAACGTGGACTCATCAACTCAGTTTATCGTTTTGTTATTGGTTGTTTTGATTTGCACTTCAATTATTTCTTCTTGTCCTGGCCAGGAAGTAGTTCTTGTGGACTGGTTTTTAAAAATCGAATGGCCCAACTCGGTCGCATATTTTTTGGACACGTGCATTCTTAAACTGAAGTGAGGACAAATCAAGTCTATAGAGTCTTGTCAATCTATTATACCCTAAAATATCACTTTTATCTTACTTGGATAAAAGTGATATTTTGGACTTTGGTCAAGGATAAAGATGAACCAATATAAATAAGAAAGAAACCTAAAATTTTCGACTGATTCATTTGCTTGCACCATAAGACCTACCGCTGTGCAAAATTACAAGATTCTACGATGTCGGGAAGTGCTCCATAATTTTGATGATCTGTCAGTCGTTCAGTGAGCCACTAACGCTAACGAAATTTCGTAAGGCACCTGTGATAGATAAGCTTAGCAAATATTCCGAATAAAAAAAGTACTATTCGTTAATGAAATGAGCAGAGAACTTAATCTTGCATCCCCACATTTGCATTGTTTCACGCTACCACACTATTAATGTTTAAAACATGAAAAGTTTCTGAAATAAAAGATTATCCCTATGTGGTTTTAACAAAAGCCGAGTGCTATGATAAAATTGGTTTCTCTTTGTAATATGAAACCGATACATCTGCTTGTATGTAGAATAAGTATAATTTAGTAAGTGATTGAACATAAACATCCCCTTGTGTGGCTGTTCATCTCTTTTTTTTTACTTACAGGTTCATTTTATGTGCATCATTTATTCATACGTCCTTCCATAAGGTAAATGAAATGCATCGATCTTCAATTATAATCGATGCTGTGCATTGCAGTGGAAAAGAACGTGGTGATTACTTCCCATACGTTAAGTTAATTAACAAAGCAGGGTTCCGTTCCCAGGCGAAATGCACTTAACTTTGTCTGCTTGTATGAACTTGTTGTTCTAACTGTTTGTAGTCGTAGTTAAAAGAAGTAATTTTGAAAGACAGCATTATCTCAATGAAATAGTCGATTATTTGCGATTAAATATTTTTTTAATAGTTTTTGAATAACAAACTACATATGAATGACGAAAAGTCAGATAATGAAAATCCGCTTCAGGGCTTAGGTAATTAATCAACATTTGTCAAAATATATGATCCTATGGGCAATTATGATAGGAGAAATGTCTAAGGTATTACCTTAAAAAAGCCAATAGCATGTCACTACTTATCGTAAAGAATGATGGCTGTCACCAGATCATCAAACTGTGCTATCGATGCACGGTATTTTTCCAGTATCTACCAGTATCTTAGATGATTGATGAAGCGTGCTGAGATATTTACGGTCGGAGAAATAGAGATGTGCAACTTCAGAAATAGTGTAAGGAAGTTCTTACCCAAAAGAAAAAAGAGCATGTTGGTAACCTGTACAGTTTGAATATGAGCGAGGAAGCCTACATTAGTAGTGTTGGTGTTAAGGATATGCATAAACTATTATTGCGGACTGTAGATGACCGATATTCCACTCTAAGGCAGAACGAACCTTTCAATTGGACGATGAAGGCCACGATTTGCATTACATATCCTTGATCGTTTCAAACGAAACATTTTTCGAGTCTAGGTTGTTCGAGATCTCAACGTACGACAATAACGACGTGGTAAGAAAAGTACGATAAAGTCGTCTTATAAGGACCTTCAATTGCGTCATATCTACCCCTGCCATACACAGAGATTTTTATTTAGAACGTTTACCTATGGGCGATAAAACAAACGTCGGTCATTGCCATCAAAATGCGACATAGCAAATCGCTGTGCCCTTGAAATTGCATTGAGAATTGTAGATATAAGCATTATGAAGGTCAAGATATCTTTACGGATAATAAATAAGACTTGAAGGTCTTTCATCAGTCAAACCACACCCACTCATACAAGCAATGCGAATTCGTTCATTGATAAATATAAATATATACTAGTTTTTTTTTAAAGAACAGATGTATTTGAGAATAATAATATTCGAAAGTAATGTCCCAGACTTTGAAAAAGAGCATAATAAAGGATTTGAAAAGAATTTAGCTTATAATTTATTTGATTGCGACACGTTTTATTGGTCGCATTGATGGCTAAAAATTCTCCTCTTCAATATAACCACATTATTTTGGTATAGATTTTTCATTTAATTAATGTAGATTGTAGACTACCTGATTGTTGTTAAAGAGTTGATGATTCAAAATATAGTATCCCACGCAATTGGCAAGTATTCTATATGAATACTCACTTTTGGCCAACGTGACAAATTGTCTTGAACACTTGCATATTAAAATGAGGGATGAAGGAATTATCTGCTAGTGTATATCATGCATGTTTGCGAAATGAACATTCAGAAAATTCTTAACCAACCAATAAACAAACAACACAGCCAATTTATCGCTATTCCTTGTAGGTGTGCTAAATGTTCATACACAATATGTATGTATGCGTCTGCAAGCGTACGACTTAACGCAAATATTTATTTTTAGCTAATGTGTATGTTTAACCTTCGTGTCAATACGAAAGGAGTACACGGTAAGTCAGCGCGACGGGTACCTGGGTACCCCCATACATTTTGTAGACGTGCTGAAATAAAATTATGCTGAAAAAGTAATAAACAAGTAGTCAAGAGTAAATTTAATTCAGTTTAGAATCTATATTTCAATTATTGCAAGAATGACATTTATTAATAGTTAAATTATGCTGGTCACATATAGGTTTTTGACAGAAGTTGCAGCATTTTCTAGTTTTTCGCCTGGGCATGCGTTGCTCAGAGCAAACATGGCACGATCCTTGTATTTTGAGACGTCCATCGGGGCCCCTTGGTATTATTCGTGATGTTGATGGATCATTTGAGTTACGTGAACGTATGTTCTCACCAAGCATAGCTTCAATGCCATTTCTGGTGTTGAAATTCCGGTATATAAGTGGATTTTCGGATCTTTCCAGAATACTCGGCATGCACAACTGCTTTCCCAAATCTTGCAGGAATTTTCGGCGGTTATCCTTTTTCATAGCAGCTGCTTTGTTGTGCTCATTATAAAGAACGTAGGCCGCCAATCCACAAACGTCGAGTATATTATAAAACATCGCAACTGGCCATCGCCTAGTAGCTCGTTTTGTAGAATAATGTGATACCATTTTGTCCATTACATCCACACCGCCTTTTGTACTATTGTAGTATTTTATGATGTCGGGCTTATTTTTATCATCCGATATGACATTATCGTGGTGCATTGTAGATAAAAGTATAACGGCTTTATCTTTTTTCGGAACATAGGAAACGATGGTCTTATTACCCATGAACCCAAATAGAGACGACTGGACTCTACGTGATCTATTTTTCAGCATTTCTTTTGGGATGCAAGCTTTATTAGCACGTAACGTTCCAACCAACGTTAGATTTTTACTCAATAGATAATCGGCGAGATCCATAGAAGTGAAAAAGTTGTCCATTGTAATATTACGGCCGGATCCTTCGTAATGACGAACTAACCGTTTGACTACCTTTTCCCCTACTTGTGTTTCACGTGGGCCATTTCTCGGTTTTCCGGTGTATATTTCCCCTTTTAGAGGATAGAACGTCTTTGAATCACAAGCCCACCACACTTTCATACCATATTTGGCTGGTTTCGATGGTATGTATTGTGTGAATTGTGTTCTACCTCTGTAGGGGAAAAGCTGCTCATCGATTGTTAGGTTTTCTGATGGCCTATAGTTCTTGTTGAGACTTGCATTCATTATGTCCCATAAATCTCGAATTGGGCAGCTTTGTCGTCTATCAGTCGATGCATTCGGGTCAGATAGTTATCAAATCGAATAAATCGATTTATGGCCCAAAATCTATTGATGCTCATTGTAGCCCGATATAGTGGCAATGCAGTAACCTTCCAGAGCTCTAGAGAATGTTCGTTATTGGAATGGTGGGCACCAGCTGTTATTAGTATTCCAAGATAACCATTAAGCTCCTGAATTGTAAGTGGCTTCCAAACTTTAGGCTCTCGCGAAGGATTATTTGCGTTCATAATAGCATAAACGCTCGCAGCCTTCCGGTTAGTTTCACGAACTACAATAGTTGACATATCGGTGGTGAAAAATAAATTGAACAGCTTTGATTCCGACAGCAATTGAGTTGATTGAAAAGCCCCAGTTCTGCCTCGAACGATGTTATGGCTTGGCGTTCTGGTTGCTTGATTTTGCGGGTTCGCAAGCCATATGGTCCGTTCTTCATTTTTTTTTTGCCTGCCCATCAGCTTTCCTGGTAACACATCGCTTATCTCAGGCGCCGTTTGGTCATCCTCATCAGCCTCGGTATGTTCATAATTATTACCGTCATCATAATCATCAGAATCAGAACTCTCAGCTTGTTCAATCACCTCATTATAGTCGATGTCGTCTATGTCCGAGTACTCACCGTTATGTGCTTGATGGTTAGATGGAACATAATTATCATCAGAACCGTCACTGAAGTCGTCTGCGTCGGATTCACTGCATTCATCCAGCAAATTGCAGATATATTTTTCTTGTCGTTCGAAAGACCGTCTGAAACATTACCATACGTGTTTTCTTAGATACATTTATGCACAGCCAAAACTATATTTTGAACAAATTGATGTAATGTTATATCTTATATACCTATTTACTAGCGAAGTTTTCCGCTGAGAATTGCTCATATTTCCAATTTACCTACACCAAATAATGAATGTATGAACTCCACAGCAATTGGATACAATGTGATGAAATCGTTAAACTTTTCAAACGAAACACAATAAAACGCAGTAACACAAATAGTTGTGCTGAAACATGTTCAATCGCGAAAAACACATACAAATCAGTACAATATGATTATGGGTACCCGGGTGTACTTCGCATATAACGCCGTATTAGAGTTGAAAAATGTATTTTAGAAAATTAACAGATCGGAAATAGTTTAAATGGAATACACCATTCAATGCAGAATTATATTTCAAGAAGGTACTGAAAATGTCATTATGTGGTCCTATGGGCGAAATTATGATTTTATTGATTCAAATTCCAAATGGATACCCGGGTGCCCTCGTATTGACACGAAGGTTAAAGTAAATAGAAGATTCAAAATAAAATAAAAATATCCGATTGCGATTAGAAAGAAGAAAGCGGTTTAGGCTTTGTTTAGTTATTGAATGCCAAAAAAAAAACATTATGACGCAATTGAAGGTCTATCATTTGCACAGATTCTTTTTCATATTGCAATAACAGAGGTCTGCGATACTGAATTTGTTTACATCAATTGAAATTAAGACGGAGAACGTTTTTCACCGCCTAGAGCCTAGACGCATGGTACTCAAAAGCTACATTACTTAAATTTAAAAAAAAGATTATTTGCAATATTGTGTGTGTGTTTTTACATGATATTACATACATAATGATTGTGTCGCTTGAACGATATGACTCAATATGACTTAACATGCACTATCGAATTTGTCGGCCGCAGCTTCCATACCTGAACGGGTCCAGCAAGTTCTTTTCGATTAGTTGACTTGGTTGCAATTTGTAACAGGCCTTTTCCCTGAAAATGGGCCTAAGAGATGGGTAGGTTACGGTTACCGTTGATAGACGTTGATTAGGTAGCGATTTCAAAATTAAAATAGGAGACTGGAGGGAATTGTTAGGGCTTTTTTTAGTAAGAGGCTATACGGAAGAGTTAAATAGAAATGGCTTATAGAATTGTTAATCAGTTTGTTGGAAAACTGTGTAAAACTGTAAAACTTATAGTTAATGAAGTATGCAGATTGTTGATATTTTCAAGAGTAGATCTACGCACTTTGTAAATTTGTTGCACAGTTGTCATAAAATTGAGGGCAGTATTTTTGAAGAAGATAATATGTATGTTGCATATTATATATAGATTATTGTAACGATAGTAGACAATTAGAGCAAATATGACAAACATATTAACCTAGATCCAAATCTTGGATAAACTAGTTAAAAAGCTTAAACTTCGAGGACTCTATCGGACAGAATAGGATATCAGAAAGGGTAGAATACAAAACCGTACGTTCCCAGGTAGTACTTTTTTATTAAAAACAAAAAAACTATTTCTTATAACTCAACTTCATGTTTCACATCTATGCACTTCTATGAAACTGCATGTATGAGGTCTGTTTCGTATCCGCTGCTACAATTGCCTAAGAAAATTCAGTCAGTAAGCCAAAGGCAAAAACTCGATGGGATATGGACCTTCGTGACCTTCTTTTTTTGTTTATTATTATCTTGAGTTCATAATTTTGACCGAAATCAATATTTCCGCATATAAAAAATTTTAAAATAAATTTACAATAAAATTTACTCCTAATTGACTCGTAATTGATAGATTCAGAAAAATGTGGCCATATAGTGAGGGCAATTATGTCATTTAAATTTGCTAATAAAGCTGAGCTTTTGCTAAGGCAGCAATATAATGTCAATTGCATAAATTAATAGGTACCGGAAAGCACCGAGTGCTACCCTCCATGTTTTCTTTTTTTTTTCACTAGTTGAAATCTGGCATGAGTTTCAAGCAGCGGCGCCACCAATCGTAGATTGGCTGCACTTTTTTAAGGTAACATCTCCGGCACTATTTTAACAGACATTATTCCCTCTAAAGGCAATGTAAATGAGGTATACCATATACCCCATATTTACACGAATCGTTCCAACTTTTAACAAGTTAGTGTTACAATTCGAACTCTCACTCTAGCCTCGTCAATCTAAACTCTTACGCTCACCTCCACGTTTGTGATGGCAGGTGCCTCACAACCAGCTGTAAGGGTATAAGAGCTGCTTCGACGTATTTGGATTACAGGTATCTCCAATAATCAAAGGCTCAGTTATTAGATAAGATTTGGTGGCGGATCGGTGTAACTACGAAAAAAAAAATTTGTTACAAAGCAACTACAAGGTTCAAGTGTTACGAAAGCTTAGTGACGATTTACTCTTGACGACCGTGCGAAACCAAATTGGAACTTGGGATCTACACTTGAAATGTTTGTTGGCCGAATAACTGCCATCCAGTAAGTGCAATTGGATGGACCGAACAGAAAACGGATGAATATCTGTGATTGTAAATACTACAGTGACAGCTATAAAGTAGAGGCAACGATGATTTCGATGTGAATTTTTTACACGCTGCAGACTTAGGCAAAAAGTCTTGAGCTAAGGAATTCTAGTGAACGTCGTATGACAATCAGAATAAGGATGAATTCGCCAACATTACAGCCTTCTATGCGCTTTCATCCCCACAAAAGAATAGGACGACGGTACTAAAGATAGTTTCTACAAGCTCTTCTTACAGACTTATAAAGTTAGAAGGCTGCTAAAATCCTGGAATTCAGACAGCATATTTGTTCATACGTTGTATAAGGCAGGTATGGCAATATGTAAACTTTAACAGCCGTATTAATAAAAATCCCGTAACTAATCTCTAATTCGTATATTACCTAGCACCTAGTTAAATAAATAACACATAAGTTAAATATTCTTATTAATAAAAGAAAATAACTCATATAATAACTAGCTGATGTTTTCTGTAAAATAGCTGGCATCACCTAGCCAAATTGTACTGAAAACAGTGAAAACTACTACATATTGGCTATCATCACGGCTGGCTAGTGAATTTCAGTTGTGACAAATGAAATAGAAAAAAAAAAAAACAACAGAAAATAAAGCAAAACAACAGAAAATTTTTATTTATATTTGAATATTTTATTTCTAAACAGGGTTTTTTCTTTTTTGGTACACTTTTTTCGATTTGGGGCGATGGTATAACCGAATCATCCCCTAACATTATTCACCAAATATTTACACTATTTAAAAACACCGAAAACCGGTCAGCTATTGTTCCACAATTTTCCAAATTTTTATTTAATTTATTTGTCATTTTGACGGGAACGATTTTTTTATGATTTATACTCACTCGCTAACAGACCTCCTGCCGTTAGTTAGTTATATAAAAGTTACGAAGCGTTAGTTATCTTCTAAAAATGTTTATTAATAGGAATTTGAGTTTAACTAATGTGTTTGCCAATAGTTAGGCCTAACATGTAGTTACACGACTATTATTAATACGGCTGTAAGTAACGACATCCCGGAGACTAGACATATTTATTAAAACTAGCTGACCCGGCGAACTTCGTTCCGCAATGTAATGAAAATAATAATTCCGAGAATGAACAATGCACATGCTTCTTTATGTAATTCGGAAAATTCATATTCTGTATTCAAAAGTTACATTAAATAGAATGGAAATAACTAAAGTATAGCATTGTCGATGTGTTTAAATCAAACCCCAATGATTGATGTGTCAGCCAACTTTCCAGCGATTGTCCTTGCGACTTATTATTTTTCGTAGTGAAAGCGATACGAATGGGAAATTGAAGGCGCTTGAAAACCAATGGCAAATCATCGGAGTAATGTTTGCCTTGAATTCTTAAGTCAAAATCTCCGCTTCCATGACATTTGATTTGAGATTCTTCACAATCAAGTCTAACTTTCGATTTAGCGGTGGGCCCGGAACATCCAAAGAATTTAAAAATTAAACATTTGAAATAAGTTTTGTTATATTGGAAGTAACACTAGACACTACCCGTTTTTTCTATCCAGTCAATTTTTTTTTTCAAAGTGCGGTTCCCATACTAAGCTCTATTCCTAATCTCCCTTGTAATTTTTATTTTCACGAAAAAAAGTAGCATACGAGTACCTATGTCCTTCCAATACGAATCCACCATGCCCAAAATAGTAAAAATCGAACGAGTTATGAGTGCACACACAGACAGTCTCTTTTATAGGGGTACCCACCCGGTTTGTCCGGAACTATCGGGTCCAAAACTATTCTATCTTTAAAACTGGGACCAACCATTTCATTTCATTGAAATCGGTTGAGTGGTTTCGGAGATAGACAACAGCGCCACGTATCGGAAAGACCGTCGGCACATCTACCCAATTCCCCCGCAAATTTTGGAAATAAAATTCTTTCTTAGATTTCTTATCTGTGAATGTGTTAAGAGTCATAAGAGCATTATGTTTTCACTAATCTTGACTGTTGTAACTCTCTTCCGCAGTCAACTCTTTTTTGTTTGCATCTTGTATGTACGCGTCACGGGCAGGGCATAATGAATGAAAGACAAATATATCCCTGAATCATAGTTTGTACACAACTGCGTAGTTGAAATTTATTTTAGTAAAATTCAACTTTTTCAATTGTTAATATTTAAAAAAAAAGTAAAAATGCAAAAATATACAACATATATATTTTGACACTTCATTTGTTAAGATTGGTTGAGCGTGTGAGCCGCAAGAGCTAGAAACACACTACAGAAACTACAGAAATAATATAGAGCACAGCGGATAAATGTAGGGCATCCGATTACAAACACATTTCGGCAAATTTAAAAGAAACTTCAAAAAATTAATCGAACGAAAATTTGACATCTGTTAAAGTTGAACGATTTCTATACGAGTATCATATTAAAGTGTCTTCCGTTGGTGTCAAATTTTAAAACCCCTCTGGGGTCTGTAATGATCACTTAATCTGATTTCATATACTACCTTAACATGTTTTAGTCGTTTACGCCTAAATACCCCATAAAGGCTAAATACTTTATATTATTTTTTTTCTAACAAAGCTATTTTTTTTTTAACATTTTGGGTATATATTGTTTCTTCCTGGATCCTTCATCAGCAAATGAACCAACAGGTAAAATTGTCTTATTAGTTTTACTTCATTCAGCGACATATTACATTTGTAGACTAGTTTTAAAAGTGAATAGCCTAAGAAAATCTCTCAACATTAACCTTAATTTGTGAAAAACATTATTGTATTATGTACCTATATAACATTTTGGGAGTCCCTTCTATGTTGACCAATGCCAAACGAAAATATCTTGATGTTGTTTTTTTTTTAAATTTATTACCAGTACGGGCAATGAGCCATCCGGGGAAGAACTTTTAATTTAACCTTTAGACATGTTTATTGTATCAATTTGAGTTGTTCCCCTAATATGTAAATCCCCCAATAAACGAAGAATTAAACAAAATGCGCTAATCATCAAAAAGTGAATGTTTTATAGATAATTTGTGTGGGCTTAACAGATAAATTAATTAAATAATTTGTCAAAAAGTTGCTTACCTTAAATTAAATAACACATAACGTGATTGGTACATGTGATGTAGGTAGTTACCTAGTTTTGTTCGGTAAGGTTTTGAGACATTTTTAAAGCATTTGGGTGTAACACATCGAGTAGATGTATGAAACTGTTGTAAGGCTGGATTAGAGATTTAGCATAACACACATTTTGCCTCAAAATCAAACACCAATCATACATTTTTCACTGCATAATTAATGTCTTTTAAAAACAAGTTTTATTTGTAAGTGCCTTTTCCAAAGAGACTTTCACATTAATTAAAAAAAAATCTTGTACTCAAACACGCTAATAGTCGTGCGTATAAAATGATCATGTGGACCGTCGGTAATTATCGATCTATTCCATACAATTAGAGGACAGCTGTGGTACTTAATTTAAATAATTCATCCCGGGGGCTTCCTAGAAGTGCTGTTTAGTGCCATTATAGTCACCATTACGATCAGTGATGCCGACCCGGATCAAGGTTTTTATGCCTAAACCGGAACAAAATTATACCGTTTTTGAGTTTTTGGTAAAAAATATAACAATTACATATTTTACAAAGGAACTGTACTAACCTACAATGTGATTCAAATTTGTTAATTGAATGTTGCTCAGTCGATAGGTAATTCTACCTTTTTGGATCCCTGTAATCCAAGGTTTGGGTTTGGTGAGTAAGTCAAGTAGAGAATTCTAACATAGCCATGACCATGAATAACCATGTAAATGAATATTAATTACGCGACTTTGATTAAAGAATGTTCCAGATTTAGGCCTCAGTTATCGCCATAATGCAACCGACAAAGTTGGAACAAAATACACTGCGGTTCATCAGATTAGAAGCACATTGTTTTTCAAACTGAAATTAACTTTTTTACCGTTGTCTGGCTAGGAGAGAAAAACAAATAATGGTGGAAGAGCTGCCAACGAATACTCAACAAAACAATAAACAAAAAAATATCGTGAGAGCAAGTTAGCGGTTCTTTTGAGACTCTTTGTATAATTCGTCGCATTTACGCGTACATAAATCGGTTCATAAGATTAGAAGCGGCCGAAGTAATTACTGTGTTTTCTGTTTGCTTATATTTTTTTGATATTTTCGATAAAGTTACCGTAGTTAGCAGTACATCAAGTGTTTTTTTTGTCAAAAATGGGAAAGAAAAAAATATTATCATTCGAAGAAAAGGCTAAGATAGATGTGTACCACTCTCAAGGATTATCAAATCGTGCTATCGCCAAAAAAATCAACCGAAGTGATCATGTTATTGGCAATTATTTGAAGAATCCTCAATCCTATGGGAAAAATTACAAAGGGAATACCTCTACGGCCCTTACGCAAAAGGAAATACGAAAGGTTCGTCGAATAGCCTCCAATTCTGCTCTGTCCACATTAAATATCAGGAATGCATCTGGTGTAACGGCAAGTAAGTCTACGGTTCGTCGAGTAATTAATACTGCCCAACATCTGAAGCTACTGAAGCTGAGAAAAAAACCTCCATTGAATGACCTTCGTAAAAAGCAACGCCTCCAGTTTGCGAAAAATCACATGACTTGGACAGTGCAACAAGGTACCAGTTTGAATGACTGGCGGAAAGTAGTTTTTTCAGATGAAAAAAAATTTAATTTGGACGGACCGGATGGATATAATTACTACTTTCACGATATAAGAAAGGAAGAGATATTTTTAAGCCGCCGTCATAGTCGAGAAGGGGGCGTGATGGTCTGGGGTGCAATATCCTATTATGGCACAATTGACTTGGTAGTTCAGAGTACCAAAATGACTGGAAATAGCTATAAAGCACTGTTGGAATCAACTTTTCCAAAAATGAAAAACCTTTTTGGACCGCTCCCGTGGATATTCCAACATGACAATGCACCGATACACACAGCTCGTACCGTTAAGTCTTTCATTGCTAGTCAAAATGTTGAGATGCTTTCATGGCCACCTTATTCCCCAGATCTTAACATAATAGAAAATGTTTGGGGATGGCTGACTAGGAAAATATACGCCGGTGGAAGACAATTCGATAATAGGGAGGCTTTGATCGATGCAATTAATTCAGCCTGGAATGAGATTTCTCTGAACTACTTGACGTCACTATATAACTCCTTAAACGATCGAGTTTTTGAAGTTATTTTAAAGAAAGGTGGGTCAACTCATTACTAAGTAAGATAAAATTAAGAAATACAAAATAAAAAATTATCTTTACAACAAAAAACAACATTGTTTTCTTTAGTTTTTAAAGTGCTTCTAATCTTATGAACCGATTTATGTACGCGTAAATGCGACGAATTATACAAAGAGTCTCAAAAGAACCGCTAACTTGCTCTCACGATATTTTTTTGTTTATTGTTTTGTTGAGTATTCGTTGGCAGCTCTTCCACCATTATTTGTTTTTCTCTCCTAGCCAGACAACGGTAAAAAAGTTAATTTCAGTTTGAAAAACAATGTGCTTCTAATCTAGTGAACCGCAGTGTATATATTTTCGTTTCGTTTCGTTTTACGTATGGCTAGAACTAGGGCCTTATCAAATTCAAAAACAATTTGTATGAATTGATTTAAAAAAAAAATCCATACAAAAATATGCCTTTTTTCTAAAAACGTTTTCTCTATGCCTCAAGCATCGGAATTATGCACAAACGCATAACTAATCACTGGTCACTCAATGCGTAGTCGCATCAGTTATGTATTATTATGTAAAATCCACCCAAGTTCATTAATATCCATCCTAAATAAAAAAAATCCAAGAAACTAACAAGATTTTCTTACCACTTTTTTTGTATTGTTAAGTACATAATGGGCCTTACTAATAATCATTTTTAACCTTCACACTAAATATTTTCTAGGTCACAATATGCAATTTTGTATGGAAAATTTCGCCATTGTGAGTTCGAAAAATTTAGCCTGGACACTAAAAATGATTATTAGTACCGCGGAATGAGTTTTTGTTTTATTCTCCCGATTTGTTCTTAATCTCCCAATATTTTTTTGTGAAGCCTTCCGATTTGTTGAGAAAAAACCTAACCGCAGCTCCGGCGTGACCATAGAAGTATCGGGTCCTTATAGCTGAACCCTACCATACCGACCCACAAAATTGCATTGAATCGGAGATCGATGAATGCACATATGTTTGCTATGCCTTTAACTCATGAACCGATACACATACAAACATCGTATGTACATTAAAACCTTGGTATTGACTTCGCCTTTAATTGGAAATTTACAGAAACAAAATCGGTTCACTCATTATAGAGAACAGCAATATCAAACACAATGCAACTTATGAAATCCTTAGGCTCGATACCTAAGAACGCAATCGGCCTTACTAATAACAATCAATCACTAAGTCGACAATTAGTTGGATGTCGGGTTTAGTAAAAAATTACAGCATTTGTGAAACGGAACCAATAAAATTATAAAATTATAAATACACATTTACTAGTGCGACAACTTTCTTAGAATCTATAACATTTGTTGTCATTGCAGAATTCAAATTTGATAATTTGTTTTTGTGAAAAACAAGGTCAATGGTTTATTTCACAACGAGGATTTTATTCTAAAAAAAGGAGTACATAAATTGCAATTAAATTTCCCCTACAGATATCTTTCAAAGGCTTTTTAAGGCTTATTATAAGGAAAAAACAAAACACAAAATAGGAAATGTACAAAACTATATGCAAATCAGTAATGCTCTATCGTTTGATCTGACACAATTTTCAGTACTTTTTATAGTACGCTTCAATTGTGTTTTAATACTACTTCATGATTGGTTTATGAGTGTATTTGTGTCGTAATAAAATCCCTTTCAAATTATTCAATAAACGAAACACAGTTTATTTGAATGCTTTCATTTATTCGTATGTTGACGATGTAAATAAAAACTTATTGGTGGTCTAAACATCACAATTGCATCCTTAGCAAGTGAATATTTTTGAAAATAGAAATAAGCAGAATAAGTTAAAATCTTACGCAGGAAGCTAGGAAACGTGTTAAGAACTTATCGCTTCCGGTTTTGAAAATAAATACAATTTGTTCCATTAAAAATTGTATGGATATTTACATACTTAGTTCGGGAAACTTAGAATCTGACAAAAGTTTAAATTCGAACTGAAAAATATAAAGCGCATAAAAATGCACGAAAGCTGTCATGTTCCTCTTCTATGAATTCACACATATTCTCGTTATACCTGTTACTCCTTTAGAAGTGTTTATCTGGGTACTGATAATTATATTCTTATAACTATATTTTCCGGTAAGTGAACCTTTTCACACCAACCATTGTTTCAATAGAGATCCTCGTTCTTCTTGCAAAGAATTTAATAAAGATTTGTTTGCAGCCAAATATTAATCTGAGCCGCCTAAGGTAGTGAGAATTGTTGAAAAAATTTATGAGCCGTTCAAAGTTAAGTAAGAATATATTTTATTCTGTTTGCGACGTCAAGAAAGTCTTGGAAATATCCCCATTCCCAAATAATTCAAACACAGATATACCTACTTATACATAAACATGTGCTTCAAGTGTTAAGAACTAAGACAAAATTGCATAAATACATCTGTACAAATTTTTGATTGTTAGACTTAAAAACCATTTGCGTTTTTGTATTGCAACGATTAAAATTCGAAAACATTTACAATTAACTCAAATTAATTTATCATTATTGTAAATGCTCAACAACAGCGTATTAAATGCTCTCCTATTACGAAATTTAATACCTTGATTTTGGACGGTTGGGCAACACTTGTCTTCAAAATGACACAAGGGAGGTTTTTTTAGGGGTGCCGGTCTATTCGACAAAATTCATTTCGCAAATTTTATTTCGCATTTATCGAAAAAAATTTAGTTCATCTCGCAATAGTGGTTTCGCGAATTTCAATTCCGTCTTTGAATTGTGTTGCAACGTATGTATTTCGCAAAGTTTATCTCGCGCTTTTCCATTTCGCTTATGATTAGACAGCATGTTGTTGTTTTGAAAGAATTTGTTTCGCTTACTGGTTAGTTTTTATGTAACTGACAAAATGACACTTGGCACACAGTTGCAAACGCCGCCGGCCGTGGTTCAAAGTGTGGTTTCACTCGGGTAGGGGTCAACTCGAGATTTTTTTTTGGCAATTTATCATTTTTCCATAACCATATTCCACAAAAGAAAAAGAAAATATTTAGACAAAGACAGCAGAATAAAGAGTATTTAGAAAAAAAAGATGACTATTCTGACTCTGGCTTATTACAAGCACTTGCCCTCGAATATAGAATTTTATGAATTTGTATTTATTAGGTAGGTATATTATTTAATGCTCATATGTACCTATATTTTTTATAGATTTTTGTAAATTAAATTCTGAAAAAGAGGAAATTGAATTATTTTGAGAATAGAATTATAACTATTGTTCACCTTTTCATTAGGTACCTATTTCTATCCTGCGTTGTGATTTGACAAATGTGACAAATCACAACGCAAGATAAAAATTTGCGAAATGATGTTCTTGCGATGCAATTAGAAAGTGAAATGAAAAATTGCCTAACAAAAATTGCGATTTGATGAAGTGCGAAATAACTAAAATTCAAGACAACAAATTAAATGATTATGGCGAAATGATAAATTGCAAAAAAAAATTCGCGAGTTGACCCCTACCCTTTTTTTAGCTACTGCCCGAGATAAACATGGCTTTCTCAACACCAACATTGAACCCTACAGTTAGCGATAGTATGGCAACTTATATTTGTTTATTGGTAAAGGGATTTTGGAAAGTGTGTAGTCTGTACATTTTTCTGAGACTTTCGGCTGATCCGAATCAGATCACGAAAATAAAACAATGCGGATCATAACAAATTTTATTTTCGAGTTGTGGCAACAGTTGCTTTCAAAAGACGACCATGCCACCAGCCATATAGCAAACATTCTGTACAACGTGACGCCACAATATGTTGTGACATTTCAGTTGCTTGTCGGTGGTGTTGCCATATGAATTAAAATAATAGTTTTTATTTTTGAAGGCGAGAGTTTTTGAAGAACTAATTGAAATTGTTTACAATCAGTTCGAAATATAATGAAAACCGCAGTTTGCACATCTGGTCCGCTTAGATTGGAATTCTTAGACAAAGCATTATACTTTGCATAATAATGCTCATGTTGTGACCGCACCATAGCTCTCTCTCTTTGCACACACACCAAATACGTTTGATTGTTAAAATAAAATCGTCACTATTTGTCCAAAAAAAAACTCGGCGATACAGTTGCAGTTACATTTTTCTGTAACTTCGGGGAAACTTGTTAAATAATAATTATTTAAGAACTGCGAAACATTTCATAAATATTTTTTTGTTAAATAAACATTTCATAAACATTTTTTTGTTAAATAAATGTTTATGAAACATTTACTAAAAAGATTATGGAATATTTCGCTGGGCTTGTCATACCTTTACAGAATTAAAAAGCAAAATCTCCAAGTGCGGGAAATTTATTGGATGTAAAAAATGCTTATTGATTTTTGTGCTATGAAGAGTATTGCATTTTTTAGACTGTGTGGCTATCTTTAACTCGCACACCAACATTCAAGAACGAAACAAACAACGCTAAGTAGCGCTGCGTGCAATAGTAGAAATAATATTCAGATCATGGTTCATGATCTCGATGAGAAGCAGGATCATTTATGCTGTTGTTGTAAGTGCATATAAATCGATGATCTATATAGATCATGTTTGATAATAAAAAAGGGCTTATGTATAACTCAAAGTGCCATTGGTGGAACAATCATCCTTAGAAAAAGCTGTGCCCAGATTTGATGTGTATCGGGTGGCTATTTTTAAGGTTGCTGTGTTCGGCAAGCTTCGTGTCCAGTAATTACACGGGGTTTAAGCTTTAAGAGTTCCTAAGGTCTATAAAATTGTGTGTATCAAGTGGAACTCCAGATATTATTTATTCACAATGTCAAATATCTTGATATAAAAAAAAAATATGAGCTAACACGACTTTGTGCACCTTTGTTAAAAGAGATTTTCTAAATATAACTTCGTTTTTTAAACTATTTTTTCAAGGAGGCTTTTGATAGGTTTATGGGCGTTAAAGTAATTGAAAAAAAATAGTGGGTAATAATGACTGTATGGGCTCTTAACCAACTGCTTGATGTAATTTCTCTGTACGATTGACTGAACGTGTTTGTGTCTACAGCGTGTGGTTTCTATACAACCTTTCGTAATTGGGGCCTTGGCTGGAGGCTTGGGAGGAACAGGCACGGGTTTCTTTTTTACACCTGGACCGGAGGAGTCCGAATCAGAATCGGAGGACTCATAAAAGGCTGAAAAATGTTTTTGTTTGCAATTAAAAAGATACATAATAGCGAATTAAGCTGCTCTACCACTACGCAAGCTATATACGAGTACTTAGGATAAAGCAAATCAAAATTGAATGCCAACTTATTGGATACCGCACTTACCATTTGCCTTGCTGGGATCCTTTTTGATTGGTGTAGTCTTCTTCAGCACTTTATCCTTAAACTCTGGCTTAGCTTCCGATGGCGACTCCTTTATTATATCGTCAACTTTTTGAACCTTTTTCAAGACGGGACGAATTTTATCAAAGTCATCCGTACTTTTGTTGAATGATTTTTGCTTGTTCACCACTACATGTCGCAGCTTAGGTCGTTCCATTTTAAAACGTCTTCTGCGTTCGCGTTCCTCCTCGGTTTCGCCCTCTTCCACTTCGTCATCGTCGTCGTCTTCGCGCTTTTTCTGTGTACTACTCATGGATTTGTCACGTTTCACAACTACAGGACGTAGTTTCGGTTTTTCCGCCTGAAATTTACGTTCTAATTCGGTTTCAGGTTTCTTTGGTGGTGGGGTGTCCTCCTCCTCTGATTCCGATTCAGTTTCAGACTCGGTTTCTTCATCTTCTTCCTCCTCCTCGCTCTCGGACGAGGGCGGGGTTGGCGGTTTCTTTGGTGGATTTTTCACAAGTGGCTCCTGTACAGGTTTACGTTTTTCAGTCATGATGGGCACTTTAACCTCACGCGATTGCAATCTGGCTTCTGTACGGGGTGCTCCTTCGGTTAATGGTCTTATTCCTGTTATTTTGGTACTTGTAGTTGTTGGTTTCTTGGGTGATGCTGCAACTTTGGCTGGTTCTCCATTTTTCTTAGCTGCATCGTTGGAAGTTTCAACAGCGGTGGTGGCGGCTCCTACTATTGGTGTGGCTTTCTTGGCCCATGGCGCTGTTGTTTTAATGGTTGTTTTCGGTTTGGTTTCGGGAACGTCTGCTTTAACCCATGGTGGACGGAAGGTGGTTCGACCACCACCTCCTGGACCACCAGATGCAGACGGTGCAGACTTATTACTGTTGCCTGTTGTTGTAGTTTTAACACTACCTATGGGCATTTTGTTTTGAACTTTTTACTTTTCGATTTGACACGTAGTCGTTTAGTTTGTTTTGTTATTTTGAATTCACTTTTTTTTTTAAATTATCTATAGTGTTTCCTTATACACGATGTACATGTTCGTTGCGGTAAAGATTATGTGCTCTCGTCGATTCTTCCGTTCGTTTTTCACACAATTTTCTATGTTATTTTTAGCACAGTGAACTAACAGTGAACAAAAAAAAAACACAAATTCAGAAGGAACGAATGAAAATTACAAAGCATTCACAATATTTAACATCACAGACAACAGCTGTGCTCTGTGTATTGCTTCCCGATACTTTGTCGGTCTCTAGTTCTAAATTGACGTTCAAATAAGTACATGTGTGTAAGACTTTCTTCCCAAATGTATAGAATGCCCACCGCCGAAGGTGTGACTAAGCATCATATTATTTTAATCGAATTATTTTGCGCAAATATGATGAATTTCATTTCAATATAATGAAAAATCCGCTTTTTAGAAGATGAGAACATCTTAAACTTTCACAGACAAAAAGAAGATCTCACAAATGCCTTTGGAAAAACAAATTTTAATTATAGAAAATTTCCTTGCTTTCGATGTAGCGTTAAAATAAATAAATAAAATTCTATGTGTGTAGGCTTCACCGAACCGATGAGATGGAATCGTTTGCGGCAGTTATTGTATTTTAAAAGATTATTTTTAAATTGACATAAGAGAAAATTATAAATCAAGAGCCTTGAATGTTGAATGATTTTTCGCATACTAATGATTTACGTTTGAAACATTGTTATGCTTTCAATTAAATTGGATAATGATGCGTCTTTCTAAAGTAAAATTTATTTATGTCTGAATATGTTTATGTAAATAAATTCCGTATTTGAATGTTCTTTGTGGACAGCTGCTTGTGCTTGTAACACGAATACATAAATAGCTACAAAAAGAGAGCTTTGTTTGGGTTTGCAGGACTGCATTTCACGTACTTTGCATATGCATACATTACATGTGCTTACTGAGGGTAAGAGCTGGAATACATCCATGCAAAGACCACCCTTTTTCAAACACGTATAATGTATAGCAATCTGCCAGTATTACGTAGATCCAATGTTTGCAAAATTACTTCACTGAAAATTTTAACTACTCCAGGTCATGGCTTAGTTTGTTTGTAGTTGTTGTCAAATGCTTAACATTTTTTTTGAAAGAGGGATATCCTGGCGATTGGTCATACAAAGAAGCTGTATGGGGTGGCAGTGGGCGTATCGTTAATACGTAAATGTTATAAAAAAGGACGTGATCTGAGATTTTCTGAGCAGAGAAAAAAAAAAATATGGTAGGTCCAACTTGCCACCTTGGCAGGTACTTCTTTAATCACTTAGAGGAGGTTGGTTCCTCAAACAATATTGGGACCATTATTAAATTCAGCAGGGAAATTGATTGTTTGGGCGATTTGACTTAGGTTTTAACCGTAACGGTTCCCTGGGGATGGCGATGGGCCCACTATGGTGCCTGGTCTTTTTGTGATGAACTCACAACCCCACTCAACCTAACCTAACCTAACCAACTTGGCGAGTAGCAAGCGCCAACAAGGAACTTCGCAGAGAAAGAAAACTTCATCATTCAACTGGATGCTGCATAACCTTACACCTTAAACACGAACTTTGTTGATAACATTCTGCTCGTACAACAAATAGGGAACGACTTTGGAGCGTGAAACGAAAGTAGCTGTCTTTCCGTGCTAGAAGATCATCAACACCTTTAGGCAAGTCCGCTTTAACCTCATTTCAAATCAAATCCAGATTATTTAGATTTTTAACGATCTTCAAAACTCGTAATTGCATACTAACATGCATCATCCCTTGTTTGCAAATAATATCAATAACTTCAAAACTGGAAGTTTTACTAAGAAGGCCGAATTATAAATATCCCCACAAACGACTTAAGAACAAGTTTGAAAACTTAGGGCAAACGTTTACGAATTTACAAGAAGGACCAACGAATGTCATGGTTGTGTTACAAACACTTAGTGGCCGCCTTAACTACTCCGAGATCTTAACTCAATGGATTTCAACAAATTTGTAAGTAGATTGTTCCGAAAAATCACTGTAAGGCAGAATCTTTTTATAATGCTGAAAGTTGACAGTCATCGGCAAAGCAACGATTTGAAGAAGAGGACTGACTGATTAGAAATATGCGAAAGGTAGGCAAAGACAAATCGGAACTTTGGTAAGTTTTTGAAGGTTTTCTTCAGAAACTTAAATGAAACGTCAGAAAAAGTTGTTAACCCACTAAAAAAAACACGTCGGTTCCATTAACACGCCTTTTTGTTGGACAAAATAAACTCCATGGGAAATTCGGCTTGTGAAAAAATATCAAGCACATTCTTTTGTCATGTATCTGATTG
Source organism: Cheilosia vernalis (assembly GCA_949126925.1). NCBI lineage: Eukaryota > Metazoa > Arthropoda > Insecta > Diptera > Syrphidae > Cheilosia > Cheilosia vernalis. The sequence goes on along the minus strand of OX421358.1, from coordinate 38,482,876 downwards.
GGTGTATGTGTTCGAATCTGAAGCTAGTACCACGAAATGAATAAAATAGAGTAAGGCAACCGGAAGCTGCAATATTTGTACTAACTTCCTTTCTCATCCTAGCTCCTCTAAAGGCTCTGGCAATACCCAATTGCAAGAAAGAGCAACAAAAAACAGCTGTGAACTGCATTATAACGTCATTCATCGAATCTGTAAAGCATTAATTATGATATGTCTATTCACACCGAGCCGAAAACCGGGGTTTCGCTAAGCAGACAAAATTTCGTCGAATTCAGTTTTCCAATGCAAGTTTTCAAACCGAGCCGTTTAAAGTCGTTTTCCACGAAAACACCACAAAAACGACTTAAAATCGTTGGGTTGTTGAAACAAACACACCTTTTGCAATATTGAACAAATTCAGCAGAACAGCTGACAATATTTATTACTTTTAAATGCTCTGAATTAATTTTCTTTTCTTTTTAATTCCATCGAAATTTGTAACCAAAATAGTTTACACAGAAGTTCCACGACTAGTGTCTCACAGCTGATGGAAACGTCAAACGAAAACTAGTTGGTGTTCGGTGTGAGTGCAACGATCAATTTTGTTGAAATGGATGCCTTGGATGGCCGAAAGGTCTTTTATTGGGTATTATTTATATTTTATAATTAAGTCGCAGAACTTGAAACAAACGCGAAACTCATTCGCAATGGATTGGAATATTTATTGGCGAATGGTTGTGCTTGGAAACATATCATGGACGATCAGAAAACGTCGCCTAAAATGGTCGGCTTAGATGAAGTAATTGATAAATTGATATATTGGCTAAGTCGATGACTAGAAAAATCTTTACATAGTCTTGTATTGTTCCTTTAACGCCAATTAAGCTCGCAACGCCACTACTTCACCCCATTTTTAGAAGATATTTAATTCATATCCAATGACTTTTTTCGACAACATGCACACCAAAGTGTTTTGGAAAAAATTTATTGATGTAGTGAACCTGACTAAATTAAACAACATTCACGACGCTCACACGATTCATATTGAATTTTTGGCTCTCCTTCACTATTGTCAAACTGACCTTTCTATTACTTAAGCGACGTGGTGTGACTTTTTTTTAAACACCGCTTACAACCTGCAACTAAATTCACTAATTAGATCTACTTTTAAACCGCACACTCCTCATTTATTCCCAGTTATTTACTGGTCAAAGGTAATAAAAATGCTTTCAGAACTCGTCTACAAAATTAGGTTTTCTCCTGAAATTGCTGGCTTCAAAAAATCTCTACCCGCTTTTAGTGACATTCCATCTAAAATGCAGTATAAGTCGCTAAAAGAGCCTTAAATATTTTAGCTAGAAATGTTTTTGAGGAATATAGCGTTTGCATCTGATCTATTTTTGTGCTTTAAATGCATGAAATATAAAAGTCCCTTAAATTGTCACTTAACAGTTACACGTGTACAATAATTGAGTTCGGTAACTGTTTTAAACATCATTTTGTATAAACACAATATTTATACAACTCAGGGCAGATACTATTTTTTTTAATGTACAGAAGTTAATTTTTCATAACGACTCGCGAATCTCTTTTGTGCTAAGTAATTTGTTTCATTCCTTCCGTTTTATATATTTAAATTATAATCAGTAAGTGCTGGGAATGTAATTATTTTTATGATCTCGTTTTGTATCACTTTTTTTAATTTTTAAACCGATATGCGTTTTTACCGTTCTTCGTAATTTTGTTTAAAGGACGTACCTTATACCCAACCGCCACAAATAAACTGAGGAAAAAAGTAAATTGGTGAACACACAAAAATCGTTCTTTCAGAAATTTTCTGAATTTAAATAGTATTTTTGGCGAAATGTGTATTTTTAGTAAAATGGGCGATTTTCTCTCACGTCAGAAGTCCAAGATACTTATTTCTGTTTTTCGTTTCGCTTTCTTTCAAGTGGTATATGTGTTCTAGTTTTTCTTTGGAGACTTTCTTCGCTGCTTCTATTTCCAAGAAAGCGTGAGATTTTAGTTTAAGTGTGTTTAATGAATTTCAATGAAACTCATTGTTTTCATAACGGTCTATTTTTCTCAGATTTTCTTTTTGTATTTATTTTGCGGAGATTTTCCCTCATTTGCGTCTCCATGAATGTTATTGTGTAGATATGCGCGCGCATTTCAGTATGGTAAATTTGTTTGTGAAGAATTAAAAGATGTGTATACATACGAGTACGAGTAGTGTAATGGATAATTGCTTGTGGTTTATGAAAAACGTGTGTGAATGCGAATGCATTGACATTCTTCAAGATAATAACACAAAAATGCTAATGTTTCTCTGGAAAGTAAAGAACAACACCTTATTAATCTACAGCCATATTTTTTTAGATTCCCTCACAACGCCTCTACGATGTTGTTTAGTTAAACAGCGCATAAAGACTTACGCAGACTCTACATGGCGTTCCTGGAATTGTTATTTTGAATTTCGATAAACTATTACAGAAAACTCTGAAATCTATTACTTTTTGCTCTTAAACCGGCATCAGCTGTTATCAGCTTCGTAAGAAAAATCATTTTACACAATAACAAGTCAAATTATGTTACACAATTCCGAAATGTCTTCGCAGGGGCTGGTGAAATATCAACCTGCAATCATATATCTATGTGTCCTCCTATATTTATATTCCTCGTCCAATTTCACCAACAACCACCAAATCTTATGCCTGGCCGTAGGAGGACATAATTCACACACGACACACATCCTAAGACATTCCTAACTACAAGCAATAAAATTGAAGTAGAAGAAATAAAATCACAAACACAGAATTATTTTATTTATTTATTTTACTTTATTTATGCAAAATGCAAAAATCACATTAAGACATGTTAGCTCATAATTTAGTGATTTGCTAAAATTTAGCATTATGAGAGCTAGGGTTTCAAAGATTAATTATAAAAAAAATTGAATTTCAAGTGCTTTAAACAAAAATTTCAGTAATTGATATTACATTATATAAACTAAGGAATAATAAAAAGACGAAAAATCGATTAGAACATATTAGGTAGCAGGTATCTTTACATTACTGGGGAAAAAATGTAATTTTATAATTTAAGTCGTCGAGTAAACAAAAAATTTACGTTCGGGTGTAAGGGAGCCATGTCGCGGGTGAGTTAGCATCCGCGATCTTTGCGAAGGTGCCATGGTGATCATTTCATATCAGTATTGCGGTTGATGGTTTAAGAGGATATTTGAAAGCAAGACTTGGGCTGGCTACTTAAGAAAGTTTTCAAAGGTCATGTTAAGCAGACTTTTAGTAAAATTGGATACCCTGTCGTATCTGGATAGTTCAAAAATATAGCGTATTATGCTATTAAATGCTACATTCAGAGTTCTTTTGCTTACAGAGTTACAATGTGAATATATTTCACAACCGTAAATCAAGGTTGGTATAACCAACGTTTTCGTTAGCAGCGTACGTACTCTTATGGGAGTGTAGGTTTGTGTTGCCTAGAGAGTTTGAAGAATACAAAATGTTCTACCCACAACTATATTAATATGGCTATTCCATGTAAGGGTGCGATTAAACACCATGCCGAGATTTTTTAGCAGTTTCGACATACGGACATACGTGACTAGACTGTTCTGCAGGAGGAAAGTATGAGAGGTCGACTTTTTTCTTAGATGTTACGAGGCACTTTGATTTTAAAGGGTTTAAAATAATACCATTTTGCTGCGACCAACTGGCGATGACATCGAGATCTTCGTTAACACAGCTTACACCGTGTTCAATGACACCGAGTGGGCAACTGAGACACATTTGCACATCATCTGCTTCTGCATACATGTGAATAGTAGAGTGTTCAGCTATAGAAGGTAGTTCATTAACGTAAAGGGAAAACAAAAAAGGCCCCAAATTGAACCTTGTGGAACTCCTTTTGAAGTTGGAAGGAAATCAGATAGGTTATTTTTAAGCTGGACAGCCTGTGATCGGTCTGTTAGATAAGATGATTGGAGCTTCACGGCACAAGATGAGAAATTGAAGTTATGATGAAGTTTTCTACATAAAATTGAGTGGTTGACCATATCGCCTTGGAGAAATCTAAAAGGACTAGAAAATTAATGTCATCATTGTCCAAAGCTTGTCGCATATCTTCAGTGACTATTAATAATATTTGATATTTTTTTATTTATTAAAAATAATAATTATATTTTAGAGTTACTGAAATGAATGCATACACAAAAATTATTTTATTTTTTTCGTTTTGTTTACAATTCGACCACGACCAAATGACATTTGATGTAAAAACATATTTACGTAAGCTCTACGCAGGTTCTTAATTTTTTTTAACTTACGCAGCTAAAATAATGTTGCTTAAATTCGAAAAATCTTTATAAATAACATTTTCCTGCGTAAGGGCATCTTAGAGGGTGCCTAAAGATAAGCAGACTGTAAATCTATATTTTTTTTTATAAAATTCTTTTACAAATAATGACGAAAAATCTGCCGAAAATGGTGATTATAACAAGTTCCTACCAGCCAGATATAAACCTTCATCATTCACTAAAAGGGGCACGAAGTTAGTAATACTGAAAGGATGCTCACCAAAACTTTAATTGCACAAAGTTACTTGTACTTCTCAAAGCTGAATGAAATTATTTGGTATTTAACATGATGCACATAAAATTTAATAGGGTTCGGATTTACGAGTATATGCACAAAAAAACTCGAATAATGCTCTTAAAATATGCATCTTGAAAAAGAAAATATTTACTCAAAATGCTCTTTTAAAACTACATATTTACTTGAATCTTCATTTCCTTCAATAGTGAGTTTAGTTTAGTTTTGTTTGACTTTTATTTTCAATAAATGTTTTACAATGTAAAGATTAACCTAGGTATACTATCAGACGTTTTGTAGATATACACAAATTTCATTTGGGTATCGAATACACTAATTCTATACCAATTACACTGTCACAAAAGAAAACCAATACGTATGAAAAAAAACAGCTCACCAGCGCCAATGATGACGTGGATTCAGTTGATTGCTGAATGTCGTTTGCTTCCAAGAACATCATACACTTAAAGTAGCGCCAGTGGATGAGGACCGCTTCACCTGCGCTTTGCCCCGACTTCTTTAACCCATACTTGGCCAAATTATTCTTAAAGGAAATACGAAGATTCGTCCACTTGGCCTTGGCGTCATCCACTTTTATATTGCCAATCAAATTTGTCACCTCCTTCCAAGAATCTGATTTCGGCAATTTATATTCGGGTGTGCCCACGTCCCACAACTCTCGCCGCTCTTCGACCGCTGCAATCAGTTGTAGTGTTTCTTCGTGAGACCATTCGTGCTCCACTTTTTTTTTTGCATAGTTTCGCCTTTTTGGTTTTGCTTTTATGGCCGAAACGAAAGGGGTATCAATAGCATTGTAGAGCGCCATTGCGTCCACTTTAATGTCACTCAATTTGTTGAATAAACTGCCATAAAAAGCAATAGATTTTAAACCATAATAATGCAATTTATAAATACGTAGGTACATACCAAAAAATAGAAATCCGAAACAATAGTTTTATTTATTTGACACAAACAAAAAAGCAATGAGTATTTATATATTTTAACATTTAACCTTTTTTTCAACTGAACTCCAAAAACCATTTGTGTAGTCGCATGATGATTTGTGTATGTTCCAATTTTCGGAACACACAAATGATATGAGATACACAAATGTAAACAAACAAGCATAAATTAATTTGTCTACCCGATCAGACGATTTGAGTTTATACTCAAATTCGATTTGTATAAACTATTCGCAAATGATATACAAATCGTTTGTGTATCCCATTTGATGCTATCAAATTTGTGGTTCAGACGGTCTGTGTACATAATACATAAATTTATTCACAAAATTTTGCATACCTATACACAAACCGTCTGATAGCACCTTAAGTCATTATTGGTTTGACATATGGCCGTCTACCAGGTTGAGAAAATATAAACTAAAGTTTTACATTAAAAGTCTCCTTCTTTGATGCGCTTTCTATAACGAAGTGCTACTGAGTAATCATATAAGATCTTCCATCCTTTTTCTCCATTTGATGCTCATTGTTTCGTCTTCGTCTAACGCTTGTTTTCCGAGCATTGATAGTGGAAATTCTTTTAAAATCGGACAAACTCCAAGAACATAAAACATATCTTTTCTGCATGCGCAGAGGTCACAAATTATTGGTAAATCTGGTCGATGGGGTATAAAATTTCACTGAACGAGCTCACATCTCAGTTTGAAAATGGTACTTATCTTGTCGACTCCGTAACTGTCAAGGAAGTACGATTTTTCATTTAAAAAATGGGTTAGTTTGCTCGGGGCATTTCCTTCAATACCAAAAACTTCTTCTTTCAATTTTATTAGGTACCTAGGTACCAGTGGCGTGGCGTGAACATTATAAAATGGGAAGTCGAAGCAAAAATTTATCTTATAGGTACCTATAAATCTAAAAAAAACCTTAGACCTGTGACCCTGTGCAACTTGAAACAAAATCATACATTGCACATTTGCAAAATCGTTTTCAGAGTACCTACCTATACTAAATTCACTTAAGTCATGCAATGCAATCTGCCAACTGAATTTGTAAACCAAAACACACCCTTACCTACCTCAACATACTACCTGCAATTATTCACACAAGAGACAATAAGAAAAGAAGAATTAAAAGAAACTCGAATAACTCGGAGAAAACCGCGTTATTTTCTTCATATCATAGCCAAACAAACACATACGATATAAATAGGTACCCAAAACGCCAAAACGCAACCCAATGGCCAGGCCAGTGGCCGCTGGCCGCCCATGGCCAGTACCAGTACTCAGCTCTGGGAAGAAAAAAAGAGATACAAACAAATGTTCACTCAGATTCGGCAGTCAAAATGAAATTTGTGAGAGCTTATAACTCGAAGAAAAGCGGGTTATTTTCTACAATGGGTGTTGAACAGAGAGGTGTCAGACTCAGACAAAGTACTCAGGGAAGAAAAAAAGAGATAACAAGAAAATTTTCTCTCAAAATGTACTATAAAGTGAGAACTTTAATAACCCGACATATTTTGGGTTACCTTCGCTTTGTCGCTACGAGACGATGACGATGTTGTATAAAAATGGATACACACACAATTTTTATATGAGTGCTTTTGTGTGTATACCATTTTGTGAGTATTCAAATTCATTTGGTAGTGTTTCATGTATATTCGGTTTTTGGTAGACAGATAGTGTTACCTGGTGGTGATTTCAAAAGGTAACTCGGTAGGAATCGAGTTATATGGACGCCACGCCACTGCTAGGTACTTCAATTTATAATTAAAAAGCAAAATGCCATTAAGCAAATAGTCAAATAAAACTTAAATAAATAACGTAAACTGCAACATGTCCATTGTCCATTTTGTATTTAAATAAAACTAATAATTTCTTTACTTATAACTTCAATTTACGTATACCTATGTTTTATTGACACAAAGCATAAAGTTTTTTTTTAGTTTTCAAACGTAAAGCTGTGGATTCGATCGTAAGTGGTGCATTTTTAAAAGAAGAAATTGCGTGAAAAATATATTCTTTTAGATCATTTTCGTCCCTGCTGTTCATTCCAAATGCCTTACATATATTTTGAATTTTTGAAAATCCTTAATTTTTTGTAAGAATATAACTTTTTATAGCTGCAGCGGTAGACCCTTGAACTGCAATTGTTTTTCAAACAGCATATTCAATTAAATCTATTTGCTTTCGTAATGTGTTCTTTCCCTTTAAGTTTGCGATTGTGTCACAAAGAAAACTATAATTTGAACCCTTAAAAATCAAGTGGGTTTTTGGCAAAGGTTGGTTCGTTATCTTTTTTTGCACTGCATCAGAATCATCGAACCGATTCACAACATTTTCAAAACTCTTCATAGTTGTTTGCCTAATACGCAACTGCTTTAAACCAAGTTCCCCTTCAACAACAAGCTATGGTGGAAAAGGAGTTAAAGGATATTTTTCTCTAAAATGTTCCACGCGTGATGGTGACTTCACAAATATTTTTTTTTCGTTTGAAACTAATGAATCCACATTTTCAAAATTACTTCCAATCTCTTCGGCAACTCGGTGCAGTGCAGAGCCAAACAGGTAACATGCAACAATTTCTGACTTGTGGCCTGGCTCGTTTTTTCCAGTTCTATAGCTTTTATCAAACATTTTTGTTTTGCTCACTTCTTCGTTTTGATGCAATATTCGCACAATTACGTCCGCATCAAAACGTCTTTGGATGTCTATAGTTTCACCAATCGATACCCACAAAAAATTGTCTTTTAATTCTATTTTTATAAATTCTATCTACGTAGTTTTTCCAGACAGTGGATTCGCATAGGGTATCCTTAAATTAAAAGCTACAGATGTCTTGGCTTTCGGCATTGTTACTGAAATGAATTATTTTGTTTGTTTTTTTCTCTACAAAACTGAAGAAAGAAAATAATATCCTTACGTTTTTCCAACAAATCAATTTTTAAAAATCAACCAGTTGCATTTCCTTTAATTTTCAAAACATGACCATTATGGTGAAATATCCAAAAATATGCACTAAAGGTTAAATAGCGTTTTAAAGTAAATTTCATGATTCGTTAGCATAATTAGTTCCCTTGAATTTAGGTTTTTTTCAAAACATATATGCGTTTGCAAGAAAATTCAAATTTTAAATCCCAAAGAATTTATTTTACTAAGGAAGGTGTTGCCTTCACCAAAATTCATTCTAAAATATTAATCTAATTCCTACAAAGCCAAGCTATGGCATTAAGTATCTTATCTTTAAAAAACAAAGCGTATTTATGTAGGTATGCTTAATACACTATTGAAGCGATTGCGTTTTCGGTGAAGTATAAAAATAAATTTGTTTTATTTTTTTTTTATTTTATGACAAAACTTACTTTCAATGATCTTTCGCATTGACCATTGCATTATGATGGAAAGCCAATATTTAGTAATTTCCACATAAACATTTCCATTTCCATTTCGAAAAGAGTTGCATCTCGACAAAAGTAGATACATAAAACAAAAACTATGTCAACTTTTCGCACTAAATGCCAACGAACTGAAAAAGAAGCGTCAATTACCTTGTTTTTTTTTTCTGATGTTTGCCGCAACAACCCAAAGAATTACGCAATTGACATAACCAGATAACCAGAGCGGTGTACCAGCCACACATTGAGGGCGAAACGGTGTACAAAATTGGAAAAATTCCTAATTGGAGGTTCGACTGGAGTGTGTTTTATCTCTAATACTGGATCGCCGAATGTAACGTATTCTTACAATATAGAATTCTCCTCTTTTTTTTTTGGCTGTTCATTAACCCAATTGGCAACCCATGAATGAAATTCTCCCTTTTCTAATTTGCAACTTAATTTTTTTATTTTTGCACTGTTTCACAACACACGAATAGCACTCACTCGGTCCACTCACCTTGCGATAAAAACCACTCGTCAAGAAAATCCATTTTGGCTAGTCGTCCGGATACGGTTCCCTGCACTTCTCTCTTGTTACATTTATCAGCGTCAAATGTTAGTTTTTATATTCACCGCCTCCTCACGTTGGCGTTGGTTGAGTTCGTGTCGGTATATATGCTCTCTGAATTTTTCGCAACGTAATCAACACCAAAAATCTATTCAATATCTACCGGAAATTCACCAACAAAAAATCTATGGAAACAATATAACAGGAAAGCTAAATTTTAAACCAGGAAAGAGCGAACAAAAACCGTTGTGTTAAAACAATTGTGTGTTATACGCGACCCGGCGGAATCCGTAGTTTAATTCCCATCTCCTTTGGCGAATTGAATGCACATTGTAGAATGATAAAGTGACGTTGAAGGGTGGCAGTCTGGCTGTACATTACATCTAGGTAGATGGATGGTGGTGAGAACCTAAATTGTTATTTGGGACTTTACCCTATTCATATACGAGCACATATGCGAGGAAAGTGCATCCATCCAAGTGGTGAAGTTGACAATTACAGTATATGCTCTATGTTCTATTGCAAAAATAGACGACAACCTAATCGAATATCGAAAATAGATCGAGATGAATAGACAGACATACGGTACAGAGAGAAGAATGGACAAACTATCGAGCTGAAATCGATTCGGTGGGATTCGATTTGTTTGTTTTGATGATGGTGCTGGTCAGAGTGGCTTGACTTTTTGATGACAAACTGTATACAAAGGTACTAATAAAAGGACGAGCTCGAATTTAAATTGTATTCATATTGACTTTTGGGCGCTGGTAAATTGACTCGGCTTTTAGTTATCTGAATTGTTTTCTGTAATAGCATATTTGGAATGCCATAATGTGAAACTAACTCTGTCGAAAGATTCAAGTGGGTAATATGGCTGCAAACAGTCCTAAAATTTTGAAGTTGAATTTGTTAATACATACTTGTTTATAATCGTACTTGTGGACGTGGTTTGACTAACTTCATACTGCTAACAATATAAATTCAGAACTCTCTTTCAATTTCAAGATTTTGTTTTTCTTTGTTGCGATGATTTAAAAGCGACTATTTATGGAAATTGAAATATATGAATATTCAAATGTAAGTTCAAAATTTAATCCTAACCGTCTTAACTTTTCTCAAGCTAATTTGACTGAACTCAATAATTTGTTCAATAATATAGATTGGCTTAATGAATTGTCCAACATGAATTTAGATTGTATGTACCAGCCTTATTTATAAACTCACCTTAGAGTCTGCTTATCATTTGGTCGTCGACGAAATGTAAATAAAACCAAAAAGTGAACTTAATTTTTGTTTGTTCATTCATTTCGCATGCTGTGGAAATTTTTGCCATAACGAATTTCGTTTGCAATGCAATTATAAGATTGAAATTATATATAATAAATGAAAATATAAAAAATATTGTGCGTTTGTGATAATATTCCTTCTACTTCAGTTTTGTTGCTTGTGGGGAATGTCTTAGGATGTGTGTGATTATGTCTACAAATGGCCTGGGCACTCATTCCGTAACTCTGAGAACGATAATCGTTTCAGCGATAGTAGTCAACGATCTCGTCACCAATTTGCTTTCCGTAACTCCATCACTATAGTCTCGTCTATCGTTTATTTTATACAAATCGTGAGAGCACTGAGAGTATTGAGTGCCTTTCAGAGACCCTCAATCTACATGAAAATGCCAGTCAGACGTCGTTTAAAATGTCATAAATGAGTTTTTTGGCAAACAATTTTGTTTTTGATGCCGGCAAACTTGAAAATTGCAAAGTGGAATTAATTCAAATTTGTCCTTAGTTTATTAATAATAACAAATAACATCGAAAATATGTATTATTGATAGGTCAGCTTCATGGATGAGCATCCCGACTTGTCCAAAGTTTCCACTTCGTATTCTTCGATTGCTGTAGGTACTATCACTATCAATACAAATGTTATGGCGGGCAGCACTAACTTTTCCGTTTTCCAATTAATTTAATGTTATAGTGAATTATTGATATAAGCTTTGTACCTTTGTAAACACCAATACACCTTTCCACAATGTTTCTCGCTTTTGCGTGAGGTTCATACAAGTCTAAAATGTACATAAGTCGTTATTTATATATATGGTAGTATTTGAAAAATATCTAAATTCAATTATTCTTCTTGAAATTCAATAAAAAGTCCTTGGCTGTTTGCAAAACATACAAATCAATGCAAAACGATACCTCATTAGGTATCGCTCAAATTGTATCGTCTGGGCGATAGCGTACCTACGTGAAGTTACCCGCACTTTTTCTAGAATGAAAAACGTGAATTGCAGTTCGATAGACATTCGTTTGTAGTTGTTTGTAGTGAATTTTTTTTCGTTTGTAGTTCAAAGGTTAGAAAGTTAGAACCATTAGAAAAAAATTTCAGCCCGCACTTTTGGCTTTTTAAAACAAAAACTAGCCAGTTGCATTTGAAATCGTTTGTAGTTGTTTGTAGTGAAATTCTTTTTTAACAGAAATGTCTTATTTCCGAGATATTAGGACATTTGTGTTTGCACCTGTAACTCCGAATTTACAAAAGAGAGAAATAATTTAAAACCATTGGTGCATAAAGCATATCCTTACTTAAATAACTGCATTTAAAATTTCTGAATTCACTTAAGCGTTACTTAATAAAAATCAATCAAAGTCAAAAAACGCATCCCTTTAGAGTTGCATCCATATATGGGCTTCCCAACAACAACAAAACAACGGTAAACACATTTTCGCAAAGCACACATCTGTGCCCATCGACATGAGTCACTACCTGTCAATTAACAATAACAACCAATCAATGAACTCCGATTTTATCCAACAATTTTTTCTATTCTTTCGAATAACATTAAAACCTAACCCCTTTGAAACAATTTATAACAACAAAAATGCAATTTCTGCAAAGCCTGTATTCCTGACTATCTAATCCAATACAAATTTTGTGATTTTATCACAAAGAAAAAAAAAATAGATGAAACTTAAGCGAACACTACTTCGTAATATAAACTCATATCCATATTTCAGTTATTAAGCAACTCAAAATAGTGAAATCTATTTTTTTCTAATGCTTTCTGTTAGATGTATCTAATGGAACAAAAAAAAAATTACCTCTTATCAATAGATACCGATTTATAGAAAATATAAGAAAATGGTTGAAATCGTCTTCGCAGACTGATTAAAGGGGACAGATATTTCAAATGCTGGACAACTACAAACGACAAAAACTAGTTGGTTGTTAGAAAGCATGTGTGCTCTATCTAATAAAACCTTAAATGTTGAAATTGACCAAACCAAAAAGAATTTATAAGCAATTTAAGCAGGCGATATAAGACCGCGTTATCTTCGAAACGGTACATTGCCGAGTGATGAAATTTCCTATTTCAACAGTTTTCCACCTCACCAATCTAATAAAGAAAAATTTGTATCAATCGGCCTAACGGTTTGGGATTTATATGGAATTTAAGCGAAATTGCAGCTTAATTTTTTTTGTGAAGTTAGCCCGCACTTTTTCTAGAAGGAAAAACTGAGTTTGCAGTTTGATAGGCATTCGTTTGTAGTTGTTTGTAGTGAAATTTTTTTCGTTTGTAGTTCAACCGTTAGAAAGTTAGAACCATTTGAAAAAAAAAAAAATTTCAATCCCTTAAAACCTTGTTATCTCCGAAACCGTGGCAAGAAGAGCGATGAAATTTTCTGTGTCGAAAGTGTTTGCCATTACTAATCTAATAGAATTCAAATTATACCAATCGGCCTAACGGTTTATGATTTATTTGAAATTTAAGCAAAATTTGGGCTTCTAACTTAAGGTCGCCATAACTCAAAAACTGTTGAACTACAAACGATGAAACGATGCTTGAAAATGGGTCAATTTAGACCATTATAGGCTCCCCTTAAATTGCGAATAAAAAGTGTCCAGTAATGCGGGCTATCTTCTATTTGATATCATAGGTAGAAATGGGTTCAGAGAACAGAAATGCATTTTTGTTGTTATAAATTGTTTCAAAGGGGTTAGGTTTTAATGTTATTCGAAAGAATAGAAAAAATTGTTGGATAAAATCGACCTACGTGAAGTTAGACCGCACTTTTTCTAGAATGAAAAACGTGAATTGCAGTTCGATAGACATTCGTTTGTAGTTGTTTGTAGTGAATTTTTTTTCGTTTGTAGTTCAAAGGTTAGAAAGTTAGAACCATTAGAAAAATTTCAGCCCGCACTTGTGGCTTTTTAAACAAAAACTAGCCAGTTGCATTTGAAATCGTTTGTAGTTGTTTGTAGTGAAATTCTTTTTTAACAGAAATGTCTTATTTCCGAGATATTAGGACATTTGTGTTTGCACCTGTAACTCCGAATTTACAAAAGAGAGAAATAATTTAAAACCATTGGTGCATAAAGCATATCCTTACTTAAATAACTGCATTTAAAATTTCTGAATTCACTTAAGCGTTACTTAATAAAAAGCAATCAAAGTCAAAAAACGCATCCCTTTAGAGTTGCATCCATATATGGGCTTCCCAACAACAACTAAACAACGGTAAACACATTTTCGCAAAGCACACATCTGTGCCCATCGACATGAGTCACTACCTGTAAATTAACAATAACAACCAATCAATGAACTCCGATTTTATCCAACAATCTTTTCTATTCTTTCGAATAACATTAAAACCTAACCCCTTTGAAACAATTTATACCAACAAAAATGCAATTTCTGCAAAGCCTGTATTCCTGACTATCTAATCCAATACAAATTTTGTGATTTTATCACAAAGAAAAAAAATTAGATGAAACTTAATAGGTACAAATGGGTTCAGAGAACAGAAATGCAAAGTTTCATCGTTTTTGAGTAATGGGGACCTTAAGTTAGAAGCCCAAATTTTGCTTAAATTTCAAATAAATCATAAACCGTTAGGCCGATTGGTATAATTTGAATTCTATTAGATTAGTAATGGCAAACACTTTCGACACAGAAAATTTCATCGCTCTGCTTGCCAAGGTTTCGGAGATAACAAGGTTTTAAGGGATTGAAAATTTTTTTTTTCAAATGGTTCTAACTTTCTGACGGTTGAACTACAAACGAAAAAAATTTTACTACAAATAACTACAAACGAATGCCTATCGAACTGCAAACTCAGTTTTTCATTCTAGAAAAAGTGCGGGCTAACTTCACAAAAAAAATTAAGCTGCAATTTCGCTTAAATTCCATATAAATCCCAAACCGTTAGGCCGATTGATACAATTTTTATTTTATTAGATTGGTGAGGTGGAAATCTATTAAAATAGCAAATTTCATCACTCGGCTATGTACCGTTTCGAAGATAACGCGGTCTTATAACGCCTGCTTAAATTGCTTATAAATTCTTTTTAGTTTGGTCGATTTCGACATTTAAGGTTTTATTAGATAGAGCACACATGCTTTCTAACAACCAACTAGTTTTTGTCGTTTGTAGTTGTCCAGCATTTGAAATATCTGTCCCCTTAAATCAGTCTGCGAAGACGATTTCAACCATTTTCTTATATTTTCTATAAATCGGTATCTATTGATAAGAGGTAATTTTTTTTTTTGCTCCATTAGATACATCTAACTGAAAGCATTAGAAAAAAATAGATTTCACTATTTTGAGTTGCTTAATAACTAAAATATGGATATGAGTTTATATGACGAAGTAGTGTTCGCTTAAGTTTCATCTAATTTTTTTTCTTTGTGATAAAATCACAAAACTTGAATTGGATTAGATAGTCAGGAATACAGGCATTGCAGAAATTGCATTTTTGTTGTTATAAATTGTTTCAAAGGGGTTAGGTTTTAATGTTATTCGAAAGAATAGAAAAAATTGTTGGATAAAATCGGGGTTCATTGATTGGTTGTTATTGCTAATTGACAGGTAGTGACTCATGTCGATGGGCACAGATGTGTGCTTTGCGAAAATGTGTTTACCGTTGTTTTGTTGTTGTTGGGAAGCCCATATATGGATGCAACTCTAAAGGGATGCGTTTTTTGACTTTGATTGCTTTTTATTAAGTAACGCTTAAGTGAATTCAGAAATTTTAAATGCAGTTATTTAAGTAAGGATATGCTTTATGCACCAATGGTTTTAAATTATTTCTCTCTTTTGTAAATTCGGAGTTACAGGTGCAAACACAAATGTCCTAATATCTCGGAAATAAGACATTTCTGTTAAAAAAGAATTTCACTACAAACAACTACAAACGATTTCAAATGCAACTGGCTGGTTTTTGTTTTAAAAAGCCAAAAGTGCGGGCTGACATTTTTTTCAAATGGTTCTAACTTTCTAACGGTTGAACTACAAACGAAAAAAATTTCACTACAAACAACTACAAACGAATGTCTATCGAACGTTTTTCATTCTAGAAAAAGTGCGGTCTAACTTCACGTAGGTCGATAGCGTTTCGACGATTATTGATTTACGTGAAGCAAATGTTCAATCGTCAAAACGATATCGTCTGGACGATAGACGATTATTGAAGTTAAGTGAAGCAAAGCTATCGTCGAAACGCTATCGTCTGGCGATAATCGACATACGGAATGAGTGCCCAGGCCTTGGATTTGGCGGTGGTTGGTAGAATAGAAATAGGAATATACAATATAGATATAGGAAGGCAATTAGATAAATGATTGCAGTTTGATATTTCAGCAGCAATTCGAAGACTTTTCGGAATTGTTTTAGATAATTTGACTTTTTATTGTGTAAAATCAATTCATTTACAAAGCTAATCACAGTTGATTTCGGTTTCAGGGCAAAAAGGTAATAGATTTCTGTGTTTTCTATAATAGTTTATCGAAATTCTTACCTATTTAGACACAAACCTCGTTATGTAAAGTTACCGCGGAAAATATGTTTATAAATCACATTTTTCAGAAAAGCCACGTAGAGGCTGCGTAAATCTTTACGCGATGTTTAACTAAACAACATCGTAGAGGCGTCTGATTAAAACGGCTGTTCACCTGCACCTTTACACATTTTCATCTTCGTGTTTGTAAATGGGTATATCATGAACTCTACTTCCAATCGTAGACACGAAAACCAGCATCACAAATCTATTTCAGTCAAAAACAAGAACATGCCCTAACAGATTAGAAACTCCTGCTTCGCTTGTCCTTGTAGGTACTCAAAATTCTTGTAAGGTGTAAGAGCCTTTAAACCATAGATGAATTAATTTAAAAAAGACGCATATCTTCCGTATGTCTATATCCCCAAAACCTATTTGTTTACATTGTTGTTTTTGTAATTTCAATCCATGTCGGTGAATACGTATGAGCTACAAAAAACCTGTATTAAATTGTTTTGTGTTTCATATTGAATCTGTAAGGTTTAAATTGTATTAAAAAAAAAAATAATAAAAATACATTACGGAACACCGTCCAAACTAGAAAGGACAAGAGCCTTTTCACACCGAGCCGAAAACGGAAGTTTTCCGATACATTTTTCAGTTTTTAAAAACAGTCGTTTAAAGTCGTTTACCTCGAAAACGACTTCCAATCGTTGGGTTGTTGAAACAAACACACCTTTTGCAATATTCAGCAAATTCAGCAGAATGGCTGACCGAATAAATGTCACAACTCACATATTAAAACCATTTTCCATTATTAATTTATGGGCTAATATTATTTTGCACTGAATTAATTTTGTTTGGTAATTAATGCGATCGAAATTTGTAACCACCGAAGTTTAACGAATAGTGTCTCACAGCTGAATGAAACGTCAAACGAAAACTTTGGTGGTCGGTGTGAATGCATCGACGTGACTTGGTGAATTTTTCGGGAAAACAGCCTGCAATGGGTTTGTTCCCTAACGATAATGCATTCGAACACATTAGTCAAACTTAATCAAACTTAGTCAAACTTCGTTCCGTTACTCAAAAGTTGGGCAGAAGAGAGCCAAAAAGATAGAACAAAATATTTTTCCTCTATAAAAAACCTGCAAATACAGGGTGTCCGCCGAAAAGGTATACTACTTTGTTTGTTTATAATTTTTGATTAAATGAAAGAGAATGGGTCTTATATTGATAAATGCTTTATTTAATGTCGGCAATTATGTATGGAATACAATATCAGGTAAATGTCCGTCTCTGTTAGTCTCACAAATGCGAGCCCTTTTGAGCACATTTTTCATTACATTCTTACACATTTCACGCGGTATTTTATTAATTTCATCACGAATATTTTGTTTGAGTGGCTCAAGCGTTTCTGGTTTGTTTGCATGAGAGAAATATATACCTATATATTTTCGAGAGATATTCGAATCACACCACCATTGACGGGTCTCTTTTCGCCTCTCTTCCACTATAAATCTTTAACCAGCCAATCGCAGTACCAATGATGTTGTAATATTTTTGCTTCTTGTGTCTGATCACCGCCTGATTGTCCAGTGCAGGGATATTTCTTCCCTGTACCTGACCCTCAAAGCAAGTAGTCCAACGCATGCAGCACAATGCGATCTTAGCCTGGTGAAATGCCAACGACACGCGGTGTTTCCAAAGTTCTAACCGCACCCAACTCTGCTTGATTTCGGTGATCTGACGAGAACCGATTTTCCAGCGTGGTATGGTCGTTGGTGAGAAAAATATAACATATTGCCCAAATTTAACCAGAACGTAAGGGAACATACCTAATACCTCTGTAATTCTATTATAATTGATTTAAATATCAGTACATTTGAGGCTTCAAACTTAAAAATGCTTTACACTGACAGCAAGCCTTACATATATTTTTAATATGCTATTATTTATGTGTATATTCTCAAGTTTTCCGTACTGTTTTTTATCTCTTCTCAGTTCAACCTGATAAACTGTTGATATAAAAACGATAAAGATTCGAGCGACCCAGCCATGCACTTTAGGTATTTATAACAGCAGCCGCTGTACGCAAACTGCAACATTCTCCTAATTATAGCAGCAAAAAATATATTACCTAACATTTGTTTTTTTAATAAATGCATTGGATGCATAATCACTGCGTCTGCTTTCATACAATTTTTAGGGTGTCCTTTTAAATTGAAACCGCAAATAAATGAAATTTTTTAAACTTGGTGGATTTTTGCAGGGCTAATTGGTAAGCCATATAATTACAAAAGGCTCGATATCGAATTAATTCGTCCCTTTTCTGACTGACCGACTACGGTGGGAAATGAGATGCCTGTGTTTGTGTTAGCCCGTCGCGTCATGCCTATGACTCGATGGAGGTGGCACTGAATGTGGTTTTTATGTGTAGGTTAAAAAGAAATATTTTAGTTAGTATGCGTGTTATTTTTTTTTATGCGCCGAACTGTATTGTGTACATATTTTGTCTGTTATTTTTAACTATTCCTAGTAGTTTCGTTATGCTCATTTTTTGTGCAGTGGCAGGATAAGCAGAAACTAAATTTGAGCCACTTTCATCTAAGTAAGAGGATAAAATGAACCAGCGAGAGCGATTTCTAGTGCTGTTTGTGGAATGGTCGGTAATTAAATTTTAACGGGAAAAACAATGAACTAACAAAGCCATAATTCTCAGTTAAATACGCTTTGTGAAAAGAAATCTTCACTCAATCAGCTTAAACAAAAAACATGACATTTCCGGGACGTTACCAAAACCATAAAAAACGCTTTAAATTATAAGGCCGGACTTTTAAATAATCACTTATTTTGCATAATTTATTAAAACAGTTAAATTAGCGTAACAATGTCGACAGTAAACAATAAAAATTTGCTTTTCGAGAGAATCAGCACATACTTTGTTCAGATCTTTTTTTAGCGTATTTTTGTATTTGTGACTTCTAATCTTTTTTAAATGGTCTTAAATCATTTTTTTTTTGATTCATTTGCAGTGTACATCAATGGTTTTACTGAAGCATTGAAATTATCAAATTCTTTTACAAACTGAACCTATGTGCAACGCCTGATAGATCCCTCTCGAAAATGAAATCCCTTTATGTTAGTTTCATTTTTCGCTGCCCCCAGGCTGATACCTACAAACTCATTTCGACCAGATCTGCTGCCTTGGGTATAAATATGCAGTTGCTAGTTGCCACTTGCTTTTAATTTACAAAAAAAAAGAAGTATAATCTGTTATCAACAAACAAAAGAAAAACTTTTCCTAAAATGTTGGTTTCGATAGTTTAGCCAAGCAATATACCAGTTCCACTATGAATGCTAGATAAATAAGTATACCATTGCATAAACAGAGCTTTAAATTCGGCTGCTAGTGGCTCTTTTGCTTGTGGGGCATTGTTTGCTAATAGTTTACCATTTGAAACTCGGTCCTACAAAACACAATATTTTAATTTCCAATGTCGACAAACCGAGTCAAATGTTCAACAAATCTTAATTGCAAAGTTAACCTAACCATAAATTTTCAAGTTGCATTGGAAACCTATACAAACAAAGGCAGCCATTGCAGGCGGGCGCGGGCGGTCTTAAACTGAAACAAACAATTTTGCATTTCAGGCTAAGTTCACATCTAATGGTCGAAAAGAGGGCAGAAGTTTTAGGCTGTGATGGCGAAAACTTTATTTCAACCAATAAAAAGCAATTATAAATATTTATTTTTCACCCACCTAGCTAAGCATGTTCACCTGGTGGTTTTGGTTTCACGGAACCACTGTCAAAGCCGTAAACACTTACTCCCTTCTGAATAGCAGTTTAACGACGAATTCCTTCACAAAACGCATATCACCGGGATATTAAAATATCAGCTACGGTTACAGAGGAGTACGAAGAACTTTTCCAAATAAATCATAGTTGCGAAATAAATTCGAGCGAACTTCCCAGCCCCCTAGAAACGGATTTAGAGGCAGTTCCGTTCGTTTTATTATTATGATTATTTTCTGTTGGTTCGCTTCTGCTTCTGTGGTAACTAATAACCTTCACTTTTTGAGGCCTCGCGGTAAGGGAGAAGCACACACACATTATGATTTCATTTGCCACGGGGTGAAGAAGTACTATGTGGCGTAAGTTATACCACCGTATGCGGCATGTAATGCGAATATAGTTTCGCAGTTATTCGCAGTCGCAGGAGTGGAAAAAGTTTTTAATTTAGCGCAGAGACCGGAAGCGGACAAGTGTGGCAAGAGGGTAGCTTAGCTACCGTGCTTCTAGCGAATTCCACATGTTGACAATGATGTACAAAATTTGAGCAAGCATATTTTGCTGTGCGCCGCTTCTGGGGACAGGGGGCCTGCAATTTGCTGTCAGACGTAGAGGGTATTTATTCTAATGTTTGCGATTGCAACGAATTCATATTTATTTTCTTGTTGAAAATAAAAGTTTATTGTTATTTAAATGTTGGGCTTAATACAAAGTTGTTGCTCTTTATTACGTTTTGATTGTTTGAGGACAAAATAGGGATTCCGACAGAGATTCTGATTCTTTCTGCTCTCGATATACTATTCGTGCTACAGGGAAACTAATTTCATTCCGAGTAATTGGCTAAAAAGTTGATTAGAGAGATAATCCCGTAAAATAGTTTCCTAGCAAATTATTAACGGATATTGTTTGGAAGCGCTTGAAATAACGAAGTAATTAGTGTTACCTATTTTACTATGCAGGAGAGCTTCGTATAAATAGTTCGGAATAAAAAATTTAGACCTTTTCTTTATTAGCAAAGAAATCATGCAATTAGTATACAAATAAGATATATGCTGAAAGTTCGCATTGTAAAGCTTTTTCTAACCCTGCAACGTGTTCACAAAAAAAAAAAAAAAAAAAAAACGAGCAAAGCAGATCTTCGTCCGCCTTTGTTCACGCGCCATAAAGCAGGATAAATACCTTCTTGGGCCGAAGTAACGGCGATTGGCAAATGTACCTCTGCTTGGTGCGTTCTCTATTGTCATTCTGCACAAAAAGGGAGCACGAGAAAAAAAAGGGTTCAAAAAAGAGCAAACAGAAAGTAAATGCCTAAGATCAATTGATCATAAAAAAGAAAGCAGAAGACAGCAGGCCCAAAATTATGTATGCTAAGTCAGTATCAGAAACAGCATAAACACCAGCAGAGAAAGCCATAAAACACAAAAGGGCCAAACACTGAGGTGGAAACCCTCATGAAAGAAATCCTAAACATTACTGGTTTCATCGAAAAATTCAATAAAATGATGATTCAATGATTCTAAAATTAATTATTATATCATCATTATATTAATACGTGAACATCCGAGCTTTCCGTACGCTTTTTTGGTATTTAATATGAAATAGATGTGCACAAAACACAAAATCGTGGGTAGGTATATGTCGCCATCTAGACTGGTAAAATTAAGTTATGACTTCCCCATACAAACCAGGTAATATAAGGATTTTGGTGACAACCAATTTGTCGCGAAGAATCTTATTTACCCATAAAGATACGCAATTTACCTGCCCCTAAAAATAGCAATAATTGTAAGATATACTAGTTTTTATAATTAATCTACTTTTATATAGATACTGCTGACTGATATATTAACAGTATCTAATCAATATCAAGCAATTCAGGTTTTTTTTTACAATTAAATTAATTTTATTTTTTATCACTTTATTTTTATTTTAGAATCATTGAAAATGATTGAAATAGGTAGTAGACTTTCTATGACTGTTGAATAAAATATAAATAATTCGAAATTATTTCCTGCTTTTTAGTTTAATTTTCTATTTTAGCGTGTTTTTTTTAGTTTTTTAAGCTATAATAATTTTTTTAAACTTTTAGTCTTAAGCTTAATAAACAGTGATATCGATCAGAATACGTAATATTTAATACATATAATTTTTAATTTTGGTGCTTGGTTCTTCATATCAGCATATCCTCCCACATGAATAACCTTTCATTTAGAAGTGTCCTTCATACAGGAATTTTTGACGACATAGTCTGGCAAGTATGACATCTTTGCTCACGGGTTGACCTGGAACGAAAATTATCAACCTTTCCACATCCTTTAGTATGTGAAGCCTGTCTATTTTAAGGTTGACTCCCTCGCATAGGTCAGTCTTCTTCGCTTCAGTCTTGGTTACCGCAATTTATTGCTATAATCCATTCCTCCAAGGTTATCTCCTTTACACCGATTTAATATTTTAGGGTGGATTCATGGTCCCGGAACATTTGAACCGTTTCCTAAATCCATCGTCTTCTGGAGAGGTTTCGGTCGAAGTCATATTTTCAACCATTTCAGTCAACTCATCGACCGTCTTGTATATACCTTCCGCCGGAACAGATTTGTGCCAAGGCCAATCATTGTCTGACTCTCTTCATCCTTTGCTTCAGTTGTTTGTGCAACTTCCTCTCGGATTCGAGATTTCCTTCCTTTCCAATCCGGTTTCCGCAGTTTCGGCTGACCTTTTGGCGCATTTCTGCACCGCATTGTCCTCCTCCACTGACGATTGGTCGGCTAACCCTTTTGGTTTCCCATCAGAATCCACAGATCCATCGAGCTTATTCGGGTTCATTCTAACGCCTTCTCGACCTCTTCTTCTCCTTCCACCTCGTTTTCCGAAGGCACGTTATTTTTATTTAATTTAAATTCCATATGTGTACCCACGAGTAGGGGAGAATTAAACAGACCGAATAGGTAGAGATCCCAAATACCTTTTCTACTCAACTGCATTACAACAGAGGATTGAGCTGCCCCTGAGGAGTCTCCATTAGCGATTCAATTGCACCTGAACCCTGTGAACTAGTAGTTTTACCTACCTTATCACAGCTCCCTCGACATTGCAAACCAGTCATCTTGGAGTTAAGGGTTGATGGATTGATAGAATTGGATCTTGGTTTTCCAATTCATATTCAGCTCTACCAGAGGAGTTGTTCGGATAAAGGTAGATGAACTTACCGCCGCACGGGGGTTTACTATTAAGCTAGAAATAACTGTATAAGCTTAGGAATGAATCTCATCAAAGTACCGTTAGTAGTTTTATTTCATCGAAAAACTGTGTATGTAGTCATGTCAACCTCGCCTACTTAGGCTCAAATATCAATTTTGGTTTAAAATATTTCGACCCTTTTTCGAACAATTCAAACTGGTTTGAGCTTTATTTTAGATGGGAAGTACCATTAATGTTGAAGTTATTGTGCAAAAAAAAAAAAGAACCCCAAATTGTGTCAAGAGACTAAGGCGGATAAAACCTCTTGATCTATAAAATTTAGCTTGGGCAAAAAAAAAAAAAACAACTAATGACGAAAACTTGGGGGCTAAAGTTTCTGAATATTGAAGAAGCAGACTTCGCGTTCTAGCTCCACTACATAGACTAATTTAAACAAAATTTGCATGTACAACGAATTTCAAGCACGGAAGTTTCGTACTCGTGCCCTCATATTCTGCAGTCCAATTTAAATTTCCATTGTTATGTATGTGAATCATAAATACGCACCATAGACCGTATTTTAAACCAATACGTTTGTAACAAAAGCCTATTCTTCAGGTAATATAGTCATTTATAACTTCATAGCAAACTGGTTTTCTCTATATAATCGAACAATGGGTTTTGGTAAAGAAAAAACAATTTAAATAGTTTTATTTATGATTTCGACGGAAATGCAAAATTATATTAAAATGTATGTTTTCAAAACTATTGCGTCCTCAATTTTCAATTCGAATCACCGAAAACGCTAATTCTAGAAACTGCTCATATCTCGAAAACCGAAAAATATATTGAACTTACAACTCAAAATAAGAACTTTGAGCTTATACTGCCAGAAACTCTTACTTCATTTGCAACCCCATTCAATTCAAATACAAGTCTTAGAGTTCTTACATAATATATCTATGTAAAGATATCGGACCGATATCTATTATATGTCTATCACGAAGCCTAGGTATTTCCAATCGTAGACACTATAAACCAGAGTTAATGATAAAGTTATCAATCAATGTGCTAAGGTATGTTATACAGCTTTTGTCAAAGTACAGTCTACGGATTTCCTGAAGAATTGGGCATACGCATGATGCATGGAAGTGAAAAACTTTCTCGTCTTGATCAAGGTTGCATAGTGGACGCCTCACGCCTGGGGTATAAATCGCTTCTATGCGGTCTGGAGTTCGGCTCTATCATTTCTGTAAAAAATTTTAAAATCAAGCTCATTTCCAGAACTATAAACTGATCTGGTCGATGACTTGTTATTCCATTCCCTGCTTGTAAATGCATGTGATCTACCAAAAATCTTGAAATTTTATTTTGTTTTCCGCTGTAAAACAGTAGTGTCAGTATTTTTCTAACATGCGTGAAGTTACTAGCAGTCCATTTTATAATAAGTCAATGCTAATAATACTTTTTTTTTAACCGATCGAAACTTTAAAGCGGTTTATTATTTTTCCACGCCTGCGTTATCATTTCCAAATGCTTCTGACCACTTGCTCCAACTGACCGATTTCTGTATTATTTTTTCAATTTCAGGTTCTGTCAAACGTAGTATATCATTAAATTTTAAAATCAAATATTCCCGAAAATGAAAACCCACCGTCTTCAAGCAGCTTTTGCTCGTAAGCGCGAAGCTGAACATATGCGTACAGAAAGAACAACTGCAGTTGATCGTTACTATTCCCATTGGGACAAAGTGACGACACAGTTTGAGAATTGGACTGGACGGGAATACTATGAGCAGGCAGAGGAGAATCTAAGACAAACAAAGGAAAAAAAGGCCAAGGAAATAAGCCTACATGAACGGCGTGAAAAGTTGAAAGTCCTGCTGGCACAGGAGAAAATAACGTTTGACGAACAACTAGAAAATTTACGAAAACCAAAATCAAGGAATATGAGCACAGACATAATGGAAAAAATCGATCAAAATTTTAAGAGCAGAAACGATGAGAAGCGTAGATTAGAACTGGAAGCAAAGCTATATGGCCGCATGAGACATGGTGTAGATGACGAGAGCTTATTATATCAATCCAAGTCTAATAATCAGGTTTTGGCTAAGCTTAATTGGTTGGATAAGCAGGTAATCAAGGTTTAAGTCTTTTGTAAATAAAAAGTATTATATTTTAATATATTTTAAGATTGAAGACCAAGTCCACCGAGAAGAGGAGGAGAAGATGGCACAAGAACGAACTGTCCGGCTGCAGAAAGAGGTTCGTAAAACCGAACAGCATCATAAGGAACGTCAAGAGATTAGAGAAAAGGAAATCACGGAAATTCGTGGGTTGCAAGAAAAACATATGGAGGAGCTTAAAGAACGTGAGCAAGAAGCGTTATTACTTAAATCGGAAGCAAATAGTTTACAAAGTTCGCTTGAACATATAAGCGCTGAATTAGCTTCTCTTGATCAAAAGAATACGTTTGGCCATCAAGAACCGCCCTTGTCGCATAATTTGCGGAACATCAAAATGACTATCCGCACACGATCAGAAACATTCCGAGAACTACTTAAATCTGACATTGAGCTTCTCAGCCGAATCGGCAAGATTTTTCCTGATGAGGCAGCGATATCCCGTCTATTGAACAAGTTGCAGCATCAACGTACCATCGAAATGCAGAACCTAGCAGAAATTGAAGGCATGTACGAATCGGAGGCAAAAATTAACTTAAATCAATGTGAAGAAGCCTGGCGTAAATTAAACCATGAGCGATATTTGGATCTTACTAGTCTGCTTAAAAATCTTCACAGTAATCTCTCAGAGAGGTTTTATGAAAACCAGATGAGACAGAAGGACTTAATTGATATTCGATCAACTCATCTGTCATCAATCGAAAACTCGAACGAAAGATTAAAGCTTCTGATTAGGGAGCATGATGAATCTCCGAGACCAATAGTAATCGAAACACCGAGAAGTGTACAGGATCATTCCTACAAATCTCTTCAGAAAGTAAGTGATTCGTTTACCAATCTGAATCTCGATTGTTTAGGTGGCGAAGAAATTCGGAGCCAGCCCAACTCGGCAAGATCACAGCTTGATACTATTCCGGATTCAGGACAAAGACCCAAGTTTGGGCGTAAGAAAGTGGCTTGGATGTAAAATGGATGTTAAATGCTTTTGTAACTTGTTTTTTTTTTCTAATTGTGTGTATTCAAATAAAGAGTCAAGTACTATGAATATTTGTTTACTTTTATTTTTTTTTAGCGGTGCACTTTACTCTATTGTTTTCCTCACTATTATTGACGTCACTGTTAGTTCTGCAGCCGGATGAAAAAAGTAAGTTTTCCTATCTTTACTTTATTTGTTTTGTCATCTTATATCTTCATATATATTTACATAATCGGTGCAATATAATGGATCAGGTCGAAGTTCCAATTGTTTGTTTCCAATTCGCGTTCAATATATTATAAATATTCAAACAGGTTTACATTTTATGAAGTAAATTAAAAAATGATTACAGCATCGGAAAAGGCGAAGCCATAATAACGTTGCAATGGCTGGAATTACGACAGCTTGAAAAAGTAGCTATGAAAACTAAATCGTTATAATGAACTTAATTTTACGGTGGCGTATACGCAACAAATATTTTTCCATATCAATCGGATTACCACCACCCATCAAATTGTGTACAACCGGAAAAATTTGATCCTCTGGGATTGGTTTTGAGATTTTTTTCTTATATGTATTCGGTATCGTCCAGGGACTACCATGAAATATTACAAAGTACAACATAAACAGAAAGGATAAGAGAATGGCGTGTGTATTTCGGGAAATGGTAGATGATGTTCTTTGGCCCATTTTATTCACTCGAAGCTGAACACAACTTGGGGGGATTTTTATATGGAAAACGAGTGAATAAAATGGGCCTTAGATCTCCTTAAATATACAAAATTAGTCCCTGAGCGGAATATGTATCCGGGAACAGAGTTGGTGTTTTTCTGTGTGTGGAAGAAGTTTCTTATACAGAACTTTGGCCAAAACAAGTGACGGTCGCTATTTTATATTATCCGCATTGCAATGCAGCGATAAAAGTGCACATGCATGTGGTGAAAATTTGCCTATTGGAATCTTCTGAAGGCATTTTAGTCAAGTGCTACATTGAAAAGCATAACAGTTATTTGCACTCACGCCCCACAAGTAAGAGGATACAAGAGGATACAACGAAGAATCAATTTTATGATTTAATGATGAAATGTAAAGGCAATATTATGTACGAGTACCAATGGCCGAAGTATTTAATTTAACGTGCGGTGTAATAAAGTTTCGATTTAAATTTTTCTAATGCTTGAAGTTCAAGGCGTGGGTAAAAGTGCAAAATCATTTAGTGAATTCTTTTTTATTGTGACCTTTTAAAGACATTTTATTAGATATATTTCCTAGGGCTGTGTGGTAAAATTAAGTGTTCAGTGACTGTGGCAAGTTTCCAGTTTTGTAAGGTTTGTTTATTGTAACCTTCAGAAATCATTTTCGTGAAAATAAGTTGTAAATATTTCTTCAGGTGGTGTGGTGTAGTAACGAATTCTATGTTAATGAAAAATTTGATCTTGTTGACTTTTACATGGCGATATTAAATTAAATTGGTGCAGCTGCACTAAAATCTGATTCAAGATTAAACAAAACATTTCAACTGGATCGAATGTTATGGAGTGGTGGTAGAGGTTCAAATGCAACCTAACATTTCACTCAATATCTCGAGATAAGAAGTTGGTATTAAATTGGAATAAATGTGAACAAAATTATGTAAAATGTGAATGCGCTTTGGTAATTTGGACGGTGCAGCATCGACGTACTAAATGTTAAGTAGCTAATATTTTACTCAATCCACTGAAATATAATTTCAAAACCACAGGTTAATCTTTTATTGCATTATAATGTTATTGTGAATTAGTTATAAAGATACTACACAGAAATTTATGATTCTGAACAGAGCTTGATAAAAATGTATACAAATTTGGTTTAAGTGTAGGTGTAGGTATGTAAAGAAATAGGGACCAAGCTAATAAAACGCAAATAATACTGTCATGATAGGCTGTACATTTTATTAATTGTCGGTGTATTTCTAAATTTTTATTTAACATAAATTATTATTTCTTTATTATTAAGTAACTTAATAACTATAACAATATAAGACAATACAGCACTAGCTACCAGGCTATCGGCTAATTTAACATAAATTAAATCTTATATATAACTATTAATTTCCTATAATAATATTATTATATAATGTATAATAAACCATTTTAATTAGGAATATCATTCTCTGACGTTGTATTTGGTTTCGATGAAAAATGCTGCCACGAGGAAATCTCTGTAAATAGGCGCTCGCCAGGACATTCCGTATTGCGTACTTGTCTATGACCCATCAATTGGAAATTGGGGTGGATATGCCCTTTTTCTACACCAAATGCTATCAGATCTCTAGTAGCTTGTAACATATTTGCTGGTGGCAGTGTAGCTGTAAAAGAAACACAGTTGTAAGTTGTAATTGCCCATTCATTTAGCAGTATACTCACTTCTCCAGTCGCCAATTAAACATATGCCCACACTTTTGTCATTGTACTTTGGTGCATGTGCACCGACCACATTAAATCCTCGCCCATAATAAATCTGTCCATCACCACCAATTGCAAAACTATAACCAATATCATTCCAGCCACGTCCGATTTGATGGAAGTCCTGCATGGCGCGCATCGCTTCCTTGCATTCCGCTGTCGTAAAGCATGCAGGCGGCAGATACGAATGATGGATGATGACAAACGGTGCTGGACCATTAAATTGCTCAATCAGCTTCGGCGGTCTGGCACCCCACTCATCTCGGCTGACCATTTGAGTGATCGCTGGCATTCTTGGCAAAAAACCTACAGCGAAATAGAAAATAATATTGCATTAAATAAATACGAATGACTTTAAAGGGTTAAATTGTATCTGTATGTACTGTGCACAAATTACGATATTCGAGATTCATCTGTATTGCACACACAAATAATAGGTCCGCACCCATTTATAGAATTTATGTCGAATCCTAAACAAGGACATTTTATAAATATCCTAATTAATTGAAGGTTGACATATGTCATTAATTGAAATGATAGCGTTGCGGGCGTTGCTGCCCCATGTAATTTGAGTATTTGTGCCATTGAAACTGCCAATCATTTGGTATGTGTTTGATTTGATTAGCGTGCCAGGAGAAACAGAGGACAGCCGCCGAAACTAATTGGTTATTGTTCAAACTTAATTGGTCGTGTTACAGATGCTGTATTGCAATGCGGATTCTACATACATAATGATGTTAGTTGGCTCATGTATAGGTTGATGGTAGCTTCAGGCTGAGTTTCAAATATGTATAGGCTAGGCACGGTATTGATATCAGATCATAAGATAATTACAATGATACGATTGTGCCGACTATGAGGGCCCTGAAGTATGGATGAACTTATCTTGCATTAGAATCTTAGATGTAAAGAATTATCCCCCTTAAGGGAAGAGTAATATTACAATATGGTTTAAACAAAACATCGTGATTGCTTGAGTGATTGCACCCAGAGGAACATCAACCGAATTGATTTTGAAATAAAATATTCAGTTGCGACGTGTAATCTCAACGAAGTTTTCATCGGTGGTGTATTGGCCTACTGAGTTAGTTTCGCTATTTGTTCCCCGAAACAGTATCCCTGAGGACACAAGTTTGTCGCAGTGGACAGAAGAAGTTACTTTGCTGTTTTTTGTTTCCTTTTTTTCTCAGAGACTTGCGTTGCTGCCAATGGAGAGATAGGCAAACGTTTGATAGCTTTTTTCGACGTTAGACAGTCTGTTAGTATGTAAAGTGCTAGATTATCAGACTGGCATTAAATAAATACAAAAAAAAGTCTCAGCTGTGCAATCAAATGTTATAATATTCAAGTAACGGGCTGAATGTAATATAAAGTGTTTTTTTCCAACACATCCATATGGTCTACACTCCACATATATAGCTGCTATTATATAAAGATAAACCATCCTAATGTTTTGACTCGGATATTATCTGCATAAAAATAAATAAGCTCTCATTATGAGTGCACCGAATTATGCATTAAATTATTTCGCATTGACAATCAGATTATTATAAGATGTATTTATGTAGGCGTATACTAATGATGTGAACAGTATATATTTGTTTTACAAAAAACATAAAATGCATTAAGCCAGGGACAAATTATTAATATTCAATCACACTAATCTTGCATAATGGGTTTTGTTGATTAATTGCACCCAGAGGAATATCATTAACTGAAATGATTTCGAAATATAATATTCAGTGTTACTGAATTACAGTTACACTGCTCTTATTATTTTTGACAAAAATGATGATGCAGCTTGCGTATTCAATAGGCGTGTTTTTTAGCTTCGAACTCGAGGGTGTCAAGCAGAGCATAGATGTTGTAATTGCCTGCTTAAAATCCTATTTTACTTGGCTTTGGTGACATCGAAGCTCACAAAAACATTCTTATGTGATGCAAACCATTTGACAGCGTTTATTTCCGAGCAATCACTGTTTCCGCATGCAGGCATGTGTAGTGTATGGGCCCTATAATTGTTAATTGTAATCATTGTTTCTCGGTCACTTGGATTTGGACCAGCATCAAAGGTGGTAACAATTATATTTTTATCATTTAAAGCTGAAATTATAATTCTCGTTTCTTTTTCTTCCCACCGTTGGATTATTCATTTCGCCACACAAATCGTCGCCAAATTACCGCTCAAGAGGAATTCGCAAACAATTACTTCAACCCAACGAGGAAACAAAGAATAGTGAGAAAGAGACCTAACCATTATCTACAATGGGAAACTGCAGATTTTAAACGAAGATTCAGGCTCCAAAAAGATATTTGCCAGTACGTACTTTCCATGAAAAGAACCAAAATCGTCCACAAAACAGAAAGGTTTTTGATTTTTTTTTAAAGTTTTTGAACTTCATGATGCAGCTTGCGTTTCATTGTCCAATATCTAATATTCCATGGCTTTTATCGACGATTTCTGGCGTAACGACCTTTTTGGGGCTTCCTGAACGTCCGACGTCATTTGTGCTGGTACGACCACAACGGAACTCAGTAAACCACTAACCATAGTATTTATCTAGCCTTTTCTTGGTTTCGGTGATGGTTTTTTTACGTAAAAAAATAATGCTTCAGCACACGAAATTCATTTTTTTCCATTTTTATTAAAATTGCAGAGGTTTATTGCTTTAAATAGCTCTCAAACACAAAGTAAATGACGCCGGCTACTCAAAATTTCACAGAAGTCTAATAAGAGATGATGATAGTAAAATAACTAATTTACAGTTACTGAGGAAAAAATTAAAAAAGTCACTGACTTATCAAACTGCCCTCGCATATTATATACGAGAATTATTCTTGAATCTGGGCCATAATTATTCACTTCGAGTGTAAATTAGTTTTTTGTTATATTTTCACCGTCGGTAATCTGTATTTATTAAGCCCGATGACTTAAATTTACATTTATAATGTTCACTCAAAAACATACATTAAGCCCCTGGATAAATATGCATTTAAATGCGGATTTAAAAGAGTTAACGTCAAATTTCACGTAAAGCTATATTTTTTTTTTAAATTGAAATGGATTTGAATTAATGTGTGGCGAGTTTCATTTTTAATGTATTAATTATGAATTAAGCCTCCGACATGTCTCCTATTTAAGCCGGAAATATTTGCAAAAATCCAAGAAATCGCTGACGCAAGCAATCAATGATTCACCATCGGCTGCTACATCAGCTCTTTAATTTGTCTTCCGACGAGGAGGACATCAATATTTTATCCACTTCAAAAATTAAATCAATTTCTTACTTTTTTCCTGTCTCCTGCGAACGAAGAATTGCCAAGATTATAAAATTGAGTTCTGATCCGAGTTAAAGTAGGTAGGTACTTGGTCTCCGGAGTGTAGTTTAAATTCAATCGGATAAACTGAGTTTATGTTGGGGTTTAATGAATCAATATTCTGGACTTTGGTTAAATTTTGTTAGTGAATTATAGGCCGTAAGTGAAATGAAATTATATATGTTCGATTTATTTAAAAAAAAATAAAAATAGTACAAATAGTCCTCAAAATTGAGAAGTGACACTTGCGTACTCGGGAAAGTCAAATATTACAGAACTCAGTACTATAGTAAGCCTTTTTTGAACAGTGCTTCAGATAAATTGTAGAGCGATGCAATGTAAAAGTTGAGTACAAATATATTTCCGTTGTGATTTGTAATAAGTCGTAGAGAATCATCTCAAATACAAGATAACCTGGTTCAGTGGTTAGACTACTGAGTAAGGGAGGTTCGATCCCCGGAATAAATCGCATCACATCTAAACGTTTCTCCACTGCACCACCTCTCGCAACTCGCAAGTCGCAAATGTATGACAAACATTCGAGAGCATTACTCTCGGATTCTGTTCGTCAAAAAAAAAAAAAAAAAAACTCACACAAAACGAATGGTTGTGAGAAGCTAGACATAGGCCTAACACGAACGTGCTACGCCAAGTATTGATTTATTTTAGATCTTGATGCATACTCGCATTCATTGAAAACCCCCTTCTTTAGTTTGAAGAACTTAAGTTGCAAAGTTATTGTTACGCATCGGCATAGCTTCCGTTTGACTTTCTATTTGTTTTTTTTTTTTTCATAAGAATCGTCTCGTATGTGCTTAGCTTGGAACACACATATTGCATTACTCGACAAGTGATTATCCCTGAACTGTTTCATCCGGCAAGCAATGAACAATGAAAATTATAGTTGAGTACTTTGACGAATAATGTACCTTGTACGATAGAATACGACAACGCCAGTGGCAAATTAGAACTGAGAAGAAGAAAAGGCGGCACAGGGTCATAAGTCCACAGGCCAAAAGTCCACAATGGACTTTTTACCCACTTAGGTGGGTTATAAGTCCAGGTGAGCCAAAAGTTCACACAAAATTCTTGTGAATTTTTGACTCACTGATTGTGGTCTTATGGCTCACGGATGAAGAAGGTGAAGAAGAGGACAACGAGCTTGAAAGCGAAGCTAAAAATTCTAGTAATGACCTCATTTGCGGTGTTTGCCTCCAAAACCCACAAGACACACTTCTCCAGCATTGCAATCATTTTAAGATTGCGCTTTCAAACTATGAATTCTGTATGGGGGGGCATGCATCCATTGTGGACTTTTGGCCTGTGGACTTATGACCCTGCGCCGAAAAGGCTAGCCTGGAACATGGTTTTGTAAAACAATAATTGTAAAATAGTGTATAGTTATTGAAATTGTTTTTAATTGATTGAGTCTCTATATTTCGGAGTACGACCGAAAAAAAGCTGAACAGATGTGCATTCCTAGCATGACAAGTATTGCGGCTGAATTGTAGAGCTGGCGGAATGCAGCAGGCAATTTCATTTGATTTTGTTGAAAAAGCGATAGAACAGTGAGAGACACGTAACATTTCTACGATGTTCAAGCGAATTTAAATAAAGTGAAATGTTCGTGTCTCCGATTAGTTTAATCTTTCGGTTTCGGTGATGCAAGTGCCATTCATGGATAATGGCTGTATATTCAGGTTTTGCTTTACAGACAGCAGACAGCATTGTGTTTTAGAAGCATTATATTCCACTCTTTTAGCTGAACCACATTATATAATGCTGTCAAGGTCGGAATTTAATGTGCTCAGCATACGTTGCCGTTCCATTTCCACGGCCGAAGCGCAGGGACGTGAATCCTGAAACGAGCATAAAAATCTTAGGGTACTGTTACTGTCATGAGCGAAGGAGTGAATTGGATTAGAAGTTGTTGACAGAAGATCATTCATGAAAATGAGAAAGAGAGTCGGAGACATAACAGAGCCTTGGGGAACACCAGCATTTTTTTGGTGAGTTTCAGACTTGAAACCATCCAAAACAACTTGAATCGAACGGTCAGAAAGGTAGTTTTTAATCCATTGAATAAGAGAGGTGAGAGAAGAAGAATCGGAAGAGCCCAGAAGAATAGGACAGATGGAAAAGCTAACGCAATGGTTTTGCCAGCGTTGAAGAACGCCTCTGCAAAACAAAGGGGAAAATACAATCTGCGGATATTGTAATGTTCGGATGATAAAGTACTCTCGCGACTGTACGAGTGCGAAAATGGATTTGTCCCCTAGTAAATTCGACGCTCTCAAGTAGTACAGGTGGAGACAAAGTGCAATCAGGAAGCATTGAGCTGGCAGTGAATTATGCGCTGCAAATAGATTGGCTTTATATAAGGAGCTGACGGCTGGTGTGTCATTGTAAATGAGCGTTGGAATTGATGAAGAGGCCGAATTCTTTATGTATTTAACAAATAACCCAAAAGCTACTACTTTTGGGACATTGTAGTACTTTTTGCCTTAACTTTTGGCCATATACGAAGTTTACACGTTTAATGATGGCATTTCAGTCATTTCTGGCTCGTTTTAACATTTTTCGGTTTTCTTTAGATGGATTGGATTTATAACATCGCTAACTTATCTACCCAAATCTAATAGCCTCTTCTTAGCGAGAGTCGAACCACGTGTTTTCTTTTGGAACTATACTCTTTATACTATACTATACTATATTAGGAATAAAGGATTTCATATCTTAGGTGACTATATTAGAGACCATGTTAGCAGCGGCATCCACGTCGACGACGAAGCATAACGACCAGTTAAAACTCCTAAAGCGGTTCTTGAGCCCGCCCCAGTTGGCTTTCTCGTATTGCCAATTTGCCATACAGTTCTTTTCGGAACTTTTCTTTAACTATGTATGTGTACGAGAAATTAGCTGATATTTTGCAGTGATGAGACGAGCCCAGAGGCGATAACACTTCAATAGAGTATTATATTAGGGTGGGAGGTAAGAAACAAGTCGAGTGTGTTGGCATTATGACCGTCAATGTCAGTTACATGAGTTGGTTCATTTACAAGCTGAGTTAATTGATTTAACTCAGAAAATATCTGTACATAAATTCCTTCGGGTGTTATCTGTCCAGAATGTCGAAGCCAATTAGAATTGTGGATATTAAAATCACCACAATGACGATTGCAGTACAGGGAATCAATTATTTTTATGGAGTCGGACAGCATATCAAACCCATTTCAAGTAGAGTTAGGACTTCTGTAATGAATAATTTGCTTAAGGACATGAAATTTAAGCCACTTGAAATTAAATTCGGGATTTAAACAATGGCCATACGATTTTGGAATTTGGTAATGATGTATTACGTACATATATGGCGAAATCTCGATGTAAAAAGAATAAAGGCACTAAGCGATAGCCCAGGTAGATCAAATTCTGAGTTACTCGACTTATCACCCACCTGGGTCTAGCACAGTGCCAAAACAGCTGGTTTGTATTTGGCAATATGCACGTACACAGAAAAAAAATTTGATCGCAGTCGAATGACGAATGTTGTTAAAATCTACCCTGAAATTCTTCATTGAGACAAAAACAAGACACCAACAAACGATAACTTAGCGAAATGGTGAAGTGAATATCCTAGTTTAGTTTTTCAAATCAAATTGCCGTAGGTGTTATGTCCGTACGACAATCAGTTTTGGTCCACCAACAAAATCTTAACACAACCGCCGCTATCTGCCAGATGATGCACTCAGTCATTGCAAGCGCACAAATGAAATAAAAAATAAATAGGTACTACTGTGCTCCCAATAACTAAGAAAGGTCATCAGCAAACGAGATGGAGTGGGACAAGGGGTACGACCCAACGCTGGTGTCCAACAACCAATTTTTTTGTTTGTTTGTTTGGCCAATGCACTACACACTGCACTGATAATTATTATTATTTATTGATATTGGGAGAAAATTTTATATGCGAAAGGAATTGTTTAGGCGTTATTATTTGTATTTTATATTTCTTTTTTGTGTAATTCATGGTATTTCTTGGCTATGGATCTCGGTCGAGTAGCAGAAAGCGTACATACTTCAAATTATAGTCACCACACGGTATATTTGACGGTGCCGTGACATAAGGCCAAGCGTCATAAGGCCAAATCTCGAAATTTGGCCTTATGTCCCTTTGTGAAAGTGACAAAAAGCCAAATTTTAGCATTTGGTAATATGACACTTTGAGAAAGTGTCATAAGGCCAAACTAGTTTGTGACATTAGGCCAAATGAGCCAACATCAACCCACTTGAAGTGGGTAATAGCATCACCAACATTTTATGAAATTATTTTCCACCTACAATTCGAGAATTTGTTGATGTTAACTGGAAAACAAAATCAAATTATTTGCATACACCCAAACTCGCAACTACTCCCACCCCTTAACAGAGAATTCAAGCAGGGGGGCAGCATACATTTTCCACTGTTTATTAATTGTATAGTACGATGATAAGAAAAATCACAAAACCCAAAGTGACATAGTGCCAAATTGGCTTTATGACACTTTACCTAAGCGACATTATGCCAAATGCAATAATTCGGCCTAGTGTCACTTTCGCAAAGCGTCATAAGGCCAAATTTCGAGATTTGGCCTTATGACGCTTGGCCTTATGTCACGGCACCATATTTGACTCAATTTTGTGTCGATAAAAGCATTCCAATAACGTGGTAATTATTTGATATTTTTGTTACCATAACGTGTCTCAAAGCTATAAATGTCCTTTTTTAGAGTAACATTTCAAAACAAACAAAAACTGTGAGGTTGCTATTTTATGTTATAACTTTATACGGCTACGCTAACTGACTGCGCACAGTGTGAATTGTGACGATGACCTCCGAATGCCACCATGATATTTTGTCGCTTTTTTTCCCAAACAATTTTCACAAATGCTAAAAACTCATTTTTGCTGTAGTCAGCCGAAGTAGGTATAGGCATGTACAGCACTTTTACTCACTCACGCAACATGCCCCAAGAGTAAATGGGTGTATATAGGGTGGTGTCGAAGAAATCACCGTGAATGGTTTATTGATGAACAATGAATTTATCTAAGAGAATCAATATATTCAATTTATTTTAGAATACACCTATCTAACTGCTTCTACTGAGTTTTTCTACCTAAGAATTCATTTTAAACAGTGTATTGAACATTTTTTGTCGTTATTTCTCACTTGTGTCCTGCGACTTATTTTATAAACTAAAACTTATTCACCACTTTGGTCAGCGTTCCATCCTGCACTCGAAACAATACGCAATTTAATGCACTATACCCACTGTTACTGCTACAAAAACACTTCCGAAATGTAGGAACAGCGCTTACACTATAACCAACAATATCTACTTACTACTTGGGAACGTCTTTATTATATTTGAATCCTAAAATTTAATAACTACCTCGTCATCCGTATATTATTACTCTATCAGAAAGACAGCGATAAATATTATCCAAAGGCAAACTTAGCACTGATACTACTTTTCAGTTGTATCCTCGCGTCTTTTTGACTACACTTTTAACCCTGAATGTAGATTCAGCAAATACATATAATACACATCGCACACTTATGAAGTAACATGTTTTACACACCGATCACGAAATAATATATTTCAACAATTTGTATAGGTAGGTACTCCACATATTACGCCCAATAACACCACAAATAAAGTAAACAAAACATGCTTCCATTCATAAACTACAAGTCAAAGTCAGGCCGGTTCCGAATTACTGTAAATAACTTTCGCTCATGTTATCACAAATAAATAAATTAAACAACAAATGATGTCAAAACACAGCAGATAACAAAGAGATTAATACTCGTCAATTCGGTAACTGAATAAGTGAATTACACGTTTTTTTTTGTAAAGCAAATGAAATAGAAAACTTATTAACCTTGACCTCAGTGCTGCGATAACTTGACTACCGTCATGCGGCTTCTCAAAATGAAACTAAAATCAAAGTGAGTAATTTAAAAGCAATGCACCATAAATAAGGAATCCATGTAACGAAACGAGAATAAAAGAAAAAGTAGATAAAATAAAAAAAAAAAACCTGCGAGAATAAAAATTAAATGCCAACCACCACATAAGAACGTAACAACACTCTCGTTCGTGATTCTGATTATCTATAAAATCAAATTTCGCCTCGCCGTATACGGTATACCTATGTATTTAATTTAACGAACAAAAATCCGCATTGTTTGCATCTATGACGTTTATCCCGGGATAGAGAGTTGTGACACGCTTGGGAACGTATACTGTACCCAGTAAATATTGGGGATTTCGTTTGGATTCGAAACCGCGGAATTGTTGGTTCTTCATGATTTTCATCATTTAAATATATCTAGCTGAGTATGTTGTGTTGTATATTCTGATTTGTTTGGCGTACAAAGCTGGTCCATCAGTAAGTTCTAGGCTGACGCTGAAATCGTCATAGACGGGAACTTCTATGAACGAAATTTTTTTTTGCTCATCTAAGGTTAAATGTGAGCGCCAGTAATTTGATCTGATTTTTTGAGATGTTCTTCTCCTTACGCTATGACTTGTTAGTTGTTACTTGTACTTGTACTAGATAATTTCCGGTCAGCATTCGGAGAGAGGTGGATGTGTATGAATAGCCGCATAATGACGGGGGAATACCCTCAGCGGCTATAGCAGTTAAAGTGATTATAGTTGAATGAATTTTCTGGAGTGGGGGTTTTCCTGTTTGTTAACATATCGCTATTTGCAGCTACTATTTCCGGTGATAAAGAGGTCACAGATGTGTTGATATAGTTACGTGATTGCAATTTCATTCATATTATAGTTAATGGTTGTCATTATTGTTGACACGGTCCGAAGTGTTTACAGAGATTGAAACGAGTCATTCAGTAATGTTTGGGGAAGGTAGCAGGCAGCAGGTAAAAAGCTTTAAAAAATGAAAGACAAAATCTGCTAGGAGTCGATTCATAACTTAACTTTACCTTATAGCTCCAGACAGTGAGTTTTTAAATACCTACCCATTTTCTAGGTACCTACATATATTATCAGCTTGCGTGTTTTATATTACTTTTACTACTACAATAATTTCTCGATTTTGGTGAGTCTGAATTTTGGTCGGTCGGTGGCTTGAGATAAATTGCCTAAGTTTTAAACTCATCTTAAATTACAGTTTAAAGATGTGTTCATTATTTTTTATTTAGATTTTCTTGAAAGAAATCATTACACTCACTCACTGAGGCACGTAATGACTAGGAGCACATGAGATATTGATATTACCTATAGCACGTCACACAATAAAACAGGGGTCAGATTCTGTTAGGCGAAATGATCAAACGTTTCCATGCGCACGAATGATTTGCCCTATGTTCCACAAGCAAATTTTTTCGTGCACACGAAAACGGCTGAACGTTTGGCCTTACAGAATGCCGACCCAGGGTTTTCGAAATAATTTGTTATTAAAACGGGAATTCATTTGATTATACCGACCCAAATATCATGAAATGATTACTGAGGTTTATTCAAAGCAACGGCTTATAAAGTATGTTTTGGGAAAAGAATTAACCCACCAAAAAAATGCAGTAATGGTTAGGATAATGCCCAAAACACATGTGCGGAAATTCTGGACTAGACTAACTTTATAATTCATAAGCAACATTTTTAGGCCAATATTGAGTTCAACCTTTAGAAATAAGTGCTTTAAAAAAGCAAAAGAAATTTTTTACGGCTTCGTTTTACGTATGGCTATAACTAGGGCCCAATCAGCTGATGTGTTTACAACACCATCAGCAATTGTAAAAAGGCGTTTATACCAAATACTTTAAATTGCCATTTATTCCTTTTGTGTTTTAGAGACAAAAATAGAGACATGTTGCAGTGCTACAGTGAGTGCAGAACTTACGTGTGTCTGTATCCATATAAACATGTGTATTGTAATCTTACTGCACAGTGAATTCTGCACATGTGTTTTGGGCATAAGATTGGCATAGTGAAACAACTGTTTTTTAAGTTTAAACAGCGAATGGGCCCATCGTGAATCGTGATCTCTCAGGAATCAATTAAAATGTAAAACGGAAGAATCTAAATACTTTTTTATAGAAAAGAAGTTTAATTTCAGTATTCTGAGTTGGTTCCAGCTTGCTTCCCTAGAAGTATTGGAATTTGGATACCTTGTGACCATAGCAAGGCTTGAGCATCTAATGAAATTAACCTTAATAATGCATGGCTGCCACTGGACTGGAAAGTCAGGGAATGTCAGGGAATTTCGAAAACAGCAGGCGAAAATTTACTCTGGATTTTTTTTTATAATATAAACCTTTAGAAGCACCGATATGGGGACTTTGGGTCGGTTGAAGGAAAAAAAAATTTCCGAATAAACGAGACTTCCAAATTCAAGAATTCACAATTGAAGAGTTTTTTGTGTACTTTTATACCTACATTTATTGATTGTGAATTGTTTCAATCAAAAAAAAAAAACCCTCTGTAACTTATGGATGTCAAGGACTAGTGTTTATGTGGGTTTTTTTTTTGTTGCTATATATTTGCAAAATTTGGTCAGGGCAAACTTCAAAGCTGGTCAGTGAACGGTAGGGAAAATTATTTTTAAAAATAGTGGCAACCATGTAATGCCATTTACTGTAATTTTCACACCCCCACTAGTTTCTAGTTCGCCATCACTTCTTGTGTGATGCCTTGAACTTTATGCGAATGGTTTCGACTATTTTGTGAATTCCTTGAGTTGTATAATGGATATCATTAAGTCCAGAAGTTGTTCCTGCAAATATTTATTTACATCATTTGTATAGATTGTTTGACCTTATTTCCTTTCATTGCTTTTCGGATGGTACATATCTTATTCATGTACCGAATTGACAAAGTCAACCAAGGGTAGGATTTCATCCTTTAGTAGGCTGATTTTCTATGTCGGCAAATAAACTTCAGCACGCAATTTCAAAAACAATTAGAGTTGCTTAACAGCGGCAGTCCCCGTTGACATCTATCTGCCGATGTATTCAACTTTGGACTTTGAACTGAACGTCAAATGCGGAAACTTTTGAAGTAGCGAATAACAGTAAGTCGTAGCAAATGTTTAATAAAAATATCTAAGGTTGATTGGGGCCCAAAGCGGCAATCCTTTTTTAATTGATATGACTTTCATATTTGAGGTAGGTGAATTCCAGCGAATGCTTACTAGCATCATACATATCTAAAAAGGAAGAATCAAAACAAAATAATTTAAGATGAAAGTTAAACCAACATCAAACGCAAGCAAACAAATATCGGAACGGCGCAACACTGATACTGAGTGGGTAAATAACCTAAGAAAACCTGTTTGACTTACTCGAAACGATTTACGTTCACTATAGATACGAGTACCTACCTACGACAATCGGGTATTCACCTGTTCATTTTTGTAAACACTTCATCAGTCTGATATTATTTTCTGGGAGTTTTCGAATCTTTAATTTTGTACTATTATGTACAAACAGTATCAAGTTTTTTATTTATGAAATAGTGGCAACATATAAAATACTATAAATTCAGGAGGGAACCCCATGACATTACGATTGAACAGATTGTTAATATAATAAATTGGTTTGAATTAAATTTATAGCATTCATGGCACCTGTTTACAAATATTTGTTTAGGTATTATTGTGTAATTTGTATTGCATGTCATTCAATGTTAAACTTCCAACTGGTTTTCATAAAACGTGTTTAATAACAACTTACCAGCAAAATGAGTATAATAAATTACGTATCAAATGGTAACTTAGTTAGCTGATTATGAGGGATTCTCGCGCGAAGTTTTTTTTCAGGCGAATGGATTTTTTGTAAAATTTCTAGGTACCGCTAATTGCTTTAACCGAACTATTTATAGCTGTAATTAAGAACACATTGGAAATAGATTTTAATTCAAAGTGTATTTCTCATTTCATTTTCATTATTAGTGCTCAGTTTAAGTCGTTCGTTCAGAAAATAAAGTTCAATTCCTCATAATGAGGAAAAATTATAGTCCCGTGTTTTATTAAATTTTAATTTATATGTAATTGTTTTCCTTGAAGAGTAGATACTCACATGAACAGATAAACGCTGTTTGGGCTTTGAATTTTATCTACCCATTTCGGGGAACACCAGCTGCCTTTAAACGATGCTTTGCCCCAAGATGTTGTTATCCTTTAAAAAAGATATTTATTGAGCTGTTATATTATACCCGTATTCGCTTAATCGCATATTGGCTTTATTGAAATAAATTTAGATTTAAAAATAGGTCCATCTGAGGCGGCATACGCTATAATATGAGAACTATGGATGTAGTGAATCTGGTGGTTTGACGGTTACTTTTTTACGAAAGCAGTTTAGGCGTAATTTTGGAAAAATTTTAAGAGCTCGAATCTCCTACCAAGTCAATTATTGCAGCAAAAACTAAATTATTTTTTTAATTGTTCAAGAACGGTCGAGCGAGTCGAGGACAACGTAGGTGCTGACAAATAAGGAAGCACTGTTAAAGCAACATTTTAGGTCGAACGTGAGACACAGCTTAATACAAACTAGTATCGCTTGTGGTCGAAAATCGACCATACCTTTTATAATTATGTTTACGAAAAAACCTACTACAATTATTCTCGTTATTTATTTATGTTTGTTATAAACGAAACGAAAAGAGCGACATCTACAATTTATCAAAATAAAGTGCACGACTGGGTCGCACGAAACTTTCTCGTTTAGGGTATCCATATGGACATAGAATCCCTCGTTTCTGAGTATGTTCAGCAGTTCATTTACTATGATGAACCATAGCAGGGATGCATCTGTACATTTGGAAATGTTTGGTGTTATCAAAAGCTCCTGCGATGTCAAGAATTTGAGGGATTTCTCGATTCTAGTGGTGTGGTGAATTCCTAAAAAGCATTGCCTGATTTTCCTGATTAATAGGCGTGTTATAAATATTTTACAAAAAGTGATTGCACAAACTAATATTTATTGCTTAATTTTAGGGGCAGGTAAATTGCATACCTTTATGGGTAAATGATTCTCTCCAACAGGTTCTAATCTAAGATGATAAAATACGTTACTATGGAAACATTAGGGCGACAAATTGATTGTCACGAAAATCCTTTTAGTACCTGTTTTGTATGGGGAAGCCCTAACTAAATTTTACCAGTCTTAATGGCGACATATACCCACGATTTTGTGTTTGTGCACATCTATGGCACAGCACCTTTCAAATATTCCCCTCATTTTATATTAAATACCAAAAAAGCGTACGGATGTTCACGTATTAATATAATGATAATTTTATTTAATTAATTAAAAAAAAATAAAAAATTTTCCCTGACCGCTTTAAAAATTTCTTGAATCTCCCAGGCCAATTTTTCGTTCAGGACTCTCCCTGACATACTCTGATTTTCCACATAATTGCCAATTCTGAAATACAAAATTTGTGCAACATTAAAAATCCCGATAAAAAAGATTTTCAGAAAATTGTCGACATTTCTTGTTTGGCAATTCGGTGGCCCGAATTATGAATTGTCACTATCATCACCTGTTGCAAATTTTAAAGTGTAATGAAATAAGGCCCAGCTTAGGTACCTATATCAATTTTTGAGAATTGAAAACTGTCTTTTCAAGCCAACTAGGTACACCTATAGCGTTATGCAAATCATTTGTGTAAACACACAAAACCTTCTGCTACAGGTTCGCACCAAACCATTTTTTGGACAAAAATATTGTTTGCTATTAGTATTATTTCCCTATTATATTAATAAAAATGTAAATTGGCAACCCTCATGCTCATGTTGTATAATGTCATATTTACCTATTCTATGTAGTACTAAGTTTTCCATTCTCTTCTTATTATAACTTACTCAAATTTATGAAGTCAAACAGAACGGTCGCGTTTCCTTACATTTGCATTCATATTTATTTGGTGAAATGCTTCCTTGTAACTCTTATGATTTTTTCGTTTTTCGTGTTATTCCATTTTGTTCTTTTCTCAAGAGTGGATACTTCCTCTTAGTTTTTTTATGCTGTACTTATTTACCCGATTTTATTCTAAAGTACCTAATTCTATTTAGTTATTTGAAATCATTCCATATTCATATTGGGATACAGTTTTATGATTCCAAAAACTACGTGTAATATAAGAAATATATACATAGTAGTGATGCTATATTTCCAACAGTGATACATACCCAGGCAACCATCATGGCTTTCGCCTCACAAAAGAGGACATTGATTTTATTTTAATTTGAGTTTCAATATCAATATACCTTAATCCTTCATACATTGTACGAGTACACATCGTCAAGGAAACTATTTGACAGCTTTTGGCCACCCTCCATGAACTTATTAAAAATTAAGAAGAATTTTAACAACGAAATTCAGTCATGGCCTCCCTTAAGTGCAGTTTACTACTTAAATGATTGACATATTAAACTAGCTCATTACATTTTCAAAATAATAGAACATCGCAACTACGCCCATTACACATAAAGAAAACTTTCAAGTAGGTAATGCCTTCCAAACGGATTGTTGTACTGCTTCTCTGTAGTTTTATTAAGATCAGAAACATTTTCATAAAGTCAGCAAATGTCATTCATAGCATGCTTGCTTTATCTGCTACAATGCTCTACCATAAAGGGTGAATTTAAGAGCATCGAGGAAATCAAAAAAATGTAATAACGTTCCCTCTAAT
This sequence comes from Cheilosia vernalis, assembly GCA_949126925.1. Taxonomy (NCBI): domain Eukaryota; kingdom Metazoa; phylum Arthropoda; class Insecta; order Diptera; family Syrphidae; genus Cheilosia; species Cheilosia vernalis. Next base: position 38,438,011 of record OX421358.1, on the reverse strand, counting down.
ACTCAAAAGTCTTTTGAGCTCAGCCAGCAGCAGTTATTGAAATTGACAACTAGTCTTATATTGACTGAAGATGCGTATACGTCATAAAATAAGACTGAAAATATGTAATAGTAGCAGAAAAGAGGAAAAGCTGTTTTTGTTTTGTTAGCAAGGTCATGCTCATGAGTATTCGAAAAGGGTGGTTTTGTTGGATTACTTCTAAGCGAGCCAATACACAATATACGCAAGACGATACACAGAAAAGACAATTTGAAATAAGATTGATGACGGTATTGACACAGTTCGGATCGAGTAGATTAATTCCGAAGACTGGGACATACAACCGCAGCTAAAAGTTTTAGTTTTACAGCCGCGTTGAGAGGAAAATCTATGGGAACTTAATAAATTACAGCAGAAGGCTTAGAAGCGAACAGCAATGCTTTTGGGTGGCGGATGCTATTAATGTAGAACATGTTGATACTCGTAAATGTGATACTTAGATAATTAAATGTAACATGGGTCAATGTTTTCGGTTTTTGAAAAATGTTGTCCCACTTGACTGATAAAACGTTCGATATTGTCAAATGGAATTTTTATTTACTTTTGAAATAGTGCCTTAACAATAATACAATATTCAACTTTTCTACTATCTGATCTTTGGGCAGCACATTATTTGTTTTGATAGGATCTGTGCTACTACTATAATAAATCTAGCTGTTGATTCTGACAAGCATTTATTTGCGTGACTTTTTATTTTTCTGACAAATAAAAGGATTTACAATTGGGTAGCTTTCTCAGGACATGTATAGGTTATACTCTCGGACGTTAGACAGCATTAGCGAAGGGTGGTTCAGGGAGTTTAACACAGTCAATTTTCAGTTTCTTGTCTCAATTTGTATACGCACTGGTAAAGATTAGGTGCTCTCGTATTGTTGCATATAAATTCGTATTGGCAAATGTTATGTATCTTAAAAAATGTCTGCACCTAATCCTTACTTAGGGTGAAGCGTTCATAAATATAATTTCATCCCTGGAATTTGAATAGGATAGGAATTTTCGTTAGAAATGTATACATTAGCTTAAAGCATTTAAGGAAAATATGCAACTCAGAATGGTTGTAGGAAAATATAAACATTTTGAGAAAACTTTCATGAATCATTTAAGAAAAATGTTCATACTCGCATGCAATCGATTTTAATGATATCGAAAAGTCAAAATACGTTACCATGCTTTTAACCTTACATTTTTCAAATATTAAAAATATCTCCTGTAGACAGTTTTATTAACTAAACAAATCAAATTAATACACGCAGAAAAAAATGTGTTAAAATCAACTGTTAAAAATAACACACTTTATCAGTTGGTATCAACCATGTTACTCTGTTGTTATTAGTTAGTTTGCTATTTACGACCGAGAAAATTTGGAGAGGAAATCGATAAATCGGTTATTTTTAACCGAGTTCCGTTAAACAAGTTGACTCGGTTATTTTTAATCCACTAACTCTGTAACCTGTAAGAGCTATATTAACAGTATCACTTGGTAGTTTTTAACCGAAAGTTAATTTTAAATAAGTGATTTTTCTGCGTGTATCCTTAAACAATTATAATAACTTACCACTGGAATTCAGTTGGCTTTTTTACTTTTTTTGTACCTCACGTGCATTTTACATAACACGGACAGGAAAACAAATAGCGGATTTTAAAAATTTTGTGAACCATCTAGTTCCGTATATCTACGATCGTCTGAACGATATCGTTTTCGAAACTTTAATCACCATTAGAAGTTATATTCTGCTCGATTTTTTTTTAAATATCATCAGCTTTTATTACATTTGTGGGAAACGAACTGGATTAGAGAGCTTTGCTAAGGAAATATTAAAAATTCCAAGTGACCCAGGCAGGTATAGGCCACAAATTGTTTTAGCCTTTCAATTAAATTAAAAGTGGACCAATTCGTCTGGCATTTCCTCATTCCAGTAGGGTTCAAACCCTTTAAAGGAAAAGAAAATGTGTAGCCGTCATTTGCCTGATTAAGGTGCAACTTTATATTTAAGTTACGAAACCTATGTATTTATTGCCTTGTCATAATAATCATGTTTAGGGTTTGGGTGAAATAGAACAACATTATGGTTAGAGTGTTGGGCAACTAAGCGATGGGCCCCAGGTTACCTGAAAATATACAAATAAAGTCTTAAGGGATTTTTCACTGCGCCACCTCTTGCGAACGGCTGACAAACATCCGAGAGTATAACAGCTTTTGGACTCGACATGAAATTGCAGATCCCTTCCATACGTCCTAAAAAGAAAAAGCTCACACAAAATAAATGCATGGTTCCCTATATTTTTAAAAATAATTTTCGAAGTTTTCCCTGACCAAATTCTGCAAACATACAAAAAAAAGAGGAACGCAATTAAACGCTACACACTAGTCCTTTAGATTAATAATTTACTACATAAAGCTTATTTTTTTGTTTGAATTAAATCAAAATCAATAAATGTATGGGTAAATTCGTTAATTCTTTTACATTTTTACATTAGTATATCAGGGTAGACTTCGGAGGTCGACATAAATATATTTTTTTTAATATCATAAAAAAATTAGGAGTGAATTTTGGCGCAGGGACATAATTCCACGAGACATCAATCCATTATGAACTTATGTCTCACTGAAGTTAAAAATAAGTTCAAAATTGTGTTATCGACTTACCTATGTCATAACGAAGTGGGCCAGAGCCTTAAGCTTCCAGTGGGCCGATGGTTCATTTAAGTTTGGACTATTTTCTGAATTTAAAATTTGGGCTATTTATCATATTAAATAATCTCCCTAATTGTTTAAAATGAAAAGCAAAATATTTTGGCCTATCTTTTATTTTCTCAAAGTTGTCTGAGAAAATAAATTGAGATTTTGGTTCAGAATATTTTTCTTCTATTTCGTTAAAATAAAACGTATATTAGGGTGGTCCACCTATATATGGTAAAAAAAAATTCTTCAAGAAAAAGTCCCGCCACCCCATTATTTTGTTACACATGCCCTGTCTATACTCTGTTTAAAATTTCAGCCTCGTACCTTAGGTGAAAGGGGGTGCTCATCGACCTTGAAATATGTTGATCCTACAAAAAAAGCTTAAAAAATATAGAAATGAATAATGTAAGCTATTTTCAAAAATATTCTTTTTTTTATTTTAAATATTATTTAAATACATACAAAATTGAAGAAACAAAGCCAAAAATAAATTAAAATTAATACAGTTTTATTTTTTTCCACTTAAAACTAAATTTGTTAACGCTTTTTTTGATGTCTCAGTAGAAACTATTTTCCGGTTTTGTTCCACAACATGAAGTATAAATTGTTTTTCTTCCTCATTTTTACTGAGTATCGTATTGTTACGGTGACCATACGTCCCGTATTTCCCGGGACAGTCCCGTATTTCAATAGCCTGTCCCTGTTTTTTTTTTAGAAATACGGGACATACAAATGTCCCGTATTCCTATTTTAGTCCCGTATTTGTCCCGTATTTTCATATATTTTTTTGTAATATTTCATTATCTTTTTAAAAAAAAAATAACCATTTCATGATCACTAATAATGTGCATCAAATAGCCCCTTAATAATTATAAGGGAATCTACTACAAAAATAATACATCCATACGATTTTGCTTGTTATTTTTGGCCATTTGTGTGCTGTTATATATTTTTGTTGGTCCCGGGTTTCGCTCTTGAAAATATGGTCACCGTACGTATTGTAGTCTTCAAATAATTTCACACCCCTTTCCGCAGTATCGTTCACCACCCGCAAACTTCTTACGCAACTTTTGCCTCGAAGGTAATCTACATTCTCACCCCAAGTCTCAGGTGGTAGCTTCAAGAACGAGTCTCTTATATCTAAAACTGCGAGTGTTTGCAATGTTCTTTCCGATGCAAAGACGCCCAAGGCGGTTTTGATTGATAGTTTAGAAGAGTCACCTCTTACTGAACGAGGTACGTCCTTAACATCCATTCCTTGAACAATAGCCGTTTTCTCATCACAACACACCTTGTCGGAAAATAGGGCAAAGGCTATTAGCTCATCGGATAAGTACCACAAGTGACGCTCTAAAACACCCCTCGCTTGTGCACCAACTTCGTAATCAATTTCTTCATATGATTTCAATCTCTTCCAAAGTTGTAAGTCATTTATTGGTGCATCTGCTGCCAAAGGCGCTTCGACCCAGATCTTTGTGTAAATGAGTGCACCAAAAGTTACAAATCTAATAATTTGTTTTTCTTCTCTTTTGGTCAGCTTGAATACATCCGAATTACTCCGAAAAAGAAAAATTTTGATAGCATACAACAGTTTTGCCATCCAACGAGCACGATGTATTGGTCCCGGAGAACGCCAATGAATCCTCGCAGGTGGCTTGTTCAGAACAATCATTGTGAGCTCTATCAGCTCGTTGTAATCATCCCGGACTTGTTTTTCTCCAGCCAAAGCAGTTGTAAGACTTTCAAGAGTACTCTCAGCGAACTGTTTCGTATTGGAATTGGAATGAAGGCAGTCGTATTGATCTCGGGAAAATGTGTCCCAGGCATCTCTGAATCTCTTGAACAACAGAATTTCGGGAGAGCTGGATGGCCCAAAGCAAAGTGTAAATATTTTTGAAAGCATTATTTCGAACATGTGATGCCGACAAGCAAGCCATAAAAGATCACGCCCTGTCTTCTCTTCTAGGAGAGCACATGCACCTTTTTTAACACCGGTGTTAGCTGCAGTAGTGTCAAAACTCATAGCTCGGACTTGATTTGTAACGTTCCACTGTTCCATGGTGTCCAATACAGCATCAGACATGTTTTCTCCCGTCCCTGCAGTCAGTTTAGGTACACCTAACAATTTTTCGAAACCATTTCCAGAGACAAGAATCGGTAGGCGGTCAACCTTCTTATTATCCACAATATCAAGCAAAAGTTTTCCATCCCAATGTATTATTAGTGGAGAAGATGGCTTGAATGTTTCTTTCAGATGTGTGCTGATTTCTATCCTAGCTTTTTTTCGGGCTCGTCGAATGGTGCTTCGTGAAATCGGGAGTGAAGCAGGATTACAACCAAGTGCAGCGGACAAAGGAATAATCAATCTTACCGCTTCGCGATCGGTTATTTTGTTACGATCCAGAGCGCTGGTAACGTGTTCTGTAAAAATTTCACTAGTGGATGGCAGGCTGTCACAGGCAGTGGTGGAGTTCTGGGTATTTTTTCGTAAGGTCGGAACAAAATCATCTTCTCGCCTATCCCTAGTATTAGTGACAATACTAGAAGTGCTACTAAAGCTGGAATCAAGTGCTAGTTCCTGACTTGACACTACCGAAGTTGCAGCATTATTTTCAGAAGCCTTTTGCCTTAACTCTTCAGCTCTTTGCTTTCGTTTTAGAGAACGTTCTTTGACTTTTTCGAGCTTTTTGTCGATTGATGTCATGATCATCTTGCGCTCGTATCGTTGGTCTAAAAGAAAGTCTCGGTCTTCTGCAATTTTAATTAAATGCATAGCTTCTGAATGGGCAATATCGAAAAGCTTATCCAGCTCTGCTGTGAACGAATTCTCCCTGTTAATCTGTGCTTCTGAAGCTCTTGTTTTATTCTTCTTCAGAAGCAGCCAGTTTTTATGTATCTTAACAAGTTTCTCAATGCAATGGTTTGGTTGTCTTGTCCGAATACCAGATTTTTTCCACACCTCTAGTACTTCTTGAATGAGCATATGCGCAGAAATTTTCAGAGTTTTTGTTTCGCTTAAGAGCTGGTGAAAACGTAGTAAAACTTGCCGAAGAGTTGGAAGTTGATTTAACCTTAGTAGTGGCTCAAGGTCCCGGCAGCCAAGTAAGAATATATCATCTTGTTTACGTGTTGATAAACTCATTTTTTTGCACTGGCACCTTTATTTAAAGTCTTGTAACTATAAAATATAATATATTATTTTAATATCAAAGCAGAAAACATAAATTTTGCACTTGTAACTGACCTGTAAAAAAAATTTATATATAGTATTTTTTTACCAAAAAATCAAAAATAACATTCGTTTGAGCACTCACTTCCACTAAAGATAGCCAACTGAAATTTTACAGCATTAATACTTTAGACACGTATTACAAATTTATGGGGTGGCCTACTTGAAAAAATAAAAAAAAATTTTTTGGACCACCCTAACGTATATTGTTGACGACAATAATGTGTTAAGAAGGTGAGTGCTATTTTCATAGTTACCTACTTTGTATAACAACAAAAATGTCTGAAACATGGGGTTTGGCATTTTTTATGATAGCATATTCTTCTACTTACAAAATGTTGGAATTATGTCCCATCTTTGAAAAATAGATTAGTAACCATATTATGAATTTATGTCTCGTGGACTGATGTGCCGTGAATTTTCCCTGACTGTTTTCGAAATTTCCTGACTTTCCCTCTCCAAATGTTCGTTCCCTGACTTTCCAGTCCAGTGGCAACCATGGAATGGTTGTGAGAACTGATTATTGTGTGAGCAGTGGAAAATTGAGCCTTTGAAACAAAAATGCTCTTGTGTTTGTCGAGAGTGTTCGGTGCTACAGCTTGACGGACGACCACACGAAGTGACAAATTAAGGACAAACGGTTACAAATGGTTACGTCATAATGTAAAAATCCGCATGTAAAAATTTTACATGAAAAGTGGTATGTGTAATCGTTGCTTCATTTTTCGGCATTTAAGTTTTATTTTCTAGATAAAAATTTCTAGATACGATTCAATTAGGTTCTCATACAAACCATTCACGAAGCTAAACTACAGCGAAAACAGCCACCCAAAAATACAAAATAAGCTCTAAAAATCGACTTTTAAGTGTCTACCTAGACCTGCATTTTCAGTAGTCCATGAGGAAAACTCAGAAAAACGGAAATATTCCTCTTCGTCAAAACACTGTTTAGAGATTACAATCTTTTAATTCAACTTCCTCTAAAAAGCAAAAGTAAACGCAAACAAAATTAAACATATTCATAATCAAAAACGCTAGAATTGTATGTGCACCCAAGAGAATGCAAACAGCAAAAGTATTTTTTTTTTGTTTTTGGATGCATACTATCAAACTTACAGAAAGACTTTCGTAATAAAAATAAAATTTCACTTAACACTTGAGCACTGTGTAACGTTTTATGCTCACCTTTAAGTGTCGTTTAGGATTTCATTTGAGTACACTTAAATAGAATTCCTCCCTGTGGCTGTATTTTATTAGACCCCTACTTCACTTCCCCACCTCGTTTGAGAGGGAACTTTTTTAAAAGTCCTTAATACCTCCGTGGAGGGTGATTATTCCACTTAGATTAGATTTATTTTTTTGTCCCAAAAAATATCAGAGATAGCTTGTCTTTCGTGCTAGACTAGCTCTCCTCTTGTTTGAAGTAATTCCTATTAACAGCACAACACTTTGTAATGGTATGTTATGTTATGAAGAAAAAGAGTAACAAATTCGCATACATATAGAATACATATTTATGGGGAAAAATTCCACTTTATTCAATTTATGTAATTCGACTCATTTGTTTAAGATATTGTGTTTTCATTGCACCTCTGAGCTACGAGTATGACACTTACGTGTGTATGGATTCATAATTAGGTATCAGGTGTGGTAAACCGATTCTATTCAAGAGGCTCATTAACCTGTATTCAGATGACGAACATGAACAATGATAGTGAAACCCATTAACGAATGCTTATAACAACATTACTTACCACTTTCCCGTGCCACGGGGTAAGTTCGTTATCGTACACTTACGCAAGGGATTTGCGGATTGAAAACTGCGATATGAAGTGGAAATTTAATTTCATTTGTGAAAGGAGCCGGAGTTTAATTTTGCAATTAACAGATAGTACATTGTATTCATATACAAAATACAACATAGGTACATATCGCTAGCATTAACCAATTAACGATTTGCGTGATTTCATTCAGACAGAATTGGGTGTGCGATCTTCTTCCCCGGGCGCAACTGACTATAATAAAACAAAAACGATATGACTAAAATTTTATGGTGAACATAGACGATGTTTGCTTTGAATTAAATTTTGTTTGCTTTTGCTTTGGGGGTTGGGTTGCGTTGCTTGGTATATGCACTGCTATGGAGGGAAAGATAAATTAAAGCATGTGCGAGATGAATGGGGTCGTTTTTGAAAGTAATTAATTGTTTGGTAATTATATTTGTCCAAAAATCATGTAAATTTGTGTGGAAAGGGTAAAACAGCAATAGATAATTTATGTGATTTATATTAGTTGTTGTGAAATGAAAAACGTTTGGGTAAAAGGGGTTTGTTTTGTATCATCAATTTACGGCACTTGCTAATTTGAAGTGTGCGGTATTGGTTTTATTTTAGGTTTGGAAAATAAGTCCATTAAATTTGCAATAAGGAATTATGATAGGAATAAGTTGATAAATGTTGTTCAGTACGTGTAGTACTTGAGATTGCTTCGAACATTTTTGGTTTCAAATTGATTGATATGGTGTACGTATTATTAAGAGACGTACCAATTATAAAGTATATGTGTACCCGGCCGTGATCACGTAGGTATAGCTAATTTCTTGGATGATTGGAGTCGAAATTATGCGCCGGTTTAGGTATATATATATAAACATACATAATTACCTTTCCACGGTTTATTCGGTCGGCACGGCAAGGTATTCATGCTTGGTTAAGTCACTGCTTAACCGTCTGAGGGGTGGGCTGATACGTGTCTGAAAATGCTGATGGGAATTTTTTAAAGTTAACATTTTTAAGGGATAAAAAAAAAGTATAGGTAAGGATTGACTCTTAAAGGCGTATGTTTGGAGGTTTGTTAGCCAAGAAGAAAATAAATCATCCCTATAGCCTATTCTGTTACCTGAGCTGTACTAGATCATGTTTGGAAAACTAAGCAAAATTTTATACGATTCGACATTGAAGAGCCAAATACAGTTTTTGGTCCAGCTTTGGTACTATGTACAAAGGCATTTCTTTCTCTTAGCCGTTGTACCTAGTTTTCGCAAGAAGGTTAAGCCATGATGGAGCTTTCTACGATTTTGAAACATCACGTTGAGAACTATATGTCATGTATACCTAGACTTTATGTGAAAATTATTTGTAACTTTATGCAGTTTCACTGTTCTAAACGTTTCAATTACAACTAATTTAATAGAATCTGCTTCACATTGCAATGAAAGCATGACTGTGTGAATTACATACAGATGTTTTTATGCTGATTTTAGTAAAGCATTCGACAAAGTCTTATAAAAAGTTTTATAAAGTTAAATATTATGTAATTTAATGGATGTTGAAAGTGTCGATCACTTTTATGATCTTGACAATAAGCTCAACTTTTGCCTCCATTTGGATTCCATTGTCAGTAAGGTAAGAAGCCAATTGGGACTTAAAAAACGAATTTAAGGACCCCTACATCACCAAGCTTCAATATTGTTCTAACCTGTTTTGGAATATTTTAGTCGTGTTCGGTGTCCGAGCTACGAATCTGTAACTTCAAGAATTGAAAGGTTTCACAATTTTTTCTTGCGTTACCTAATTTACCTTGGGACCCCAAAATAAATAAGATTTACTATAGAAAGATGTCGGATAAATGAAATAGGAAATTTTGGTTACGAGGAAGTTATAAAAAATATACTCACAGCAACTGACACTAAAGTACTGCGAAAATTCTATTTAAAAAAACTTGACGTTTAGTACTTTGCTTGTGGGAAATAATGTAGAGAAAGTAATAAGAATGAAACACATATAATAACCATATTGGTGATATGGAGCACTTTGCTGCTATAGCTCAGAGCCAATACGTAACAGATAATTATAATCTAAAAAATCCAAATAAACCAGGAAATGTATTATTATTATTTTATATCACTGGACAATATTTGCACAGTACCGAAACATACAGCTTACAATCCATGCATATCCCTATTGGGTGCATGACAAATGAATCCGATTCAGCAGAATTGAGATGCACTCTTATAATTATAAGGCAGTCAAAAGTTATTAATATATGTTTCAGACAGTTATATCTGTCAAACCAATTGTCAGATTGCAGACAGTAGTTACCACAAATTTCAGAAATTTGGTTCCAAAGTTATGGTTCTGGGTGTTACGGTCTACAGAATTGGCTATAGTTCCAGGATGAATGACCCTGTTGTTCACCAAATGAATAACATGTATGTAGAAGAGACTTATTAAAAGAAACATTTGATAAACGCATAAAATCTCATGATTGACTTATACTTCAGGATCTTGTGAGTTGATGCCGTTGATAAGTGAATACGGGAATATGTCGGTAGCCTTCACTGATAGACTAACGCATTGGAACCGTATATTATTCAGGACTAGGGCCACCACTGTTTTAAGCCACCTTGTGTAAATAGGGAGTAAGTTAAATTAAGCAAAACTTCAACCACAATCATGAGGTTTTTAAACAACTATACCGCGCCCGCTGTATTTCTGTGTTAACATCTAGGTATAGTAAGCAATTCTACTGTAAAAGTATTCTTCACTGTACAAAGCGGTTATAAAGGTGTATGCTACAGAAGACATGTCATTCTTTACTAAATAAAACAAAACATTATGGAATTGTTTAACTTTAATATAATCAAAAAGCATTTTTTACACATCAAATTATTAAGAATCAAAGGTCCTATACAATACATTTCACCTCGATATGATGAATGGGCTCGCGAAAATACTTGTCCATTTAAAACACAAATCAAGTAAATCGTTTTTGTGATATCCATATCCATCCATATCCACGGTCACTGTTTTGACTGAGAAATCTCTAAGTCGAAAAAACGGCGCGTCTAGAACAGACGTTGTAGTCCATCTGCTTACTATAGGTATTGTTTTACAGGACGAAATTGCGGAGTATCACATAGGGATTTTGATTGAAAATAAGGTGAATTTATTATATCCAGATGATCGAGCTTGGTGTCAAAGCTAGGTTGTCGGTCTTTTGTTTACGATTCTGGTAAACTGACTGAATGAATTTGAAACTGTTGCAGATTTTTTCCTTCCTAGGGTGACTCGAGCTGGTGAGATATAGTCTTGAAATCAACTTTACAATTAAAAAACGAATTAAACTATACATACATCGGTGTAGTTTAAAGTGCTGACAGCTCGTAAAAAAAAATACTTCATGTTATAATGTAAACTATGCAAGTACCGATGAAAAAAATATTTATATCAGGACAAAGTTGCAGCAGATTTTATTGAGAGCGGAGATAAATTCTTATCCAGGGCTGTTAACATTTCTATGTGGTTCTCTTAATAATAGTTTATTGTTTTCAAAATAAATTTTCTGTAATTTCCGAACAGACGCATCAACTTAAACGCATCAAGCTTTGTAATACACATCCCAGTTATAACTAACTTCGACCAGTTGAAGTTCTTCCTTAATGGACTTAATAAAACCTGTTGCATTCTTCGCAATAAATGGCGCAAGCAATGCATTGTAGATTTAAATTGTTCAAGGGTTAACAAAGCCCGCGAACAGCTGCCAAATACAAACTGGCGTCATGTCAATAGAAAATAAAATGGTTAAACAAGCTCACACGAACTTGCTTTATATATTTGCATTGTGCTAAATGTTCCTTTGAAATGCACACGCTTCAAAGTACATAAGAAAACTTTACTTTCTAAGTGCCAATAGTTTGGCATTATTTTGGCACAAATAAATAAAGTCACAAGCTTTGCAGTTTAAAGGAGAAATATCGAACAACTGAGAATATATATTTTTTGTCGACCAACCCATATATTCCCAGAAAATCAATTCACTACGTTATTGGCTTCTATCCATGTGCACGACATTTTCGATTTTAAATAAGACCACATTTACTCGCCGTAAGTTATTTAAAAAGTTTAACTGCTTAAACATGCATTCAGATTTTTACTACATTTTAATAAACAATAATAAACCAGTGTAACAAAGGCTAACAAAAATACAAGCGGCACTTGCACACAGAAAAAGTTCTCTGGGTTAACAAGCTCTCGTTTTCTTTTTGGTGGTTAAATGTAACTAAATTTCGAGTAGTTTGTTCATTGCACTTGGGTTTGAAAACGAGGAAAAAATGTAATGGGTTATTTGGTGTAGGGTAAAACTTGGTAATGCCGGTCAGTCGGTAATACCGGTCACCCTTGTATCTCGAGAATGGGAACATTGACTCACCAACTCTTTGCATGTGTTAGTGCCCCCGAAGATTGTTGTCATACCAGACAGATGCTTGTATAGTTTATTTGTGGTCTTTGGAAGTGACAGATCTTTTAGTGTTTTCGGTCAATTTCTTATAAGAAAAGGTGATTAGAAAATAGAGAGTAAGTACTTTTTCTTATTTCTTATAAATACAGTGATATTTTACATACTTTATGTTGTGTTTTATTAACAATCTGAATTGGTTTTACTTTGTTTTTCTTAACTTAAAATTTCACTGTAATTTTTTTTTCCTTGGCGCTCCCGTGTGGGTAGTCCCGGTCAACTGACTCTTTAGGAGATTGTAGCAACAAATGTTTAATTTGTGGAGAATTTGGACGCAACAACGAGATGTAGTACATATGCACACGCTGTGCAGGTTGGGCTCACGCTGAATGCTCAGGTTGGGACAGTCCATCTGGCTACATATGCGATTTATGCGAAAACTAAAAATAAATATTAATACAATTATTTAAATATTGTATTTTATTGTAAAACATTAATGACCGGCATTACCAGAATTGTTGACCGGAATTACCCGACCATGTGTCTAGCCCCGGTCATTTTAGACCTTTTTCTTTTTTATTGCAACTTTTTTCCGTCTAGTTCATTTAGCTTTATTTATGTTTATAATAATAGAAAAATATATGAATTTAATAAAAAGTGAAGTAAAAGTATTATTAAAAGAACGAATTTCGTTTTATTTGAGTTTTTATTGAAATGACCGGTATTACCCAGTTCTACCCTATCCTGTAAATTAAAAACGATTGTGAATTAACCTTTTTAAGTGTGCATCATATTAAATTTAAAATTAAAGGTATGTGTTTGCTAAATGTATTAAATTTGTGTACATGTGGAGATACAAATTTCGGAAAGTTGTTTTGTTTTGTTACTTATTATCATTCGAATTATAAGCTACATATTTGTAAAAAAATAATTTGGTAAGACTTGCAGACAAAGAATGACTCCATAAACCTTATCTAATACTTAACAAACAATATCAATGAAGATTTTTGATTTTTAACTTTCTCGATTACGTAGTAAGAGAAGAGCCTTATCAATAATCAACTTTGGTCTGGCAGTTTACGAAAAGACTCCACAATGTTAATGTTGAGAAAGCCAAAAAAAAAATCCTCCCTTAATTCCATTTTGAAGACAAGTGTTGCCCAACCGTCCAAAATCACGGTATTGAATTTCGTAATAGGAGAGAATGAAATACGCTGTTGTTTAGCCTAAGCGTTTACAATTATTATAAATTAATTTTAGTTAATTGTAAATGCTTTCTAATTTATTCGTTGCAATGCAACAATGCAAATGGTTTTTAAGTCTAAAAAACACAAATGTACAAATGTATGCAACAAATTTAAAAATATTGCATTTTTGTTTTATTTCTTAACACATGAGGCATATATTTCTGCGTTTTTCTATGTTTTATCTTGTTTTACCGCTAATTCTTGCTTCTTGATTGGGTTTCATTTTTAAATAGTTTGCAAGCAACGAATGAATGCTTACTTAAAAATAATTTTATGTAAGTTCGGAATATTTCCAAAACTTTCTTGACAGAGCAAAACAGCATACAATATCTTCTTACTTAAGTTTGGACTCTTTGCAAAAGGATTTTGTTTACCGAGAATGAGGATCTCTAATGAAACAATGGTTGGTGTGAAAAGGTTTACTTCGCGGAAAATATAGTTATAACTTAGAAGAATAGAATTATCAGCACTCAGCTAAATACATGAGACAAATTAATTTATTAGCTTCTAAAGGAATAACAGGTAGTACGAGACTGTTTTTGAATTCATAGAAGAGGAAACATGACAGCTTTCGTACATAAAAATGTGCGCTTTATATTTTGTCGGGTTCTAAGTCTCCCGAATTCAGTACAATACAATTTTTAATAGATAAAATTTTATTTTCAAAACCGGAAGCTATTAGTTCTTAACACGTTTCCTAGCTTGTTACATGAGATTTTAATTTATTCTGAAATTAATGAGTCGGCTATTATTTCTATTTTCACTTGCTAACGATTGAATTATGATCTTTAGACCACCAAAAAGATTGGATTTGCATCATCAGGCTACGAATAATATTTTTTAATAGTTTTAACTCAAAAATCAATCGTGAAGTAGTATTAAACACCAATTAAAGCGTACTACAAAAAGTTCTGAAAATTGTGTCCGATCGAACGATAGAGCATTACTGATTTGCATCATATGATAATTGACAGATCTGCGGATCTTTTGTGCATTTCCTATTTTGTGTTTTGGTTTTTGCTTATAATAAGCCTCCAAAAGCCTTTGAAAGATATCTGTTGGGCAAATTTAATTGCAATTTATGTACTCCTTTTTTTAGAATAAAATCCTCTTTGTGAAAGAGACAATTGAAATTGTTTTTCACGAAAACAAATTATGAAATTTAAATTCTGCAATGACAACAAATGCAATAGGTGGTTTCTAAGACAATTGTCGGACTAGTAAATGTGGAGGTCTAATTGTTTATTGGTACCGTTTCACAAATGCTGTACATTTTTACCATAGCTGACATCCAACTAGTTGTCGACTTTAGTGATTTATTATTAGTTAGGACGAATATAAATAACATAAAAATTTCATGAAAGCATTTCTTTCCAGGGAATTTTCAGTTATCCTACCACATACCTATTGTCAATTCGAATACCCGTTTTCACTGACAATTCGGCTGTTCTTAAATGAGCCGAAATCTATAAGGCTTTTGTAAGGCCTGAGTACAATGCCCACATCTGGTGTGATGGATTTAAAACTGCTCTGCACCTAAATTAAAGAATCTGAAACTAGTAGATGATTGACGCACGGCAAAATAAAATGTACCTTGTTTTGCATTCTACCCACTCAACATTTCTCTCGCAACACCCTTTAGGCACCGAATGAGCATCTGTTTACACTCAAACCTTCTTTTTGGGGTATATACTACTTGTTGATATAGAGATTCATTTATAGTTACTGTACTATAAATTATTTAGTTCGCACCGCGCGTTTATCATAATAAGTGTCAAAATAATCCCATGAGAATTAGTTCATTATTTACAGTGCCACCTAATCTAAACTAACCTGGTCCATTATTAAGAAACCTTCGCAATCGAGTCGGGTCTTTTTGGCGCAATGTTTGTTTCCACTTCCAATTAGTGCAACTGTGGTATCGTCTCCTTATTGTATCATCTCGTATAATTGATAAAGTTTAAATCAGCTAAATCTCATAAATCTGTTTACATAGATTTCATGTTAAATTGATGACTAGCTAAATCTGTTACAGACAACAGTCTTACAGGATTATCTTATACTTATTTGGTATTTGTCGACCGCGAAACATCATCGTTCGTTGGCATGGTCGCTATCAGAGTTGTTTTGAACTTTTTCCACGAATAGTTAGATACTTTCAATTTTGCCTAATATCGATTTTTAGGTCCTACTTACTTGAGTAGTCAACAAGTCATTTAATTACGTTTTCGGGTAGGTACTAAATGCGTCGTATTCGAATCTTAATCCCTGATCCAAAATGGAATAAACATTTTTTATTTCTTAATCAGTAGTGGATGGCATACTGGTTGACTTCACACTGCGTTAAATGCGGATGATCAAACAAAGTCGTATGTTTTGGTTCTAAACAGAGTTACATTCAACTACATGAAATCTATACATAGATTGGGGCTCCTACAGGCCACTTTAACGTTCTTCCATATTGTGTTGCGCATTACTACGAGTATGATGTTAAAACAGCTGCAGGTTTATATAAAAATTAAGAAGAGGGCTTGTGTTTTCTTGAAAAGACGAAGCCTGCTTTTAGATGGACGAATCGAAACCATTGAATTAATACAAAAAAGAAAAAGAAATATGTTAAAGCCAATCGGCCTACTTAACAATCAACAATCAAGCACTAATGTCGACAATTAGTGGGCTGCCAGCTTTAGAAAAAATTTACAGCAGTTGTAAAACGGTATCAATAAGCAATAATTAAACCTCCACATTTCCTAATGGAATAATTTTCCTATAATCTATTACATTTGTTGTCATCGCAGAATTCAAACTTCATAATTTGTTTTCGTAAAAAATAAGATCAATGGTTCTATCACAACGAGGGAATACATAAATTGCAATTAAATTTGCCCAATAGATTTCTTTCAAAGGCTTTTTGACACAAAATAAGAAATGCACAAAATATCCGCTGATCTGTCAAATACCATATGTAAATCAGTAATGCCCTATCATTCGATCGGACACAAATTTTCGGAACTTTTGATAGTAGATACGCTTTCTATTGTTTTCTAATACTTCTTCGCGATTGATTTATGAGTGAATCTCTGTCGTTATAAAATCCCTTTCAAATTATTTAATATACGGAACACGATTTATGAGAATGTCATCATTTATTCGTAAGCTAATGATGCAAATTAAAACTAATTGGTGTTCTAAAGATTCCAATTGAATCGTTAGCTAGTGAATATTTTAAAAAATAGAAATAAAAGGCTGTTAATTCATTTCTGCATAAAATGAAATCTCACTTAGTAAGCTATAAGCGTTTTAAGAACCTTTCGCTTTTTAAAAATTATATGGCTTATATACCTATTACTTAATTCAGAAAACTTTGAAGCCAACAAAAGCTAAAATTCTTGCGGACAAATAAAAAGCCATTGCGCAGAATATGCTGTCATATTTCCTCCTCTATGAATTCACACATATACTACCTCGAATGCCTCCAGAAGTTCCAAAATTTGTTATTTCGTGTAGTTTGCTGAGTGCTGTCAATTCTATTCTTATATCAATATTTTCCGCGAAGTCAACCTTTTAATACCAATCGTTGTCTCATTACAGACCCTTATTATCGGCAAACAAACTCCTTTTTTTTTTTTTAAAGATTTTGACAGTGTTATCGTTGCAGCCAAATACATATACCTGAACCGCATAATTTACTGAGAATTGTTGGAAAAAGTGACTTAGGTATATAAAATTTATTTTTTTAGTACGCTTGCAAACTATTGGAAAGACAACCATTAAAAAAGCAAGCAAGCAAACATTTAATTAGCAGTGCGCTAAAAGAAATGAATATTTGCACATAGATATGAATATATTTATGTGTTTAGATAGAAAAAATTTACATTGTATACTGAAATTTATAATTATTGACGCTCAAGCTGAAAAACAGGGCATTTAAATTCGCTCCTATATAACGAAATTTAATACCGTCACTTTGGATGGTCGGGCAGCACTCCTCCTCAAAATGACATTATGGGATAATTTATTTAGCTAATTCCGGAGATAAACATGGCTTTCTCAACATAAATATTTAACTCTACAGTTAGGGATATTCTGGCAACTATATTTGTTTATTGGCATAGGGATTTTGGAATGTGTGGGTTTTCTCGCGAGCTGCCGGAGTAAAGTGCATTATTAGTAACGCCGAATAGCTAAAATTGTTAAATTGCGAGAACCAATAACTAAACAACTAGGCACTTGTAAATTGTAATCAGAGGAATGCAGTGAAATTATTAGTGGAAAGGGTCTTCGTTTGAAAACAGGAACTGTAAACATTTGGTTTTGAGTTAAGAACTTTGTTTAACCGA
This sequence comes from Cheilosia vernalis, assembly GCA_949126925.1. Taxonomy (NCBI): domain Eukaryota; kingdom Metazoa; phylum Arthropoda; class Insecta; order Diptera; family Syrphidae; genus Cheilosia; species Cheilosia vernalis. Next base: position 38,420,236 of record OX421358.1, on the reverse strand, counting down.
CTTACAAAGAGATACATCATGGTTTTAGACTAGGGTGTCCATCTGGGACCTTTCTAAAAATAGAACATTTTGCTCTAGAATCAATAAAAAAAGAGAACTTCGAGGAAAAAAAAAAAAGAGAACAAAAAAGAGAACATTCTGAATTTAAAAACACAAAACAATTTTATTGAAAATCACATAAACAATTAAAAATTCATTTTTTTTTTCAGAAAAAAAAAAAAAAAAATACAATGTAGTAGAATCGTTTGAATACTTGTAATAGAAGATCTGCAATACCTTACACCGCAGTAATAGAATAAAGCTCAATATTTTTACTTTACACCATGGTTACATTTTGTTGAAAACAACATAAATTTATTTAAGTTGTTGAAAATTATTAAAGATTAATTAGAACAAAAAAAAGTGACTTGCAAAGAAAAAAGAGAACAAAAAAGATCCTTACGGAAAAAGATATTGTAAAAAAGATCGCAGCTAAAAAAGAGAACATGTAATTAAATTTCAATTAAACTGAAAAATGGTTGAACTCAAATTTGGTCGTAAAATGCTGCTTATTAATGAATGCTGTTATTATTATTTTAAAAAGTAAATAAATTACAGTTTAAATGGTCTTACAGCACTAGCTACCTGGGCCTTCGGCCAATAAATAAATGAATAAAAAAAATCTAACAGGAATCGTAGCTTAAAAGAAAACTGTTTGCCCTTCTTTAGAAGTCATAAATATCGTTTAAGAATTTCTGTAAATCATTTCTGCATATCGCTAGGTATAAATAAAATGCTTTCCACTGTCTACTATGTTTTGGTTGTTATATCAGTAATGTCACAGCTATCCTTTGTTATTTTATTATAAAATTTATCAATACAGGACTTGTCCCCATTAATGAAGTTCTCTATGTCTTTTTAGATTGAATTTGAAACTAATTTCGCCAAAGGAAGACATACGCATTTCGGCATTACACTTATCCCTCCCTGTCACCTAAAATAGAGCGTGCTTTCAAATTCATAATGTACGACTTATAGTAAATGAAAGATTTCAAACTCAGGATTCAATAATAACGAAGCGAAACATTTTCACCGGCTCCACACATTTACTAAGTGTTGAAAGTACCATTGCTTTTTGATGCAAAATAATAAAAAAAAAACAATGCGCCAACATCCTGGTCTATATAGCCCGTTTAAGGATGCTTGTGGTTTAGTATTTTTGAAGTCTCGCTAGCAAAGGTGCAGCTTCAAGTATTTACAACTCCATATAATTCACCGGTTCCATCGCCAAAGGAGGCATTTAACTTAAATTCATCCCTTAAAAGTGTTGCTGGCACAAAGCCATAAACCATTCAATAATTTCAATCTTAAGATTGAAGAGCATGCCGATTGTGTTAAAAATGACGATTTAATCACATAGTGCCATGACATATTCATTCATTAATTTTATATACATTTTTCCGCATATTTCCACAATACGTAGCTCACATAATTATTCAAAGTGTTACCGCTCATTAAAACTAGTTTAAAATAATCGGTACTTTTTGACTGCAAATACAACAGTTTTCATAACGCTCGTTTAGTAACAGGTGTGCTGTAGGTATCTACTTCTAATATTGTTTATCTGAGCAGATCCCTATCTGACTCGTTTATATCGTGTGCTTTTTTGTTTGACTGATAATCAATTGCGTTTTTTTTTAATTATTCGGTTGTTCACAAATATTTTTCAAATTTGATTAGTCATTAACGGTATTATAAAAACAGGTATAGACAGTATCACTGCCAAAACAAATTTAACTTACCAATTATAGAGAGGAAAGACAGTATAAAACCTTGCAACATTTTCAGGTAGTTTTTAAGTATAGGAACTATAAGGTACTAATCTATAAACACTTATTTCACAAAATTGCAGTTATATCTGTTTTTGTTTGCAACGCAATGCTTATGCTATTGGCAAGAGAATTACATTGAATTCAATGTCACCATTTTTACACATTCAAACGACCGTAAAAGTCAACATGACGCCACTATAGATAACACTCTGATAGTATGTGTTTGATTAAAAAGTATAACACCGCTTTCCTATGTGACAATGCTATCGACCATCAACAGCAGCAAATTGTCTAGTTAAGCACTACACTTATCGTTTCACTTCCGATTTTCAATAAAAAAATATACATATATCGGTATTAAAATGTTTACGTTAAAATAAATTAAACGGCAAGATCACAGCGACATGTGTTTGCACACGACATTCAAGGTCCTTTAACCGGACTCTTTTTTTCTCGTTTTAATTTGGTGTGTGCAAAACTTTTTGACCCACCAACCATCAGGTTCGGAAGTGGAGTGGCAAGTATTTGTTGGATACTTTGACGTTTATACTTAGGTCTCTATATATACCTACACTATCTGTTGTGCGGTTTTTTTTAGCTGCCTCTTTTCGATATTCGTTAATCAATTAACAGTATAAAAGTGAAAATATGAAAAAATCCCAGCAAAAAAACAGCAATCAAAGAGAACTACACTACCTAGTATGTGTGGAAAAAGTTGTATTTGAAAAAGAATAATCACATTTAAGACGGATTAAGTGGGGATTCTGTTGGCATATTTAAAAATTAATGAATCTTACTTTTATGTTTAATAAATTTAGGTAAATGTTGGAGTGGGCAAAAGTTTGATGAGTACAAAAAACTGATAATAGGAAAGGCTACGTTAAGAATGTGTTGATCGTATACATAAAAATTCATCAATCGGCTTCGTCAAGTAAATAGAACCATATTTACATGTAACAATTTTATTAGCATTCGGCACCAAGAGACCAAGAACGGTTATTTTGAGGACTTGGAAAATGTCCTATTATAATAACCAATCTTGAAGTTTGTCTAGGATTTGCTTTTAAAATAGTAGTTTCACATTTAGTTACCAAGGCCATAGTTATAGCTAGAGACAATGCCGAGCTAGTATTGATACATAGAAATTCGTATTGATACGAAACTTCAAAAATTCCGGCTCACCAATATAATATACTCTAAAAAAAATGTAAACACTTCCGCTGTGTTAATGGCAGCGTTCACAGAATTTTATACGTTGAAATTATTCGTTATATGTGGATAGTATTTCTGCTAAGGAGTAAGTGTACTTTTGCTAAAAATATTTATGAAAAATTAATAACGTAGATTGGTTGAGGGAAAATAAAAACATGTTGAACGATTTTTCTTCAGTTATTTTAGTTATTTAGGCACTCATGAAATTAAAGTTAATCATATTTGTCTTAATATGTTTTTTGTATATAAAACATCTCATTTAGGTGCTTTACTAACCAAACACATTATATTATTCACATTTTAAAAATATTTGTTAACTAACCAATAACATTCAGTAGCGTTTAAATGTGCTATTCAGCTCTATCACATTCCATCACGGCTGGCAAAGGTCGCCAGCATTTATTTCATATTTTTTGTATGTTTTTGCATGTCACTCGGATTCCAAATTTTTATAACATCGAAAGGAAAACAAATTGGCAATATTATTGTGAGTTGGGGGTCTCAGTATTGTCTCTGGTTATAGCCATACGTAAAACGAAACCGTAAAAATTTTCTTTAGCTTCTTCAGACCACTTAATCTATGAATTATTAACGTAGTTTATCAAAAAAAAAAAAAAAAATTAAATTAGCTTTAGATTTTCTACAATAAATTTAAACAATTTATTAATAATTTTTCCGTACGAACAATCACAGAAACCAAATCATTCTACTGAAATGATTAATTTTTTTTACTGTTCCATCTGCCAGGAATTTATTTTATGATGGAATCCAATCAGTGGTGGTTGGTTTGTTGTAATTGTGTCTGTAGGGAAATATTTTTCTAAAAGAATTTTCGCTATAACCGCCTAACGTAAAAAAAAATATTTTCGCGCAATTACAAAAATATTTTTGCGGTTGCATTTTGCGTATGTACTTGTACCTTGTACCTACATATAAGTTAACATCGTCAACCACTCGCACGCGCAGCGGAAATGCTGACCTAGCGTCTGGGGTAAGAAGCGAATTTCCAGGGAAAATCACATTAGGAAATAAAATGCAAGCTAGGGAAATCAATATTGTAATAAGTTAATGAAAATGCAAGCTTCGATAATTTAACTTGTACGAGTCTTCTTTATCTTTAAGTTAGTCTTAATCGATACTTCAAATATTAAAGCACAGGGCAATCTGCCCTGAAAAGTATTTTTTTAAATAATTTCGGCGTAAATTCTATTAACTTATATATAACTGAAAACTGAGTCCTAATTAAATTTTCCCAGTTACTGTTTCTTTTTCAATTTGTTCCTCTAAATCCGTATGAGAAATGCCCCTTCGACAGCCGCACCTGGATAATATATAAAATATAAAATTCATATTTTTCTTTTCTGAAATTCTTTAAGAAATAAACTATAAACTCATTCCCAATTATTTTTGAACAAAGGTGGTTGTCAATTTTAATATGCCGTATTAGTAACCTCTAAATCAGCATAATAATATAATGGTAAGTTTTTAAGATTCCTATTTTATGCAATGTAAATATTCTAGGAATTTTCGGTCGGTTTCAAATGAGAATTTTATACAGCAATCTCTAGTTTTAGTACATGTAGAGCTAATGGACTCCTACGGTTCGACATGAAAACTCTTCAATTCTAGCCCACGCAAGTGGAAGGAGACCGCAAACAACATCAAGTTTACAACTGCAGGCAGTTAGCCAAATGTCGACTTAACTGAAGAGGCGCACCGGTTGAGACCCGCGTCCACTCCGAAATGTAGCACCACTAACTAACCAACTGATCACAAAATAGACTTTCAGATAACGTTAAACACTGAAAATCTATTCCTGGTCACTGACCGCCTTATAGGAGTCGGGAAGTGAAATATGCACCTCATGGAGAATAATCAAGTATACTTCAAACCGAAGTGAAATTGAGGCAGTTCTAACAACACTAAGCTCGAATAATGCTGCAGAATCGGATCATTTAACAGTGATTGAAGCATGTCTGACGATATAAACTGTATGAATAGAGTCGTGAGAAAGAGAATATGGCAGTATATACACCAACGTATGCAGTGTAAGTTAAGCTACTAGTTTCTTGGTCGACGCATAGTGGCTTAGTGTTTGGTGTGTTTAACTACCGATCGAGGGCGAGCTGTTTGGGCTCGACGCTCGACATAACAATCATGAGCGACTAGACCCAATTACATCTGAGCAAATACTTAAAAACTATTTTTTATCTGGGGTACAGAGGACCCACCCACGTATTGCGAAGAGCCATTACATCGTCAAAATCACTGAATGGTGCCGGAGGTGTGCACCGGTCCTAATTTTTTCGAGGACGCCGATGGTCGTACGGTTACCGTCACTAATGAGCGATACAGAACCATAGGTTTTGTTGACACGAACTGACGAATTGGGTTTGAAAGTGGTTCCAACAGTACGGTTGAACACAGAACGTCGAACATTTTAAGGATGGGTTTAAAGGTCGCCTTATGTTTCGTTTTGGCGATTTCCACTTGCAAAATCATCGGTTGAGTGTTTTTGATCCATATGCTGTATATCAATTAAAATAACTTATTTCCAAATCCAGTTTTCTCGGCCTTCATCGAAAGAGTGTTAAGTAGGTACCTATGCCATCAAGTTCAAGAACATTTTTTATTTGATTCGCGAAATTGTTCTAGGCTGGAGCATAATTAAATAATTAGTAACTTCCTCAAATACGAAAAAAACCTCCAATATAAAAGACAACAAAGTAGATAAGAACGAAAAATAGTATTAAATGTACATTATGTAAACCAATGGATTTGTATAAACAAGTTAATAAGAAGTTATTTCATAAATAAATAAATAGATAACAATAGACAAGTAGGTAAATAAATAAATAGATATATAAATACATTTAAAAAATAAAATAAATAAATAAATAAGTAGATAAATATATATATATTTAGACTCAGTAAATATATGTTAAATGAATAAGCAAATAAATATTAAATAAATAAATATTTAGCAAATAAATAAATTAACAGACAAATCAAAATAAGTAGGTAATTAGGCTTTCAAAAGTAACAAATGGACATAGATAAGACAACACAATTTTAATATGTTAATACAAATAAAGACAATTAATGATTTAATTACAGTAGATTTTTTATGCTTGTGATAACATAAATGCGGGTATATAATTATTTGGCAAAATGCATACTGACACAAAATTTGTGCTATTCAAATGATCACCAACACTACCTCTATCACTTCAAATTGAACCAAAAATTTTGTTTGGTGTTTGGCGCTTTAATACCATGTTCCCACCAACGTGATTTAGCTAAATCCACTTGATTTTCGTTATTACTAATTACATGATCTATACGCGTTTAAATTTTAATTACGTATCTGTCACCGCAAATCCATACAAATGTCAAACAAATTATTTCAAATTCAATATTCTTCTTCTGAGTTGTGGTACTTTTATTAAGTAGGGGGAAAAGGTGCTAATATGGAACCTGTTGTTAAATTTGAACCACCTTCTACAACCAAAACTGTAAGTGTCATCTATTACTCAATAGATATACGCTGCAAAGACTCATACCAAATACTCATATTATAAAGCTGCACAGCTTTCGCTTTGATGATTTTTCCGTAAAGTTATTTGCAGTAACCGAGCAAAATGGAAATCATTTTTTCATTGTTTTTGCAAACCTAGAACGTTCATATCGGCTCATGTTTTTTTCCCGCAGAAAATTCATAAATACTATTTAGTGTTTGAATTAACAATTTTTCAGGTAAGATTTTTCTTATTTCTTTGAATAAGTGATATTTTTTTCTTTTACCTCAAGCATGCGCCGCGAAGAAAAATAATAACGTCACCCAAACAAAAAAGAAAGTCCTGGGACAAAAAACAAATGGTTAATGCTTTCAAAAATGTTAGTAACAATTTTTACATACATTCAATATGGAAACCGGGGCTATAAGGAACATAAAAATTAAAAATGTAAAAATTACTTTTTTTTAATAAAGTACAAAATTTAATACAAAAAGTATTCAGAATATGTTTTTTTCTTATATGTGATGTAAGAATATATAAATAATATAATTGAACAATTTTGAATGTCTTAAGGTAACGGGCATGAACAAAAAATTAAAAAAAACGAATGGGGTTCGATATTTCAACCTTCTCCTCTACTTATTTACTTACTTTACTTACTTTTGGTGGCGCTTACAGTCCGGAGTGGACCACGGCCTCTACTAACAAGCCCCTACAGCCAGCTCGATCCCTCGCTAGCTGCCTCCAGTTACGCACACCAAGTTGGTTGAGGTCGTACCTACTCCAATTGTGCGCGCCACCTTATAGGTGGGGTCTTCCTCTGCTGCGTTTTCCCTCAGGGGTGGATTCGAAGACTCGTCGGGCTGGTGCGTTTGTGTCCATACGCTCCACGTGTCCCGGCCATCTCAGCAGTTGTATTTTCAGCTTTTTGACTAGGTCAGCGTCGCTGTATAACCCGTATAGTTCGTCGTTCAGTCTTCTTCTAAACACTCGATCGTCACAAACTGGACCGAATATCACTCGAAAAATCGTTCTCTCAAAGCATCCCAGAAAGTTTTCATCCGCTTTGGACGAGGTCCATGCTTCTGCACCATACAGCAGGATCGGGACGATTAAGGTTGTATATAGTACCTCCTTGGTTCTATAAGATAGGGCTTTACTTCTTAGATGCCTTGTTAGCCCGAAGAAACAGCGATTGGCAAGAGTGATTCTTCGCTTGATCACTGCGCCAGGTATACAAAGGGCCTACCAATAATCATTCTTAACCTTCACACTAAATATTTCCTAGGTCACAATATGCAATTTTGTATGAAAAATTTCGCCATTGTGGGTTCGAAAAACTTAGCCTGGACACTAAAAATGATTATTAGTATCGCGGAAAGTCTTTAACTACTTCGAAGTTGTAACTGTCCATCGTAACGTTTTGTCCGAGTCGCCGATGTTGAGAGTCCATTCTCGTTGACGGCATATACTTCGTTTTGTCCTCATTAACAGCCAGACCTATGTTCGCCGCCTCCGTTTCGATGCTTGCAAAAGCGCCTCTGACAGCTCGCCGCGTTCTTCCAAAAATGTCAATATCAACAGCATAGGCAATTAGTTGAACGGACTTTTGAAAAATTGTACCTCTGGTGTTGGATTGTGAGTTTCGTACAATTGCTTCAAGAACGATGTTAAAGAAAGTACAGGATAGAGCGTCACCTTGTCTTAAAACTTTTTCGACATCAAATGACTCGGTGGTGTTTTAGATTTATTTACTTGGAATTTACACTTTAAGACAAAATAGTCATAATAGTGTTCTTGCCGACTTTGACGGAGCAGCGAGATTTCTCCATCGAAATCCTGCACAAAAGGACGAGTTTGGCGGGGATGCCAAAACTTGACATGGCTTTGTATAGTTCGTGCTGGTCGGTGCTGGTCTGGGCTGAGGATTTTGAAATTGGGGAGAAATCCATCTTGTAGGATTATACATTAGTTCCGGATAGAACTGTTGTCGATTTTGAGGTTGCGAAAAATTGTTATTTTGCCGTCTTGGTGGAACTGGAGGTGGTGTATTATGCATTTTCCTAACATTATTGTTAGTCGCCACTGCATATTGTGATCGAAAAGTTTGATTTTCGAGCTTGAGGCATAAGTGCAGCGCTTGTGGTAAGTCTGCGGGTTCTCGTATCCCGAGGAGCCTGGGCAAGTCGCCTTTTAAGCCTCTGATGAAGGTGTCTAGGGCTTTTTCTATATATGTGTGCAGCAATAAGTTTAATGCTTCGCCACCGACATCCATTGAGGATATCTTATTCAAGATCAGTGAGAGGTGCGAGTATACCTCCTGATAGAACTCTTGAATTGAAGAATTACCTTGTACCAGAGATATCATCTGGTACTCTAGAGTTCCTAGGTCGCGCTTGTCCGCGTAATGTAGCGTCAAGCACCTAGAAATATTATCCCAATTTAGTGGGGTATTATAGGATTCTAGAATGTGGTCTGCGTGACCGACTATTTTATTTCTAATTACGTTAATAATCCCGAAGTATTTTGGAGATCCTCTAATAGGATCATAGATCCTTAGGATTCTTTCCACACTTTTACGCCATGAACTGAATTCGCCAGGTTGCCCTGAGAATTCGCGTAGGCTTCTGACAACATCTGGGATTTTGTCCAGTTCAGCTATGTTGCCTTGTTGATCTGGGTTTATAATTTGATCAATTCCTGCGAATCGATCTGCGTTCGGGTTTAAAATAGAGTTGACCATTTGTCTACCCTCTCTTTGAAGTGTTTGATTAATCATACTTGTAATTAAAGCTTGAAGAGCAGCGCTTGCGACAGGTTGCTCATTCTGATTAACAGGATTTTGATTAAGGGGTTGGGGTTGGTTTAGGACTGGTGGACGAATTAGATTATTTTGGTTTGCCATTGTTATAACAGATAAATATTTACTTCTTAAGTTTTAAATAATTTTCACTTTCTATTAAAAATGTCTTAGATAGTAGAAAGATATTTACTTTTTCCTTAAATTTGCTAAAATTATTACTTTCTATTAAAATGTTTCTTAAATAAATCTTGCACTAGCTTAGTTACACTTCACTTTAATTTTCTTATGTGATAATAATATTTTTTGTATGTTTTCTTAGATTAATCTTACATTAATAAAACCAGGATAGCTGTGTCCCACGCTGGTGTGAACGTCATTGGTCCTGTTTGCTCTATGCTACTAATGGTGTCGTTCGCACACTCCTTCGTGGTCTTCAGTTTGTCTATAGACTCCTGATACGCACTGGTTGCAGGTTCGTGTTGGCTGTTGCGTTAATTGTACTAACACGCGGCGAGGTACTTGACGTCGACTAAGGCACAGTTAGTTCTTTTTCTTAACACACGGCAAGGTAATTTTACGTTGACTTATGCACTGTTAAAACGCGAAGCCACACTAGTTGGGCGCCAATTAAAACATACTAGTTTTATTTTCCTTAAAAAATATTTTTACTATCGAGGAGAAGCCTCTTTATTCTCTAAAAGCAAAATTACAACTGTCTTACAATTTTTGAACTTAAATTAAAGAAACCTACAATCGCTGCATCGCATCGATCATTCGAGTGTTGCTTCACCTGCTTGCATTAAGTTGAATCCAGAAGCTACGTTAGCATAACGGATGCTCGTGTGTTGTTATTTGCTGAGTCGCCAGAAATTGGTGGGAATATAATTTTTGATGATTTCAATGTTGTTGTCGTTAACTTATACGTTATCTTAGGCGACTTTAAAGTCGATAAATAGATGGTTTGTATCAATCTGAAGTTCCTGGGTTTTTTTTGAAGATCTGTCGGAGTGTGAAAATTTGGTCGATGGCTGACTTTTCTTTCCTAAAACCACACTGATATGGGTCGATCAGGTTTTTGGCGAAAGGTTTTAGGCGTGCACACAGTACAACCGACAAGATCTTATATGCGACGTTCAGGAGACTTATTCCTCTGTAGTTGTCGCAGTTCAGAGTATCTCCTTTCTTGTGGATGGGGCACACGATGCTGAGGTTCCATTCATCATTCATTAAGTACCTACATGCAATCATAAATTGTTTTATTTGTGGTAGGTATGGGAACAAAACAAAAACAACATAAAACAAAACTAAGTGGCTGCCGTGACCTTACAACCTCTGAAATTGGAAGCCATTGTTATTTTTCTGTTCTAGTAGAAGTAGATATATTATGACAAAATTTCGATATTAAAAAATCTTGCTGAAAGGTTATTTAAAAAAAGCTATTTTTTATGTACATTCATGTGGTGAAATCTAGATACTTATTTTGATGAAATTAGAAAAATAATTTTTTTTTATGTTTTTTTTTTTTAGATTTTTCTTTTTCGAAATTCCCAAAAAAAGGAAGAAATCCCACAATGACAACCGATGACAGTTTTTTTTCATGCTCTCAATATTTCCACCAATAAAAAGGAATCCTTTCACACTGTGGTCAACGGTTGCCACGCACGGACAGAAAAGTAGAAAGTTAACCTACTTTATCCGTCGCGTCCGGCACGTGCGCATGTATTCTCTAGTCTATGGGTAGGGACCTGTACTTATTCACTGCGTGCGTTTCCAGTTTGCCGCTTAGTGATTCCAAATTTTCTCCAACAACTACAATTGATATTTCAGTAACTGTAGGGTGTAGGTGCATTGTACAGTCGTTCATGAGATTCTTGCTGTGATCAATGTATGACATTTGTTCCAACTAAGTCGTAAACAGCTTGAACAGCTCATTGTGTTCATGTAAGCAATTGCTGGACTATTTTTCTTTTCGTTGGATGCTGCAAGCGCCATCCAGCAAGATGAAATATTTGAATCTGTATAGTTGGAGGGAAATTTTGTACTTTCTTAGCAGGATGAATATTATATCTTGATGTATCGTATATTGTGTGTGGTGCGTTATTGTTGGTGCGTTGGTGTATTAGCATTCATCGCTGACGTTGGTGAAATTACTTTGAATGTCGGACTGTAATTTCGTTCACTAACAATATCATCAACAAACGATGTCATTTGAAAACAATCGTTGTACCTACATCTTGATGTGTTGCATGAAATGGTTCGAATAAGGAGCTTAACCGTAAAGCAGCGTGCGAAATGGCTCTGGTGCTGGAAGCAAATCTGGAAATTTCGCGTTGCCCCTAACGCAACACAATCCAGGTTCTTTTCGAAATTTAACTGAATTGCAATACTGACAAACGACAGACATCTGACCGAATTGAACTGATGCGTGCTAACTGTATTGAATCTTTCGATCATTTCGAAAGGCTGCATGTTCAATGATCACCGGTATAATTTGTTGTTGTCGACGTTGACGTTCAATACGTTGAATAGTCGCATGTTGTTATCTAGTTTCATCACGAACATCTCTTCTTCTCCATCGGTATTACTCATTATAGACTTCGGTGATCTCTTCGCGAACGATTTGCAATAACTTGGATTCGAATTGATTTCATTTCAATAGCTTGTTCCACTACCGTTCGACGTGCTGCGACTGTTACTATGTCTTCTTCTTGGTATAGTAACAATATCGAAATCTAAATGATCATCACTTTGCGTAAATCGCCCATAGGGCTTTCACTAATCAATTATCTACTTTTAAAAGAACCAAAATTAAAACAAATCGATTACCGATCTATTCCAATTGAAATTGGGTTGGGTTTTCGCCGACAAACAAAAACAATGACTTAACTTTTTCGTTATCGAAATAATAATAATATCACTCAGACATTGATAAGAATGTAAACTAACTCAATAAAAAAAAACAATATAAATATCGTCAGAGAGAACAAACAATATTATGCTGTTGAGAATTTTCCGACTTTTCTTTCCTAAACTTTCGTTAAGCAAATGCAAACCTTCAAAAGGAAGTATCCAATTTGGTCATGTCGTTTTCAAGTTTTAAGCTTCCGAACAAACCACGATTCATTTTTATATAACTACTTCTCTGTTGAGTTCATGGTATTTTGTTTTATTTTGCTCAAACGTATTTGTGCGTACGTAGGTATGTACATATGTATTACCAAAAAATACCCACAGACGATACAATTGTAGATTTAAAAATATATACTTGATGTGGAATAAACACAAATCATTTGAATGTTAAAATACATTTTCTTGTATTCTCTTCGGATATGTCAAATGCTGTCATAATTATTTTGCGTCTAATTCTACGGCTCATCAAATGACAAACTTTTTTTTTTTAAACGGCTATTATACGAAAACCTTAAAATTTAACACCTGCGACTTGTCACCTGGTGTACGCGTTGTATACTGATAAGAGCCTTCATTTAATGTTACCATCGACACCTTTACAAAGAAACATATTTAATCAGAATTTTATTCATACGAGTATTGTTTATCGATATTTTGGCATGAACGCAAATATGACCATAACCTATGCAATGAATGGATTAGAAAGAAAAAGAACAGTAAAAGAATTGCCTAAAATTACCACTATTGAAATATTCATTTTGAGTGGAATTTTTTGTTTAATAGCTAATTGGTAGTCTCGGAAGAACTTGAAAGTTTAAGACTTTGGTTTGCGGAACATAAACTGATTATTAGCGAAAAAACTAACTAACTAACTTGTTGTCTTTCAAAAAATCGAATAACGTTTTAAATGATTTTAATTTATGTTTCAATGATTTGATCGCAAAAAAATCAGTTGCGCAAAAAGTAATTTTGTTGGTAGTTCAAACTGTTCAAATAATTGTTTTAAAATTGAACATAATTTGAATTGGAAGGATTATATTCGAACCATTAAATCACATTTGCTCCTAAAAAAAATAAATAAATAAATAGTTGGCGCAACAGGTCTGTAGAGACCCTGGGCCTAGCTTCTCACAACCATTCGTTTTGTGTGAGTTTTTCCTTTTTGGAACGAATGGGAGGGATCTACAATTTTATGCCGATTCCAAAGGGCTAATTGAGAAGCTCTTTCAAGACAGTTATACTCTCGGATGTGTGTCAGACGTTCACGAGAGGTGGCGCAGTGAAAAAAACCCTCAGTTGGAATTTGGGTTTTTGCAGGATTCTAACATGGGACCCCTGCTTAGTAGCCCAATACACTAACCACTACAGCCATACATTTTAATTCATTTTTAAAAAAGGTTAAAGACTAGTAATGAAGTCATTAGAAAAAAAATGTTTTAATTATAAAAACAGATGTTTGGCTCACAACAGATATATTTTATTTTGATAATTAAGCCGATGTATCATTCCACACTAACATTTTTAAGTTACGCATTGATCACTATGTTTTCGCTTTAGAGATAAAATTGAATCCTATGAGCCTAAAGTTAAATAAAATAAATAAGTCCCACAATACTAATTTCGACTAACAAAAAAAAAAAAAAAACACAAAAAGAACTGACATCACACCAATACCTAATAATTAAATATAAAAAAACTTGGTCAAGTTTTCAAATTCTTATAATGCTGTGGCACAAGGAAAAACAGCAACAGTCATTTTTAGCCACTTTTCAGGAGCGCAGGGTATAGGTTTGCCTGCGTATGGGGGAAGTCGACCTATGCGTTTTTTCCTGATCCAAAATACAGCAACCGTAAGAGCTACTTGAATGAAAAAAATATGACATACTGAGCAGTGTACGATGCATCCGATAGTAACATTAACTCAATGTTGGCTTAAGTCGACTTATGCTTATAAACAAACATAGTTGCCAGAATATCGCTAACTGTAGGTATGGTCAAAAGTTAATGTTGAGATAGCCATGTTTATCTCGGGAATTAGCTAAACAAATATTTCATGGATGTCATTTTGAAGAGGAGTGTTGCCCAACTGTCCAAAATAATGGTATTGAATTTCGTAATAGGAGCGAATTAAACCCCACTTTGAATACTGTTAAACAGTTATATATTTAGCAAATAGTACAATGTTAGAAAGACTACAAAAATTTCAAAATAAAGCTATGCCTATTATATTAAAATATAACTGGTTAACTCCGATTGTGAGCATGTTAAATGTATTGAAATGGTTAAGTGTTTGACAAAGGACCATTACGAATGTTTTAATTTTTGTGTTTAAAATGAAAAATCAATTGTTGCCCAGTTATTTATGTAGTAAAATGTTATATGTTAGTAATTAGCACAGCTATAATGTTCGTAACAGAAACAGTTTGCGTATTCCAATTTTTATAACAAAAAAGTACAAAACGTAGAGTTGTATAATGGTTGTAAAATGTTCAATGAAATCCCCAATGAATTGCAATTTAGAAATATTTTGTTCCGATTTAAACAACTGATTGTTAACTATATAAAAGTTATGTATGAATTGTAGAGACCTGAGAACCGATTGCTCTGAAGTTCAGTATCTAGTGTACATATTTTACATTTTATATAGTGTGACTTTTCAATGTTTTACATTTTATATGTTCAAGTGTTGCACAGTGCCGATACTACATATACTGTCTTAATTTTGAATATTTTCTTTTTTTAAGATTATTTTTACGTTCAGTTCAGAACCATTTCTTTTCAGTTTGCCAATCATTCCTTGCCTCTTTACCAGCACCATATCTCCTTCTTCAATTTCGATCAGTTTTCCGTTTTTCATTACTGTACCTACTCTTTTCCTTTTTTTCTTCATTTCCTTATCACGATCGAGTACCTACTTCTTCGCAATTTTCCATATTATTTCAATCCTCAATTTCTTGTTTCATTATATATACAGCATTTAAGCAACACATTAAATTCGAGATCATTCGAATTTCATCTATTTTTTTTTCTGTTCTTTTCTTGTTTTATTTTACTGCATTTAAGCAAAACATTAAATTCGAGATCATTCGAATTTAATCTATTCCTTCCTCTTCTTTTCTTTTTTTTTTACTGCATTTAAGCAAAACATTCACTCAAGTTCTTTTTCTTTTTTTATACACTGAATTTAAAATATTCAACTTCAACTATTTTTTGTTTATTATATAGGTACACTTCGCCTTTTTTTTTTTTGTTTGTTGACATTGGAATTAAAATTACTGATTTTTGGTTGTTTTTTTCTTTCCTTAGTAAGTCACCTGAGTTTTCCATTCTTTGTTTCTTTTTAAGGTTCCGTACCCAAAGGGAAAAAAACGTAACCTTATTAGTTTCGCTCGGATGTCTCTCCGTCTGTCTGTCTGTCTGTCTGTCTGTCTGTCCGAACCCACTAAGCCAATTTTGTTACCAGGTCTATCTCATGAACCGATTGACATAGGAGGCTAAAATTTACACACAACATCCGGTATAACCTCTAGTTAAACGACAAATACCAATGGAAGGAATACATCGATTGGTTTTGGATTAATTAGTAATCTGGTGAAAAAAATATTTTCATTCGTCCAAAAAACGGTTTATTTCTTGATTCACAAAAAAATACATAAATTCTTTTTTTGTAGATCATGTTCTTATCTATATATGTGCTGAATACTGTTTTGCCGAAAAGTTAATAGTTTACAAGATATTTTCAAAAAAGATAATTTTACCATGTAAAATACGTTGCTATCATAAGTTTTAATCTCTACTACGCAGTTGTGCACAATTGACCCCATCAAAGACAGAAGAGAGTCACAGGGTTCCCGCTTGCTAATTTCGTTGGGGAGTATAATACATTTTTGTCGGGGAGTACAGAACAAAATAAAAGTAATATATTTTTAGTCAATAGTTTTTAATTGGGACAGGTCGCATACAGAATGGAAAATTGGCGTGGGTTGGGTACTAGGTAATAATTAGAAAATGAGATTCATGTGCGAGTAATTTTTGAGAGTAAAAATATTAAGTAATTAAATTAAACTAAATTGTGATCAATTCATGAAGAGGGGAAAGATTGAATGATATAGATTTCAAATAATATCTGATGTGTTGGACTTTAGCCAAATACGGAACCTTCGGTGCGCGAGTGACACTCGCACTTGGCCGGTTTTTTTTTTTTTTATCTCGTCGCCAATTGTAGAGACCTGAGAACCGATTGCTCTGAAGTTCAGTATCTAGTGTACCTACATATTTTACATTTTATATAGTGTGACTGTATTTTCATTGTTTTACATTTTATATGTTCAAGTGTTGCACAGTACCGATACCACATGAATAAGTTATGTAATGCATATCTCTTCCTATACTTCTTTCTTTTTTAAATTCCTTTTTAAAATTTTTTTTTATGTATATCTCTATATATATAAAATTGTTGCAAGTGCGTTGTGACTTTATAACTCACGAACGGCTCAACCGATTTCAATGATTTTTGTTGTGTTTTATTCGTCTTCAATCAGGGATGGTTTATGAAAAAAGAAAAGTCGGAAAATTCTCAACCAGTGGCGTTGTAGGTACAAACTTAGTTTTTCATGGGGAAAAGCACTTTGGAAAAAAATAAAATGGGTAGAAATCGAGTAGTGACACTTCAAATACAAAAAAAAAATATTTTAAATTTTCAAAGCAATTGTTGTTGTCAAATATTTTAATTATTTTCCAAGCAAATTGTTGTTGTCAACAAATTTGAATTTTTTTTTTTAAATATATCCTACCTAATAAGTTTGTTTATGTTTATTACTATGTTACATTAAGTAAGTTTTTGAAATGGAGTAGCTAGATTTGATTTATTTCAGGGTTATTGAATCCATCATTTTCGTTTGACATGTATTTTCAGGATCCTTGCATAAGTATGTGTGAGTAAGTTGAAATGTAGGGGTGATTGAGATGACGTGGACAATGATGACAGGCAACAGGAGTTGTGGAGCGTTTTGAGTTTGCACGTAGGGGTTGTTACGAAAAATGAGCGTGTAACAATTGTGGTATTCTGCTCATTAGTGAATAGGGTTATGGGGAGGGCAACTCAACGGTACCATAACACCTTCGGTACCGGTGTAGAGAGAGGGATAAGGCTTACCAACCAAGTTGATTGGTGCGGTTAGTTTTCTTCTTGGCTGTTAAAGTTACAAATATTTCGTCGGTCGCTGATGGACTATATTGTTAAGCATCATGTCTTTGGTTATACTCGATGTTGGATGTATTCGATTGAATGAAAAAAAAGATGCTTGCCTCATGCGCAGCGCAAGCGTGATGGCAAGCATCGGCGTCGATCATCTGGTGATGGCGGTAGAACAATCACAGTCAAAGTGAAAGGAAATGATTTCGTGGTCGACAACTCATGGGTTGTTCCGTATTCGCCACTTCTTTCCAAAACATTCAAGGCGCATTGTAACCTGGAGTATTGCAATTCAGTGAAGTCCATCAAGTACATCTGCAAATATGTCACGAAAGGCAGTGACAAGGCGGCTTTTGGTCTTCAAGCTCCTGATCCCAATGATGAAATTAAGCGCTATCAAGTTGGCCGCTCATTCGGCATTGAAATTGCCATTAAACCTTCAAGCGGTTGAAGAACCAACATGTTACATAGCGAAACATTCGGCAATGGCCAAAGTTTTGGTAGCAAGCAAAATTATTATCTGGGACGAATGCACAATGTCGCATAAGCGTGCGTTAGAAGCTCTGAATCGCAATATGAAAGATCTGCATAATGACGCACGACGTTTTGGGGGTGCACTCCGGCAAACGCTACCAGTAATACTAGGATCGACCGCTGCATGAGATCAATGCTTTGAAGAAACTTCAGCTGACGACATCGCATGTTTGCTAAATGATCCATCTGCCGAAGTGTTCTCCAATCAACTTCTAACTATCGGTAATGGTCATGTTCCTCTCGACGCATCGAATGGATTGATTTCGTTGCCGCGGAATTTTTGCAATTTTGTCTCAACGAAAGAGGTATTTAAGCGTCTACATAAAATAGCATGTGCATTGTGCATGCTCGGAATTAATATTTTTATTACATTAACGAATTTGGGCGGAACGAAGTTCGCCGGATCAGCTAGTACATATATATTTTTATGTAGGTATCATAATAGCTAAATATTGCTAAATAAATGAAATGAAATGAAAAATGAAAAAAAAAAAAATATATATCGTGGGCTCTAATTGCGTTCGCACAAAACAATCAAACGACATCGTGTCGATGATGCTTCTAAAGGATGTTTTTTTTTAGAGGCATAGAACTTTGAAGTGGAATAAAACGAAGATACATTTTTTTTAACTTGAAACTTAGCATGAAATTGACTTTATTCGAAAGATAATCTTCTAGCATTATAATTTAAATATGATTTCTGGCATGAGCGCCACGGCTATTAAATAAAATTAAATTTGTTATTTTCGCACAGCCGATCCCCCGAATAACCGAATGAAATATTCGCTTATTTGCTGTGGCTACTCCCATAAATGTTAAAAAAAAAACAGTTTTTGAACATTCAGTTGTTATTTAATTGTAACTTAATTTCAATAGCATTTCAAGGAACAACCGCCATTGTTCTCACCATTTTATATACCTGTTTAACCATAATGTTTTAAGATGTGAAAAATACATTTAAATTTTCGCAATAATTTACATAGCTTCTGCAACTCTTTTCCATAGAAACTGATGATGAATAGCGTATATACAAATTTTTTTTATACGAGTGTTTTGGGATTTTGAAGCTTAAGTGCAAATTTCAGTATGTTCTGATTTTCAAACTTTTGTTTTGTTTTACATTTTTTTTGGAGACGCGTGAATTTTCCGGACCTAAATCATCATTCATCAATGTTCATGAAAAACTAGTATTTGTTGTAAGATTTTGGTTAGAAATCACATAAAATTCGAACTTTCAATAACATGTTTTACATTCTATACTTAAGACCTTTCAGATCGAATAATAATATTTACTTTTATACTTCATAATTTGTTTGTCCACATGCAGCAATCCAAAAAGCATTCCAATAATAAGTTATACTAAACTTCTAACAGAAACATATTATTAAAACTGATTTGATAGTGAAAGCAGTGTTTTTTTTGTTTGAAAACTAATACAACTAAACCGCTTCTCCTAAATTTGTTGTAGAATTATTTAACTCATGTTGGTGGTAACAGTAGATTGTTGCATAAACAACAGAACAACTCTACAGTTAATTATTGGTTATTTTGGTGGTCATTTTTTTGTATTAAGTATCTAATCTGGCGAGAACAGCGGGTGTTCTTATTTGATTGAAATAAATAAATAAATGAATATATTACTAAAGCATTGGTTAAGTTATTTCCAACATGTTTTCGTTGAAACAACGTACTGAAAACTACCATTTAACAACAAGTTAAATACTACAAACTTGTTGCAAAATATGAGGAGAAAATGTGAGTAAAGATGGATGGACAGAATCATGCATGGCGATCTAACCTTTTTTTTTGCACTGGATTTGGGACTTATGTTTGGGCACAATGGAAGTCCTTCCTGCCCATGCCGTACAACATCTATAAAGATGCAGAGCATGTTATGTTTCACTGGCCACGATATGAAAAAGTAGGGCAAATGCCGAAGAAGAAAATTTATTTGTGATCGACAGCACACTTAAGTAAGAATCTGACACAACAACAGCTTAGGAAACAACCGAATCTTATTATACCATATGGCTGCATCAGTACTCACTAACTTAAAATCATTAACGAGAGAAATAAAATATAACAACCGGTTACATCCTATGCAGGCCCTATTTTTAATTCAATATCTCACTGTGACTGTTATCCTTAGCTCCATACATTCTTATTTACATACTTTAATATATTTACATCACTTCCACATAATGCATTTGTAACCAAAAAACACAGACGCCATCGGTTATCCACCATGATCTAGAAAATCCCTCATAGTGTGTTTTCTTAGAAAAACCACCCAACAAAAATACGTGATACGTCAATCCAATTCCAAAGAACTGCCTTTACCAACAAATGGAAGAAATAAAAGAAATGCGCAAAATTGGGTTATGGAGTTGAGTGGCGTTGTGTTTTACTTTCTTTTGTCATGTAACTCACTCGATTTCAATGATTCTTCCATATGTTATTGTCGAGAGAATATAAAAGTCCCCTCACCCTTTATCAGGCGATAGTACACCAAAAACGTGTCTTCGCATTCAATTTAGTACTGTGAGGGTTATCTTATAATTTAATTAATTTTGTTATTGATCATTTAACGGGTGATTTTTGTTTAGGTAAACAACGTCACCAACGTGTAGATATTGGTCCATCAGTGGAGAGTGGACCTAAGGGTTTCCCTCGGGGAACAACCTACACGTGGCGGCATAAGCATTGATAAATTTAATTAGCAAGGCAATGTGATACACATGTTTAGGATTTACTTTGCAACAAGTGGGTGCTTTAAAGGATTACCGATTGATTATATTTAGGCTGGGTATTTAAGTCGATTTATTGATAAGGAAACGCACAAACTTGAAAGGCCTGAAAATTGTAAATTTGTGAACAAAAAATAAAAAAAATAAATTCTTTATAATGTATAGCTGAAGTATGCAAACAAATTGGTAGAAAATACTTATTTTGAAAATATTACGTATACGCCATACTTTTAGTAGACATTTAGAAATGTTGACTCATTTTTCTAGCTGCTTTAAAATGAGTAGGTACATTCAATGACATTCACTATTACCAATAAATATAAGTTATGAGTACTGTGTTTAAATTAAGGGGTTGGTAAATAATGTGATTCATAAAGGAAGCAATCGCAAGAAAACAACACCTTCATAAGTCAATTTGCATGGTTTTGATGTAGGTATAGGTATGTAAATATTTGATTAAACTTTGATACATCAACCTTCTGCTGTATTTCAAGTTAGTTTATTTTTTACAAATCTTCTGTTTCGAAATGTTAATAGAGTAGTGAAAGTATAAGCTCTTACGTTAAAAACACTTCCCTTGCAAAATATTTGACAAGGACAACTTTTTCAAAACCGTCTTAAATTATTCAGATTGGAATGCCTATAAAGGCCGATTAAAATTAATCAAATTTTTAATATACCTCTATTGACAGAATGCAATTTTTTTTGGAATTAAATTGAACTTAATGCACAGTTGCGACTTTATAGATTTCCGGGTTTTATCGGGTACCTATTTTAGCGATAATCGACATGGTTCGGTCAGATTTTTTCAACCAGCCAAAGAAGAATGTGGGCATGCGGCAATCCTAACATTCGATCGAATACATCCGCAACGCGGTTGTACAAAACATTGTCCATGCTCGAAGTTTGCCCATGAAGTAAGAGCTGCGTAGTCTATGCACATTTCGGATTGCCGGTGAACGTGATGAATGGAGCGTCCGTAATGCCGCACATATGTCAATGAGGCCTGTGCATATTTGTGCATATTCCTCGGGTTTGCAACATATGACGCTGTGAGATTTGTCAAATGGGCGAAATTAAAGGAACTCACGATCTCCCGCACTATGGTAGATTTTTTCGGTGCCGTGACATTGTGCAAGCGACATCATGCCAAATATAAAGATTTTGCATAATGACGCTTTCGAATGTTACATTAGGCCGAATTATAGCATCTGGCATAATGTCGCTTAAGTAAAGTGTCATAAGGCCAAACTAGTTTGTGACATTAGGCCAAATTAACTGTCCATACGAGTTAAGCAACTTCATTTGAAGGTAGTATATTGACTGACAGTTGCATTGAACATTTAAGCACCTGGAACTTGAAATAGAAAGAAATTGACAAAGGCCCTATTCCACAAAACAATTTATCAACTTTTCATTTTGCAATTAGCAATTTTTTGGTCAATTTGCAAGACTTTATGTTCTACAAAACTATAAAACTTGAAAAGTGTCAAGTTGAAATCGAAAGTGTAATTTGCCAAGTACCTACTGCATTTTTTATATTCTCTTTGCAATTTCTGTTCCACGAACGTTCTCTTGTGCAAAGTGCAAATTTAATACTAAGAAGTGTAATTTTCAAAGATTTTGCAAATAATTATGCTGTTTCGTTCCACAAAAACTATAAATTCGTCGAAAGTTTGCAAGGTAAGCGATCGCTTTACAAATTCACAATTGTTAAACTAGTGAAGCTTTCAAAATGTTAAGACGTGAGTTTTTGTTCAACGATAGTGAAGTTGATTCAAGTTGATTTCCTTTTAAATAAAATTGGAAACAAATTATAGCACAATACACGGCGCAATCATGCTTTGTCGGCTGACAATTAACAATGAAGTGAATATGTACTATGTATGGGGTCAGCCTCTTTTACATGGACATGCCTTTTTTTTTGTCACACAAATGTCAGTGAGAAATGTCAAGATATGGAATACACTGAACTGTGAAATAAACTACTTTCTGATGTTTCATAATAGCGGTCTTGTGAAGTGTGTGCATAGTCATGAATTCATTTATTTAAATTGAAATATTATTATGAACAGTCAGTCGGGTTCTTTTTGTTTTTTTTCTGTGCAAATATATAGGCAATTAATATTTATATCTAACTAGGTGAACCGCAAACTTCGAACAGCCTAACGGTCAATGAATCTAATAATACCTTTTAGCTAAATTTAATTTATTATTTTAATTTAGTTCAGTAGTTCATTAGGATAATATATATAAAGAAAATACAAATTCAATAAGAGTACAAATATCTATTATTGCAATTGTCTGTCAGCAAGACATTTACTTTAATGTAGCTAGTAGCTATGTATTTTGAATCATTGGTTTACACTTTTGTTTATTATCTTCACTAAAGCACCTTGGGATACACAATATTTTTAGTTTTGTTATCAGGCGCAAAAACAAATAAAGCTCTCGGTTTGCCGAGAAAAACATGCTTTTTCCAAATTCATTCCACTAACACTCAATGATTAGCCTTGTGATTTGTCAATCGTCATTGTGAATGCAAGACGAATCGGAAATTGAATTCTTTTAAACTCAAAAGGCGATTGGGATCATATCAGAATCCTCGAAATGATAACTTTCTCACCTTTGAATTTTCCTTTGAGTGCAATCACCTGAATCACATTGACTATCAGTTTTTTTTTTACCATCTTTATATGGAAGTGATATCCATCGTCTCACTGTCAAAACATAAGTGGGTAATGCAACGTATTATATGAACGGTGTGTTTCATATGACTAAATAATTAATCAGATAACTGGAGCATTCATTAGTTCTTCTTCATTTAAAGGTCTAGAAAAATAAGCGCACTAAAAGAAGCACAGCGGCACTTTATAAGATTATTTTCAAAGGGGATAAAAATACACGGGAATTTGCCTACGCTGAACAATTTTGTATAATGTATTGTAATATTTAAGCCAATAACAATTAGTATTAAAATAAAATATTTTTGGTGTTGAAATGTATCCCATTGGTATTTAAATCAAATATAAAGAAGTTTTTAAATATAATAAGATTGTATTATAATTTTATATTCTATGGGTTATGGAAGTATTGATTTTGAGGTTAAAGTATTAAATTTTAATCTGCAGTTTATTGAATTCGAATACAAATGTATTAAAATCCGTTCTTATCAATATAAATAAGGGTTTAATTAAATAGTTTTGCATTAAAACCCGTCTCCATCTATATTAAAATTTAATATTTCAAACATATTTTGCAATAGCAGACATTATTTAAAATTAATAAATCTTGTATTTGTTGTTTAATTTGAATATATTCAAAATATTAAATTTTAAACCCAAACATATTAAATTTAACGCCAGGATTTTTAACCGTGATGCCTTACATAATATTAGCAAACCACCTTTAAGCAATTTTTGTTGTGTTAAATTTTATCGTTAACATTTACATAAATGTTTTAGATGTTCTACGATAATGTCTACCCCAAAGTCATTTGAAAACAGCCATTGCATTTTTGAGTGTTAGCTAGAAAATGTAGTGATTCGCCACAAAGCAATAAACGCAATGGAGTGCAATTTATCTTTCTTCTTCAGTGTATTGATTCGTAATGTTATGAATCCTAAGCCTTACGGTTTCGTTGGGAAATTAGATCCACTTTTCATCGGGATTTTTAACAATAATATTTACTTATAACAATCCCACAAAACAAATTAATCGACTGACCGGAGACCAATTATTATTGATTAGAGTAGTTTCTATGTGTTTGGATATCTTTTTAGACTCTATTTTTTAAGGGCATATTTTGGATATTTTAATAGTTATTCTGCTATTCGGGGTAAAGACGAATCCACCAAATGGTGTAATTAACCCGACTTTGTTTTACGCATAGATTAGATTTTTTTTAGATCTAATCTATGTTTTACGCATATAGATAACAGAAATCGTCATAAATAAAAATCTCGTGTTCAGTGATAATTTCAATACATATGTGTCATAATATGGAATTCAATTAAGGGGCTTACGTTAAAAAAAACTGATTTCAAATACAGTCCCAAAGAGCTCAGATTAAAGATCAAATCTTCAAAAAATTATCTATATTTTTTTCAGCGGTTTGTAATTATAAGAAGAAGGTCTTTACGAAGAGAATTTTGGAAAAACCATCCGGGTAAGACGGGAAATTAGAAAAAACGAAAATTGATTTTTTGTATGGAGTTTTGTGTACAATTGTTACGGAATAGCTTTCCGAATGGAAAAAAGCAAAATCTTGGTGGAAAACTCGGAAAATTCCGGAAAACCCCGAAAAAATGTAATTTTTTTTTTCGACGAAATTTTGCATTTTAATATATGATTTGGATTTTGGACGATGTAAAGGTGGAAAATTCGGTGTAGAGCTTGGAAAATCTCGGAAAATTGTAGCATGTGCGTGCTCATGTGCGGCAGTCTGCTGTCGACATTGGGAATGCCAGCACCAAAATCGTACTTTGCACGATGCATTCAATCGCGAATTGGAGCAAGACTATGATCGAGATGAGCTGGCCGGAAAAGTCCGACCAAATGCAAAATCACCATTTGGGATGAATACACGGCGGCGCTAGCAGCGAAGAATAAGGACGTACGTCGGTAGCTTGAATTTCATTATTCAAATTCAAATCGCTGGATAACTGTATTCGTACAAATCCGTTGACAGCGTGACCGACGAGGATTTAGCGACCAACTATCCAACGGCATTTTTTAACTCGCTTGATGTGCCAGGAACTCCGTAGCATAATTTACAGCTGAAGATATGGGATCGATCATAATCATGTTGCAAAATCTGAATCATCCGAAATTGTGCAACGGTACGCGGTTGCCTGTCAAGAAACTGATGAAAAATGTGATTCAAGTGGCGATCATCAAGGGCAAATTCAAAGAAGAGGAAGTCCTTATCCCACGAATTCCGATTATTCCAACTGATCCCAAATTACAATTCAAGCGGATTCAGTTCCCCGTTCAATTGGATTTTGCGATTACAATCAATAAATCGCAAGGCCAATCCTTGGAATTCTGCTGGATTAATCTCGAATTTGTCTGTTTTTCGCACGGTCAGCTGTACATTGCGTGTTGGCAAACCGTCTTCGTTGTTTGTTTTTGCACCGGAAAATTACGGATTTCGCGTCGGATCTCGATTCCATTAAAATAAATAACATTGAAATTTAACTATTATCTGTGTTTTATTATCACTCTGGTGTTTATCTGAAGGTGTTAAACTGGGGCGAGACGAAGTTCGCTCCGCTAGTATGTTACTAAAAATTGAGGAATGCGATGCATCTCTGTACGAATAAAATAATTGAAAAATGGAATCGGTTATTTCGGTGACATTCTGTAGACAGATCTTTATAAGAGAAAGAATGCGAAAATTATTTATTTAGAGCTGCCAAAACTAAAAAAAAAATGTAGGTATTTATGTTTAAATTTTTAATTTAATATTACTGATAGATATATGCATGGTATATTTTATGAATCTAAAACGCATACTAAACTAAGTGAAGCGTAGCGAAAATTTGATGCATGCAATGAGCATAGCCATTAAACAAAAAATATACCCAGACGAAAAATCATACGTACCTAGACTTTCTTCGTTGAACTTTAAAACGTCATGTATGTACGTGCTTTATAAATTTCAACGAAAAATAGTCCAAAATATTTTACTTGGAAAGCGAGCAACTATAAACGATATCCACTTAAACTGAAATGTACAACCTACTTGTCCCTGAACAGATACTAAAAACCACACAAACCTATCTCTCCACCGATGGGGATTTACAACGAGTAACCCATCCGACAACAAATAATCTGCCTCGTTTCATGTTACCCTAGTATCTACGCTTCGCTATGGTGATCGATTAAATGATTTGACAGTTTTTTGTGATATTTGCCCAAAGCATATTGTCTTATCGCCTGCATGTGAATTTTAACACGAACATTCTGGGTGTCGTAAAAAAACAAACAAATTCCTAAATTTGGTGAAAATTGGTTAACGCAAATGATAACAACATGGATTTATTTGAGGGGAGTAAACCACTTTGGACACTATCGCATACAATATCACCGAAGTGCTTAGCTACTCAAATGGGGATCCCCTTGATAACGAAATGCGATTGTGTGGTTTTTGACCTCTTTGTTAGCAAATATGTTCTTTGTTAAATATTGATGCAAAAACTAACCAATTGAATATTTTGCTTACCTAGACGAGGGTTTGCTGCTGTATTTATTGTGTAATTTGTTGGCACACAATGTGCTGCATATATGTAATTAAATTTTTTAACACAGGAGGAAGTGCTTAGATGTGGTGAGATGAACCGCTAAAAGGTATAATTTGTATACAATTAGGTGTCATGCTGTGGTATGTTGATTTGGTATATTATGGGTAGAGTAGGTAAATATTTGGGTTTGAATGCCTTTTGTCTGTAATTGAGTTGTTCGTATGTTGTATATGGTGGAATGTGGGTTATTTAAATAACTAATTACAGTTCTAATTAATTTTTGCGCGTGATAATTAAATTAAACAACTACGTATTTATTATTCGTGTTTATTTTTATGCATGACATCATTCAGAGGAAAAGCTTGTTAAATTTAAAGACATTAACAGTTTGATTGGTTGTTTTCTTATTTTACTAGGTAACTATAAGTAGGTTAGGCAAACGGGTAGGTATGTAGAACAGGGAGAACTCTGCTGATGGATAGGTAAGGATCTGAAAGCAGTAATAAAAGTAACGGTTTATAAAATACAGAAAAATTAATAGTGTTTAATAAAGTTCACGTTAGCGTTATTCATCTGATATTACAGCATATATTATCAAATAACGATGTTAGTTTTTAAAAGTTGAAGGTCTCAGTAACAGGCAATTGTCACATGTTGTGATGGTAAGAGAGCTATAAGCGCCTACTGTACTATTTTATGCTCTTACAGTTTATACGATTTTTGAGTACTACAAGTCAAATTGTAGTTTGGAGTTTTTTTTTCCGATCTGTTGGGACATGTTTTCATTTTTGACTGGAATATTTTAGTAACGGTGGTTTAACATATTTATGATTGCAAGCAGGTTTCGTATAAGGTCGATATCTTTACACAAATATACGTGTAACATTTAAGAGGTTTGTTTTTGAATTTGCATTAGAAGTTATAAACCGAATGTTCAGATTGTGTAAGGCACAAGTGGAGGGAATTATTTAAAGGTGTTGAAAAGAAGAAGTGAGTAATATTTGCTAAAAATAAGTTTTGCGTCGCTGTTATTGCATTTTTAATGGAAGTGCGGTATTGAATTTTAAAAGGCTGTATGAACACATATCGGCTTTTGGGTAGTAATTTTTGAGGAATACAGTCGAACTTCGATAACTCGAACCACCACTTGCCACAAAAAAATTCGAGTTATCAAGACTTCGAGTTATCAAGTAAAATACAAAATTGATTCTCTAAACAACTAACAATATCTACACATTTCACTGTTTGTACGAATCTTCAATTCTGTGTTTTGTTTTGTCTTCCTCTTATTTTTTCCAACAATTCAAAAAAATATAGCAACCTGGAAGAAATTTGAAAATGTTTACTCACACATACGAAAATTACGATTTTCTACACGGTATGTATAAGGAACATTCAAACTCAGTGCCCCCGAAAGCGATGCATTATAAAACGAACTTGTTAAAACACGCAGAATTAGGGAATTCCCCTTCAGAATTTGGTATTTCCCCCTTTAGAGTTCGACTTATTGAAGGTGACGCCAAATAATCTCTTCGAGTTATCAAGACATTCGAGTTATAGAAGTTCGAGTTATCAAATACAAAAATTACATGCAAATTTTAGTGTTGGCGCTATTGCCAACCAATTTAATTCGATTTATTAAATATTCGAGTTATCGAAGTTCGACTTATCGAAGTTCGACTGTAATTACAAGACATGTTAATTAGATTTTTTTGAGAAACACTAAGTATGGGATCTTGATTAGTGTTATTTAATAATCCTCAGTATGTATTTTGATAAAAATCGTTATAGCGGTTTTTGTAAAAGTTGGCAGACAAAACAGTACCAAATATTGCCATGTTTAGTTTGAAAAATATTATTGCTTAACTATCGTTTTTAAAGTTTTATCGAAATCGAAAATCGGGCTTTCGAGATATGAGCAGTTTTTAAAATTGGCGTTTTCGGTGATTCCAATTGAAAATTAAGGACACGATAATTTAGAAAACATCAATTTGACTCTAAGTTTGCAGTTTTTCAACATCGTTATTGCCGTTTTCAGATAAACTAAACAAATCTTAATTTTTAAGAAATAACCACATTACCTTGGATATGAATTTTTGTTACAATCGTATTTACCGTTTTCGAGATATGTCGAAATTTCAAAATTTTGTTAGTTTTTTATTTACGACCCAGAAAATTTGGAGAGGAAATTGATAAATCGGTTATTTTTAACCGAGTTTCGTTAAACAAGTTGACTCGGTTATTTTTAATCCACTAACTCTGTAGGTATGAGCTATATTAACAGTATTACTTGGTTGTTTTTAACCGAAAGTTTATTGAATTTAAATAAGTGAATTTTCTGCGTGTATTAAGATTCCCGGTGCATAATAGAAACTCTAATAAAAAGACGTCTATCGACAAAACTCACTTACTTACTTAAGGTGGCGCTACAGTCCGGGGTGGACCTGGGCCTCAACCAACAAGCGTCTCCAGCCAGCGCGATCTTTAGCTAGCTGTCTCCAGTTTCGCACGCTAAGTTGGTTAAGGTCCCCTTCCACTTGCGTGCGCCACCTGAGTCGCGGTCTTCCTCTACTGCGCCTTCCCTCGGGTATGGATTCGAAGAAGTCTATCGACAAAAACGACAATATATTTGTCTTAACTAAAGCATGTTCAATAAGTAGTTAAATGTGTAAGCTTCCCTTCACTTTTATTCTAGCATAAGTGGCTGCCTGTCTCCTGTTTCGCACTCTTAGGCCCATTTTATTCTCGAAGTTGAACACAACTCGGGGAGTTTTCCATATAAAAATCCCCAAGTTGTGTTCAACTTAATTGGTTTAAGTTCCCCATCCCCTTATATGCGCCGCGGTCATCGCGGTCATCCTCTACTGACAGTTTATCGGTTGTGGATTCGAAGAACTTCCGGGATGAACTTTTGTGTCGATTCGCGCTACATGACCCAGTCAAATCAGTCGTTGGACCTTCTCTCTTTTTTCTAGGTCGATGTCGTTATAGCCCTCTACGCCTACAGTTCATTGTTTCGTCTTCTCCTCTCGAAACAACCAAAAGTAACCTCATCCGCTTTTGATAGAGTCCATGACTATGCGCACTAGAGCACGACTGGGATGATTAGGGTCCTCTATAAAGAGTCGATTTAGTTGTTCCAGAAAGCGTTTCGCTGCCAAAGAAAAAACGCGATTGGCAAGAGTAAATCTAACGTTTAAACTCAGCGCTGGTTTCATTGTTCATATCGGAGCGTAGGTAGACAAAATAAAAAAGGTTGTGCTGAGATGATGAGACAAAAATCCCAAAGGTTATTCATTGTTTTTCAAGGTCCGAACACATGTGTCCTTATTGTATTTTTATCGGAAGTGAATTTTTCTTACAATGCTTTTCACCCTAAAAACAATATTTAACCAATTTTCGAACCCGTTGATTAATTGTGGTTACCAAGGGATTTACATATTGGCACAATCTGACCGGACCGCTTCGAAAAGGATACTACTGGCAATCAGAAAACTTATTGAAAAAATTAAATAATCTGTTTGGAGATGACGAGCAAGAACAAAAAAATAAACACAGTTCTCAGAAGGGCAGAGGGTGAGGTGGTATTGTCCAGCTATCCCTTTAACATATACATCAACGAGTTATTACTTTAATAACCGTATTTTTTTAGCCCAGAATTCAATTCGGTTGTGCTTTTCGTCACTCTTTAACTCTTGTAGTAATATTTGTAACTCTTGTAGTCCTATCTGTATGGACTGGAAAACATTTACTTTTTCAAATATGTACATTCAAGCCTAGGAAACGGTGGGAAGGCTTCCTGAAGCCGGCCAGCGAAAAGGTCCTTTATATACTTGTACTAAAAATTTGTGCATTCTTGACTTCCACTCAAATGACTTTACGAAAATATATCAATGTACAATATATTATAATATGTTATCGAATTTAAAGGAAAATCCTTGCAGCATTACAAAGAATATCGTCATGTTCATATGTAATCGAAAAGCAATTAAAAATCAATCCAATTCAATTATGCAACGTAATTTCCATAATTAACATAAGCCCCAAATGACGTGGGCAAAAAATCCACCACTCGGTTAGTCAACTCAATTTAACCCTTCCATCGCCACGTTTTGTGTTTTTCGCAAATTGCCATACATTTCGGCTTGGAGTGATTTTTATCATATAAAACAATTTCCCACAACACTAAAAAAAATATGAACATCACTGTCACATCATACACTGTTTATGTTTCCAGAATGCTAGCCGAGCGTTGCCGCTAATAGATTTCAAAAAGGTGACTAAAAAGGGGCTCAGACAAAAAAATGGCCCACATAAAATACTAATTTTGCAATTTTGTAGAGAGGTCAAAAACAAATGTTTTTGTTACTGTGGGAGGAGGGGTCTTCCAGCTTTTGAGCTTTGCTTAGAGTACCTGGCAGGCAGCAATGTCAAGAGATTTCGTGGACAACAGCAAATACCGCGCGAATTGTTACCCTTCCAACAGGTAATATGTATGGGAGGGTATGCTGGCCCCCCGAAAATTTACTAGGTGGGTGCGAGTTCAATTAATCTAAATTAGTTCATCCAATATCAACATATTAATTTGAAATCTAATAAAAAGAGGTTTTCGTTAATTTTAAATTTGATTCAAACTAGAACACATAGATAAATCAATCTAGCTTTCAGTGTTTGATAAAGAATTACTAGGGCAGTAAATACTAGAAACAAATTTAGTGTCTTTGTCACAATCTTCTTTCAACGTTTTAAATTTTTTTTTTTTTAGTTTCAAGTTTGAAAGTATTTTTTTAAAAAACTATTAACAGCAATAACTTAGTTTAGAAATGATTTTAAATAACAGGTTCCTGGATTTAAAAAAAATTAAAAATACTTTACTGTAAGTGCTGCCGTTGTTTCCATAATATTTTCTTAAATTACCCCCACTTTATTACCCCAAGTTATTACTTAGTAATAACTGATCGTATTTAACACTTACATAAAAAAAAGTTATCAATTTTCGGCGCCAAAGTTATCGTACTCCCCCCAGAGTTTTTTTTTTTTACAACAATAAACGAATTTATTCATTACGAAACACTTCTTTTAATATTTTGTTCGTTCAAAAAAGAATAAAATCTTACTTAAACTGAAAAAAATTACCATTTCGTCCATTTTTAAGAAAGTAAGGGCCAAGGGTCTTGAGGAGCAAACATTTGGCCAAATGGCAACGCTGAGCCTATTCTAAAGCAATGCGGTAGATACGGCTATATATCGCAATTAATACGCCGAACATTAACTTTCATAAAAAAGTCACACAGCAAAAATCGTTTACTGAACTGGTACATCAAAACCAGACAAAAGAGTAATAATGCCCACAAAAAATGAAATAAACAATGCCAAGTGAATCCCCGGGCGGCATACCTACATGAGAAAAGGTAGAATTTATCACGGTAATTGTATCACAAATTTGATTATGTTAATTACATTTAATTGTCGGTGTAATTAACAATAAATTCTTTTCATTTTCCGTAACCGTTTGTTTTGTGTATTTGCAGTTTGTCCGCTATTTTCATCCTTTTGAGGGCACATGAAAATCAGAAAATCAATTTCAATTTACAGGACTCTATTTTTCGTTATCCCGTTGCCGTTTAATTGAATAATTGAAATGGTAGGGTAAATGCTTTGTGAATGTAATTAAATTGGGTAGAATGCACTCATCTCGAAAATTGACAACAAGCGACTTTTTGCCTGTAAACTTTTTTAATATGCTAGACAATTTGCACCTCTTTATGGTAAACCTAGTTCGCATTTAACAAAATTCGAGACAAGGCGTGGCTGGAATTTATTTTACCCACACAGTTTGATAAAACCAGCTGGATTATCCAACACCTTTTTCGGCGAATTTACTTGATTTTCTTAGAAAAGCGTATGCTCAAAAACTGGACTTTTGAATCATTTCAGCTGTGGTCGACATTGAACAATGCTTTTGGGCTGGCTAAGTCTGTATGTAATGGGGTCAAGAAACTTATCAATTTTGTTTTCGTAGCCTAACGCATATCGAATTCAAATTAATTTATTATACAGTGGACGTTGATTATTTGTAGAGACTTAATTTGTATGTTCTCACGCCCGTTTATTTGTTATTGACTGGAGTGATTTAAAATGTGAGTAAATACTTACCCCTGTATTAATAAAATAAAGGCTATCCGCTCTCTAACACGTGTTTAAGCTGGCAGACGGACAGTGATCCTATCAGTTTGTTAACTTTTCTAATTAATAAACATATTCCATTCCATTTACATCGGCGAGTTAAGTTATCCGCTCGTTATTACATGTCAGTGAAACCAAACAAACGTTTCTTAAGAAGAATTTGAAGTTAACATTGTGTGTTAGTGCTAACTCGCCGCTGCTAGTCGTTTATTAATACGGTGGTTAAACACTGACTCATAGTATTAAATTCGAAAATATATACTAAGAATGAATAATATAATAATACTAGCTGACCCGGCGAACTTTGTTCCGCCCAATTTCTTTAATGTAATAAAAATAATAATTTCGAGCGTGCACAATGCTAATGCAATTCGGTCAATTCAAATTCTTTTTTCAAAACTTAAAGTTATGCAATAGAAATAACTGAAGTATAGCAATGTCGAAGTGTTTCATTCGCAAACTTGCGGTGCATTGATGTTTCACAACAAAATTATTACTGGGCCGACTCACAATTTCAAATTGTGTAGCGGTAAGCACGGAATACCTATCTAAAGAATTCAAAAATTTAAAATTTTACATATTTTTTGTTGTACATATTGGAAGTGACACTATCCAGTAATTTTTTTTCAAAATGCGATTCTCCATACTAAATTCTATCCCCAATCTCCATAACGAATTTTGTAGCACAATATGTTCTTTTTTGGGCCAATGAGAATTTAAACCAAAAATCATAAAAATCGAACGATTTGTTCCCGAGTTATGAGTGCACATACGGACGTCAGTCTTTTTTATATATAGCTGTACCCACCCGGCTTTGAACGTACATTTCGTTTTAAGTCTTGCTCAGATTTCTCAAAGTGCTTTATTTGGACCATGTCCATTTATGATTTTACCCAATTATACAA
The DNA here is from genome assembly GCA_949126925.1 of Cheilosia vernalis. Classification (NCBI taxonomy): domain Eukaryota; kingdom Metazoa; phylum Arthropoda; class Insecta; order Diptera; family Syrphidae; genus Cheilosia; species Cheilosia vernalis. The sequence continues at coordinate 38,386,171 of OX421358.1, read as the reverse complement.
CTTTAGAAAAAGCTTTTGATTTGGTTTTTGAATGAAAGGTGCCACAACCCGTTTTCCGCTTATGGTTTGCAAGGTATCATCAACCCGGAACCAGCCATAAACATGCACAATATTTCATTGAAAAAAGTTGTGTGTTTTCGGAGATCGACGACAACACCACCTATCGGGTCCATAACCCAAGTGGAAATTGTTGGTTATAGTGTAAGCGGTGTTCCTACATTTCTCACATGCTTCCGTAACAGTAGATAACAGTGTGAATAGTGTTTCAGAGTGCTTACTATTTCCAGTGCAAAATGGAACGTTGGCCAAAGTGAGAAAAAAGTTTTAGCTTATAAAATTACTATTTCGGGAAACACATATAATGGTATTTTGGATATGACTTGTTACCGGAATGTTCCCGAATTTTAGTGAGCTGTCAAATTAGTTTTCATGTGTTTGCAAGTTGGTTCGCACGAAAAAGAAAATGTGAAATAGAAATACTGGTACCAATATGAAACGCACACAACCTTCCCTCTTTAATGGGGATGCTAAAGTACCTAAACGAACATGAAAATGGTAATTGAGGTAATGTGTAATGTGAATTTAATAATAGCATACCTATCTCCGTACCCGAGTGCAAAATACTTTAATGAAAATCTGTTTAACTACAAATACCACGCGCCAAAGAAATATTCAGGACTCAGATTCAGCTGGCCCGGCGAAATACAATAACCGCAGCGATTTACTTGTCGGCCAACCTACCGCTTTTTTACTGAAGTGCTTATGGTACATAGCATTTTTCGTTCCATTTACTGGTGCGTACACGTACAAAGCGAGAGGTTTGCCGAGACGTGAGCACGCCACATACAATTGACCATGTGAGAAACATGGAACGCTATGCTGTTGACGATTGTGTTGTTGTCTATTTCGGCCTCCAGTATGGACGACTGCATGGTATTCTTTCCTGAAGTTCCGAAATATTCTATCGATTGTTAATATTCCGATCCTGATTTTCTGCGACGTGAAACGTTTGACCTTTTTACTGGCAGCACGATCAAATTTGTCTTGGAATCGCCGAGTCCCACACAAACTTTCATCCCCTATATCATCCTGTCAAAGCTTTGTTTTCGAGACATAAAGAAGCATATGGCCTTCCTTGGGCCCAATCGAAACTATCAAGCTAAAAGTCTTTAAAAACTAACCATCCTGTCTCGAGTTATGCGCGTAAAAACTCAAAACGCTCAACAACTCCTGTTGTCATCGTCATCTCAAAAATTTCAACTTACTCACTCATACTAATGCAATGATCCTGAAACTACTTGGCAAACAAAAATGATGCATTCAAACACCATCAAACAAATCGAAGTATCTACTCCATTTCAAAAAGCTACTTAATGTGACATAGTAACATAAGCAACCTTATTAGGTGTATTTAAAAAAAAGAAATTTCAAAATTGTTTGCAACAACAATTTGCTTGCAAAATAATTAAAATAATTGACAACAACAATTGGCATTAAAATTAAAATTTTTTTTTGTATATGAAGTATCACTACTCGATTTCCACCCCGTTTATTTTTTTTCAAAGTGCATTTCCCCATTTCCCCATACATAAAAAAAAAAAATTAAGAGTGGACCACCCTTAACATTTAGGGGAATGAAAAATAGATGTTGTTCGATTCTCCACCCTAGCCGATATCCTTGCAAAGATTCACGAAAATCGGTCGAGCCGTTTCGGAGGAGTTCAATTACGCACCCCGTGACACGAGAATTTTATATATTAGAAGATGTACCCGTTTGAGGGCTAAAAAAAGCTCTGTTTCGTAAAACAACGAACTAGAATTTACAGGCTCATTTCTAAGTTTCCAGCTTCGACAATCTATCCCCTCTATATTATTTCTGTTATTTCTGTAGTGTGTTTCTCCCTTTTGCAGTTCACACGGTCAACCAATCTTAACAAAAGAAGTGTCAACAAAAATATATTTTTAGGCTGCTTATCTTTGCATTTTTACTTTTCTAAAATATTAACAATTAAAAAATTTCAACTACGCAGTTGTGTACAAACTATGATTCCGGGAAATACTTTTCTTTCGTTCTTCATGCACATAAACTACAAACGACGTCACGAAAGAGAGTCGACGGTAGAAGAGAGTTACAGTAAAGATTTATGTAAAACCTTCTGCCTACGCCTGAGCGATGAATGGCACGTCGAACTATAAGATCTATTGTACCATAGGGCCAGAATAATGTTTAGGCGAGCAGATTCTCCACTTTTCTAACAAAGTTAATCAAGCTGCTGGCAGATGACTTCTTCATCTCTTCAGGGCTCAGAGGCTCCATGGAGAAGATAGTTCTCCTGATTCCACATAGGGCTGGACACTCACATATTATGTGCCCAAGCTGTTTCGTCTTCTTCAAGACACAACCGACAAAGTGAGGATTCGGTTAAATTTCTGTTGGCATCTTTTTTGAACGGCTGAATAGCACGCTTGGCCTGTCTTAGACCTGGGATATTCTCCCAATATGAGCTACATTTTGTGTGATTTGGGAGTGTAGTAGAAGGGTTCTACGTCCGAGCGTTTGAAGGCCGTTGAAACAGCTTAGTACTGATTTGGAGGCAAAATTTAGGCGAGCTAAGGGCATTTATAGCTGCTTGACTGTCCGTGAATATATGGATGTATATGCCTTTAGTACCTCTGTTGTATAAATGTAATTAGGTCCGTGGAACCCAGCATCCACTCCTGTTTCCATTTTGGTAGGTGGGCTATAGTACGCCCATGCTTCTCTACTAGGGATCTCCGTAGAGAACCGTTTTTTGAAACATAAAGTCTTTGGAAAGCGGTGTGTTATTGCGCAGATTATGCCAAGTACTGTAATTTCAGAGAAAAAATCCTTTAACTCAGGATGGTCGCTGAGAATTGTCTCTTTCATTTCGATTAAACTTGCCGAGCTGCGAATTGCCCTTTGTTTATGTATATGTTTAGAGGTGTTAGTCCTATTAAGGCTTCTATAGTCGCAGTAGGATAGGTACGCCTACGCAATTTAGGGTGGAGTGAATTTTACTTTTTTTTTTAAATCTACTTGCCTGGGTGTGGTAAAGTTGCATCAAGGGATATGAAAGTAACCTGAAAAAGAAATTTCCCGATATTTCAATTCCATATACTGCCCCACCCCCTTCAAAATTTTACTTATTTGAGTGCTGTTCAAAGCTGAAAAGTTCCAATAAGTCAAGTAAAACGGAAATAATAAAAGGTGGCTTAAATCAAATTTTATTTAAACTAAGTCAAATACGATAGAATAACAGGAAATTGGAATATAAAATTCATATATTGAAGTAAAAAAAAACTCTTTAAAATGCATTACTGCAGGGAGTAGTCCTTTTTCGTCTCAAAAAAAGGCATTATTTGACGTGACTTCAACTTAGCTCTAATGAAACCATCTCGTCGTATAGATCCACAGACTGCGGTTGAGGCTTCCGTTACCAGTTTAACACATCGTTCGGTAGCTTGAGTGTGGCACGGAAAGGCCTTTATTTTTTCGACTATATCTTTTAACACATTCCGGTCCAAAATAGCGCCTTTGATAGTTTCGTCACTAAGGGATCTCGTAAGCGGTGGTTCTGTTACATTATCCCAGTTGATCATATTAACATAATCTAACACATTAAATTTGAATTCAGGCAATGTAAACGGACGAATATTAAGATCGACCTGATTCGAAAGTCGTGCTTTTAATATGCGCCGTAGTGCGAGTTCTTGAATGTGCCGCCTATCATCGGCCAACATAGCCAATAAAATATTTTCTGGGTGTCCAAAGAACCCGTTTCGTTGGATAACAGGATCTATTATTTCTAGCAATTCACGTTTTAAATATCTTGAAAGCCGCATAGTCTGATGCAAATGCTTAGCGCCATAGATACATGACGGTTTGATTTTTATAGTAAACCACATCGGTGCGTAGACTGTAAGAACAAACTTTGTCAGTATTTTTAAATTTTCAGATTGCGTTTCTGAAGAAATATAAAGCCGAAGTATGCGATTTGCTGTCGTTAGCCATCTAGAATGCACAATTCTGCCTAGATTTCTTTTAGAAAGACTTTCATTGCATGTTCCCGAACTAATTGCTTCACAAATTTCTAGCAAATAAAGTTGATCTGTGCTTAAGTCCTCTTTATTACTTACATGTGGTAATGCGCAGTTCATAGTCTTGAATTTGATTACTGGCATATCTTCGCAGCCGTTCAATGCTTTCCCAATAGGTCCAGAAAAACTGCGCGGTCCTGCTGTGCTTCCATCCAGATGGTCAAAGAGATGTCGCAAACTTAGCTCATTTGCATGTAATTGGCACACCAGCCATTGTAATGGATGACATAATTTTAGTTCTATAAGCCGTATGACTCCACCTTTGCTACCAGTATTAATGACAGTACCATCGCAGCCTATCGCCAGGAGCTTTTCAAAATCTATTGATTGGTTTGACAAAAAATTAAAGATCTCTTTACTTACGAGGCTCGCTTTGCCTGACTTTAAGGCTATGTGTCCGATATATTCAGAACCAGGTTCCAAAACTAAGCTGATGTGTTCTTCCGTTATAATTTTTCTACGATTATCTTCCATAGATATGGTTCTATCTTTACGCCCATCAAAGAATACACCGAAAAGATCTGGTATTATAACTAATTCTTGATTAGAAAGTAAATCCCTTTCCTTTGTGCGCTCTCTTCGTATTTTGCTTCTATCTACGACATTAGATGTATTATTTGGCGATATCAGACCTACATCTTGCAATGTGGCGGATACAATGGCAGCTCCTGCGCGATCAGAGATTCCGTACCGATCCAGGGTTCTTGCAACAACAGGAAAATTCTTTACGGCTGCTCCAATGTACGCAGGTGAGGCTGAGGGTGTCATTGGTAAATCAGGATCAGGACACGGAAAGAATTGAAAATCACCAATTGCAACATTTTGAGTTGTAATTCACGAATCGTATATTTTTCGCAAATCACAACGATTTTTTCTTGAATTGATATAAAAATTGTAATTTGTCAGTGAAAACGGCGGAAAATATCAAATTTTGTTTGTTGCATTTTGCGATTAAAAGTATTAATTCGAGCTTCTTTAATTTGTAGTGATTTGCGAGATTGTTTGGAGCAATTTACAACTTCAATAGGCAAATTTCGTAAACACCACTTTGCTATCTCAAATTGCGAATAATATTTGGTGATTTACCACCACTGAATGATGAATCAATAAAATCTTATAATAATTTACCACATTTAAATCGAAAGCGTAAATTGACGTAGAGAAGTCGTAAATTGCAAAATATTTTTTGTAATTTCCATGGAAACTAACTACATAACGTGTGAAATTTTTTTATGCACAGGTAGTCGACAGTAACGATTAGAGATGTAACGGATATCCGGTTAGTATCCGTTATCCGGCTATCCGGCCACTTTTTTTCTATCCGGCTATCCGGCCACTTTTTTTCTATCCGGCCGGATTGCCGGATAGAGAGTAAGTATTCGGCGAATACCGGATAGGTAAAATAGAACATAAAAAAAAAGAAGTCGATTGAAAAAGTTTTTTTTTTATTACCAGTATACTTAAACAAGTAACAAAATTAGTACTTATAATTAATTAAAGGCAGATTATGATGAATAAAAGTTATTTACTCTGCATTAACCGGTAAAAGACGGTTGCATTTATTTTGATACCCTAAGCCAGCGCCAGCTTTAGAAAACAGTCTCTCGCCGTATACGCTGCTACTTGGTGATGAAAGATAGACCTTCACAAATTTTGCTAAAATTGGGAACTGTTGATGATTAACTGACCACCATGTAAGGGTTCATATTCCGGTCAGTCCGAACTTTTTTTAAAAAAAGTTCAATATCAGTCGCAGTATAATTTTTTTGAACTAGAATGCATCGCTATGAATGTATTCTGCTCTCGACAGTATATATATATTCGGCCGCCGGATATTCGGCTATTCGGCCAAAGTGTATGCCGAATATCCGGTATCCGGTATTTTGCAAAATCACTATCCGTTACATCTCTAGTAACGATATAGTCCATGGGTCGAAATCCTTTCTTTATATGGATCAATATACATACATAATATGTTTGTGGTGTTGCTGGACAGCTGCAATCATGGGCAGCGACAGCGACAGACAGTCGGTATTTGATCTTTGCTTAAGACAGTCGTTTTTTTAATTATTACTAGTTCTCAGTGATAGTGAGTGTACTAACCATTATAAAGCATTCTGGAATATATATCATGTAAGTACCTATTTAATAATGGAAAAAAATTAAACTAAAGTAGGTATATAAATCTGTATTTTTATTTTTTTCAGAATGAAGATATGTCTCGCTATTAGAAAAGAAGTAAATTGGTATGGATATTAAAGTGTGCAGTCGAAAAGGTTTTTTTTAAGGTTCGTATCAATACAAGTTCATCTAAACAATTTGCGTGTATTAACAATTTCAGCATAGACAGAAAAACCACCCCAGACAAATCCCGTTGTCTCCGGACGATATGGCGTCATATGATTCTCAAGGATATCAAGAGGAAACAAAAATATAAAATACGACTATGAATACTGATTGTAAATCACAAGATATAAGTTGTAAATTGAAAATAAAGTTTTCTTATTTCACGATAAAACGTTTTTAATTTAAGACAGTGATGCCTCAAATCACTATACTCAAGAATCGTAAATTGCAAAATATGAATTGCAAATTGATAAAAAGAAGTTGTAATTTACGATTAAGAATTTGTAAATTGCAACTACAGAAGTAGCAAATCAGCACTATTGAGTTGCAATTCAAGACTAAATGGTTGCAATTCGGTAAGGGATGAAATCAAATTTACTACAGAGAAGTGGTAAATTGCGAAATGTTTTTGCAATTCACAACCATAGTAATATCAAATTTAGAACTACTTGTTCAAAATTGCGATCGGTTATGGCAATATGTATTCCTCGTTTGATCATTATTTACAATGAGAAGTGTTGATTCACGAATTTTGGGGGTCAATATCTTCACTTCTTACATTTTCTAAAATTGCGAATAAGAAGTCGTGAATCAGTAAATCCTGAGCTAAGCTCTAAAACTAGACAAACTTTTCGTGATTCTGCGCTCATTTTTCTTGATTTGATCTTAAAATTTTTTCCGTGGAGTACTGGTTCCTTCAAAATATGTGTGCCTTAAAGAACGACAAGAACTCCCAGGTTGAACTAACTCAGATTTGCTCCTTGCTTCTTGGTTTTCTTCAAACTTTCGCTTTCTCATCAGCGAAGCTTGGTTTTTTTTTGAAATTTTTTGATCTATGCTGCCCATAACCATTTGCCGACAAGTACGTTGATCAATTAAAAAGTCTCGTTCAATCGTGGGTATTTTACGATTTTTTTCACACAAACATAACTCAAAATTTTTGCATTTGCATGTGGCTATATCGAAAATCACTTGGGCTTCTTCTTTAAACTTATGGAGTTTTAGGCGATAGCTTGCAACGTCTTTTCTTCCCTTGTAGGGCTTCAAAATACCGCGATACTTATCATGGTAAGATTTTATGCGTGCCAAAATAGTGTGAAGTTCAACTATAGGAATCGATGCCTTTTTCCACACTTCTGCTAACTTAAGAGACACTTCTTCACTAGTCTTAGACACTGAATCTTTGTATGCATTGTTGTTATTATGGCTCCCCCAAAGAAAACATCTCATAACATCTTGATAAGATGGTAAGACGTTGCACGGCAAATCACACCCAGTACCGAATATAGGACAAATAACTTCACTTCTTAACAAAGCCATAATCTTACGCAATTTAGAAAATATATATTCCCAATTAAAGCTTTTTATTCGGTCACACTTGCCTATCGACTGTCAAAACATTATATTCAAAATCGCATGGCAATCTACTGTTGATAATTTTTTTTTGAATGGTCGAAATTTGTTCGTTTTTTACCATTTATTCAAATAGGGTGGGGCAGTATTAAACGTTAACATTTTGAAAAATAATTTTGGTATATGTTACAAGTAAATGGTAATGCAACTTTTCCATACCCAGGGCTTTTAATTTTCAAAAAAAAAAATATATTTCATACAAAACCACTCCACCCTTACGCATGGCTCCGGATATACCGAGACATGCAAGTCGCTTTACCCTTTGAAGCTTAGCAATGGCGTTCTTTTGTTTTGTTTTAGTCCGCCATACTAAAGAAGCATAATGTTATGATGGGCCTGATCATCATTGTGTAGATCTTAACACAGATAGGAAATCTAAAAATTTTGCGCGGGAATTGGGTAGGTGCGCTGACGGTCAATCCGATACGTGGCGCTGTTGCCCATCTCCCTTTTGTGGATGAGTATGGTTGGTTCCAGTTTTAAAGATAGGAATAGTTTTGGATCCGATAGTACCACACGAAAGGCACGCACGAGACTGACGTCTGTGTATGCACTCATAACCAGAGATTGGATAGTTAAATTTTTACAATATTGGGCTTGGGGGATTCGTATTGAAATGGCATTTATGCTACTTTTTGTCGTGAAAATAAAAGTTAAAGGGGATGAGATTGGAAATGGAACTTAGTATGGGAACCGAACTTTGAAAAAAATTCGACTGGATAGATAAACGGTTAGTGCTACTTCCAATATAACCAAACTTATTTCAAATGTTTAATTTTTAAATTCGTTGGATGTTCGGGGCTCATCGCTACATAATTTGAAACGAAAGTTCCAATGTCATGGAAGCGAAGGTTTTGACCTAAATATTCAAGCAACCATTATATTATAATTCTGCGGATTCCGATGATTTGCCATTGGTTTTCAAGCGCCTTCAATTTCCCATCGAAAATGCAATACTTCAGTTTTTTCTATTGCATTTAATATAAACTTTTGAATAAAGAATTTGAATTGACCGAATTGCATAAAGCTGCATGAGCATTGCTTATTCTCGGAATTATTATTTTCATTACATTAACGAATTTGGGCGGAACGAAGTTCGCTGGGTCAGCTAGTATTATATAAAAGGCAATGAAGTCCGTGTCTGCGCGCATAACTCGATAACAGATTGTTGGATTTTAACGATTAGGCTTGACGGTTTCGCTTTGACCAAGGAAGGACATGGGCTCCTTTTTGTAGTGCAAACAAAACTTTGGTGGATGAAAGAGGTTATTAAAGTTTGTATGGGGAAATGTACTTTGAAAAAAAATAAAGGGGGTAGAAATCGAGTAGTGACACTTCAAATACAAAAAAAAAATTATTTAAAATTTGAAAAGCAATTGTTGTTGTCAATTATTATTTTAATTATTGTCCAAATTGACATACTTTTAGCCTTTTGATTCAAATAATATTATTTCCGTAAGTAAGTGCAATTATTGTTACTAGTATCGCTCGTGGTCGACAATCGACCATACCTTTTATAAGTACCTATGTTAAAAAACGTAATTATATTATTCTCGTTATTTATTTATGTTTTTTATAATCGAAACGAAAAGAGCCACATCTATAATATATGGAAAAATAAAGTGCACGTCTGGGTCGAACGAAACTTTCTCGTCAAGAGTATCCATATAGACATAGAATCCCTTATTTCTGGGTATGTTTAGCAGTTCCTTTATTACGATGGACCATAGCAGGGCGATAGAACACCACTCTTGCCCCCAGAGTTTTAACAGAATCATATTGAGAATGCTTATATTATCTTCTATATGTATTTTGGTCAAAATCGTTATATAGCAGTTTTTGCAAAATTTGCCAGACAAAGAAGTACGAAATATTGCGATGTTTAGTGTGAAAAATACTATTGCGTAACTATTTAGCTGAAAACCGATCATAAGTTATTGTTCGGGATGTTAGCATTGCATCGTTTTTGGAGTTTTATCTAAATCAAAGATGGGGTTTTCGAGATATGAGCAGTTTTTAAAATTAGCGTTTTCGGTGCTTCGAATTGATAATTGAGGACACAATAGTTTTGAAAACATGACTCCGAGTTTGCATTTTGGTCAAAATCGTTATCGCCGTTTTCCGGTAAACTGAAAAAAATATTTTTTTTCAAAAATCCATTATACGATAATATAGAGAAAAACTGCGTTTGCTATTAATCTATAAATGACCACATGAAATGAAATTAATTTTTGTTACAATCGTATAGACCGTTTTCGATGTATGTCAAAATTTCAAAAATACCGTTGTTCGAATTTTTAGCCAAAAACTGGGTACGCAGTCATGGTAACCTCACCTATTTAAAAAATATCAATTTTAGTTAAAATCGTTAGAGCCGTTTTCGATCAAATCAGACTGGTACGAACATTTTATACGGAAAGTACCAGACAGAATTTTGCGACCCCTTTTTTTGAGTTCCTCTATCATCGTAATATCAGAATTCATTAATATTTCGAGTTCAAAATTTTAGGCAAAGACAATATCTTTCTCTTACTACGTAATGGAGAAAGTTAAAAAACGTAAATAAGCTGCTCCATCGGAAACAGACTCTAATCTAAGATAATTTATATTTAAATGGGTACGTTACTATGGTAATATGGTGGCGACAAATAATAAATAATTCCCCTAAATAAATTTCTTACAATTATTGCTTATTTTTAGGGGCAGGTAAATTGCATAGCTTTAGGGTAAATGATTCTCTCCAACAGGTTCTAATCTAACATGACTAAATATGTTACTATGGAAACATGACGGCGACAAATTGATTGTCATCAAAATCCTTATATTACCTGTTGTGTATGCTGAAGTCATAACTTAGTTTTACCAGTCTTAATGGAAACATATACCCACGATTTTGTGTTTGTGCACACCTATGGCACAGCACCTTTCAAATAACATAAGTTTCATTCTCCTCATTTCATATTAAATACCAAAAAAGCGTACGGAAACTCGGATGTTCACGTATTAATATAACTAGGTTCGCCCAGTGCTCGAAAATCGACCACACATTTTTTTTATATCATTACTATATAGATAAATAAAATTGGTGTAGCTCTGTTATATTTGAAGCGAATTTGAATGCCAGTCTTTAAATAAAGAAATCTTAAAAATTACTGATCGTAGGTAGGTATTCGTGTCAGTTCTGGAATAGATAGTAACTAACTAATATTGTTCTTAACTTCTATAACGTTGAAAAAACAAAAATAGCACTGAAATGAAACAAATTGCATTAATTTTTTTTCATGCTGTACTTTTATATTTCTTACTCAATAATATTTTTAATTTTTTGCTATGAGATAACAAAATGCACACAATAGAAGAGTAATAAAATAATAGCATTCTTCTTCCAGTCCAGTCCAGATGTGGCAAAAAAGGTTAGGTACCTGCGGGAGTGCCGACAGAAGTTATTACTTGAACAATTACGTGTGCATTTTTCGAATCGTCAGGAAATACTTTTAAATAAAGTGTTTTTTTTTATTGATTATTAAAAACTACTACTACAAATATTATATAACAATTTTCACTTTCATTTAAAGCGCTACTGTACATGAAAAATAATGCATATTATTTTACATAAAAATATTGCAATCTATTGCCTAAAACGTACATTTACAAATACATACATGAAATATTTAATTTATTAATGAATTGGATTCTTTGAAAGGAATACCAATGAAATTTATGAATTTTCATCTACAAAAATTATACATACATATTACAATTTCCATTTAATTTGTAAATGAAATATCCTATCTTACTAGCTGCATACAAACATGCACACATAAAATGTTTCATTGAGATCGGTTGAGTTTCTCAAAAAAATCGACAACAGCGCCCCTATAGGGTCCAAAACTATCCTATCTTTCTAGCTGCATAAAACCATGCACACAAACAAAGTTTCATTGAGATCGGTTGAGTTTCTCAAAAAAATCGACAACAGCGCCACCTATTGGGTCCAAAACTATCCTATCTTTCTAGCTGCATACAACCATGCACACAAACAGAATTTCATTGAGATCGGTTGAGTTTCTCAAAAAAATCGACAACAGCGCCACCTGTCGGCTCCAAAACTGTCCTATCTTTCTAGCTGCATAAAACCATGCACACAAACAAAGTTTCATTGAGATCGGTGGAGTTTTTAAAAAAAATCGACAACAGCGCCACCTATCGGGTCCAAAACTATCCTATCTTTCTAGCTGCATACAAACATGCACAAAGTTTCATTGGGATCGGTTGAGTTTCTCAGAAAACGAACAACATACGCATACGCATATAGAAACGTTCTCTGTGTATGATTCTCTTTTTTTAAAATCTGATTCATACAATAGAAGGAGACAGTCACAGGACTTCGACTGAGCGAAAAAAAAATGTGACTTATCCAATTACCCATACCCACCCCTGCGCATATACTTTTCTCTCTTTCTTTGCTTAACTCCCATCATTCAAACGTGACACTCGCCGCACAGATAGCTAAGCTATAAAGCTATCTTTCTTTGTATGTTTACAATGTTGTTGTTGTAACCAAGGTAATTTAAAAACGTTATTTTACCTATTTTGCAATAACTTTTTTGATATTATAATTCTTTTCGACCGAAAGCTGAGCTGTACGCTTCAATTTGGTAAAAAAAAAATTTAATTTTACTTCATTAAATAGGGTAAATATGTTCTGAAAGAAATTGGGTCGGCGATTAACATAGTGGATGATGATGTTTAAATACGGTTTGGTTACTTAACCAGAAAAATCGATACCCAGCCGATTTTGCGAGGTTAATTCGATTTAACCATTGATTTTCTGAAATTTCGTTTGTTTAAGATTTTTTATGGACTACGTAGGTATTCATTTACACGCATTAGAGGAAATATTTAGAAAATTGGTATTGTTGTTGAATATTTAATAAATTAAAAAAGCCCATCAATTTGTAACAAATTTTATTGGTTTTATTGATTTGGCTTTATTTCGGGTTTGTTTTCCAAAAATTGCTTATGTCACAAAAACAAAGTTTCATTCTTCAGTCCTGAAAAAAATGCCTGTATTATTGGATTTTGATATTCATTTTTGTGTTTAGTAATATAACTTAAAATAAATACATACCTGCATTAATAAAAAATCTACGCAAACAAATTACTTTTTAAAAACAAAAGGATCCGAAAAATAAAAAAATAAATAACCATGAAATGACAAATAAACTGGAAAAATGGAACGATTTGTTGCAAAGCTTTGGTTTGGTAACCGAAGTGAAAAAAACGCTAAACAAACACTAATTGATTTTTTTATTGATTTATAAGCATTGGTTACCCTAATTCTATGGTAACATAACCAGGGATTTAACCAGCTTTGAACAGACCGGCCCTAAGTAACTTTTTGAAATGGAGTAGATAGGTACTTTGTTCTGTTCTGTAAGTTGAAACGTAGGGTTAATTGAGATGTCGCGGACTATGATGACATGCAACAGGAGTTGTTTAGCGTTTTGAGTTTTCACGAAAAAAAACTTTGACAGGATGGAATAGGGGATGAAAGTTTGTATGGGGAAAAGTACTATGAAAAAAATAAACAGGATAGAAAAAACGAGGAGTGTGAGTTTCCAATATACCTACAACAAAAATTCTTTTATTTTAAATCCTTTAAATTATTCCATTGATTGAATTCGGCGATTCAAAGAAAAATTTGATCATGCCGCCAGTGAGAAGGTCAAACTTTGCAGTCGCATCTGCAATGCACATCGTATAGCGAGTGTTCAGGACAAACCGTCAGTCAGATCGGAATATTAACAATGGAGAGAATATGTCGGAACTTCGGGAAAGAATATCGCAAGAACAACGTGCAGTCGTCCAAGCTGGAGACCGAGATAGACAACAACACAATCGTCATCAGCAAATACATGTTACATGTTTCTCATAAAGTCAATTGTATGTGGCGTGCTCACGTGTCGGCAAACCCCTCACTTTGTTCGTTAAATGGTGTACAAACCCGTAAAAATGCGGTAGGTTGGCCGACAAGTAAATCGCGGCGGTTATTGCAATTGTATTTAATTTAAATATAACTTTTCAATAAAGAATTTTAATTGACCGGATTACATGAAGCGGAAGCTCGGAATTATTAATTTAATTACCTACAATAACGAATTTGGGCGGAACGAAGTTCGCCGGGCCAGCTAGTTTATTATTATTATATATCATTAGAAATACTTTTGACAGTAAGAATATTTTACTTTGAAGTATGTATGTAATTTAAATTCTTTGCCAATTTAAAAAAAAATATGAAAATGTCATCCAATTATTTAAATTTACCTCTACCACTGTTCTTCAATCAAAAGAGACAAGAAGACCATCAACTTCTCTGAAAGAAGAAAAAAATAAAAAAAACAGCCAAGTGCGAGTGTTACTCGCACACCGAAGGTTCCCTACTTCTTTAGAGTTGGAAATTGCGAAGATTTTTTGCAGATGAGTTAAATACATGAATGTAAGAGTAAGAGTAGAGAACACGCTTTAAGCATGAAATGATCGAGAGGATATTTGTGCACAACAATCAAGAATATGTGTGGATGCGAATGAGTATCCATTGAAAAAGTTCCAATGTTCCGAAGTTCACCTGTGCGAAAATTATATTCACCATTCGAAATATATAAATTTAAATTGGTTGGGAATTGTTGTTTTCGATTGACAAAAAAAAAGAAAAGAAATACTAATGTATGTTATATATGTATGTAAGAGAGAAGTCCCAAATGTAAAAACACTTCCAAAATTTTAACACAATTTATTAAGTAATTCAAGAAATATTATAGTTAAACGCAAGATTAATAATATATTCTGACACTCGTGGTGCAATCGTCCACGGTCTTCTTCGGTCAAACAAGTACCTACTGCCTTTGATCTGTGTTAACCTTATCTGCAGAGTATCAAACATCACTACAAGTAAACACAAACGAGTAACATTCGAAGCGATATTCTCGTGTGCAGATTTCGCTAGATATAAACTTTGATAAATATAAACTGCTCCTGGTATCTCGATGGAGTGTGGTGTGGGTGTGTGAATGAGAATGAGCAGAGTTGAAAATTCCATTTGGAATCGATTAAGAGAATGCACGAAAGAAAAATGGTTAAAGGAGCGTACTTTATATAGATATTGACAGTTTTTTTTATAAATATCTTTTTAAAAAATAACTATCCCGCAGAATAGTCTTTGGGACATGTATAGATATGACCATAACCTATAAAAAGATTTTTTTTCGAAAATCAAGAAATAATCAGATTTTTGTGCGAATTAAAATTTTTTTTTCACCAATATACTAAATACTCTAAAACTTGTCAATGCATTGCTACCATTGGTAAATTGGTCAAAGAAACTGCTTATGCATGCACTACTCGTATCTCATCTCTAAAATTTGTAAGATAGTTTATTGTATGCCTGTAAAAGAAACCTTAGTGTAAGCGAACTTGAGATAGAGAAAAAATATTATGTATTTGTAAAATAAAAGGAAAAGAAAAACTAAGAGTAAGTAAGTAAGTAAATAATAAGGTAGGCGCAGTGGTTAGTGTGTTGGACTACTAAGCGAGGCGTCCAGGTTCGTATCCCGCAAAAAACCCAAATTCCAACTCAGGGTTTCTTCACTGCGCCACCTCTCGCGAACGTCTGGCAAACATCCGAGAGTATAATTGTCTTGAAAGAGCTTCTCAATCAGCCGTTTGGTATCGGCATAAAATTGTAGATCCCTTCCATTCGTTCCCAAAATGAAATCTCACACAAAACGAATGGTTGTGAGAAACTAGGCCTAGGGTCCCTACGGACCTGTTGGACCAAAAAAATATTAATTAATTAAGTAAATTATAAGAAGGAATACAAAGTGAATTATACTCCTCACAGGAGATTTGAGAGTGTGCTTAATGCAACTCTCCAAATTGCGGAATTCTATATTTCTTTATTTTTCGTCTGCGACAGAATCGCAAACTAGATACATTTAGGCCGTGTGTCAATTGCGCTAAATAATTATCCTGGGATAATATTCTGGCACTATCGTGGTGGAAAACGAATTCTTCAGCTGTCAAAAAATTACCCTGCTCCGGGAGCAGGATAGTAATTTATCTTCATAGGATAATTTTTTTACGTGCGAGTTTTTTATTTCAAATGGCAGCAAATCAACGAAGGAAAAAAAAAATAACAAACCGTACTTCCTACAACGTGTATCTAAATAATGAAGGAAAATTAATAAAGTTTTTAATATAATTTGTTTAATTTATAGGGACGCATGATGACAAAAAAAAGTGATTCAGTTACGGAGTTTGAATTCATACCGATTGAATATAAAATTACACTTCTCGTGTTCGTCTTCTGCGTAGGGGCAATTAATCGTGTCTTTTATAAGGCTTTGATACCGCAGCAATATCATTGACATCAAGGGGAATTAATATTATCAGTTGTTGTTATTGAATTAGTTGTATGTCTGTTCTTTGTGTTGTGCTCCGTATTGTGTTGTGCTATCGTCAAAAGTCTTCTGAGAAATCTGAAAAATTTAGCCCAATCGACACAGCCAAATTTCACAAAAGCTAAATTTTTATTCAACACACACAGAAATGTCAAAAAATTATCCGAGGATAATTATTTAGCGCAATTGACACACGGCCTTAGCATTATTTCCCTGATCAACAAGAAATGAGATTCCTTAAATTGCACCAATGACAGAGGTATTGGGGTCTCCAACAACGCGTTTTAGATCTTATATGCAATACTATGTACCCTTGAAACCCTTCTTCAACACATTGGTCTAGTCTATGTCAACCATATTGCTAACTTGAGGGGTATGTTAGTGGAGGCCCATGTTCCTCCCGAACCTTATCATTTCACAACTAAAAAGTGTGAACCAGACGTAATTTAAATCGCAAAGAATTAGTATTCGACCTAATGAAGGGGATTCGCTAGGATTCGCATAGCTTGGTCAAATATCTCGAGAACCACCGAACCCATTTAGCACACATTTCCAGACAATCTTTTGTGTATTAGCCCGACAGTATTTCTGCAAGCCGAATTGGTAAAATTAAGAAACTTTTTCAGAAAGGGTACTGAATAGGTACTCTTAGGTTTATGTCAGACTTTCGCCACAGCTGGCACTGTTGAAAAACTCGTAACGCGTAATATTCTTTTTCCCTTGAAGGAAACTGAGAACACTCGCTTAGTATTGTAGTACAAATATAAACGGTCATTAATTTCGAAAGTAAAGCTAAATAAAACACATACACAGCGATACGTTTTTTATGAAAATATTATTTCATTACAAAGTTTGGAATTTGACATTCAAATTCCCAAGACAGGAAGATTCGCAGCGATTCTTTCGAGGTAATTGTTAAACACTTTTTCGCACATTTTAAGCGGTAACTCGGCCATAAGTTGAGTAATGGTGGCGTTTAATGCGCCTAGAGTTCGGAGATTATTCGCGTAAACACGGTCTTTAGCCCAACAGAAAAAATCTAACGGTGTCAAAACGTATGATCTTAGTTTCCAATTGATGTCGCCAAAACGTGAAATCACGCGACCAGGAAACTTCTCACACAATGAAGCCGTAACTGGTCGTATTGTTCGGCTTGTTGCCCTGTCTTTTTGAAACCACATATCGTCCAAGTAATGATCTTCAAACGCTAGCATCACTCCGAATTGATAAATCAATAAACTCGCATCATCAGCAACATTTGCACCCAAGGGCGGATCCAGGGGGGGGGGGGCACAGGGGCACGGCCCCCCTCCAGAGCACTGCATTATTAGGTACTGCTTGCGAAAATAAAAATCACTTTTCCATGGAAATCAAGACGTAAAATTACCCAAATCTGTCTGCATACGCTACCTAGAAACACATGTGAATCTTGGGGCACAAGTGTGAAAGTGTATACACCTTTCTCGATTAGTTATCAAATGTCTAGATTTCCTAGAGCTCAGCTGCAAAAGTTACTAGGTATCTCAGTTTTGCCAGGCGGTGAAGTATATAAAGAGGATCTACCTTGTATTTTAGTTTTGAAGGGAGAGTTACAAATTTGGTAACAGATGAAAGAAAATATTCCTTAGTCACCAGCAGAAGCTTATAAAAAAGCAACGGCTCTGCCAAACATAAGAACCCTTTGTCAATTATTGTGCACATTTCCTATGACAACCAGCACTGCCGAAAGATTTTTCTCCACCTTACGCCGGTTAAAGACATATCTTCGCAGCAATATGAGAGTAGATCGCCTGAATGGACTAGCCTTAATACCGCGTCTCCAGGAGACATAATTTCAGTCAAGACTTCAGTCACGACAACAATGTGTCTCGTGTAGACCGCGATTTTGTGGACACGACAGAAATCTAGACTTTTCAGTCTGACTTTTTTTCCTGCCATCTCTGCAGCCAGATCTTCTGACTGAAATTTGACATTTGAAGTCTAGACCAGCGTTTGACAGCAAAAAATCATTTTGTTTTGGTAATTCTCGGGAATACATGTGCGCGGATGCAATTATGGCTGATTTTATATTTTCGCAAAGTGAAGAAATATGGCGTCAAAGTAACTTACCCCTTTAAGGATATGTTTTCCGTCTATCCCAGTGTATGAGCAAAGTCCCACAATTTGTCAAAATTCTTGGCAATTTTGAACCAATCGCTTTCTATGACGGCATCTATAATTTAAAATTGTTATTTCCATACCTAAATATCCTATGCATTGTCCCATAAAACATCTTTTAACAAATGCGCTTCTAAATCGTGTAGCTCTCTCTTCTGAAGAAACGGATATACCCACAATCTGTGCTTTCTTTTGTTTTCGGCTAACATCTGGTTTTCCAATTTTTCTAGTTCGATTAATGCTTTCAAAGCAAGAGCCACCTTCACTTGTTTCTTCGTTGATGGCATCTTGTGAAATGAAATGTCGTAACACAATTTGCCTAACCAAAGCAATGCAAATATGGCGGACAAGACTTCTGACTTAAAAGTCTGACATAATTCAGACTCGTAGAGACGCGGTGTAATGCATATCCATCAAGACATTGCTTCATAGATGAACCCTGAAGAAGTTCTGGATATCTTCAGCAGAAAACATAAAAAAAAACTGTCATTATTAGGTAACCATATAATTTTTCATTATTAAACCATTATAAAAAGTGTTTTTTATTCTTTGTTATTTTTGTATGCCATTGATAAAGAATGAATCCCAAAGACAAATTCAAATGCAATACTATGGGGTACACTCATCACCTATCTGGCCTTTGTGCCCCTCCCAGAAATAAATCCTGGATCCGCCCTTGTTTGCACTTGGAGCAGCATTATTTTCGTCTGAGCGTGCATTAGGATGATGCACAGGCAGAAGGTGATAATGGAATATCCCAGGTTTACCGTTCAAAAACCTTTTCGATGGACTTTATTCCTTTATTCACCCGTTTCTGAGACTGGTGAAATATAAGTCTCTAGTTAAAGTCGGCGAACTTTCCAATTTGAAAATCTTATTTTACAAAGTTTTGTTTGGGGAGATATTATGTTCATATTGCAGAAATGGAATTGTTCGACGAATGAAGAAAAGGAATTAGCAAACAATTACTTCAACCCAACAAGGAAGCAATGAGTAGTGAGAAAGGGACCTAACGATTATGTTCAATGGGAAAATGCAGATTCAGGCTCCGAAAAGATACTTGCCAGCACGTACTTTCCATTATAAGAACCAAAATCGTACACAAAACAGAAAGGATTTTGTATTTTTTTGTTTAATGATTTAATACTTTAGCTTTAAAGTTTTTGAAGTTCTTACAGTCGGCTATTTCAATCCATGCACAAGATATTTTCTTCGAATATTTATCTAGCTCTTATTTTATGATTGAAAAACTCAAAGCTTACACCTATAAAGAGTGAAACGAATATAATCGTTAGATAGCAATCAGGCGATTTATCTAATCGGCCCTTAATGACTTAATTTTTTTTTTAGACTATATACATAAACAGCAGTAAGTACCTACTAGAAATTAAAACGAAAATTCCCGATAGGAGTGAGTGCATTCAAAATGCATTCAAATTATATTTTTCAGCTGCTGATGGCAGTTGTTTTTATATTTCATAACAATTATTTGAAAATAAATTATACTTTGAAATTTGTTGGTTGCTTAGCAAACAATTGCTAACCCTTTCTTAATACACTTTAAGTCTCTTTTCCACGCAGTTGACTTTTCTACTCGATTTAGACCCGTTTTCTGATACTACTCATAGTGATTTAAGTTCCACTTAAAATCTTATGTGAATGCTTATGACATGGAAAAAGTATCCCATAAGGTATTTAAGTAGGACTTAAATCGCTATGAGTAGTATCAGCAAACGGGCCTTAATGTGATAAAAATAAGGAAAAAGCGGCTTTGACAATAAATAATAAAAAAAATTGGAATAAACAAAATCAACAAAACAGGAACTTGAATTCAAATTGTGATGTGACTGTGAGGTACAAAATAGCATATTGCTAATGGCCCGCCACCAATAGTCTTGCTGTTTGGGCATTGCGGTGTTTAATTGTTTTCTCGTATTGAATTTGTTTGGTTTTTATAGAAGCTATGATTAAATTACAAAGTAAATTACATAAGAGAATACTCAATTCATTCATTAAGGTCCAATTCACGAACCTACAATATGTACTAGAAGAGAAACAAGCAAGTATGAGACCTCATGAATTTTTCTGGAAAAAAAATGGTAGGCACTCGAAATTAATTACGTCTCTGTAATTCCATGCATTATCTTTGGTTTGGTTTGAAAATCGTTACTAACTGAAACATGTAACTATGAAAGAAAATTCCTTTAATAGCTTAAATGTCCCTTTATCCCTTTTAGATTTTAAAAATCGCAGAAAATACTCAAAATGACATAACTGCACTCACACTGCACAGCCCATACGACATTAGTAACGCTTTCACTCTATTTAAATTTATTTACAATTTTATCTATTGCTTGCGTAGTCGGCCGACTATGACGACCACCATCATCGCGTAATGCGCTAAAAGTGGCTACGTTTGAATCACCACTTTTGCAGTAAGTTTTAATAATTTGAACGCGTTTTTTCGATTACCATTATCGGCAAAAATAACCTTCAGTAGGTGAAATAAATTTGGAAAGGCCGCCAAAACTTCCACACACTTGCTAAATCTGCCATCTTCCAACTGCTATTAAAGCAATTGAATTAATGATACTTTAAGGCGAAAGATTGTCTACTAAAACGAGCAGTAACTTACTACCAGCTTACTATCCAAATGAATAGGGACCACAAGTGGGCCTAGCAGTTATTATCTTGTATATAAATAGGCGAAGGCAACAGTTACGAACCACTTTTACTGCCTTAAACACTACTTATTCGCTTGATTCTTTTGGAAAATAAAATGGAAAAAAAAGTTACTAAGAAGCTGAATGTTTGCTTTCTATGTGTTCAGAATGCAAAGCTTCAAACTTGTATTCAATTTTTATGTAAGTGTTGCTGTACACTCCGATGCACATTACAAATGCGTACCTATATAGAAAGCACCACGAACTCAATACAATATGGACTTGTATATACAAATTATACCGTCTATGGGTATATGGGCTCTTTTCTGATATTTCGTTTATCAGCTTGAATTGCGATTAGATATCGAAGCCGAAACGCCAACCTTATTGAAGTTTAACAGGGTCAGTAGTGATAGTTTCGCGCAACCATGAACAAGGGTATTTGCTTGCTGTTCGTCATCATAAGTGCAGTGGTGGTAGCTACATGTAACGAATTTAATACAGATATTCCCGATAACCCCTATTCATGGTTGTAACTGTTGATAGTTTGTTTTGCTGTTTACGTGGCTTTGGCAGGCAGTTCCTGGAAAATTATCACCCGCGACGAATGGAAAGGACGGTCGCCGAAGAGCGAAATTCGCATTGAGGGACCCGTAGAGTATGTTGTTGTTCATCACTCCTACCAGCCGGGTGTGTGCCTTAAAACAGACGCATGCAAGGCATCCATGAGGTCCATGCAGAACTACCACATGGATGGGCATGGCTGGGTAGACATTGGTTACAATTTCGCAGTTGGTGCGGATGGTAATGTGTATGTCGGTCGCGGGTTTGGTGTGGTCGGAGCACATGCCCCTGGCTATAACAACAGGAGTATTGGATTACTGCTAATAGGAAACTTTATGGGTGAGAACGTGATGTTACCGTACTCGAGAGGAAAATTGAATAAATCACTCTACACAATTCTTATTTGCAGAGAATTTACCACCAAAACCAATGACTGAAGTTGCCCAGGAATTCATTGCTTATGCAGTTGAAAAGGGTCATGTTGCGGCAAATTACACGTTGTACGGTCATAGGCAAGTCAAAGATACAGCATGTCCAGGGGAAGCTTTCTATACAGAACTCAAAACATGGCCACGTTGGAAGGAGATGAGAAATCAATGAGTACCTATAGGTGAAACTTTGAAATTGATGAGCATTTATAGTTACAATATGCCCGTGATAAAGTGATACATATTTGTAAATGAGTCTTATTGATTTAGTAAAAGTAATTGTGTGAATAAAACTTAGGGACTGGTTTCCCGCAACATTAATGAGTATAATTATAAAGTTTAGGAATGAAAGGAATTCCTATGAATAGATATACAAAATGAAAGCCGAAACATCAGTCCGAATATATAGAGAGCTCCTGTGGAATTATTTTCCAAATAACTAAAACTACTGATTAGTTCACTTGCATTCGAAATGCATAAATTGTGCGTATACGGCTATTGACATTATGAATTTCCGTATGTATAAACTTCCATTGTCAAAGAGAAATGTAAATTTTAAGCAAGTCATTTTATAAAAATCGTTAAGAGAATTATGTAATTAGGATTTTTTCAGCTTCCTAAATCAAAAGTCTGGGGGTTGTTCCAAAGATGAGTTAGCAACATGCAAGTTAAGCCCAAGTTTCCACTAGGGCATAGCTGAATTTTAGGAAATATTCCCAAACATTGGAAAAAAATTTCTATCAGGCTTGGTAGGCGTTTTTAATCTATTTGTAAAAAACACAATAAAATTAATATTCGAAATTCTTTTGTTCAATAACACTGAGTAGGTAGTGTTAAATGATGTAACACAGAAACGTATATATTAAAATCCAAATGCTTTTAATATCTATATATATAAAAGGCAATGAAGTCCGTGTGTGCGCGCATAACTCGATAAAGGATTGTTGGATTTCAACGATTTTTGGCTTGACGGTTTCGTTTTGGACCAAGGAAGGTTATAGGCTACTTTTTGTCGCGAAAACAGAACTTTGAGGGGATGAAAAAGGTTATGAAAGTTTGTATGGGGAAATGCACTTTGAAAAAAAATAAACGGGGTGGAAATCGAGTAGTGATACTTCATATAAAAAAAAAAATTTTAATTTTAATGCCAATTGTTGTTGTCAATTATTTTAATTATTTTGCAAGCAAATTGTTGTTGCAAACAATTTTGAAATATCTTTTTTTTAAATACACCTAATAAGATTTCTTATGTTTACTATGTCACATTAAGTAGCTTTTTGAAATGGAGTAGATACTTCGATTTGTTTGGTGGTGTTTGAATGCATCATTTATGTTTGCCAAATATTTTCAGGATCCTTGCATTAGTATGAGAGTGAGTAAGTTGAAATGTTTGAGATGATGATGATGATAGGCAACACAGGAGTTGTTGAGCGTTTTGAGTTTTTACGCACATAACTCGAAAGAGGATGGTTAGTTTTTAAAGATTGGGCCCAAGGAAGGCCATAGGCTACTTTATGTCTCGAAAACAAAACTTTGACAGGATGATATAGGGGATGAAAGTTTGTGTGGGATTCGGCGATTCCAAGACAAATTTGATCATGTCGCCATTGCGAAGGTCAAACGTTTCACGTCGCAGAAAAATAGGACGAACAGTCAGATCGGAGTATTAACAATCGATAGAATATTTCGGAACTTCAGGAAAGAATACCATGCAGTCGTCCATACTGGAGACCGAGATAGACAACAACACAATCACCATGTTTCTCACATGGTCAATTGTATGTGGCGTGCTCACGTGTCGGCAAACCTCTCGCTTTGTACGTGTACGCACCCGTAAATGGAACGAAAAATGCTATGTACCATAAAGCACTTCAGTAAAAAAGCGGTACGCTGGCCGACAAGGAAATCGCTGCGGTTATTGCAATTGTATTTCGCCGGGCCAGCTGAATCTGAATCCTGAATATTTCTTTAGCGCGTGGTATTTGTAGTAAAACAGATTTTCGTTAAAATATTTTGCACTCGGGTACGAAGATATGCAATTATTAAATTCGCATTATATTACCTCCATTACCATTTTCATGACACTTTGTTCGTTTAGGTAGGTACTTTAGCATCCCCATTAAAGAGGGAAGGTACCAGTATTTCTACCTATATCACATTTTCGTGCGAACCAACTTACAAACACATGAAAACTAATTTGACAGCTCACTTAAATTCGGGAACATTCCGGTAACAAGTCATACCCAAAATATGTCTTTCCCGAAATAGTAATTTTATAAGCTAAAACTTTTTCCTCACTTTGGCCAACGTTCCATTCTGCACTGGAAATAAAGGGTTTTTCAACAGGGACGATTTGACGCTGTTAGACTATTCCCTGTGGGGCTACGTCAAGTCTATGGTCTCTCTATGCCAACAAGCCAGCGATGATTGATGAACTTCGTAGGAATATCGAACGTGAAATTGCAGCAGTATCGGCCGATTTATGTTTGAAAACCGTCGTAAATTGGGTTCAGCGTCTGGACTTCTGCAAGCGTGCCCGTGGTGGCCATGCAAAAGAAATCGAGTGTACTTTCACAGGAATAAAGAATTTCATTCATATCCAAAACCGTTTTTGTTTTATTTAAAAAAGAACTTTTGTAGCGCTCTTATTGAAAAAACCTTTAGTAAGCATTCTGATACACTATGCACACTGTTATCTACTGTTACGGAAGCATGTCAGAAATGTAGGAACATCGCTTACACTATAACCAACAATTTCCACTTGGGCTATGGACCCGATAGCTGGTGCTGTCGTCGATCTCCGAAACCACACAACTCTTTTCAATGAAATATTGTGCATGTTAATGGCTGGTTCCCGGTTGAAAGATAGGACACCATCCTAAAGGTGATACCTTGCAAACCATAAGCGCAAAACGGGTTGTGGCACCTTTCATTCAAAAATCAAATCAAACGCTATTTCTATAAAGTTGTATAATTAGGTAAAATCATAGACGGACATGGTCCAAATAAAGCACTTTGAGAAATCTGAGCAAGACTTAAAATGAAATATACGGTCAAAGCCGGGTGGGTATACAGCTATATATAAAAAAGACTGACGTCCGTATGTGAACTCATAACTCGGGAATAAATCGTTAGATTTTTATTATTTTTGGTTTAAAAAAGAACATAGGTTAGGTTAGGTTAGAGTGGCAGGCCGCCTCAAGTGCAGCCACACTTGGGCCAAATTAGGCCCATTGTGTTACCACAGGATCGATAACGACTCCTTATGTACCCGTTGAACCAGCCGGAGCTAAGAATGAAGCGATGGAGGCAGTTGATACCTATATTTGCGAGTTCGCTGAGATTGTCAAAGAAATATTCTCCGAGGTGTAGTTTTCTACGGAGTGACAGTGCTGGACACATACAGAGAAGGTGCAGAATAGTCTCCTCCTCCTCCTCGTCCATACAGCTTCTGCAGAAATCATTTGAATGGAGGCCTAATCTGAGAGCATGTCTCCCTATGATGCAGTGTCCCGTGATGACACCTACTAGAGTGCTTATCATGGGTCTTTTCAGTGTAATAAGACTTTTTGAGCGCTTGGGATCCAGCTGAGGCCAGATCTGTTTCGAGGTGTGGCACGTTAAGCAGGTAGACCACCTGCGATTAGTAGCGCTTAATGCGTTTTGTTTAATTAGGAGCTTGCAAGTAGCAAGAGGCATATAGACCCTCTTCTTTTCTGGTAGGGTCGACATAGTAGTGCCTTGTCTGGCGAGCTCATCGGCGATGCAATTGCCTGGAATGTCTCTATGGCCCGGCACCCATATAAGGTGAATTTTGAATTGTTTCGCCATCTCGTTCAGAGATAGTCGGCAATTGAGGGCAGTTGTTGAATTGAAGACGACAGAATCCAGGGATTTAATCGCGGCTTGACTGTCGGTAAAGATGGTGATATCCTTTACAGATATTACATTATACCGAAGCCATGACAACGCCTCTTTGATCGCCATGACCTCCGCCTGAAATACACTACAGTGATTAGGAAGGCTGAATGAGATTTTACAATTAAGATCATAAGAGAATACACCCCCCCCTACTCCTGTTTCAGTTTCGGACCCATCTGTATAGAAACAGACAGATACTTTACGGGGTACTATTTCATTCTCCCAGTCACTCCTGGAGGGTATGTAAGTTCATGTTATGCTACTTTTTGTCGAGAAAACTCAATATACCTTATGGGGATAGAATTTAGTATGGAGAATCGCATTTTGAAAAGAAAAAATTACTGGATAGTGCCACTTCCAATAGGTGCAACAAAAAATATGTAAAATTTTAAATTTTTGAATTCCTTAGATATTCCATGCTTACCGCTACACAATTTGAAATTGTAAGTCGGCCCAGTTATAATTTTGTTGTGAAACATCAATGCACCGCAAGTTTGCGAATGAAATACATTGACATTACTATACTTCATTTCTATTGCATAACTATAAGTTTTGAAAAAAGAATTTGAATTGACCGAATTACATAAAGTAGCATTAGCATTGTGCACGCTCGAAATTATTATTTTTATTACATTAAAGAAATTGGGCGGAACAAAGTTCGCCGGGTCAGCTAGTAGGTATATTATATTTTTACTTTTACTCTCACATTTAACTATGTATTATGGTTTATCGCTTATTTATTCTTACAAAAAACCCGATGTAAATCTGCACTTATTCTTATTACGTGATAGGTACCTACTCGGAACAGTAAGTAAGTTTTTGATTACTGTTTGTACTACTAACGCATAGACTGCACTTGTTTTATTTCATTAACAAAAATCTAAAAACGGAAATCAAATTAGAGAATCCAATCAAATACTACACTACATTGCGTTTTTGTAAGGAATTAAATCACATAACGAATTTGATTTTAAAATAACTAGCTTTTATGTTCCAGTTCTTAAAACTTTGTTTTATAGCTCATCTTTTTTATATTAAAAACTAGCTGACCCGGCGAACTTTGTTCCGCCCAATTTCTTTAATGTAATAAAAATAATAATTTCGAGCGTGCACAATGCTAATGCTACTTTATGTAATTCGGTCAATTCAAATTCTTTTTTCAAAACTTATAGTTATGCAATAGAAATGAAGTATAGTAATGTCAATGTATTTCATTCGCAAACTTGCGGTGCATTGATGTTTCACAACAAAATTATAACTGGGCCGACTTACAATTTCAAATTGTGTAGCGGTAAGCATGGAATATCTAAGGAATTCAAAAATTTAAAATTTTACATATTTTTTGTTGCACCTATTGGAAGTGGCACTATCCAGTAATTTTTTCTTTTCAAAATGCGATTCTCCATACTAAATTCTATCCCCATAAGGTATATTGAGTTTTCTCGACAAAAAGTAGCATAACATGAACTTACATACCCTCCAGGAGTGACTGGGAGAATGAAATAGTACCCCGTAAAGTATCTGTCTGTTTCTATACAGATGGGTCCGAAACTGAAACAGGAGTAGGGGGGGGTGTATTCTCTTATGATCTTAATTGTAAAATCTCATTCAGCCTTCCTAATCACTGTAGTGTATTTCAGGCGGAGGTCATGGCGATCAAAGAGGCGTTGTCATGGCTTCGGTATAATGTAATATCTGTAAAGGATATCACCATCTTTACCGACAGTCAAGCCGCGATTAAATCCCTGGATTCTGTCGTCTTCAATTCAACAACTGCCCTCAATTGCCGACTATCTCTGAACGAGATGGCGAAACAATTCAAAATTCACCTTATATGGGTGCCGGGCCATAGAGACATTCCAGGCAATTGCATCGCCGATGAGCTCGCCAGACAAGGCACTACTATGTCGACCCTACCAGAAAAGAAGAGGGTCTATATGCCTCTTGCTACTTGCAAGCTCCTAATTAAACAAAACGCATTAAGCGCTACTAATCGCAGGTGGTCTACCTGCTTAACGTGCCACACCTCGAAACAGATCTGGCCTCAGCTGGATCCCAAGCGCTCAAAAAGTCTTATTACACTGAAAAGACCCATGATAAGCACTCTAGTAGGTGTCATCACGGGACACTGCATCATAGGGAGACATGCTCTCAGATTAGGCCTCCATTCAAATGATTTCTGCAGAAGCTGTATGGACGAGGAGGAGGAGGAGACTATTCTGCACCTTCTCTGTATGTGTCCAGCACTGTCACTCCGTAGAAAACTACACCTCGGAGAATATTTCTTTGACAATCTCAGCGAACTCGCAAATATAGGTATCAACTGCCTCCATCGCTTCATTCTTAGCTCCGGCTGGTTCAACGGGTACATAAGGAGTCGTTATCGATCCTGTGGTAACACAATGGGCCTAATTTGGCCCAAGTGTGGCTGCACTTGAGGCGGCCTGCCACTCTAACCTAACCTAACCTATGTTCTTTTTTAAACCAAAAATAATAAAAATCTAACGATTTATTCCCGAGTTATGAGTTCACATACGGACGTCAGTCTTTTTTATATATAGCTGTATACCCACCCGGCTTTGACCGTATATTTCATTTTAAGTCTTGCTCAGATTTCTCAAAGTGCTTTATTTGGACCATGTCCGTCTATGATTTTACCTAATTATACAACTTTATAGAAATAGCGTTTGATTTGATTTTTGAATGAAAGGTGCCACAACCCGTTTTGCGCTTATGGTTTGCAAGGTATCACCTTTAGGATGGTGTCCTATCTTTCAACCGGGAACCAGCCATTAACATGCACAATATTTCATTGAAAAGAGTTGTGTGGTTTCGGAGATCGACGACAGCACCAGCTATCGGGTCCATAGCCCAAGTGGAAATTGTTGGTTATAGTGTAAGCGATGTTCCTACATTTCTGACATGCTTCCGTAACAGTAGATAACAGTGTGCATAGTGTATCAGAATGCTTACTAAAGGTTTTTTCAATAAGAGCGCTACAAAAGTTCTTTTTTAAATAAAACAAAAACGGTTTTGGATATGAATGAAATTCTTTATTCCTGTGAAAGTACACTCGATTTCTTTTGCATGGCCACCACGGGCACGCTTGCAGAAGTCCAGACGCTGAACCCAATTTACGACGGTTTTCAAACATAAATCGGCCGATACTGCTGCAATTTCACGTTCGATATTCCTACGAAGTTCATCAATCATCGCTGGCTTGTTGGCATAGAGAGACCATAGACTTGACGTAGCCCCACAGGGAATAGTCTAACAGCGTCAAATCGTCCCTGTTGAAAAACCCTTTATTTCCAGTGCAGAATGGAACGTTGGCCAAAGTGAGGAAAAAGTTTTAGCTTATAAAATTACTATTTCGGGAAACACATATTTTGGGTATGACTTGTTACCGGAATGTTCCCGAATTTAAGTGAGCTGTCAAATTAGTTTTCATGTGTTTGTAAGTTGGTTCGCACGAAAATGTGATATAGGTAGAAATACTGGTACCTTCCCTCTTTAATGGGGATGCTAAAGTACCTACCTAAACGAACAAAGTGTCATGAAAATGGTAATGGAGGTAATATAATGCGAATTTAATAATTGCATATCTTCGTACCCGAGTGCAAAATATTTTAACGAAAATCTGTTTTACTACAAATACCACGCGCTAAAGAAATATTCAGGATTCAGATTCAGCTGGCCCGGCGAAATACAATTGCAATAACCGCAGCGATTTCCTTGTCGGCCAGCGTACCGCTTTTTTACTGAAGTGCTTTATGGTACATAGCATTTTTCGTTCCATTTACGGGTGCGTACACGTACAAAGCGAGAGGTTTGCCGACACGTGAGCACGCCACATACAATTGACCATGTGAGAAACATGGTGATTGTGTTGTTGTCTATCTCGGTCTCCAGTATGGACGACTGCATGGTATTCTTTCCTGAAGTTCCGAAATATTCTATCGATTGTTAATACTCCGATCTGACTGTTCGTCCTATTTTTCTGCGACGTGAAACGTTTGACCTTCGCAATGGCGACATGATCAAATTTGTCTTGGAATCGCCGAATCCCACACAAACTTTCATCCCCTATATCATCCTGTCAAAGTTTTGTTTTCGAGACATAAAGTAGCCTATGGCCTTCCTTGGGCCCAATCTTTAAAAACTAACCATCCTCTTTCGAGTTATGTGCGTAAAAACTCAAAACGCTCAACAACTCCTGTGTTGCCTATCATCATCATCATCTCAAACATTTCAACTTACTCACTCTCATACTAATGCAAGGATCCTGAAAATATTTGGCAAACATAAATGATGCATTCAAACACCACCAAACAAATCGAAGTATCTACTCCATTTCAAAAAGCTACTTAATGTGACATAGTAAACATAAGAAATCTTATTAGGTGTATTTAAAAAAAAGATATTTCAAAATTGTTTGCAACAACAATTTGCTTGCAAAATAATTAAAATAATTGACAACAACAATTGGCATTAAAATTAAAATTTTTTTTTTTATATGAAGTATCACTACTCGATTTCCACCCCGTTTATTTTTTTTCAAAGTGCATTTCCCCATACAAACTTTCATAACCTTTTTCATCCCCTCAAAGTTCTGTTTTCGCGACAAAAAGTAGCCTATAACCTTCCTTGGTCCAAAACGAAACCGTCAAGCCAAAAATCGTTGAAATCCAACAATCCTTTATCGAGTTATGCGCGCACACACGGACTTCATTGCCTTTTATATATATAGATACTGCGCAAGTTTGTATTTTACGCACAAATTTCAAATAATAAATTATGCTGATATCTTGTCGTCATAACATAAAACAAATTTTCTAACTTTGATGAAATATTTTGTTCTAATATAGTTTCGAAATTTGAAGCATTAAAATAAACGTAAGCAAAACTTATTTTCTTTAAAATAAACAAAAGAAAGCTTAAAGTACCAAAATCAGAAAGTAATGTGCGGTCAAAGAGAATAGACGCGTTTGTTCAGTAGTTCTAAATTCTAAAGTTAAACAAATCTACATGAGTTATATACCTACATACGTGTAGGGTATAGTCGGGGGATATGACACCCAATTTTTTTTTTTCGTTACAATATAAAAACAAAAATTTTGGAACATAAATATAATTCACTAGCAGGCCCGGCGAACTTCTTTCCGCCCGAATTCGTTTATGTTATGAATGCACAGGAAATTCGAAAAAGTAGAA
Organism: Cheilosia vernalis; assembly: GCA_949126925.1. Classification (NCBI taxonomy): domain Eukaryota; kingdom Metazoa; phylum Arthropoda; class Insecta; order Diptera; family Syrphidae; genus Cheilosia; species Cheilosia vernalis. The sequence continues at coordinate 38,354,887 of OX421358.1, read as the reverse complement.
ACGCTTGTGACAAATGAGACTTTATAGTTAGCGATGATAACCTTGGATTATAGAGATAAAAAAAAAGTTGAATCGCATGTCAATTGACCAACATTTTGTTACAAATTCTTTAATCACCTTGTAGGTTAGTTACAGTTCCTTTGTAAGATATGCAATTATCCAATTACCAAAAATGCATAATTTTTTACGGGTGTAGGCATAAAAACTTCGATCCTGATTAGCATCACTGGCGGTGACTCCAATCTAACTATTTTCTAACTTAAAGTCAAATTTAATGCTTTATTTCTTCTAATTTAGACAAAAAGTTAATTTGTTGCCAAAGGCGTCTATAAGTAATGAATGACGCAATGGCAAATCGTTCTGAAAAAATATAGAATCCGGGATATGCGAATGTTTACCTTTGAATTTGCACCTCAGAATCGTCGCTTGCATGACATTTGACTTGAGATTTTTCACGTTCACATCAAACGGGATCCGTAACAAAGTTTCGGTTGATTGAGGTTGCGCAATAAGGTATAACTGAGCCGATTCTTAATTTCAAATTGTGTAGCGGCAAGCCCGAAACATCCAAAGAATTGAAAAATTCAACACTTTAAAAACGTTTTGTTCTATTTGAAGTGACACTACCGTTTTTCTATCCAGTCTATTTTTTTAAAAGGTTTCTTCTAAATACAAACTTATATCCCCAATATCATACCCTTAAAGTTCGCACAGGGAAAATAAGCATACCTATGTCCTCCCTTAGGCTAATACGAATCCACCGTAAAAATCGAAAGATCAGTTCCCGAGCTATAAGCGCATATAATGGCCATCAGTCTCTTTAATATAATATAGCAGGTTTTGTACGTATCTTTTGCAAAGTGCTTCCTACATAAGAGGTAAACAATTTTCCTATAACTGGAACCAACCATACACATCCACAAATTTTCATTGAAATCGGCTGAGTGGCTTTGGAGATCGTAAATATTGCCACCTATAGGGTCCAAAAGTATCCTATCTTTTAAATCTTGCTAAACCTGAAATACAGGAATACAAACAAACCAAAAAAGATTCATGAAAATTGGCACATCAGGGGCCCTACTCTGTATTTCGTTCCGAAAGTCATTTCTATTCGAAAGTGCTTTTCGTTCCGCTTTTGATTTTGTACTCTGTTAAACATTCGGAACGGAAAAAAACACTTTTCCCTTTTACGGATTGGTTGTTTCGAGTTCCGAATTAGTTCTCATGAAATCTGCCAATCAAATATAATGAAAATGTGTGATCAAATGTAAAATTGTAGGTATTGGTGGCAAAGATTCATTTCACTATTTAACTATTGTTTATTATTTTAGTTTTGTTCAGAACTTTCTCCTTTCGAAGAACGCTTTTTTGTATGTTTTAAGATGAACTCTGCTCCTTTAAGATCAACTGCAGTTCCAACTATCTTGAAACTAGCACAACAAACAACATCAAGTGCTGTTGCAAATGTCTGCAGTGCGATAGTAAAAGTATTGTGTCCAAAACATATAAATTTTAAAATGAGTGAAATAAAACGTAAGAAAAAACATAATCTTCATGATTTCTTAAAACAATGAAAGTGCCTTTACAAATAATAGATATGTGACCCTGAAATTGTTCATACGGGCAGTAAATGCAAAGTACGGTGGTGCAGCACATGATTCACATGTATGGAGTCTCTCGTATGAACGTGAATATTTAATTCAAAAATTCTGTTTTGTGTCCATTTTTCTGCTCGAAGATTCACTGTAATTAAATTTATTTGCTTGAATTGTTATTAAAACTAAGTTTTTCTATAAAAAACATACATTTAAAGACATTCGTCGTCATTTCCGTCATCACATTGGTTGTAGTTAGAAACAAATTTTCCGTTTTCGAATGTTTTCGACATTCATAAACGAGCTACCAGGTACGAAAATTCCACTTTCGGAATTGTCATTCCAAAAGTAGTAAATTTCTTTCCACTTTAGAAATAGAGAGTACGAAATATTCGTTTTCGAAAATTTTCACTTTCGGAACGAAATACAGAGTAGGGCCCCAGTTATCGAGCTATAATGTCATCGAGTTTCACACCGGAGGAATTATGTATACATTATTCTTATTGTATTATTATATTTTATAGACGATAATTGAATTTAACTGAAAAACGAAATGTGTGCCTACAACTGTTGAGAATTTTAAGATTTGTCTTCTTCCCTCAACCATCTCTGATTCAAGACGAACAAAACAAAAATCATTCAAATTGGTCGAGCCGATCTCAAGTTTTTACCCGACTAACTCACATCTATTTTTCTATTTCCTTCCACCTGTTTAGACACAGGAATCTCAATTTTAACTTCGATGAAAGGGCTGTCGGGTCAACAAAGCAAGGCAGGAATGCTTGTTTAAGCCAGTGCTTTTAGCTCGTCGGTGGGGTGGGATGTTTAGCTTGTCTTGCGGACTACCGTACTTTTACATGCCTGACAATTTTGATAGGAAAGTTTGAAAATTGGGAGTATAAAAGGGATAGAAAGAAAATAGGGAGAGGATTAACTAACTTTAAACGAAATATTTGTAACATTAACAGCCAAAAAGAAAACTAAACACACCTATCAAATTGGTTGGTAAGCCTTCTACTTTCTCTCTCCACACAGGTACCGAAGGTGTTATGGTGGTACCTTTGAACTACCCTCCCTACTCACGAATGAGCAGAGTACACATACCATTGCTAGGATCCTGAAAATACTTGACAATTAAAAATTATGGATTCAAACACCATCAAAAAATCAAAGTATCAACTCCATTGCAAAAAGTAACTTGTAACATAGTAAATAAAAACAAACTTATTAGGTATATTTAAAAAATAATAATTTTAAAAATTGGTAACGACAACAATTTCCTTGGAAAATAATTAAAATAATTGCTTTTAAAATATAATATAAGTGCATTTCCCACATGACTTGTTTTGGTGTTAACTTCTTTCTTATTGTTGCCTATTGCAAATTTGTCGGTCACTACGACCAATATTCAAACTTCGTCGTCCAGGCATTTTATTATATCACTGCAATTTGTACACTTATGTAAAAAAGGACATTTTCCTTGGTTATGTTATTTGTGCCGGAAATCGAATGGAGATGTTATTTACCTATTTAAAATTGATTAAAAACTAATTTGGAGTTTTTGGTCAAACAATTGTACTACAGGACTACAGCTAAATGAAATATGAATTAGGTACTGAAATTTCAAATTCAAAAAAATATAGACAACCAACGGCAACTATATTATTACAGTTAAATTTAATGTTGTTGATACAAAATTGATATGCAGGGAAATCTAACTTGTCGTAAATATTTCCCAGCACCACCAATCGGGTCCAAATTTTGGTAAAAGCTTAATATTTCTTTAAGTGTTATATGGTGTTAATTTGAGCCAAATCGGTCCATAAATAAGAATTTTCAAAAAAGCGACCCCAGCGCCCCCTATATTGTCAACAATTAACATAAACCATCCGGAGCACCACACAAACACATATGGTGTGAATATAAGAGGGATAGCTTCAGTGGTTCAGCCGTGATTGTCAGACATACATACGCACGAACGTTTTTATAACTATATTAAGATAGTTTGAAACATACTTAAATTTTTAAAAATGTAAAAGTTCACTAAGAAAATGGACTGTGATTTGGCATCCCATACTGAGAAATGGATAGGGTAAACTGTCCAACAGTGGACCAATTTGCGTTTGACTAGATGTAGTTTATAAATTATTTGTTTAATCTTTAAACGGTTTGAAGTTACTTATTATATGCTTTATTAGCTTTGTATTTAACCACATACAGCTTTAGAAAGATCTCAGAAAATACTAAATTTTTAGTTTTTTAAGATGCACCTCAAATGGTTCACTGTTTACTATAGGCAGAGGGTGGACACAGTGAACCACCGGGTAGTTCACAGTGAACCTATAGTGTTTATTTTTTATTCCGTAAGAAAAATAAAGAACAAAAACAAGTAATTGGTACAATTCAGTTTTTATTTAATATTAACATTAGAAAAACAAAACAATACAAAAACATAAGTAAAAAAAGCAACGAAAAGTAATAACACCAATAAACAATAGCAAAACATTAACAAAAATGACTTTCAAGGGCTTCAGTAATATCACAAAACTTGTAACTAACGAAAAATAATAGTAACGAATGTTAAATGCTGTAAGGTCGTTGCTAAATGCTTAATAAAAATACGTAATTCTGAAGCTGGGAAATGCTACCATATTTACCATTGTTCACTGTCTACCACTAGGAGCTGGTTCACTGCTGGACAAGTGCCTTTTTTGGAGAAAAATATTAAAAAAAAAAAAAAAAACAGTTCCACAAATTTGATTGACAAGCTAATTTTAATTAATAATAATAATTAACATTTTAAATTGTATCCCACAAATCTCATAAAGCACAATAGTTTTTTAAATGGAACAGAAATAAGAAGCACGATTTCTAATTTACTTATAAGTAAAATCACTTTTTCTTGAGCACAACTGACACAGACGTGCGCACTACTTCAACTCTCAGGTAAATTCACAAAGGATCGTAACGCGGTTTATTTTCTCTTTACTTCGTTTTTCTCTTATAAGTAGAGATTAAGTAAATTTAAAAGGTTCACTGTGGAACGTGGGCCACTGTGGGACAGTTTACCCTACCTAATATGCGATTTGAATTTTCCAACAAAATTGAAGAAGTCAAAGAAAGCTGGGCTCTACGTTTTGACCAGAGACAAACGAGACCAACAACTCGCAATACTCTTGCCGCTGGCCTCTCATTTATTTATTTTATTTTTTTTTTTTTCAAATTCGCCGTTTTGTTTTCTTATCGGTGTTATGTCAATCTACAATCCGTGTGACATGCAAAAACATACAAAAAAATTAAAATAAATGCTGCCAACTTTTTTTTTTAGATTAGATTAGATTACGTTTATTTAGCTTGTGTGCTATTTCAAAATCATATTACATTTATCAGCTTACATTACATTTTTAAAGTTAATAATTATTTTTTACATACATTATTACTGCTCTTTTAAATCTTGCAAGGTTTGTTTCTATTTTTACAGTATTTGAAAGCTCATTGAAAATTTGTACGCCTTTATAAAATAACATGTTTTGTGTTCTTGCGTTCCTAAATAATTGCACATTGAAGTTATTATTATTTCTTAAGTTATAAATTTGCGCACTAGCTCTTGTTGTTAACTTTCTACTTAAATAACTGGGCAGCATATTGTTTTTTATTTTAAATATGAAAATAAGTGTACCTACTCATAACTATCCTTTGTCTTATGTTTAACCATCAGACTAAGCCGCAAAGATATACGCATACTCACGGGGGTCGTTACTGGACACTGTGCAATAGGCGTACATGCGGAACGGCTGGGGATACTGCATAATGATTTTTGCAGGAGCTGTAGGGACGTTGAAGAAATCGAATCTGTTCGTCACCTACTTTGCGAATGCCCAGCCCTTAAAAACAGCAGACAGAAGATTCTCAACAGTTACTTCTTCGATGACCTAGATGATTTGAAGAATGTTGATCTTAATGCGCTCCTGAGATTCATACTCAAATCTGGGTGGTTCTAGTAGACAAACAGACTTCATATCATTGGTTACTAGCAGGACATACTTTAGAATTATTATTATTATTATTATTATTATTAACCAATAATTAAAATATACAGGTTAATCGTAAAGGTAACACTAACAGCACTAGCTACAGGGCTTACGGCGGAGCTTTAGGAACCCATGAGATTCATACCAATCTATGTGGATCCAAAATAAAAAGCGGTTTATTTTTCTCTTTCAACAGGTCACACTGGATGGTTCCCGTAACTGGACACAATGGACCCAACTGATGGTCTAAGTGAAGCTGTGGCAAATTGCCACAAGAGCACCCATTTACCTATGTTTAACCATTTTAGTGCTTCCAGCATACTTCGAATGGGTGTATATCTACTACAACATAAAATGTTTTTGCAATTTACTGAATGCTATTGGTTAGTTATTAAATATTTTAAAAGGAAATAATATAATTTGTTTGGTTATACACTTATTCCTAAAAAAAATAATTTACACACGTAACAAATAATTTCAATTTTTTATTTTTTTTTGCGTGTAGCTAGGTGAAAATTGTTGAAAGACATCGCTTGCGAGTTTTGCGATAGTATGGGACTTGAAGCACCCACTAAAAACACCCAGGGAAGGCATAATGTTTACCATCCTTCCAGTACCTAATCGCACCTTGTCGTCAGACTATAAGCAATTTTGTTCTAATATGTAGATACTTATGTACTTATGTACTGTTTTAAGGAACTAACGTCGGTTTGTTACCTTTTTTTTTAATTCATTACCACTTTGTTCGTGTGATTATGTTGTCACATATAAATTTTCTTTCTTTTTACCTAGCTAACTAGTTCAAAAGGTTTTACTCTACGTAATTTTCTATAACTAAATTGTTATTGTTAAGTAGTTGGACTACTTCTAAACTAGCATGGTTGCGAAGTCTAACTTCATGTCTTCTTGCGACCTTCCGGACCTTTTGGTCCAATTAGATACATAATTTACTGTCCTTTACAGTTTCTCTGTAACTTCCTGCACGGTTTTTCATATTGCAAGTACAGCAGTATCGTTTGCAAAGGTGGCAACAGTAGTTTCGTCATTTTGTGGTAGGTTTTTCGTGTATAGGAGAAACAGTACGGGTCCCAACACACTACCTTGCGGTACTCCAGGTTTGATGTGTTTTAATGCGGAGTACTCATTTTCTTACTAAATTCTAAAAAACCGTTCCATTATGTAACGGGTGATTTTTTAGCTGGTTTGGTTTTGGTAACACTGGTTTTGACAGCTGACGTGTGTTTAGTACCTTGTGTCACTGTCAAACAGCTTCAGTTCGGTTTGCAATTTAACCATGGATCGTCTTACAAATGAACAACGCTTGCAAATTATTGAATTTTACTATCAAAATTCGTGCTCGGTTCGAAATGTTCATCGCGCGCTTTTATCGAAAAATTGTGTTCAGCGATGAGGCTCATTTTTGGTTGAATGGGTACGTAAATAAGCAAAATTGCCGCATTTGGAGTGAAGATCAGCCAGAAGCATTGCAACAGCTACCAATGCATCCCGAAAAAGCCACTGTTTGGGTTTATGGGCCGGCGGCATTATTGGGCCATATTTCTTCAAAGATGATGCGAATCGCAGCGTTACTGTCAATGGTGAACGCTACCGAGCGATGATAACAAACTTTTTTTTGCCCGAAATGGAAGTTCTTGACTTGCATGATATGTGGTTTCAACAAGACGGTGCACCATGCCACACAGCACGCGAAACAATGGCGCAATTGCGAGGCGAGTTTGGTGAACAGTTAATTTCACGTTTCGGGCCGGTCAATTGGCCGCCTAGATCGTGCGATTTGACACCATTAGATTATTGGGTATGTATAGGGACAAGCCCGCTTCGATTGACGCACTGGAAGCCAACATCCATGCATTCATTCGTGAGATACCGGCCGATATGTGTGAAAGAGTATGCCAAAATTGTACTCAGCGGATGGGCTACCTGAGACGCAGCCGCGGTTAACATTTGCATGAAATTATCTTTAAACATTAAATTGCAAGGTTCAAACTATCGATTAAAATAAATATTTCATTCATTTTTTCGAATTTTTTGTGTTTTTTTTTTTTAAAAAGTTCTAAACCTCTTAAAAAATCACCCGTTATATTCGACTCTAGTATTTCATAGTACTTCTTTGGAAGGTGTTTTCGTAGCTTACGGACTAATCCTTTAAGCCAGACTTTATCAAAAGCCTGTGTTACATCAAGGAAGATAGCAGAGTATATTTGTTTTTCCTCTAAAGCTTTTTTCTATTATATTATATTATATCAAATTTAACGGATAAAATTCCATGATCGCTGCCAGTTTCGTGACAATTGTCAGTACGAAATTATACACTGCGGGTCATTTGAATAGGGACAGCATATCTTAGAATCATTTTACCTTATTATGTTTCGTTCCTAACTTCCTACGATAAAAATTTTTATACGGTATGAAAGGTTATTTCCCTCTCACTAGATGTGTTATATTAATACATTCGGAATCTTTACCAATTTCTTTCCACAAATAACTATGATGATCTAATAACACTAAAAAAAAGTAGGTCAATAGAATAGGGACGCAAGTAATATTCTGTTTTTACTTCCCGAAAAGTGACAAAAAAAGTATAAATTTGTTTTTTTTAGAAATGAGTACTCCCTCCTTTGTTTAAAACTAATTTAAAAATTCTGGTATATATACAATCGTATACCTAACGATTTTAAATAATCTGGGGAAATTTCACCCCAAGCAAGTTTGATAGCTTCAGTAAGCTGATTTCTGTCCTAGAACTGCCTGCCACCTTCGTACACTTTCCGCGATAGCCATCCCCAAACATTTTCCATGATGTTTAGGACTGTGGAATACTGGGGACATATGTCATCAAAACGACACTTTGAGCTTGGTTCCAAGTTTTTATTATGCGGGCTGTATGGATGGGAGCATTATCCTGCTGGTATGTAATCCTAAGGCGGCCGAAAATGTGCTGACATTGCGGAAAAGCTGTTCCCAGAACTTTTAGGTACGATTTTGCTGTCCTTCTTGTACTTTGGAAGTTCAATGGTATCGCACCATAGTAGGAGACAGCTCCGCAAACCATAACGCCACTTTCCCTGCTGTGATGCCTCCTCAAAAACCGTTCTTCCTTGCGCAGATCAAGGAAATAGTAGTTAAATCCGTCCGGACTATCGAGATTAAACTTTTTTTCATCCGAGAAAACTAATTTTTGCCACTCCTTTCCCCATGCCATGTGCTGACGTGCAAACTCCAAGCGTTGTTCTTTCCTAACCGGATTTAATGGTGGTTTTTTCTTTATTTTTTAAGTTGTAAATGTGAGGCCCTCTTAATCACTCATTAAACTTGCACTTACTCCAATTTTTGCCCTGATTTTCGCCACTAATCGAGCCGAATTAGAGGCTTCTCGTAAGATTGCTCGTTTATCTTGAGCATCAGTTAGCACTTCCCCCGTACGTCCTTTCATGTTTTTGCCATATTTCTCTTTATTTTTTAAAAAATTATGCACAACCGATTTGCTTTTTTTAACTTTTCGGGCTATATTTCACGTAAACTATGACCGTCCTCTTTGAAAGCGTCGATTTTTGCCATTTCCGCGACATTTAACGACTTTCCTTTACCAATTAGGTATTACTATAACTTTACTATTAATGCAAAACCACAAACTTAAAGCACACTGGCAAATTCAAAATAAATATAACCCTCCTATTTTGCTCAAAATGTGTGAGCAATTAAGTAATCTATCAAAGCGGAAACTAATTTTTTGCTTTTTGAACTAAAAAACTGGATATTTAGAGTAAAACAAACGATGAAGCGGTTGTCCCTATTCATATGACCTGCAGTATATGTATCAACACTAGCGCACCAAATCAAGCCACTTCCGTAAAAATATAGCTTGTAGGCAAAGCCGAAGTCGGCCTCAGTTGGGGGTCTCTGTATTGTCTCTGGTTTTGACTGTCTAAACAGGGGTTCCCAATTTTTTTCGGTCACGGAACCCTAAATGATCAAACTTTTTTTGGCGGACCCCCATATTGATATTAACAGAAAACATCGTTCCTTGAAGTGCGGTTTGGATATTTTTATGTTTGACAAGAAAAGAAATAATAAATGATACAAATATAATTATTTTAAGTTTTATAAAACATTTATTGCACAACAAAAAATACGCTGCAACAGGTCTGGAGCTGCGTCCAGTCTGTTTCTGTATTTGTTTTTCGTGTAATGCTACGTTTCCACCGGACACTAATCGCGAGATTTAGGTCAAGAGATTACAAATAAATCCTGAGGTGTTTCCACCAAAAAAAAACAAGATTAACTTGACGTTTCACCAGATGTTGTCAACTTCTTCCAAATCGAACAACCCAAAATTGTGATAATAGGAAAAAAATAAAAAGTTTAAATTGATAAAACATGAGTTCCGGAAAGCTTTAAATATTATTAGCTAAAATTTGAATCTACAAAATATACTGAAAAGTTTGATTGTTGCATTTTTAGAAGAAATCGCAAAATTACAGAAAAAAAATTCGGATATGTTTTTTTTTTTATGACACAATGTCAAATAAAGCTCTGTTTGCTTGGTATTTTTGACATTCCGAGCTGTAGAGAGTGTGTTCACAAACCGGACTCTACATGTAAATCTGGTCAGTTTAGGAGATTAAATCCAAATCTCCTTTTTATGAGATTAACTTTTGTATGATAAATCCCGAGATTTATGCGGGATTTACGGAAATTTTGCTAAATCTCGCAGATAATCTCCGGTGGAAACATAGCATAAGTGTAAGCCGAAAACCGATGTATGAATTTGTTTGATGATAAATTTCGGTGCGCCTCGACGGCACGATTATGTTTTTTCTACGGAAACCCTTTTACCCTTCCACGGAACCCCAGGGTTCCGCGGAACACCATTTGGGAAACGCTGGTCTAAATAATGCGATCTCCACCATAATCGAACGAGTTGATAACATGGAAGAACACACCTCTGCTATTGGTCAAATGCATAGCTCTGAGATACTCCCCCTTTGTCAACAAATAAATATGTGCTCGAGAGAAAAGAAGTCGCATGTGATGCTGTGTTATTTGGGTTACACGTGATTCCCAACGAAAAATTGTCACAGCTTGTCTATAAACCCTGTGATACTATAAACTCAGCCACAGTTCATGCATTTCATGGAAAAATTCGTAATATCACCTACAACTACTCTGCACAGATTACTCCGCCATCATAGAACGAAAAGCTGTTCTCATAGCTGCTGCAAACTACCGCAAAACAAAGCAAAGAAGTCCTGAAATTGACAGACATTGGTGTTGCATCAAACCGCAAATTTGAATGAGTGTTTAGCTCAACTCTCACGCGTCACGCTTTCTTCTACAAAGTGCACTTTGGCTAAAAATAGGCTAAAAAGAAAAAAACAAAACAACTGTCCTTTCTTTATACAAAATCTGGAATAGTTTATGCTTAAGGAGATTAGGAGACTGCATACGGAAAAATAAGATCTTCACTCTATTGCTGCTGGTGCTGGTGCCGCTGCGACTCGATAACGAACTGTACTGTATTCTTATTTTTATCAGTTTACTATAAAAGATGTAATCTATCTGATTATTCCTTCTAACTTCTTTTTATTCCACGCTTCTTTATCTTTCTTTTCATTTCTGTGTTTGTTTTGTTCTTTATTATGAATATAGCACGTTCTACAAATAATTACAGTGTGGATAAAAAATTAATCACACAATGGTAAATGCTCTTTATAATAATTGTCGTGATTGTTTTAGATTATACGAAGTACTTACTTTTTAATTCTTAAGTTCATGTTATTTGTGTCTGTGCAACATGATTTAAAAATAATATTTCTGATACCCATTATAAGACGTACCTAATTTTGTACTTTATAGAAACGATAGAGAAACTTAAACATGGCGAGGTCTGACTTTTCTTCACAATATGAGCACGTTATTGTTTGGGTGACTTTAATTCAGATATACTGATAAATGATTCTCCGACCTTGCAAAATAAAGGATTTCGTGTCTTCCTTAGGACTTAAAATATTGAATGTCAAATACCCAACACGTTTCGCTAAGGAGTGCATTCCTAGCCTCCTCGATGTGGCAATAGTTTCTGACCCATCAATTATTCTTCTTTTTGAACAGCTTTCGCTTGACTATGATGACCTGCCCCTTCGTTTAATAATGTTTACTTTTACGTATAAGGAATTTCGGTCAATAAATCCGATGCCCTCCAATCTGCAGCTTTATCTGCTCCATGGAGTAGTTTCCACCTTTCATACTACTGATCCCGCTGTAAAACTAAACTGTATCCAAGAAGTGTATAAGGAATTATACAATCAATTTGAATACAGTAAATGGAAACATAGGCCCTCAACATTCAATTCGCTGAGAAATCACAATATCTACTTTTCCGAGGTTATGGAAAATAGCGCAAATTGTACTAGTTGCGAAAAAAAAGATCCGGTTTCCTCCGCTGATTTCGGACCTATAAGCATTTTATCGTGCTTGTCGAAGGTTTTTGAGAAAGTAATAGCGAAACAGCTTTTTCACCACCTGCGCCTGCCTCTTAACAGCCTTATTTATGCGGGACAATCTGGTTTCAGATCTAACCACAGGTGATGCATTGTTGAAGGACATAAGGCAGGGTTTTGATAGAGCACATGTTATGCTTCTTTGTTTGCTTGAATTCTCAAAGGCTGTAAATTAAACGTTAAAATCCTTTGTTGGAAATTACACAAATTGTTCTCGCATGACAACAGTGCAGTAAGTCTGATTTTAAGTTACGTATATTCGAGTGATCGATTTCAGAGAGTTACTACTTTCGGTTCCTTTTCAGATCAATCTACCAGTGAAATGTGACGTACCACAAGGGTCAATCCTTGATCCAACTATTTTTTGCCTCTTTATAAATTACTTACCTTCTGTTTGCGAACATTCCACGATCCACCTCTATGCAGATGATGTCCAACTGTACTCAACAAAGCCGATTAAGGACACAGATGAACTAGTAAATGGTGTTAATGAAGATCTTGCCAGTATTTACTCTTGGTCTGTTACCAATGGACTGCATTTGAATCCGAAAAAGTCACAGGTTATTCCAATTGCTAACAAAACTACTAAATTAGGCCCATTTTATTCACTCGAGTGATGGCTGATGCCATGCTGCTTGCTAAAAAAACTTGTAATTGTTGAAACTGGAACTAGTCTCGGTTTTTTTATTAATTGTCAGAGGTATATATGGTTGTCTTCGTAAGCTGCACTTTGTACTCCAATTAATATTAGACCTAAAAAACTCAGCTAATACACTTTAAATATGCATCTTAAAAGTTTAAATACTCACTCAAAATATGCATTTCAAACTACATAGTTACCCCTGAATCTGCATTTATTTTAATTAAAAAACGATTTTTCTTTAACCATTAATTCAGTCTTTTATTATGTTCTTCAATTTATAATTAAAACGCAAAATGCCATTAAGCAAACAGTTAAAGAAAACTTAAAATAAAGTAAGTCCAACTAAAATACATACTTCCATTTTGCTTTTAAGTAAAATTAATATTTTCTTAATTATCACTTGAATTTTAGTATGATTTATTGACAAATATTGTGAAGTTTTTTTTTTTAAGTTTTCAACGTAAAGCTTTGATGATTCGGCATTAAGAATGTCTTATACTGAGAAAAAAATTCTTTTACGTCAACGGACATAAATGGTGCATTTTTAAAATAACAAATTTCGTCTAGCAGATATTCCTTTAGATCATTTTTGTCACTGCTGTTCAGTCCGAATGAATTAGGTACCTACATATTTCGCATTTTTGAAAATTCTTATCAAGTTTAATTTTTATAGGTGCACCGGTAGATCCTTGACCTGCAATTGTATTTAAAACACGCATCAATTTAAATGAATTTGCTTTTGTGAAGTGTACTTTCCCTCTATGTTTGTAATTGTATCACAAAGAAAATTATAATTTGAAATTCTAAAAATCAAGTGGGTTTTTGCAAAAGCTGGTTTATTATCTTTTTTTGAGTTTTTGATTGCCACAGCATCAAAATCATCGAACTGACTCACAACATTTTAAAACAAATTATATTTTTTTGCCTAATACGCGACTACTTTTAACTAAGTTCCCCATCTTGTGCAACAAGCTAGGGTCAAAGGATAGTTAAATTATGTATTTTTTCTCTAAAAAGTTCCACGCGTGATGGTGCAGTGCATGAGCCAGACAGGTAACATTCAACAATTTCGGGTAACAAATTTTTAATCCACGAGCTGCATTTAATATAAATATGGCATCAGTCAAAAAAAAAAGTATTTTGTTTTTGTTAATTTCTTGGGAACTTAAGGAATCGTATTATTGGAATGGTTAATTTTTTGTTTAGTTCTATTGGTAACATTAATCAAACAATTTTTGTTTGCTTTCTTCTTCGTTTTGATGCAACAGTCCTACAAACTACAATTACGTTCGCAACAAAACTTCCTTGGATTCTGTAGTTTCATCAATTGATACCCAAAAAACACTATCTTTTTCATCTTGTCAAGACGCGAGCTATAAACTCTATTTACGTAGTTTTTCCGGAGAGTGGATTCATTTGGTACATTTTCTTTGTTATATTTTTCGAGAGATTTCTTTAAGTTGGGATTTTTAAGCTTAACGGTAAACATGTCTGCAGCTACAAACATAAATCCATTGAAAAAGTGCTTGGGACTATAGTAAACAACAACAGTTGTTGGGATTTCTGGCAAAGCTTAGATCTTCTTTCAAGCTCTGTATGTTTCAGACTCTTCAGATGTTGATCCACTTGAAATTACTTTTCAAAACAGACGCATCTATTGTAAAGTTTGCAGAATAGAATATTCCCACCTGTTTTAAAAACAGATTTTCAGAGACATTATTTCCTTAAATTTAAAACTACAGATATCTCGTGTTTCGGCATTGATTCATATTTGTCTTGCCCAATGGAACATGAAACGAGAGCACTTTTTTGCATTTGTTTGGGTGTGTCATTTGATAGTCAGCGTTATTGTTTTTTGTATTTATAAAATTATCTGTTTTTGATTCTCTGGAAGAGAGTAATAGATATATGGATATTGTTTTACAATAATTGTTTCATTAAACCGAAAGGCATTCGGTCAAAAATGTTGTATGTGTTGTATAAAGAGGCATGTGCTATTCTTATATTTATAATATTGTAAAGCAAATAACATAACTTTTTGATTTGTAACATATTTAGTAACGCCATCTATCACACACCTTATCGTTTTCTCACTTTGCCTTATCGCGTCTGAACGCAACCAATCTGTAAATGTAACTAACTTCACTAGGAACTAAGAAGACAGAGGTCGGCAGCCATTTTGAAAATGACTGACACTTCCTTTTGAGAATTTTCCTGAGTAAGAACGAATAAAGCTAAATATAAATTAAAATCCTCCTACAGCTCAGATGTGGGGTGACCGCGCATAATAATAAAGATAAAAGTCGCGATTAACAATTAATTCTAATTAAAAAACACTATTATTTCGTAAATTGCGTGCAAGAAAATGGTGCAAACGCGTGCTGAGTTAGCAAGGCGGCTGGATACGTTGGGAATAGAATTCCCTCCAACTGCAACACCGCTACAGCTCCGCAACCTGCTCCATGCCGCCGAAGACGACGAGGCCGCACCTTCAGATGATCTTCCGCAAATAAATAACGACTGTGCAAATCACAGCAGCTTTCCGTCCCAAGAGAATCTTCCGCTCCGAGAGAATTTTCCGCTTCAGATCGACCTTCCGCAACCAGATGTTGGTATAGCTCCAAATAGCGTCTCTATTCCCGATAACATTCTACCGGAGGGTGCGCAACCAGTCGCACACGTATCAGACCGCTCTCCGCCACCACAAACAGTGCCAGCTACCCATTCGTCCGCCGCTCTTACGTATACGGATGTATCAGACGACGACATCATCGCCCAGCTTGAAAAAAAGAGAAAGATCCTCCTCCTCCGCCGAGAACTACAAGCTCTCGAGGAACAAAATATCTCGAACCAATTCCACAAGCTAAGTATGACCGACATCGAAGGACTAGTTCAACCATTCACTGGCGACGACGCATATGCTATCGAGAAGTGGGTAAAGGATCTTGAAAACGTTTTTCAGACAAGTACAATTACCCAGCACTTCAAGTTTATGTCTATGCGTCGCCTCCTCAAAGGGACGGCAGCTGTTTATCTCCGTACAACCAATGCATCAACATACGAGGAACTTAAAGAGGGACTGCTAAAGCAATTCGAGCGGAACATATCTGTTACGGACGCCTACCAACAACTGCAAGCGCGTTGTAGGAAGAAGGGAGAAAATATTGTTTCCTACATGCTGTCAATGCAAGAAATCGCTTCGCAAGGTGAAGTGGGAGAGAGCGAAATCATAAGTTTCATCATCGAAGGACTGCGCGACCGCACCGCCTACACCTCGATGCTCTACACCGCAACTTCACTACAACAGCTGAAAAGTCTTTTATTAAAATATGAGAAGAAGCGCTCTATCGACCGACAAGAACTCATACAACAATCTCCAAAGCCCAGCACGGCGCAAACTTCTGGCAGGATGCGGTGCTTCAATTGCTCTCTGTATGGGCACTTATCTGCAGACTGTACACAAAGGCGGCGCTCACCCGGCTCATGCTTCCGTTGTGGAAGCACCTCACATGTGTTGAAGGATTGCAGAGCCCCAACTAAAGTAAACGTCATCAGCAGCAGCACCAGCGAGGAGAACGCCGAAGTAGATGTAGATCTAGAATCTAAGATTCAACTTAAGCCTTTTGAAAATGTAAGTATTGCATTTCTAAATAACATTCTGAGTCGATCGCGTTTTTATAATCATAATTCATTAATTGACAGTGGTAGTCCAGCTAGTTTCGTTTCCGAGTCAATCATTCCGTTTCCCATCACTAATGCAAATACGTTTAAGTCAAGATTTTCCGGCATCGCGGGTACCAAGCTCAACACATACGGTAAAGTTGATTGCATCATATCACTATATAATATAAATAAAAAGATTTCCGTGTTTATAGTTGAACCTGATCTTCTTCCGAAACCGCTTCTACTCGGACGTGATTTTCTCAAGATCTTCAATATTCATTTTGTCATGAACACCAAAAAAACATCAGATTCCCGTGAAGGACGTATGAAACCACTCAACTCCGAAATTCGTTTAACTTTTTGTGATATCGATACTCAGAATGTTCAACATTATAATCATTCCTCTGATACGATTCTCAATATATCCAATAAACCCAAAGTATGTTCGAAAATTAATTTTAAAAATAAAAGTAACGCGAGTAGAAACGACATAAGTTGTGATTGTTCTTCCGATGACGCTTGTTGTACTGCTGACGAGATCCACTGCGGCATGGCTACTAGTGCTAAGACTTCCGATATCGAACCCTTTTCCGAAGCTTGCAATTGTTCTTCCGGTACTCAGTGCCCACATAGATGGGGCCGTGAACTTCCCCAACAACAAATTCCGCCGCCTTCAGTGGATAAATTCCGAACAGAATCCTTGTTAGGTAATTGTAGTGACACACAATTGACGGATAGTGTTAAGGTCGAGCATGAAGAAGACACTTTGCCAGATCTCTTCAGTATAGATACCAATGGAGTAGCAAATGGTCGGTCCGAGGAGCCCGATATAAACCCTTTGTTAAGTCAGGGTGTCCGAGACTCTGTTGAGGAAATTGTATCAAGATACCTAATTGAATATCCAGACGCAATGAACGCTAACAGCCAGTTCACAATGAATATTAGGTTAACTTCGAATATACCTGTGTTTAGTCACCCTAGAAGGTTGTCTTACAAGGACAAGATAGAGGTGCAAGGAATTACGGCCACCTTGCTTGATAAAGGGATTATTAGGCATAGTGACTCCCCTTACGCCTCGCCGATTGTTTTGGTCAAAAAGAAGTCTGGCGAGACTCGAATGTGTGTCGACTATAGGAGTCTAAATAAAATTACTCTTAGAGACAACTATCCTTTGCCGTTGATCGAAGATTGCCTCGATTATCTGAAAGAGAAAAATTATTTTAGTCTATTGGACTTGAAGAGTGGATTCCACCAGGTAAAAGTAGCTGAAGATTCAATCAAATACACATCGTTTGTGACCCCTAATGGACAATTCGAATATACCAGAATGCCTTTTGGCTTAAAAAACAGTCCATCCGTGTTCCAACGCTTTATATCGTTCATACTCAAAGATTTCATTGAACATGGACTTATCGTCGTTTATATGGACGACATTCTTATAGCGGCGCGTACTCTCGAAGAGCACCTAGGTATATTAAGCGATGTTTTCCAGTGCCTTGCCAAGAACGGTCTTGAATTAAGACTCGGAAAATGTAAACTCTGCTACACGCAATTAGATTACTTAGGATATAACATCAGCGATAAGGGCATTCAACCCAACGAATCTCATAAGCATTCAATATTAAGGTACCCCGTACCAAAGACAATGAAACAACTACAGTCTTTTGTAGGGCTTTGCGCATATTTTAGAAAGTTCATTCCTCAGTTCTCCCGTATCGCTGAACCATTATATACCCTGCTCAAAAAGAACGTTCATTTTGAATTTGACGACAATTGTCTCCGTGCTTATAATGAATTAAAACAGCTGTTGACTAACCCGCCGGTGCTAGCTATTTATGATCCCCTGAAAGAAACCGAACTTCACTGCGATGCTAGCATCACAGGGTACGGTGCCACCTTATTACAACGACAGTCAGATGGGAAATTTCACCCAGTCTTCTATTTCTCAAAACGCACTACTGCCCCCGAAACAAGGTACCACAGTTTCGAACTAGAGACACTCGCCATTATATATGCACTCAGACGGTTCCGAGTATACCTAGAGGGTATTACCTTCAAAATAGTCACCGACTGCAACTCTCTCACGTTGACCTTGAACAAAAGGAATCTTAACCCACGAATAGCGCGATGGGCCCTCGAACTTCAGAACTTCGACTACTCCATTCAGCACCGCGGAGGGTCCAGTATGTGTCACGTCGATGCACTCAGTCGCAGCGAAGTTGTCTGTGCCATTAATGAGGATGACATCGAGTTTCAGTTAGAGGCCACCCAAAGCAGAGATCCCACTATCTTAGGCCTGCGTGGGGAGTTGGAGAAGGGTACTAGCAAATCATTCGAACTGAGAGATGGCCTAGTGTATAGAAAGAGTAAAGGCGACAACTTATGCCTATGTGTCCCCACCGAAATGGAATCAAATGTTATCAGGCTTATACATGAAAAAGTTGGTCACCTAGGAACAACCAAGTGCTACGATCAGATCAGGCGCCGTTATTGGTTTCCTAGAATGCGAGAAAAGATAGAAAAGTTTGTGAAAAATTGCTTAAAATGCATTATGTATTCTGCTCCAGCAAAATCAAATGAGAGGACTATTTACAGTATTCCGAAAAATCCGGTCCCATTTGACACCCTTCACATTGACCACTTAGGACCACTGCCGTCAATAAAGTCCAAGCGCAAGCATCTATTAGTAGTAATTGACGCCTTCACAAAATTTGTGAAGCTCTTCCCAGTAAATTCTACTAGTTCGAAGGAGGTGATTTGTTCCCTCAAAAGGTACTTTACCTGCTACAGCAGACCGAGGAGAATCATCTCCGATAGGGGCACCTGCTTCACATCACTCGAGTTTAGTGAATTCCTCCTCCACAATAACATTGCTCACGTGAAGGTAGCAGTAGGTTCTCCACAAGCCAATGGCCAAGTGGAACGAGTTAACCGCGTTCTGACCCCAATGCTAAGCAAGTTAAGTGAACCATTGCAACACTCCGACTGGTCCAACAAACTTTCTGAAGTCGAGTTCGCTATCAACAACACTATTCATAGCACCACGCAGGTGAGTCCATCAACTCTGTTGTTCGGAGTTTGCCAAAGAGGCCCAATCGTAGATTGGCTAACCGAGTATCTAGATGAGCGGGTCACCTGCGATCGCGACTTAGCCACCATTAGGTCTAAGGCTTCCAAAGCCATAATGGACTCCCAGCGGTACAGCCAGCGTCATTTCGAGAACAATCATAAGCCAGCTAAAATCTTTGAGCCCGGCGATTATGTCGTCATAAAAAATGTTGATGTTTCTCCCGGTAATAAAAAGCTCACTCCGAAATTTAAAGGACCTTACGTAATCTACAAAAAGCTCTTAAATGACCGGTATGTCATTCGAGACATCGAAAATTGTCAGGTCACGCAACTACCCTACGATGGAATAATAGAGGCATGTCATATCCGCAAATGGAAAGAATCGGGTGATCAGGTCGTTTAGAATCGTATCAGAACTCAGTTTTAGAAAAGCAATACAATAGGCACTTAAGAATAAAATTAAGTTAAGTATATAGTATAATGATCGAGGCCGATCATTCTGTCAGATTGGCCGAACTGTAACATATTTAGTAACGCCATCTATCACACACCTTATCGTTTTCTCACTTTGCCTTATCGCGTCTGAACGCAACCAATCTGTAAATGTAACTAACTTCACTAGGAACTAAGAAGACAGAGGTCGGCAGCCATTTTGAAAATGACTGACACTTCCTTTTGAGAATTTTCCTGAGTAAGAACGAATAAAGCTAAATATAAATTAAAATCCTCCTACAGATTTTAGTTTCGTCGTCATTTAAGAGTTTCCCGAACAACAGCCAGCAACCATAGCTGAACAGTTTGCGAATTCAATTTTGTTACAGAAAAAAGTGAATTGTAGAGGAAAGAAAGCCGCTAGCGCTCAGAGTCGGTGCCATTCGTTTTTATGGTATCTATTATTACTATGAAATAATGAAATTTAACTTCGAATTAAACAAACGCTTTATTTAAAGATTCGCTGGAAACAAAATTACGCAACAGGAGGTTTCAAATCTATTTAATATGTCACTATCCAGTGTACATTTATATAGACTAGTATCGCTGGTGGTCGAAAATCGACCATACCTTTTATAAGTGTATACTAAAATAAAGTGCACGACTGGGTCGCACGAAACTTTCTCGCTTAATGCGAGTCTAACTGACTTTAAGAGTGTGCAGCAAATCGAAAATTGTGGACAGGATAGTTTTGAAACATCCATTTAACTCAAAGTTTGCATTTTGGTCAAAATCGTTATCGCCGTTTTCCGGTAATTTGAATTTTTTTTTTTTCAAAATTCCATTGTACGATAATATAGAGAAAAACTGAGTTTGCTATTAAGTTATAAATGACCACATTACCCTAGAAATTAATTTTTGTTACAATCGTATAGAGCCTTTTCGAGATATGTATGTCGAAATTTCAAAAGTACCGTTGTTCGAATTTTTAGCAAAAAACTGGGTACGCAGGAATGGTAACCTCAAGCTTAAATATCAATTTTGGTTGAAATCGTTAGAGCCATTTTCGATCAAATCAATCTGGTACGAAAATTTTATATGGGAGGGAAGTACCATTAATATTGAGGTTACTTTGAAAAAAAAAAAAAACACCACCCGAACTGTAAGCCCAAAAACTCTAAAACCGAGGTTTGAACGTAGTCCGGGAAGCCGTTTAAGCTGTAGGCCCGTGGAAGGACGGACAGACGGACAGACCGGACAGAATTTTGCGACCCACTTCGTAATATCAGAATTGATTAAAATCTCGAGTTCAAAATTTCAATATCTTTCTCTTACTACGTAATGAGGGGCCATCTTAATCTCATTTTTAAGAATTTGGGGCCAAGGGTCCTGAGTCTCAAAAAGGAGCCAAACCGCAACGTTGCCTTGCAGATATGCGATGCTGATAAAAAGTTTATTGATGCTTTTGTTGGAGCAACGAATAAAATTTTACGATTCGCGTGTTTTTAAGATGTCGCACATATGGCAGAATGCGGGGAGAATACCACCTTCTGGGTGATATTCCTATTAAGGGAATATTTAATCCCTCAATATCGCGACTATGGACAAAGGACATTGCTAAACCAGAGTCAAGATTGACAATTGCTTTGGTTTGCTAAAACAGAGGTTTAGGCAGCTGCTCAGGATATACTTTACTTTTGTGGTGCGAAGGTCAAAGTTTGTACTTGGGTGCTGTGTGTTGCATAACTTGTGCTTGGAAGAAGGCGATATTTTTTATTTTTATTCAATTACGATAACGACACTGATCATGTACATGAAAAAGTCGGGAATATTGAAGGTGAAGAGTAAACTTTGGTAGAATCTATTTTGCTACATAAGGGACAACTTAAGCGAAACTTCAAAGTCTTTACTTACTTACTTACTTAACGGGCTCCCGACCCGTGGAGAGTCTCTGCCTGAGACACTGCAGCCTTCCATCCTCTACGATCCCGGGCACGCTGCTTCCAATTGTCCAGACCAAGCGCTCTGGCATCCGCGATGGCTTGGTCTTTGAAACGGAGGTTCGGTCTTCCTTGTCTTCTCGAACCTGGGGGCTGGGATTCGAAGATCCTCTTAGCTGGAGCATTATTGTCCATTCGCTCGATGTGGCCGAGCCAATGTAGTCGACGTATTTTGGCTTTTTGGACTACATCCACATCTTGATACAGCTCATAGAGTTCGCGGTTATATCTTCTCCTCCATTCGCCCTCCTCGCACACAGGACCAAAAATCCGCCGAAGAATTTTTCTTTCGAAGGAACCCAGTATTAGCTCTCCCTTCCTGCTTATCGTCCAGCACTCGGCGCCGTAGAGCAGAACTGGCAGTATAAGGGTTTTGTAAAGCATACATTTCGTCCCTCGAGTTAGGAGTTTTGAACCCAATTGTTTTGCCAAACCGAAGTAGCAGCGGTTTCCTAGGGTAATTCTCCGCCGGATCTCCACTAGGATGTCATTCGTGGAGTTCATGTTTACTCCGAGGTAGATGAACTCCTTAACTACCTCGAAATTGTTGCTATCAATAGTGACGTTTTGTCCTAGGCGATGGACAGATGTTTGTTTGTTTGTTGATAGCATGTACTTAGTCTTGTCCTCGTTTACTTCAAGACCAACAGATTTCGCCTGTTCTTCAATCGCCGTGAAAGCTTCTATCACGGAGCGCTGTGACCGACCGATGATGTCAATATCGTCCGCATACCCCAGCAGCTGGACGGATCTGTTGAAGATAGTGCCTTCCGTGTTGACACCTGCCCTACGCACTATCTGCTCCAGTACGAGATTGAAGAAGTCGCATGATAGCGCGTCCCCTTGCCGAAATCCGGTGCATGTTTGGAATAGTTCGGAGGAGCTGTTTCCAAATTGCACGTTGCAACGCGTGTTTTCGAGTGTCACGCGACACAACTGAATCAATTTTGACGGGATTCCGAATTCGGCCATCGCCATATACAGCTCCTGACGATGTATACTATCATACGCGGCCTTGAAGTCGATGAATAGATGGTGTGTCTCGACTTGAAATTCGTTGGTCTTTTCCAGGATTTGCCTCAGTGTGAAAATTTGGTCTATAGATCTGCCGGGCCGGAAGCCACACTGGTACGTGCCGATTAGTGTGTTGCAGAACGGTTTAAGACGTTCACACAGTACGTTGGATAGGATCTTATACGCGACATTTAGCAGGGATATGCCTCGATAGTTCTTGCAAGACATAGGATCGCCTTTTTTGTAGATGGGGCATATGGAGCTGATAGTCCAGTCATCGGGCATGTTTTCTTCCATCCATACTTGGTTGATGATTTGGTGCATGCGCCCTACCAAAACATCACCTCCGTATTTAAAGAGCTCCGCTGGCAAGCCATCCGAGCCTGCGGATTTGTTGTTCTTAAGCTTTTTTATAGCTAAGCCAACCTCTTCTATACTGGGTGGTGGAATAGGTTCTTCATTGGCTGGACGCGGGTTATCTTCTTGCCCTACCACTCTCTCAACATGATGCCCATTAAGCAACTGCTGGAAATGCTGCTTAAATACATCTACTATTCCCTGCGCTTCGGTGACTAGGTTTCCTTCGCTGTCTCGAAGAGCCTGTGTTCCGGTTTTGAAGCCAGCAGCCAGTTGCTTGGCTTTCTTATAGAACCTCCGGATGTTGTTGCGATCACGAGACTCTTCGATCTCCTTGAGCTGGGATACTGCGTAGGCTCTCTTCTTTCTACGCAGGATCTTTTTCTCCTCCCTTCTCCTGGCTCGATACTCTTCCCTAGCTGCCCTTGTTTTGCGCTGCAGCATTTTCTTGTGTGCATCTTCTGTCACCTTTTTCCTGTACACGCATTCATCATCATACCACGGGCTCTTTCTCTGGGGTGGCTGGTACCCTACAGTGGTTTCGGCTACCTCCTTGATGATGTCGCGAGACTGGCACCACTGATTGTTGGCGTCTGTGGAAGGCGAGTGCATAGTGGAGAGTTTCATGCTCAGGCGCTCTCTGTAGGCTCTGGCTACTCCAGGTGTGCTAAGGCGTCCAACGTCAAATTTCTTCTTCTGGGCGGCCCGCAGCTTCTTCTCGTTGGACAGTCGAGCTCTGAATCTAGCTGCAACAAGGAAATGGTCAGAGTCGACGTTTGCCCCTCGGAATGTGTGCACGCCGAGGATGTTGGATGCGTGCCTCGCATCGATTAGCACATGGTCGATTTGGTTGGCGGTTCGACCGTCTTTAACATAAAATAAAAATACATATTTGTCAGTGATTTGTTTTTTTGTTTGCTTTTTATATTTTCGCCAATTCTCAGGTCCATTTTTTCCTTGTGCCTCTGTTTCTTGAGAAAAAATTTGTCGTTCGCGGTGGTCAGATTTTACCTTAATCTTGCTTTTTCTGCTGAGGTGGCCTCACGTCTTTCGAATCCCCCAGCTCTCTGCAAGGATCCTCTATCAAATTTTCTCCTGCACAGTTTTCTTTCTTTTAGGCGTGAGTCTAGTGGTATCCAAGCCAATATTATCTTCTCGATCTGATGTCGTTGACGTTGATAGGTGTTGTTGATTAGGTTGATGATCTTTGAGAATCAGAAGAATATGCCGGCCTTGAAGGAAAGTGTCTAGGTTAGGTTAGGTTAGGTTGAGTGGGGTTGTGAGTTCATCACAAAAAGACCAGGCACCATAGTGGGCCCATCGCCATCCCCAGGGAACCGTTACGGTTAAAAACCTAAACCAAATCGCCCAAACAATTAATTTCCCTGCAGAATTTAATAATGGTCCCAATATTGTTTGAGGAACCAACCTCCTCTAAGTGATTAAAGAAGTACCTGCCAAGGTGCTTCCTTCTACTCCGAGCGATTGCTTGACACTCACATAAAATGTGGAAGATGTCTTCCGTGACTTGTAGGTCCTCACAATACCTGCATATGTCCGAGCTAGCTAGTCCTAGTCTCATGGCATGCTTCCTTAGAAGGCAATGTCCAGAGAGTATTCCTACCGTTAACCTTAGTTTGGTTCTACTGAAGTTGATTAATTCTTCAGACTTTCTCCGGTTTAAAATGGGCCACAGTGCCTTTGAGACCCTGTGACCATCTAGTTGTGACAATCTTGTGGCTGCTAACTGGGAAGTTTTTTCAGAAACAACCCTTCTAGCCACGGCCATTGGTGGTCTTGTGCCCTCAATCATGCTGTTAGGTGAGAGCTCAGCTCCTTCCTTGGCCAGAGCGTCGGCCTTTTCATTACCTTCAATGTTACAATGCCCAGGTACCCAACATAATCTGACACGGTTCTGCGAACATAATGCCTTGAGCATTGTGCGGCAATTCCTTACTAGTTCAGATTTAGTGGTATGTGACTCTAGCGCTTTAAGCTCAGCCTGACTATCAATGTAGATGGCGATATTCTTGTTGGATATCGATCTCATCTCAAGTACCTCCGCAGCTTTGAGTACTGCCAGAATCTCCGCCTGGAACACACTGCATGTGTCCGGAAGTCTCAGGGCCAGATGTAAGTCCAGTTCATTGGAGAATACACCAGACCCTGTGCCCTCACTGGTTTTGGAGCCGTCAGTATATATCGAGGTCTCATTTACCCTCGACACCAAGTTCCTATACCAATCCTCTCTGTCAGGGTACAACACATCATACGGTGTGTCAAAATCTAGTGTACCAAGACCTTCATCCGCCTTTTCCGGTATTTCGGAGAATGATTCCTTCAAAATACTGCTATGTCCTATCCTACTGTTCTTAAAGAGCCCAATGTTAGTGAGCCGTAGCGCACTATTTCCTGCAATTGATTTTATTTGTAAGTCCAGTGGCAAAAGATTCATAAACGCCTCCAGTGCAGCCGTTGGTGTGGTACGTAAAGCACCTGTAACGGCAATGCAGGCTGTTCTTTGTACCCTGGTCAACATATCCCGTACATATTTCTTGTTTGTGGCTTTCCACCAGACAAGAGCCCCATATGTAATTATGGGTCTTACTACCATTTTGTATAGCCAATATCAGATTTATGGCTTCATGCCCCATGTCTTTCCTGCTGTTCTCTTGCATATGAAGAGAGCATTATAAGCCTTGCGGACTCTTTCCTGTACGTTAAGTTTCCAATTTAATTTCCTGTCTAATACCGTGCCAAGATATTTTGCGCTCTCCGAGAGAGAGAGCTCCACTCCATCAAGTCTGGGCAGGTTGAAGGGTGGTATCTTGTATTTTGTACTAAATAGTACGAGTTCGGTTTTCTCCGGGTTGACTCGTAGTCCACACCCTTCGGCCCATAATCTAAGCCTATTGAGGGCTGTTTCCATGAGTTCACTCATCGTGTTCAGGAATTTTCCTTGAACAATGATGACTACGTCGTCAGCATATGCGATGACTTTGAAACCTGCATTGTTTAATTCTTTAAGAATGTCGTCTATGACCAGCACCCAGAGGAGGGGAGAGATAACCCCTCCTTGCGGGGTGCCTCTAGTAACAGATTTCCTTATCGAACTGTTTCCGAGAATGGAATTGATGTTTCTCGTCGAGAGCATTTCGCATAGCCAGTTGGTGATGCGTTGCTCGACATTTATCTTTTCCAAGGCGCTTTTGATTGCATCTTTCCTGACGTTATTAAAGGCACCCTCAATATCCAAAAAGGCAGCTAATGCAAATTCTTTCTGGTGTAGGCTGCCTTCTATTTTGCCTATTACCTCGTGTAGAGCCGTTTCTACCGATTTACCTTTCAAGTATGCGTGCTGAGCACTACATAGAGTGCCGTTGCAACACTTGCTTCTTATACAGATGTCTATAAGCCTTTCAAGTGTTTTGAGGAGGAATGACGACAGACTAATAGGTCTGAAGTCTTTCGCTGAAGTATGACTTGGTTTACCCGCTTTGGGTATAAATACCACTCGTACTTCTCTCCACGCCCTGGGTACATAGCCTAATCGCAGGCAGTGTGTAAAAAGATTACCGATCATATTCGTAACTATGTCTGGCGCCCTTTGAAGCATAGCCGGCAAAATGCCATCGGGGCCAGGAGCTTTGAACGGAGCGAAGGACTTAATGGCCCATCGCAGTTTCTTCCCAGTGATGGCATTGTCAACAACCCTTACGTCTATTCCTGATTCAATGCCATATCCATTAGGTAACGGAGTTATTGGCACGCTACTTCCTGGAAAGTGTGCTTCCACTAGTGATTCCAGAACTTCCTCGCTGCTTTCGGCCCACGAACCGTCCGATTTCTTAATAAAGCTAGGGACGGCTGCGTCCTTAGCCAACATTTTGCGAAGTCTGGAAGCCTCGCTAGTATCTGCGATCGCCTCACAGAAAAGCTTCCAAGATTTTCTTTTGGATTGCCTGATCAAGTATTTAAACTCTCTCTTGCTTTCTATGTACAGATCCCATGTAACGTCGTCCCCTACAACTTTGGCCCTATTGTAGAAATGTCTAACTTGCCTTCTTTTGGAGCTTAACTCCTTATTCCACCACTGAGGCTGAGACCTTTTGGTTGTCTTTCTGAGCGGGCAAACTTGTTCGTAAGCCTTGTTCATTATCCTGCCTAAGTTAACAACTTCCCTGTCTAAGTCTAATGACGTTCCGATGAATGGTACTTCATTTCCTAGCTGATGCCTAACTATGGATTCGTACCTATTCCAGTCAGCTTTCCTGGGGTTTCGATAGGTGATCGTAGCCCTACCGTGGAAGCCTATCTGAAAGCGGATCCACTTATGATCCGAAAGGGATGCCTCTTCTAATACCCTCCATTTCCCAATTGTGAGGGAGTCAGTACAAGATGCGAGAGTAATATCAAGCACCTCTTGCCTGTTCCGTACCACAAATGTTGGGGTATTGCCTTTGTTGCATATAGTGAGTTTAGTCGATAAGATAAAATCAAAAAGACACTCACCTCTAGCATTGATGTCACTGCTTCCCCATTGCGAATGATGCGCATTAGCATCGCATCCAATGACGAAGAGCCACTTGTCCCTGGTCAGCAGCTGCCTTAAGTTATCGGGTGGCACTGACGTCGACTCGTACGGTAGATAAGCCGATATCAGGCACACCGGTTTGCCTCCCTCTCTCTCGCAAGAAATTGCGGTTAGATCTCCGTCACTGAAATTATTCAGAAGAAATGCCCTTATATTGTTTTTTAATAGGATACAAGCCCTAATTTTACCTTCGTTAGCTTTGAAGTAAAGCGTATAATCCCTGATGGAGAGCCCCTGGATCTTGTTGTTCGTGTTGATCCAGGGCTCTTGTATCAGTACGGCTGCAACGTCATGCTTGATTACGTAGTTAACCAAGCACGCCGTCGCGGCCTTACTGTGATGCAGGTTTATTTGCATCGTCTCCATCATCTTTTGGTTCTTCCACTTCCGCTTCCTTGGTCATGACCTTAATCATGACCTTACCCATGCTGTATCGCACCATCCCCTTGGTCTTTTCGAGGGATGGGAGCGACTCCTTGCTCAGGCACAGCAGGAAGTGCTGGCCAAATTGCCTTCTGGGACCTGTCTTTAAGACCTTCCACGTATCGGCCTTCAGTTCCCTGTTCTGCATGTGGAGAAGGCCGAGTAGCTTGTCGGGGTACGTGTATGGCAGCGGAACCCATACCCATGCCTTGGGCGGAGAGTACTTAGCCAACTCCGCCACGGTTACGCATTTGAGTTTGGCGCCGCTCCACACCTCGCCAACCCCCAGCACAAACTCCCTGAGGAAGCCAACAGATTCCCTGTTCCCACAAGCTACAACCTTGCAACCGCTATCCCAACCAGCGCCGTCAAAGAGAAGATCGCAACTCTCCGAGGAAGACATTTTCTTCCACAAAGCGTCTTGAAACTTCTCCTCGACAGTTAACCACTGTTCCATGGTCAAGCGTCCGCTCGGCTCCTGCTCGTTAATTATCGCGACAAGGAGCTCGTCCTTCGAGTCATAAACCGGGTGCACCACGGGCGAAGTACCAGCCTTCACCTTTTTGGCCGCACTCGGCTCAACGACATCGTCAGATCTGCCCCTTTTGCTTAGGAGGGTCTCCTTGACTTTCCCCGACACGGCCTACTCTCCATCCTTATTGCCCTGTTTTGTACTGGCTTTCGTAAGTCCACTAGTGGACGGCCGAGTATCTGCCCTGCCTACGACCGCTGTGGTTGCCGATTTTTTGACAGCCTCAGCGACCATCGTCACCTTGGCCCGTTCTAGCTGAGTTCTATCCCAGGCGCTAAGTGAACTAACGTCACACCCCCTGAACTGCTCTACTTTGCGCTTCGCACTCTCGACTTTACGTCGGGCATTGCGCATCAGAAGCTTGTTCAGCTGGTGTGCGTTTTTGTTCGTCCCTGCTTGCACGACCACGGGGGATCCGGAGGCAGCAGAGTACCTGCCTACTGCGCCTCCAGTCCCCTTCGTCGATTTGTTGCCCCTAGGGATATCAACGAGAGTACCAGCCACCTCGTTGCTGTCCCTATTTACTAAGGTGAGTGTACCAGCCAACTCACCTTTGCCCTGTTCTGATTTGGTGGGAGTACTAGCCGTCGGAAGTGAGAGTACCAGCCACCTCACTTCCCGCTGAGTTAGTGTCAGTGAGTGTGCAGTCTGCATCCTCACTGTCACTAGCCAGCCATATGAAAGTGTCTACCTTCCTAAATATCCGACAAGGCGACGATCTCGTGTCCGCCCCTCTTGTGTTGTTGTTGTCAATGGCTTTTTTTGTCCGCTTCGTCACACACTTATAGCAGCTCTCCACTTGAATAACGGGTGAGAAGCGCAGAAGAAAGGTGAATATCGCTCAGAAATCGAAATTAGCAAAATTGTCCTGACTCTGAAAAAAAAAGTGTTTTTTTTTTCCGGCCAATGGAACATGAAATCTGTAAGCCAGCTGATTTCGAGAGCAGAAAAACTGCTCTGACTCTCAAAAAAAGTGCTCAAAACCAGTGTTGCCACTAAAAAAATGTGAATCCGGTCGAATCTGACCGAATGGCCGATTTATACTTTTTTTAAATTCGGTCAGAAAATCCGGTCATAAGTTAAAATAAGAATGTTTGACCAGAAATTCGGTCAAAAATAGAATATAGTAATATTTTTAACTAAAAATATTAAAAAAAAAAATTAAATACTATTATATTAGGTATTTATGCAGTTTATTTATTTTTCCAAAATCCTAAACCTAATGAAAAAAAAAACAAAAAAAACAATTTATTGAAGTGCTTTGCATCACAACGTTTTGCAGCATAAGGAACTTTCTTTATAATTCAGTCTTCCAAAATGTTGCTAAACACATATTATAAAATAAAAAATACAATTATAAATTATTAAGAAATTCATAGTCACAATTCACAACAAATATGCAGAAAAAAAAAAAATGCAAAAACATATTCAGATTAACTTCCTATAAATATTGCATGGTACCTATACTCACTTTACTTCAGTCTTGTTTGAATGCACAATAAACTGGTTTCTGTATGAAATTGTGAGCGTTTTCCTCAAGTATGACCAAGTTGCATTAAAATTATAGAAATATGTCTTTAGGTTTAATCAAAGAACAATATTATTTTTCCGGTCAAAAAAGGTTTTCCCGGTTAAATATTTTTTTCGTTCCGGTTAAAAATCAGTTGACCGGATCTCAAAATTTTCTGCGGTCAGAGTGAGGAGATTTCGGTCAGAATGGCAACACTGCTCAAAACATTATGAAATTTGAGAGAAAACAAAATGGCTGATTGTCATGCGATACATCTTGAATTGAGGTTTACCTATTGATTTCAAATGGAAGTTCTAGTTTATAAAGGTGTGCATTGTGCAAGTTTTCCTGCCACTATGCTTTTCACGTTTCAGTTTAATTTTTTTGGAAAATAATCACAGAAAATGCATTTATTCTAAAAAAAAAGCGGAAAGGTACAGAAATCCCACAAAAAGCGGATTTTTTTTTTTTAAATTTCCATCCCTCCCGTTCTACCTCTGCAATTTCTTTCGATGATTTTCGATTTCAGCAAGTATGTATAGGTACTTTGACTTCATAAGGATATTCCGATATCTTCGGACAGCAATCAGTCGCGGAATTTATTTTCAATTAGTAGTTCTTTTTATTGCTCACATTTAACACTAAAACAAAAACAAACAATGCATTGATTTATTTGTGTTTCCAGTGCGAAATCAAGCGAAAAAACAAGCACCAAACAATACGAGGTTGTTAAATCAATTAGTCATCGCTCATCGCATATCAATTATGTTTTCCCGAAAATGGATACCTTGAGTGTGATTTGCCGTTCCAACAAAGCATATGCGCTGCGGAGAATTTCCCGTTCCGACGGATACCTCGCTAGAGCCGAATATATTTTGCCTAATATATCTACATACAAGAGGAACACTTTTAACACACCAT
This sequence comes from Cheilosia vernalis, assembly GCA_949126925.1. Taxonomy (NCBI): domain Eukaryota; kingdom Metazoa; phylum Arthropoda; class Insecta; order Diptera; family Syrphidae; genus Cheilosia; species Cheilosia vernalis. The sequence goes on along the minus strand of OX421358.1, from coordinate 38,323,582 downwards.
TTTTTTTAAAGCATTTATATTTATAGCATATTTTATTTGCCTCTTTTTTAAACCAAAGTAATATGAACTTAAGCCCTCCAGTTAGACCATTTCTGGATTTCAGCATGCAAGTTGTTACCGGGGCACTCAGTAGCACTGACTTGTCTGTGTCCATACAAGATATAGTTGGATGACAAATAACCTTTTGATACAGCGTGAGCGAGGAGTTCCTTAGCCTTGGAGATCTGGGCAGCCGTTGGCTTGTAGGCTAAAATATTATGTTTTTGTTTTAGATATTAGCAAATCATTGTCCAAAAGCTAAAATTTCCTTACTGCTGTAATTGCCAATAAACATAATTCCAATGGATTTGGTGTTCCAGTTTGTGGCATGAGCTCCAATAACTCCGAATCCACGACCTTCGTAGATGTTGCCATCAGCACCAATACCGAAGTTATAACCAATATCATCCCAACCCAAGTCATTCATGTGATAGTTTTGCATGTTTCTCATTTGGGTCTTACAAGCATCTTTTGTGCTGCAATATGCTCCAGCTGAATGGTGAATGATAGCATAACCCAAGTTATTAGAAACAGTGGACTTAGACTTTGCCAAACGTCCACCCCATTCTTCCTTGCTGATGATGGTGATGCCGTGGATTCCCTGAGCGCCTGTTAAAAGATAATAAATTGAAACTAGTTCCACAAAGTGATGGTCATTTCTAACTTACAGCAGAGAACGGCGAAGAAAATTAAAAGAGCTTTGGTAACCATTTTAGTAGTCGACCAAATGACTGTCTGTATTATTCAGCAAAAGACATTCTCTTTAAATACCATACTCAGTCGGGGTATGTCCTTATTAGCTGTCTAATCTTATCAGCCCGTGCATTTTAACTTTTGCACACTTAATCAAACGGAATTTAGTCAGATTCAAATTAAGATTTTCAAAGATTGAACACTGTTCAGGTTAATGAAGGGGTTATTCCATCATATCATTTCCTAAGGAACATAAAGGAATTCGTATTCGATTAATTAAATAAATAAAGATGAGATAAGTTGTCTATTTGCCAACTGATAAGCTAAGAGCTACTTCATTGTCACTCTACTTTTTGACTATAAAGAAACAAAGAAATTAAAAACATTGTCTTTATGGTTCATTGGTTAATCAATAATTTAGGTAGCGTCATCGTTAAAGATTGTAATTGTCATTACCACTCATTATAGTTTTGTAGTAAGAGATATAGACTGATTTTGCGTGTTTATTTTGCCTTTGGGTCCATGCTTCGAAACCTGTATAGTATAGGCCAAGTGTTTTTTAATTGACAGTTGTGTAATACAGATACAGACATTTATCTAACTATATAGGGAGTCGGACAAAATCCCGAAAAACCGAATCCCGAAAACACAAAATCCCGAAAATCCAAAATCCCGAAAGCCCAAAATACCGAAAATCCAAAATTCCGAAAACCCACAATCTCGAAAGGCCACAATCCCGAAAATCCAAAATTCCGAAAGGCAAAAATCCCGAAAGCGAAACTAAAAATTTTATTAAAGCAACAAAAAAATTTAGCAAATTTATTTTAACAAAATAAACAAAACAACAAACTTCAAATAAATAAAACATAAAAAAAAAACAGTTCAAGACTTATTAACAAAAACATCAAAAACGTTCCATGACAAAACAATATCTAATACAAGTTCATATTGTACGCAATTCCTATAAGAAAACTTATTTCAGAACGCTCGTTACGTTCCGCGTAATTTTTTTTATATTTTTTTCCTTCGTCACATAACGTTTTCTCAATTGTTGCGTCTCACCGGAAATTATCTTCGCTAAACATGTTTTAACTAACACGGATTTTCTCTTCACCTAAAAGAGCAATCAGTGAATATACACCAATATATGTGAACGCCCTGCGAGAACCTTTAGCCGGCGGTGCCACGCCTCTACGTTGTTCTGTGTCCGCGGCAGACTTTGTTGCAAAAGGTTACAACCCGACGAAAAGTTGGGGGAGTATGCAGGACTACTTGTAAGTCCGTAACGTTTTCTTTTTCTACTCTCCTTACCTGTAAAGAAATCTTTATTGTAAGTACACTGCCGCTCATTTGAATAGGTTCAACTTTTTGTTCACCTAACTGTTAGCCTCTCTTCATATATATTGCAATGACACATATTTTTTATACATGTAATGAAAGAGCATCATTATGCGCTTAGTTTGACAGAAAAAATGTTGTCTTAAAGCTTACCGTTATTCTCACACGGTGGCTTGACTAAATGCATTCATAAAAACAAACACATTTTTTGGCTCATTTGAATAGGTTCAAAAGCGAAAAATTAAGTTTTCGTGTAGTTGCGTCGGTGAATTGTACTAATTTTTTTTCGGCTAATAAACCTTATCGTGTTCATCTGTTAACGACGAAAATGGGTCGCGGAAAATCTTTAAGCGAGTAAGAAAAGGGCAAAATAAAGGCATTTCGAGAATTTGGCCTAAACCAACGATGCGTGGCGAAAAAAATTAACAGAAGTCAAAATGTAGTAAGTGGTTATTTGCGGAATGTTGAACAGTACGGAAAAAAAATGAAAGGTGGAAGTTATAGCGCCACATCAAGTGCCGATAGACGTGCAATCATCAGAGCAGCATCCAATTCTCATGATTCCGCGTCAAAAATTAAGACAAAAACAGGTGTAAAATGTAGTTTGGCGACAGTAATACGGGTGATTAAAACTGCTAAACATTTAAAAAGAAAAAAAATTAAAAAAAAAAACCACCAATAAATGAATCGAGACAAGAAATTCGTCTCCAATTTCGTAAAAAATACATGTCGTGGAAGTCGTAGTGGCAAAAAGTGATTTTTCAGATGAAAAACAAATTAATTTAAAGGGCCGTCAGGGCTTCATTATTATTTTCATGACCTTCGAAAAGATGAACATTATTTAATTTTTTTTTCATCTGAAAAATCACTTTTTGCCACTACGACTTCCACGACATGTATTTTTTACGAAATTGGAGACGAATTTCTTGTCTCGATTCATTTATTGGTGGTTTTTTTTTTAATTTTTTTCTTTTTAAATGTTTAGCAGTTTTAATCACCCGTATTACTGTCGCCAAACTACATTTTAAACCTGTTTTTGTCTTAATTTTTGACGCGGAATCATGAGAATTGGATGCTGCTCTGATGATTGCACGTCTATCGGCACTTGATGTGGCGCTATAACTTCCACCTTTCATTTTTTTTCCGTACTGTTCAACATTCCGCAAATAACCACTTACTACATTTTGACTTCTGTTAATTTTTTTCGCCACGCATCGTTGGTTTAGGCCAAATTCTCGAAATGCCTTTATTTTGCCCTTTTCTTACTCGCTTAAAGATTTTCCGCGACCCATTTTCGTCGTTAACAGATGAACACGATAAGGTTTATTAGCCGAAAAAAAATTAGTACAATTCACCGACGCAACTACACGAAAACTTAATTTTTCGCTTTTGAACCTATTCAAATGAGCCAAAAAATGTGTTTGTTTTTATGAATGCATTTAGTCAAGCCACCGTGTGAGAATAACGGTAAGCTTTAAGACAACATTTTTTCTGTCAAACTAAGCGCATAATGATGCTCTTTCATTACATGTACAAAAAATATGTGTCATTGCAATATATATGAAGAGAGGCTAACAGTTAGGTGAACAAAAAGTTGAACCTATTCAAATGAGCGGCAGTGTATGTATATTTTCCAATTAAATTGTAGCCATAATCATTACCATTCACCAGCGGCGTCGCGTGAATTACTTAGATGGGTGTGCAATTCTTTAAAGTTATATATTTTATAAAAATACGGATTTATTTATTGTTTTCTTAATTAATATAAAAAAAAAACAATAAAAAAACTCCATTGCTCAAGTTAATAATAGAAAAAAAAAAAGCAAACCTAAACGAAAAGCGAAATTCGTTCATTCATTCATCGAGATCGACTGTCGTGCACTGCTTTTTTTTGCACGAGCGTCGATGTATTGCATGTCTATTTGACTTATGACGCTTTACGGAAACAGAACAAAACAAAAGAAAATAATGAATATTCCGTGTGCACGAGTTCACTACAAGTTCATCAAAGTAAAGCGACATTAGCAGGTACGGCGTGCGGGTGACGAATGACGATGGGGATGAATTCTTGTAGCTGAAGGAAGGTATATAGTTTGGAGTTGGATGAACTTATTTGATGAATACGTGCACAGCCAGATTTCGTGCGAGTTTATTGTTTTTCTCTTTGTTTCTCTCAACGATGAAGGAATTTTGAAAGAAAAATTAGGAAGGATGAATATGAGTATTATTATAGTAGGCTTAGGCTGTCGCTGTGTGATGGAGGTTTTATGGGATGTGTAAAATGTAATTGAGCACATCATATTTATGTGTGTTATTATTATTTGAGTGTTCGATGAGTGATTTTTTGGTTCGATCAGGGTGTGCAATGCACACCTTGCACACCCTGACGAGACGCCACTGCCATTCACATAATTTTCTCCTTTAGCTGCTCACACTCCCAGTAGAATGTATCCTTGTATTTTTTGTTGAGATGGTAACTATAGCCGTCAATAAGCAGTTTCTCACGCTGTTTGTTGGTCTTCACAATGGATACTTTCATTTCTACTCAAACACAAATTGTCACTGATAATATAAAGTTTTTAATTATAAAGGCATGCACGATACTCACTTTGTATTACGATGATCACTGGCTAACAAAAATCTATCTGGCTAACAAAAATCTAGGTTAGCTATCACACTATATGAAATCAGCACAGCTGAATGCACATTGCGATTTGCAGCGCAACATTACAAAACATTAATACGGTAAATGGAATGGACAATTTTACATTCAAAACAAAATAAAGAATTCCGAAAACGAAATCCCGAAAAATTTTATAAAATGAAAAATTTGCGCAAATTTCTCATTTTATATAATTTTTCGGGATTTCGTTTTCGGGATTCTTTTTTCGGGATTTTGGCTTTCGGGATATTTAATTTTCGGGATATTGGGCTTTCGGGATTTTTGGTTTTTCGGATTTTGGGTTTTCAGGATTACGGATTTTCTGGATTTTGGGTTTTCGGGATTTCGGTTTTAGGGATCGTGTACCCAACCCAACTATATATCCGCTGTCCGCCGGGAAGGAACACTACTTACTTTGTGTGTTTATAATTTTTGAATAAATTAAAAGAATGTATCTTATATTGATAAATGTTTAATTTAATGTCGGGAATTATGTATGGAATACAATATCAGGTAAATGTCCGCCTCTGTTAGTCTCACACATGCGAGCACTTTTGAGCACATTTTTCATGCGATGTGGCACCGTCTTGTTGATACCACATGTTAATCAAGCCCAAAGCATGAAGTTGTGGCATAAAAAAGTTTTCAATCTTATCACAATATCGCTCCCCATTCAAGGGTACCGTTACGCCGTTTTCATTTTCAATGTAGTTAGGCACGTTGTTTCTCCCAAAAATTTCACTTTCTCATCGTCACAGTAATCGATAATTGATTTTAATAAAATGTTTTAACGATTAAAACACGGTGGTTTATCGAATATTTTTCCATAATAAATTTGCCACGTGTACATATATATAAAATTGTTGCAAGTGTGTTGAAATTTTGTGACTCACGAACAGCTTAACCGATTTGAATTGTATCTATCTATCTACTTCTACATATATAAAAAATTGTTGCAAGTGTGTTGTGTGTTTATAACTCACGAATGGCGAATAAAGTGCGTAGTTGGGCATGATATCACCTAATCAACCAATATACGTTGTATTCAACCACGAATTACAAAGAAAACAACAATACGATACTGAAGCATTAGCCGAAGCAGTTCGTAAAAATGTTCCGCAATTGAATCGACAACAAAAATCATTGCGTATGAGGTATGACTCTTTGATGGAAGCTGTGAACAAAATCACTGGTAGTATTTACTTTCTGGGTGCTCCCGGAGGTACTGCCAAAATGTTCTTAATTTCATTGCTTTTGGCACGAATTTGATTGCAGCATGAGTTGCCCTAGTTTTGGCTCCATCTGGAATAACAGCAACTTTATTAGAAGTTACTACCGAACTGCATATTCAGCATTGATATTGCCACTGAACATGGAAATCAACCAGACACCATCTTAAAAAATCGAAAAAAAAAAAAAAAAAAAAATTATAAGATCTTCGTGACAATCAGAACATTTTTGGAATAGCCATGGTTTTATTATCCGGTGATTATAGACCCAAACAAATAAATAAATAAATAAATAAATGCGTGATTGAAAACATAAACTTTGTGGCGGCATGTCAGGACACTCCGATTGACGAGATTAAACTGCAAATGTGTTTTCGAAGATTGCTGTTGATATCTCGACCGGACTTATCACATTGCCCACTGATTTCTGCCACATGACCGATTCTAAGGAAGAGCTCATTCGACGTGTGCCAATATGCAGCGAAAAAACAGAGATGTCCATGATCTTAACTCCACTATTACAAATTTCTTTCCGGGACAGTTGTTTACTATCCAACAGAATTTTTGAATTCGTTGAAATTGTCCGGATTACCACCTCACAATTTGTAATTAAAAGTAGGCTCAGTAATCATCATGTTAGACGTAACATCAATCAACCTCGATTGTGCAATGTAACGAGACTGGTTGTGAAAAAGCTTATGATTTATGAACAACGTCATCGAGGCGAAGATTTTCAAGGGGAAGTTTAGAGCTTTGCATTGAATGTTTATATCAGACAAACGATACTGAGACCCCCAACTCGCAATCCTCTTGCCGCTGGTCCCCTCGATTTTTTTTCAAATTCGCCATTTTGTTTTCCTATCGGTGTTATGTCAATTTAGAATCCGTGTGAGCAACAAAAAAAAAAAAAAAAAAAAAAAGCGAAAAAAAAATGTGAGTTTTCTTTTGACAGAAGTCGATTGACAAATGTCAAAACATGTAAACACAATTTTATTTTTTCTGCAAAAAATTGAAAAAAATGTTAGTTTTAGCGTATTTTAAGTGTTAATATTAAGAATTAAATACGTTTATATTACAGCTAAGAAAGAAGCCGACGTTGAGGTGTTCGCTTACCTCACCAAATATACTGGATCGCAATGGAGACAAATATTTATACCTGATGGCTAAGAAGAATACCAAACGGAATCGATATAAGTAAGCCATACTATTCAATAAATTTATTAATTTCTCAATACCTTTAATTACTATCTATTCGATCTTCAAGATTTGTTAAATAGAAAGCTTTAATTACCTGCGGAATGCCGTGAAAAAAATAATATATTATTTAGTCAAAAACTGGATATCTTACGCAACCCCTTAAATATTAATACTTAACTTAGCTTGATTATATTCTACTTGCAGGAGTTACATATTGAACTATCTTGCCACCCGCTCTAATTTACAAAACTTCTTTGCACAAGCACTTGTCACACTCTTGGCAAAAATAACAACATACAGATGGTTCGACACGTACAAGAACTAATATACAGTCGAACTTCAATAACTCGAACCACCACTTGCCACAAAAAAAAATTCGAGTTATCAAGTAAAATACAAAATTGATTCTCTAAACCACTAACAATATCTACACACTCCACTGTTTATCATACGAATCTTCAACTCTGTGTTTTGTTTTGTCTTCCTCTTATTTTTTTCAATAATTCAAAGAAATATAGCAACCTGGAAGAAATTTGAAAATGTTTACTCACACATACGAAAATTACGATTTTCTACACGGTATGTAACGGGTGATTTTTTAAGAGGTTTAGAACTTTTAAAAAAAAAAAACACAAAAAATTCAAAAAAATGAATGAAATATTTATTTGAATCGATAGTTTGAACCTTGCAATTTAATGTTTAAAGATAATTTCATGCAAATGTTGACCGCGGCTGCGTCTCAGGTAGCCCATCCGCTGAGTCCAATTTTGGCATACTCTTTCACACATATCGGCCGGTATCTCACGAATGAATGCATGGATGTTGGCTTCCAGTGCGTCAATCGAAGCGGGCTTGTCCCTATACACATTAGCCTTGACATACCCCCACAAAAAATAATCTAATGGTGTCAAATCGCACGATCTAGGCGGCCAATTGACCGGCCCGAAACGTGAAATTAACTGTTCACCAAACTCGCCTCGCAATTGCGCCATTGTTTCGCGTGCTGTGTGGCATGTGGCACCGACTTGTTGAAACCACATATCATGCAAGTCAAGAACTTCCATTTCGGGCAAAAAAAAGTTTGTTATCAGCGCTCGGTAGCGTTCACCATTGACAGTAACGCTGCGATTCGCATCATCTTTGAAGAAATATGGCCCAATAATGCCGCTGGCCCATAAACCGCACCAAACAGTGGCTTTTTCGGGATGCATTGGTAGCTGTTGCAATGCTTCTGGCTGATCTTCACTTCAAATGCGGCAATTTTGCTTATTTACGTACCCATTCAACCAAAAATGAGCCTCATCGCTGAACACAATTTTTCGATAAGCAGCGCGCGATGAACATTTCGAACCGAGCACGAATTTTGATAGTAAAATTCAATAATTTGCAAGCGTTGTTCATTTGTAAGACGATCCATGGTTAAATTGCAAATCAAACTGAAGCTGTTTGACAGTGACACAAGGTACTAAACACACGTCAGCTGTCAAAACCAGTGTTGCCAAAACCAAACCAGCTAAAAAATCACCCGTTATAATGCTGCGTTTACACGGTCACATATTCCTATCACGCAAAATTAAAGGGATGCTAAATACTAAATAGCCGTGTGACCGAAAGGGACAGCATTATCTAACACGCAAAAAAACGTGACACGTATTTATGTAGGCCATCTTGTTTGCGTGATAGGAATTATAGGAAAGCTCTGCATGTTGATATTTTTATAGCGATGACTAAAGAAATTCCGCATTCCTATAAAACAATATGGCTTCGGGAAATGATGAACGGACATTTTTTTTTTCGTGTAACTGATTGATGAATTGTTGGTTTATTTCACTGAAACTAATAACCAATCTCATTTCACATGTTCCAAATCAGAAATATTAATGTTTTCAAGCAATTGCAGAAATGTTGGTGAGCGGAACCTGTGTCTATTTGCGTTTTACGTATCTATAATTTATGGGTAGAGCATCCATGACACCGTAGGCGTCTGATTTGTGATCTCTTTCTTACGCCTTTAATAGTATTGACTGCGGATAAACGGATGTCTCTTTTCAGTTTTGTTGCAAAATTGCGCGTGCGTGATGATGTAAATGCGGTTTGGAACATTCAAACTCAGTGCCCCCGAAAGCGATGCATTATAAAACGAACTTGTTAAAACACGCAGAATTAGGGAATTCCCCTTCAGAATTTGGGATTTCCCCCTTTAGAATTCGACTTATCGAAGGTGACGCCAAATAATCTCTTCGAGTTATCAAGACATTCGACTGTATTTCAAAATATTCTCGAAGATGTAAAGATGTTTCTGCAGGTTTGCTCATAGATTGTCAAATTGGTTTTTCATGTGAATGTTTTTTTTTATGCTTTCAGCAAGGCTCGGCTGAGCAGTGTACAATAGGTGTGCAAATTATATCGCAATTGGTGTGTGAAATGAACTCCATTGTAGAGGCAGGCGTGAATTTGCCTTTCTCGAAGAATCGCAAAATCGACACATCCCTTCGCGACCAACAGTTGTCTTGTTAGCTGCTAGTAACAGCAAGAGACACTAGCAAGAGTTTAAACTTTATGGCTGAATCACAACAAGCCTACCTATGTTGATCGTAAGTGTTAGTTGTAAGCAGTTCGACTATTGAAATTCTTGTTGTTTATTTCAGTCTTATATCACATGCTTTGCGACTGACTAAATACTGTTTGAGCTTCGATTTTATTGGCAGCTCCACCGATGAGTCTTTGGACGATATGAACAGTGTCCAAGTAAGTAGCGAACCATTTACTCTTTGTAATTTTAAATAAAAAAAATATTTGGAATTACAGATTCCTACTTCATGGCAAATGGCATTTTTTAATTCGAATACATTGAACTTGTTCTTTTATCTCTATCAGATTCTGCCCTGGACTGGAAATGTTAGTTGTAACCAAACTGTAGGTACCACAAAGCCAGAATAAAAATAATAAAACTAAAGAGAAAGCAGCCACAGCAAAAAGATACACCAGAAACTTCAAAGGTGTTATTAATTATTTCATTTCATGTATCGACACTATCACAAGTACTCCAAAAAGGGTTGGAAAAATTTATAGATGAACTAAGATAAGTATTGCTATTACAACATAGAATGATTGGCAGGTTTTATGACACTCACATAACATTCTATTTTTTTTTTTTTTTTTAGATTTAGATTAAATTTTTTATTCATTCCATTGGTAATTAATACAATATTCATTATAATTTACTTAATTTACAAGAAAGACTAAGCGTGAAACATTAATATGCAAAGTTTTTGGCCCATTGGCCCAACCAATGTTGGTAAGCTAAGACCAAGGTGATAAAATCGACTGCAAGGAGAAAGTCAATGCTCCCGATCATTGTAAGCTATTGTTTGTTTGTTTGTTTCATATATTTAGCGGATTATCCACTATTTAAGATTCATTCTAGAAATTACAAGATTATTATATACCTACTAAATAAATTAATTACATTCTATGTGGAAGATAACATCTTATGAAGCTTGGTTTTGCTTTTGAGCATGGCTCAATTCCTTCGGTTTTTTTTTATATCTTTGAGGCCTAATTCACCAAGACACTTTGGTATGAATTTTATCTTGCTTTGATCGCAAATATGTAAGGAAAGTATACAGAAATGATTAAAACATAATAATACAAAAAAGAACAATGTGATTTACATTTATTTCAATAAATTAACAGAAACAAATTATTTATTCAACTTTTTTTTGTAATTTAACTTGATGATGAGATGATCCTCTTTAGATGATGATGCTGATGGTGTATATTGTGTTGCTGATGATGACGATGATTTATAAATAAATATCTGTATGGGAATAAAAGCGGTTATTATTGTATTTCCCCGCCACCCATAAGGTATGAACACTGGGGCGTTAACCGATTTTTTATGGTGTTCGGTTTCCCCAGGAGGCCTATTGCACCAGTCTTGAAATAAACAGGATTTAATATAATCTTGCCAAAAAAGTGTTCCAAACAGTCAGTCACAAAGCTGCAGATGTTGGAACAGCGAAAAAAGAGACGATATGTTTAATAACCACCCGTTAATGAACCTAAACGTTCTGGTTACATTCGCTCCGTTGTAAGCAATAACTTCCATTGACATCAGGAATTTTCTGGCATTGCCTAAGAACTCTTCCTGCATTTCACTTTGGCTGAAGGCAATTTTTATGTTTTCGGGCTGCTTAATGAGGGAAGTGTTGAATATATTGAAGAGTTGGTCAAAAAATTTGACAAACTCAGCGGTGCTTTCAACAGTTTTTGTCCTATTGCCCGACTTTGAAAGCGTTAAGAGCCCCGAAGAAGCCGTCAGCCAGCCTGCCTTTCATTCACTCAAAGTTGTTGGGGTTGATGTGAGCATTGGTCAACTTCGGAGCCAGTTTGAGTTCACTCTTGGAATCAATATTAAAAAGCTGTGCAATATCTTTCCAAGAGGCAATTTTCCCGTTCTCAAACGTGATTTTGTTCTTCAGCAAGCAGCTGCGTGTACTTTTAAGCAGGTGCAGGACATCGTAGAAGATGAATATCCTGGATTCGACCAAGAAGTATGGCTTTTGGGGGCTTATTTCCAAAAGTCGTGCCAACGCTTGAAAATTGGGCCCTTGGTCACACACGAAGTGAATGGGGATAATGGGCCTTACCAATAATCATTTTTAACCTTCACACTAAATATTTCCTAGGTCACAATATGCAATTTTGTATGGAAATTTTCGCCATTGTGAGCTCGAAAAATTTAGCCTGGACACTAAAAATGATTATTAGTACCGCGGAATGTTGCTTGCTTCTAAGGCCCTAACTATCATGAAAAGCAGTTTCTTTAAAATGAAAGGCGGGCAACTGCTGCGAACGAAGTAATATCCAATAAGATGCTTCCACCTTTTGGCAATACCTTGGGCAATGAACACTAGCATCACTTGATGAGCGTTGGTCTTTACCAAAATCCTCCAGACCTATAATAGAGTCAGTCTTTCTATTGTAATCGAGATGGGCTTTGAGGAACATTTCGTCAGCCGAAATCGAGCAGTACCGGAACTGCTCCGGCAAGTGGCTAACTTTAAGCTCCAAACTCTTTACATTGAATTCAATGTTGCCAGGTGTTTTCGGCCATGATTTATATAGGTGTGCAGGGTTTGAACGCACGGAAATGTTTAGTCTTCCCTGTATGCCAAAGGGGACACAAAATGCACCAAAAGTGCAAACTTTTTGGCCTCCTTGCTATGCCTATTGCCCGAGCACTACGGTCTGGGTTTTTTACGCAATTGGAAGCAATTAACTTTAAACTTTCAGGCAATTTTTGTTGTTCAGCATCCATTAATACATTTTCTTCAATCATTTTTTTAATTTGGGCTTTGAGGAGCAAAATCTCACTGTCTTTCGCTTTAATGTTTTCGGAATATTCTTCCTTAAGCCTATATATAGTTTCATTAGCTTTTAAAAGCTGGCTTCTTAAACATACCTTTTTGGGTGTGCTGTTATGCGCAACCAGGAACTTGTCTGAACACTGACGTCTTTTGTAGTAGCGGGAAACGAGTCTGAAGCGACATCGTTTTGAGGACTTACGGGTTCAGCAAAGCTTGTCTGCGCCTCCTGTAGCCTTTCTTCCTTCTGCCCTCCATTTATCACTTCTTCCCCTATCTTTTTGAACAAATAAGGAACGGCACAACGAGTGAGCCTAGTTCTCGACTTCGAAAACATTGTTTTCGAACAATGGGCATCACACACTCTTTGTCTGGCTAATAGTGCACTAGGTCCCAAATTTGCCCTCCAAACCTCCCTTCTATGATAGGCAGGGAAGAAAACAAATATTCGCTATATATACCCCTTTTATGAGCGTCGAACTTGCCCAGTTTTAGGGGCTGAGTAAGGATAAAGATTCTCGAGTTTTTCTCCAGATGAGTCCCGAAACCAAAGGACGCCAAACTCCGCCTGACTTGCCGGTCCCAAGCCCGGATAAAGGAGCAGGGGAGGGGAGTAAACCTCTCTGAACAAATCCCTAATCCAAGTCGGAACAGCAAACGACGAGGGATGCATGGCAATAAGGGTCGATAGTTTGCGAACTTCGGATAACAGGTGACCTCCGATTTCAAAATTAGCCCTCCTGTGGTTATACGGGTAGACCACGGGCGACCTATATATCCCGACTACTCGTGGGAACAATTGACCATACAAAAGAAAAAAACAAACTAGAGAATGATGCCTCTATAATTGCATCATCAACTAGGGATGTTTTAGAACACCCTGTCGTAACAGACTTGACACCTGCCACTCGGGAAGGGTCAGAAATTATAGATTCTGAGATGAGGAACCTAGAAGAGAACTCGTCACTTCTAAGCGACTCCATCTCAGAATCCAGTACAGTATACAACATCAGTATACTATCGGATGAACTGCATCCTGATAACATGGGCGCGCCTGAGACTTCTGGCAAACCGGCACAGAATGAGTCCAAACGCGTCAGATTTACGCCATCTGAGCAACGCCGTTTTAAGCGAGCGCTGAAGCAGGGTAGCTCCATCGAGCAAGCCCGTATATATGCAAAGTCGACAGATGACGCGAAAGGGTCCGAAGTGAAACGCACGAGATCCGAGGACAACACACCACCTCAGTCCGAAGCTAAGCGAGCTCGAACAGGGAACTCAACAGTCGACAAAGTCTCCTATAGAGATATGACAAGCTATGTCAGACTGGGGGTAGTACCTGCAGATCTGGATCGTAACCCTCTCAGTAACGAAAAAATGGTTCAGTTACAGGAGAAAATAATGGATATCACGATCGAATTACGCGACGAAAACACTAAGCCAGCGTTCCGTGGCGCAACTTTCAAAGCTGGTTGGCTTATGATCGTGTGCTCTGATAACACCACTGCAGAGTGGATGAAAAACAACTTCTCAAAGCTAAAAGATAAATGTGGGCTAGATGTGATGCTTGTGGGCGAAGAAAATTTTCCAAAGCCACACATCATAAGAGGTTTCTTCCCACAGAGTACCGGAGTAGCCAATGAGAGGATACTGGCAATTTTAGATGGCCAGAACAAAGAACTGAACACCAGAACGTGGAGAGTTCTGCAAAGATCGGACGATAAAGATATCGCTCACATGGACTTTGCAATAAATGAAAACATCATGAGGCGGCTTGTAGAGCTCAAAGGTTTGGTCTCGTTCCGTTTTGGACAGATCAAACTTATACTTAAAAGTGCAGACAAGTCTGCAACCCAGGCGTCTAAAAAAGACGACACCATCACCACCTACGATATCACCTAAATAAAATAAATTTAACTGACTCCTCACTCTGTCGGTTATGTCTTGAAGAAGACGAAACAGCTGAGCACATAATATGTATGTGTCCAGCCCTATGTGCAATCAGAAGAACTATCTTCTACAGGGAGCTACAGCCCTGAAGAGATGAAGAAGTCATCTGCTGGCAGCTTAATAAACTTTATCAGGAAAGTAGAGGACCTGCTAGACTAAACAATATTCTGGCCCTATGGCACAATAGATCTTTTTGGTCGACGTGCCTTTAATGCTTAGGCATAGTCAGAAGGTTAAAAAAAAAAAAAAATATATATATATACCACTTTATGTATTAAAATCTGTAGCAAAGTACAAAATCATGATAAATACTTTTTTTGCCATTATTTTTGACCATTTAAAAGCAAGTTTTTAAAACATCTGAATAAAATTCTTTAATTATATATCATAAAAAATATTCATCATATTTTGTTAAGAGCGCTGCGAATATTATGTACACAAAAATGATATTCTAAAAGACATTGAAGAAAGGGTACTGTTTTTATTTGTCATGTATATTGCATATTTCATTATTCTTAAATGTTATGATCTTAAATAAAAAAAATAAATATTTTCATTAAAAAAAAAGGATTTTCTTCTTATCTTATTTGTATTCTTATATCTTATGGATATTTTACTATAATTTATTGCTACCATCTTAATTTAAGTAGATTTTTCTTAAAAAATAGTTAAGTTTAGATTTAAATACTGTTTAGCATTTATCTCTTTATTTGAAAATTTTGTAATACCAAATGCATGAACTCTCATTTTCACTTCGCACTAAAAACACATGTCACGCCGCAAACTTTAGACTAATTGTTAGTGCTTTTGAATCTTTAATCGTTTATTAAAAACGATCACTTTCCCGCAACTGATTATTTAAGCGATATTTTGCAAGACGAAACTCATTTTGTTTGGGAGGAATGGCATGCAAATAGTTTTCGACTCAAAACTGCTCAAAACTAGCAATATCTAATACTAATCTACGTTTATAATAAGGGTGAAAGAAAACTAAAAACTAACTACATCATTGTCCCTCGGGGCACTAAAGGTGGTATTGGGGTACCTGCATCCCAGAACACAATTATTCTGCGTCAATTTGTTTTTTTTTTT
The DNA here is from genome assembly GCA_949126925.1 of Cheilosia vernalis. NCBI lineage: Eukaryota > Metazoa > Arthropoda > Insecta > Diptera > Syrphidae > Cheilosia > Cheilosia vernalis. The sequence goes on along the minus strand of OX421358.1, from coordinate 38,308,013 downwards.
TTTGTTGGAGGCTGTCCCCGTCGATCATTTTCCTATAATGATAAATCATTGAAACGGTTCACACGTTCAACTACGCAGTTTTGTACATACTTCGATTCGGGGTACACTTTTCTTTCGTTCTTCATGCATGTACAAATTACAAACGACGTCACGAAAGAGAGTCGACGACCGAAGAAAGTTACAGTCACTCAAGGTTAGTGAAAACATTTAATGCTCTTATGACTCTTAACACATTCACAGATAGAAAATCTAAGAAAGAATTTTAATTTCAAGATCTACGGAGAAATTGGTTAGGTGTTGTTGATCTCCGAAATCACTCAACCGATTTCAATGAAATTTTGTGGATACCTATCCAGTTGGTTTCAGTTTTAAAGATAGGTTCAAATGAAAGGCACGGAAAAACAGGGTGGGTAGGTACCCCTATAAATAAAAGAGACTGACGTCTGTGTGTGGCACTCATAACTCGAGAATGGATCGTTCGATTTTTACGATTTTGGGCTTGGAGGATTCGTTTCGGAAGGACATTATGCTACTTTTTGTCGTGAAAATAAAAGTTTAAGGGGATGAGATTGGGAATAGAACTTAGTATGGCAACCGCACTTTGTAAAAAAATATACTGGATAGGAAAACGGGTTGTGTCACTTCCAACATAACAAAACTTATTTCAAAAGTTTGATTTTTAAATTCTTTAGATGTTCCGGGCTCACCGTTACACAATTTTAATTTGAAAGTCGACTCAGTTATAATTTTGTTGAGCAACCCCAATCAACCGAAACTTTTTTAACGGATTGGGTTTGATTTGAATGTGAAGAATCTTAAAAATCCAAGCAACGGATTCCGATGATTTGCAATTGGTTTCCGAGCGACTTCAATTTCCCATGCATATCGCTTCCATTATGAAAAAAAAAAAAAATAATAAGTCGCAAGGACAATCGCTGGATATTTGTGAGTTGTGACATCAATTATTGAATTCCCATGTTTTTCAATCGTAGCAATCAATCGTATGTGGCGTGCTCACCTGTGAACAAAATCTTCCGCTTTGTACGACGTGTACCGTAAAGCACTGTAGTGAAAAAAATTAAGGCTGGCTGACACTATAATTCTATACTTTAGTTATTTGTATTGTTTTTAATATAACTTTTGAATACAGAGTTTGAATTGACCGAATTACATAAAGCAGCATGTTCATTGTTCGTTCTCGGAATTATTATTTTTATTACATTAACGAATTTGGGCGGAACGAAGTTCGCCAGGTCAGCTAGTCTCTTTATATTTATGAAATATACCAAGTCCAAGTACCTTCTTCCTACATTTTCCTCTAGATTTTCATCTGTGATGTGCGAAAAGTCAGAAAAACCCGCGTAAATAAACAATTTGATAAGAGTGGTGAATCGTTGTGTCAGTGTCAGTTTCAACTGTTGTGAGCTGTGACAACCGTGACGGTGTTCAGAACAGCTTTTTTTGAAAAGAAGTTAAACTCAAATTTGGTGAATAGTAACGGGTGATTTTTTAGCTGGTTTGGTTTAGGCAACACTGGTTTTGACAGCTGACGTGTGTTTAGTACCTTGTGTCACTGTCAAACAGCTTCAGTTTGGTTTGCAATTTAACCATGGATCGTCTTACAAATGAACAACGCTTGCAAATTATTGAATTTTACTATCAAAATTCGTGCTCGTTTCGAAATGTTCATCGCGCGCTTTTTTCGAAAAATTGTGTTCAGCGATGAGGCTCATTTTTGGTTGAATGGGTACGTAGATAAGCAAAATTGCCGCATTTGGAGTGAAGATCAGCCAGAAGCATTGCAACAGCTACCAATGCATCCCGAAAAAGTCACTGTTTGGTGCGGTTTATGGGCCGGCGGCATTATTGGGCCATATTTCTTCAAAGATGATGCGAATCGCAGCGTTACTGTCAATGGTGAACGCTACCGAGCGATGATAACAAACTTTTTTTTTGCCCGAAATGGAAGTTCTTGACTTCCATGATATGTGGTTTCAACAAGACGGTGCCACATGCCACACAGCACGCGAAACAATGGCGCAATTGCGAGGCGAGTTTGATGAACAGTTAATTTCACGTTTCGGGCCGGTCAATTGGCCGCCTAGATCGTGCGATTTGACACCATTAGATTATTTTTTGTGGGGGTATGTCAAGGCTAATGTGTATAGGGACAAGCCCGCTTCGATTGACGCACTGGAAGCCAACATCCATGCATTCATTCGTGAGATACTGGCCGATATGTGTGAAAGAGTATGCCAAAATTGGACTCAGCGGATGGGCTACCTGAGACGCAGCCGCGGTCAACATTTGCATGAAATTATCTTTAAACATTAAATTGCAAGGTTCAAACTATCGATTCAAATAAATATTTCATTCATTTTTTCGAATTTTTTGTGTTTTTTTTTTAAAAAAAGTTCTAAGCCTCTTAAAAAATCACCCGTTATATTAACTCAGTACATTTTCATATTAGCAACAGGCTCAATACTTTGTAGACAAATAAATGCCTAAGTGGTAACACTTTGGCTGATTAAAATAGTGGAAATGACGGCTCCCATCCTGGCTTGTACAACATCACTCTGATAACCTTTTTTGGGCTGTAATAACAGGCTGCAAAGTGCTGATGTAAGCACTACCCCAGCAAGAAATGCCATATTCCAAACGAGAATTAACTAACGCGAATTAAAACACTTGTTTCTTACTTTTAAAATTAAACAATATTTATTTGGAACTATGTCCTTTATTATTGAAATACTTTTTACTAATTCTAAAAGGAGCTTAAGGCTACTATGTAGTTACAATAAGACTGTTGATAAATTCATCATACAGTCGTATTTATATACTTTTCTTATCTATCTACAAGGAGACCCAAGCGTACAATCGTCTTGCTTGATAATGAAGAAGAGATAATATTCCAACATTGTATACAAACGATATTATCTCTTTTACATATGTTATCATTGTAGCGTTGTGTGCAAGACTGTACTAGAGACTAAAGATATCATTGAATACAAATAATGTTATCTTTTTTCTCAATATGTCTTGCTATGGATACTTAACTCCCCCCCTTGTTAAACGAAATCGTCCCGATTTTTCGACGCTATTTTTAACATTTCTCTTTCATAAGTTTTGTTATATGCGTCAATCTTTTTTTGTTTTTGACGATCTGTTATACATTGTATAGTTTTTATCATTACGTACGTAAATGCTAGAATAACAATCAGTGTTACAATTGTGTATATAGTTGATAATATCGGTTTTTCTTCAAAAGGAATAATTAGTTTTTTTAAAGTATCTATGTTATCGAATTTGTACATTGTATCTTCTTTAATTATTTGGTCGATGTAAGACTCTGAATTATGATTTCTTAATATAACTTCTTTAATTTGCTTATGCATGTTTTTGTATATTTTATCGTCTAGATTTATAGTATTTTCATAAGTAACTAAGTTTATACCATTAATTGTTTGATTATTTAACTTATGCTTACCGCTTAATAACATAACACCGGATTCAATTTCTAAGTCGTAATCGTATTCTTGTTTAATGTTGCATTTTGAAGTTATATTCTTTAAAAGTGGAATAAGACAATTTTCTTCTTCAAAGTTAATTTCACAAATGTTTTTACTTAGATGATTTTGACAATTTCTTGTTCTTAAATAAGTTTGGTTACATAAGGCAATTGTTTTATCTGTAATGATTTTTCCATGTTTTGAATTTAAAGGTGTTACTTTATACAATTTACATGATTTAATTAGAACTGGATATTTATATATTGTGATGAAGAATTCATCAGTTCTAGCTAATAATATTTTAGAGTACTCAAGTATATTTATTATGGGTACTTGAATTATTTCATGTTGAATAATATTTTTAATGTCATCTAAGTCTAGGCTTTCTGATAAATATTCATTATTTTTTGCTGCATTAATTGTTCTGGTCAATAATAATAATTGTTCGTACACTTGTTCTATTACTAAATGTTCTTTAAGGCTCTGACCTTCGAATTGTTGCAAAATTTGTTCAAATCTAGAATTTATAGTTTTTTGTTTATTATTGTTTTCTATGAGATTATTTATACTCGTTTCTATGTTAACTAAGTCATAATGGTCAGGATTACCAAACACATATTTGAAAGCTGTTCCTAAAAAGTTAATTGATCTAGTATGCCTAGTATGTTCTTGTAATTGGTCTGCTAAATTCTTAATTTTACTTAACCAAATTTTTTCTTCTTGTGTAGGTTGATATTTACTAGTTACGATATTTACGTAAGGTTGAAATATCGAAGTCAGGTTGGTGGCATGTAACAAATAAGTTTGTTCTTTGAATAAATACACGTCATCTGTTTGCGTAAGTATAAACTTCTTGTTTAGTAACTCAGTTATTTGAACGTTTCCTTGCCCTTCTTGACTCTGTACAATTCCTAGTAATGTTAGGAATATTAATATTTTCGTCATCTGAAAAATGATAATTCTTTATGTTATCCTTGTGAATTTTTATTCCTTCTTTAGAGATTACAGTGTCTCCTTTATCTTCTTCTACTATTCTTGTTATGTATCTGGCGTTAGATTTCTTTCTAAGACCTGTGATTCTTACCATTATCTTATCTCCTTTTTTATACTCTCTGTGTCGAGTTCCTTTATTTAGACGTTCGATCACTTTTTTGGATGCTGAGTTTAGTTTATTTATTATAATTTCACTATTGCTATATTTATTTTGATTAAAGAAAATGTCTCTAGGTTTCAAACCGGTAACTGAGTGTATAGAATTATTTAATTCACGCACTGTTCTAAATATTTCTTCGATAAGTCTTGTTTTATTCTGAATTGTGAATATTCTAGACAGTTCAGTTATTGTACCGTTTACACGTTCTACCTGACCGTTCGCTGTCGATCTGTATACTGGAGTTTCTACTTTAGTTATGTTGTATTTCAAACACATTTGGTTCACCATTTCTGTTTTGAATCCCTTCTCGTTATCTGTCATGAGTCGTTCACATTTTGGGAAATAATTAGATAAGACCTCTTCCATAACGTCGTACAGTCTGTTTCGAGTTTCGATTTCCCGAAGGATTGTATATTTAGAATACTTATCTACTGTTACAAGGAAAGTATACTTGTCGTTGAAGTATATGTCCATATGAATGTGTGTTCCCACATGTGTTGGTATTTCTGAATTATTCAGAGGTTCTCTGATAGGTTTTCTTTCATATTTTCCAAATAGACATGCTATGCATTTTCTGTTGAAACTCTTTGCTTGTTTATTTAGATCGGGCCAGTAATATTTCTCTGAGATTTCTTGTATATTGTTACGTAACCCTCGGTGTGCTCTTTCGTGAGTTACCCTTACAAGTTTTAGTTGTTCCTCCAAATTTGTCACGTCTTGAAGTTTTCTTGGTGTGAATATAAATCTTACTAGTGGGAATTCTTTTTTTATGTTTTCACCATATTTGTATATGTTTTCAAATTTCGTATGCAAAGCTACAATCTTTTGGGGTTGTATAACTTCTTTCATCTGCCTTAGTAAAGAGTCTTTGTCCTTAAACTTTATTATGAGTCTTATTTTGTTACTAAAATAGATTTGTGTTTCGATATTATTTGTTATATCTTCAATAAGTTCGAACTGTGCAGTGTATGCATTAAAAGGCTGATTCACAGTTTTTATTATATCATTAGAAGAACTTTCAGCTGAATGTGCTGTTTCTATGGTAGAAGTATTTATGCGTTGACGTGATAATGCGTCAGCTACAAGATTTAGGTTTCCTGGTTTATAAACTAATTTTGCTCCAAAGTCTTCAATGATTCCCTTCCAACGTTTCAGCTTTGTGTTGGGATTTTTTTCTGATACAGAATATATAAGGCTCTGGTGATCGGTATATATGGTTAAGTCTGCTATACCATATATGTAGTTTCTGAGTTTTTGTAAGGACCATATGATCGCTAATAGCTCTTTCTCGTTTGTGCTATAGTTCTCTTCTGTCTTACTCAGTGTTCTTGACAAGAAGTGTATAGGTTGCTTATTCTGACTTAGTACGGCTCCAATAGCTATGTTGGATGCATCAGTAGTAAGCTCGAATGGTTTACTATAATCCGGTTGAAAAAGTTCGACTTGTTCTTTCAAATAATTTTTTAAAATTCTAATCGCTTCTAATGCTGAATCATTCAGATTTAACTTAATATTTTTACTTTGTTTTTTGTTTACTTTACCGTTATCTCCTCGTAAATATAATGTCAGGGGCTTGGCTATGCTTGCGTATCCTTTTATAAACTTACGATAGTAACCTGTAAGACCTAAAAATCCTCTCAAATCCTTTACCGTTTGTGGGACTGGAAAATTTTCTATAGCTGCTATTTTCTCAGGGTTCGTAGTGATTCTACCATGTCTGATTATGTGACCTAAGTATTCTACTTCTTCTTGAAAAAACTTACTTTTCTCATCAGATATTTTTAATGTGGCTTTATTGAGTACGTCGAATACTTGACTTATGTGCTGTATATGTTCTTCCTCAGATGAAGAATATATCAATACGTCATCAATGTAAACGTGTACGAATTTACCTACAAAGTCTCTCAAAATGTCGTCCACGCATCTCTGAAATATGCTTGGTGCATTTTTGAGCCCGAAAGGCATTCGTTTAAAATGATATTTTGCGCCATTTATAGCAAAAGCTGTTTTTTCTTTATCATCTGTTTTGATTTTAATTTGGTGGAAACCTGACTCCAAATCTAATGTTGTAAAGTACTTGGCTTTACCTAAATTTTGAATTGTCATGTTGACATCCGGAATGGGGTATCTGTCTGTTACAGTGTGAACGTTAAGTTTTTGGAAATCAACAACCATGCGCCGTTTTGGTTTTCCTTTTTCGTCCAAACCTTTTTTAGGTACTGTCCATATGGGACTGTTATAAGGACTATGGCTTTTTTCTATTATATCGTCATGTAAGAGTTTCTGTATTTCTTTGTTTACGAATTCGTTATCTGCTATGGGATATGGATATTGTTTAACATAAACCGGATTATCATTGGTCGTCCTAATGCTTGCTTCTATAGTATCTGTAAAGGGTAACGGTCCTATGCTGTTATTAATCTTCATCAGTCTATCTATGTCTGCTTTATAAATATTATTTTCCCCAATTATGTAATTAATTTTCTGAATAGATTCGACACTGCTTATGGTAGTTAGAGTCATATTACTGAAATTTATTTCCGCGTTTAGAACTTTAAGTCCTTCATATCCTAATATCATATCAAAAGACTGAATATCCTCTAATTCAAAAAATGTTATATTTTTCTTTAATATCCTAACTACTTTCTTTGTATCTACCATAGAATAACCATGCATTGTTTTTATTTTTATAGGTTTAATTTTAATTTTTTCGCTAGAATCGCATTTTCTATTAATGTAATTATGGGTTGCACCAGTATCAATAAGAATTTTATAAATTTCCTTAGAAATAGTACTAGTTAAATTTAAGCAGGGCAACCCGTCTACTAGTTTAAATGATCTATTCTTATGTTATTATTTACCATACATTCCGTTTCATCTGCTTCTGCATATGTACTGCTGACATCGTCTCTGCGTTGTTGTCGGGAGTTATTTACTCTCTGCTGCTTGAAGTTCTGCTGATAAGATCGTTGCGGTCTGTTGTGTGTGTTGAAACTCCCGCTGTGTTCACGTTTCGCTGGTGGATTATATACATCGGGTTTGTATTGATTCCAATTTTGTCGCTGTGCATGTACAATTTGTCTCGAGTTTATCTCCATCGGCTGTGGTCCTTGATTGTGTTGCTGCATATTATCGTATTGCTTCTGGGGTTGATAATTCGTTGTTTGGCTCGAATAATTTGGTCTTCTTTCGTTTCTGCGTTCATGTGGCATATTTTTGTGGTGCTTATCTTGAGTGAGATGTAAATGCCTGTGCACATTATCATGTTCTATTCTGCGAGCAATTGCGAATGCGTGTTCTAGATCATTTATTGTAGCTGAATATAATGATCCTCTTGTAAAGTTGTCACTCATACCATCAATGAATATACGAACTGCGTCGTCGTTAGCATTTTTAATTAGTCTGTCGATTATATTCGGCGGATCACCTGACATAGTGATTTTTGATATTATTAAATTGAGATTTTTATTTATCTCGTCGTGGTATTCAGACAGTGTGCTTCTTTTTTGCGTGATGGCTTTCATCATGTCTTGTAGCACGTATAGAGGTTCTTGATTAGAGTACGTATAATCTAATCTGTTACGTATCGCCTCAAAATTAAAAATTGTGTTATAATTGGTTAACACATTCGCGGCTGCACCCTGTATTTTACTTTTCACTATAGTCAATGCTGCTGCGTACTTACTGTGTGTTTTGAAGTTTTTAATGCTGTCCATTAATCTGGATGCTTCTTCGCGCCACGACCGATAATTTGATTGATCGCCGTTGAAAATAGGTAGGCTTTTAAATGCGTCTAACTGTATTTCACTACCATCTGTATATGTGGTTCTTATTTCCTCTAGCACAGGTATGTTTGGTACTATGCCTAATCCAGATTTTACTTCATTTAGTTTTGTTTCTAAATTAGTGTTTATTTGATTTTGGTTAGTTATTATTGCTGCTAACCTTGCATTCTCTGTGCGTGTGTGCTCTAGGGTTTGTGTTACTGTGTTGCTCCTGGTTTCTAAAGCTTCTAATCTTGCCATTAATACTGCGAGTTGTTCCATTTTGAACTCGTGTCTGTTGTCGTCGAATTTGTGTGTTTTTTTTCTCCACATATACACTTTCACTGAATTGCTTTGCTGCTTCGTACGAAGAAGCTATATTTGTACCTGCTATGCTAGGTAATTCTTGTAACCGGTAACGCGAGTGTTCTGTTTATACTAGATTTCACTACTTGTTCCCGAGGTCCGCTCGATTGAAGTTAAAAAGTATATTTAACCTCCTGGCAGGATCGCCAATTAAAACACTTGTTTCTTACTTTTAAAATTAAACAATATTTATTTGGAACTATGTCCTTTATTATTGAAATACTTTTTACTAATTCTAAAAGGAGCTTAAGGCTACTATGTAGTTACAATAAGACTGTTGATAAATTCATCATACAGTCGTATTTATATACTTTTCTTATCTATCTACAAGGAGACCCAAGCGTACAATCGTCTTGCTTGATAATGAAGAAGAGATAATATTCCAACATTGTATACAAACGATATTATCTCTTTTACATATGTTATCATTGTAGCGTTGTGTGCAAGACTGTACTAGAGACTAAAGATATCATTGAATACAAATAATGTTATCTTTTTTCTCAATATGTCTTGCTATGGATACTTAACTCGCGTAGTAAACAGATGTAAGTAGGTTTGGTGGCAACAGTTTACGCAAGTGAAATATTTTATAGGCAATAAAATATTTTTTTTTTAAGTTTTTGGTATGTGCTTTCCAAATAAGTTTTAAGTCGAGAGTAATATGCTTTTCACACCAAACCCAAAACCGGGTTTTCGCCAAAACACACGAAAACCTCATCGAAAACAGAAGTTTTCCCATACATATTTCAGTTTTCAAAACTAGTCGTTTGCACTCGTTTTCCGCGAAAACACCACGAAAACGACTTCCAATTTTCCACAATTGATTGATGGGCTAATATTGTTTTTAAATGCACTAAATTCATTTTGTTTGTTAATTAATGCGATCGAAATTCGTAATCACAAAAGTTTGCACCGAAGTTTAACGACAAGTGTCTCACAGATGATTGAAACGTCAAACGAAAACGAGTTGGTGGTCGGTGTGAATGCATCGACGAGTTTTCGAGGAAAACCCGGTTTTGGGCTTGGTGTGAAAAGCATATAACTCTTAGATATTTAAATTCTGAGACAGATTCTAACTGCATACAGGAATCATTGCAGTTACAATGATCACAATTTTCGTTATGGAGGCCAGCTCCTTGGATAAATAACTCATTTGAAAAAGAGAAACACATAGCTTTAGATTTGTTGCTAACGACCATTTGATGGTGCCCAAGCCACTTTGTCAAAATAGCAAGGTCAGTATTCATTTTGGTTTTTACTGTTTCGAGAGAGGAAGCAGCATACGACGGAACTAGATCGTCAGCAAAAGCGGTAATGTATCCATTTAGTGGGAGTTTAAATATAGGGTTTATATAAAAAAGGAAGAGCTATGGTCCAAGGACTGATCCTTGAGGAACGCCTGCATCTGCACAAGAAATTTGATCACTCAAGGTTGCATTTGCACGAACAATCAAGATATTATCTCTGAATCCATATCTGAAGAGAGTCTTCAGCAACAATTTGTGATTGACGAGATCAAGCCTTAGTCAGATCGAGAAACAGAGCTGCAGTTTTGTTACTTTTATCTAAGGCCAGGCTTATGTTTTCCAAAAATGTCTGTAACGCATCTTTAGTATATTTTCCTTTCGTAAACCCGAATTGCGATGTACTAAGGATTTTATATTAATTGCAAAAATTTATCATTACCTAAGATTTTGGAAAAGACTGATAGTAAGAAAATTGGTCTGTAATTGTCTGGGTCACATTTGCTACCTATTTTATTTATTGGAATTATTACCTATTGCTGTTTTCAAGTATTCTCGGAATATGGAAATCTATATTTATAAAAGAAAGTGTCCGAAGCGATGTTATCCCATAACTCGAGATTAGCCGAACCGATTTTGATGATTAATACTTTGTTGGAAAGGTATTTTCTCAGCACGGGTTGAAAAAAAAAAAATCATATTTTGAACAATCAGGGCTCTCATCGCGTAACTTTTAAAACGATAGTCGTCGAAACGATTGAACACAACGATATCGTTTTTAGTTTGCTTCATATAACATCATCGTCGGATCGTTCAATCGAATCGTTCATCGTTTTCATTTTGAGCAGTTTGAACATGACTGTAAACAAACTCTGACAGCAAAAAAATCAAAAAAATGTATGGAAATAGTTTTTTTTCTTGAATTTGTTTATTTTTCTGTGTTTTTTATTGATTGACATTGATTTTGGCCCATTTTATTCACTTCGAGTGAATAAGGCATTTAATGCAGATGGAGAGGTAGTAAGGAATAAGGCTAGTGAAATGTGAAGTGAAAGTGTACGCGTATACGCAGTTAGCCAAAAGTGTGTAGGAACCAACCATAGCCCAATGGAATATGCTAAAGTGTGCACAGGTGTGGTAGGCCAGAATAATTACCTATTGTTTTTCGAAATATAGATTTGCATTTATTAAATCAATCAAAACGCCAATAAATTTCTTGCAAGACAAAAAATACAAAACAAAACTCAACCCATTTCTTTCATTCTTTTTCATTCTTTCACAACTCGGATAAGAGCGAGTCACCTCCAAAGAGAACATAAGTATGTTTTCCTTTAAATATTTTGCTATACTTTTCTCCAAAACTGAAATTCCCTATTCAAAACTGAAAATATGGACCAAAAACGATGAAGCGATTGCAAAATAGCTGTCGTTCAATCGAATCGTTTCGACGAGGGTATTTGACGCTTGAATTAGTAACGTGAAGCAACAAAAAACGATGATCGTCCAATCGTTAGGACGATTATCGTTGTTTGATTGTTACACGAAGTTGAAGTATCGTCGAGACGATGTCGTTCGATCGTTTTGTGCTTACGCGATTAGAGCCCAGGGTGTTACCTATGTACGACAGATTTTTTTTATAATTTTTTTTTTGTAATTTGTATTTATTTATTTTGGCAACAACCAGAAAAACAATTAAATTTGAATGTAACATGTCGTATCACAATTGAACTGTCAGATAGACACGCAACGTAACGCCATCTATTATCGATAAATCGAGAACCCAATTTTGTTTCATGTGCGTGGTGGCGCTGGCGCTGTCCACATTGAATCTGCCATTTGATTCAGTTGCGCAGTTTCATTTCATTTGTTGCTGTTTCAGCGTCCATATTGCACTTTGCGAATTCGTGTTTTGTTCGATCGAATAACATTTGCAGGCCATTGCGCATTACAGATTCTGATTTTTACGTTGCGATTTTGTGAGTTTCTATTTATGTTGTTTAACTAAACAACATCGTTTATAAATAAATTGGTGTAGTTCTGTTTGACTAAGAATGAATTTGACTGTCTTTCTTTAAATGCAAAAATCTTAGAAACCTCTTAATATATTTTGGTGCATTCACAGACCTATAGAGGATACCTAGGCCCACAATCTCCAATTTGTTTCAATTTTTTTTTTTTATTTTGTCACGCTTTGCGTTCGAAAATAAATATAGTAAATGCCAACTTATAGAGGACATCTGCAGGTACAACATAGGATATCAAATATATTTCGATAACTTAAATGGTTTTTAAATAAATACTAGGCGAAATTTGAGATGATATTTGATATGAAAATTCGTAGGTATATAAATATTATGCGTAATGTATAAATATGTCATGCGTAATGTAATGTAATGTAATGCGTTCCCTTTCACGTTGTGGTAGCCAAAGCCAAAGTTGAAACCATTACTACTACAACAGTATAGAACATAGTATGTGTAATTGTTCATATATTATAACCTCTGAACTAAAAAAGAAAAACACCTTATACTGCACTGCATACACAACACCAGACAGATCACTTATTCTGTATCCATATCATTAATTGTCATTTTTAGTGTTACATGCATATTGAACTCATACGAATGGATGTGTATGTAATGGTGCATGATTGATCTTCTGTCTTTTGTTACATCTTATGCTTCTTTTTCTCAATATAAATTTAATGTCCTCCTGCTCCTAGGAAACAAAAATATCGCCTTCGATGGAATAAAAATGAAGAGTTTTTCCCATTAATTTATTAATATCTGGCTATTATGTCGCTCTCGTTTCATCTTGTTATTTTTTGGAATCAGGCACCAAGCTGGGCTTTTGTATTCATTTTCATGGAAATTTTAGTACATAGCATGAAAAATGTTTTGGACAGCTAAATGCGTAAACAAAACTATACTCGAAGCTCCTGGAAAACGCTTCAAGTTTTTTAAAGCAGTGATTAAAAAATAAATAAATAGTTTAACTTCTCAAAATTAATCGTTTGCGTAAATTTGTATTTCATTGGGACGAATATAAGGGACCTACTATTTTATGCCGAATACAAACAGCTAAATCAAAACATTTTTTTCTCGACGCTAGTGAGAGGTGGCGCAGTTTTTAAAACCTACAGATGTAATTTATTTTTTTCCAGGGATCAAACCTTAGACCACACCATCACTGAACAACTTTGCTCAATTTCATCACATGTTTCAATGGACAACTGATTTGCAATTCATAACAAATTCATAAACGTTTGGACTTCCTACTTTGATAAACATTCTTTATTAACAAGTAGTAGGTATTAGGTATTACACACTTTACACTCCAAGAAATACCTTTTCTATAGGTACTTTATTTAGTCTTCACATATTTATCCTTATTATTAGTATTACCTTTTAAGGATGCTACCTTCTAAAATCAATTTAAATCTTAATTAAATATTCTTAACCCTTTAGAGTTATTAACAAAAAAAAAATCTTTGTTTCGTTTTTTTCTTAGAGAGTGTACAGTGTACCTATAAAGTGAGATAATGCAACAATCGTCGTTTTTTGTTCTATCAACTGAGATTTATTTTTTGCCCAAGGAGGACTTTTGCTTTATTATCGCAATCAAAATTAAAATGTTTGTTTGTTGGGAATGGGAAAAATCAATTGGGAGCGGGAAGCATAGGATAAAACGAAGGCTATAAATTTCGTCACCCCGAATACATTTTTGAGCAATTACAATACTTTGTTGGATAATCGTTGTTGGACGATCGCAAGAAATGCAGACATCAGCTAACATTGGACTGCAAAATCTGCATATTATATTATCTGTGATACTATTTTGTTTGGTACGTCACTGATTGCCTCCCTTTCGCTCTCGGTATAACTATTTTCATTTTTAGCAAACCATCTACCAAGGTGATTTTGGGCGACCACCGACAACCTTTATTGAACCATTTTTTAATAGCGTACTAGTTGCTACCGGGACGGTCAGTACTGCCGACTTTAGTGTGAACCTTCGGAGTGGTGAATGAAGGCATAGCGCATAGCCCTTATTATTCGAAAGGGACGACTTCAGCAGCACGTCCACCTCATTCCGATTTGCTTATGACGGTGATACCAAAAAGACCATTGACACCTGTTTATAGATAATATTGATAAATTTATAAATTCATTTAAAAAACAAGTCTACCTATCTTTGAGCTTCTTACAGAAAAGAAAAAAAATATATTATTGCTGACCATTTTGGTAATCTCTTTAGAATTATGCAGGTGGTGATTTTAAATACTTTATTATTTCAAATCAGACAATTCGATAAGCGCCTATCTAATCAGGCAAAGGTTTTCATGAGGTAGAAATAAATTTTAATTTATGTTGCTTTTAAAATGAATTCTCTTGGGTATAGTCGTTACTACGTCTATCTTGTGTGCTTGGGGTTAAATTTGACATACTGTGGATGTACAATAATAAATAAAATGTATAGGCTGATGGATTAAGTGTGTTTAATACATAAAAAACATTGAACGTTAACAAATTGTCAATTGTTTTTATCTATTCTACTGAGGAAGGTTTTCTAAAATGTATTTGTTGTCGAACGATTGTCGGTCCTCACATTCAAAAGGGAAAATCTGTTGGGGGGAAAAAATAGTTAAAAACTCATTCATCAAAATTTTGATTGGTTGTTTTCTTATTTTATTAGTATTTAAAAATTTTTGAAGCTTTGCTAAATAAACGATTCGGTTCATAAAATATAGGAATACTGTTAAATAAAATAAACTTTTGGGTTATTTGTCTGATATTGCAGTAATATCAAATAATAATGTGAGTTTTCACAATGCCTCAGTAACAGGCAATTGTCGCCAGTTTTGGTAAGAGATTTATAAAGTTTACTGCCGTAAAACTAAGCAGTTTATCTCATTTACAATACTTATGCTATCTACAATACGCACTTTGATCAAAATGGTTGTATGGTTTTTGCAAAATTATGTCAGCATTACTTTGCAAATATAAGCGTTTTCGGTGCTTCGAATTGAAAATTAAGGATAGGTAAACATCAATTACTAGATATTGTTAATTTATTAATAATCTTATTAGGTACTCAACAACTAATTTACGCGTATATGTATATTGTAATATCATTTTTTTTTTTAGATAAGCAATTTTAATAAAACTGTAGTGCTTTTTGTCTTTTATGCTGAGAGGCACTACTCTCAGCTGGGTCTTACCTTTTCGTGTTGTTTCTGTAAGTCCAAAGGTAATAACAAATATTGACACTTGATTTTGTAATGTGTTTATTTAAATTAAATTAAGTCTATTTAGCATTTAGGCTTACGAGTACAACTTATAAACTATTTACGACGTATTATGAAAAGGAAAAGATTTAGGATGTAAGATACAGCGGGTGACGATATAGAAACGATTTAGAAAATGAGTCCCCGTACTGACCGAGAGTGAATTACTGAGTGTGGTGACTGTTAGGAACTGAGTGCCGCGTCATTGCACAGTGACCAATATAAATAGCCTCGAATTGAATCATTCAATTCGAGGTTCGATGAACGAAAATGGGAAACGAAAAGAATTGGGAAATCCGGAAAGGGATTCCCGTACAAGTCAAGTGGCTCATGTTACTTTGTCGCGCATACGATCGATACATAAAGCGATCGTTCGTATGGAAGGCGAAGTGCGACATCAGCATAACGAGTTAATTGACTTGTGCACTTAGTTGTGCAATGGAATAGAAAATGAATGGGAATAAAAAGTGATGAGTGACCATAAATAACCATTGTTTATTTAGGTCGGAAGTGTTGGGCATTGACGCTGGAAGTGGCAAGCTGAAATAGCAATTTGGGAGGATGTTTATTTGGGACAGTCAATGTATTGTTACGAAGTTGCAACATTGATCGTAGGGTTAAACATCTTGCATACAAAGAAGAAATGGTAAAGAGGTTGTAAAGTGCTTGGTATGCATCAAGTGCACTTTACAACAAAACGACGAGAAAAAACCTCAAATTCACAATTCACAAAAATATAAATATGAAAGATAAAAAGCGTCTTAGAACCGGTATTAACAAAAAATATCTAAATAAACAGATAACTGAATTAACAAATGAACAAGTCAATAATTAAATCAACCTAGATTTAGATTTATTTACTTGGAATTTTACACTTTAATAGAAAATAGTCTTATGAATTAGTAAATATTACATATTTGAAAGAAGCTTCAAGATACAGGAATTTCGGAGGGAATACGAATAAATAGAACTAACAAAGAAAAAAAAAAGAAGAAAGAAACAGAATTTTACACTAAAAAAGAAGAAAAAACAAAATTTTAACTTCAATACTTGTGAATCGATGTGTCAACGACTCACATAATGGTTAACTACTTGTGGGAGTCGTAAAGGAACAAATACTTAAGCTCTGTCCGGAACCGTGCAGAGCTACCTGACCTTCTAACATAACGTGGCAGAGAATTCCATAGGCGGATGGTGCGTTTACAAGAAACTGTCGTTCGGATGTAAGACAAGAAAATCGTTTGTGTACCTATATAAGTTGATAGGATCTGTTAAAGGTTAGTTTGTTAAAGAGATAGGTAACTAGACTGATTAGTCTAGAACACCCTAGACACCAATACAAGAGATCCGTAAGGAAGTATGATCAAGGGACATATTATAAAGTAATTTCTCGAAGCTACAAATTCGATCAAATCGTTTTAGATTGGAAACATACCTCGCGGTATTATTAATCGCGACATTAGCTTTCTCCTGCTATTAGCATGACAATTACAAAATATTTCGCAACCGTAGGTAACTAAGAATTAAAGTAATGAGTGCCTATACGTGTTTTCAGTTTGCGATTAAAAACCACTCCCAAGTTGCTTGCTGTCTCGACATATTCGATTTTAGAACCACTAAGAATTACACCAGGAAAGTATGAGACATCTGATGAATTTTTACTAATGACAATACATTTGGATTTTAGGGAGTTAAAGACGTTCTTCTCTGACCAGGAGGATATACACCCAAGATCATTGTTGTTAGAGTTTGCGCAGTCTTCTATAATACCAAGAGTATGTATAGCTGGACATCGGCAGTCCGAAGATAATGATATTATTGAAGGAATTTCATTACCTAAAGTGAGAAAAGGAGAGGCCCAAGAATCGAACCCTGCGGAACCACTCTGCAAGTATAGAGGACGTCAGAGAAATGGTGACCCACAGAGATGGCTTTGCTTTCGAGACTGAAGATATGAGGGCATTGGGGTAACTGCTGAATTTGAGAAACCAAAATAACGATGAAAATTTATTGCATAAATTTATGTGATCCACTGCACTGAAAAAAAAAAGACGTCGTCATATTGACGAATGGCGTTCATAAACATGCTATTCATTGATATGACGTACTTTTTATAAATATGGTGAATAAATTCATGAAAACTTTTCGACAATTGATGAACCGTTTTTCAATATGAAGAAAGTGCATTTATCAATTTTTTTGGCAGAGTTCTGATAAGAATTTGGCGTATTTTTTTATGAGCTACGTTCATCATTTCATCAAAACATTTCATCAATATGACGAAAACACTTCTTTCGATGAATTCAGTTATTTATTCATCCAGTTGATGATTTAATCGTCTCCTTGATGTATGGAATCATCGTATTCAAGTACGATTGCCAAATTTTTAATTTTCATCATATTGATAAAGGCGCTCATCGTATTGATGACGGCTTTCATCATACTGATGACCGCGTTCATAAAAAAAAACAGACTTTAGTTTATATTAACGAGAATGTTGATGTTGATGGTGAAGCGTTCTTCTTATAGATGAACTGAATTCGTTATATTGCTGAAAAAAATCAAATTAAATTAAAATCATCATATTGATGAATTGAATCACCATATTGATGAATTTCTTTTATCGTTTTCTTCAATGTGATGCGTTCAGATTGTTAATATGATGTATGCTGTAGGTATACACACACGAAGTTGGTACGCCATTTATACTCAAACACGACATATGACATTAATCAAGCGTAAAGAATCTACACAGGGTGGCAAAAAAAATATTTTGAATGGTTTAACGATGAACAATGAATATCTTAAAAGAGTAAAAATTTCGAAGAGTGATTTAGAAATTTAATCGTATAGATAGTTATATGTTTATTTTTTAATTAATGTTCCCACAAAAGTATTCATTTCTGTCTTAAACATTGTGTTGAAAATGGTTTGCCGTTGAATAAACATTTAAATTAGCTTTTACTACGGGCGACTGATAATGAAGTGTGAAAAATTCAATAAAAACGGTGGAAATTTTAAAAGGTAATCCCGATTTTCCCATTATATAAAATGTTATCATATATGTATATATTTAAAGTATTTATTATGTAATCTGTAGAATGAAAGTTATATTATTCGAAAAGTAGGTACTGTCTCTTAGATGTGCACACACAAAGGTGTTGACTTACAACTTTCGTTTAAATGATGTTATGTAAAAGTAAATGAACGTTTTTCGACATAAATTTTTTGCTCTTAAAACTTATTTTCAAAATTGCGTATTATATTTTCAAAATCAATTTAATGTGGTATTCGTTTGGGCTTCTTCAGATTTGCCCTCAGATTTCAGATTTCGTGTGCCTAATCGAACATAAAAACGTCACTTGCTCTTTTTTGTGTTGATATTTGTGCGATTTGAATATGTGTGGTCTTGGACACTTTTCTAAGCGATTTCCATTCACTAGTTAAATTTTGTATTAATTTCTAAATATTTATACTTAAATAATTCACAAAAATAGATTCACCCGATGCAATGCCTTTCTTTGCTGGAGAAAAAATGCACTAAAAATGTAAACAAACTCCATCAGTTGTCAAACCCAAACGCACTTGTATTGGTAAATCTGAGAAAATATCTAGATTCGCTCTGAAATCTGAAAAAAAATTGCAAAAAAGTGCTCTGAGAGCGCCCAATCGAATACCACATAAGAATATTTTTTAACCAATTTTTTAAGGAACATGCTCCTCGATGCTTGAAGTTATAAAATTCAAGAGAATGGATCAATTGAATATTGATTATGATTAAATAACAAAAAACGCAAAACACTTTTAAAACACAAATGTATATCTACATGCACCCTGTGCCCATACCTCAAGAAATGCATATGGCAGGCAAATGGCCGCTTTCTGACTCTAATTGGCATCCATTATCAAAAAAAAAAAAAAAAACTTCCTGGAAAAATAAAAGTAACTAGCTCCGAAATAAAATTAAATATTATAAATCCTCAATATTTCTGGAGCGCGTGAGTTTTTGCCACTACAACTTAGTGACATTCGTGGTAAAAGTGATTGTCGTTGGAATATTTTCCTTTCGGATACGAAGAAATTCAATTATTAAAATCATATAATATTGCCTCCATTACCATTTCCATGACATTATGTTCGTTTAGGTATTTTACCATTCTCAGTAAAGAAGGAAGGTTATGTGTTTACGTTTTATTTGGTATAAGTATTTCTATTTCACATTTTCTTTTTCGTGTGCACCAACTTACAAACACATAAAAACAAAAAAGATACACAAAAAGTGCGCATCATATTGATGAACAAAATTGTCAATATGATGGGCACATTCACCACATTGATGAAATTGGACGGCAATTTCGGTTCATCACATTGATGAATTTTTCATAACATTGATGAACAAAGTTGATGAATGATGAACACATTTTATAATTTTCAAATTTCTTCATATTGATGAAATCGGTTTCATCATAGCAACGAAAAATTTCACTGGACTAAAATTGATGATTTTTTCATTATATTGATGAATTTTTTCATTGCTATGGTGTACCTTTTTTTTTCAGTGTGTTGAATGGCTTTCGAGAAATCGAGAAACACTAAAAAAGTCATGTTGTCATCATCCAGCGTTTCCCTTATATCATCCACAACTTTAATAATCGCTGTCAAGCAGTTGGTCGTAAAAATGTGTGAATTCATTTGTCTCGAAAACCTTAGACAAATATGGTAGAATAGAGATCGGCCGATAATCGTTACTATTAGGACTTTTTGGTATGAGTATAATTTTTTGAAGTTTTCCATTGTTCGGGGTAAATACCAGTGGTAATGACTGGGACAGTTATTTTGACAAACTGGGGATGCTTTTCGTCAAAAGCAACGGCAATCGATTTAACAGATAACAAGCAAGCGACAATTTCGGCATTATCAACAGAAGCAAACTCAAAGACACCAACTAGCGAATTGAAGTCACGAGAGACAGACGGATTCGAGGAAATGACATCAAAGGCAGAAAGAGGAAGTGTAACAAAACTCTTATTCTGGATATTGAAGTCTAAGTCGATATTTTAAGAGATCTAGTTTCTTTCCATAGAAGTTCCTTTGTCGATTACGTCACCTGGAGAGGACATGATGAACACACGAGCCCATTCAATATTACGTGCATTAAGCTCCAGCTGATAATAGTCAATACAATTAAAATCTCTGTATTCGTAGTTCGAGACAGAAGAACTCACTAAAAAGTTGAATGTTAAAAATTGAAAACGCAGGTGCAGAAAGCTGGTCATAAAGAATAATTTCATTTCGATCGCTTACAAAGAAAACATCAACAAGAGTACTAGATTCGGTTGTAAAATGTGTAGGATTATTTGTGTTGAACGGGAACAAATTAAGTGTCATCATACTTTTGATAATATTTCTCTCAGTCAAAAGGTTACTTTTCAAGTCACCACCAACAATAATCTTATAAGATAATTAGATATTGATTCCAATTGCAAGAGACTGAAAACTGGGGTAAAGTCAATATACATATTGGGTCTGTAGACTGATTTCATTTAAACAAAAAAACAAATAGTCAATTTCACAGACAAATAAATTAATAAATAAACCTACCGAAAAATAAATAACTTTGATTTTTTTTTTTTGATATGAAATTCAGCACAACTAGGTACCCCAGATTTCAATATAGAGATTGATTAGAAGACAAGTATTAATTTTGACCAAAATCGTTGATACAGTTTTAGTTACAATCGTATTGACCGTTTTCGTTCATATTTCAAAAGTACCGTTATTCGATTTTTCAATTCTCTCTTAAGTTTCCTATCTGTGAATTGAATACATGCGCAAAATCCAAGAACAAAAAAAAAAAATTTCTAAATGACGGTTGATGTAATAAAAGAAAGATAAAAGGATTGAACTGTCAGGATACTGTATTACTTTAAGTTGCCACACATACTTTCACACATAGGACAACGGAAATAAGTACAAGATGATGTCCGAAAATACTATAAGTAAGTAAAGAAATAGATGGCGCAACGAGTTCTTATATCTACAACGGTTTCTGCTGTTAATATATTTTTAACTCCAGCAAATGGCCAATAACTTGTGTACTCCCATTTCCGTGTGTCTATCCATATTATATTTACATATATCCGGCAATAACCAAACTCAATAGACCCAAAAAACAGATTTGTATTCAACCGACTTAAGTCCAAACTTTTTTATGGATGTTTGGCTTCTCTTCGTATCCTTTATCATCGCATCTATTAAACTTTGTAAATTATACATAAGAACAAGTTGCTAACCACGTCCCCATACATTATACCTTATACTTAGCCCAGTCCTAAGTTCTTTCACAAGTAGGCAAATGCAAATCAATACATTACCGTCATTGAATTAAAAATCCCAATTTCCCTTCCTGAATAATAATTACTGCCTACACCACATGGTGTTGTTCGCTTCCCTTAGGTACCGCAAAACATATTTCTTTAAAATTCACGTTCCTTCGCCTACAGCATATATTTTCACATAGAAAATTCACAACAACCGATTGTTGTTTTACCTGAAGAAGACAAATTTTAGGAAATCAGACCACCCAAAGTGTTTTGCGTCCTTAATTACACCACCTGCCATTGGCAGTGTTTTGTGAAAACAGATTTACTACCTCTTATTATATGTTGCGCCACGCACCTGCTACCCACTTGCTGAAAACAAATGACAGAATATTTTCTCCCACTGGCACAAAAATTTGCCTAATATGCATTAAATCTGCTTTGACATTGTTCTCCCTTTCGTGTTTTCCAGTTTTCAGTATTATCGAAAACTCGACTGTAGGCAGGTATAGGTGATGCTTATTAGAAACGTAGGTATACTACTTTTTGACAATATATTGGAGAATAAATCAATCATTTGTCAAATACCGCCCTTTCTGTTGGCATAAACAACACATGACATAAATGTAAGTGTCATGTACGAGTAGATGCGGAGATGTAACATGTAACATCAAAGTATTCAGCTATGTTCAAAATTATTTGTACATAAGTGATTGATATTTGTGATTGCTTAACTTCTGCATAAGATGCATACATTATATCTACAAAGTTTGTATGGGTATTGAGTTGATACATACTCGTAGGTAAAATGAAATTAACATGTTACAGAATTGAAGCGAGAGAAATCTTTTGAGGAAAAGTGTCAGATACAACAAATTACTTTTCATTTAGAAGTTTTCTTGTTATACAAGAACCGCCTGGTTTGCTGGGCACAATTTTAATTTACGAATATACGTTTCTCGTTTAGGCGCTCCGAAAAATGTTTATTTGCATTATAAAATGCATTATGTATGTGTTATCCACTATATTCCAGAAAGTTGTTGAATGTCAATGGTAGTCAATCAATGAAGTGAATAATGAGATTATCGATTTTAGGCAAAAAAAAAAAAAAAATCACGTAGATTATGTAGATTGTAGACATCGATATCGTAAACCAATGGCACACATTTGTCATTTTATGACAAAACAGTTTTGCGTATATATGTACGGTGTAAGCTAACAAAAGAAAAACACGACTCGGGATAACAAAATTAATGTTAATTTTTTTATAGATTGAAGAAATCGATTTTTCCAATTAAATTTTTAACTTTCTCGGTTTGGTTCTAAAAGGAAGATATTGTATTCCTATAAAATTTCGAAGCAGATTTTGCTAAATTTTGACATTACGATGATAGAGGAAATAAAAGAGGAGGGTCTAGCAATTCTGTCCGTCTGTTCGTCGGTTCTTGAGGTCTACAGCCTAACCGGCTGGACGGATTTGGAGTTTTGGAGTTTTTTTTTTGCATTTTAGATCCATTATTAACGACACTTTCCGTACCTGTAACAGTTTTATAGAAGCATGATTTTTTTCTAAAACGGCTCCAACAAGTTCAATCGAAATTAATATCTGAACTTAAGTAGGTTGGGGTTTTCATCGCTGCATAAAATCGAATAAACGGGCAATATGATTTTAGCAAAAACTCATTTCTGAGTCAATGTGGTCATTTCTTAAATGATAGCAACCTCAGTTTTTCTCAAAATGTTCGTACAATACATTTTTGAAAAAGACATTTTACAATTTTTTTACTTGATGTTTACTTGAAACCGTAGGTACATCGATATTAACCAAAATGCAAACTTTGAGTGAAATTGATATTACGAAAATTATTGCGTCCTTAATTTTCAATTCGAATCACAGAAAACCCAAAATTTTAGAAACTGTCCCTACCTCGAAAACCCCATTTATAAATCTTTATAGTGCTTAAATATTTAGTATTTATTAAGTAATGCTTACAATATCTTAATCTCAGTTTTCACCTAAATACTTACACCCGTACCTATTAACGATAAACCCGCAACTACTCTCCAACACGTATGGCGCTGTTGTCGATTTTTTTGAGAAACTCAACCCATCTCAGTGAATCTTTGTATGTGTACATGTTTGTATGCAGCAGGAAAGATAGGATATAGTTTTGGATCTGATAGGATCACTGTTGTCGATTTTTTTGAGAAACTCAACCGATCTCAATGAAACTTTGTATGTACGCATGGTTGTATGCAGCAAGAAAGATAGGATAGTTTTGGATCCGATAGGTGGCGCTGTTGTCGATTTTTTTGAGAAACTCAACCGATCTCAATGGAACTTTGTTTGTACGCATGGTTGTATGCAGCTAGAAAGATAGGATAGTATGGAACCCGATAGGTGGCGCTGTTGTCGATTTTTTTGAGAAACTCAGCCGATTTCAATGAAACTTTGTATGTGAGCATGGTTGTACGCAGCTAGAAAGATAGGATAGTATGGAACCCGATAGGTGGCGCTGTTGTCGATTTTTTTGAGAAACTCAGCCGATTTCAATGAAACTTTGTATGTGAGCATGGTTGTACGCAGCTAGAAAGATAGGATAGTTTTGGACCCGATAGGTGGCGCTGTTGTCGATTTTTTTTGAGAAACTCAACCGATCCCAATGTAGGCGCAGTGGCTTAGTGGTTAGTGTGTTGGACTACTAAGCGAGGGCTTCAGGTTCGAATCCCGCAAAAACCCAAATTCCAACTCAGGGTTTTTTCACTGCCCCACCTCTCGCGAACGTCTGACAAACATCCGAGAGTATAACTGTCATGAAAGAGCTTCTTAATTAGCCGTTTGGAATCGGCATAAAATTGTAGATCCCTTCCATTCGTTCCAAAAATGAAAACTCACACAAAACGAATGGTTGCGAGAAGCTAGGCCTAGGGTCCCTACGGACCTGTTGCGCCATAAATTATATTATTATTAACCGATCCCAATGAAATTTTGTATGTGTGCATGGTTGTATGCAGCTAGAAAGATAGGATATCTCATTTACAAATTAAATGGAAATTGTAATATGTATGTACAATTTTTGTAGATGAAAATTCATAAATTTCATTGGTATTCATTTCAAAGAATACCAATTAATTATTAAATTCAATATTTCATGTATGTATTTGTAAATTTACGTTTTAAGCAATAGATTGCAATATTTTTTTGTAAAATAATATGCATTATTTTTTACGTGCAATGGCGCTTTAAATAAAAGTGAAAATTGTAATATAAGATTTGTAGTAGTAGTTCTTTATAATAATCAATAAAGAAACACTTCATTTGAAATTATTTCCTGACGATTCGAAAAATGCACACGTAATTGTTCAAGTAATAACTTCTGTCGGCACTCTCGGAGTGCCTGTCTTTTTTTTTAATTTAGTTTTTTTATGTTTACCGTAAAACGGCGATAACGATTTTGACCAAAATGCAAACTTAGAGTTAAATGGATGTTTTCAAAACTCATATATCGAAAATCCCATCTTGATTTCGATAAAACTTTAAAAAACGAAGCAATGCTTACATCCCGAACAATTACTTATAATCGGTTTTCAACTAAATAGTGACGCAATAGTATTTTTCAAATAAAACATTGCAATATTTGGTACTGTTTTGTATGGCAAATTTTACAAAAAACCGCTATAACCATTTTGACCAAAATACATTTAAAAGATAATAAGCATTCTTAATATGAATCTGTTAAAACTCTGGGGGCAAGAGTGGTGTTCTATCGCCCTGCTATGGTGCATCGTAGTAAATGAACTGCTAAACATACTCAGAAATAAGGGATTCCACTCTTAACGAGAAAGTTTCGTTCGACCCAGTCGTGCACTTTATTTTTCCATGTATTATAGATGTCGCTCTTTTCTTTTCGTTTATAAAAAACATAAATAAATCACGAGAATAACAGAAGTACGTTTTTTAGTATACATTCTTATAAAAGGTATGGTCGATTTTTGACCACAAGCGATACTAGTTCTTATTAATAAATGAAAATAACTCATATTTTTCATTTTGACGGGAACGATGTTTGTTAAGAGTTACTGACTCGTTTTAGTTATCTTATAAAAATGTTTATTAATAGCAATTTGAGCTTAACTTATGTGTTTGCCAATAGTTAAACATAACATGTTGTTACGAGACAATTATTAATACGGCTGCTAAGATTCAAAAATTAATTCTGTTACTAATTTGTGAGCATAATTTTACCAATTTTGATCGAAATACATATTTATGATAATAAAAGATTCTAAATAAGAAATCATACTTATTATTTCTTTCAAAAATACTACCCAAATTCGAATCTATGTTCAAATTCAGCATCACCAATCTAACAGAATCTAACAGAAACTCCTGGTACCCTTGTCCTTGTACTAAAAAAACAGAACTCGCGAGAAATGGTTTTAGTGTGAGTTTAAACCTGATATTATTATTTGATGCCCTGCAATTATGAAATGAATTTGTTCAAGCGAAAAGTGAACTTATTAACTTTTTCTTATGTTTCATGTACTTCTCTTAATCACGTATCGCTTTTGAGTTTTTTACCTACATATAAAATAAAATTAAAACTGTTGATATGAACGAGAAAGTTTTGTGCGACCTAGTCATTGACTTTACAGTGGACGTCCAGTATAATAATAATAATAATAGTTGGAGCAACAGGTCTGTAGGGACCCTTCCCGCAACCATTCGTTTAGTGTGAGTTTTTAATTTTTGGAACGAACCGAAGGGATCTACAATTTTATGCCGATTGAGAAGCTCTTTCAAGACAGCTATACTCTCGGATGTTTGTCAGATGTTCGCGAGAGGTGGCGCAGTGAAAAAAACCCTGAGTTGGAATTTGGGTTTTTGCGGGATTCGAACCTGGGCCCCTCGCATAGTAGTCCAACACGCTTTTTACAACACGCTAACCACTAAGCCACTGCGCCCACCGTCCAGTATAAGGAATGATATAATGTTTGATCCATTCACTATATCGATCGACTTTTTATACTATTTTTGAAAAAAGACGTTATTGAAAAATATGTTTGCTTAAAAGGTTCTAATTGATTTAAAATTGAATAGGTGATGGTCCTGGCATTTATATATTTTTAGGGTCGTCAAACCAACTTATGAAAATAAACGATCTGTTCGAAGTGAACTTACCCAATGAATATTATTGGTGATTCTAGTAAATATGTAATTCAGTTCAGTTATAACATTAATTTCAACATGAATGTCAATTAAAAGGAATTCACAACTACAGTGACTCAAAAGAACTGCAGTTGGGGAGGGGATTATCATACAGTGATTAACAATAATACGATTAGGGAATGCTGATGAATAACCTTTAATACAACTTTTATATACTTTAATTATATCGGATAGCAAATATTGGGAACCATTCGCTGTTCAGAGATACTGGTGTATATCTGCAAAGGGTTAGTTATATTCGTTATAATATAATTCTTATTTGTAATTGTAATGAGCGTAAATATATAACACTGACGATTTATCTACAACGTAAAGTTGTCCATATAAAAACAAAAGAAAACTGGTCTGTACAAATTGATCGTACATTTTTAAATCACCGCCGTTGCGCCTTTTATAGAAAATTGAAGGCCTTTAAAATCAAATTTTCGTGCTTGATTTTTGCATTTGAAATAGTTGCTTCGATGAGGATAATCATCAACATTTTGATTACAAGTCTTGATCAACACAAAGTTTCTGTTGATTAATATTACAAAGAAGTAATCCATGTTCCAACTTTCAATTTTAAAATGTGTGATGGCCTGACAGTCATTTCAAATCAAATGAATCCAAAAATGTGATAAGATAGTCTACCATCTTGATTCATAATAGTTCCCAATGACATAAACGTGAATAAATTCGCCTGGCTCATCGCTTTGAGATGCCATATTAAGATTACAGACATCTTTGTTTTTTCCCTTTAATTTTGCTGTTTCGCTCAACAAAACATGGATCTTGTATTGCTGTCCTATGTTTGGGAGCACGCTTTTTGAGAATATAAACTGTATAAACTGAATTTTTATGGGGGCTAAGGAAGCGGTAAGTAATTAAATATCTGAGAAATATGATAGCAGACTGTTTCAGGGGTAGGATGTTGGTGCACCATACCAAGTGCGCACTTCAAGAACAGAAATTTAACGGGGAAGTTATGAACGCTATACAGGTACTAAACAAAATAGCTTGCGATATGCTGATAACGTTTCCATTCCCTGTGAAACTCTTGGAAAAACAGCCTCGCATCAGTTGCACAGAAACTAAGCGGTATTAATAAGCGACAGAAAAATTGTAATAAATTGCACCCTTATCTTTGGTGGATTAAATGCAGAGCTTTAATTTTTAGACCAACAAGTATATAAATAGCACCCGCAATTTGGTGCTTACGAAAGCCGTAATATTGACACAGATTTTAAAAACTAAACCGGCAATAGATTAAATACAATGACACTTAGACCTCTAAAATGCACCTAGCATTTAATAGAAATGAAGCTAATTTTAACAAAGGTCAACTTCTGCTAGATATTTTGACTCAATATTGTTGTTTCACCAGAGGCGAGCTTCGAGTTGTCGTTGATGTGAACTAAATAAATAAAGAGCACGACTGGGTCGAACGAAACGTTCTCGTTGATCAACAGTTTGATTGGTTGTTTTCATATTTTACTAAGTAGGAGGGTTAGGTCAACGGATAGGTAGAATAGGGTGAACCCTGCTGATGGGTAGGTAAGGATCTGAAAGCAATGCTAGATAAGAGCAACAGTTCATAAAATTCAGAAAAAGGAAAACAGAGATTTTGCACGCAATCGCAAAAACTACTGTGAGTCCTCGAAACGTCAAGTAGAGCTTAGTTGTTGTATTTGAATGTAATGATGAAAATCCTACTTCACTTGGCTTTCCTGAGATTGAAGCACAAAAAAACGGGGCTAAAGTATAATCTACACCCAGAGAAAAAATCCTGTTAAATCAACCAGAAATTAACCAATTATAATGTTGTTATTTTTCAACACGATTGGCCGTGTTAAGGTTAACACGATACACGATTTTAAAAGAATTCGTTGTATTAACATTTAAAAGTGTTATACTAACGTGAACAGTCACGTTAGTTCAAAACTGTTATTATTAATAACCATGTTAAATTTACATGGCAAAACCGATGAATCTACATGATCGCTTGTAAATTAATTGCTCTATGACCTGTAAAAACAACCTTTTGTGAAATGCTATTTTAAAATGCGATCCCGTTAATAATTCACGACCCTTTGTCAAATTAACTTTAGTTATCATGTTAATTTTACATTGAAATCCCGATGAATTAGCATGGTTCACTGTAAAGTTAACAATGCTTACCTGTAGAATCTACACGGCCCTTTGTCGAATTTACGTTCGTTGTCATGTTAAATTTACATCATGGCCCCGATGAATCAACATGGTTCACTGTAATGTTAACAATGCTTACCTGTAGAATCCACATGGCCCTATGCCAAACTTACGTTCGTTGTCATGTTAATTCGTTTCGCTACAGATGGAAAATTAATGAAATACATTTTCAATTTACACATTTGTAATTTTTATTTTATAAAAACTTATAATTAAGTTTACAAAATTTTTATTTTTTATTTTTAGAAAAAGTACATGTTCCTATAAAATGAGCAGATTAGTATCGAAATAAGTAATTTTCTGTAGAAAACATGTAAGGAAATGTTAAGTTCTATACATTAGCTAAAGCGATTTTAATCGCACAGTCTTTAAATTATTACAAAGTATATGGATATGAAGAGGTGGTGATATAAACTCTTTAATATTTAGATAAATAAGCTCATTTAAAACTTCTCCTATAACATAGGCTTGGAGATGAGCATAAATAATTTTATGTTCAGAACAAATAAAGAAAAGCTCTTTATTTGAATTTACTACAATGTCAACGATTTCAAATAAAGAAATATCACCTCTTTTGGCAATTAAAAAAAAAAAACCTTTTTTGTATTCAGTACCTTTAAATGTTACTTTAGGTATTGTAATATTCAAATTGTTTCCAATTACAATTATTTTGGAAATGATTTACGTAATTTAAAATAGCAGTATTATTATTAGCTGACAAATGTTTGCTGTTGGTTAACAAACTGGGTTTGAAAAAGTTCTCATAGCTTAAATTGAAAGCGCATTTTAAAGCTGATTTGATTGACAAGCTCCATGAAATATTAAGACGTGAATTCATTGAACGAGCATATTCTTTAAACACTTTATGAGTTGCTTCAAACCGCATGCACCACAAATCATCGGCAAGTTCCGATTCCAATTTTAAATTCTTTAAAACAGAACACTACACACGACGAGACTACAAATCACTGAACTTTACTTAAAATTGTTTAATTACGTATAAAAAACACCACGACCACGACCGACATCCAACCCGACAACACCAACGAATAAACAAAAACTGATTTCGTTCGCCTTTCCTTTACTGTGCTAAATTTCCAACGCCAAATTAAAACTGTGATGTGTTTATTGGTGTTGAAATGAGCAGACGCAGTGTACCATTAACACTGCGATCATGTAAAGTGATCTGTTTAAATGTGTTGAATTGACCAGATACATTGTCATATTAACACTGTGATCAGGTAGTTGGAAAAATTCGTCGCAGGACATAGCGGTACAGTTTGTGTGACAACACGGTCATCTGTTTAAATGTGTTGAATTGACCGGATGCATTGTCATATTAACACTAGATGAAAATAAAACTTATTATAATGTTAAATTAACAGGATTTATGTAACAAGTATAAGGATGTTAATTTAACATTGCACATATTGTAAACTGAATCATGTAAACTTCTTAATTTTGGTTAAATTTGTATAGGAATAGCCATCAGGTAAATTTAACATGAGTATTGTCAACTTTTTACCTGACTTTTTTCTCTGAGTGTAAAGAGGCATTTGTCAAATAAGTCAAGTCACAAGCGTTTTTTCTTTCTCGAATTTGCCCTTGCTTTATCTGTCAAATCATAACCATTTTTGTTTTTTTAGACATCAACTTTTTAAATCCATTCATCCCCTGTATATTATTTCTGTAGTTTCTGTAGTGTGCTTTATCTGTGCAGTTCACACGCTCAACCAATCTTTATAAATGAAGTGAAGATATCATCTGGGTGCTTCTGCTTATCTGTGAATTTTTACGTTTTTTTTAAATATTGACAATTATTGAAAAAAAAAAAAAAATATTTCAATACAATACAAAAGAATTTTATTTTCAAAATTTGCCGGGGAATTGGGTAGCTGTTGTATGGTTGGTTCCAGTTTTAAAGATAGGATAGTTTTGGACTCGATAGTTCCAAACGAAAGGCACGGACAAACCGGGTGGGTACCCTTATAAACATATGAGTGTTTGCACTCATAACTCGAGAATGGATTGTTCGATTATTACCATTTTGGCCTTGGTGGATTCGTATTGGTAGGACATGATGTTACTTTTTGTCGTGAAAATAAAAGATTAAGTTGATGATATTGGAACGGAACTTAGTATGGGAACCGCACTTTGAAAAAAAAAAAAAAAAAAAAAAAAAAATAGACTGGATAGAAAAACGGGTAGTCCTACTTACAATGCAACAAAGATTATTTGTTCGAATGTTTGATTTGATTGTGAAGAATCTCAAATCAAATGTCATGGAAGCGAAGATTTTGACTTAAAAATTTAAGTAAACATTATATAATTCCGCGGAGTCCGATGATTTGCCACTGGTTTTCAATAATAAGTCGCAAGGACAATCGCTGGATAATTGTGACATCCATTCTTGAATTCCTATGTTTCTCAATCGTATGTGACGTGATCACGTGTGAGCAAAATCTTCCGATTTGTACGTCACGTAACGAAAGCAATTTAGTATTTCTATTGTATTTAATATGACTTTTGAATACAGAATTTGAATTGACCGAATTAACGAATTTGGGCGGAACGAAGTTCGCCGGGCCAGCTAGTGTTTCTTAATTTTCTTAATTTTTCAAAATGAATATGATTTCCTTTGTCCAATATTGTATGGAAATAGAGGATAGAAAACAATTGGCAACCTATGCCATGAGATTTTGGTTTAGACTTGAATTTATACAACCATATTTAGGGTAGGTAGTGGCTTAGTGGTTAGTTTGTTGGACTACTAAGCAAGGGGTCCAGGTTCGAATCCCGCAAAAACCCAAATTCCAACTCAGGGTTTTTTTCACTGCGCCACCTCTCGCGAACGTCTGACAAACATCCGAAAATAACTGTCATGAAAGAGCTTCTCAATCGGCCCGTTTGGAACCGGCATAAAATTGTAGATCACACAAAAGGAATGGTTGCGAGAAGCTAGGGTCCTAGCTTCCTGGATCTCTACAGACCTGTTGCGCCAACAATTATTATTATTATTTAGGGTAGGCAAATTATGTGTTTACTGCCAATGAATTTAAAAATTAAATTATGAATAGAGATTTAAATAGTGGTCGGAACTTGTGCTAAGGTTTCATAACAAATTCGTAATTTCATTATAACTAATCAAAGGTATTTTTCTCTATTATAGATATACACGACAATGGGACTCGGAGACAAATATATACTGCGCTTACTTGGACTCGTAGTGGGGGGTGAGACATCATGGTGACATCAAACAACTACATCAACAACAATACACGACTTTGTTTATGTATCTGTCATGTACGAATGAATTCTATCCTCGTTATTACAGGAAACCAAAAATTAACCAATCAATCTCAATCGTCCATCGCTGCAGAAGGCCCATATTGAAATTATTCTTTTTCTTTTTGTTTAACTATATGTGATATAACACATAATCTAGTACGAGAATGATAACTTCTGACAACTGCCAAGCATGTCTCCATTCTCACTCTTGTCAGGCTTCAAGGATGACAAAATTTCCCGCACCATAGTAGTTACGCAAAGATAAGAAAATGCCAATCAAAATGTTGTCTTCCACTCCACGCGCCGTACCGACCGCCTCTGTCTACGATCCGAATCTTCCATATACTAAAGCCAGATACATTCTCGACTGGTGGAATACCTCCTACGTACTGGTAGCTGACTAAAATGAAATTTCCCCAAAAATAAATAAACTGCTTATATCTGATACCATTTAATTAGGGGATACTTCCACGAGCGTTTCCATTCTGTACGACTACGACATTCAATGTACTAACTTGGGGGTGCGTCTAGAGGAATGGAATGGTTTTCAGCAGGTCCAAATAGCTCAGCTAATGGTGATAGAGTCTTTGAAATGAAACCGAAAATCTTATCAGGGAATTAATTCATTTTCATATTATTTTTTGTTTCTTTTTCTTGGTTACATTGTTATCTAATTGACATATCAGGAGTAAATTTTGTTGGTGTGAAAGAAACGTTGAAGATTTTCCACCAGTGGGATAAATCCTTCCCCTGTCAATGTGCAGTGAATAACGTGTTAAAATACTGTACCTACAGATTGCGGATAGGGGTTTATCTGATGACACTATGACAGTCAAAAACAATTAGCCTTGAAAAGGGGACTAAAGAAAATATTGATGGGTAAGTTTTGTCATGTGATTTAGATATTTTATTACGTAGGTATAGGCATGAAAACTATCGTCGGTGTGTGATTTAAAGCCGTATTTGGGTAAGGATTAAGTAAAGACGAATACATATATAGATATTTTCATATCGTTTACAAAGAATGTTAAAGGATTAAATTTATTGAACATTTTAAAGAGATTCGATAATTTGAGTTTTATCTTTCTACTGAGATTTTTATATAGAATACATAGATAGGTAAATGAGAGAAAAAAAGAAGGAAAAAGGAAATAAACATTAAATGTAGAAAAATTAATAAATTATGTATTTTATACCCAGAATATATTTAAACGGACAAATAAACAAATAGGCAAATAGTATTGTTGATATTTTAATAAATAATTGTAAATAAATAAAATATAGGTACCAATTGAATAAATAAATGAACAAACAAATAGAACTTACTGTAAGCTTATACCAGCAAAAAGAAAGAGAAATAAAATGACAAGACTTACAGATATAAGAGAAAAAACACTTCCTACATAGCATTACATAGTTACATAAAAAAAAAACAATATGTCCACCAGAAAAGGGTTATTTAATTACACAGGATCTGGTGTGATGTCGAAATAACAATATATGTACATACATAATTGTATTCTGTAATAATTAATAATTTTATTTCCAATCAATTCAAACGAAGACAACTTACTGCAAAACTTTTGATTTTTCGAGTCTTTTATTGACCAATCGCAACATATAAACCTTATTGAAATAGCCAATACATCACCTGCTGAAACCGTTTTATGGGCGAATGAAAATATTTTTTTCACCAGATTACTAATTAATCCAAAACCAATCGGCCAGCTAGCATTTCATATTCGAATATTCAGTGTGTTGTGTGTTTTAATAACAATCTCCGTAACTTGTGTAAAATAGACATTTGCTTTTCTATTTTCTTTTTTACTTACTCTTAAATCATGTCGAATGCTCAAATACCGTGTAATAAGAGACCCCGACCTCTAGTAGAAGTACACGTACACGTACCACTTGCTATAAGTAATTGTCATTTTCATATTTATGCTGACGATGTGCAAATCTACATTCATTTCCCCATTGGTTTGATGGACGATGCAGTCGAAAGAATGAAAGAGGACCTCAAATCGTTGACCAAGTGGTCTACTGATAACAGACTCTTATTAAATCCTTCAAAGACAAAATCGATTGCTATTATATAAACACTTCCTTCTGTTATATTAAGTGGTGTCGAGGTCGAAATGGTTTCCAAAGTTAAAAACCTTGGCATTATCATCAATAGCAACCTTACTTGGAGCGACCACATCAACTCAGTGGTGTCCAAAATCTATTATGCTCTACGCGGCTTATCAGTATGTAGAGATAGCTTGCCAAGGAACGTTAAACTCAAATTGGTAAAGGCTATTGTTATACCATTATTAATGTGTGGCTGTGAATTGTTCGTTTGCACAGATGCTAAATCAAGTCGTAAATTGAATATTGCGTTTAATTCAATTGCAAGATTTGTATACAATCTTCGTAGATACGATCATGTCTCAAGTTATTCTCGACAACTACTAGGATGCAGTCTTGACCAGTTTTTAAATTTTAGAGCTTGCGCCATGATCCATAAAATCATAAATAATAATAAAGCAGCCTATTTACTTGCTTAATAAAGTCGCCTTTTCACAGTCTCTCCGTTCTCATGGTATCCGACCGAATACTTATTACTTATACATGCACGATAACACGAAGGCAATTTTTCATTCATGCCATTCGTCTTTATAATGAACTTCCCCTTAGTATAAGAACCAGGGTCGAGCACAGAAGTTTTTTGTCCTCAGTCATTGATGTTTCCCTTGCTTAAAGTAACGTAAGTCTAAAGCCATCACTTTCATTTTCAATTTCATTTTCATTTAACACTTTTCTATTACTTTCTTTTATTGTTCCTCTAATTTAATTTGTACTATATTTTTCTTTCTCAATTTCATATGTTATATATTATTATTATACTGTAAGTTCTACTAAAATTGTTCCGAGTATTTTTTGTAAACTGTGCACTCATAAAGAATGTAATTCTTATTGTACAGCAAATTTATATTTAAATAAATACAAATACAAATACAAATTTTGTCTTCTGTAAAGAACCACTTACAACATATTCGCTTGATTTTTGTGCTTGTTGGGATGGTTCAACAGAGATGGTTCTGTGATTGGTTTTCATGTACCTATGTTTGTGTGTAAGCCAACTCACTATAACGGTAGAATTTCTACCGCTGGGTGAACTCTAGTTATTTTTAAAAGTTGATCTTGCAACAGTTGAAATTTTATTATGTAGACTAGCTGACCCGGCGAACTTTGTTCCGCCCAATTTCTTTAATGTAATAAAAATAATAATTTCGAGCGTGCACAATGCTAATGCTACTTTATGTAATTCGGTCAATTCAAATTCTTTTTTCAAAACTTAAAGTTATGCAATAGAAATAACTGAAGTATAGCAATGTCGATGTGTTTCATTCGCAAACTTGCGGTGCATTGACGTTTCACACTAAAATTATTACTGGGCCGATTCACAATTTCAAATTGTGTAGCGGTAAGCACGGAATATCTAAAGAATTCAAAAATTTAAAATTTTACATATCTTTTGTTGTACCTATTAGAAGTGACACTATCCAGTAAATTTTTTTTCAAAATGCGATTCTCCATACTAAATTCTATCCCCAATCTAATATCCATAACGAATTTTGTTTTCTCGACAAAAAGTAGCACAATATGTTCTTTTTTGGGCCAATGAGAATTTAAACCAAAAATCATAAAAATCGAACGATTTGTTCCCGAGTTATGAGGGCACATACGTACGTCAGTCTTTTTTATATATAGCTGCACCCACCCGGCTTTGAACGTACATTTCGTTTTACAAAGTGCTTTATTTGGACCATGTCCATTTATGATTTAACCCAATTATGCAACTTTAGAAAAAGCTTTTGATTTGGTTTTTGAATGAAAGGTGCCACAACCCGTTTTCCGCTTATGGTTTGCAAGGTATCACCTTCAACCCGGAACCAGCCATACACATGCACAATATTTCATTGAAAAAAGTTGTGTGTTTTCGGAGATCGACGACGGCACCACCTATCGGGTCCATAACCAAAGTGGAAATTGTTGGTTATAGTGTAAGCGGTGTTCCTACATTTCTCACATGCTTCCGTAACAGTAGATAACAGTGTGAATATTGTATCAGAGTGCTTACTATTTCCAGTGCAGAATGGAACGTTGGCCAAAGTGAGAAAAAAGTTTTAGCTTATAAAATTACTATTTCGGGAAACACATAACTATAATGGTATTTTGGATATGATTTGTAACCGGAATGTTCCCGAATTTTAGTGAGCTGTCAAATTAATTTTCATGTGTTTGCAAGTTGGTTCGCACGAAAAAGAAAATGTGAAATAGAAATACTGGTACCAATATGAAACGTAAGCACACAACCTTCCCTCTTTAATGGGGATGCTAAAGTACCTAAACGAACATGAAAATGGTAATTGAGGTAATATAATGTGAATTTAATAATAGCATATCTCCGTACCCGAGTGCAAAATACTTTAATGAAAATCTGTTTAACTACGAATACCACGCGCCAAAGAAATATTCAGGACTCAGATTCAGCTGGCCCGGCGAAATACAATAACCGCAGCGATTTACTTGTCGGCCAACCTACCGCTTTTTTACTGAAGTGCTTTATGGTACATAGCATTTTTCGTTCCATTTACTGGTGCGTACACGTACAAAGCGAGAGGTTTGCCGAGACGTGAGCACGCCACATACAATTGACCATGTGAGAAACATGGAACGCTATGCTGATGACGATTGTGTTGTTGTCTATTTCGGTCTCCAGTATGGACGACTGCATGGTATTCTTTCCTGAAGTTCCGAAATATTCTATCGATTGTTAATATTCCGACCTGACTGTTCGTCCTGATTTTCTGCGAAGTGAAACGTTTGACCTTCTTACTGGCGACACGATCAAATTTGTCTTGGAATCGTCGAGTCCCACACAAACTTTCATCCCCTATATCATCCTGTCAAAGCTTTGTTTTCGAGACATAGGTAAAGTAGCAATGATCCTGAAACTACTTGGCAAACAAAAATGATGCATTCAAACACCATCAATCAAATCGAAGTATCTACTCCATTTCAAAAAGCTACTTAATGTGACATAGTAAACAAGCAATCTTAGGTGTATTTAAAAAAAAAGAAATTTCAAAATTGTTTGCAACAACAATTTGCTTGCAAAATAATTAAAATAATTGACAACAATTGGCATTAAAATTAAAAATTTTTTTTTTGTATATGAAGTATCACTACTCGATTTCCACCCCGTTTATTTTTTTTCAAAGTGCATTTCCCCATACATAAAAAAAAAAAAAATTAAGGGTGGACCACGCTTAACAATTAGGGCAATGAAAAATAGATGTTGTTCCATTCTCCACCCTAGCCGATATCCTTGCAAAGATTCACGAAAATCGGTCGAGCCGTTTCGGAGGAGTTCAATTACGCACCCCGTGACACGAGAATTTTATATATTGGATATACCTATGGCTTGTTGGAGAATCGCACCATACCTGGAAACCGTATAACAAAATTTACTTCTATCTAATATATAAAAATCTCGTGTCACAGTTTTAGCGATTTGGATGAAATTTTATATGTAAATTCAGTAGGTATGAGAATAGATTTTAAACTAATTTTTATATCCCTAAGAGTTTACAGGTGGCGTTGTAGGCACATATTTCGTTTTTCACGGGGAAATGCATTTTGAAAAAACAATATCGACTTGTGACACTTCAAATACAAAAAAAAATATTTAAAATTTTTAAAAGCTATTGTTGTTGTCAATTATTTTAATTATTTTCCAAGCTCTGTATGTTGGGTACCATAAAGCGCTTTAGTGTAAAAGTGTAAGGTTGGCCGACACGTCAATTATTGCGGTTTGATTAAAACACATAGACATTGCTATATGTACTTTAGTTATTTCTATTGTATGAGTATAAGTTTTGAATAAAGAATTTAAGTTCAAGCAGCATGTGCATTTTGCATACTCGGAATTATTATTTTCATTATTATGTATTAACAATCAACGGAATTGGGCGGTACGAAGTTCGCCGGGTCATCTAATATTTCCCGATGTACGCACACACAAAATACATTCATCATGAGTGGTTGGCAGAAAGGGCGATTTTAGCAGCAACAAAATGTGGACGTCAACGAATTGAATCTCAAGATACAACTGTTATTGCCAGGTAACTTGGTGACATATAAATCCGTTGATGAAGTTTTCGATGTCATGGAACCTGCAAATTTTCCATCAACAGAGTTTTTAAACTCATTGGATTTACCAGGCATACCACCGCGTAAATTAGTAGGTACTCAAAGTGGGATCTCCAGTTATTTTGCTTCGTAATTTGAGCCCACCACGGCTGTGCAACGGCACGCGAACGAGTACTTAGCTTTCGCAACTGACAACGAAATTGCAGTATCGAAGTAACTTGTTTCCTTTTCCATTTCGTCCACTCGCTCAACTGAATCGAAACCTGGGAGAATAGCTTGAAACGATGGCAAAACGTCTTCGTTCACCATTAATCTGTCCATAAGATTTTGTATTAACGAATCTATGCAAGGCACTAGTGTAGACACTCTAAAATAGGCTTCAGTAGAAAGGTTTCTAGAATTGATTTTATATTCTTTTGTTCAAATTTCCCCCCCCTCTGGCTACGTGCCTGTCTATAGAGACATTCTGACCAGGAAGTCGGTGTTGTGTGTTCTTTCTTGATGACAGCATATACTTTGTATTGCATTCATTGACCGTCAAGCCCATTTTCGCCGCTTCCGTCTCAATACTTACGATATCACGTTGCGTTCTGCCGATTATATTCTTTTTCATTAGCCTGGTGTTCTCATTACTTTTAGAAAATATGCTATTGCCTATTCGTGAGCAGCATTGCCTTTGGTTTACTCAGGTATCATTATCAGCTACGTAAATAGTATAGCGAACTTTAAAAAGAAAACATAATATGCTCCTATACTTATATTTTTCAGTACCAATTAGCTTAATATATTGAGGAAATACAGTCAATCAATAAACTCCTACATTACCAAATTAGCAAAATCAAATGGCATCGGAAAATTGGTATGACAGGGATATGGGCTTCACCGAAATTTCAATCCCATGCAAATAGGTACTCGTTTAGCCTGATTGATAACCACGACGAGATAAGACAACAAATTCCGAAAATTCCATCTTCGAAACACTGCTTTATGCTCGCTTTACTGATAATGCATTATACTATTCGGCAAAAAAAAAATCACAATCGTAAACGAAAATCAAATAAAAACAAACCAAAACCTTAAAATCTCCCTAAACGAGAAACCCCAAATGACGATCATTTCAGATGGTGATGTCCCGCGAAAAAGTTGAAGTAAGACCAATCAGAGAATTTGCGACAGACAAGCACCGTATTCTTTGGGGTGGATGGGAATCTCCCCCATATCGACCGGCAAATCTATAATCGGATCGGAAATAGTATCTATGTGTTAGCTGTTTTCGAATCGCTGTCGTTGTCTTCTCTAATCAAATGCCGTTTCACCCCCGTGCAATATAAAGATCCCCTATACGAGTATCTCGGTAACTCCCTCAAGAAAGAGGGGGTAATGTCGCTCCGTAGACATTACTTACGAACGCATTTAGATTCTGTATATAACGAGCACAGTTCCTACTAGAGAGGGTCAGTTATGATACGGACGACAACGTTCCTTCTGTGTATAAGAACATCTTGCAGTATCAACAGAAAATATTTTCTGAGCTCTTCATTGTGTTCGTATTCTCTATTCGCTTCAAGGATAGCTAGCAGAGCAGTCAAAAAGAAAGGAAAATTGTCGAAATAAGAAAAAAAAAAAAAAAAAACCGACACAAGTGGAAGTGTTATTTTCTAGTGAGTTTTTTGAGACAGTACAAAAGGAATACTTGCAAAATGGATTCGGTACATTTGTTGCTAGCAGTATTCGTCGCCTGTGCAATGGTCATTGTGGCGGGTAAGTTTTTACATTTGAAGTCCCTGCACAGAGTTTAAACCGTTAGGAAGTAAGAACTTTCCATAACTTGCAATAATGGGTTTCAAAAGTTAATCAGCAATAAGTTTGTCGTTATTGTTGCAAACCAGTAAAAATATACGAATCTAACAGAATTATGAAAAACAAGTTTTTCTTTTTGCAAGAAAATGTCTCCTAATGGGGATTTTGATCTGCATTATTTTAATCTGTCTTTAAATTGATATAATGTTAAAGAAAAGTCAGCTAAAAATGTGTTTAGCTTATATACTTAGCTACGATTAAGATATCTGTAATTCGGTAAATCGATTTCAAGGGTTATGCAAGAACGAGAAATATTCAATTTAAGTTTTAGGTAGCATTATGTGATCAGTTTATTTTATTAATAATAACATAATAATGTAGGGGTGAAACTAGCAGTTAGCCATAATTTAAGCAGATAACCATAATATATAGGACCTATTATTAGATTATAACACTATGAATTAAGAATTAAACAAGCTTTTTGCTTTATAATGGTGGACACAAACTTTCGAATTGTCATTTGTCGCTACAAGTTCATCATTCAACGGAGATACAAGTTCATTGGTACTTTTTGCAGTCGATAAAGCTGGTCATCGTCGTCTAATAGGTGAAACTAAAGATGCAGACCAGCGATGCAAATCGTCGATAAAAATACCTACAAACCAAGATTGGTCCCAAAATTTAGCCTAGCGGGTTGTGGTAAAGTGCTTGATTTTTGAACCAACCGTCAAATGTCATTGTTTCCAGCAAAAGGGTGCATAATTTACATTATCGGAAACCTTTGAGGAATCTAGTTATATCTCCTTATTATTACAATTAATCATCGTGATGATATTAAACAGTAAGGAAACAGATTTCATATCTTAGAAAATTGATTCTGGACTGGGCCAGAGCATTTATATTCACTTATCATGGTAAAAACACCTTTTTATTTGAATCCCCAAATTCCTAAAAGGTAGTTTAAGTTCACGGTAATCAATTTGCAAGTATCGACTTTTTATCTAGTCAAAATGTATTTATTTTCCTCAGTCCTTTACAAAATTTCTCAAAGATAACAATCACATCTGCAGTATCACTCTCCTTTTAAGGATTCTTGCAAATATTCAACTCTTCATTACAACACTTAAGGTTGACCGCACAGCTGCTACTTATTTTTTGGTTGCAAAAGCTCCACAGCACAACCCTCTAATCTCTTATCTAAATCAAAATAAATTACATTTGTAACCATTTCCCATATCTCACCCGACTTGCAGAGAATATCCCACAACAACCCACAGCCAATTTAAAAATCATCAAACGTACCGAATGGAATGCAGCAATAACAAAAGACAAATCACCCATCAATACTGCAGTGCCATATGTGATCATACATCACACGGGTAGTCCGCCCGCTTGCTACACACACTCAGCCTGCCAAAATACATTA
The DNA here is from genome assembly GCA_949126925.1 of Cheilosia vernalis. Lineage (NCBI taxonomy): Eukaryota > Metazoa > Arthropoda > Insecta > Diptera > Syrphidae > Cheilosia > Cheilosia vernalis. The sequence continues at coordinate 38,266,238 of OX421358.1, read as the reverse complement.
AGGTCAATCCAGAGGAGCCATCAACTGGTGAACGGTTGGGATGACATTGGTTACAATTTCCTAATCGGAGGCGAACGGTGAAATTTACGAGGGTCGAGGCTTTGGAGTGCAAGGAGCTCATGCTCCGGGCTACAATTATCGCAGTGTTGGAATTTGCCTAATTGGTAATTGGTCAGGTAAGGGAACGTAGCAACTTGTGTAGCATTAATATTGTGTTACCTACTCCCACTCCACCCTATATTTACGGAACGTTGCGCTGTTAAGCAGTGCTGGGAGCAAACGAGCGTAAACATAATAGCAAAAAGAAAATTGTAAAACAAGAGCCCATAAAAATAAAGGAATGCCTTCTGTTCTGTGTATTTGTTGTGAGGCTCGACGGAGCGGAAATTCATTTTGAATGTACTTTGTTATTTCATTCTTTTTTTAAACATGGCTCTCACTTGGCTGTTTGCTGTTCCAACCTTCCAAGTTCAAAAATATTTCTTATTTACTTTTTTTGTTTTGTTTCTGTTTTCTTGTTTTCATTGCAAATTAATTTAATTTTATCCTCACCAGACTTGGTGCCACCCCCAGGGATGCTGGATAAAATGAAAGAGCTTATAAATTATGGCGTCGAAAAGGGTCATATTCAAAGGAATTATAGACTGCACGGGCATCGCCAAGTAAAAGCAACAGAATGTCCGGGAAGAGCACTGCAGACGGAAATTGAAACATGGAGGCATTACAGTAGGGCCACATCAAGATAGAGCGTTATTAAACTACAAAATGATTATTTATTAATTTATTACTGTGTACTTTACTACTTAGGTTAGGTATATTATTTGTTAAAGCATGAATAAAAGAATACATATATTTCGTTATCAGCAATCTTGTACAAGTATGCATGCAGATGTGCTCATGTTAGCTTATCGCACTTTAGAGTAGTAAGCAAGCGAAACGCCGCTCCCCGCTTTCGTTTGGACTACCTTGGCTGTGGGGTTTCTCTAAGCTAAGGCTTGAAATACTCAACTAGCGAGTGAAGTGACGGCTGCCGATTGATGGTGGTGATGAAATAATTGATACCGATCGAAATTGAATAAATACGGTTATCTGTTCAATCTTGTTAGAACAGTAATGATTTTGGATACTTAACAAACGAGGGGTACTTTTATATATTTTTAAACACATCAAATCAAACAATATCGGCCTATGCAGGCACATATCTACATATTCTTCTCTCTTTTTGCCAATTTGGTATAAGGTTCCTTGTCCCACGAGTATTATCTTGCTATTAACATCAAATAGTTACGTAGAAACATTCCCCTTAATATGGTATCTGTTGTGGGATGCATTATACATCACTAAATGGGAGGGTGTATTATCTTAACTGCTTAAAATCTTGTTTAAACCGGTAGTTTAACTCAAGTACGTAATCAAGCGCTCACTTGTGGCGTATAACGAATAAGTGTAGACAAACTTTGTTTCTAGACCAAGAAGCGTTTTTAGGCAATTCGCTGAACCGATATTTGCTATTGTCTTGGAAATAAATTCGGTTCTTGATATATGGGAGGTCATTCTCGATTCTGGGAGCGAAAAAATTCAGAATGGAATTTTTCAAATGGAGTTTGAGTTTGCTCTAAGGCCAAATTATTGAAGATAAGATAAGGTTTGGCAGTAGATATTATACTCCGCTCAGTATTATAATATGACAAGATCAATAGTAATACTCTACTCCAAAAGGACGTTAATGGCTTGTTATCGCAGCATGCTGGTTGGATCATATCGGCTTCGGCAGCGGAACTATACCTCAATTGGGGAGCTCATCACTCACGCACGATTTGTAATGGTACGATAGCCTTTGGCATACAAATTTTATAAATTCTGTTTGTTATATTGGAACAATACGTGGCAGCTCTTGCACTATAAAAAGCATTAGAATTTTTCGCAATTTCGATCATGAGAGGATATTTAACGTTAATCACTTTACAGAACATTAGCGGAATTGAATTGACATTGCTATTTCAAAGAGCAAATCGGACTTAGGTACTAATTATCATTTGCAATCTCGGTACATTTTCAATCTTTACATATTTTTTTTAATTTTGTATGAAAAATGTAATTTATATTGAAACAGTCTTTAGTATTGAAATATAGTTTCTTGGACATATTGGCAATTGCAAAGTAAATTTAAGAGATCTACAAAATAAAGTTATGACGATTGCCAGATCTAACAATAAAGTAAGTTTTTCCCAAAAATCTGTCAACCATATGAACTTACAATTTTGTCTAACAATATTTGGTGAAAGCCTTTGTCAGATAATTGTCAGACAGTGTTCCGGATATAAAAATTTATAAAGTTAATTCATTCATTTGTTTTCGTTTATATAAAGTAAAATTATGAAGTGTACATTTTTATTAATAATATTGTGGATAAGCCATAAGCTTTCATTTGACATTTGTCAAAATCTCTACACTCTGTTTAATATAAATAAAGCAATGTCAATGACCGATGAATGCATTCGCAATAAACCGAACACTTTATAACGTTGTAAGAAAAATACAGTGCGTTTTCTTCAATTTTCATCCGTTGTTCAACTAAAATATCAACGGGAAGTAATATTACATTGTTGCACAGTTTTCCCTTTGTGTAATAACCCAATACAGTTTTTGGACAAAACATTTGGTCCTTCGAGCCGGATTACATATAAATTACATATATATTGAACAAGTTCAAGTGACATTAAGTGTGTGATAGACATATATAAACTATATACATAGATTAAATTAATCAAAAAAGATTTATGGTGATTTTGATTGACCGCCATCATCTGAAAAATAAAACAAATTTTCAATTAATATAATCAAAATTATTATAAAAGACAATACCTTGTGAGTTTTTTGTGTCAATCGGTTTCCCGCGTCGTGTAATTGATTCACATTTTTCTACTGCAGTACCAGGTGAGTGAGTAATATTTATTTGCCCCATTATTTGCCATATATTATTGCCATTTCTTCTTCGAAAATGACCGCAGCAAAGCAACTTAAACTATTAAAAAACGCTCTATCGATTCTCGAGATGAATTTCAATAGTTTTAGTGTAGTTCCACAATCCAAAAGAACAAAAAACATGTTGAGTGGCCGTCTGTCTATTTTAGAAGATTTGTTTAAGCAGACAAAAGCCATTAATGAGAATTTAATTTCATTGTCGGATGAAGATGGGTTGATTAAGGAAATCGAGAAGATTATGGGAGAAATAATGGAAGGTTATTTAGAGTATAGAGCTGCGTTGATGGATTGCTTGGATGAGATTTCTGCTTGCGCTTCGAGAAGTACTCGGACACAACCCAGTTCAAATACGTTTGGTATACGCTTGCCAGAAATGGCGCTTCCAGTTTTCTCTGGACAATATGAAAAATGGAGACAATACAAAAGTAAATTCGAATCTATGATTCATAATAACTCTGATCTCTCAGAAATACAAAAGCTTCATTATCTGAAGTCAGGTTTATCTGGTGAAGCTGACCGTTTGCTTCAGCATTTGGACATAGATGAAGGAAATTACGAAAAGGCTTGGTCCATTTTGTGTTCGCGGTATGAAAATAAACGCTTTTTAGTTAATACCCATTTAAAGGTGCTTTTCAATCAACCGCACATGCAAAATGAAAACTCTTTTGGGCTGAAAACGATGCTGGACACGACAACCGAATGCATTCATTCCCTACAGAATCTCGGGATTCCTGTAAAACAATGGGATTTAGTAATAATTTATATTATATTTCAAAAGTTACCTCCATGTACGCAACAGTTGTGGGAAGAACGCTTAGGAGCTAGCAAGGAGTTGCCATCGTTCGATGAGTTTTCTACATTCCTGGAAACTAGATTTAGGACATTAGAGGTCATAGATCAGCAGAAACCAAAAATGAAAAACGCTTTCCAGAAAGGTCCTACAACGAAAACAGCCTTTCATGTTAGGCAAAATAAACAAAAGGAACAGTTTTCTTGTAAGGTTTGTGGTAAGGGTCAGCATCCAATTCGCACGTGCAACCGATTTGTAAAAATGAACGTTGTAGAGCGTTGCAACATGGTTCAGAAGATCGGGGTTTGCAGTAACTGTTTGGCTTATAGCCATATTACGCAACAGTGTCCGAGCCAAGCACGTTGCTACTTCTGTCAGCAGAAGCACCACTCTCTTCTGCACACATCTTCTATCCATACCACAAATTTGCCAACATCTGCACAACCCGTTGAGTATCAACATCAGTCTACACAACACATTGTTAACCCGCATAGTACAAACGTTCACGCTCAGTCGTATCAAGTGACTGCTAATAACCCTAGTCACGAAGATCGACCAAGTACAAGTGGAGCGGCTAGAAACCATCCCACACAACACTCTTTTGCACCGCCGCAAAATACTAACGTTCACGCTCAGTCGTATCAAGTGGCTGTTAGTAACCCTAGTCATGAAGAGCGACCGAGTACAAGCGGAGCGGTTAGAAACCATTTCGCACAACACAACACTAACACACATATCCTTTTGGCTACTGCTTTGGTGAGAGTTAAATCGTCGAATGGAAGATATTTCCACCTGAGAGCATTGCTCGATCCAGGATCGGAAGCGACATTCATCACTGAAGCCGCAGTACAGATGCTGAACCTGAAGGCCCGGAGTACATTTATTGAGGTGTCAGGGTTGGGAAAGGTCAGCAGTGGAGCATGCCATAGGTATGCTGATATTTCGTTTGGGTCTCTACACTCTGATTTTGAGATCGGTACACGAGCTTATGTGTACAAATCCCTGACTGGGCTTCTCCCGGCCAAACAACTGACTCCCAATAAATGGAAACACCTCAACGGATTAACTTTAGCTGATCCACTATTTTTCAAACCAGCTACAGTAGATATCTTGCTAGGTAGCGATATATATACGGATATAATACTGCCGGACATAGTCCGGGGAAATGAAGTTTCGCCAATAGCGCAGAACACGCAACTGGGATGGATCTTATTGGGCAAGGTACCCGAAGGCCAAAATATATCGGTGCATAGTTTCCTTCAAGTGGTCGATGTCGACACCCAGTTGCGCAAGTTTTGGGAGATTGAGGAGGTCCCATACCTAGATCACGATACTGAAGAGAATCGGATGTGTGAAGCACACTTTAAGAAAACGACGAAGCGTTTACCTAGTGGGCGATATGAAGTGTCGCTTCCATTTAAGGATGGATGGCAACCCGCGCTTGGAGCCTCTAAAACAGCGGCCTTGCGTAGGTTCCATCAATTAGAGAGGAGATTTCTAAACAACCCAACACTACATCGCGAATATACTAAATGTATAGAAGAGTACCTTTCGTTGGGTCATATGACGGAGGTTGAGGATGATGATGATGTACTTCGTTCCCCTTTCCATTATTTTGTGCCTCATCATGCGGTAATCAAAGAGTCCAGTTCGACAACAAAGCTCCGGGTTGTTTTTGACGCAGCCGCAAAATGTTCGGACGGAACTTCTTTGAATGAAAGATTGCTGATAGGTCCTAAAACACAAAACAATATTACAGATATAATTATAAAATGGAGAATGTACAAAATTACCTTCACAGCCGATGTGGAAAAAATGTACCGTCAAATAAGGATGAATCAACGAGATGCGTATTATCAACTGATACTCTGGCGTAAGAGTGAACAGGAACATCTTAAAATGTACCGGTTAGATACGGTCACTTTCGGCACAGCCAGTGCACCTTATCTCGCCATTCGTACTCTTAACCAGGTGGCTTTGGATGAAGAGTCACATTTTCCAGTGGGAGCTCAAACAGTACGAGACGAGATGTATGTCGACGACTTAATTTCCGGTGCCGATTCAGTGGAAGATGCCTTACACAAACGCGATGAGGTCCGAGAGTTGCTGGCCACCGCAGGATTCCATTTGCGGAAGTGGACAAGCAATTCACAAATGGTTTTGGAAGGCATTCCCTTTGAACAGCGGGAATTGGATTTTTCGGTGCCTTTTGAGTCTTCGACAGAACATATCAACGCTCTCGGAATGCGATGGTTTCCTATTGACGATGTGTTCTCGTTCCGAAATGTCTGCTACGATACTTCTCAGGAGCCAACGAAAAGGACTATGCTGTCAACCATAGCACGCCTATTTGATCCACTGGGCTGGATTTCGCCGTGCATAGTAAAGGCGAAGATGTTTATGCAGCAGCTTTGGTGGCGTGGACTTACGTGGGACGAACCGATTCCATTGGCTCTCAAGGAGGATTGGCTTGCTTTCTCTCAGGAGCTTCCTTTACTGGAGAGTTTCCGGATGCCACGGTGGGTGAACCTGCAACGAGATCAAAAGGCCATCGAAATCCACGGATTCAGCGACGCGTCGGAGAAGGCATACGGTGCAGCGATCTATCTTCGAGTTCTAGACAGCAACAACGTCATTCACGTTCATCTACTAGTCTCAAAAACAAGGGTCGCGCCGTTAAAAACCGTCACACTTCCGAGGCTGGAACTATGTGGAGCGGTCATGTTAGCAACACTGTTGGATTACGTGACGAAGATTCTACGATTTTTTGATGTGAGAACGTATGCTTGGTCTGATTCAACTATTACGTTGGCGTGGATCATGGCACCTCCGTCGAAGTGGAAGACATTTGTTGGGAACCGTGTTGCCGAAATACAACGTCTGACAAATTGCAACATCTGGAGACATGTTCCTACGTTACACAATCCAGCTGATCTGGCGTCACGGGGACTTTTACCATCCGAGTTAAAGGGCAATACGCTTTGGTGGAATGGTCCAGAATTTCTCAGGACTGATTGGGAATTCTCAATGCCAAACCAACCAACGATCTTGCCGACCGATGAGGAATGTCGTAAAATAACGTCTCATTGCGTCGTCAAAGACGACAACGTAATCAATCTATTGATCCATCGTCACTCAACGCTACCTACCTTAATCAGGATTTTAGCATATTGCTGCAGATTTGCGTCCAATACACGCAAACTATCAGCGCAAAGGGAGCAGTCAATATTGTCACCGATGGAACAAGAGGTAGGTTTGAAGGTTGCCGTAAGGACAGTGCAAGCGAGCATGTTCTTTGAAAATTCAAAGGAGAACCAACCAAATTTAAAGCGCATCAAATCTCTGCATCCATTTATCGACGAGGAGAAGATCGTTAGAGTAGGGGGTAGGCTTCAAAATGCGAACTTAGGTTACACCCAACAACATCCAATCATTTTGAGACCTGGTCATCATTTCACTAATCTTGTCGTTAATGATGCACATGAGAAAACCCTTCATGGTAGCACTCAACAAATGATAGCCTATCTCCGAACAAAATATTGGATCCTCGACATAAAAAGAAGTGTCAAAAAATGCATTCACAAATGCAACATATGTTTTCGACATAGGGCAAAACCAGTCTTTCAGCTGATGGGAAATTTGCCAGCTCCAAGGGTACGAGTTTCTCGAGCTTTCAGTTTTACCGGAGTTGACTATGCCGGTCCTATTGATGTCAAAGCGTGGAAAGGTCGGGGAACGAAAATGTTTAAGGCCTATTTCGCCATATTTGTTTGCTTGGCCACCAAGGCAATTCATCTTGAGCTGGTCAGCGATATGACGACACAAGCCTTTATCGCCGCCTTTCGCAGATTTTCGTCCAGACGCGGTAACTGTAAGGAAATCTTCAGTGACTGCGGCAAAAATTTCGTTGGCGCTGCCAAGGAATTGGAGAATCTACGGAAAGCAGCGAACTATAATAAGAAGGAGGTAGCCGAAATATTAATGAAGGACGGAGTTAAATGGAATTTCATCCCTCCTGCGTCCCCACATTTCGGAGGATTATGGGAAGCCGGAGTGAAGTCGGTGAAATATCACCTCAAACGCATAGCCGGAAATTCCATTCTAACATTCGAAGAGCTGTATACACTCTTAACTCAGATTGAGGCATGTCTGAATTCGAGACCCCTCTGTCCACTCAGCAGTGATCCAGATGACTTTGCAGCATTAACTCCGGCACACTTCCTTATCGGAGAGCCTACAATAAGTGTACCGGAACCAAATATACTGGACGAAAACATCTGTTGCACTGAGAGGTGGAAAAGGATACAACAATTGCATCAACATTTTTGGAAACAGTGGAGCTCGGAATATTTATCCCGTCTCCAACAACGACCTAAATGGCTTAAAACAGAGCCACAACCGAAAATAGGCGATCTTGTCTTGGTGAAAGACGAGCGTATTCCACCGTCGAAATGGATTATGGCACGAGTCATACATCTACACCCAGGAGCAGATGATCTTATTCGCGTTGTAACATTAAAAACCCAAAATGGTGAGTTCAAACGACCCATCACAAAAATCTGCTTGTTACCAAGCAATGTTTAAAGAACAAAAATAATAAACAGCACTTATCACCCTATATAATATACGTATAATCTAATAAACTTCGTTAATATTAATTTTTTCACTCATATTCACACTACACTATCACACTACAAATATACACATTTCTCACAAGTAAAATATCGCAAAAAAAAAAAAATAATATTATTACAACCTAACATAACATCAAAATTTGTTAATTAATAATTATTATAAACTCCACACATAAAAAAAACAATAATCAACACAATACCACACAAAATTTCCCCACACAACACCACATCACAAAACACTACACAAAATAAAATTTACCCAAAAGAAAAAACACGTATAACAACACTAAACCCACTCATTCCATAGCAAAAATATACAGTCCGCTTGCTGCCCCATTGAAATCATATACGCACACAAACAAACGCACATAAATTGCAACAACTTCATCCAATCTTTGAAAATCCATTCATAAAAAAAAAAAAAAAAAAAAAAAAACCAAAATATCACATAGAATTTCAAAATTGAATTACAAAAGGAAAATCTTACCTGCATACCTATTTCCATTTGCATCATGATCAGCACACACCATATCTAATTTTTTGCTAAACTACTCTTTAACACTTAATAAAACATCAAATTAAAAATTTGCACAAAACACGAAAACAATCAAATTATCCGACGCGCCGCCATTCACAATTCACTATACAGTATACACTACGTTGATAGTAAAAGGAGAAAAGCCACCGATCGAGTACAACAGGTAGAGGAAGGGAGATGGCAAGTAGGGCAATATTACTCACTCCAGCTTAGGTTGTTTGTTGTCAATTGTCATTCATCTGTTTGTTTGTCCTTCTCTGTTCCACTAATTGTTTCTTTAACAGAACCCGTGAAGAGCAAAGTGCAAGTTGCAAGAAAGTGCAATCGAAACAATCAGAGAAGAAATTATCGAAGATGACTACCTTACCGACCCGGCGTACTAGAGATGTGACTTTACCATCAGCAGTTACTACTTTTGCGAACTCAGTTCACGGCGGGGGTGAATGTTCCGGATATAAAAATTTATAAAGTTAATTCATTCATTTGTTTTCGTTTATATAAAGTAAAATTATGAAGTGTACATTTTTATTAATAATATTGTGGATAAGCCATAAGCTTTCATTTGACATTTGTCAAAATCTCTACACTCTGTTTAATATAAATAAAGCAATGTCAATGACCGATGAATGCATTCGCAATAAACCGAACACTTTATAACGTTGTAAGAAAAATACAGTGCGTTTTCTTCAATTTTCATCCGTTGTTCAACTAAAATATCAACGGGAAGTAATATTACATTGTTGCACAGTTTTCCCTTTGTGTAATAACCCAATACAGTTTTTGGACAAAACAGACAGCAATCTGAAATAAATATTAGATACGTTCCAATCGTCTGAACACAATTGTATTATAACTGTCAGATGCTAAGGACATTTGCAGACTCATTTGCTATTGTCGGATGAGCTGTCCTTCTCTTATTCATTGTCAGATAATTACTTTCAATATTTGAACGAACAAAACTAATTTTCGGTGCTACTTTCTTGCATTTTTTGTAGTTTTGGTACGAAATGAGTTTGAGCTATTAATATGGTAATGACTTGATTTTACCCGAAGATATATATCCACGAGCACTTCCAGATGTACGAAAGCGTTGACACAAGAATACGAAGCACATATTGCATTAAACTATTTTTATTGGCAAATTCAAGAATATAGTTATCTTAAGTCGGCTAGATTGGTCTGGATAAGATGTAACCTGAACGCCAAAAATAGTTTGGTCGGTTGTTTGCACTTAATAAGTGAGATTGAATATTTGTCATTTTAATGCAAAAAGATTTGGCTGCAACTAGCTGCTACCCGATATTTTATGAACGTTTTAGTTTTTCGATTTCGTGTGAAAAAAAAAAACACTCATACGCCATACACTCGTTTTAGTGATTAGTTATTGCAATGTTACTATCCCGTTTTCATTTTTTATTATTTTCGGAATAAAAACATACACTTTTATTGTGTTCGTATCGTGAATGTTTTTTTTTAGGATCATCTGGTTCGAGAGTTGTGACTAAAAAAATATTTATTTAATATTATGGAAGAAAGTGGAGAGGTCGATATGAACCAAAAATTAAATTATTTAAAACAGTTTTTGTTAGATATGTCTTGTTCAAAAGAAAACCTTCGAACTTATAAATCAAGTGTTTCTAAAATTGTTTTCGATTTGAAGCAAAGATGGTTAGCCTCTAGCAGAAGAAAGGATTTGTTTGTAGAGAGAAACAAAGAGTGGCTTGAAGGGACTTTCACACTTCCAGTTATGAGTGTCAGATCAGCAGGGCGACCTGCAAAGCCATTTGAAGAATCGAGTGAAAGGACTAAAAGAAGAAGAACTGAATATATTCGAGAAACAGTTCAAACTGAGGAACTAGCTTTTGCAACTCAGATGAAGTTAAGAGAAACCGGTAACACTGTGGCTTCAAAAGTATTTACAGAAATCAGTCAACGCCTGCATTTTGCCTCGGACACACACGCTGTTTTTATGTTTTCTCTTCTACAATGCTATCTACTTGCTTCAAGTGTCTTGATCTTTTGGATAACTCCGATGTCTTGTCATGTGATGTTTGTGGTCTCGGTATACATATAAAATGGTCTACTATTCCTAAATCGGACATCAAAATCATTAACGCTAATGCCAATATTTTCTTTAAATGTGATAACTGCACAAATAATCCCATCTTGGTTTGCATTAAAAAAATGACTGACCTATCTTATTTCTTGCAAAATAGTATCAGTGACATTAATAAGATCGGTTCAACTGTTGAATTAATGAAACCTAGTCAAAAGGCTATGCCTTCTAATGTGATGACTCTGAATAAAAGCCGCGACATTCGTGATACCACTCGCATTCAAAGAAAATCAAAATTTATTGAACCCGCAAAAACAAAAAAAGTTTTGTCAACTGAAAGTCGTGCCGCTATTTCTTCATCTCCTCTGATTCGCTCGTCGTCTAAACCCAGTAAGAGAATTCCATCCAATTCCCACTCTGGCTCAATCACCGCTACCGATCAACTAAAAATTAGTAGAGAGGAAAAACTCAATTCGTCTTCTTCTCCTAATCCTAACACTGCCAATGCTCTTAATGCATCAGTGTCAACACCCGCTATTTTGTCGCCGGCAAACAATTTAATTGCCAACGATGCGCTCACCTCATCTGCGTCTTCGTCTATTGCTGTTGTTGCTGAAAATGAAGCAAACATTGACTCAGTTGCGCTAATTAATAATAATGGATTTAGTGGAACTGAAAAAATCAATAAACGCTATAATACGGAATATGTTGCTGCTGCTGCTGATAATGCTGTTGATCAAATGGATGTAATTTACGTAGAAGACACCTCTGCTGATGTTGCTTTGGCTGCTACGAAATCAGATTATTGTTTCGGTAACGTTAACACTGTTCCGGCCGCTGACGTCGATTCAATTCACTCATTCGCCGCTGATAGTGATAATGGTGCACCTACTGCTATCGCTGCTGTATCGAATAAAAACCATGATAGATTGATTAAAAACAAACTTCATGAAGTCGTGTTTGGATCAAGTTTGGAGAATAGTAGTTTGCATGTAGTTCGCAAGCTAAAATGGTTCCATATTTCTAGTTTTCACCCTGATACAACTACGGATGCTATTATTTCTCATATTTCACCGAAGCTGAATGTTGACTCTAAATGTATTTCATGTTTTAAGTTGAATAAGCTAGATGGAAGTCACACACCTAGATTTGTTAATTTTAAAATCGGTGTTCCATTTCAATGTGCTAAAATAATATACGATGCGAATTCCTGGCCTAATGGAGTTAAGATTCGGCCTTTTATTCAAAATCCAACAGTTTCAAAAAACTGAACTCTGCTAATGCTAATGACGATAGACCACATCTGCAACAATTAAATATCTTCTATCATAATGCCAGTGGATGCAGAACAAAAACTTCTGATTTGTTTATGGGATCCAGTCACAAAGGCTACCACATCATTGCTATTGCGGAGACATGGCTGTATGGGAATATTGCATCATCTGAACTATTTGATGATTCAATTTATGATGTTTTTCGAAATGATCGCTGCAAATCTGCTGAGGAGCGTGGTGGTGGTGTCCTAGCCGCTGTTCAGTCGTTGCTTTCCGGCAAGCCAATTCAATTACCAAACTTAAATGCTGACCAAACTTTCTTTTCTATTGACTTTGGTTCTACGAAGGCAATCTTTATTGTGACATATATTCCATCTGGTAGGAAATTAGATGTATATGAAAATTGTATCGAAAACTTTGAATTTTTAAGTCACTTTTGTTCTGATACTACCATTCTGTGTGCTCTTGGTGACTTTAATATTGGTGATGTTAACTGGAATTGGTCTGAGGAAGATAATATGTTTTTCCCTTACAATGTTAAAAAGATTTTGAAATTGCTCTGATTGATTGTATGTTTTCACTTAACTTAAATCAAGTTTGTTCAATTCGTAACTCTTTAAATAGATTACTAGATCTTGTTTTTATAAGTGCCAATGAAGTTAAAGTCAATGTTTGTGAAGCACATTTTCCCCTGCTAAATAACTCGTTAAATCATACCCAAATGTCGATTGAAATTGATTTGTATTCATAGGTATATTAAAAAAGAACCACCATTATCGGCTTCTTTTTATTTTCTTAAATGTAATTTTTCCACTTTAAATGAGTATCTTCAGTCTTTCGACTGGGATATGGAATTAGAAAATCGATGTCTCTACGATATGTACAGATGTTAGAAAAGCATAATGAATATAGGTTTTTCTCTGTTTGTTCCATGCCTGGTAAGGAAATCGAATTCTTATCCTCCTTGGTATAATAAACGTCTCTAATAGCCTTACGGATAAAAAAGAAAAATTGTCTATACAAAAGGCTCTTTCTATGTTCATTGAAGCCGGACTATCGCGAAAGCAATATGAAATTGTGGCCGCAACGAATAAAGATTTTTTTCCGTGTTACAGTATGCTTCAAAAAGCTAAAAAGGATTGCTATTAAATAGAAAAATCATATACTGTGACGGAAACATTGGCTGAAATAAATCTGCAGGATTTGTTGGATCACACTGCAACTCGACTACTAATGCATATATGCAGAAAGTTGTAAGCAGTCATACTGAAAATGAAGGTGCATCTCTTGAGCTAATTACAAAATGGGGTTGTGACGGATCCCAGCATATCGCCTTAATTATGCTAGAAAATTCTCAAGGAGAGATTGTAACAAAGACGTCCTAAATCGATTGTTGCTCAGCTCTGATCCTCTAATCACTTCTCTTAGAAAGATGCATCCGAAAATAAGAATTCCATTTTCAAAAGAGACGTTAGAAATGCTTCTTCCAGAGGCTCCAGAATGATAAAAATCTAGCGATTAGTTTTTGAACAATAAAAAAAAATCAAATACAAAAAAAGCGGTCTTTTTTCAAAAATTTATGCCAAAATTAATACAAATCAATTAGAAACTGTATTTTATTTAATAAATATTAATTTTAAGTTGAAAAAGTAACAAAGGTAACGAAAATTAATTTTGGCCAGGTTTTTCATGCAAATACTCCTATGTGGCGTCGTATTCTTTTTCTCATTCCTGTTGATCACAAAATTGCTCTTAAGTCTGTATCCACCGGTAAACGAAGCAGGTCTTGTGCACAGTTGAAATTACGCAGTGAAGAGCAAAAAATGTAATTTGTGCATGAAATGTAAAATCTTTGGGTAAAATTTGAGTGAAAAAAAAGCTAATGAGTCAACTTATTGTTCAAAAAGTGAATTAAATAGATATTAACATATATTAAGAAGTGAATTACTTCTAATTTTTTTAGTCTGTGCCGTATTTTAAGTGATATTATGTTTAATCTCCTTGAAGTGCCCTACAGGATGATTGGGACACTTCTATGCAGGAGGAATGGGAAACTGTAGGTACGTGAACTGAACAGGGGTCTGGTTCTGCATTCTTTGCGGAAAGCAAGAACATTAGGTAAGATGTCTGTTTAGCAGTAGTTGTGTCTGAGTGCTCCATCGGATAGTAACACCCTCCTACAAAAAAAAGCTTTTCCACATCAAAGCAAAGAACACTTAAAAATGTTCGTACGCAAAGTACATTAAAAACAAAGGTTTTAAGATAAAAAAAAACACATATGTAATGTAAGGTGTCCCATTCCGCCACATAGCTGTCCCATTCCTCCTGCTTTCAAGAAAAGTTTTCTGGTGCATGAAATGAATTTTAAATTTTATTCTGGCATACTTTTGGTTACTTTCATGTTCTGGAGCTTCCCAAAATGTTATCTTATATTAAGAAAAATGTTTTGTGCAAATATGATTTATAAGTTGCCAGCAGTTCACGTTTGACTGAAAAGTGACCCATACATACCCACTCTCCCCTATGTTAAAAAACGAAAGCAAGAATTGATTCGAATTATGTATATTATACAATACGCAATCAAGTCGACTATTTTATTGTCACGCACTTATTTACATACGTTTGATTACAGAGATTAATGATTAATCGATACTCCGCCAGTGGGGCCCTAATTGTGTTTTTGCAAAAAATGCATTGTAGGGACACTAATCATGTTGCAAGCCTTCCGGTGTCCATGCTATTTTTCATCCGATGCAATGTAGCTTCTTCCTTAATTTTAATGAGTGATATTTTTTGGACTGAAATGGTTGAAATAATTAAATGTTTTGTGTATGAAAAAATTGTTATATGTAGCTGGAAATCAAATTATTTTTTTAACAACTTAAGAAGGCAAAGGACTGGAAAAATACAAAGTGACATACGATTTGTAATGACGGGATTATGTGAAGATTAGGAGAGAATAGACTGAGAAATTCCTATAAAAATAACAGTGATAGAGCCGAAACGTGACTAAATAAAACTTAAAATTTATTAATGCAATCAGCAATCAATGTGGAAAACAATCAAAACACTTTTTTTACGAGAAGAAATAACAAACGTTAATAATATAGAAAATGTGGAAATATTAGACCTGTTAATATATTTCCCCTATAAGAAAAATTGCTAGAGAAAGTGGTGAAAATACAGTTGGAGAAATACCTTGAAGATAACCAAATTATCGTTCAATAGCAATCAGGCTTCCAGAAAAAAAAAAAAACATTCTTGTGAGACAGCCCTGAAGCTGAACAATAGGTATATAATTGCTGAATGGAAGGAAAAGGGTAGGGCCACTGACGGTTGCTATTTTAATTACTTAAAATTCAATGTTGTGAAGTGTATTATTTCTTTAATAATATAAGAAAAAAAAAAAAACTTTTTATGCCAAATAACAAGGCAAAATAGTACAAGTGTAGGTATCTCAACTGAAAATCTTTAATAAAATGTGATTTCTGGCAATGTTTCTGTTGTGATAGTTTAAAATCGGATGACGATAGTAACAACAGGTCAAAACTATGTTGCTCAGTTTATATAATTAAGATTTGAAAAAACCATATCTGTTATTGCAGGAAAGTCTTGTTTTGGTAGATACTAAATGTGCTAGATAAATTTTCTGAAGAATTTTGTGGTTTGGAAAAGTTTTTCGAAAATTTTTTTTATCGAAATCGAAGATGGGGTTTTCGAGATATGAGCAGTTTTCGGTGTTTCGAATTGAAAATTAAGGACACAATAGTTTTGAAAACATCAATTTGACTCTAAAATTGCATTTTGGTCAAAATCGTTATTGCCGTTTTAAGTTAACTAGACAAAACTATATTTTTAAAAAATTACTCTTTTCATAAATCCATTGTACGATAATATATAGAAAAACTGAGGTTGCTATTAAGTTATAAATGACCACATAACCTTAGAAATTAATTTTTGCTACAATCGTATAGACCGTTTTCGAGATATGTCGAAATTTCAAAAGTTCCGTTGTTCGAATTTTTAGCCAAAAACTGGGTACGCAGTCATGGTAACCAAACTTACTTAAGCTTAAATATCAATTTTGGTTGAAATCGTTACAGCCGTTTTCGATCAAATCAAACTGGTACGAAAATTTTGTATGGGAAGTAGGTACCATTAATATTGAGGTTACATTGAAAGAAAAAAACACCTCCCGAACTGTAAGCCCAAAAACTCCAAATCCGAGGTTTGAACGTAATCCGGGTAGCCGTTTAGACTGTAGGCCCGTGGAAGGACGGACAGACGGACAGACCGGACAGGATTTTGCGACCCACTTTTTTGAGTTCCTCTATCATCGTAATATCAGAATTGATTAAAATCTCGAGTTCGAAATTTTGTACGAAACCAATATCTTTCTCTTACTACGTAATGGAGAAAGTTAAAGACTGTCATTATTAGGTAACCATATAATTTTTCATTATTAAACCATTATAAAAAGTGTTTTTTATTCTTTGTTATTTTTGTATGCCATTGATAAAGAATGAATCCCAAAGACAAATTCAAATGCAATACTATGGGGTAGACTCATCACCTATCTGGCCGTTGTGCCCCTCCCAGAAATAAATCCTGGATCCGGTTTTTTCACTGCGCCACCTCTCGCGAACGTCTGACAAACATCCGAGAGTATAGCTGTCTTGAAAGAGCTTCTCAATCGGCATAAAATTGTAGATCCCTTCCGTTCGTTCCAAAAATGAAATCTCACACAAAACGAATGGTTGTGAGAAGCTAGGCCTAGAGTCCCTACGGACCTGTTGCGCCAAAAATTATTATTATTAAGTGGATTTCTTTTAAAAGGGGGAGAGATGAGATGTATGTATACTGCTCATAGGTAATGCCTCTATCCACTTCGAGAAAGTATCGACCACTAGTAGAAACGACTTCCTGTCAATCGTGCAAAAATCTATTTGGATTCTTTCGAAAGGATAACTAGAACTAGGCCATGAACTCAAATTATTCCTTTTAGAATTCTGTGTTACTTGACACACCTTGCAGAGCAAAACAAACATTTCTACGTCGTGATCCACGTTCGGCCACCATACAAATGATCGTGCTAGCGACTTTGCCCGTACTACCCCAATATGCCTTTCATGCACCAGTTCCATTACCTTATTTCTTAAGGTAGTTGGTATAACTATTCGATCTCCGTAAAATATGCATCCCGATTCAGTTGCTAACGAACCCCTTTTCAAAAAATATGGCCTGACTTCCATGCACACCTCTTGTGGCCACCCGTCTACAACATGTTTATATGTACCTGCCTCAAAATCGTATCCTCCATTGTTTCCTGGCGCACATCTTCTAGCTTCAGGGGAAATTCAGACAAATTTAGGGAATTAATGCTGTCATTTTCCACGTCTGTACTCGTTGCCAGAGGCAACCTCGATAACGCACCCGCGTTTGCCATCTGCGATGCTTTCCTATAGGTATTTTATCGAATAATTATACATCGACAGCATAATGGTCCATCGTTGATTCGCTGCTACTGAGGGAATATCTTTCTTGTCCCCAAATATCGCTTGCAGTGGTTGATGGTCACTATAGATCGTAAACCTAAGTCCATAAATGTACTTATGGAATCTCTGAGCTGCAAACACGATTGCCAACGCTTCCGGATGCAATTGCGAATAGTTTTTCTCCGCAGCACTTAGTGTACTCGACACAAACATCATGGGCCGGTTAACCCCATCTTCTACATGCGATAAAACCGCACCAACAGCATACGGGCTTGCATCTGCCGAAATTATTATCGGTTTCCTAGGGTCGTAATGCGTTAGAACATCAATTGCTAACACTAACTCCTTACCCCTCGCAGACGCAATTTTATGGCTCTCATTCCACTCCCATGGCTTGTTAATAGATTTCAATTCATATGCAACACTGCAAATTCACCAGATAAGTTTGGAATGCACTTGTTATAAGAATTAATTATACCAATGTACGACTTTAACTGCGTTTTATTGGCTGGCTCAGGTGCTTTTAAAACTGCATCTAATTTCTTAGCACTTAGTTTTATACCAAAATGACTAATGAAGTATCCCAAGTACTCAATTTCCTCATTAAACAACTCGCACTTATTTAAGTTTACCTTGACATTGAACTCTAGAAGTCTATCTAACTTATAACACCAACAATAGATTACGCGTACAGTCTGATTTATCCTTGCCACCTACTAGTATGTTGCAAAATAGATGTGAACCATGTCAAGATCCTTTAAGATTTCAGTAATTATACCTGAAAATATTTGGGGAGCCGTTTTTAACCCGAACACTAACCTGGTAAATTTGAATAATCCAATGTGTGTGTTAACTGCCATTAATTCCTGTGATCGCTCGGACAACGGTACCTGTAAATACGCACCTATAAGATCTAGCTTGCAAACATATTTCCACCCAGCTAACCCTGCCAGAATGTCGTCAATTCTGGGAATCACAGCGTGCTCCATCTCTACGAACTTATAAACAGTTCTTTTACAATTCACACACAGCGTAATTGACCCTTCGCCTTTATTCACAATCACCAGCGGACTAGCCCATTTACTCCTCTTTACTGGAATGAACGCACCTGCTTCACATAACTTTTCAATTTCTAGCTTCACCTTATCCCTCAATCCTAAAGGAACTGTGTACGCCTTGTAGAAAATTGGATACGCATCGTCCACAAAATTGATTTCTGCTTCAAACTGTTTAACGACCGAATCATTGGTTTCGGAAAATATGTTTGAGTATTTGCTAAAAATGCTTTCTGATATTCCATTTAAGGTATACAGTTGAGCTGCTGTTCTACATCTTTCGCCAAAGTACTGGCTCCACTCTGAGTATAAAATTTCTAACCAATTTCTTCCCAAAAGTGCCCTAAAAACATGTTTACTTTTAATAATGATCAAATCAAGCTCATTCAACACTTGATTATGTCTAACCCCGATACCACAACGTTATCACCTGACAATAGCTTCGAGGGTATACACTCTTTTACCTTGTTGCAATGGCTAAAATATTTAATATAATCCGATTCATGACACACATAACACAATCTCCCGTATCGATTTCCATTTTAAACATAATATCCTCAATACACATCTCAATTGCTAAAGGCCTTTTTCCACCATATTCCATCGAATTTAAATATTATAACCCAAATGAATTTATTTCTCCCTCATTCATATTATTTACATTATGTGTTTGTCTAGTTCTTTTCTGAAAACAATTTTTAGCATAATGCCCTAATCGACCACAACAAAAACACTTAACGCCCTTCCTCCTGTTGCTTGTATCCCGTGACCCCTGCGCTGCTTTTTGCTGATGGTGCTGTTTACTTGCCCTCGGACTATGGAAGTGTGGTAAATTTCTTCGACCTGCGTGATGGGAAGAACTCGATCTACTTAGCCGGTTCTTGTTGTTGCTATTGTTTCCACTTTGATGGACTGCCACATAATTAACGATACCGCTTCTCATCATATCGATGTTGTTGTTACTCATCTCCATGCATAACGCAATTTCTGTGGCTTTATACAATGCTTTGAGATCAGGTTCGTTTAAGAGTCTGTTTTGAATTTTGGTGTCTTTTAGACCACAAACAAATTGAATTAAGAGAGCCCTCTCCAAAAAAATTCCCAAACTCACACTCATTAGCTAGTTGTTTTAATTCAACTATATAATCAGAATTTAAAGCTTTCAACGAATATGTTCTTTTTAGGCGCGAAATGTAACTTGAGCTTTTCTATCAATCTATCATTTATGTATAAACTGTTTCAAATTTTGGCGCAATTAATGATATTAGCATTTTATATAAATCTGGACCACCTAGACCACTCACTAGAAATGACTCTTTTTCTGAATCAGTTAACACTTTATTTAACGACCTTCCATTCTAAGAGAGAACAATCTTTTTATGTACCGTATATACCTACCTACTATATACATACATCTCAATTATAAAAAAAAAAAACCAAAGAAATCTTCTTACATGAAAGTAATGATGCATTAATGTTTGAAGAAATACAATGTGTTGATTTTGAGTGTTTGCAAAATAAAGTGGCCAAGAAAATCGGCTTCTTTCGAAAAATAAGAAAGAAATTAATTACTTTTATGGCCATTAAAATAGACTAGTATCGATTGTGGTCGAAAATCGACCATACCTTTTATAAATATGTTTACTAAAAGAACGTACTACAATTATTCTCGTTATTTATTTATGTTTTTTATAAACGAAACGAAAAAAGCGACATCTATAATATATCGAAATAAAGTGCACGACTTTAGTCGCACGATACTTTCTCGTTTAGGGTATCCATATGGACATAGAATCCCTCGTTTCTGAGTATGTTCAGCAGTTCATTTACTACGATGAACCATAGCAGGGATGCATCTGTACATTTGGAAATGTTTGGCTCCTGCGATGTCAAGAATTTGAGGGATTCCTCGATTCTGGTGGTGAATTCCTAAAGAGCATTGCCGATTTTCCTGATTAATAGGCATATTAGTTTGTGCAATCACTTTTTGTAAAATAATTATAACACGCCACTGTTAGAATTTTTTGAGAAAAACTAAGTTCGGTATCCTATTAAGAATCCAAAATCGTTAGAGCGGTTTTTGTAAAATTTGCCAGACAAAACAGTACCAAATATTGAAATGTTTAATTTGAAAAATAATATCTCGTAACTATTTAGTAGAAAACCGATTATAAGTTATTGCTCGGGATGTAAGTATAAGGTACTTCGTTTTTAAGGTTTTATCGAAATCGAAGATGGGGTTTTCGAGATATGAGCAGTTTTTAAAATTAGCGTTTTCGGTGCTGCGAAGTGAAAAATAAGGACACAATTGTTTTCAAAACATCCATTTAACTCTAAGTTTGCATTTGGTCAAAATCGTTATCGCCGTTTTTCGGTAAACTGAAAAAACTAAATTTTAAAACAATGACTTTTTTTAAAAATCCATTGTACGCTAATATAGAGAAAAACTGAGTTTGCTTTCAAGTTATGAGTGTATCATTGTTCGAATTTTTAGCCAAAAACTGGGTACGCAGTCACGGTAACCTACCTTACTTAAGCTTAAATATAAATTTTGGTTGAAATCGTAAGAGCCATTTTCGATTAAATCAAACTGGTACGAAAATTGTATATAGTACCATTAATATTGAGGTTAACTTGCAAAAAAAAAATAACACTCCCGAACTGTAAGCCCAAAAACTCCAAATCCGAGGTTTGAACGTAATCCGGGAAGCCGTTTAGGCTGTATGTAAGCCTGTGAAAGGACGGACAGACAGACAGACAGACGGACAGACCGGACAGAATTTCGCGACCCACTTTTTTGAGTTCCTCTATCATCGTAATACCAGAATTGATTAATATCTCGAGTTCGAAATTTTGTACAAAAATAATATCTTTCTTATACTATACCTACGTAATGTAGAGAGTTAAAAAATACGTAAATGAGCTGCTCCATTGGAAACAGACTCTAATCTAAGATGATTTATATTTAAATAGGTACGTTACTATGGTAATATGGTAGCGACAAATAATAAATAATTCCCCTAAATAACTTTCTTACAATTATTGCGTAATTTTAGGGGCAGGTAAATTGCATAGCTTTATGGGTAAATGATTCTCTCCAACAGGTTCTAATCTAATATGATTAAATATATACGTTACTATGGAAACATGACGGCGATTGATTTTGATTGTCACCAAAATCCTTTTATTACCTGTTTTGTATGGAGAATTCATAACTTAATTTTACCAGTCTTAATGGCGACATATACCAACGATTTTGTGTTTGTGCACATCTTTGGCACAACACCTTTCAAATAACATAAGTTTTATTCTCCTCGTTTTATATTAAATACAAAAAAAGCGCACGGAAAGCTCGGATGTTCTCGTATTAATATAATGATTAGATTAGATTTTAGATTAGATAAGATTTTATTTAAACAATTCAATAAAATTAACAAATTTTTTACAGTACTCAAAATCGAAATGACATGGCATTGCCGTCTGTCGATTGACTAACTACTAGCTTTAATAGATTAACAATTCAAGATATATGTTCACTTTAGGATTAGAATATGCGCCCGAAGATATGCAACATTAATTTTTGTTCTCCTTATTTAAATTGTCATTTAAATCTTATCGTTGCATACTTTTGAATACTTAAGTCAAAAAAAAGAGAAGAGTAAAACCCATATTTTTAAATACACTCAATCATTAGATCTTGAGCATTTTTGAAGTTTATATGATTTAAGTAAAAGCTTATTAGCTTCCCCACATAAGTGGGTATATTTTTCATGTATTTTGTAAAACTTTTTAGTCTTAAGGAGACAGTCGAAATAAAAGGATCTATTACAGTCTCAAAAGGTGATATTTTGGAAGTTCTTTCTTTTTGTAGACTACTCGGTACTGCAAACCCCCTTTTCTCTCTTCTGTTTCCCACCCATAGCTTCAGAAGAACCCATCGCGGCCTTTCCAAGGAGAAAAACATTAAGTTCGGTGACTAGAACTGCGGCAAAACGAGAGACGTGCCTACACCTACATTATTTTTGGTCCAATCGAGCCGGATAGAAACTGCGAATTTGTGAATCCTAAGCGAAATCCACAATCCAATATCCCAAAGTAGGTGCTGTGCATATAGTGTTTTTTGTTAAAAAGTTATTCGGAATTTTTTGCAATTTATTTCATACGCGATTTTGAAATTTGGAACATATAGAGAGTGTTTAGCGGGATACATTCATATACATATATTTCTTTGTTCGCTAGGTAATAGGCATAGTAAAGCTTTATTACTCATTTATTAGTATCACGTCATTTGACGAAAAACGGTTCATCCTTTTTGTGAGCAGTTACATAGACGTAAATTTCACATTCGTTTCTTCTAAAGCTTACGGAACATATTCTCTTTGATTAAAAAATTAACTTATCGCGTTTGATTCTTCTTTGGAGATCAGAATCTTCTTTCCCTTTGAGAATATGTCTTTGTATGACGATTATTTTTTAACCATAAGGACAATTAATGAGTTCATTAGAATTTATCGCGAAACGAAAATAGAAACACTTACTCTAGGTTCTCTAGAAGTTCGGAAAAATGAAGTCGAGAATTTATGGAACGATTTTAAATCCATGTACATCAAATGCCTACGAAATTCTGGCAACGTTTTGGATGAAGCTAAGCTACTTGTCGTCCAAGCAAAATATATGAGTGTTTCGGAAAGTTATTTTGCTACTGTCGGATCTATGATCGATTTGATTAACAAAAGTTTAGCCAAAGATACAAAAAAAGTAGTTCCACAATGTATTTCAAATGCTCCACTGCCTACAAGTGAGCCTGAGTGGTGTGTCAGAGTACCACCATGTGATGCGGAGTGCTTTCAGGGCGATTATCAATCTTGGCCATCCTTTCGTGACATGTTCACATCTGTTTACCTCGAACATCCCAAACTCAGCAAGGTCGAAAAGTTGTATCACTTGCGATTAAAGACCAAAAACGAAGCTCATGCAATAGTCGTTAAATTCTCTCTAACGAGTGATAATTTAGAGCTGGCTTGGGCTGCCTTACAAAACCAATATGAAAATAAGCGACTTCTTATCAATACGCAATTAAAGTCGTTATTTTCACTTCAATCGATTCCGAGTGAAAACGGTTCTGCTCTTCGAAAACTTCACAGAACGGTCACGGATTGCCTCTCAATTCTTTCAAATTATAAAATTAATATCGAAAATTGGGATCCAATCTTAACCTTTATGGTTGCTCAGAAACTCCCTGAAAATACTTTATTTTTATGGGAAACGAGTATTGCTAGCAACAAAGACATTCCTTCTTGGAAAGAGATGGATGACTTTCTCGAATCAAGGTACAAAGTTCTTGAATCTGTCGAAGAAGTTAAGCACAGTTCTCGAAAGAGTAATACTCCTAATAACAATACGAAACGGTTAAATAACTTTCATGTTAAGCAAAACTATTCTTCGTGTAAGCTTTGCAAAAGTAATCACGCGTTGCGGTCTTGCAAATCCTTCCTGGAAATGGATTCCTTGTCTCGAAGAAACATAGTACGAACCCACAAGTACTGCTACAACTGTCTGTCGCTTTCGCATTCGGTTTATGAATGTAAAAGTAAACACTCGTGCAGTCATTGTGGTAAAAGGCATCACTCCCTTCTTCACGGTTCAGATGCCGACTTACATTCGACATCATTAAATAATAACAGTGTCGCTTCTCCCGAAGTAGAAGTTCCCTTCAATCCTCCACGTATACAGTCCACTTCAAACAATTCAGTTTCGTCCACGCGTCAACCCTATTCAGAAGGCAAGCTTGATCAAACGAGTTCCCCAGATCACCCGCAACCATCTACAAGTTCTTACCAAAGCCATTTTATAACCCAACATAAAAAGATTCTGTTGGCTACAGCGCTTGTCAAGATAAGAGCACACAATCAGACATTTTTGCTTAGAGCCCTGATTGACCCTGGCTCCGAAGCAACGTTTATTTTACAATCGGTAGTGAATCGGTTGAAACTCAATACTTTTTGTACAAATGCTACGGTTTGCGGAATCGGAAAAGTGCAAAGCGAAATGGCAACGAGTATGTGCTCTCTTACTCTTGAATCACGCACCGATCCCACTGTGCATATTCCAGTAACTGCAATCGTCCTTAAACGGTTGACTGGACCCCTTCCTTCGCGAGCCGTTGATACATCGAGCTTGGTCGATATCAAAAATTTACAATTAGCTGACCCAAATTTTGAAAAACCTTCCAATGTGGATATCTTGATAGGAGCAGATATTTACCCCCTTTTTGTTACGCAATGGTATAAGGAGGGAAAATGAGAGCTCTCCGATTGCGCAAAATACAGTGTTTGGGTGGATCCTGTCCGGACCTTGCGAGGATACTCCCAAAAACCTCACTTTTCAGTCGTTTTTCAGTGAACTAATGTTAGAAAAACAAATTAAAAAATTTTGGGAGATTGAACATCTCTCAGATGTAGAACCTATGACCGAAGAAGATAAATATTGCGAGCAGTTATTCTTGAATACCACAACTCAAACCCCAGAAGGACGTTATGTGGTTAAATTGCCATTCAAACCAAATTTTGACTTAAGCAAGTTGGGTAATTCCAAAAACAACGCATTTTCGCAATATCTTCGACAAGAAAAGCGTCTTTTGAATAATTTAACACTCAAGGAAGAGTATCAAAATGTGTTGCAAGAATACATTTCTCTTGAGCATATGGTGCGAGTTTCTCCTTTCGCTCCTCATGTGGAACACTTTTATTTGCCGCACCATGCTGTGTTGAAACCCGACAGCACTTCAACTAAAGTTCGAGTAGTCTTCAATGCAAGCGCTCTCACCGATAGAGGAGTCAGTCTTAACGATGCTTTGTATTCAGGTCCCGCCTTACAAAACGACTTGCAGTCAATACTTCTTCGATGGCGTAAATATCGCTATGTTTTCAATAGTGATATTGAAAAGATGTATAGACAGATTCTCGTAGACAAAGATCACTGTCGGTTTCAGCGAATTCTATTTCGTTCCGTTGCCAGTTCTGAGATAGAACATTTTGAACTGAATAGAGTCACTTTCGGAGTCAATTGCGCTCCATATCTTGCAATTCGCACGTTACAACAACTTGCATCGGACAGGGGCAATGAGTATCCTCGAGCTAAGGAAGTCATCCACTCGGATTTTTATGTTGACGACGTATTCTCCGGCGGATTTCAAATAGAATCTGTAATTGCGTTGCAAGAGGAACTTAAAGCACTTCTCTTGTCCGGTGGATTTGTTCTTAAAAAGTGGACAGCAAATGAGTCGCGATTGTTGGAGCATATTCCGAAGTGTGACTTACTCAATCAAAATCTTCTCCTGTTAGATGAATGCTCTACCACTAAGGTCCTAGGAATTGGTTGGAATGCCAAGGACGACTTTTTTTACCTTCGTTGTGAAGCATTTGCAAACGACAACAAATCCTTAACAAAGCGTGAACTATTTTCTAATATAGCTAAAATCTACGACCCAATAGGATGGCTAGCGCCAACAACGATTATGTTAAAAATTCTTATGCAAGATGTCTGGAAAGATAAAACGGATTGGGATTGTCCGGTTAATCCTAATCGTTTGGATGTGTGGACTCAATTCGTTGATTCATTTCCAATCGTGAAGGAGATCCGAATCCAAAGATGGATTAATTATTTACCAGAGGTTTCTATTCAATTGCATGGTTTTTGCGACGCATCGCTTAATGCATATGCTGCATCCGTGTACTGCAGAGTTGACTCTCGATCCAATGCTGTATCCAGCCAACTCCTATGCGCAAAGACAAAGGTTGCACCAGTAAAGGCCATATCAGTTCCACGTCTAGAACTCTGCGGCGCGCTCCTCCTGACAAAGCTAATAAATATTGTCTTAACAAGCATGCAGTTGGAACAGTGTAGCATATACCTATGGACTGACTCTATGATTGCTCTGTATTGGATTCATAGTTGTCCTTCTCGTTTGGAAACGTTCGTCAGAAATAGGGTATCAAAAATCCAAACTGAGTGTCCCAAAGGTACTGTCTGGAGACATGTTCCTTCGGAGCATAATCCAGCAGACTTGAGTTCACGGGGAATAATGCCTAAAAATCTTATAAATAACAGTCTGTGGTGGCAGGGTCCTAACTGGCTAAAACTGTCCGAAGAGCAGTGGCCGAAGGTAACCATCACTAGGGATCCCAACTGGAATTTAGAAGAACGAACCCTAAAGAGTTTTGTTGTTAATAAAGTTGACGATTTCGACATTTTAGATCGTTTTTCTTCATTTTCAAGAGCATTAAAAGTTGTAGCGTATATGTTTCGTTTCTTCAATAGTACCCACCCTAAGTGCAAGGAAAATTACCGATGTGTTTCGACTACTCTTACATACGATGAGGTTGCTTTTGTAAAGAAGCGAGTAACACTATTAACCCAAAGGCGTTACTTTGGTGAGGAATATGAGTCCTTAACTAACTCGAAACAGCTAAATAAAACCAGCAACATTTTATCCCTCAACCCGATGATAGATTCTCAGGGAATTATTAGAGTGAACGGTCGTCTGACAAATGCAAGCCTAGGATTCAATGAGAAGTTTCCCATAATCTTGCCATATGAAAGTCCAATGTCACGACTGTTAGTTGATTTTGTTCACCATATATCGCTGCACGGTGGAAATCAATTAATGCTTTATCTTATTCGTAAAAATTATTGGATATTGAAACTGAAAAATCTAATAAAATCATATCTTCGCAAATGTAAGGTTTGCGTTTTGCAAAAAAAGCAGCTCCAAACTCAAATAATGGGTCCGCTTCCATTTGAAAGAGTTAATTTTTCGTTCCCGTTTACTAATGTTGGAATGGATTTTGCAGGACCTTTCGACATCAAAATCCAAAAGGGTCGATTTTATCAATCGGTCAAGGCATATGCCTGTCTTTTTGTATGCCTTTGTACCAAAGCTGTACATTTAGAAGCCGTCGGTAGTCTTTCTACAGACTCGTTCTTAGCGGCATTCGACAGATTTGTTGGAAGAAGAGGCGTCCCACAGCAACTTTTTTCTGACAATGGAACAAATTTTGTCGGTGCAAATCGGGCTCTTACAGCTGAGCTTCGTAAGGCAATTGCAGATGCGACTTCCGAAACCGAAAAGGCTTATCTCGCCAAGGAACTGAAATGGAATTTTATTCCACCAGGATCTCCGCATATGGGAGGTTTGTGGGAAGCTGGCATCAAGTCGTTTAAGTCCCATTTTAAAAAGGTGGTAGGTAACTCAAAGCTTACCTTTGAGGAATTTACAACGTTGCTTGTAAAAATTGAGTCATGTATGAATTCTCGCCCAATTTCTTCGTTAAGCGAAGATCCATCTGATCCTCTTCCTTTGACTCCGGGTCATTTTTTGAAAGGTTCACCTTTCCTTTCGTTACCTGAAGGTCAAGTCAGTGAAGGCGCGCCTGTTAAGAATTGGCAAAAAATCCAACAACTCTTACACTCGTTCTCAAGGAGATGGAAAGAAGAATACTTGACTGAGCTCCAACGGAGAAATAGGTGGAAGTATCCACAACGAAACATTGGTATTGGGGATATGGCGGTTATTCGAAATGAAAATTTACCGCCTACGATGTGGCGTCTGGGAAGGGTTGTTGCTGTTCACCCCGGGAAGGATGGACACGTTAGGGTTGTCACTTTAAAAACAAAACAGGGGGAAATTGTTCGATCAATATCCAAACTATGCCTTTTGCCCGTCGACAAAGATTTACCGCCAATTCATTCGATATCCCAATAGATACAACTACAGCTAAAACATTCTTTTAGAAATAATTTTGCAATGCACAGCACCTAAATTTTGTATACATTATCACTGTTCTACCACTTAAAAATGTTGTTATATATAAATTTTGTTACCTACTAACATGTGCGAGTGAGTCGGGGCACTCATTAAATTAACCCCCACCGATGGATTAACTACTAACATCTAGGAGAAGCGAGCCGAGGCGCTTCTTAAAAACTTACCTCCACCGATGGATTATTGTTATGCAACAATGGGAATTCAATAATTGTTCCTTGCAGTTCTGCAAAGGGGGCCGGAATGTTCACTTTAGGATTAGAATATGCGCCCGAAGATATGCAACATTAATTTTTGTTCTCCTTATTTAAATTGTCATTTAAATCTTATCGTTGCATACTTTTGAATACTTAAGTCAAAAAAAAGAGAAGAGTAAAACCCATATTTTTAAATACACTCAATCATTAGATCTTGAGCATTTTTGAAGTTTATATGATTTAAGTAAAAGCTTATTAGCTTCCCCACATAAGTGGGTATATTTTTCATGTATTTTGTAAAACTTTTTAGTCTTAACGAGACAGTCGAAATAAAAGGATCTATTACAGTCTCAAAAGGTGATATTTTGGAAGTTCTTTCTTTTTGTAGACTACTCGGTACTGCAAACCCCCTTTTCTCTCTTCTGTTTCCCACCCATAGCTTCAGAAGAACCCATCGCGGCCTTTCCAAGGAGAAAAACATTAAGTTCGGTGACTAGAACTGCGGCAAAACGAGAGACGTGCCTACACCTACAATATATATATATATATATATAAATATATACGTACCTACAATTTATATTTCTAAAAGTTTTCGCTAAGAATTCTCTCTATACATCCTAGAGCTACCTTACAATAGTTATAAAGTTGATCCAGGTTCACCTCGTTCAAAATATTTTTAATTTGATCCTCAGCCATTAAAATATAATGCTGTTATACGGACCCTATCGGAAGAGGGTCTCTGCAGATTCTGCGATGAGAGCGCTGAAACCCCAGACCACATTCTGGAATCCTGTGGAGCACTAGCCCACGAGAGGATTAAACATCTGGGCAAGTACCAGCTAACAGATAAGGATATACAAATCATAGACCCACTACTCATTCTCAGATTCATAAGAGAAACTGGGCTGTATGAAGTGCTCTAAAGTTTATAATCTCGCCAAGGCAAAGACAGAGCAAACCCTCAAACACGGTTCTTAATGGAATTGTGATGCGATGGCGCTCTGGAAAAAGGCACGAACCTTTCCAAGGTATAAGCAGGGGGCACAATAGACCACAAGGTCGCAGTGCACTAGACCCTCTCAACTATTATTATTATTATTACGGCCCCATTTTGAATACTGTCCAACAATATTATTACTGGGTGAGGGTATGATAGAGAAATTGCAGAAATTAAAAAAAAAAGCTATGAAATCCATAGATATTACTGTGCAATAGTGACACATGAATCAAACAAAGAATAATAATGTGTAGGTACATTGAAATTTATATACGAAATCAAAAATAAGTTTTTACCACAATACATAAATCGGAGATTAACACTAAGATTTAATTTTCAACCACACTTTTTAAGAAACAACAATAGTTTTAACCTAGAACTGTTTCATAATAATAGAACGCAAAATATGTTATTTTATAAAGGAATTAAATTTTGCAATAAAAATTTACGCAATATTGTGAAACTGGAAACTAATTTTAACAAAAACATAAGCACGAAATATTGCATTTTGTAAGAAGTTATTATTAAAATAAGTAGTTATAAGGTATTATAACTGTTAAATGGCTAATTTTGCTAAATAAAAATTATACATTCATTCTTTCCAATTGCATGGACTACCAGTAACAGGTCGTGTGTCATATGAATTATTAAACTGCATGTCATCTGAAATTTTTTTTTAACAATTTTTAATTAAATTCTTCCGGATCAATTACCTTGCAAAAAATGTCTTAACACAAAATGTCCAGTCTCCAATTAGACCAATACTATTGCATGTGCTCCGTGCACGGCAAATCCTCGACCTTCGTACACATTACCGTCACCACCTTTTGCAAAATTGTATCCGGTGTCATCCCACCCGTTCGTGTCCATGTGCATGTGCTGCATATATTTCATACGCTCTGCACACTCCAACGCAATGATGCATCCTCGAGCTCGGGTATGTATGGTACGTATAACGTATGGTGTGTTTTGAATGACATAGCTCAATCGATGCGTACCTATCTGAAAGAAGGCGAATAACAATGCTCCCACTCGTGTTATTATACGAAAACTATGGCAGACTGTGAAAAGCACAGAAAGTTTGAATTTTCCAATTTGCGGATTCATAAAATAATAAATAAAGGTTCGCAAAAGCAATTTAAAAAATAAAACCAACATTTTTGACTTCAGCTTCATTGTGTAAGCTTCAATTCAAAATTGAAATTTAAGGCAAGTGATTATGACGTATTTTTATAGAAAATGGGGTTGTTTCGGCCACGGAACCCTAAATGATCAAACTTTTTTTGGCGGACCCCCATATTGATATTAACAGAAAACATCGTACCTTGAAGTGCGGTTTGGAACAAATAAGAAAAACTCCCGTTACATATCCGTTGTAACCAATTGACATGCAGTTTTGTTTGAATTTGAATAGCTAAAACAGTATCTACCTACATACATAATGTACATACACAAGTGTGTGTAGGTACCCACATGACATTCTTCCCAATCCACAACACATTGTGACACCGGCACAAAAAATTCAAAATATTTTTTTCGCGGATGACTAGATGTATGAATTTGTTTGATGATGAATTTCGGTGTGCCGCGACGGCACGATTATGTTTTTTCTACGGAACCCCTTTTACCCTTTGGGAAACGCTGGTTTACATTGATCGATAGTGCGCTGTAATGACAGTGTGAAGTTCACACAGAACGCTGACATTATTATGAACTCGAAGTACCTACATGCTACATATCCATATAAGCAATCGATATTAGTAGTATTATTGCATCGTTGGTATGACAAACCATATCTATTAAATCCTCGAAGGAAGAGTTTTGTTAAGGCAAATCCGGATGGGTCACGAAATCCCTAGTTCTCACATTTATATATAGCTACTAGCTGGCTCGGCGAACTTCTTTCCGCCCACATTCGATGTTATGAAAATAATAACTCCGAGCATGCACAATGCACAGGAAATTCGAAAAAGTAAAGACGCTTGTGACGAACGAGACTTTTTATTTGAGTCAGCGATGCTAGCTCCAGCATAAGTATGCCTTCTAGGCATAATTCCGATACTTGAGGAATAGTTTTTAGGAAATAGGCATAATTTTTCGTGATTTGTTTTTTACAATCAATTCGCACAAATATGTAGGTACATTTTGAATTTGGTAAATCTGGTACATTCTTTGATCAAAGTCGCAATAAAAAAAAATATTTACAACTATGCATCATGCTTATTTTCCAATTGTCTATTTGACTTATACTCACCAAACCAAATAGAGATAAAAAAATAGATCCGTTACAAAATTTCGATTGATTGAGGTTTTGCAATTATAACTGAGCCGACTCTTAATTTCAAATTGTTTAGCGGTAAGCCCGAAACATCCAAAGAATTAAAAAATTGAAAACTTTAAAAATGTTTTGTTATATTTGAAGTGACACTACTGTTTTTCTATTCAGTCTATTTTTTAAAAAGGTTTCTTCTAAAAACAAACTTCTATGCGTTGCCAGACTTTTGGTATGTGGATTCCCTTTTTTTCCATCCAAAATTATTTTTTTCCCCTTTTTTCATACCGGTTTTTCCCGTTTTTATTCCCTTTTTTTTGTTGTTCCCAGAAAGAAAAATAAACAATTTTTTAAACATAGGTAACAAAAAAATGTATTCATTGAAACTAAAATAGTTTTAACATATCACATTAATTTTATTATAGGTATAAGACTAGACTCATTCGATTAGACTAGACTAATCCAAGAAAATGTTTTTCATTAACAACTCCGTATGAAGAATTTCGCAAGCGAAATAAATAAAGTGCACGACTGGGTCGCACGAAACTTTCTCGTTTAGTGCGAGTCTGACTGACTTTCAGAGTGCTCAGCAAATCGAAAATTGAGGACGCAATAGTTTTGAAAACATACATTTGAATCTTAGTTTGCATTTTGGTCAAAATCGTTATTGCCGTTTTACGGTAACCTAAAAAAAAAAACTAAATTTAAAAAAATACTTTTTTCAAAAATCCATTGTACGATAATAAAGAGAAAAACTGAGTTTGCTATTTAGTTATAAATGACCACATTACCTTAAAAATAAATTTTTGTGACAATCGTATAGAGCGTTTTCGAGATATGTCGAAATTTCAAAAGTACCGTTGTTCGAATTTTTAGCCAAAAACTGGGTACGCAGTCATGGTAGCCTCACCTACTTTAGCTTAAATATCAATTTTGGTTGAAATCGTTAGAGCCGTTTTCGATCAAATCAAACTGGTACGAAAAATTTTATATGGGAAGTACCATTAGGTTACCTTCAAAAAAAAAAAAACACCACCCGAACTGTAAGCTCAAAAACTCCAAATCTGAGGTTTGAACGTAATCCGAGAAGCCGTTTAGGCTGTAGGCCCGTGGAAGGACGGACGGACCGGACAGAATTTTGTAAACCACTTTTTTGAGTTTCTCTATCATCGTAATATAGGAATTGATTAAAATCTCGAGTTCGAAATTTTGTACGAAACCATTTTCCTTCTCTCACTACCTAATGGAGAAAGTTTAAAAAAAAATTTTTTTATTGGAACGTGGAACGTTTTCGGGGTGACTATTTTTCCCGTTTTCTGGGTTAGTTTTCCCTGTTTCCCTTTATGGTCAAAAAATCCACAAAAAAGGGAAAAATCCCTGAATCTGGCATCCCTATCCCCAATCTCAAATACGAATCCACCGTAAAAATCGAAAGATCCGTTCCCGAGTTATGAGCGCACATAATGGCCATCAGTCTCTTTAATACAAGGTGGCGCAAAAATAACTTTCCGATGTTTTTTGGCTGTAATTTAAAAAAAAAATGAAAAACTTTGATTCTTCTTGTGTATTATTTTTATTTGGTCTTTCAATTTTGTTTACATCAAGTCGAGAATATGATGTCATGTAAATGGCCGCCGCCACAGTTAATTGTCATTTGAGCCCTTTTTATGGCATTTTCCATCACTTTGGCCAAAACTTTTGGCGATAGGTCCTCACATTCTTGACGGATATTATCTTTAAGAGCTGCAAGAGTCTGAGGCTTGTTGACATAAACCCGCGAGCGGTCAAATCAGGCGATCTTGCTGGCCAGTGCAAATCGCCAAAACGGGAGATTAGGCGCCCGGGAAATGCATCCTTCAGCATATTGGTTGTGGCACGTGGCAAAAAGAACTCGTTGATCATTGCTCTGTAGCGCTCACTATTCACAGTAACCGTTTGGCCTGCGACGTCTTCGAAGAAAAAAGGTCCGATGACTCCTCCAGCAAAAACAGCACACCATACAGTGACTTTGAGCGGGTGTAATGCCTCTTAGTGGGTTACCCGTGGATTTGCAGTTCCCCAGAAGCGTACATTTTGCTTATTTACGAACCCGCTAAGATATTTTAATCTTAGCGGGCCTCATCACTCATGATTATTTTTGATGAAAAATCATCTTCCTCTTGGTGGTGATTAAGGATGGCTTGAGCGTATGTTAGACGCGATTGGCGGTCAGCAGCTAACAGCTGATGCACCGTCTGGACTTTGTACGGAAACATCTTCAAATTTTGTACCAAAATTCGCTGTAAAGACCGTCGACTGATACCCATTTGCGTGGCACGTCGTCTGGTCGATGTCGACGGCGCTTCCATGACATCTTCGGCTACAGCAGCAATATTCTCTGCAGAACGGCTACTCCGGGGTCTGCCACGCCTGGCAGCATCTCGTGTTGTGCCAGTCTCTTCGAGGCGAGCGGCTAAACGTCGCAGTGTTTCACCAGTAGGCGTTGGACGGCTAGGAAATCTGCGACGAAATTCACGTTGTGCCAAAGTCACCGACCGATTATTGCTCAAATAAATAGTCATCAATGTTCTGCGTTCTGGAGCAGTGTAGCGTAACATTGTTTATTAACGTGTATTTCGTTTACTACACAAATGTCAAAACAGAACTGACATTAGGGGCCAATCGCAAAACTTATAGCATTCTGATAGGAGGATTACTTTTGCGCCACCTTGTATATATAGCAGGTTTTGTACATGACTTTCGTAGTAAGTCCACTAACAATTTTAATTATACAACTTTGGCGTTTGATTTTTTCCCGTTTTTTTTTTTGAATAGGAGCAGCCACAACCCGTTTTCCTAATCCCGCTTATCTTTTGCAAAGTGCTTCCTACATAAGAGGTAAACAATTTTCCTATAACTGGAACCAACCATACACATCCACAAATTTTCTTTGAAATCCGATGAATGAATTTGGAGATCGTAATTATTGCCACTTATAGGGTCCAAAGGTATCCTATCTTTTAAGTCTTGCTAAACCTGAAATACAGGAATACAAACAAACCAAAAAAGATTCATGAAAACTGGCACATCAGGTATCGAGCTATAATGTCATCGAGTTTCACACCGAAGATTTTTCGTTTTCCCTAAACCATCTCTGATTCAAGACGAACAAAACAAAACAAAAATCATTCAAATTGGTGGAGCCGTTCTCAAGTTTTTACCCGACTAACGCACATTTATTTCCTTCCACCTGTATAGACACAGGAATCTCAACTTTGACTTCGATGGAAAAGCTGTAGGGCCTACAGAGTTAGGCAGGAATGTTTGTTTAAGCCAGTGCTTATAGCTCGTCGGTGGGGTGGGATGTTTATCTTGTCTTGTGGACTACCGTACTTTTACATGCCTGACAATTTTGATAGGAAAGTTTGAAAATTGGGAGTATTTAAGGGATTAACAAGTATTAGTAATTTTAACAGCCAAAAAGAAAACTAACCACACTTATCAAATTGGTGCTATGGTGGTACCATGGAACTACTCTCCCTACTCACGAATGAGCAGAGTACCATGATGTTAGTCCACGTCATCTCATTCACCCCTACATTTCAATTTACTCACACATACTATTGCTAGGATCCTGAAAATACTTGACAAACAAAAATTATGGATTAAAACACCATCAAACAAATCAAAGTATCAACTCCATTGCAAAAAGTTATTTGCAATATAGTAAACAAAATCAAACTTAATAGGTAGGTACCTACCTATATAAAAAAATTTTTTTAAATTGTTGACAACAACAATTTCCTTGGAAAATAATTAAAATAATTGACAACAACAATTGGTTTTAAAATTTAAAATATTTTTTTTTTGTATTTGAGGTGTCAGTTTGTCACTACCTACTCGATTTCTATCGAGTTTATTCTTTTTCAAAGTGCATTTCCTCATGACTTGTTTTGGTGTTATATTCTCTCTTTTTTGTTGCCTATTGCGAAATGCGAACTTGTCGTTCACTACGACCAATATGCAAACTTCGTCGTCCAGGCATTTTATTATTTTTTCTGTATTATTATATCAATGCAATTTGTACACTTATGTAGGTATGCTAAAAAAGAACATTTTCCTTGGTTATGTTATTTGGGCCGGAAATCGAATGGAAATGTTATTTAACTATTTCAAATTGATTAAAAACTAATTTGGAGTTTTTTTCAAACAATTGTACCTACACTACAGCTAAATGAAATATGAATTATGTACTGAAATGTTAAATTCAAAAAAATTATAGACAACCAACGCCTACTATATTGTTACAATTACATTTAATGTTGTTGATACAAAATTGATATGCAAGGAAATCTAGCTTGTCGTAAATATCTCCCAGCGCCACCTATCGGGTCCAAATTTTGGCAAAAGCTTTCCTTTTCTTTAGGTTCTAATTTGAGCCAAATCGGTCCATAAATAAGAATTTTCAAAAAAGCGACCCCAGTGGCCCCTAAAATAAACATAAACATAAAAATAATTGAAGACATCCAAGTTAGCTATCAGACCCGCATACAGAGCTGTTAAAACCTCCTCACAGATCTAATGCGCAAGGATTCGAGGCTGCTATAGCCTCTCAACGGATGTGTGATACCCATATACAGAGCTGTCAGAACCTTATCAGAGGCTGTCACAGCCTCTCAACAGATTTGTGATACCCATATACAGAGCTGTTAGAGCCTCATGAGAAGCTATCACAGAAGCCAAAAAGATTTGCGGTAGCCATATACAGAGCTACCAGAACCTCATGGGAGGCTGTCACATCCTCTTAAAAGAATTGTAGTACATAGAGCTGACAGAACCTCATATAGGGAGGTTGTAAACCCAAATGGGAAGCTGAGAAATCCTAGTAAAAGTATTATCATACCCTTATAAACCTTGGTGGATGTTTTACTGTTTTTAAAGCTTTATAAGTCATTCATACTTAGCCTGACCTCTTAAAAATTT
This sequence comes from Cheilosia vernalis, assembly GCA_949126925.1. NCBI lineage: Eukaryota > Metazoa > Arthropoda > Insecta > Diptera > Syrphidae > Cheilosia > Cheilosia vernalis. Next base: position 38,229,160 of record OX421358.1, on the reverse strand, counting down.
GGAAAGCTCACAGCTATCTCTTGTAACCCGTTTAATAACTATATATAATATTTGCGTCCTTATCTGCTGAAAAGGCAATAAAAAAAATATATAATTTAAATTCAAAGGCAGTTTTGAAAAAGTTTGTAAGCTCTTACCTGGTTAAGTAAACAACACGTCTGAACACCTCGATATCTTTGATACTAATAGCAGTAGAAACGAAGACAGAGGAAACGAACACAGAGTTGTCATAGCCGCATAACAGTTGTTATACCTGGAATGACTGAGTTGTCACTTATTCTACGAGCCAGAACAACCTTACTCTAAGCAGAGCTATACATAAAAGAGCTATCATAGCCATATGACAGTGCTTGTACCGTAACGACTAGTAATCGCAGCTGATAAAAGGTTGTTGTAAACAAGCATAGCAGGCTTAGCGGGTAACAGAACATGGGTGTACGTGTTCATACCCGACACAAATTAAGTTCGTTAACAACCGCGTCTTGAAGAGCTATGGTAACTCTTTGATGGCTACAATAGCCTCGACTTGGGAATGACATCCAATATATGGGCAAACTTGCCAAGCTATGGGTATAGGAAACAATTTTTCGGGTTTGTTACCCAAATTAGTTTTCTCAGTGAAACTTCTTCACTTCTTCACATCGTTACGTACACTTTGATACACGCTTTGAGGTACATTATGACACCACCCTTATGACTAAAAGCTATCAGAAAGCCAATGTCCAAATATACGTTACGTATAACAAAGGAAGACTACTAAGAATACTAACATAAAACACATTGTTCTAATACCAGGCAACGAACCAAACTATTCGGTCATGTTAATTAAATATCAGTTTTTTTTATCTCAACCGGAAAAACGTTGTCTGTAGCAAACGAAGTAAAAAGTCAACCACACTCTAAAAGATCACAACAGGTTATTACCCTATGTTCAGCACAAGGGCTAAAGTTCGGCCGTTAACTCTTTAGAAATACTCTTAATTGCATTTGTAACACGTACCTTTTTTTTATTATTTTTTTGTTCTTTATTTTGCGTGGACGTAAAGGTCCAGCAACCAAGAAAGTCTTTCCATATTTTTGTTTTATACTTCCGGACATTTTTTTGTAAAATACTTTTTGAGAAGTAAAAAATACCCGCTTAAAAAAGCGGCCATAATAACGTTCTTAGCTTTCGTAAGAGAAAGATATTGTATTCGTACAAACCTTTGAAATCGATATTTGTATGCAGCATCTTTCTAACAATGTGACCGCTTTTCCATAAGAACAATGGTTTGAACTGATTGCTCTTATTTATGCCAATCATATTCAAAAGTTATATTACAAACAATAGTAATAACTTAAGTTCAACATTTTCGATGTTTTTCAATCAAATTGGAATAATTCACGTTCGACCAGACTTCCCATTTTTGACTGAAGTGCTTTATGGTATTATACAAAAGCGGGAGGTTTGCCGGAACGTAGCACGCCACACAAAATAATTATTGATCATGTAAGAAAAATTTCACTAGCGAAAGCAAGACACTGAAAATTGGAAACGATTAAATACGAATAGCTTTCTCAATAATTAATGACACTTGATTTGAGTATTTGAGATTCTTCTCAATCAAACGCGAAAAGCGATCAACATTGATATGAGTCTGCAAGACTTTCGACGAAAAAGGGCAGTAGGTACGACACAATCAGAGATCATAAAAATCGGCCCGCACTAGTTTAGCATATTAGCTTTAAATTAGATTTAATCGTTTTCGTCCACTGTGTAGGTAAGTTAAAAATAAAAACGAATTCAAAATGAAAATGAAATGAATGAAAACTAAAAAAAAAGAGAATCTTTTCGTAGGTTGTAAAGATTTCGCTATATCATGAACCCTACTTCCAACCATTATCAATCTCTCAATCTGTTGCAGTCAAATGCAAGAGCTTACCCTAATAGATCAGAAACTTCTTCCACGCTTGTCCTGGTACTTGTACATTTGGTTGGCGATAAACATTATTTTACCAGAACTTGCAACCAGTGTTGCCAGAACTTAAAAAAGGAAAACGCTGAACTAAAAAAAAATGTTTAAGAATGTATAAAGCCAAAAAAAAAACAAGCAAAATACATTTCCATCAGCTTTAAAAAAAAAAAAAATTATCATTTATGCTACACAATCATCTAAATGTATTTTCCTGTTAATTATCAAATAGAACTCCAGGTACACAATATACTGGACTCATTGGACTCATACTTTACCCGCTCACATTTCACATTCCATCTGCGGGGGAAACTAAACTTCGATTCACTGTATATCAGCTTAATGTACATGTCCACGAATGACCAAAATTCTAGAGCAAACATCGAAAAATACAAAAGTTAAACGAAATACTACAAAGGCATTTGACTTCTACTGAGAGCTTAAGCCTCACCTTGCTATTTGATATGAACTGGCATTTGAAATTAATCCGCCGTACTAATAATCATTTTTAGTGTCCAGACTAAATTTTTCGAGCTCACAATGGCGAAAATATCCATACAAAATTGTATATTGTGACCTAGGAAATAGTTAGTGTGAAGGTTAAAAATGATTATTGGTAAGGCCCAATATGTTTAGGGAAAATTGTACTTTATTGAAGAATGTCCATAATGCTCCTGAGATTTTTTATTTAAGCGTATTTACATATCTTTTAAAACAAAAAGCAACCAACCAAACTGTTTATATGAAGAAGTAAGTTTCGTGCGACCCAGTTGTTGTGCACTTTATTTTTCTATTCTCTTACGAGTACTTCCCATTTCGAACGATTTTATGGTGACTGCGTTTGTGGACTGTGGCATTCATCTACCACAGAAGACCATTTAATGCAATTTATTTTTAATGAGTACAGAATTGCGGAGTTTCTTCTAACCGGGACCGCTTCCATTGTCAACAACAGCAACACACGCCCGTGGAACTAGAAAGGTGCAACATTGTGGTTGTTTTCACTTACTTAGCCAGTGTGTTCCTTTAGCCTGTTCGTGCTTCCGGAATGGAGATATAATTAAAAGCCCAGTAGCGAAAAATAGTGCCAACAGAATTGTTAGTTCAGGTTGTATTTTTTTTTCCTACATGAGTTCGAACGTTAGTCAACTTGAAGAGTTTACGACCTTGCCCATGCATTTAAAAAATTCAGAAATATGAGAGTTTAAGAAATGAACGTGGCATGTCATAATATGAGTAGGTATACGAACCAGCAGCAGTTGCACAGTCGGATGAGAAAATAGTTGAAGGCGATTTAGTGGGTGTTAGGTGAGGAAGTAATGACAAACTGTGGGCATTGAAATGGGACTGTTTTACCTCAAACTTTGGAACTGTACTACTGGCACCTGGTCACTAAAAGCTAATATCGCTCAGCAGGGATCGAATCGCCACTTCCGTGAACGAGTGGAATTAAGTTGATTTTAAATTTGTGAAACAATAACAAACAAGCAAACAAAACAACGTAGATACCTATTCGTAATAGTCGTTCGCGGAAGAAGCGATTCGACCCCAGGTTATCGGGACTCGGGAGTATTCAACCAGAAAGATGTTGTCATGAACTATGAATCAATAGTGGCTTGAAATTAAATACTTTCGGGCTTGGGTAAATATCTAGTCAAAATTTCAGAAATGTGTTGCAATTAAGCAAATGCTCCTTTAAAATGTAAAACTTTCGTGACTGAACTATAATGGAATCTGCATCCTTAGATTGTCGGTGCCGGGTCACAAGTTCACAAGGCAAAAGTCCATGATGGACTTTCTACCCACTTGAGTGAGTTATTAATTCAATTGCGATGGGGTAGAAGTCCACGACATCTCTATCCATAGTTTCACAATCTTACAAATTAAGTAGAAAGTAAGTCGTATGACTTTTGCAATTTACTGATGTAGTTAAGTATACGTATCTGCATCTGCATATTAGTATTATACATAGAGCAATATAATATATTGTGTATATACATTTGGCGAGTTTTTTTTAGCTTTGATATCAGTAAAGTATAATTTTCAGCAAGCAATTACAGCAACTGTTGCGAGTCTCGAAGTGTCATCAAGCTTTGTTTTTCTGAGATTCAAGCTCAAAAAAACGCGCCTAGTACACAAGAACATAAAAATAACTCACAAAACGATTTGTGCACTACTTCCATAATTTGCCTACAAAAAGGACACAACATTTCAGTTTGGCTAACTCCAATACTTTTTTGAAAAACTCTTTGCAAATCTGGAATAAGATTTATGAACAAATTTTATAAACACTATTTAACTTTTAATTCGCTATATTAATATTTAGATTTATATTTTTAAACATTTATGAATTTCTTAATTCTTCTAATTTGATTTCACTCACTTCTATTTAATTTTTTAACCTAGGTATCGTTACATATTTTTTGTAATAATGTTTCAGTAAATACAACTTGCTCTGCTGCATTCGTTGTCGAATATGAACTTGTGACTAGTGAGTACCCAACAATTGTGGATTGCTAATTTCGAATTTTGAAAAAAAACCTAAACCGTTCCCATATAACCAGTGTCGACTTTTGCCCACTCCAAAATCTATGTAACAAACTTTCAGCTACCGTAAATTTACCTGATATTTTCTACAAATTTCAAGATTAAGTCCTTGGTTGGTTCCACTCGACTAATTTTTCTCACATTCCAGTATTTTTCATTGCTCGTAATTTTCTTTGCATCTTACATTCTCTGCGCCCCAATTTAAAACTCATAAGAATCGAAATTTGACAAAAAATAACAATGCTCTGCTAGAACGAATTATAAGTAACCTCATACCTTCTTGTTTGACGTCGATTATACTAGATACTAAAAAGCTACCACTCGATCATTGTCGGTTTTACGTGTAAAATGATTAGGTTGGGAAGTGAAGTCCTATATAGTAACGTCGTTGTAAGTGTGATAAAAATGTTCTTTACTTCATCAATCTACTCGTACGATACGAACCTATATCCTTAGATAACATGGGCACCTTCAGTCGATTTTATTGCATTATTGCCAACTGAATAATAGTATCTCCATTAATATCGTATATTTCCTTATAAGGTAACCAAAACACGTAGCTTTACGTGTGCCTTTACTGTCATGAACGGACTTACCAGATTATGGTTTTTAACTTTTAATATATAAGATATTTGGCGTTAATAAAATATTATATACAACTTGAGTTGCAAAAAGCATACCCGGTTAATATGTGGTTTGTCTGCATTGCAGAACGTAGATTAGAGTACCCTACCCATACTTCAAGAGAAGCTAGACCTAGGGTCCCTGCGGACCTGTTGCGCCAACCATTTTTTTTTAACACACTACTTGACTTAACTTGAAAGTCACAATTTTACATTTAATTAGGTATTGGGATTTAATGAATACATTTTCTTTTGGAAGTAACGGGTGCGCCATATATCATGTCGGTATATGAATATTACATAAATAGCTTTGAGAAATCGATTTCCTTTTATATGTATAAAGTATTTCTATTTTATTTGATCCCTTACATTTTTTTTCGACAAATCAACAATCAAGTGGCCGCTTCTATTGACCAAAGCAAAATGAGCCTTTTTTCGGGCCTTAAGCTCATCAAAGGCTTAAAGGTCTGAGGTTCTGAGGATTAATGGCGCACAATTCGCTTATAAAATAACACCACAAAAAGAAGTCCGGAAGGGACAAATATTAAAATCTGGGTTTCAGGGAATTTTCGTTGCAGAGACAGCATTTCTGGATTTGCTGTGTAAGTGTGGCATGGCGCAGCTAATTCTAAAACCATTGACGTTGACGACCGGCATGTGAAAAATTCGACATCAAATGACGAATTGTGTTGTCACGCGGTACTTTTTGGGCAAGATTTTTTCGAAGATTTGCACGTTTAGGTAACACAACTGAACGACAATATTCAACATACAGCTAAATACATGTACTGAATTGCCAGAGTAATAAATAGACCGGACAAACTAATGGGCAAAGTGTTGCTTCGTGTACGCTTGTTTGCTTACGATGTTTTCGGGTAGGTGAATGGTGACCGAAACAGTCTAGGCTTCGACTGTAATCCTCCGACATCTCGTCGAAAGAAGGGTATTTGATTTAGGCCAGAAAAGGTGATTTTTATATTCTCTTCGATCTTCGAATAGGAATAGTTTAATAGATTGCAAAGAGCGTGTCTCTGTTGTTGATTTTCTAAAAGCCTTGCAGTTACCCGACATATCGCTGTGACCCGGAACCCAGCACACTGTTAATGAACATTTGTCCGCAATTTCGTTAAGAGATTCCCGGGCATTGCGTTACCAACTCTGCTCGGGCTATCGGTGTTCACGGCTTTTATAGTTGCCTGACTGTCTATGTAAAAGACTATATAGAATTCTCATACAGGGTAAGTCTGCAGCCTGCCTGGTGTATAGCCAGGTTTTGTCAACACTGGTAATATGGGTATCAACTGAAAGGGCAAAATGTAATTTTGAAATGGCCTCGTCTACAAAATGGCAGATTACGTTTTCTTTTCAACTCAACGGTTAACAGCATATAGACACTACAATTTGTATACGAATTCAATTTTTGAAATTGTCTTGACAAGGACGTCGGCCCTAGAAGATATCGAAGGTCAGATAATGGAGAGCCAGTAGGTGGGACGCTGGAATTCAACTATGGGAACTCTGCAGTAAAATATTCAACCCCACCGAATTTGGACTAGTTTGATTCGTTTTTTCAATAGTTTTTTGTGTGATAAGTAGATAGGTACACAAGGACAAATTATTTCTAACTTTTTATTTCTTTTTCAACTAATAAAAATTGCCTAGGAAAACGAAATGGTAAAAAATGTATGCACACCTGTCCATAAATATCAACTTCTCCGAAAGCCGTGCAAAGTTTCAAATATCAAATTTCGGTTGGGCTTCTTCAGATTTGCTCTCAGATTTCAGATTTCGCGTTCTTTTGATTTGATGTATGAATGCGATTCCAATACGAATAGCCTTCGACACATTTTTCTTAATTACATATAATATTAATACATTCGAAATTTTGCGTCCAGACTGTTTTCTTATTATTTATACATAAATAATTTTCAAAAATAAATTCACATATGCAATCCTTTCTTTGCTGTGAAAAATATTGACTTTTTTCGTACCAAACGAACATCAAGAGTGCCCAATCGAATACCACATTTTAAGAGTATTTAGGTAGCCCAATATTTCATCCCACCAACCACCGTTATTAAATCACGTTACTGACCTAAAACGGCACTCAAGATCATAAAAGTCCCAGCTGTTGACCTTGACACTAGGTGCCAAATTATATCTCGAGACTAATGCTTCCTGTTTCCACCAATAGGTGTAATAATAACTCGGCAAAGTGCGTACACTACACATAGTTTTCTACCTTCTACATAAATCAAATAAAAATGAGGATATGGCAACTCTGTATACGAACAGAATAAAACACCCTTTATCTGCTAATACCCTATTTGTCACTTGACTCCTTTCTCTGACACTTATAGCACAGAGAAGAAGCGGATATCCGCAAGAATTCCACAAGCAAACAATTAATTTCCGTGCATAATTTATGAATACCTCAAACAGTAGGTACGAGTAGGTGGTATATGGGATTCTAAATTTTCCTAGCATTAAACTAACAACCGTAACAACACACAACACGAGGATACATTTAAACAATTGCCCGAAATCCATGTCACATTTATTACAGATACACTCTGTCCTTTGGTGCTCCTCGTTCTCGGTGCATAAAAAGACTGCATAGCAAGACACCAAGCAAAATGAAAAATGGACAAATCCTCTGGGAAATCCAGAATCCTTTTCTTTACACTCGTATAGTCGTAAGTGATTCAGTTGTAAGACAAAGGTAATAATCCCATAGTTATTATTCTTTTTGTCATACAACCGTTTGAGGAAAGGATTTCAAGTTTTGTTCTTTGTGGACCTTTAAAAACATGAGTACTATAATAATCATTATAATGATCATTATCCCCACCAATATCATAATCAACATCATCATTGTCATAGTTACAATCATCATCATTGCCACCGCACATTGCACTAGTGACAAAAAGACTAGTCAATGCAATTGCTTTTCTAGTAGCGGTATCCTTTTGCTGTATGCATTTCCATTTCGGCTCGTTAGTCCTTTAAGGAGATTTTATGCCATTGCTATAGTACTCGTTGGCTGGCTGTATTATTATAAGTGTGTAGGTATATACCGAGAGCAATGCTTTCGCGCCATATAACCAACAAAGAGCTGTTCTTGTTTTACTCCGGCAAATGAATAAAATGAAAAAGTCTTTGGTGGTGAAGTGTAGTCATGTTTACCCTGTTGTTATCTAAGCTTCTACGATTTACTTGTGCCCGTAAGCACCCAATTCCAGGAAATGGCTGTAATTGCATCTAGGGTCTTATCGTGGAGTACTTCCATTTTTTAGTATCTTTTCGGTGGGGTGTATACTGTATAAGGCTAACAGTTCCAGTACATTTGCTCTTGAGTCTTGAGCTAAAGGTACAGAAATTTGCGCCAATCCCCGACTCTTCGTGTGGTTCGAAAGCTATATTTTGTACTAGTTCATGTAAATTCGATTAAATGTTTTGTAAGAGTGTGTACTGTGTATACCTATAGAAAGGACTCTGCAAGTAGACGTTACACATTATACAGTCGGAAATACTCTGAAGTCAGCTTGGGTGTGACCCGTTTGGGAAATTATGAGTTTTTTACTCGAAGGTGCACCTGCTGTTCAGAGGGATACAAATGGTAATACACCTTGTACGCATGAAAGCAGTTTGCCTTTAAGAAATGGAAAAACACACAAATTGTAGGCTACGAGAGTTACTCGTGTACCTATGCACATCAATGCAAACATTGGGAAAAGAACAAATTGCGATCCAAAGCTATATCAGTAGGTATTTGAATTCTTTTTCTCCTCACTTTTGCTTAGTTATTCTTATCTTGCCGCAAAATCAATTTGGAGTTGGACGTTTACATAGGTCTTCTGAAGCTGAGGACGCGAACATTTTTAATTTGCTCGTATACATAGAAGGAGCAAAATATTGTACCTATTCGATTAGTACAACTTTTCGAACTGGAGATTTTAATCAATTCTGACATTACCATAATAGAAATCAAAAAAGTGGATAGTAGATTTGTGTCCGTCTGTCCGTGAGCTTGTGAGACTTGTAACCTAAACAGCTGCCCTGATATGGTTGAATCTTTGGATTTTGAGTTTGTGGGCCTAGATTTGTTCGAAAACTGCTGAACCAAAGTTTATATTTCGGCTTATGTAGGAAAGGCTAACCTAGCTGCACATCAAGTTTTTCGTTAAAGAATAACGGTGCTTTTAAAAATTGGACATATCTCGAAAACGATACGATTGTAAAAATTTATTCCTAAACTAATATGGTCATATCTGACTTCAGCTTGCTCAAGTTTTGTTTGAAAACACTCCTAACAATTTTTACCAAAATCAATATTTCGCATTGAAATATCTAATGTTTAACTAAAATGAGTGGTTGTTTCGTTTTTCACTCAAATCACGGAAAACGCAACTTAAACAAAAAAAGAAAAGCTCATAATCTGGAAACACAATTTTAGATAAATCAAAAAGCCAAAGCCGTAGTATTAAGCATTAGCTATTCTCAGATAGGATTTCCCATATCCTAGCCGGAATGCAATTACAACTACTAACCCAAAACCAATTATATTATTTTTACCAACTTATTATCTTCAAGAAATTTAAGCATGCAGCTTAGGATAATTGAAACCACTTGGAGCTTACACAATTAGAAACCCCACTTCGTACAAGGACGCTGGCCTATCTGTTGTTAAAATAGCTTTAAGAAAATCGAGAGGAGCCTACACGTTATATCCATATTTTTAAGTAATGAGACTAAATATGAAAACAAAATCAAAGGCCGCACACACACCGTGTTCAACTTATATGGAAAGGCGACTCATATTAAAAAGTGTAAAATTCTCACGAATATTTGGCAAAAATCAAGGAAAAATGTGGTGTTAAGGCAAGTCTCACAAATATGCGCCAGGACACATGTGACCTGGACTTCGGAGTGGCATGGCGTAGTCTTCTCGGAGTAGAAAAAAATTAATTTGGAAGGCTATAGCCATCAGATAAGGAAAGCAATACTCGAGTATACTAGAACTAACCGAAGCCATTGAATTAGCTTCCAGCTCGATTTTGCTAAACTATTTCGCCAATTTGTATCCATTCCAAACCGGATGTTTGAAGTTTTGGAGTAGAAAGGTGGCTCAACACACTATTAAAACTTTTTTTTAATTTAAAATTCTCTAATTACCTATATACTCGTATACAATTTGGTGCAACAGGTTCATTGGGGACCCTAGGACCAGCTTCTCACAACCATTAGTCTTTGTGTGAGATTTCATTTTTGGAACGGATCAACAATTTTATGCCGATTCCAAAAAGCTAATTGAGAAGCTATTTCAAGACAGTTATAATATACTCTCGGATGTTTCTCAGACGTTCGCGAGAGGTGGTGAAAAAAAAAAACCCTGAGTTGGGATTTGGGTTTTTGCGGGATCCGAAACTGAGACTGCTCGCTTAGTAGTCCAACACACTAAACACGAAGCCACTGCGCCTACACTCCAATTACCTAAAATTGAACAAATGTTTGTGTTCAAACGAATCGGAATTCCCTGAAAGGTTTTTTTTTTTCCTATTCAAGTGGCGCGAAATTAATATCTATATAGTATTTTGTAATTTGTTTGTTATTAATATTTTGGTAATACTCAAAGCATTAATATTAAATCTTCTTTGTGGCCAAATTATGACTATTAAATAAATTCTAATTTAAAAAAAAGTAAGTCTCTAGCATGCTTGGTACGGGAGCGATAGAAAACAGAAATAAGGGGTGTCCTATTTAAGTGGAGAGGAGTGTATGTACTGCCGTTGCAGATGAATAACCCATAATTAGATTTTATTCATAATTTATGATTCGTTCCCTTTATCTTGCATCGCTTCTCAGATTCAAGCTCCCAACAAGCCTTTCTGCTTAGCACACCCCACAAATAATTAAACTACAAAAAAATAGTAAACTCACGTGAGACGAAAGCGACAACCACCGCAGAAGGAAAAGCACGCCAACCAAATGTAACTGTCAAAGATCATCAAAATTCATTAAGCAAAGGTATTCCCGCTACGGTACAGGTCAGCACCACTTGACGGATGATGGACAAATAGCCATGAAAACCATTTAAGCTATTTGCACCAATACACTCCAACACCCAGTTCGTAAATGTGGGTCATTGTAATAACTCAAGTATAGCATTGCCAATGTGTTTCATCAAACTGCAATGTGAATCATGTTTCGGCCAACCTTAAGTGTTCTATTTTACACAACAGTTTTCGTTCAATTATAATGCGTGGCGCGCACGTACAAAGCGAAAAAGGATAAAAGTGTCCTCGAAAAAAGTACCAAATTGTCGCACAACGGTCACACTATTATTTGTTGTTATCTTCCGTTCTGACATATTTGGAAGTTGTCAATTCTCGATATCATTTACAAATTTACAGAATCCGCACAAAATAAAGGCACAGATTATACATACTTATCATTAGCCTGAATCTCGAACACCGCCATATCACTGCCTTTATTCACTTTTTTTTACACATATTTGATAAATTTTATTCATCAACATACCAGCGTTTACCACATTTATTTCCGGACAAACATGGGGACAGTGGCTTGTGGTCGGATGGGCCATGACCCATGATCCATGAATCACATAAGTTTTGATGATTTCATAAAATTTGTCTCCGGATTAGGAATCTCGGCAGAAACGATTTTATCAATTTGGTCAGGACGCAGTTGGTCTACTAATCACAAAAGCATTATGTTTGTGAATGCAGTAGATAGTCATCTTTTCTGCTACTCCACAGAGTACATACAGCATTTAACTGCTCCAAATGCTACGATGTCATGGTTGGATTTGCTCTCTCACGAACACAACACGTCGTTCACTACGATAGTTTTAAAAATTTTAATTACCTATTTAGTTTTGCTTTTTTTATTGAAAGTGGCATGAGCCGTTTTTCTCTCCAGTTTATTTTTTTTTCTAAAGTGCGGTTCCCTACACTTTCATAATTTTTTGTTCTTTTTTTCCGTGAATCTTTCGGATTTTTCAATATAGTTATTCTGCTATTCGGAGCGGAGACGAAACCAACGACTCAGAAATAATCAAAATCGGTCTTGCCGTTCTTCAGTTATTAATGATGTGACGAACCCTACTTTGATTCATTTAGATACCTATAAAGATTGTAAAGATATACATTGCATGTTAAGAATTATTTTTATGAGAAGAAGTTTTATAAATACGGTTTGGACAATAACCAGGAAACTGCTCTGCTTTTCTAAATAGGTTAGGTTAGGTTTATGGGTGGGTCCGTCAGAACGAGTCCTGCCGCACCCCACTTAGGTCCATGTGGACCCATTGTGATGCCCTTATTGGGGGGTTAGCCGATGTTGTTGGCTTGATAGTCATTCCCTCTTGGTTACTCGACCTTGACCCGCCATCCTGATGCATTTATGAATCTGTAAAGATTAGATAAAGATATATCTGAAAGTTCATGTATGTCATGGAAGTAGTATCTTCCAAGTGTTCTATTCCTCAAGTGACAGAGATTTGGGCATTGATAGAGGAAGTGAGGTGTGTCCTCGTGTACCTCCTCGTCGCCGCAACCCCTGCATATATCGTCATTCTTGAGTTTCAATTTCACTGTTTGGTATCTTAGGAAGTTGTGACCCGTTAGGGCTCCTAGCAGTTTATACATCGACATTCTGTCAAACCGCATAAGCTTAATAGTCCGACTTGGATTGTACTCCGGCCATAGCTTCCGGGTTATTTCACAAGTGGTTAATTCTTTCCACCTGTTGTTGGCTTTCATCCGGGTCTTATTTTCTACCCTCTCTCTGAGATTACAGAGTGGTGGTTTGATTGAATTAATCGCCCAATCTTGGTCCACAGCAGAACCATTTCTTGCCAATTCATCAGCCATCTCATTGCCGGTTTTGTCACTGTGTGCTGGGACCCAGCAGAGACGCGTGGTGTGCTGCGAGCAGAGAACCTTAAGCTCTTCACGGCAGCGGTGAACTAGCTTCGATTTTATTTCGATAGCAGATACTGCTTTTATAGCCGCCTGGCTGTCGATAAATATAGTAATATCATTATTTGGTATTGCTGACATTGACACCATATGGGCAGCTTCGGCGATTGCCAGAACCTCCGCTTGAAAGACACTACTGTAATCAGGTAGTCTGATTGAGTGGTGTATATTTAACTCTTCAGAGAAGATTCCAGCACCTGTTCCACGGTCCATCTTAGAGCCATCTGTGCAGATGGATATCGATTTTCCTTTTGTGGGTTCATCTGTGTTCCATTCCTCCCTGCTGGGGAAATAGCAGGAGAATGGTACCTATGTCCAAGTCAAGAAGGGGAGACAAGTAGTCAGAAATGACCGCATCTCCCACATATTTATACAGAATCTGTGTGTGTCCCGTTTTGTAGGGTTTCCAGCTTTTTGTTCGGCGGTATAGATCTAGAGGTAACAAGTTGAGGATAGCCTCCATTCCAGCAGTAGGTGTTGTCCTTATTACGCCGGTTGTTCCTATACATGCTAGTCTTTGTATTTTGGTCATTAATTAGAGATTCGAAGCTTTGTTTGTGGCTTGCCACCAGACTAAGCTACCGTATGTGAGTATTGGACGCACAACAGCCGTATACATCCACAGAATTATTTTGGGGTTTGGTCCCCACCTTTTGCCGAAGATTCGGTTGCATGCGTAAAAAGCATTTGCAGCTTTTTTTTACTCTTTCATACACATTTGGTTTCCAATTAAGCTTCCTATCTAGGATTATACCCAGATATTTGGCACTCTCGGCAACCCTAAGGGGTATACCCTTTTTCTAAATAAGCTTTAGGTAAATGATTTTGAAATTATCTGAAGGCCCTGCCACTAGATATTACAGAATCGGCTAAATATATATTCGGAAAGGGGATCATGACGTAATTTCGAATGACAAAAATCTCGAAGGCTAAAAATTTCGAAATTTTTTTTATTCTCGAATTCAAAAATCTCGAATGTACAAAAATCTCGAATCTATACAAATCTCGAAAGACTATATCTCTAAAAAAACTCGAAACTAAAAAGTAAATTGGAGATTTTTTTTTATCCCAGGAAAAAATGTTGGGTCAATTATGTCCCACCCAACAATTTGAAAGTTCAACAAAAAATATTATTAAAAAACCTCGCACCCACGCATTTCATAATTTGGCAAATTGTTACCATTGTCTCAAAAAATAATTTTTTTTCGAGATTTTTACATTCGAGATTTTTTATTTCGAGATATCGTGGTAAACCCTTCCCCTAAAGCCTAGATATATATTTAAAAGGTTAAAAATAGCGTTTGGCGTATACTCCAGGGTTCAGGCCAATTATCAGTTGCAGTTGTTCTGATTGATTATAATTGATTGGAAATTTGAGAAATTGGGCGAAGCATACAATACAAAAAGGTATTGCCTAGTCTGATCTTATATGATTCTAGACAAATTCAAAGAAGTGTAACAAAGTTTTCTTTTCACTTATGTATTATATTCAACGGAGACAATACGAAGCTACACATTCGTAACCGCATTTTTTGTTGATTGCAATAACGATTGCTTCACACACAACTCTATGGCTAAGAAATTCCAATCTGAGTGACGACAGACTATGTATTCCTATAAGTTCTATATACCATGCCAGATGTTCATAGGAACTTTAACGAAACTATTAATCGAAATGCCGATATACAAGAGAGATAACCAATGGACATCACCTATCTGTAGATTATTTGACAACCGCGAGGACATTACCTACTTTTTTGAAACTCATTTGGCAACAGAAAAAGCAACATTTGAAACATATTTCCAGAAAACTACTACTTACAAAAATGTAGGTGCAGAGCCATCACCTATCTGCAAATATGTAAACCGAAATAATTTTTTTATAAGAGATTACCCGCAATAGAAAGTTTGCCAACTTCTGATTTCATAGAATATTGAATTTAATTCCTGGCATTTCGTGGTCTTGAGCGATTTTACGTGCCATAACTCAAGCAACTGCCATCACCGGAGCTATTTTCCTTCCGTAAAATTGATTCTTTTATCCTTGCTTCGGGTCTTCCGAGCAAGACTTCGTGCACACAAGTGCACAGGCATACACCCCCACTAGCATGGCCCCATCCAATCTATCCTCCGAGCTTATCTAACATATAGCCATTCAAGGAAACAAATGAAAAAGTATTCACCTATAGTTTGCTCGACCGAGACTAAGGAGCATGCACCGAATAGGTTCATCACTACGAGGGACGAGGGCTCTTTACTTGTATCCACCTCTCATCCGGCGCACATTATCTTCGGGTTTTGGGCAACGATGCAATATGACTTCAGAGCACCGTCGCGTCGCGTCGTTTTGTTGCTACAACTTTGTTCCATAAATTGTATACAAAAAGCAATTAATTCGGTAAGGGTGAAAAGTGTTTTTGACTGACGTGCCCCTGACTATAGATATACGAAACTCCTTCCACCACCAAATGCAATAGATTCGCCATGAACCAAAGGAAACATATTTTAAGAGTCAGTTAGGCGTGATAGAAGTGCGAGTGAGAGTGATAAACTCCAGAGCAAGATATAGGGCTCATGAATTACCACCACCCTCACCACCACCTTGCGCGCCTGCTGTATATACGTTCGGCGCCACTTTATTTATGGCAAGTGGCGTTTAAGAAAAGGATTCGTACTATACCGACATCGAGCAAGAGGTTATTTTGTTTTGTTTCATGGGGTTATTATTTTTTTTATTCTTCTTTGTGCTATATATTATTTTTCTCTGCATAGTCATTTAATATTATGTTCTTTTTTGTGCCAATTTACGTTGTCAAACCTTTTCGTTGAACTCCATTCTATCTTTGTCATTTAGTGAGTGATGTCTGATGTGTTTAACTATGCACATACCTACTTATTTAAAATTGTTTCAAATCGACTATGTCAAAATGACAGCCGATATTTTTCCTTAGACAACTTCTAATAGTTTGATATAAAGAAAAAGTGATAGGTTGGCACAGAATAGGTTAAATGGATTGCATATTAGGAATTTGGCATAAGGAGGCATATTGTTCGTGGCAAATCAAATGGTAAATTATTATACTTTCGTTTCCTGCAAGAAAAGCACGGAATGGTTTTGGAAGCCAAATCATGTTTTTATAGGATAAAATGAAACGTCTGAAAAGAGTAAATATAAACAAATCCATAATTTGGACAAATTAAAATAAATAACCTCGTTTTTATAAACATGACACAAGGTGGAACTGCGGCCATTCGGTGTAATCAGAAACTAGTGGATCCACAGAAAGGAGACAAAATTTAATGGTTGTGTCTTGTGTCGTAACCATATACGAATTAATAAATACTATATGTAGGGTAAGATCGGGCATTATGGCGCACCGGGCATTATGGCGCACCTCGCAAATATCATACTTCCAAAACTCTAATTAAAATTAAAATAATACGGAAACTTCAATCTTTGCCGAGCACGTGCGCAGTAAACATAGACAGTCGGTATGACGAGTTTCGCAGAACAAAAAAATTAAAACAAAAAAACAATTTATTTGATTTTTGGTTTTTTATAATTTCGCTTTGTGTTTGGATTCGTTTTTCTCGGTAAGTATACAACGCAGGTTTTCGGTGTGAAGAGTCGAATGCAGAATACAGTTTCAGTTTTTTTGTGTAACGGCAAAAATTTGAAATGAAAAGAGAACTACGTTTTTTTTTAATGTGTTGTGAATAAGTAAGTTTTTTTTTTTTTTTTTTTTTCTCCGAGGGTAGGTGAAAATCTTCCAAAGACACTATGAGAATAGCAAGCGCGTTCTCATAGTAGTGTCAGATTTTTACTGACTAAAAACACCACCCTTCTAAAGATTGTTAGATACTGCAACTAAGATATAACTTATCAAGCAATTTTTCTATCATTAAATAAAAACTTTTGACAGGTTACTTTCCAATGAAAGATCCTGCGTGTTCCGCAAATTAGACGCGGTTAATCTTATCTTGCCAAGTCGAACGGTTTCGTTCTTTGTAGTCGGCGCAATAAATTGCTCTCGTCCAAGATTTGTCGGACTGTATTGTTGATATGTCCGATTAGTCGGTTTCTATGCTTTCTCGCGAAGCTTCTAGTTTCAGCTTCGATTGTTGGAATTCCGAGATCCCTATGGATATCGTCGTTTCTAATATACCATGGTGCTTGTACAATTTCTCTAAGAACTTTATTTTGAAAAGTTTGTAGAATATTGACATTTGTTTTCTTGGTACAACCCCAAAGTTGTATACCGTAGGTCCACACCGGCTTTAGCACTTGCTTGTATAAAAGCAGTTTGTTCTCAGTACTGAGCTGGGAATGTTTTCCGAGTAACCAGTACATTTCTCTATATTTGATATCGAGTTCTTTACGTTTCATTTTCACGTGCGAACTCCATTTCAACTTTGCGTCGAGTGTCATTCCCAGATATTTGGCCTCGTTTGCAAAGGGTATTCGGGCCATATTTAGGAAAATTGGCAAGTCATTGGTTTTCTTATACGTGAAATTCACATGTACAGATTTAGTTTCATTTAAGGCGATCCGCCAGTTCCTTGTCCATTCATTTATCTTATTCACTGCGGTTTGCAGTTTTGTAGTCGTTTCTTCGATTGTATTACCTACTGCTAGGATAGCTGTGTCGTCGGCGAACGTAGCAAGGGTAGTGCCATCTTCTCTTGGAATATCGCGAGTATATAACAAATAGAGAAGCGGACCAAGGACGCTTCCTTGCGGTACCCCGGCCGAAATTTCTTTAAGCTCCGAGTATTCGTTTCCATTTCTAACACGGAAGAGTCTATTCCCGAGATATGATTCTAGAATATCATATAGGCTTACGGGGAGAACTTGTCGTAATTTAATTTTCAAGCCGTCGTGTCACACCTTATCAAAGGCTTGTGAGACGTCAAGGTGAATAAGTAAGTGATTTTTGTGTAATATGGCGCAGGTGCTGTAAGGGCATTATGGCGCACCCGCGCCTTATGAAGTTTTCATGTAAATTATAGTTTCATACCGATGTCCTTCGTCTCTTCCTGTTTTTTTTTTTGTGTTCTGTTTTGCAAAGTTATATTTTGTTGTGCATACTAAATAATTCTCTAGAAAATCTTGAGATCCAGCTAGCCAACGAGTCGGGTGTGGTCGAAGATTTTGGGGAGAACATTTGCGCTGGATGTGGTGAAGATTACACCACTACAACCAAAAGGGACGAGTGAATGCAGCGTGTACTTTGTGGACAGTGGTCCCACGACTCCTGCGCTGTTTTCAGAAACCCCTGCGATGGATGTGGGCGTTTAAATAAAAAAAACTGTGCGACTGTATCCAACAGTCCCGAAATATGTATGTGTAAACACCGTGCGTGCGGTATGTGTGTGGCTTGATACACGTCATTGAGAAAAGAGGGAAATGTAATAACCGTATTCTTAATATATTATGAAATACCAACAAATCGACAACAGCGCCACCTACCGGGTCCAAAATTATCCTATCTTTCTAGCTGCATGCAACCATGCATACATACAAAGTTTCATTGAGATCGGTTGAGTTTCTCAAAAAAAAATCGACAACAGCGCCACCTATCGGGTCCAAAACTATCCTATATTTCTAGCTGCATAAAACCATGCACACATACAAAGTTTCATTGAGATCGGCTGAGTTTCTCAGAAAACGGACAACAGCGCCACCTATCGGGTCCAAAACTATCCTGTCTTTCTAGCTGCATACAACCATGCACACATCCAAAGTTTCATTGAGATCGGTTGAGTTTCTCAGAAAACGGACAACAGCGCCACCTATCGGGTCCAAAACTATCCTGTCTTTCTAGCTGCATACAACCATGCACACATACAAAGTTTCATTGAGATCGGTTGAGTTTCTCAGAAAACGGACAACAGCGCCACCTATCGGGTCCAAAACTATCCTGTCTTTCTAGCTGCATACAACCATGCACACATACAAAGTTTCATTGAGATCGGTTGAGTTTCTCAGAAAACGGACAACAGCTCCACCTATCGGGTCCAAAACTATCCTGTCTTTCTAGCTGCATACAACCATGCACACATACAAAGTTTCATTGAGATCGGTTGAGTTTTTTAAAAAAATCAACAACAGCGCCACCTATCGGTTCCAAAACTATCCTATCTTTCTAGCTGCATACAACCATGCACACATACAAAGATTCATTGAGATCGGTTGAGTTTCTCAGAAAACGGACAACAGCGCCACCTATCGGGTCCAAAACTATCCTGTCTTTCTAGCTGCATACAACCATGCACACATACAAAGTTTCATTGAGATCGGTTGAGTTTCTCAGAAAACGGACAACAGCGCCACCTATCGGGTCCAAAACTGTCCTGTCTTTCTAGCTGCATACAACCATGCACACATACAAAGTTTCATTGAGATCGGTTGAGTTTCTCAGAAAAATCGACAACAGCCCCACCTATCGGGTCCAAAACTATCCTATCTTTCTAGCTGCATACAACCATGCACACATACAACGTTTCATTGGGATCGGTGACGGTGACGGTAACAGTGACGGTGATGGTAACAGTGACGCGAGTTTATTGGTTTCTTTCCATCCAAAGTGCCCAACGCGCCGCGCCCAAAGAAGTAATAACTTCAAAAACAGGCTTTATTTCAGCTCGTAAATGTATGCAATTATAAAAACGTATGCAATGATAAAAACATATGCAAAAAACATATGCAATGATAAAATATATGCAATGGCGCATTTCCGTTACAGAAAGTTAAATGTTTGGAATTACTCCAACAGATTCCAACAGCGCGCAATATATAAACATATCCGTAACGCATATCCGTTGCATCAAGCCCTATGTTTGGAATTACTGTACCAGAATCCAATAACGCGCGCATAAATGTTTACACATCAAAAAATAAAAGCCAGTCGCCATATTGCCCGCATGTAGGGCAATATGGTTTTTTTATAAACTATTTTTAAACTAATTTATTTTTAGTTAATGAATTTGATTTATTATTTTTATTTAATTTGTTTATGTTACTGTTTTGTCTAGTTTATTTAAAAAAAAAAATAATTAAAAAATGTTGTTCGTAGAAAAGTTATTTCAGATTGAAATTTTGTGCGCCATAATGCCCGAAGTTACCCTACTTTCTTTTTCTTCTCTGAACAAAAAAAAAATATATAAACTTCTAGTGCAAAAGATCGATAATTCAAAATGTGTCTTCTTCATTCAAGCAATTGTTCTTTTTCTTGTACACGACGGATATAACATTAAATGGTACATTAAATTTGGGTAGTAAGCCCATGAGATCAGGTTATTATCACTGGCCATCCCCCGTGCAATGTGCCTCCAAATCACCTTAATAAGGAAATTTTTAATCCTGTTCAGTCGAGGCCCATTGTATAGGGTTCTGTTGGGATAATATTTTATATACTCAGATTCAGGAGTTCTGTACAACCCTAGACAGGCCCTGAGACATTGTCTCTCAAACACCTGAATCTTTTCCATACAGGACGGCGCTATATTGGACCACATGGGACAGCTATAGGCGATGATGGACCTTATAAGGGCCACGTAGCAAATGACCTTGACCCTAGAATCAATTTGACTGCTACGAAACAGTCTCTCCGATAATAAATAAATAAATATCTATATATACTAGTATCGTTTGTGGTCGAAAATCGACCATACCTTTTATAAGTATGTATATACTAAAAAACGTACTACAATAATTATTTTCCTTATTTATTTATGTTTTTTGTAAACGAAACGAAAAGAGCGACATCTATATATCATAAAACATACGAGCTGCTCCATAGGAAACGGTGTCATCGCAACTCATCCCCGACGACTCATATACCGCACCTAGCGACATCTACATCCCAACTCTACAACTGGGCTCTCATCGCGTAACTTTTGAAACGATAGTCGTCGAAACGATTGAACACAACGATATCGTTTTTAGTTTGCTTCATATAACATCATCGTCGGATCGTTCAATCGAATCGTTCATCGTTTTCATTTTGAACAGTTTGAACATGACTGTAAACAAACTCTGACAGCAAAAAAATCAAAAAAATTTATGGAAATAGTTTTTTTTCTTGAATTTGTTTATTTTTCTGTGTTTTTTTTATTGATTGACATTGATTTTGGCCCATTTTATTCACTTCGAGTGAATAAGGCATTTAATGCAGATGGAGAGGTAATAAGGAATAAGGCAAGTGAAATGTAAAGTGAAAGTGTACGCGTATACGCAGATAGCCAAAAGTGTGTAGGAACCAACCATAGCCCAATGGAATATGCTAAAGTGTGCACAGGTGTGGTAGGAAAGAAGAATTTTTGTTTTTCGAATTATAGATTTGCATTTATTAAATCAATCAAAACGCCAATAAATTTCTTGCATTTTTTGGAACAGATGAGAATTTTAATTGCTTAGGATCCAGTTGCAAGACAAAAAATAAAAAACAAAACTCAACCCATTTCTTTTTTTTGCAAGGATTTCATTCTTTCACAACTCGGATAAGAGCGAGTCACATCCAAAGAGAACATAAGTGTGTTTTCCTTTAAATATTTTGCTATACTTTTCTCCAAAACTGAAATTCCCTATTCAAAACTGAAAATATGGACCAAAAACGATGAAGCGATTGCAAAATAGCTGTCGTTCAATCGAATCGTTTCGACGAGGGTATTTGACGCTTGAATTAGTAACGTGAAGCAACAAAAAACGATGATCGTCCAATCGTTAGGACGATTATCGTTGTTTGGTTGTTACACGAAGTTGAAGTATCGTCGAGACGATGTCGTTCGATCGTTTTGTGCTTACGCGATTAGAGCCCTGGACACTTACCTTCTTACTACTCACCCTTATCGTTCGAGTTGTAGTTGTCTATGGCATTTAATGTCAGAAATAATTGTTACCATATTACAAATCAAATTGTGTTCGAAGTTTGGTGGTGGCTTTTGTAAACCAGTTGGTGAAATGGAGTAGGCAGGGCTCTAATCACGTAAGCACAAAACGATCGAACGATATCGTCTCAACAATACTTCTACTTCGTGTAAAAATCAAACAACGATAATCGTCGAATCGATTGGACGATCATCGTTTTTTGTTGATTCACGCTACTAATTCAAACATCAAATACCATCGTCGAAACGATGCGATTGACCGATGGCTATTTTGCAATCGTTTCATCGTTTTTGGTCCATTTGTTCAGTTTAAATTAGGTCTGAGGGAAGTATAAAAACATATTTAAAAGAAGAAACACACTCATGTTCTCTTTGGAGGCGACTCGCTCTAATCCGAGTTGTAAAAGAATGCATCGCGTTTTTTTTTTTTCAAAGCAAAATAAACAAATTCAAGAAAAAAAAAACTCCATACATTTTTTTTATTTTTTAACTGTCAGAGTTGGTTTGCAGTCATGTTGAAAATGAAAACGATGAACGATTCGATTGAACGATCCAACGATGATGTTACATATGAAGCAAACTAAAAACGATATCGTTGTGTTCAATCGTTTCGACGACTATCATGTCAAAAATTACGCGATGAGAGCGATTATATTCATTTATGAATACGGACATACCTACATATGGATGAATATTTTTGCCAATATTTGTCGTTTATTTTCTCAGATTCTCAAGTTAAAACAAAAATTTTTTGGACAAAAGAAATTCGGCCCTAGCGAGGTATCCGTCGGAACGGAAAATTCTCCGCAGCGCATACTCTGTCGGAACAGCAAATCGCATTCGAGGTATCCGTTCTCGGAAAATATAATTGAAATGCGATGACGCATTGACTTCACATCCTCGTATTGTTTGGTGCTTGGTTTTTCACTAGATTTTGCACTGGAAACACAAATTTAGTCAATAAATACAAATAAATTCGTTGCTATATTGTTTATTATCAATTTATTTAACACTTTACCGCAAATCGTGAATAAATTCCGCGACTCATTGTACTTGGAGGATATCGTAAACAAATTCCGCAACCAATTTCTCTCGGAGGATATCGGAGCCTAGCTGTCAAAAATTAAACAAGAAAATGCACTTCATCGCACTTCAGCGTAATTCGCCGATATGCGTTGCAAAATGTCGGAACAATTCTCCGAACAGTTGTTCCGAAGAATACCTAGGGATGAATCGATACAAGTAAATACAAGTACATACTCGATACTTTTGTTTCGATACCAAGTATTTTAGTACTCGATACCTTTGGTTGCGATACCAAGTAAGTATCGTTTAAAAGTACTTGCATCGAATGAAAGCATCGCACTTTGACTTAACACCCAAAACAGATTCCCACACATACTCAATGTTCATGCAATTTTGTATTCCTTTTCGCACAAAACGGAAATCACACATTTTCCGCACACACATTAAAATTCTTGCATTGCTTAAACACATATTCACCACGAATTTTATATCTCTTTACTCATACTCTTACAGTCTTTATGAATTCCTTTACGAAATGAAATTAACTCTTTGGGAATGCGTTTAGTCTTTCTCTTCCCACGTAAAGTCACAAATTCTTAAGTCTCAACTCTAATAAATATTAATAAATTATTTTTTATAAATTATAACAATCAGCCAAACCAGAAACCGACTAAGTGGAAAACATCTCGAAAAATTGATGTTTTTAGGAAATATTCCACAAAATGTATTTTATACTTGTGGAAAATAAAAATATGAAAAATTAGTGATTGTTTTCATCTGGAATTTTAATTCGATCCAAGTAGGTATCGATACTTTTCATCCGATACCGAGTAGGTTTCGATACTTTTTTGCGATACTAGTATCGAGTACAAGTACTCGATACCTTGAAGGTATCGTTTCATCCCTAAGAATACCTCGCAGCAAAAATCCTCCGAATCGTATAAAATCGGAGAATTTTCCGTTCCGACGGATACCTCGCTAGGGCCGATTGACTTTTAAAATTCGCGCGATTTTTGTACTTTTATTTTCTCAAATTCTCTAAAGCTAAAAGTCAATTTCTTTTCTCAAAAATGTTTGTTTTAGGTTGATAGAAATTAATTAATAACATTGGAATCGTAGAGCTCTATTACAGGTACAACACACATAAAATATTTTCCACCCTTATACCCTACCTAGCATTACATACACTTTTAACCTATCTTCTTCCCCCATATTACATCTTTCCAAATTCCACAAATATGTATATCTATTGAAGAAACTTTAACCAAGCACTCAACATAATTCTCGGTTAATATGGTAACACCATATTCTAATGGTGGGTGATGCGATTATTGGTTGTTAGTTGGCGCTAGGTGGGATTTTGGCAGGGGATGAATCGTCTGGGTATGAGTTGCACCCGACCCATCGGAAACAGACTCTAATCTAAGATGATCTATATTTAAATACGTTACTATGGTAATATGGTGGCGAAAAATAATAAATAATTTCCCGATTTAAAATTTCTTACAATTATTGCTTATTTTTAGGGGCAGGGAAATTGCATACCTTTATGGGTAAATGATTCTCTCCAACAGGTTGTAATCTAAGATGATTAAATACGTTACTATGGAAAAATGACGGCGAAAACTTGATTGTCACCAAAATCCTTTTAGTACCTGTTTTGTATGGGGAAGTCTTATACCATGTTCCCACCAACGTGATTTAGCTCATATGATTTATAAATCACGAAAGGCGTCTCCACCGAATTTTACGTGATTTAGTTTGACATCCAGCAGAAAGAATTCGTCCACTTCGGAGAGGGTAGTTTTTTTTTTCGTTGTTTTTCTTTTGTTATCACACCTCTGCCAAAAATAAAACAGTTTATGATTGTTGTATACTTAATAAAAATACCAAAATACACCGAAACACGAAGAAAATTGAATTTGGGATAATATTTTTGACATTTGTGTTGTTTTTTTTTTGCAGGTATGTTCGATTTTATTTTGTGTGGATTTGCGATGGCAGATACGTAATCAAAAATTAAACACGTCTAAATCACGTAATTAGTAATCACGAAAACGTATGGTAAATCACGTAATTTATGAGATGATTTAGCTAAATCAAGTGGATTTAGCTAAATCACGTTGGTGGGAACATGGTATTAACTTAATTTTACCAGTCTTAATGGCGACATACACTCCCATGCACATGAATAGGGACAAGATTTTCAAATCATTTCATGTT
Organism: Cheilosia vernalis; assembly: GCA_949126925.1. Taxonomy (NCBI): domain Eukaryota; kingdom Metazoa; phylum Arthropoda; class Insecta; order Diptera; family Syrphidae; genus Cheilosia; species Cheilosia vernalis. The sequence goes on along the minus strand of OX421358.1, from coordinate 38,203,897 downwards.
GTGTATCTCTTTCTCATTCTTACATATTGGTAGTTGCTTTGTGCTTTCACTTAGTACATAGTTATAGGCAAGTTATAGGAATGGAACAAAATTTCCACAATTTTACCGTTATACGTTATTTTCGTTTTTCTTTTACCATGCAAAAAAAAGTGCACTACTTTTTGCAGCACTTGAATAGGGACGGAAGCAATTCTTTCTCTGTGGATCAAATTATTTAAGCTAAAGTTATTTTTTCCTTATTTCGCGTAAATTTTAATCGTTTTTAAAATAAATGGGTCGAGGAAAAGTTCTAACAGCAGAAGAGAAAGGCAAAATACTTGCCTATAAGGAGTGTAATTTAAAAAAAAAATAAAAATAAATAAATAGTTGGCGCTACAGGTCGTAGGGACCCTGGGCCTAGCTTCTCACAACCATTCGTTTTGTGTGAGTTTTCATTTTTGGAACGAATGGAAGGGATCTACAATTTTATGCCGATTCCAAACGGCTAATTGAGAAGCTTTTTCAAGACAGTTATACTCTCGGATGTTTGTCAGACGTTCGCGAGAGGTGGCGCAGCGGAAAAAAACCCTAAGTTGGAATTTGGGTTTTCGCGGGATTGTAATTTAACCTATAGAAATATTGCCGAAAAAATTGGAAAAAGCAAGTCTGTGGTTTGCAATTTTCTTAAAAATAAGTGCAAATATGGAAACAACATGAAAGGGAGGACAAAAACAGCTACTTCATCTACTGAAAATAGACGGATTGTTAGAGCAGCATCAAACTCTCACTGTTCCGCTTCACAGATCCGTTCAAATTTGGGAGTCACTGCTAGTGTTGACACGGTAAGAAGAGTAATTCGGAGAGCTGGACATCTAAAAAGGTTAAAACTAAAACAAAAACCTCCTCTTACCATGGCTCGTAAGGAGACTCGCAAGGTTTTTGCCCGGAATTGCATGTCATGGAGTAGCGAGTGGCATCAGATAGTCTTTTCGGACGAAAAAAGATTTAATTTAGATGGCCCTGATGGTTACAATCACTACTTTCATGACATACGCAAAGAAAAACACTACTTATCTCGGCACCATAGCCGTGAAGGGGGTGTAATGGTATGGGGTGCGATCTCTTACTATGGCCAATGTGAGTTGCAGTTTTTGTCATCAAGAATGAACGCGAACAACTAACGGGTGATTTTTTAAGAGGTTTAGAACTTTTTAAAAAAAAAAACACAAAAAATTCGAAAAAATGAATGAAATATTTATTTGAACCTTGCAATTTAATGTTTAAAGATAATTTCATGCAAATGTTGACCGCGGCTGCGTCTCAGGTAGCCCATACGCTGAGTCCAATTTTGGCATACTCTTTCACACATATCGGCCGGTATCTCACGAATGAATGCATGGATGTTGGCTTCCAGTGCGTCAATCGAAGCGGGCTTGTCCCTATACACATTAGCCTTGACATACCCCCACAAAAAATAATCTAATGGTGTCAAATCGCACGTTCTAGGCAACCAATTGACCGGCCCGAAACGTGAAGTTAACTGTTCACCAAACTCGCCTCGCAATTGCGCCATTGTTTCGCGTGCTGTGTAGCATGTGGCACCGTCTTGTTGAAACCACATATCATGCAAGTCAAGAACTTCCTTTTCGGGCAAAAAAAAGTTTGTTATCATCGCTCGGTAGCGTTCACCATTGACAGTAACGCTGCGATTCGCATTATCTTTGAAGAAATATGGCCCAATAATGCCGCCGGCCCATAAACCGCACCAAACAGTGGCTTTTTCGGGATGCATTGGTAGCTGTTGCAATGCTTCTGGCTGATCTTCACTCCAAATGCGGCAATTTTGCTTATTTACGTACCCATTCAACCAAAAATGAGCCTCATCGCTGAACACAATTTTTCGATAAAAAAGCGAAAATGAACATTTCGAACCGAGCACGAATTTTGATAGTAAAATTCAATAATTTGCAAGCGTTGTTCATTTGTAAGACGATCCATGGTTAAATTGCAAACCAAACTGAAGCTGTTTGACAGTGACACAAGGTACTAAACACACGTCAGCTGTCAAAACCAGTGTTGCCAAAACCAAACCAGCTAAAAAATCACCCGTTACAAAGGCGTACTGCAGAAGGCTTTTCCATTCTACGACAACTTTTTTGGACCCGTGTCATGGACATTCCAACAGGATAACGCCCCCATTCATACCGCACGCATAGTAAAAGAGTGGATTCGGAACCAAAGCGTGCCTGTACTGGAGAGGCCACCTTATTCCCCGGATCTCAATATAATTGAGAATGTCTGGGGATGGTTGTCACGGAATGTATACGAGTCCGGTAGACAATTTTCAGATGTGCAATCATTAACATCAGCCATCAATGCCGCTTGGAGCGATATTTCCTTAAATTACCTAGAGTCTCTGTATGATTCACTTCCGAATCGAATTTTTGAAGTAATTTCCAACAAAGGCGGCTTCACTCATTATTAACAAATGTTAGAAAACAATAAAAAAAAATAATTTGAACTGAATTTCGCAACATTTTCCTAGTTATCCATGTTTTCAGTTATTGTCCCTATTCATGTGCGGCAATAAAAAAACGCAATTTTTAAACAACCTTTTATGAACAATTTGTTTAAAAATAACGGAAAGATTTTGGTGCCTAATTTTGTTTTGTCTTTGATTAAAAAATGATATCCAACAATAAAAAAATAAATGGCTATAAAAATATTATGTTGTTTTATTGGAAAACCGTAAAAGAAACACAAGAAATCTTGTCCCTATTCAAGTGCATGGGAGTGTATATATAACTGCTGATCGGGCAAGCCCTTTCAAAGGCTTCGTTTATCGATTTGGTGACTTTGACATAGTCGATGTCCGATGGTGAATTCGGTTGATTATCGAATTGTCCAAGTGAAATTTCCATAAACTGTTTTGCTGTTCGCATATGAAAAAATAGTGTTGCTATCCTAAGGATATGTTAAGGAAAATATTTTTTTATTTTAATCCATCTTCTTTCACTACGGGAAATGAACAGACTTTGCACAAAACATAAACGGGATAAGGAATCCTTAACCCTTTGACGTATATGGGACACCGGTGTCCCTTGCATTAAATTTGTATTTTTTTCTTATCAAAGCATTATTTTGAATTACTGTCAACACATACCCATTGTTTACATACGAATTTAGTTTTTTATTAAGGTTGGTACCCCCGCGCTCGAAAGAGAACACAATTAATTCGGTATTGCTTTTGGGTGATTTGGCGTGCTTCTGTGATTTTTTTCTAAAGTAAAATATAACGCATTTTTGTTGCAATTTAAATCATTTTGTGATATATTTTGTGAAAATGGTAAGTAATAATTACGATTTTATTGTTATTTATTGGAATTAACAATTTCAAAATTTAAAATACGAGACTTTCTGTAAGGGAAAAGGGGTGTCCCAATATGCGTAAAAGGTCAAAAGTTCACATAATATGTTTCATGAAAAATATTATTTCTATATTGATTTTCTTTGTCTTAGGCTCGTAAAGGAAATAGAATATTTCATTTGACTGAAAACCAAGTGGAGGAAATACTCATGGCTGATAATAGTGACACTGAAGATGCTTATTTTGGATGACGAAGACCAGTCATTCTTACAAGAAGACATGCAAGCTGGAGTTTCCGAAGTGATAATTGAACCAGCTGGAGATCCACCAGAGTCCACCGAAGATTCAGGCCCAACTTCAAGCTCTTCATCGACTAACGTCCTTGATTAACCATTGCGTATTCCTGTTATTGAGTTCAAGTGGAAAAAAAAATATTTATCGTCTTTATAATTTTTCTGACACTGATTATGAATTTGGTAAGATAAATATTTGTCGACAATCAGACTCTCTAAAACCTATAGACATCTTTGAGGAGGTCACAAATATGAAATCATTGATTGAGAAAATAATAATACCAGAATCTTTACGTTATGCTCATCAAAACGGCTCAGTTTTCACTACAGACCTTCAAGAAATTCAAGAAATGACAGCTTTCATCGGAATGAACTATGTTATGGGCTATCATGTATTACCTACTCTGAGAAACTACTGGTCCACTGAACCTGACATGGGTGTGCCTTACATAGCCAACGTTATGCCTCTATCAAGATTCAAGGAAATAAGAAGAAACCTACATTTCTGCGACAATACATCGCAACCATTACCGACATCGTCAAACTTCGATAGGGCATACAAAATCAGATTATTAATGAATCATTTCAATTTATGTTTCCAATCAGCAATGAATAATACATCAGTGGATGAACATAATATGGTCAAATTCAAAGTACACAACGTAATGAAACAGTATATGCAAAACAAACCAGTGAAGAGAGGATTTAAAATGTGATGCCGCACTGATTCTAAAACCGGATATTTGTATCAGTTCGACTTATATACGGGAAAAAAGAAATCTGGTCCAGAAATAGGATTGGGAGAATCAGTTGTGCTAGATCTTACAAAAACTTTGGTTGGTCTTGGATGTGAAATTTATTTTGATAATTTTTTCAACTCACCCATCCTTCAATATAACCTTGCTAAGCAAAATTTAAAATCATGTGGCACTGTACGTACACAAAGAAAACATTCGATTCAAATAAATATTTCATTAATTGTTTCGAATTTTTTGTATTTTTTTTTTTTTAAAAGTTCTAAACCTCTTAAAAAATCACCCGTTATAAACATTCGAGAAGAGGAAAAAGCAAAGATAGTCCCTTCGTGGAGGAGGAAGAGCTTCGTCGGCACTTTCGAAAAGAATCTTGATTCAATTTAATTTTGCCACCTGTTGATATCATTTTAATACGCTGGGAATGGAAAAACTAATTTCTTAAGATTCTCAGTGGATAATTAATATCTTGCTCTCTCTATGATGCTTTCTTTTATGAATTTTTCGAGTAAAGGAACCGCATTGAGTAAAAATTCGTAGGAATTTGTATAAGGTATTCCGCGAATCTGCACATTCCGTACGATTTGACATTTGTATTTTTAAATTTTCTGTGCGTCTCGCTTTCACTCTGACAATAATTTGTTAATCCCATGATTGTATGTGGCTTGCTCAATTGTCGGTCGTCATTCCGCTTTGTGCGTGCGGTATGCGTGTGGCTCGATACACGTCATTTAGAAAAGAGGAAATTGTAATAACCGATTTCTTAATATATTATGTGTAGTGTGTTTATTTGCCTACATGCACATTCCGGGTGTCGTGTCGGGTGACGAGTACGGCTCGTTACCTGATTCGATACTTGGAGTGTGGAATGTGCTTTTCAGCATACTACGCTTCCCACCTAATACCTTTCAGATCACATACATTTACCTTTACTTCATAATTTGTTTCTCCACATGTACGATTCAATAAAGATACTCCAAACGATAAGCACGTCTCTTTTTTATTCTCCGGACGTTAAAACTACATGGCGACCGTGACAGGACATAGTGACAAAATATCCGATTAATTAAATAATAAAAAAAAAAAAATAAATAAAAAGAAACAAAAATGGGTAAAGAGCAATCAAAAATTGTAAACCCAAAGGCAAATGTAGTGAACGAAATAGAAATAGAAAATACAAATCAAGTTGGTGTGACAACCGTTGCAATAATAATAATAGCAATAATATGTGCCGCGAGTTTTTTGTATAAACTCCTAAAAATTTATCGCGCAAACATCAAACGCAAGTATATACAGCGTGCCGCGTCGGTGGCATCAATAAATCAAATATAAAAAAAGAAAAATAAAAAAAAAAAAAAAAAACACTACAGACATTCAAACAGTGCAACTACGTAGTAACAAATGTGCATCTTTAAATAACACTCATCGATCTCAGCAGTAATCTGGAAGCGACAACAATACTAAATACATCTCGATAGATAAGAAACTACCAGCCAAGCAACATAAAACGATAGCAGAACATATTCAAAAATTCCTCATATTTACACCGAGCGACGTTTCTACAGGTACAGCCTAGAATTTTATTATGTTATAATAATACCTTAAAATTTTTTTATTATTAGTTATGATAGTATTAAATTAACAAATGTACGGATAATTTAGATATAGATGATTGATATAAGTGATTGTAAATAATTCAAGCCTATTACGTTGAGAAAAATAAAAATAAAATGAAAATAAAATAAGTAATCAAATAAATGACCCATTCCAATGTGCCAACAGTGGACAGACATTCTGTCAAAAATAGATGTATGTAGACAAGTGTTTAATAGATCGTATAAATGTTTAAATAAAAATATTGAAATTAAGAGTGACACTGTAGACAAACATATCAACGTACTGATAGAAAACTTCAACAAAATAAGAACAGTACTAAACGTACACTACACTAAATTAACAAAGGAACACAAAGCTGAAGCTCAAGATATATTCTGGAGTTTTAGAGATAGATTACTTAAAATTTTCACTAAAAGGAAAATTCATTTAAAAGTCCCACTTTCTCTAGAAACTGAATTGAGCTCAAATAATATCACTGCTGAAAGTAGTGACGGTGAGGAAGACGAAGAAGTAGGCTTAGAAGAATCTAAAGATCAATACAATCAGATTAATTTGAACAAAACGGATATAAATAACACTGCCAAAATGTCACAAACCAAAATTGAGTTCCTTAATACAGCGTCAAAATTAATACCAGATTTTGACGGTAAAATTGAAAACCTACAAAGTTTTTTGGATTCATTAAATTTGGTAGACTCGATAAAAGAGACTCATGAACAAGTAGCAGTTGAGTTAGTAAAAACTAAACTCAAAGGTGCTGCACGAAACCTTATTGCAAATGAGTCTTCGTTGCAACAAATTATTGCAAACTTAAGAAAATCGATAAAAGGCGAGTCAGTTGAAGTTCTGGCAGCAAAACTCATGAGTGTAAAGCAAAATAATAAGTCTGCTAACACATACGCTAATGAGATCGAGGACTTGACCAAATCTCTGAACAACGCTTATATTTCGGATGGGTTAACCATCGCGTTAGCAGAGAAGTACTCTACCCAAACAGCGGTACGTGCCATGACAAAGAATGCCACAAACGAAAAAATTAAAATTGTAATGGAATCTGGTCAATTCAATAATATGAACGAAGTTGTAGCCAAGTTTGTCAATAGTAGTACCGAAACCTTTGGTCAACCAAATTCTATTTTATATTTTAATAAAAATAGCAATTATAACAACAAAACATATTGGCATCATCTTGGTCGTAACCGTACACGCGGCCAATATCAAAATTTCAACCGTGGCAGAGGCCGTGGTCGAGGTCGAGGTAGTTTACACAACAATGGCCATTACCGCCAAAATGGTCGAGGCAACCAAAACAATATACGATATATAAATGAAGAACAAAGTTCGGAAAACTGGAACGAACCCCTAAATACTCAAAACAATATGTAAATATTACGAATAAAATACTAAATCTAAATCTCAATCTCAGCAGCTTTATAAAAGTAAAGCTGATATCAACGAACAAATTTTCAAACTTTTTAATCGATACCGGCGCAGACGTTTCAATTATAAAAGAAACTCAAATTAATGATAGTATATTCGTTAATAAAGGCACTACAAAAGAACTAAGTGGTATAGGACAGGGGGTAATTAATACAATAGGTACAGTTAAAGCAGATTTAAAAGTTGAAAATATTCTTATACCCCAAATCTTCCAAGTAGTACGAACGGATTTTCCTATACCCAGTGATGGTATACTTGGGCTTGATTTTATAAAAAAAATACAATTGTGTGCTAGACTATCAGTATCATCAAGACTGGCTAATATTGCGCCCAGATAACTTTCCAGAAAATGTAGCTATACCCATGCATACATCCTCATGTCCCAATTCATTTTCAATTCCCGCTAGGTCAGAAGTGATCAGACAAATCTCAATTAATACCGAAAAAGATGAACTTTTGATACCAAACCAAGAACTTAAAACGGGAATTTATATTGCGAGTACGATAATAAACGCGAAGAAACCATTAGTGCGCATAGTCAATACAACAAATAATAATGTAACGTTAAGCAATCCCAATATTATAACAGAGGATCTGTCTAATTATAACATTCTCATAAATAAAAATTTGGAAAAGGGCCATAAAGAAAAAATTCTTGTCAGATTATCAAAAAACTTCCCTCAATTTGTAAAATCAAAGCTGACTGACCTGTGCAACGAATTTAATGATGTTTTCGCATTAGAATCAGAAAAAATTTCATGTAATAATTTTTACACACAAAAGCTACGCCTAAAAGATGAATCACCAGTATATATAAAAAATTACAGAATTCCTCATTCACAAAAGGAAGAAATAGCGAAGCAGGTTGATAAACTAATCAAAGATGACATAGTTGAACCATCAACTTCGGAATATAACAGTCCAATCTTACTGGTACCAAAAAAATCGTTACCAGGAAGTAATGAGAAACGGTGGAGATTGGTAGTGGATTTTAGAAATGTAAATAAAAAATTGATTGCGGATAAATTCCCATTACCAAGAATAGATGATATTCTTGACCAACTAGGAAGGGCAAAATATTTTTCGTGCCTTGATTTAATATCGGGCTTTCATCAAATCAAGTTAGATGAAAAATCGAGAGATATAACATCGTTTTCTACGGACAAAGGGTCATTTCGTTTCAGCCGACTCCCGTATGGCATCAAAATAGCGCCAAATTCCTTTCAACGAATGATGTCCATAGCATTTAGTGGTCTCTCACCAGAACAGGCATTTCTGTACATGGATGATTTGGTAGTACTGGGCTGCTCAGAGGAACACATGTTAAAAAACCTTAAAGATGTTTTTTCTATTTGCCGTAAATACAATTTAAAACTCCATCCGGACAAATGCTCATTTTTCGGTCACGAAGTGACATATTTAGGGCATAAATGTACAGATAAGGGCATACTTCCAGATGATAGCAAATTCAGCGCTGTCCTTAACTATCCGACCCCTCAAAATGCCGATCAAACGAAAAGATTCGTTGCTTTCTGCAACTATTATAGGCGTTTTATACCAAATTTTGCCGAGCATTCACGTCATCTATCACGATTAACTCGAAAGAACACATCGTTTGCATGGACTTATGAGTGCGAAACCGCATTTCAATATCTTAAAAACTGCCTACTTAGCCCGAATATTCTGCAATATCCCAACTTTCAGAAGCAATTTTGTATAACAATGGACGCTAGCAAGCATGCGTGTGGAGCGGTACTTAGCCAAGAGTACAAAGGAAAACAACTACCCGTTGCATATGCTTCTAGAGCTTTCACGAAAGGCGAAAGCAATAAGTCAACCATCGAACAAGAGTTAGCAGCTATTCACTGGGCTATAACTCACTTCAAACCATATATAAATGGAAAACAATTCTTAGTTAAGAGTGATCATAGACCACTTTCCTACCTTTTTTCAATGAAAAATCCATCATCGAAACTAACACGAATGAGATTAGATTTAGAGGAGTACGATTTCGTAATAGAGTATATTAGGGGAAAAGAAAATTATGCAGCCGACGCTTTGTCTCGCATAGATTTTTCTGAAATCAAACAAATTCCAAAACTTTCCAGTAATATTTTGAAAGTCACTACAAGGCTTCAATCGAAAAGGGATAACTTAAAGCTAAACACGCCCAACACTATACTTCACAGCCCTCAGTCTGAAAACTTAAAAATTTATGAAGCACTTAATTTAAAAGAAGTACGAAAATTTGAACGCCTTAGTCTCAAAGACTTTAACTTAAATATCACGAAAGGCAAACAAATAATAAGTACAATAAAAAGGAACGACTTTATTGTCGATGGGAAAATTGATTTAGATCAACTATTCCCAAAGCTTGAAAAAATAGCTGGTAATAAAGGAATAAAGAGATTCCAGTTGTCACTTGGTGATGAAATATTTAATAAAATCCGGATAAATAAATTTAAAGAAAAAGGAAACGCGTTATTAAAAAGTTTAGAAATTGTGCTTACACCTAGGATAAAAGTTATAAAAGACGAGGATGAAAAACTAAAAATTCTGAAAAGATACCACGATGATCCTGTTTTTGGTGGCCACCCAGGAATCACGAGGTTAGCTAATAAGATAAGAAAATACTTCTACTGGAAAAACATGACTAGAGAAATTAAAAGTTATGTCAAAGCGTGTGAGCAGTGCAAAAAAAGTAAATCATTTTTAAAAACGAAAGAGACCTTGATACTTACTCCCACACCAATAAGTGCCTTTGACACAGTATTAATAGACACTATTGGCCCATTACCAAAAACTGAAAATGGTAACGAATACGCCATAACTATAGTGTGTGACTTAACTAAGTACTTAGTTACAATACCAATACACAATAAGAGTGCCAGAGCGGTGGCTAAAGGAATATTTAATGGTTTTATTCTAACATACGGGCTCATGAAGAAAATTCTAACAGACATGGGAACAGAATACATGAACCAATTATTCCAAGAATTGTGCGATCTCCTAAAGATCGAAAAGGTAAACTCTACTGCCTATCATCATCAAACATTAGGATCTGTGGAACGCGTACACAGAACCTTAAATGAATATATAAGATCATACATATCCCTCGATAAAAATGATTGGGATGAATGGGTTACATCTTTTACGTATTGTTACAATACCACACCCTCGACAGTGCATGGTTACTGTCCGTTTGAATTAGTATTTGGAAAGATACCAAATACAATCGATTTCTTACAGCAACCTGAAATCGACCCCCTTTACAATATGGACGCATATGACAAGGAGGCAAAATACAGACTACAGGTAGCCCAAAATAGAGCTAGGCACATGTTAGAACAGTCAAAGATAACCCAAAAACGGCAGTACGATAGGAATCTTAAAGAAATCGACTTAGCTATAGGAGATCTAGTACTATTGGAAAATAATGCAGGACATAAGCTAGATAAATTATACATGGGCCCATTTAAAGTAGTAAAAATAGATAATAATCATAACTGTACGATAACAGACGAAAATAACAAAATTACTATAGTACATAAGAATAGACTAAGGAAATATCATTAGCAAAAAGCATAAATATATGTTATTTTTATAGTTAATAAAAAAAAAAAAAAAAAAAATTAATTAAATTTAAAGATAATTGATTAAGCTATTATTGTCGTTGATATATAAATATTAATAATAAATAGGTAATAATAAGTAATAATGTCTATTCATTTGTTTTCATAATAGATTTAAGATATCGAAAAAAAAAAAAAACAAAATTAATTAAAAATGATCTTGTTTAAATAGAATATAATACCAAGATCATTCTTTGTAAAAAGGGTGGTGTAGTGTGTTTATTTGCCTACATGCACATTCCGGGTGTCGTGTCGGGTGACGAGTACGGCTCGTTACCTGATTCGATACTTGGAGTGTGGAATGTGCTTTTCAGCATACTACGCTTCCCACCTAATACCTTTCAGATCACATACATTTACCTTTACTTCATAATTTGTTTCTCCACATGTACGATTCAATAAAGATACTCCAAACGATAAGCACGTCTCTTTTTTATTCTCCGGACGTTAAAACTACATATGAAATAACAAAAAAATCGACAACAGCGCCACCTATCCGGTCCAAAACTACCCTATCGTTCTAGCTGCGTACAATCATACACACATACAAAGTTTCATTGAGATCGGTTGAGTTTCTCAAAAAAATCTACAACAGCGCCACCTATCGGTCCAAAACTAGCCTATCTTTCTAGCTGCATACAACCATGCAAACATAAAAAATTTTCATTGAGATCGGCTGAGTTTCTCAGAAAATGGACAACAGCGCTACCTGTCGTGTCCAAAACTACCCTATCGTTCTAGCTGCGTACAATCATGCACACATTCAAAGTTTCATTGAGATCGGCTGAGTTTCTGTATCATACACATCAATTGTGCTTATTTGCCACTGGACAAAGACATGAGGAGAGGTGATATATATGCTACTAGTTTCGAAGGAATTTCTTTTGTCAAGTGGATGGAAAATAGAGCCGTGCATCTTCTGACCAATTTCTTGTCACCGATAGATACCTACTCAAAAGGTCAAACGCAAAAAAATTGTATCAGCCCAAAGTTTGGAGATCACATGTCCTGATATTGTTCAGCAGCACAATAAAAAATATGGGTGGGGTAGATCTCATGGATCAGAAGAAAGTCACATACGAGGTTGATAGAAAATCTAAAATAAAATACTATTTGCGGCTTTTTTTTTTCGATTTATTAGACATTGGGATAAATAATGCCTATATTGTGTATGAAAAACTGCATGCGGAAGATCGCATAGAAGGCCAGTTACTCACGTCGCTAGAATATCGACAAGTTGTGGCTAGGACCATGATTGGCAATTTTTCTATAAGAAAACATGTCCTGCCATCTACTTCTATGACAAAAAAAAAGGATTCAAAATATAGGACACAAACAATCTTTACCGTCACACGTAATGATAAAAGGATCTTTACGTAAAAGATGTGTGCAATGTTCGAAGAGAGGAGTAGAATATCGTACCAATAATGTTTGTGACATTTGCAACGTCAATTTATGTTTCACAGTAACCAGAAATTGTTTTGCTGAATTTCATATTTAAATTTAAAATTATTAATAAATTTACATTATCTTATTAAATTTTGTTTATAACGGGTGATTTTTTAGCTGGTTTGGTTTTGGCAACACTGGTTTTGACAGCTGACGTGTGTTTAGTACCTTGTGTCACTGTCAAACAGCTTCAGTTTGGTTTGCAATTTAACCATGGATCGTCTTACAAATGAACAACGCTTGCAAATTATTGAATTTTACTATCAAAATTCGTGCTCGGTTCGAAATGTTCATCGCGCGCTGCATTTTATTGTGTTCAGCGATGAGGCTCATTTTTGGTTGAATGGGTACGTAAATAAACAAAATTGCCGCATTTGGAGTGAAGATCAGCCAGAAGCATTGCAACAGCTACCAATGCATCCCGAAAAAGCCACTGTTTGGTGCGGTTTATGGGCCGGCGGCATTATTGGGCCATATTTCTTCAAAGATGATGCGAATCGCAGCGTTACTGTCAATGGTGAACGCTACCGAGCGATGATAACAAACTTTTTTTTGCCCGAAAAGGAAGTTCTTGACTTGCATGATATGTGGTTTCAACAAGACGGTGCCACATGCCACACAGCACGCGAAACAATGGCGCAATTGCGAGGCGAGTTTGGTGAACAGTTAATTTCACGTTTCGGGCCGGTCAATTGGCCGCCTAGATCGTGCGATTTGACACCATTAGATAATTTTTTGTGGGGGTATGTGAAGGCTAATGTGTATAGGGACAAGCCCGCTTCGATTGACGCACTGGAAGCCAACATCCATGCATTCATTCGTGAGATACCGGCCGATATGTGTGAAAGAGTTACCCAAAATTGGACTCAGCGGATGGGCTACCTGAGACGCAGCCGCGGTCAACATTTGCATGAAATTATCTTTAAACATTAAATTGCAAGGTTCAAACTATCGATTCAAATAAATATTTCATTCATTTTTTCGAATTTTTTGTGTTTTTTTTTTTAAAAAAAGTTCTAAGCCTCTTAAAAAATCACCCCTTATTTATCAAAAAATCATAGAATATCACTCTAATTGTCGATACATTACAATCCTATAAATACAGCCCCTTATCGCATATTGGGACACATTTGTCCCAAGCGATTTCTAAAAATCTGCTGAATTTTTTTACTTTTTTATAAAACATCTATTAAGAACAACCATGAAGACACTACATAATGCACAAATATTCATAAAAACTTTAGCGTACTTGTTTTGTGCGTGAAAGGGTAGATGAAGCATAATTAAGCGCAGCAAAACAAAAGTGTTTTTGAGCCTTTTTAATCATATTTTGAAAATTAGTGGCTAGGAAAGCTTTGTAAATGTTTTTAAATGACAAGGGTTTTATTCAATCGTTAGATATTTGTATAAGTATACGTATACCTAATAATAATTATCTATTACTTTATAGTAGGGGAAAGTGGTCACCCTTCGTACGTGGGGCACATTCGTACAGTAAGTATATAAGAAAAACTAAGCTTCGCTAAAACACGTATTTGCTCGTGTGCATAGACATACCAGGTAGCATTTCGCTCAACGAACTTCGGGACAGTCGGGCAAAAGGTATGATAGCTGACAAGCGTAACCTGTTTTCGAGCGCTGTGAGTAATTTTTTTACCGAAGTTCGCGATCGCATTGCGAGTAAGTTTTTTACGTTTCTTGCAAAATAGGGATGACGAATTTATGTTTACAATGTTTATTTTGTATTTAAATTACTAATATTTCCCTACTAAATTTTAATTTATTAAAAAGTTGTAATTTTTATTTTGTGCATAGCCTGGGGTACATTCGGACAGTAATACAGGGGGCACATTCGTACGCGTACGAATGCTCCCCTTCAAATTTTATATACGAAAATTACAAGCAAAAGATCAATAATATCGATTTTCATGAAACAAAATTGTATAGACCTCTTTAAAACTTGTTTTACGCATTCTATAAGGTTTATTAGAAATGGCAATGTCTTTATTTGTTGTAGCCTTTACAGTTATCTAGCCAATATAAAAAACGTAATAATAAAATTCGAAATGAATGAATAGGTACCTATCGTTTTTTTCTAAAATGCATAAAAAGATTTAGACCAGTTTAAAAAAAATTAAAACTCTTACCTGGTCAAATTAATAACACGTCTCTACAGCACGACTTCTTCGGCACTAATAGCAGTAAACGAAGAAAGAGGATTCGTTAGTCCATCACAGAGCTGTCATAGCTTCATATCAGTTGTTATACCTAGAAACGACTCAGTTCTCACTTACTCTACAAGCCAGAACAACCTTACCCTAAGCAGAACTGCACAGCAAAGAGCTGTCATACGACTAGGTAACGTAGTAGATAAAAGGCTCTTGTAAACAAGCATAGCATTATTAACGGGTAACAGCTAACAGGACATTGATCAACGATGTTCACACCCTACCCAAATTAAGTTTGTTAACAATCGCGCTTTAAAGAGCTATGGTATGGTAACTATGGACATCCAAGATATGGTTAAGTTTGCCAAGTTAGGGGTATAGGCAGTGTTGCCATAAAAATATTTGGATAAATCTGCAGTTATGACAAAAAATAAATCTGAAATGCAGACTTCTATGGAAAGATATTACTTCACAAAATGTTTTTTTTTTTTATTTAAATAACAATACAAAAAAAAAAAAGTTGAATAGGAAAATGAGAGCATACAGCGAAAGCAAGTAATATTATTAATAAATATTGACATGTTTTTTTAAGGACCAAAGTACCTATATTATTTTAAATGCAGACAAAATCAGAAGTGCAGATTTATGGAGAAATCTGATTGTTAAAAGTCTGCAGCTCGGTTGAAAATCTGCAAAACGCAGACAAATCTGCACTTATAGCAACATTGGGTATAGGAAACAAATTTTCGGGTTTGGTACCCATATAGTATTCTCAGTGAATACGCAAAAGCATTGAATTTAAAGTATCCAGCGAAATGGGAATAAGATTTTAAGTGAACTTTAAGTCAATTTGAATATTATTTAGTTATTTTGATATTTAATAAGTTTTTTTTTGCTGTTTATAAAAATTAGCAAGTTAAATAAACTTTTTAAATACCCTGTATGAGTCTTCCCCATGTCGTACGAAAGTACCCCATCTGCTGTACGAAAGTACCCCACAGGTGGGGTGCATTCGTACAAAAATCTAATCCTAGAATATTTTCTATAACTCTGTAAATCTTTGACATAATGGTTTCATACTTTTTTGTTATAAGCTACGATATATATAGAACATATAAATGCATTAACTACAAACAAAGGTGAGTTAATTTTTAACTAAATAATAAAAATTCAAAAAGTGTACGAAGGGTGACCACTTTCCCCTAGGTATGTTTAGAAGAAGTCTCCATTATTTTTTTGTACTGTTCGATTGATGATAAACCTATGAATAATCAAACTTGTATTTAAAAACAGGAAGGAGTCTAGAAAATATCGTCCTAAAATACCCTGAACAGGACTACAAGCTCTTCAGAGGGATTCAATAGCTTATTTACCACAAAATTAGTTAAAAGAGGCAATTTTTTTAAATTATATATTGTTAGATTGAGACTTCAGCAAGACCAGCGATTTTCTGAAATCTTTGGATGGACGTGTTCAAATGTACGAACCACAAAAAAAAAAAAAAAAACATGTGATCGTCATTTTGTCATAAACAGATGAAGGAATAGAACATGATGAAAGGAGTATTTCATTAGTTGACTTCTTTAATCGGATGACTCAGAAAGAAGCTTTCATCATAACAACAAAGAGTAATGATTTCTATCATGAGTAAAATGTACTGTACATGTACACCTTACTGTACGTAAGAGTCCAGTTCTTTGTGGGTATAACGTATAAATATATATAATAGTTTTTATCATAAGTTGAAAAATTAAAAAAATTATGTTCGAGTGAATATATATTTCTCCATTTGGTTAATGTAAAATAGCGGTTTTTTATTTTGAAATAAAGTTTCATATTGCTGGCAATAAAGTCGAAAACTCACTTTTAAGTTGGAAAATAAAGTCCATTACTGAAATATAGCTTCAATTGATTAAAATGAAAATTCAACCAGTCGACGACATTATTAGGTACTCTTTTATACCTAAACTGACGGATATTTTAAGGAAACAAAGTCGATCGACATTATTTCCATCTACCTTATTTCACATCACCGTAATGAAATCCTGGTTTTGATAGGCTTTTTACTTTGAAGAGTACCTACCTACTTAAGTATTTTGCAACACATTATTTTTTTTAAAAAAATTCTTGAAATATGGCACAGCATAAGGGGAAAGCGGGAGACTTGAGGCACTTTTTGTTAGATCGTTAATAAAACTTTATTTATCAATCACAGCCACCTGTTTATCTATTTGAAGAACGGTTTCATAAACTTTTGCAAATGCCAGTGGTTTAGTGGTTTAAAAAAAAAAATATATATAAAAATAAGAAACATACCGTTTTTCAGTAGACAAATAAAAAAAAGTAGGTACTTTAGCTTCTTAGCATAAATGAAGTAAAAATATGTAAACAAAAACTAAACTTCAGAGATATAATAGTAATAAATATATACCTAACTTAATTTAATAATTAAAAACCATATGACTACCTATACATCATTAAGCTAAAATTGGTATCACAATTAGGGCAGATAAAGGTTTCGTTGTCATTTTTGGTCAGTCCGACAAACATCTCGTGC
This sequence comes from Cheilosia vernalis, assembly GCA_949126925.1. Classification (NCBI taxonomy): domain Eukaryota; kingdom Metazoa; phylum Arthropoda; class Insecta; order Diptera; family Syrphidae; genus Cheilosia; species Cheilosia vernalis. The sequence goes on along the minus strand of OX421358.1, from coordinate 38,186,643 downwards.
TCAGAAGTGTTGCATAAGGCGCAAAGGTGCATGTCCATAATATCATAAGTTTTTCACACAAAGCCATGATTCATCGGAATTTTCTTCAATTTCCATTTGTGCAAACCTTCATCGAAATTGATGAACATTTTTTAATTGTAGTATAGGTTTATTTTTGTTTGTGTCTCTTTAACAAAAATTTTTTTTTACTGAATTCAAATTAAATACATGGCTTTAAAACACTTACCTACATAACTGTTACGGATGCTAAGAAAACAAAAAAATAAATAAATTTCGAGCACCCTGTTCCACATGCGGAATTCGAAATTATAGTTCGGGACTAATAGGGGGTATTTGACAACCGGATCCAGTATTTCCTCTAAATGTGTATGTGTGAGTGGGGGCGACCTCCATTTCATACTTCCTGGGTTCCCTTACTGAGACCTATCTTTCTTTCCTGGGTAACCATCGGCCAAGACATAATATCTCGCCGTAAATCAACGTCTTAAACAAAAAAATTAAAAATGACATACGGAATAGCAAAAATGACATACGGAATAACAAAATTTTACCGTGCCACGAAACATTTCATTTTGCTTCCAAAACCCGCTACACCAAATACCACGTACCAGCGAAGCTGTGGGATCGTAGGAACGCAGAATATTGAGGGCAGACAATATAAATTATATAGCGGGACATTTAACCTACATAAAAAACAAAGCCACCTCTCGCGAACGTCTGACAAACATCCGAGAGTATAACTGTCTTGAAAGAGCTTCTCAATTAGCCGTTTGGAACCGGCATAAAATTGTAGATCCCTTCCATTCGTTCCAAAAAATGAAATCTCACACAAAACGAATGGTTGTGAGAAGCTAGGCCTAGGGTCCCTACCGACCTGTCGCGCCAAAAAATTATTATTAATTATTAAAAAACAAAAAAACATCTGCGAAAGTTTGCGAAAGAAATATTATCTTACTTTACTAATAATGGCTGCGGAGATCTCATATCAGTCAATTTTCGAAATTTGGTCGACTTTGCCAAGCCATGATAGATTTAACCCTATTATTGAATTTGTTTTACGTATTCTTGGATGTGTAGAACTGTCCGATGAAGCATTAGAAAGTGTAAAAGTGACAATAAGAGGTCTGTGCCAAAGAATTGAAGCGAAATGGGCCAAAGTTGGTAGGCACCGTGGTCGCTTTTTAGAGTACAATTCTCATTGGCTTAAAACAACCATTAAGTTTTCTGAAATTGTGACTGATGCGATCCCTAGTTCATCTCACAATTCTTCTAGAAATAAACCTGGAAGGCCAACAAAACAGTTCAGTGCCTCCAGTTATTGGTCTAAGAGACGAAAAATTAGGGATCTTCTTCAAAACAGAAGTCAAGAAGAATTATCGTTGGCCACTGAAATTAAACTTCGTATTGTAGAAAAAAAAGATTCGGCAGCGATCATAAAAGAGCTTTCTGTTGCCTCTCCTAAAAGAGGTACGACTTTGAAAAGAGCCTATGAATCTTTTAACCGGAAGCCAGCGGAACTATCAGCAGATAAGGCGCTTGCTTCAATAGCTGATGCTAGTCTTTCAACGCATCAGTATAAGACTATCCGCGTACAATACAAGCTAAAACTCACAACTTTAAACTATATCCAGCATACCTACTCTAAGATTCAAGCTGCTAAGAGATTGTGCTACCTTGCAGGCATATTTGTTACTGAAACATCTGCTGAAATAGAGATTCAAGCACTTATTAATCACACTATTATACGCTTATGTGCGGCTCAAGAAGAAGTTCTTCGGGCTTTGAATTTACCTTCAAATAGTGTTTTGAATATTATTATATAATGGGGATGTGATGGGGCGGAGCAGACAAGGTACCGACAAAAGTTTTCAGAGGAGCACCTCACTGACGAAAGCTTATTTAGCATATCCATGGTTCCAATACAAGTGAACACTGACATTGGCGGATATAAAAAAATAATATGGCAAAACCCAGCACCATCTTCGACCAAACATTGTCGTCCTATCAAATTTATTTTTGCTAAGGAATCAGCAGATCTTATAACAGCTGAAGTTAACAAAATTAAAGACGACATTGCCAAACTGTCTCCAACCAAGATATTGGTTAATAGCGAAGAAATTCTTGTAAAATCAACAATGATTTTGTGTATGATAGATGGTAAGGTGTGTAATGCTCTTTCGTCATGTGCTTCAACACAGACTTGTTACTTGTGTGGAGCGAAGCCCAGTGAAATGAACAATCAAAGACTCATTTCAAAAAAAACTATCAATACGAATTTTCTTTCATTTGGATTATCTCCTCTTCATTCTTGGATACGTTTTTTCGAATGCCTATTGCACATTTCCTATAGATTGGAAATAAAAACTTGGAGAGTAATTGGCCCAGAAAATAAACGAAAACTGGCGGAAAAAAGAAACAGATCCAAGACAGATTTAAAAAAGAACTAGGGCTGCTTGTAGGTATGCCAAAACAGCAAACAGGTAACAGTAACGATGGGAATACAGCACGCAAATTTTTTAGGAACCCAGAAAAATCTTCTGAAATAACGCGCATTAATTTAGAGCTCATTAAACGGTTCCATGTTATAACTATTAGAATGCTTGAACTCTGGGTTCTAAATAAATTCAGATAAATTCCATGAATACACAAAACAGACATATGCTTTATATCTTAGCAAATATTCATGGTATTCAATGTATTGTTCCCATTGGCCAATTATCCGAAGAAGCTCAAGAGGCACGAAATAAACACAATAAAAGATACAGGGAACTTTTTACAAGGAAAACATCTAGGATTGACACAAATACAGATTTGCTTCATAGACTCCTTTTTACATCGGACCCACTAATTGCGAGTTTACGCGCTCCTCCAAGGACTAAAAGAAATAAAACAACCCCAGAAATAATAGAATTATTAGAAGAAAACCCGTGTGACTCTAACATTTCCGATAGCCTCGTTGAAGACTTCTCATCAGATATATCAGAAGAAGAAGACTCTGATTTAAGCGAAAGTTGATAATTCATTTATTTTTAAATTATTATAAATAGCTTTTTAAAATACCGAAGTTCAAAATATATAATATATGAAATAAAAAATAAATCGTACTTAGGTATTTTATTTAATTGTTATATTATCTGATACAATATTTTGCCTTTACGTATATTTTGCTTATTTGTTGTCTAGTTCTTTCTATAATAATAAAAAAAATCTTTGTGCTTTGTTACTACGAAATTATAACAAAGAATATGAGGCGAAAGTTGCAATTTTATAAGCGAAGCAATTTTGCTCTCCTAGATTGCCAAAATTGCACACTGTGCGGCGGTTCTAGGAGGGGTACGTAGTACGGTCATCTTCGGAGGCGGCGGCGCGGTTCGTGAGGAAGCGGGGACTTATTTTTTGTTGTGTTCACCAGTGCAAACAGGTGCCCGTGGGTTTTGGGCAAGGTCCTAGCCTTAGCAAAGGCATTTGGTCTGATTAAACCTATGCAAAAAGTGATATCCAAACAAAAAAGTGAAAACAAAAGAACTCCCATAAAAAAGTATAAAAGAAAAAAAAAAGAAAAAAAACCGCGACAACATTTTAGATCGCAGCAGCGTGGGAAATTGTGCACAATCTCCGTACGGATAAGGGGTGAGTTATTTTTTTGTATTGGTAGTTTGAATTGCCTGCCATTTTACACATACATATTTATAAGAAGTGCCAAACCATATTATTTACTCTTATTGTTAATATTTGTAATCTTGTTTTTTTTTTTTTTCTCTTCTTTTAAAATTTTAATGGGTGAGCCATTTTAAGGAATTTTAATATGATTTTCGGTAGTAGGCGTAGTTCATTATTCCAATAAATAATTTAAGTAAGCATAGCAAAAATGCAGTGAATTTTTACTTGTTCGGGGCAATGTGTGGTGGGAATTGGGGGATGTCGTCAAGAAGTGAACTGAGTGTGAGTAGTAGCAAATCGGGGCAGTTGAAATATTGAGTACGAAGCTGTCAAGGTGCACGTCGTTGCAAAAGGGGTGGGTCAATTGTACTCTGGCGACATATCAGCTGGGTGCCCGCGAGCTATGGTATAGTATGGTGTAGTGTAGATGATGAAGTATAGTGTATCTCTGTCAATTCTTGGCATGACTAACATTTTTTTTTTTTATTGTGCGAGTACTGGTGGATCAAGAACCACTCCCAGCCGACGTTCCTAGCCGTGCGTATGCAAGCATGCCAAGTGTAGGTAGGTAGGTAGAAGTGGCGGTTTAACTAAAAACCCAAGTAGCATCAAGTGCCGTTTTGTTACCACAACTCATTTGACCCGGTTGTTTAAGATTATCAATAGGAGGTTTTAGATCCAGCCTGTGGAATTCAAGAAGGTTATCAATTCTCTAATACCACATTTCGAGACCTGTTCAAGGGAGTCGAAGAAGGGTCTACCAAGAGATCTTTGTCTGGCCCTAGCTTGTGCCGGACAAACGCAGAGGTAGTGAGTGAGTGTTTCCTTTTCGGCTGCGTCATTACAGCTACGGCAATGTGTATTATGTGGGATGCCAAGTCTTAATGCATGTTCCCCTATTGGCCAATGGCCTGTGATTATCGCTGTTATTCTGGCAATATCTTTGCGTGATTTGCTTAGGAGGTAGGTAGTTTTTTCCGTGCTGTAGTTTGGCCACATCCTTTTGGATACGATACAGTTCGTCAGCCTCCTCCATCTGAGGTTTGCCTTCGATAGGAATTCTGAGGAGATCTTTGCTTTGACTGCTCCGAGCGGTATGTGCACCGATTCCGCAAGTGAACAGTAAAGGGCAGAGCCTCGCCTGGCCAGCTCGTCAGCATGTTCGTTTCCGTAAACGTTGCTATGACCTGGAACCCAGATCAGGGTGACCTTGAACTGGTCAAGCGAGGCCAGCTCCTTGCGGCATTCTAATACTAATTTTGAGGTTATATTGACTGAGGCGATAGCCTCGATGGCAGCTTGACTACCTATTAATAAAAATGTCTATCTTTTGCCTCGGAAATATGTTTGTCTGAAGTTTGATTTGACGACAGGCCTCGCGGATGGCCAGTAATTCCGCCTGAAAAACACTGGCCGTATCCGGTAGCTTAAAGGATTTTGCGATGTTAAGAGACTCAGAAAAAACACCTGCACCTACTCCATAGTCCATTTTTGAACCATCTGTGTAGATTGTTAAGTTCGTGTCCCTGTTCAACCGGCCATCCTGCCAATCTAATCTTGAAGGGAATTTTACTTTAAAATGTTTAGTGAATAACATTTTGGGAGTGATATAGTCCGTTGAGGGTGGTATAAGTTCTCTTGATAGAGAAATCAGAATGTTGCTATGGCCGTAGGGTTTCGCAGACCAGCACCCCGACTCTCTGAGTCTGATCGCGCTATGTGCTGTGATGCTTGTAAAGTGAAGGTCTAAAGGTAACAGATGCAGAAGGACTGTAAGGGCGACTGACGGTGTTGTCCTGTCAGTTCTTTGTACTTTGTTTAGTTTGATTATGTTGTAAGATTTACTTAGAGCCGGCCACCAAACTATTGACCCGTAGGTAAGGATTGGTCGTACGACGGCTGTGTACATCCACAGGGTCAGTTTTGGTTGCAGGCCCCATCTTTTACCAAATGTTCTATTGCAGGCGTAGAAAGCAATGCATGCTTTCTTTACCCGCTGTTGGATGTTAAGTTTCCAGTTGAGCTTGGGATCCAGGGGCCTAACTCTCTAATTCGATTCGAAAGTAAAAACTGTTCGAAAGTTGTTTCCGATTCTAATTTCAAACGTTACTCTCTATAACTTTCAAATCGAAAGGATATGTTGTAAAGAAATCTTTGCAACTTTCGAATAAATGTTCCGAGACTCGAGCTGTTTTTTGTCAAAAATGACATTTTAAATTCAACAAAAAGTCAAATAATTCGTTTTTGATTATTTAAATTTATTCGTTGACAATTTATTGAATTTCACAATGGATATGGATTCAGTTGTATTGTGGCTTGATGAAGAAAATGAAGAAAGAATTCAAAGAAAGATACTTAGAGACAATTCTAACATAATGGGCTTATCAAGTAAAAGGTAATATTATAAAACGCAAAATTTAATGACCAAATAATTTATTTACCTATACTAAATATTTTTACTAGTTTTGTGAAAAATTATCGCCTTTCAAAAGATGCATTTATGTATGTTTTGAACAGCATAAGAGATGATCTGAGAGAAAGAAAAAGATCGTCTTCAATACCCACAATGATAAAACTAGGTGCAACCCTTAAATTTCTTGCACAAGGTGGATACCAGCACCAAATAGGTCAAGATCGATTCACTGGTCTGGCGCAGCAGTCGGTTTCAACGGTTATTTCTGAAGTCTGTAAAGCTATCGAAAAACAGCTGTGTCCAAAACATATTAATTTTAATATGACTAATGAGGAGAAGACAGAATCCCAAAAATATTTCCATTTGAAATCTGGCATACCGGGAATAGTTGCAGTCGTGGATGGAACCCACATTCAAATGCTTAGACCGAGGAACAATGAACATTTATTTTTCAATCGGAAACTGAAGCACAGCATAAATGCAATGGTGGTAAGTTCACTTTAAAATCTAGCTCTTGATTTCATTTAATTAATTTATGGAGCTTTGTTTCTTGAAGATATGTGATCACCGGATGATTATCCGAGCTGTTAATGGACGATACGGTGGAGCATCTCATGACTCACATGTTTGGAACCTTTCCAATCAGCGGCAATACCTTGAAAACAACTTCAAGAATGGAGACAAATCAACTTGGATTAATGGTAACCATATTTATTCATAAAAATTAACAACATTATAATATTAGCGTTGTATTTCATAGGAGATTCCGGGTATCCACTCGAACCATGGATGTTAGAACGCCCCGGAAAATTCACTGGAATCATTGTTTAATTACAAACTCAGTAAGGCTAGATCCACTATAGAACGAGTATTTGGTGTTCTAAAAGCAAGATTTCGCTGCCTACTTGCAGCGAGAGAACTTCATTATGCCCCAGAGAAAGTTACTCAAATTCTAAATGCTTGTTGTGCTCTTCATAACATTTGTTTAATGTACAATGTTGAAGATCCTCCTGAACTATCCTCTCAAGAAAGGGATGACGAGTTCAGTATAAACAATGTTGCTTCTTACAATGACGCCCCAGGACCAAGCGGCCAGAACTACTTAAATATTGCTAAAAAGAAAAGAGATAACATTAGAAACAACTTAATGCAATAATTAAAGTATATATTAACAATTGAATTAATTTTATTATTAAAGGAAAATAGTTATTTTAAATAAATAAATAAAAATAATCTTGATTTCCACTAAAATTTAATTTCTTGGCTGGCTCTTCGTCTTCAACTCCAAAATTTGCTTTTTTAACTCTAATTTGCTTACATTTATTCTACTTTTTTCGACTTCATTTTTCTTTTTGAATTCAAATTTTTCTTTTTCTAGCTCAAATCTCCTCTCATCAAGTTCTAGCTGTTTTTTTTTGTACTTCTCATCCAATTCGAACTGCTTTCTCTTGTATCTTAAAATGTTTCTTAAATTTCCATTTATTTCTTTAAACATCTTGTGAGAATTTTTTTGGTACTCGATCTGATTCTCTACTTGTGTTTTGTGCAAGTTTTGTTTCGATTTTGGAAAAACTTTAGGATTCGAAATAGGTGGTGTGGAATTTTCCTTGTGGGCTTCCGCTGATCGCATTTCCGAGTCCATCATCATGGCTTCATACATCTGTCCAATTTCGTCGTCTGTTGTTTCCTTTTCGTTTTCATTTCCTCCAAAATCTTTTTTTCCCACCATTCCATTTACAGCCTCATTTATCTGCAGCAACTCTATTACCTTTTCTTCCAAAGCATTAAAACTGCAATACTTAGACGGGCCACCTCCTGTTCCCGAAATACAATTTTTGTTTTTTCGAGCTTTCGACTTAATGTTGTTTTTATAATCGGCCCAAACCTTATAAATATTTTAATTTTTAAAATAAATATTTTTGAATATGTACAATCAAGTTTAAACGCTTACTTTTTTCCATGCATAATCTTCACGCATTGGTGGACCAGCTGTATTCAAATCGGAAGCTAAACGCTTCCACAGATTATTTGAAGCTCTCCGTGCGTCCGCAGTTTTTAAATAGCCCTTTGATAAATCCGGATGGGAACACATAAAATCAATTAAAATTTCAAATTGATTTTGTCTTGTATTAATATTTTTATTCGTGCCTTCCCTTTAAAATAAAATAAAATCGTCAAAAATATCATCATATTGTAAGGGGGGGAGTCGCGGTGAGCACTTGCCTGACGGGACGCCTAGCGCAGTGTCACCCTTTTCCTCCTCCTTACGATAAAAACTGGAACCGATGAAACAAATCTGCCTGGCGGAACGCCTAGCGAGATTTTAGGATTTCCAACGATGATCTCTGCATCTCTGGTCGATGGGACAAAATTCAAAAGACTTCTGGTTTACCCAGTACAAACTTATCTATTTAAAATTAATCAAAATAGTGTAAGTCCAAAAATGTAAGCAAAAATAATGTTTTGCACTCTGCACCTCATGTAAATTGTAACACTTGAAGAGTGTGAATCTTATAACGAATACAAATGTCAATAACGATTGGTTTGTTTATACAAAAATGTTCGTTACGTTTGAATTTAATGAAAATTATACAAACTCTAAGCAGTATAGCATGAGGCGTTATGAACATTAAAATTACAATACAAATGTGCAGTATAGTTTTAGGGTGCATATGTTAAAATCATATAATACAATATACTGGATACTTCATGGCGCAGCGTCTAGGGTGGTTAGTTGCTACAATATTAATATTTATTATCTTTTCTTCAATTAATTTATAGCATCTTATCAAAAAATATTACTTATGTATTTTTTTTTAAATAAATACTTACATTTTAGCTTTCAGCAAACCTTTCCCGAATGGCTATTAGATATCGAATGAAATTTCTGAAATTCGAATGTATTTAGCAACGAAAATAGAATTGTAAAGTACGACATTTCCGATTTTCGAGCAAAGGTATCTAGATAAATGAAACTCGGATTTCAATTTTCGATTTTCAAATAACAAAGTACGAATTTTCCGAATTCGAACGATTTAACTTTAGAATCGAATTACAGAGTTAGGCCCCAGGATTACTCCTAGATACCTAGCGCAGGTGGATAAGGATAGCTGTAGGCCGTTTAGGCGAGGAAGAGTGAAGTCGGGTATTTTCATTTTAGTGGTGAAAAGCATCAGTTCGGTTTTGCTCGGGTTTACACCTAGACCACACCTCCTGGCCCATGTGCTAACCTTCCCGAGAGCATTTTCCATAATTTTACTAATTACGGAAGGAAACTTCCCTGATACCAGTATCACCATATCGTCCACATATCCGACCACTTTAATTCTTTCTCTGTCTAACGTTACGAGTATTTTGTTCATCACTTGGGGTGTGCCTCTGCTGGCAAATTTTGTTGTATTGCTATTACCTAGTGTGGACTGAATTATTCTAGTACTAAGCATAGAGACAATCCATAGACTTAGATGATTCTCTATCCCTAGCTCTGTAAGTCCAGAATTGCTTCAGTGTGTACATTGTTGAAAGCCCCTTCTATATCTAGAAAAGTTGCTAAAGTGTATTATTTATAGTGTATTGACTTTTCGATTGTTCGCACTACCTCATGAAGAGCCGTTTCCGTTGATCTTCCTTTAAGGTAGGCATGCTGTGCCTTGGATATTGATATTTCTATTGTACCACGCAGGTGGTTATCTAGAAGTCGCTCGAGGGTCTTCAGAACAAAGGATGTCAGACTGATTGGCCTGAAATCTTTCGCGATTTCATGACCGCGTCTACCTGCCTTTGGGATAAAAATGACTCTCACTTTTCTCCAAGAATGAGGAACATGGTTGTTGAGTAAAGAGCTCCTAAAAATCGGTATGAGCCATGAGATCGCTATGTCTTGGTTTTTTTGAAGCATAATAGGCAAAATGCCATCGGGGCCCGGCGATTTGTATGGAGCGAAACTGTTTATAGCCCAGGAAACTTTTTCCTCTGTGATAATGGATGTTATGTTATCCCAGGCGCTGGGTTGCGATCTTTGTGCATTGTTACACCCTGTGCTGTAGTCTTTGCCCCCTGGAAAGTGGGTATTCATTAAAAGCTCTAGAGACTCTGCAGTTGACTCAGTCCACGCTCCATCCGTCTTTCTCAGAAGAGAGGGGTTGGAGTGCTCTGTGGATAGAATTTTACTTAGCCTTGGAGAGTCTTTAAGAGTTTCGATGCCAAGTGTAGATCCATAATGTATTTTCCCGAATGGTACAGCTGACGCAACATAACATTTAATCAGAGGAAATGGAACCTGGAACCACTGATCAACTCTCCCTTCAGAAACTGCCTCAAGTCTCCCTTTCACATTTTTTAACAAATTTATATTCCTAACTTTTATTAAAAACAAGCTAGAATGGTTTCATGCTAATATTTGCAATGTAGAATATCAATATTATTAGGTATGTAACATCAAATTTATTTACTTACCGCATTACAGTTCAATTTTATACAGAAAAAATAAAATACATTTTTTTAAAGTAAAACTTCTTTAGTCACTGTGAAATTTCAAGGCCGTAACGTTTTTCAAAATTTCAGTCAACTAGATAGAGGAGAATTTCTAACGTAGTGAGAAGGAGCAGGAAAGCTTTATGCAATTGTTGTTGTCAATTATTTTCATTATTTTCAAAGCAAATTGTTGTCAACAATTTTGAAATTTCCTAATAATAAATAAATTATGTTTACCTACTATGTTACATTAAGTAACTGAGTAGATACTTTGATTTGTTTGATGGTGTTTGAATCCATAAATTTTGTTTGTCAAGTAGGTATTTTCAGGATCCTTGCGTTAGTATGAGTGAGCAAGTTGAAATGTAGGGGTGATTGAGATGACGTGGACAATGATGACAGGCAACAGGTGTTGTTGAGCGTTTTGAGTTTTCACGTAGGTGTTGTTACGAAAAATGAGCGGTACTCTGTTCATTCGTAAGTAGGGTTATAGGGAGGGCAGCACAAAGGTACCATAACACATTCGGTACCGGTGTGGGGAGAGAAGGGAGAAGGCTTACCAACCAAGTTTAAAACTTTCCCACCAAAATGTTCAGGCATGTAAAAGTACGGTAGTTCGCAAGACAAGCAGAAGATCAGACCCCACCGACGAGCCAATCACTGGCTTAAACAAGCATGCCTGCCTTGCCTTGGACAGTCCTTCCATCGACGTCAAAATTGAGATTTCTATGTCTGTAAGGTGAAAGGGTAACATATGTTTCTATGTATACCGTTACAGGTGGGACGCATAAAATAATATCAAAATATTAAACTTAGGTATAGCTTCGGAGTTTTACTTCTGATTATGTGTGGTCACAAGCACACTATTTTTTTTTTACTTTTGGCACTGCAAAACACCTTTTCTCTCCCACCAACCAGAGACAGCTTATGATTTAGAATTATTTTTGTGTGCAATTAATACCTACACTTGTTGGATTTCAATGGAATTTGAGCAAATTATTGAGAGTGGCTCAAGTCTCCCATATGTTCAAGTCTCCCGCTTTCCCACATAAGCAGTATAAGCCAACACAATAGATATTACAACACTGTATACAATGGTACACAATGTTATGTTTAGAATTACCTATTCTAATAAAACAGGCATATAGATATAGATAACAGCATAGTTCCGGTAGGCCTACATTTACGCGCGTGCTTTCGATAAAGCGCCGTCTTAAACAAAAAGTAATAGGTAATTAATGATTAAAATACTGAACAATGTTTGCGTTTATATTTTGTTTTCTTTTACGCATCTGAACCATCCGTGGTGTATGTATGTAATTTGGAAACTGTTGCGAAATACGCTGTATGTATTGGAGGACGTTTACCAAGGCACGATAAATTTTCATCTATGTTTGCATATTCGCAGTATCTTTCATTAAATTACGAGCTGTCATAGGTTTGGTTGTATACTCATATATAAAGCGCTCATGGCCAGGTCAAAGCCTCCTTTTATACAATGGACTTCAAAGTGGCCGTCAGGGTTTACAAAATTATTAACGCAAACAAAATTTTAATTACAAACGAAGCGAATTTATGTTTTGTTTTATACTCTGTTGTCAATTAGAGCGCCAAGTTATGGTATGGAAATTTCTCTAAAATGTTAAATGCACTTGGAATGTCGGCTTCGGGTTAATTTTTCATGGATATTAAAGTAGTTCATCCATATGAAGTTATTTTTAATTGCAATTTGTGCTTCAAAATGCTTCTAGGTAAGTGAATGCAGAGTTGGCTTGGAGTGTGTGATATTTAAGTTGGACGCAGCATAATGTATCTAATAATAAACGCGCTACACTAGAGGCAATTGGAGAAGTTAAGTAGGTATACGAGTATAATGCCTACCAAACCAAAAGGTACTAGCTATGCCCGGAACTTTGTTCGTGCCATATAACTAATTTTTTGTATAGCTTGTTAATCTTTTTAAAAGTCTATTTAAGTTAGAATTTGTTATCGTCCATATATGTACTACAATTCTCTGTAAAACACATATTCTTCTTATTGTAATGGTGGTTTGAAAAAGTACATTCTTTTGAGAACATTGCTTTCCTAGGAAATGCGAATACACAATGAAAAAGTTAAAATGTAAGAAATAAATATTTAAACCGCATTATGTGAGTGAAGAGTTAACTTAATAAAAGCAATTTTAATCACACTAAATGAAGTTTTTCTTCAGAAAATACGAACACCCAATTTGTATTTTCAATTCTAGCCCAATGTGGTAGATACATAGATAGATCTACTGCAAATATTTTTCAAATTTTGCAAGACAGATTTGAAAAATCATTAGTAGGTAAGTAAAATGGAAATTAGTCCAAAAAATAATCATATTCTGGCCCAATTTCCAAACTTTGCATTAAAACGTTGATAATAAGTAAATTAATCGCTATTTTCACAGGCGAACAATAGACGCTTCAATTTTTTGACCCATCCAATGTGCTGGTAAAATTTGACAGATATGAGCATAACCAAACTGTCACAAAAAATTGTTCAGTCTTTGTATTTCCCCGAGAAGGTGAAAAGTGCATTTTAGAGTCCGCGAGAGTTAGTGGATGTAGCAAACGAAAAACCTAAGTTTCAGTGTTCTTGTGAATGTTTATCCCTTTGATTATTGTTTTTATGTTAAGTAATATAATATTTACAAATAAAACGATAGGAGGATTATGAACGGTGACGAAACAAATTTTTGCTTCTGCCCGAAAACAGGAAAAGTCATATCTCCAAAGGGTCAGCGGAACGTTTACCAATTCCAAATGGCCAAATGAAGAGGATATTATCACAGTGTTTGCTATTATGACTGCTAGCGGGGAGCTTTTGACGCCTTTCGCAATTTTTCCATTTATTCGACCACCTGCCGATATTGTTAGAAGTATTCCAAAGTATTGGTTTTTAGGAAGAACCGAATCAGGATGGATCCGGAGCGAGACCTTTTAAGAATACATTGCTTACTGCGTGGACAAATGGATTGAAGAAAACAAAGTTCCGAAACCAGTACTGCTGTTTGTAGACGGGCATAAGTCTCATTTATCGATGCAACTAAGCCAACTGTGCCATTTAAAAAAAATTATTCTGTATGCTCTGCCACCAAACACGACCCATGCCGTATCCTTTAACCAGCTGATGTCAGTGTGTTTAAGCCGCTGAAACAAGATTGGAAGCAGACGGTACGAGAATATAGCAAAGGTCTTAACACGCAAGGACTTTTGTCCACTTCTTGAAATTGTGCTCATGAAAAACCAAAATACTAAAAGAAGAAACGGATTTCAAAAACGTGAACTTTTTCCATCCAAATGCTGTAGACTATGGAAATCACGTTCAGGACATGTTTCATCGGTAATAGAAGAAATTAGAAACGAACTGGAAAATTTGACTGGGGTCAATGTTGACATAATTCTGAAAATCGTAGAAAGTTCAAAATTGGCATTTAATCCAAAGCCAGCACTAAGTCATCGACCTTTCCTCAATTCCGATGAACTTTGTTTTTGATTTGAACGAAGATGAAACCCTTGAATTTGCTGACGAGAATCTTAGCAATTACACCTTGTCCTGAACGTAATGGTATACTCGTAGTAAATGAAATACCGGAAGACACATCTTCATCAGCAGTTAGCTATCTGGCCACACCTACTTCATCAAAAATATCTCCACTTGCCATAGCTTTGACCGAGCCAAATCCAGGTTCTACTTTTGATTTTGCCGATTTGAAAAAAAGCGGAAATCAATCACCAATCAACCACATCAACAACACGGAAAACTTATAGAAAAGCTCCTGTTTATGTCAATCCAGTTAATCAAACAAATATAGGATACAAAACATTGATTTCATCAACTGATATATCAGGATCCTTTAAAAAATATATATGACTCTTACACAACTTAGTGGGTCTCCCAGCGTAATTTTTTCACAGACTGGAGCTGGAGGGATATAATACGAGCGAAAAGAACGAGCTAAGAGAGAAAAAATTGATGCAGTCGAAAAGAGAAATTATGGGTATCGGTGAGTCCAAAAAAATGGTGGGCCTGGGCAAAAATCCTCATTCTTTAGTCCTTCACGTGGGCGCCCGCCTGAAAATGGCTAACCGGTCAAATGGTTAGTGTCAGCCAAGGATTTACGCTAACGTCTCAATCGTTTGTCGTGATCCATTAGTTTGAGGTAGGAGTAAACCTTTAAATCCAACCTAATTCCAGTGGTGGTGTGAGCAGATAGCAAACCGTACCCTACCGAAGGATGAAAGGCTGGGAGTAAAACCAGTCGCGAACGAGCTCCCTCCGACGCTCAGGTAAGTCGGCTCTGCCGGGATCGACTCTTCTTTCCGGACCTACTCGTGGGACCAAAATAATGAACTCTAATTTAAGCAAAAAAGAAACAGAAAATATTAAAAAAAAAACAAATAAGGAAGAATCCCCCTTAGGGACCTCTTCCGAGGAGGATCTACTGGCCTCCAGCCAGGAGACAGTAGTTAACCCCTCAAGCCTAAGGAGCACCAGCCATAGTACTCCTTCTGGCAGTCAACCAAAATTACCATCCAAAACTACGACAACAGTAGGGGCCGAGGATACCAGCCATAGTATCCAAAAGCCTAATACTGATAAAACCACAACCGGGAGCACCAGCCACAGTGCACCCAAAGCTAAGAAGTCCTCCGGTTCTCTCTTGAAGTCAAGATACAACAGGGCTGTCTTCATCCTTGCAAAGATTGCGAAGAATGAAGAGACTGGAACGGCTCACGAGAGAGACAAGGACGACAAAATAAAATATCAAAAGGTGGTAGACGAGTACGTCAACAACCCGAAGCAAACGCAACAGAAGAAAGAGAGCGTGAAGAGAAACAGGTCCCAAGATGAGACCTCTCACGCCTCTAAAAAGTACGGCAAAACGGTGATGGACCACTGGTGTAGCATTGAAGCCAAACTGTCTGAGATGGTTGTGGAGCATGTGCTATCCGAAGCTGACAGCAGACTACCCAGTTTCGACTGCGCGGATGTAGTGCGAGGATATCGGGTGATCAAATGCGTGGACCAGTACTCTAAGGATTTCCTTGGCTCATGCATCGACAAGATCGCCGAAGCTTGGGATGGCTTAAAGCTTAAGCTTATCCCTGCCAAGGATATCCCCATGAGACCTAGGGCCCGTATTTGGTTACCGGTTATGAAGATAGACTCTGGGAGTCTTCTCAAGTGCCTCAAACTGCAAAATCCGACCACTCCCATGGACGACTGGGCTGTCATAAAGGCAGAAGAACCCAAGAAAAACAGTCTTTCCTACCTGCTTCTAATAAACGAGGAGTGCCTAGGGGCACTAGAAGCAGCTGATTTTAAATTGAGGTTCGGCATTAGGCACGCCAAACTCAAGATCTTCCGATCGACGGTACCTGAGGACGACACAGACGATGTCGCCGCTGCCAACAAGCTGTTGGAGGAACTGGCGATCGCCTCCAACACCCAACAATAATATGCTGAAAGTCATACAGACGAATCTCCAGCACTCGAAATGTGCATCAGAGAATCTTCTGGTCTTCCTCAGGGAGGAAGACATTGACATCGGCATCATCCAAGAGCCCTGGGTTAGGAAGACGACCATCCTGGGTCTCTCAGACAACAACTACAACCTTTTATACAAAAAAGACGTCGGTAAGCCAAGAACATGCATTTTAACCAAAAAATACATTAACGCTTTCCTATGTCCCAACCTTAGCTCGCGTGATTTAACCGTCGTTAAATTAGAACGAACCCAGGGTCAATCCATATTCATCGCATCCGCTTACATGGCGCACGACAAACCATCCCCGCCAGAAGAAGTGCAGCAACTCACAGCAGAGATACAAGCGAGGCAAGGCTGCCTGCTTATAGGCTGTGATGCTAAAGCTAAGTATCCTGCTCGCGCTAAATTTTAGCGTCCCTAGTCTCCACTCCGTTTCTCCACAGCAAAGATAAATGGAAGCTAAATTTTTAAATATGATATAGATGGGACAAAAACCATATGTTCATGACAGATGTCAGTAAACGAAATTTTAATTATACACGTAATTCGAAATTGAAATTTCAAAGACATCGCAATTGTTTTTAAATATCAGCAAAACAATGGATATAAGAAAAGTTGAAGAAGATGTTATCATTGCTGCAGCAGCTGAAATAATTTCCATAGTAGCTAGTAGAAGACGACGCTTTCCTTCGTGTCGCGTAAATCCATATTTACAAAAAAGAAAAACCAAAGGCCGATTTGCAAAAGACGTAAGATTATTGAATGTTTAAAAAACGATTTTCCATTAATATTAATTTGTAGTTCTCGGATTTGGTAGCCAACCCTCGAAATTTTAAGGAAAACTTCCACATGTGTCCTGAAACATTCCAAAATCTTTTTACCATGGTGGAACACTTACTATTATCTAAAAGAAACTCGAGGCCAAATGAAAGCATAAGTCCTCTTGAAAAATTTGCTATTGTGATAGAGTATGTATAAATAAATAAATATCTAATTGGCGACGAGACTTAAGATACTTTTTGCTTACAGATATCTCGCAAGTGGAACAATTCAAAGACATATGGCATCAGTCTATAGAATAAGCAAGCAGTACTTTGGGAGAATAATTGATCAAGTTTGCTCTGCCATAACCCAAGTATTGAATGCTGAAATTCCAACGCTAACCGAAACTGAGTTTGTGAGAATTGCGAACGAGTTCAATGCAACGTGGAATTTGCCAAATTGTTTAGGTGCTATCGATGGTAAGCACGTTGCCATAAAGTGTCCAAAAAATGCTGGAAGCTTATTTTACAACTATAAGGTATATTCATAAATACATAGTTCTAAATGGTTTGTCTTCAAAAATCTTATTTGGTTTTTAGGGATTCCACAGCATCGTATTGATGGCAATATCAGATGCAAACTACAAATTCATATACATTGATGTAGGTGCATATGGAAGTGAGGGTGATGCAAATGTTTTCAATGCAACTATGCTCGGAAGGGATATTTTGGATGACAATTTGCCATTTCCGGAGGACATGGAAGTTGGGCCACATAAGCTTCCGTATTTCTTTGTTGCAGATGATGCATTTCCTCTTAAAAAGAGGATAATAAAACCGTTTGCCCCCAGGAAACCGAACAAATTGGAGGATGATGAACGCATCGCTAATTATAGAATTAGCAGAGCCAGACGTTGTGTGGAAAACTCCTTTGGAATCTTGTGTTCCAAATGGGTCTGCCTGGGCAGAACAATGTTCGTTAATCCAGACAGGGCTACAAAAATTGTAACGGCTTGCTGCTATCTCCACAATTTTTTGCTTCGAACGAATAAAAGTTCATATTGTCCGCCACATTATGTGGATTATTACGACAGCACTGGATGCTTGGTCAGAGGCGAATGGAGGAAAAAAGTTGCGGAAACTGCATTATGTAACTCCGTACTTCTATCAAATGCAGGAAGACAGTGTAATGACGGCAAACATATTCGCAATCAAATAAAAGACTTTGTAAATTCGCCTCTTGGGTCTATTCCATGGCAGCAAAAGGCTGCCTTTTTTGAATAAAAAACAATGTGTTAAATTTTGTGTTTTTTATTTTCTATTTTTTAACATTTCGCAGCTCTTGCAATGCCTGCTGGTGGAATGACAGTCCCAATTCCCCAACAATGTCGTCTGGAAGCTGAACTAAAATTCTCTCCAGGATTGCAAAAAGGGCAAAGTTCTTCAACACAGGCTGTGTAGAAACGTTCTCCTCCTTTCTTAACTGAACCAACTCCAAAACACTTTGAGTAAGCAAAGCCACATTTTCCAGCATAGGATCCTTACGCTGCTTCCCTTTGTCCTAAAATCAAATAAGCATTAGACTGATAAACATGTTGTATTACAGTAATATTTACATATGTATAGCTTGAGGAAGGAGTATCTTCTGTAAATTCTGGTGAGGTATCCTTAGTATTGCTTGAAAATGTCCTATCAAGTAATAAAAACATTAGTTTATAGGTAAGTAGAATAAATAGTGCTAATGACTAGCTATTTACCTTCGCTGTGAAGATGTTGGGGTCAAAAATGCTAAGCAATCCGAGAACTCCCAGCTTACACTGCTTTGACTTTCGTCGTCGAAGACATCATCATCGATACCTTGTGTATCATCCGCAGCACTCCCTGACTTCGCCTTTTTCCTGCTGCTAGTGTGATACCTACGGCTGTCCTTTAGGGATTTCCATGTTGATTTGCATTCATCTACTGAAAGGAAAGATTAAAAAGATTATTGATATATATATACAATGTAAAATACAACAAAATTGCAAACAATTATGATATCCTAGAATTCTATTGTTTTGAGTTAAAAATATCTCATAATGCGTATGGTAGGTAGGTATATATGTAGCATGTAGGTACTACAAAAACAAAGAGATACTAACTACTCAGTGAAAGTTTATCTGGTTTTGCAGAAGCAGATCAATTTGTTTATGAACACTGCAAGAAATCGTAAAATCACGAAAACGAAGATTCTTCCGTGTCTGCTCCTTGGAATCCAGATGAGCTACCAGTACTATTTGGTATCTCTGAATTTGTCTTACATCCCTCTATCAGATGGAATAGGTTTACTGCAATCTTCATACATATTCTTAACTCAAAACAATAGAAAATAACTCGCGAATTTATAATTGAAAATACTAACGCTTTCCAATACTAAACATTACACAATTGGATACTTATGCTCACCTGTTTTCTCCATTTCCCTTGCAACTTTTCGCCAGTCGGAGTTGACTGCCTCTATGTTGCTGTGGGATTTGTCCTGCAAATTCCATATTGAAGGTTTTTCCTCCACAAGCCTCGCAAGTTTTTTTTTCTCGTCGTATGAGAAGGGTCTTCTAATTTTGCGTTTTCTTTTATTTACGGTAACGTTTTCTGTAGTTTCCCCCGACAAATCCATGATAAACACGATAAACACAACTCAATTTTTTTTTCCTACTGCTGCTGTCAAAATTTATCTTCGATTTAATGTACCGGACATTTATTTCGCGAGCTAAATGAGTGGAGATTTTTCATCGGCCCATCTACATGAAGTTAAGAATTTAGCGTGCGAACAGGATACTGCTTTGCTAAACTGCCTCGCTAAATTTTATCTTTGTAGACATTTTTGTATGGGAGATAAAATTTAGCGCGAGCAGGATACTTAGCTTAACGCGCGACATCATCTTTGGGGCAGCAAAGAAATAAATGAACGAGGTGAGTCTTTATTTGATTTCCTTTTAACTTCCAATCTATGTGTATGCAATGTGGGCAACACCCCTACCTTTATATTTCCAAGTACGGAAAATTATAGCGGTTGAGAAGAGGTGTTAGACATTACATTGATAACAAACAATGACATCGTTAGGGTTGAGAATTGGAGAGTCTCCAACTTAAAGTCCTTCTCGGACCATGAGTGGATTCTCTTCAATCTCAGTATCAAGGTAGATACTCCTCTCCCATATAGAAATCCTAAAAGAATTGACTGGAAGAAATTTGGTCAAGTATTGAACTCTAAACTTCCTAATATACCACACCTGAAAATTGAATCGGGTGTAGAACTGGATACAATTACTTTTGCACTCGAAAAGGCGATGAATACAGCTTTTAAGGCATCGTGTCCAGTAAAATATAGTAAAAAAACCTTACCACCGTGGTGGAATGAAGACCTAACCGTCCTGAGAAGGTTGACTAGGGACATCTTCAATATCTGCTACAGGCATAAGTACTGGCAACCATACAAGGACTGCCTAAAGCTCTACAAAAAATCTATCAGATCAGCTAAGTCACAAGCATGGTCTGAATACTGCCAATCTATCGGTACTCTTAAGGAATCTGCAAGACTCAGTAAGATTCTTTCCAAAGGACACTCCAGTCCATCTTTTATCAAGAGAATGGACGGAACGTGGACAGAATCCACTGATGAAACCTTGGAGCTTCTACTCAACACACACTTTCCTGGTTGTACAGACTATCGTGCTATCCTGCCCAACTTTCGGGTCAACCCTCCCTTACACCGGGAAGAAATAGAGCGCATTATAACCAAGGAAATGATCTTCTGGGCCATTCACAGTTTTGCTCCGTATAAATCACCAGGGCAGGACGGCATTCTTCCCATCATTCTTCAAAAACATGACAGCATAATTGTGGCCCTGCTAGTTGAAATTTACAGAAGCAGTATCCTACTGAATCACATACCTCAGTCTTGGAAGTATGTCCGAGTAGTTTTCATACCGAAAGTCGGTAAAAGAGGTCACGAGTCTGCGAAGGACTTCCGACCTATTAGCCTAACCTCCTTCATACTAAAAACTCTAGAACGTATACTTGACCTCCACATAAGAACAGGCCTTGAAAGGTCTCCCTTATGTAACTCACAACACGCATACCTCAAGGGCAGGTCGACTGAGACAGCTCTTCATGAAGTAGTGCGTACAGTTGAGTGGTCACTCTCCCATCACCAATATACCTTAGCTACCTTCTTAGATATAGAGGGCGCCTTTAACAACGTCCACACTGAATCGATCCAGGAATCTCTCTTAGAATTAGGTGTAGAGGATTTCGTCACTTCATGGATCATTTCCATGCTCAAAACAAGGATCATTCAAGCAAAACTTGGTAACACCCTTCTAACCAAATCAGTAAGCAGAGGAACACCTCAAGGTGGGGTGATCTCGCCTCTCTTATGGATTATGGTACTTAATAAAATCCTTTCAAACCTAGACAGGGAAGGTATCAAAGTCGTTGCGTATGCGGATGACGTGGTCGTTCTAGTATCAGGAATGTTTCCGAACGTGATAAGTGAAATCATGGAAAGGGCTCTGGGTAAGATTAGCGGTTGGGCTACAAGTTGTGGTCTTAGCGTTAACCCAAGTAAAACTGAACTGATGCTTTTCACCACCAAAACCAAAATACCAACATTCTCACTTCCCCGCTTAAACAACCAAAGTCTTCCTTTATCCACCAGCGCTAAATACCTTGGAGTCATGCTTGACCCCAAACTTAACTGGAAGCATAATATCGAACACCGAGTGCGGAAGGCAAGCATAGCTTTCTACACTTGTAGTAAAACCTTCGGCAAGAAGTGGGGGCTTCAACCAAAGATGGTTCGCTGGATGTACACAGCAGTGGTACGTCCCATCCTCACCTACGGATCACTGGTATGGTGGCCCGCATTAAGCAAAGCATATAACGTCCTTAAATTAAGTAGAGTCCAAAGAACAGCTGGAATAGGAATCACAGGAGCCCTGCGATCAAGTCCGACCGCTGCCCTCAATGTCATTCTTAATTTCCTGCCAGTGGATCTGCATATAAAAAACATTGCAGCGTGTAGCGCTGTTAGATTGAAGGAATCTAAGTGTTGGTCCGAAAGGCCTTATGGCCATACCAGCATCCTTCTTTCCCTTCCTGACGGCTTAGGCCGTATGTCTACAGACTACATAGTACCCAAATACGACTTCCATAAAAACTTCTCTGTTAGAGTCCCCTCTAGATCAGAATGGGAGGAGAATGCGGTCGTTAATGAATTCGACATACCTATCTTCACAGATGGTTCCAAGATGGAATGTGGAGTAGGAGCAGGCATTTTCTCAACAGAATTAAACATCGCTAAAAGTCTTCGCCCACCCAACGTAGCCAGTGTATTTCAAGCAGAAGTACTCGCAATTAAGGAGGCGTGTAGACTGCTCCACAATAGTGCGACTCCGAAAAATAGGCATCTTCGTCGACAGTAAGGCCGCGATTAAGGCTGTCGGTTCAACTAAGTCAATGTCCAAACTTGTTGTGGAATGTAGGGAGATACTGACCAGGGCTTGTCATCGGTTTGATATCACTCTCGTCTGGGTTCCCGGCCATAGGAACATCGAAGGGAATGAAGATCTGGCCAACCTACGATGATGCCAGAACAAATAGTCTTTTAGCCAGAACACGTATAGATGTCGCCAGACTAACGGCAATTAGTACGGGTCATTGGCCTTTAGGAACTCACGCAGCCAAGCTTGGCATCCCCCACAATACCCACTGCCGTAGCTGTTCTGACACTAACAAGAGTGAAACGGTGGGCGCAGGGTCATAAGTCCACAGGCCAAAAGTCCACAATGGACTTTTGACCCACTTAGGTGGGTTATAAGTCCACAAATCAATTGTGGACTTATAACCCACCCAGGTGAGCCAAAAGTTCACACAAAATTCTTGTGAATTTTTGACTCACTGATTGTGGTCTTATGTCTCACGGATGAAGAAGGTGAAGAAGAGGACAACGAGCTTGAAAGCGAAGCTAAAAATTCTAGTAATGACCTCATTTGCGGTGTTTGCCTTCAAAAACCACAAGACACACTTCTTCAGCTTTCAAACTATGAATTATGTATGGGGGGGGCATGCTGCCCCCCTGCAACCCCCCTGCTTAGGTTTACTGATGGATTACGGGGTGGGTGCAAGGTTCTTCTTATTACTCAAATTTTGTTGGCGTTATTGCACTTTGTGGGAGTGAAATAAGACCAACTGTTGGAAGCTATCCTTATTACACTATTTAAGAGCGAAATAAGGTACATTTTTAGAAGTTGGTCTTATTTCACGGCATCTATCAAACATTCCCATACTTTTTGAGTTGTTAAAACAACTCTTTTTGTCATATGGATAATTGTGGACTTATGGCCTACTTCCATTTTAAAATTGTGAACCTATGGCCCAAATTATTGTGAACTTTTGGCTCATTTGGGTGGGTTATAAGTCCACAAATCAATTGTGGACTTATAACCCACATAGATGGGTCAAAAGTCCATTGTGGACTTTTGGCCTGTGGACTTATGACCCTGCGCCGAAACGGTGTTCCATCTTTTTTGTGAGTGTCCGGCCCAAAACCAGACGCAGTGCACTAGGTCATCCCTTTTTTGATGACCTTTCGGCCATCCAAAGCATCCACTTCCATAAGATTATCAAATTCCTCAACTCCACGGGCTGGTTTTGAGCTCCTTTAACTTCCTTTACCCCCTTTCATTTTAGGTTCCGTTAGTTGTGGTTTTAAAACGGCGCTCAATGCGCTACTTGTGTTTTTCCCTCGTCGGGAAATACAGCCACCTAAACCAACCAACCAACCAACCAAAAAAATGGTAAATTTATTTTAATACTTTTACATCCACTCATACACTAATTTCATTAATTTGCATAGTACAGTGTTGACGAAATCAACGAAAAAAAAAAGTTTAGCAAAACAAATGTGTTTTCTTTAGCTTAAAAAAAGTATTATTTTTTGCTTTTATTCTGCACATTCATCTAATTGTTTCTTTCTTGCCTAAGCCTAGTATCATGCTCCCGTGAAATTTTATCTCCCATACAAAAATTAGTACAAAGATAAAATTTAGCAAAGGAGTATCCTGTTCGCACGCTAAACTCTTAACTTCATACAGATGAGGCGATGACAATTCTCCACTCATTTAGCTCGTTAAATAAATGTCCGGTACATTGAATCAAAGATAAACTTTGTACATAAAAAAAAAGAGAGAAAAAAGCTGATGTTGTCTGTTGTGTTTACTTTGGGTATTTTGGAGAAAAACGCATCAGAGAACATTATACGAGGAAAGACAAAAAAAAATCTGCGGGCTTGTGGAGGAACTTGCGGAACAAACACCACTGAACGACACGATGGAAAGTGTCGTCTTCTACTTGTTAGTACAGCTTGCTCATTAGCTGTTGCGGATTATTGGCATAACATCGGTCCAACACAAAAGTCGAAAGTGGTCCAATCGCAGTTCCAAACGATAAACGATTTGGGAATTTGATGCGCAAAAGATCGATTGTGGTAACGGCTGTGTGGCATGGCGCGCCATCCTGCTTGAACCAGAGGTCCTTAATTTTTGAAGAAAAATAGTCCAATGATGCCACCACTCCACAATCCGCACCAAACTGTCACTCTCTATGCATGCATTGAAATTGAACCATGAGTTTTGTCCACCAGCATACCAGTCTCATGAACTTTTTGCACAGACTTGCGTACAGCAGTCGCTGTAGGTACCTACATGCCGCATTTCGGCCAAAACTTCTTTTCAAAAAAACGCACTGTTTGGGCTATAAGGGATGCAGGGAAATAATTCATGGGAATTCAAAATGGGGAAATAAGTCCACTTAAAACGTAGACAGTAGACTGGATTCATCGCTCACATTTCATCAGATGCTTGGGAAAGTTCTAAAACTTTGATGCGCTATATACGAATGATGAAAATTCCAGTAAAAAACGAATCCTACCACCATGGGGAGTTAAATAAAAAAAGTTGACGATACACGGAAAATTAGCGAAGTAACGCAAAGCAAAGTAGTAAGCGCATGTGCAATAAAATACTCGTAGTTGACAGTCACATTAGTGATCACGTTTTATAAGCTGCTTGTTATCGCAAGGACAATAGCAAAATTCGCGAAACCGATTCAACGCCGCGAGTTCAAATTTGCTTAAATGCCGTCGGCTCTAGCACAACGTAAAAAAAAACACTCTCGTTCTCGTTCAATAGATGAAGCAGGAAAAAAGAGAAATGAAACACAACAACAATTTGGTTGGTGATACTATATTGAGTTGACGTGACAGTTAGTTATGAGTTATGACAAATGATTTTCATGTTTGTCCAAATGAAACCTCGCACTCAGCTCTTTTCTGCTGTAAGGGTTCATTGACCTGGGGCTGGGCCTGGGGTTTGCGGATCTTCCAGACAGCTATTTTTTCGCCGTTTCATAATTTCGTCGTTGCTCCCAGCTGGTCAGCGAGATTAGCTCACGCATACTTATGCGTATATGCATAGCTGAGCGTGTTGCTCACTGGGAGGAGCCAAACAGATATCCTGGTGCATTTTTTTTTGCATATGCGTTTTCGCTGATGTTTGCGTTGGGCTGTTGGTCATCGATCTGCTGCAGTTCTTCTGAGCGCCCAAATCTGCCTTTGAGTGCTCGCTCGCTCGATTTCCTTAGGAGGCTGGGCTCACAATCTTCGGTTTTGCCGACGGCGATTATCATCTGGGGTGATTGCCAATGTTGAGATGTAACTCGAGTGGACGGGTTTGTTGCGTTGCAACACTGCTGTTTCATCTAGCTGAGGTTGAATTTCGCTAAAGACCATTAGGTTTGTTCAACGTGGCTAGTACTAGTGCGCAGTAAGAACTGTTAGCTGTTTTTCACACCTGTTAAAAACACTGCACAACCCTGAAAACTCGACTACTACACGGAAAGAATTGAAAATCACCAATTGCAACATTTTGAGTAGCAATTCACGAATCATATATTTTTCGCAAATCACAGCGATTTTTTCTTGAATTGATATAAAAATTTGTAATTTGTCAATGAAAATGGCGAAAAATATCAAATTTTGTTTGTTGCATTTTGCGATTCAAAGTATTAATTCGAGCTTCTTTTATTTGTAGTGATTTGCAAAATTGTTTGGTACAATTTACCACTTCAATAGGCAAATTTCTTAAACACCACTTTGCAATCTCAAATTGCGAAAAATATTTGGTGATTTACCACCTCTGAATGATGAATCAATAAAATCTTATAATAATTTACCACATTTAAATCGAAAACGTAAATTGATGTAGAGAAGTCATTGAAACTAACTACATAACGTGTCAAATGTTTTTATGCACAGGTAGTCGACAGTAACGATATAGTCCATGGGTCGAAATCCTTTTTTATATGGATCAATATACATAATATGTTTGTGGTGTTGCTGGACAGTTGCAATCATGAGCAGCGACAGACAGTCGGTATTTAATCTTTGCTTAAGGCAGTCGTTTTTTTAAGTATATCTATAGTTCTCAGTGATAGTGAGTGTACTAACCATTATAAAGCATTGTGGAATATATATCATGTAAGTACCTACCTATTTAATAATGAAAAAAAAAAATAAAACTAAAGTAGGTAGGTATATAAATCTGTACCTATTTTTATTTTTTTCAGAATGAAGATATAGCGATTAGAAAAGAAGTAAATTGGTATGGATATTAAAGTGTGCAGTCGAAAAGGTTTTTTAAGGTTCGTATCAATACAAGTTCTTTTAAACAATTTGTGTGTATTAACAATTTCAGCATAGACAGAAAAACCAACCCAGACAAATCCCGTTGTCTCCGGACGATATGGCGTCATATGATTCTCAAGTATATCAAGAGGAAACAAAAATATAAAATACGACTATGAATTCTGATTGTAAATCACAAGATATAAGTTGTAAATTGAGAATAAAGTTTTGCTTCAAATCACTACTCAAGAATTGCAAATTGCAAAATATGAATTGCAAATTGCAAAATATGAATTGCAAATTGATAAAAGGAAGTTTAAATTTACGATTAAGAATTTGCAAATTGCAACTACTGAAGTAGCAAATCTACCCCTGTTAGTTTGCAAATCAGCACAAATGAGTTGCAAATCAAGAATAAATGTTTGCAATTCGGTAAGGGATGAAATCAAATTTACTACAGAGAAGTGGTAAATTGCGAAATGTTTTTGCAATTCACAACCATAGTAATATCAAATTTATAACTACTTGTTTAAAATTGCGATCATTGTTTGATCATTATTGACAATGAGAAGTGTTGATTCACGAATTTTGGGGGTCAATATCTTCACTTCTTACAATTTCTAAAATTGCGAATAAGAAGTCGTGAATCAGTAAATCCTGAGCTAAGCTCTAAAACTAGACAAACTTTTCATGATTCTGGGCTTATTTTTCTTGATTTGATCTTAAAATTTTTTCCGTGTATATCGAGCGCAAAATATGTTGCTATTTTGAGGCAATCGTTCCAAACCATACCTCCGCAGAGTTCATCAGACACTTCCGAATTAATAGCAATTTATTTAATTCGATTGCAGATAAATTTTAAGCTAGTGCAGGCTAAAATACAAGAACATCGTTAGCCTACAAAGCAGAAAAGCATATAGCGATTTTTCTCTAGTTTGCTGGACACAACACGAAGCCTGCTCATTCAGAGACTTATTAGATCGCTTTAATATCTCAACATCGACAG
This sequence comes from Cheilosia vernalis, assembly GCA_949126925.1. Taxonomy (NCBI): domain Eukaryota; kingdom Metazoa; phylum Arthropoda; class Insecta; order Diptera; family Syrphidae; genus Cheilosia; species Cheilosia vernalis. The sequence goes on along the minus strand of OX421358.1, from coordinate 38,159,088 downwards.
TTTGACTATTAATAAGTCGAGTAACCTATTTCCTCAGTAGCCTTTCTGATGTTACTTTTAAATGGCCAAACAATGATGAAAAAGTAAGAAGCAAACGGGTTCCCTAACATTATAGGTTTAATATTTTTAAAATATTGTCTCTGAAATTGCATTCATTTGTATTTGTAATCTTAGAAGCAATTGATGGAACGCATAATATAATAATTGATCCACCAAAAATAAGCAAGGATAATTATCTGGAAAGAAAAAACAATTTTAGAATCTATCTGCAGGGAATATGCAATGAAAATGAAAAATTCATTGACTTTCATTCATTTTCACAAATATTGATAAGTTGTACTACTACAAAAAGTAGCAAAATAATGCAACAATTTACAGGTTATCACTTTTTGGGAGATTCTGCGTACCTTTACTACTGCAAACTGAGAGGTACTGTCAACATTTTTCACTTCATAGGAGCTTGTTGCTCGACGAACTGGAACCAATCATAACAAATGCTGAAGACGCGACTGCTGACAATATTTATCGAAATTGGGGCGCTGATCACATAGCTGATAAGTTAAAGCTAGACGGAACAACAACGCCTGATAAATATTTAATAAGTAATAACGTTAAGACTTTTAGTATTATTATTTTTATTATATGAAGCCTTATGGACTAAATAGGAATTAAAAATCACATTTCAGTTTTGAAAAAAAGGATAGGTAAAAAAAAAATTCAATATCTACATTATCTCGTAAACGTCTGACAAACATCCGAGAGTATAATTGTCTTGAAAGAGCTTCTCAATCGGCCGTTTGGAATCGGCATAAAATTGTAGATCCCTACCATTCGTTCCAAAAATTAAAAACTCACACAAAACGAATGGTTGTGAGAAGCTAAGGCCCAGGGTCCCTACAGACCTGTTGCGCCAACTATTTATTTATTTATTTATTTATCTACATTATGTACATAAATACAAGGTCTACAAAGTTTTCAGCATCTACACTGAACCAAAAAGGTACATAATATCAATTAAAAAGTTTATTGGGACAATGAACATTTTTATTAAAACTCGTCCAACTAACAAGTTTATTGGGACAATGAACGGCTGTTTATTGATTTCATTTTCCCATAATTTTTCAATAAACTCGTTTATTGGCGCAATTAACTCATTAATTGGAGCAATAAACCCGTTTATTGGCGCAATGAACTCATTAATTCTCGCAATAAACTCGTTTATTGGCGATATAAACTCGTTTATTGGCGCAATAAACTCATTAATTGGCACAATGAACTCGTTTATTGGCACAATAAATCCGTTTATTGGCGCAATAAACCCGTTTATTGGCGCAATAAACTCATTAATTGGCACAATGAACTCGTTTATTGGCGCAATAAACTCATTAATTCTTGCAATAAACTCGTTTATTGGCGAGATAAACTCGTTTATTGGCTCAATAAACTCATTAATTGGCGCAATAAACTCTTTAATTGGCGCAATGACCTCAGTTTATTGCCACAAATAACGTATTGATAAAAATGTAAAATATTGAATTTTTTATTTATTAATATATATATAAATAATTAAATTATTGATATATATAAATACATAAAATCTTTAATATATTATTAAAATTTCTATAAATAATTTATTGTTGCAATACATACATGTTAAGTAGGTATACTTACATTTTATTTATTTTTTTTTCCAAACTTTTCCTGAAATTTGTAAGAATTTTAAGTTCAAAAATTAAACATTTTAGTTATACGTTATATGATGTTTTATTGAATTTTGTGTATCTTTTAAAATTACTTAAATTACTTAAAATTACACGCCTTCCAGTACCTATCGAATTCCTCTGAACTGAGATTGTCAGAATGCTTGATATCACTTATCAGAATTTTCTTCTGGAACTGAAAAACATACATTTATGTAGGATATTAGTTTTTTTTTTTATTTTGAATAAATTAGCAAAAATAATTCAGGCTCCTGTTCCTCACCATTTACATCAACGATCTCAAAAGCCAATAGTGTCGCTCCATTGAAATTTTAAAATACTCATTGCTGTCAAAAAAGTACTTCGTAAAGTTCAATCGGACTTACATATTGGTAAAGGTCGTGGATGTAATTGATGTAGGTGATGAGAAAGAGACCCCAGGTGTAAAAGAAATATATGTCAACAAGTGATATTAAATAATATAAGACTTACCCATTTCGACTCTATGTCCATTTCTACGTGCCCGCAGTTTTTACACGTTTTGTTCAAAGTGAATTTTAGTATTTATTGTAGATCTTCGCCCTCTTTCTAGACCTGTAGTAATATTGCAAATATTGAATATCTACTTTAAAAATATTGTTTTTTTAGAAATTTTTTGTAAAACGAATAATTTCAAAACTCTTTTCCACTTAAAAAAAAAAAAACTTTGAACGACATATGAAAAAAAACATATTGAATTAAAAAAAAGTGAACATAATATAGCATACAAGTAACGCATTAGGCTATTGTATAGTTTGTTTAATGTATATTAATAACGTAATTCACCTTGTCTTTTGTTCTATGGATTGTTTCTCCACCAGCTGGATTTTTACTTCGAGCAATATGAAAACAAAAGAATAGAAAAAAACAAATAGTAAAAATGGAAAATTCATATTAAAAAATAAACCATTTTCTGGCAAGGAGAAGTTCGCAAAGACGGCACTAATTAGCAAAATCAATTTTAGTATTCAACACTTTTTTTAAGCGCAAGAAAAATGCAATACTTACTTCTATAGATTTGAAATTAGCCACGCACACAAGATTAATTGAATTTGAATTGATTTAAACTTATTTATTGTCTTTATTGTTTTATTCTCAACACTTTCTTACACTTTGTTACACTTTTTTAAAACTTCGTCAATAGATTCGAGGACGTCTGCTCACAACAAGAACAAGGAATAGACTGAATCGTCAGCCAATTCTAATTGTACGTTTGGGTTAACTATGGTAATAAAAAGTGGTTTGCCCCAATAAAAAGTTTATTGCGCCAATACACAGTTTATAACAACAATAAACTGTTTATTGTGACAATAAATGGTTTATTGAAAGTTGAAATGGTAATTCGGATTTTTTGATAAACTGAAAAACAAATTTAGTAAATAACTTATAATTTTAAACATCTTATTTTAAGATCAGATCTTATAATGTTTATCTAAAATTTCAACTGGCACTTAGAAAAAAAAATTCAATAAACTATTTATTGCCACAATAAACGAGTTTTAAGGCTCAAAAAATGTAAATCAATTAAAAAGTTTATTGCGACAATGTACAAGTTCATTGCGGCAATAAATAGTTTATTAATTTTCGGATTTCCAATTCAATAAACTCAAATTTATTGGGACAATAAATAGGTTATTGGTTTTGGAAATCTGAAATCAATAAACGTTTATTGTGACAATAAAAAGTTTATTGGGACAATGAAAATTAAGTCAATAAACGGTTTTTATAATTTTTATGAACAGTATTATTTTCAGTGTACTGCGGTTGACCAAGCCTGCTGCATAATTTCTCCAAGAATCGTTTCTTTTTTTGGAGTCTTCTCTTAAAACGTCTTTCTTTGCTGGTAGGCTTTTAGCTTCGTCTCCTCATGTTTAATTTTTTTCCCCGGTACTCTAAGTACGAGTCTTTATCGCTAAGCTTGCTCCTCCTGGAATATCCTGGCGATAAGGAGGCAAAAGCGCTCTGGGATGTTGAGGGAAGAGGTGAATCCTTATTTGGGGCCTCACAATGTTGAGAGGTTTCAGTTTTAACAACTGAAACAGTAAATTTCGTTTATACACCTAAAACATTTGTTTAATCACTTATCTACTGTTTTTTGCACCACTTCCTTGTTGGTAGACCCCAGCAAAGTTTGGGGATGCACGCCAGCCCGATGAAAAAAAAAGAGAGTCCAGCTCACTGGAAATAAAATTGCAAACAAATGATCGACCTCAATTTGCATTCAATATAGGTATACAATACAGGTATACTCACTCATGGTATTTGCAGACCATTCGTGCACTTCCCGTTTTGTTGTTGTTGTCTATTGCCTTTTCGTATATGACTTTTCTAAGCCTTTCGCCTTATTTTCGATTTGGGACATATGTGTAGAAGTGTCATTTCTTCTCCATGTCCTGGCTATTAAGCTTGAACATTTTTTTTTTTTCGTTTGAATCCTTTGAGATTTCCCCAATTTGGGCTTATACTCCTTAAAAAGGCAAAAAAAGTTGGGTTCTGAAATATAATTATGTTTTAGTATTTTAAAACAGCCGAAAGCCCTTGTAGCAAGTGCTGCAATATTGTGTTCATATTAATATTGTAATTCATTACTTTTTAATAAAGTATATTATTACTATTATTATTAGTACACATTTTAAAACAACAGCATTTATTTTTTAAAAACATACTAATAACTTGCTGCTCCATCTCGGTGAATTCTTCTTCTTCCATCCAGGGATCGTCTATATTGCAGTCCTCATCCTCTTCGTCATTTATTACCGCCTCGTGGTAAATTTCGGAAAGGCAATTTGGATCTATGAGATACAATTGCATTACTAGCGTAATTTTTATTGTAATGAAGAAAAATCTACCAGCACGGGCTCTTTCCATCACTTCAGATTCACATTCCAGCGTTACCGACATCCCTGATCGTGTGTCGTTGAGTGTAAAACGTTACATTTTTCTATAATAAAAAATGTAACGTTTTTGTTTTCAAATAATTCTCTTTTAAATACCAAATTTATTTGTAATTACCTTTATCACAATAAACAAGTAAATGACAGCTAGGGAAAAGACAGCGCTACTCAGCACTGAGTTCTTGCCCCGACAAATTAACTGGGATTAATTCAGGGCACAACAAAGAGCGCCCTAGAAGTCATGTCAAACACAGGTTTTCAGTACCAGGGCGAGTTCAGTGCTATATCGAACACAAACCTATTTATGACAATATAGAGAACACGAGACCAAAGAAATGTCAATAGAAACAACCGCTGTCAAGTCACTTCACCATGATGGTAATTGGGATAACAAAGTGTCAAGAGTGATATTCTTGTAATTGTGTGCTGAAGATTCTACTTTACTTTGGTTTGCTGAGGTAGGTGTTCAAAAAAACACACCTGACTGGGGCAGTTTAATCTTGCATTCGTTTATTTAAATTTGAATTGATGTTTAATAAAACGCGCCTAATAAAACACGCCAGACCTCAATTTCTTTATCGTCTCGTCCGTTTGCATAAATTTAGTTTCACAACGCTCTTTTAAGCCTCAAGGGTCAGCCTCAGAATTAAATAAGCGACAATAACCATTTATACCTAATTTAATATCTTACGGTCCTACGCTTAACCCCGACCGACATGAACACGATTTTCTTCATCTTCACCAGTCCAGAAATTAATTGCGCCTCCTTTTGCAAGTACATACCAACTACACTTATACAGAAACCTATCGCAGTTGATTGATACGAAAAGTTATGGGCATAATTTTCTATTGTTCCAAAGCTGTTATCACGCTGATGTTGGTGTAGTCATTGGGGTTGCATTTAGAAACTCGGGACAGGGAGTCATCACAAAGAACGTGTTCGACTCCCACGACATAATTAAGCTGTCATCTATTACTTCAGCCAGAACTTGAATATGGTTTTGTCTTTTCGATTTCTTCAGTAGGGCGGAAGTGCTTCCATAACTTGAGCACAATCGCTTATAGCTTTGATATCTAATATCTTCGTGCCGGCCGGCAGCGTAATAAACATTCATTCCATTGACTTTTTCCATCTGTGACATCAAGGACATCATACTCGCTCGGACACGGTCTTGCGTGTGAGTTTGAGTGTTCATCCAATTAAGCCCGTTTGTATGGCCACGCCATCCTTTTTCGTTCTCAGCCATATACGTATATGTGTGTATTCATGTTCTTTAACAGGTTTTGTGTCTTTCGTTTTACTTTTTCGATCACATCGTAAGCATGCGTTTGGATGCAAGGGTTTCCGAAAAAGGTTATTGGTCACGTATTGGGGTGTGACTCCAAGACAAAAGTCAGAGCTACGTTACTAACCAATATGTTTGAACTCAGATACATAGCTGCACAGTTAAAGCTGCAAATTATTACAATCTACGACGATGCGCACGTGTAGCATTAATTTCATTTTCCATTAATATATACGTACATACACAACATGCAGATAATGCGGTGATTGAAAATGGAACAATTCACAGCAGGCTATGAATCTGATGGTAATGGTGTCAATCATTCAAGTAATGTGCGGAACAGGCGGATCCATGTATCTATTAATACAACTTCATACATGGAAAAACTATACCATTGTGTGAAAATCGTCGAATATTTTCTAAACTTCTGGACAATATATCAAATCCTGGTAGTCGGGTTTGTAGTGTAACTACTCGTATTGTTAGATCAAAAAAACACAAATACTTTCACCTTACATAGGTACCTACATATAAGATGTATCTACTGGTATTAGAAAATAAAGTGCACGACTGGGTCGAAAGAAACTTTCTCGTTGATCAACAGTTTAGGTAGGTTATAGGTAAACAGGTAGGTAGAGCAGGGAGAACCCTGTTAATGGGAAGATTTTTTGATCGTCATCACCTAGTTTGGTGATAAATGCAATATACCTACGAAATTCTCGTAGAAGAAATCTCATTTAACATTTTTTTCAACTGAACTGTCAAACCCATTTGTGTATTCGCATGATGATTTGTGTGTGTTCGAATTCTCGGAACACAGAAATGATATGAGATACACAAATCCATATAAACAAATAAGCATAAATTAATTTGTCTACCCGATCAGACAATTTGTGTCTATAAACAAATTCAATTTGTATACACCTACTATCCACAAATGATACCCAAATCGTTTGTGTGTTCCATTTAATGCTATCACGTTTGTGTACATTATACATAAATTTATTCATAAAATTCTGCGTATACACAAACCGTCTCATAGTAGTTTAAGTTCCACAGAGATAGTTTTTTATTTGCGACCGAGAAATTTAATAGGGGAAATAAAATAAACGTACATAAGGCCCCAGTTATTGCTATCATTGAAATGCATCATTGATATACGATTTTAAGACGATTAATCAAACAATATTGGCGATAGTTGGTATCAAAATAAAGGTAATCAATTGTGGAATTTTTTTACGAAAAAAAATAACTTAATTCTGATTACAACTTATCTTTAAATCCACTTTTATTATTTCACTGATCATTGATCGATTTCAATGAACAGCTGATTTTCGTTCCTCTAATTTCGAACGCAATCGTTCCACTGATGTGTTCGATTCTCACTCTGTTCTCAGCTGTCAGTTTTGCTTTCAATGATCAACTCCAACCTCGAAACCTGTTGTTGTTCAATGCAAGTTGTTCTTTTGTTGTGTTTTGTTTACGTTTCAAGTTTTAATTTAAAAACATGCAACAACCAAGTTCAAACGAATTTAAAAATCAGCAAAAAAATGTTGTAAGGGAGTTTGAAGTAAAATTAATTCTGGAAGTTAAAAATCAATCTTGCGTTTACGCAAAAAATAGCCAGGAATATAGTAACCGTTGGAGCCGGGAAAATGCTTGGGTGGACATTGCTCTTGTTTTGGGGAGAAGGGGGGTAAGTAGTTATTTGCTTTCCTGTTTAAAGTTTTAGCAAACAAAAGTATGTTTTTAGTTGCAGAATGCGAAAAAAAGGAATTCCCTTCGAGATATGTTTCGCTCAAATTATAGAGAAGAGTGCAACACTCCAAGCGGGTCCGCCTCAACTGCAAAACCGAAGTGGGTGCATTTTGAGGCATTAAAATTTTTAATACCGTATATCAAGGTTCCGGAAGAGTACGTATTTATTAGATATATTATTAAAGACATAATTACATTGAAATGTTTATTTTTCCACAGCGTTTATGGCAACTATTCCGAGGAAACAGCCGAATTGGAGCGGGAATATGTGGACGACCCAAACCCTACCGATGAGCCAAACAAAACGCTTGGAAAAAGGAAACAAGAACGTCCACTCAACCAAAGGAAGAAAAAGAAGGATAATGAGAGTGAATTTGACAGGGTGTTGGAATCGATTGAAGAAACTCCAATCACTCCAATCACCAAGAAACCCATGGAGTCATTTTTTGAATGTGTGGCAAAGCAGGTGGAACACTTCACCACCAAAAAATCCATCGAGTTACAGCAAAAGATTTTGATATATTGGTCACGGATTTTGGCGAGGATTTGTGAGTTTTATATATAAAATAATATGAGGCTGTGCAGTGAATGCTTTTTTAATTTACAATTCATTTATTTCAATAAAAAAAAATCTACAAAAAGAAAGTTACTTTATCATTTGTTTTCAAATTTTTTGGTACTGAAACTCCACATTTCCTTCATTAACCATCCAATCAGCAAAGTTATTCCTTATTAGAACTGCTTTTGAAGCCGGTTGTTGCATTCTTGTTGTGTGATCAATGAGTGGTTCAGACAAAAGGACGTCATTTGTCTCTTGTCATGTCCGTGGAGCTTGCAGATATATGTGCAAAATACAGCAGCATAGAATCAACGGCTTGGCAACTACAGGTTGGACCTCAAGTGGTTTTAAGAGTATGCCGAAGGTACTCTCTTCAATTCTTCTAGCTCTGGAGTGCCTGAAACAAGTTGCATAGGTAATGTATTTAATGTACTAAGAAATCAATTTATGTTAGTACCTATAATTATAAATCCGTTGATTATTGGTAAGTCCAGATCCAGAATACGGTGTAAGCATATTATGCCTCAAACCAAAAGCCTCATCGCCAACCAAGACATAGGGTTGACGTTCAGTTGTGTCCGGTAAAGGACTGTCAGCAGGTACTTTGAGTGCTACTGGATTATTTATCCAACTTTTTCCGAAATATGAAGAAGAAAAAACTGTCGAATCTGCGTTCGAACCATGAGCCCCGATGCTTACCATTATAAATCGGTAGTTTGCATCGGCTACAGCCATGAGGATCGTTGAGAAGCATTTTTTGTAATTAAAATTGAAACTTCCCGAGTTGCGAGGAGAAAACATTCTTATGTGTTTCCCATCAACTGCTCCTAAACAATAAGGAAAGTTCCAATTTTTTAAAAAGCCATCGGCTATATTTTTCCAGTCCTTTGGGGTATAAGTTGGGGGCATATAAAGCGCCTTCAGATGAAAATTGATGGCAGTAATTGTTTGAATTACACAATTCCGAACAGTGGTCCTTCCCATCAGAAAGCGAAATGATAGGTCAGCAAAGCTAGCCCCAGTCGCAAGGAATCTGAAAATTCATGAATGTATTCGTTAAAAAAATAAATAATTTCAGCGTTACCGCAAAGTTGAACAAAGTTTCTCTTTTGAACTAATGTAATCTTTTGGATTTCGGAACAAATTATTCTTGGGCTTTATATCATTATGAATTCTTCAATTTAAAATTAAATTGTTCTTTGTTCATCCGAAAATATTCATAAAACTTCATTGGATACATTTCCAAACGATGCATTAATGTAGGTAAAGTATTCTCCCTGGAGTTTTCGGGCTCGATACAAAGGATGAACTTTGAACATTCGCTTTCGCGTACTCTTTTTCTTTTTTTTTTATTAAACTGAGCATTGTCAATAATAATAATAACATTTTATTTCGTTTATGCAATCCCATAATTCCGAATATTAAACACTTTTCCTTGCTTTCCGATTTCTCTAGTTTTCTCTGATTAATTTGACTGACAGCTCCTTCCACTGACAGCAACTTTTCAATGATTGCTATAACTGACTTGTCAAAAAAATTAAACCATTATTCCACTGAGTTGTTCCAATGATGCATTTCAATGATAGCTATAACTGGGGCCTAAATCGGTTATTTTTAACTGAGCCTTACGAGTACCTCAATATTAATGGTACTGTAGCAAAATTATTTATGATAATGTTATCGCGATCAAACTACTTTTTAGACGAATTAATTGGCGAAACAAAACAAAAGTCGCCACTGCCCGAGGGAAAAAGTCGAATAAGTGAAATGTGACACTTGCCAGAGATCAGCAAAAGAGATCGCGAACTTTTTGCAACCGCAGCCAGTGAAATGGCTACGTTCGGCTAAGCTCAGCGAAAGGGGTGGGTTCAATGTAGTTTATCCGTGTAAATATCGTTGTTATATGGAAAATGGGCGCCACTTCATTTTCGGCCAATTACGAAACCTGAAGTCAAATGTTTTAAAAAATCGTTATAATGGCTCCGTTGGAGCGCGGTCTTTTATTGGCTGGGTAGAAAAGCCCAGAAGAAGAAAAAAAAATTGATGGCGACACAATGACAAAGTGAATATATGTATATATGTATGTATATAATTATGTATATATATGGGAATGGTTGGACAGTTGGTGTGGCCCGCTATTGCGTTGTCTCGAAATCGGAAATTGGAAAAACTAACAGGTCGCGTGTCCCGTTTCTTTCGGGAATTTATCGGAACAAAAGTCTACCGAAATTCAATTTATGACAAAACCCTAGCCAAACGATTCTCACTTTGGTTGGTGCCTGTTGGGTTCCTTGCCCCGCTTCAATTTTGTTCTTGTAGATGCCCCTTTCTGACACCTCTTCAAGTTCCTCTGTCCGGTTACCCCGTCTCACCAGTATCCTTCTTTCCTCTTTAGAAAACTCACTCCACTAATCTACTCTACGTTAATTAAAACCAAAACCTCCACGGTTTACTCTTACGCAAAATCAAAATCTCGCAATATGAAAAAAACCTCTAAACTTGAGCGTATGCTGGTCAGCCAAGAAGTGACTTCCAGGGCTTTCGTTTGGTTCGAAGTCGCTCGGCCTCCTCATACATACTCTCTCATACATTCGCTGGTGTTAGGCCCTTAGGCATTCAGCAATGCCTCCCACGGCCACACTCTCTGTTGCTCCTCCGTTGCTCCATCGTCGGGGCATTTTCTTAGGGATCGTCTTCCCTATGCCCATCGAACTAAACTTTCTACCCTAGCGCTGGTAGTTCGTTTTGTATGAAGAGTACCTGTTTTCGTTTGCCGTCCGCCTGCACTCCTCTGCTGCTCCTCCGGTGCTCCAGCGGCGGGGTGATTTTATGAAAGAGATCATCGTCTCTCCACCCGTCCGTCCCAGGACCCCGAGTACGAAACCCAAGAAAAGAGGGACCAAGGGTAGGAAAAGACAGGATTTGAGAGTAGACCTTGTTGCGGTAAAATTTAACGCAACAGTACTTTCTATATAAAATGATCGTACCAGTTTGATTTGATCTAAAACTGCTCTAGCGATTTCAACCAATATTGATATTTAAGCTTAAGTAGTTGAGGTTACCATGACCGCATACCCAGTTTTTGGCTAAAAATTCGAATAACGGTACTTTTGAAATTTTGATATATATCTCGAAAACGGTCTATAAGATTGTAACAAAAATTCATCTCTTAGTCAATGTGGTCATTTATAACTTAATAGCAAACTCAGTTTTTCTCTATATCATCGCACAATTATTGATTTATGAAATTACATAGTTATTTCTTAAAAATTTAGTTTTATTTAGTTTACCTGAAAACGGTTATAACGATTTTGACCAAAATAAAAACTTAGGATCAAATTGATGTTTTAAAAATTATTGTGTCCTTAATTTTCAATTCGAAGTACCGAAAACGCTAATTTTAAAAACTACTCATTCAAGAAAACCCTGCCAATTTTTTCAAAAACCGCTCAAACGGCCCATCGCTCCGCTCCGTTGAGAATTAGCACGCTATACTACCTCTTCGATTACCAATTGGTTTCATCCAAAAATATCCCGCCGAGTTTCCTGAAGTATTGGACATGATCCTCGATGTTTTATCTTTCGTGTGTATTGCAGATTTCACATTCAAGTGGTAGGTCCGTTCTACGAGGAACAAAATTTAAAGTGAGTATCTCCCCTCTGGTTCTGTTGATATCATTTCCGTGGAATGTTTGTCGTTGAATCGAACATGAGTCTACTATACTGTGAGTCCATGGCGTACTTGATGAAGTCCTCGCTATATTTTGCGTCTAATTTGGAGACCAGTAAGTACATACAGGTGTTATTTGAATTCTATTAAATTAGTCGTATTATAAAGGATAATGGATTCACCCTGCGAATTAGATTGGTTAATCCACGTTCGCACAAAAATAAGCTGATTTGAAATGAGATATTTTTAAATCCTCTTGACTAACCCTTAACGGTCCAATCGAAGTATTTTGAGAATGTAATCAAAACAGATCAAGCAAGTCAATGAACATGTACATAATTTTGTGTCGTGGAGAGAAGAGTGAAAACCCATTTTAAAAAGAAACGAGGAAATTTCTCGACATCCTAATACTCCTTGTGACACCACATTTAAACGGAGTATTGCCTTATGGATTCCGTAACGGCTTGAAACATTTTGTATTTCGCTGAGTGGTGAATTTTTTTGCAATCCATTTCTTCCATGACACTCATTCAGCGGCCTTGCCCTACTATAGTTCTGCTTTGACATGTTTTTTTATTTAAAGGTTACTCGTGATGATCATACTAAGGTATTTAAATTCTTTTACCATTTTTACTTCCTGTCCATGATAGTACCAATTTTAGTTAATCCATGACCTATCGCTTCCGAAAAAAAAGAGACGAAAATCATCTTCGATAAGTGAAATCGCGTACAGAAACTGGCAGGAAAAACATTCAGTACTAAACAAAGACTCAAAGTAATTATTTAAGTGTGCTGCATTAAGTTTGCACCCAATAAATATTATAGGCTTGTCTCCAATAAAATTGCTATCATCACCTTCCAAAACTCCGCTGAAGGTATAGCCACTAATAGAGAGTTAACCAAGCTTCTATTTTAATTTTCCTTTTCTCAAAGCAATATCTTTGAAATTGCCCTCCTTGTCAAATCATTTTTGCATGTACTTTTGTTTCCTTAAACATTTTTACTTGGCTGAACTTTAATTATAACATATAGGTACCGACGATACTTCTTTAATCGAAGCTAGTTATGAATTCAAATGCTGTTGGTACCTACTCTTGTAGAAAATTGTCCCTTAATTTAAATTTTGGAAGCAGTTTCATATATTACTGCTATTCAAATAACTATAACGACGAAGAGTTCGGGGCTCTAATTAACACGGGCGGTATGAGCCGTGAGAGGTATGAAGCATTAAAGCATTATCATTTCAACTATTTATAGAGTACTAGCTGACCCGTGCTCGGCTTGCTTCGCCAGAGTTCCACTTCTCAAATTTCAAACAAACAATTAGCGTTATACAAACCTACTCCTCGAAATTTTCTGATAGAAAAAGAACCATAATGGTTTAGCTTATAAGTTTATAAGTGATTAAACAAAAACAGAAACAAAGGAAACAATAACTTAGTTTATATGATAGTAGGGAGCTATTTCGTCGCCCGAGGATTGTTTTGTCGTATACGCCATTCGGACGATTTTGGGAAATCGCATTTTAAGGTTTGCGTTGAAATTAAAAGAAAACGAACCGCTGAAGTTTTTTGAATTTTTAATAGAATGTTATATTGACAATCTTCCTTCAATTGAGGTACTCCCGACGCGTCAATCGCTATTAGTTTTCAAATTATTAAGGTTTTTTCTCAAAATCACTTCGTCGTATACGCCATGAAAATGAAGAGTTGCTTACACTACATACACGTACGACAAAGTAAGCGCACGTACGACATTCCAGTACTGAGTCCAATGGTTAAATCCAATACGGAGTGGTATGTTAAAAATTTGTTTAAAATATAACGTACAATAAGTTGATGTCTAATGGAAAGTCAAATATTCGAATATATTTATATTCTAATAAAAACAGTATTTTCAGTTGTTAGTCTCAATAAACAATTAAAATAAACATCACAAAAGTCATTCTATGACCATTAATGAATTTATAATAAATTAAAAATAAACAAAAATTAAATTATATAGGTACCTACCTAATGAAATGATTGCACAAGGTCAATTCCTATTTCAATGCATCGTAATATAATTGGTCGGTTTTAGGCATAAAAGGAAACAAGCTTTTGAAATCATTTATTTTTTCTTTAGATATTGATTTGGAGTTGCTTATAATATTAAGATATCGGCTGAATATATTTGTTGGTGTAACTAAATTTGTTTTGTTCGATCTCTTAAATATTGAGACCTTATTGTAATCAAGTTCTCTCCCACTTGTTTTTAAATACAGCGTAAATAAATCCTTTTTTTGAAATATGAGAAATTTAATTTTTGTAAATGGAACTGTTAAGAAATTCAGTTGACCTGCTCTGAAAGAAAATGCCTTAAAATCTTTTGGCTGCATTTGTTTAAGTTTAAGTTTCACATTTTTAAAATTCATGTTTTTAGATGTCTTAAAAGTGATAGTTGGCTGTATATTTCCAAATTTTTTAGATATTTGTCGATGGAACTATGGACACAATCTACTTCCTGAATTAAGGAATGTCCAGGTTCCGAAAACTTTTGCTCTATTACTTTCGATGAAGTAGCACTTTGAAAAAGAAACAATAAAGCAGTTGACATCACTTTGTTTCTATTTTGGGGGACGCATGAGTCGCTCCAAAGTGTTAAGGTTTCAATATCAGTGTAATCAGATAAGATTTGGCATAAAATTCACATTTGGCCTATTCTCATACGACAAAACAAAACTAAGCAAAAAAAAAAACCGCTAAAATGTATGGACTTTTTGTCGTATATCCCAAAATCTGGCGTTTGCGACAAAACAATCCTAAAGGATGGGTTATTTTGTGGATATACGACAAAATGCACATTAATTATCTCAGTAACTGTAAATGATAGGCTAGATCTGATGGCAGAAATGGAAAGAGCACCTTCGTAAACCTAGTACTGCATACCCACTTTAAAAAAGTGCATTTTGGCGTATACGACAATTTATTAGTTATGTAGGTATGTAGTATGTTGTATTTGTATATGAAAATCAGTAAAGGAATGGAGACTATGTATACAAAGTAGCATCACTATAGCGCATTTTAGATCATAATTGAGTGTGACTCCCTCTCAATCTCAATTACATTTCATACCGTACCCAGCGATGCCAGATGTGGGGATTTTTCCCCATTTTGGGGAATTTTTGACTCAATGGGGAAAATGGGGAAAAGTGCTCTTAAAATGGGGAAAAACGGAAATCCATGCATATTTATTAATTTTGCATAATTTAAAAATAAAACTCGTGAAGTTGACTTTCAAATATCTCCCGAACATAAAAACATCACCGCGTTTATAGAATCTAAGCGGTTTAGCTCGAAGCTGAAACACTTTACGGAATTTTACAGACGAAATTATGCTGCAAAAATGATCAAAAAGTTGCTTTTGCACAATCAAAATATGTACCAGTCCAATGACGATTAGTGTACCTATCGTTATGTAATAACTTGTATTAATGTAATTTATAACTTAAATACCTAATACATTTTTTTATTTTTAATTTTTTGTATTTATGTAGGTACCTTTCAAAATTATAATTTACTTTCAAACTGCCTCGGTATTTGTGAATTACCTATGCCTTTAGATCTATAAAACCTACCTGCAATATTTGCTTTTAATTTTAGTCATTTTGTATTAGTTTAAACTGCAAGACTTTGAATATCATTTGTTTTTTTTTTTTTTTTGTAACACCTGGCTAAAACGGCTAAAAAAAAAGAAAACAAATTTTTATTATATTAAAAATGCGTCTTTACTTCAATGAATTGAAATGGGGAAAAAAGTGGGGAAAAAACGGATATGAAATGGGGAAAATTTTCCCAAAATTCCCCAAAAATGGGGAATTTAGGCAAAAAAAATCTGGCATCACTGACCGTACCCCATCTCCTTCCATGCGCCACATTCACGGTGGTCATTTGTGACCAAATTTGATCATTAATTTTTCTCTTGGTCACATTGGCATTTATTATGCCATTTGGTAATTTTTTTACGAAATGAAATCGACTTTTATTTTTATGCAAAGCTAAAGCGCTTTTCTTTTCGTCAGATTGTTTTGAGTTTACAAATAATTCGGACTTAATTTATTTTGGTAATTTTTAGTAACATTTGGTCATTTTTATTTTCAGTTTTGGACACAAACTTTATTCTGAAGTGGCAACCTCAACTCATATTTATAATACAGTACAGTTCAGTTTAATAAAAAAAAGTTATTTTAAAAACCAACAAACCCGATTTACTTTGAAGAAAAGAAATATTAAACAGACACTTCTTGTCTTATCTATGCCTTACATAAGAAACCTACCATACATCATAGTACAAAGATAAGAGATAAGAAAAAAAGTTTGTTTGACAAACGTGGATGTGTCCGCAGCCAGTGCTGCCGAAAGTACTACAATAGGAGTATTTTATACTCCTTTTTTGTCTGCTGTAATCCCGTACTCCTCAAAGATAAATTGTACTCCTATTTTTAATTTCGGATTTAACTATTTTCACATGCCTTTACATTTTCAATCTCCAGTAAATTGCAAGACTAATTTTACTTTCTGGATGTTTTATTAAGTTTTCTTTGCCATGTTGATTTTGTTAAATTCATGTCGTTACAAATAATTGCGGATCCTGTAAATTCCTCAATGATAGTTAGATGCGTTGAAACGGTGTTAAACAAACTGATTGTTGATTGCACTGACGAACACTCATTTTGACAATAGTCTTTTGGCGTGGTGTTTCGGCATCAGTGACTGATATAAACACCAGATTAGACATACGCCACCAAAACAACAGGTCTCAAGAGAGTTTTTGCTTATTACTTCCGTTATACGAATATACAGAATAAGAATAATGATTGATACATCAATCTCTTCACCTGGAAATGTACTAATCGAAGAATAAAGTCGTATTCAAATCTGTTCACCCACTTCGTAGTTATATGTGAGTAAACAATAAAAAAAATGGTATTTTTTTTACATAAAAAGTCATATAAAATGGGTTTAAGGGCCCAATAACGGACCAAGTATTACCATGTAATACCGCTACTCGCGAGTTCTCTTTTATAGAGGTAGAGATAGAGATGAATAGAAGATTATGATATTTTACTTCTACAGTTTTCTGGTCTGGCCATTTCTTTATAGCAGAGTTCGCCCAGTGGTAGAAACTTTACCATTATAGTGACCTGATTTTTACATAATGTAAAAATAATTACACACGTCATTGCATCTCTCTGCAATCTTTCCAGAAAAAAAAAATAAAACCATTATTGTGTTTAAGGAAGTCAGAGTGTTTTTTTTTTTCCTCCCTTAAATGCATCAGAACCCATACCAGGCACAATCCTCGTTTTTTGGCAATATAGCTATATATGTATTATCACCTTACATATCAATGTACATAGATGAAGGCAAATAGTTAAGAACTATAGGTACTTTAACTGCCTTTAGCACAGTATATTCGCTCGATCTCTTGTTTTGTTGAAAATATTGTGCAGAGATTATTTTTGTACTTGTTATGTAAACCAGATCACTATACTCACAATGGTAGAATTTCTATGGCTGGACGAACTCTAGTTCAAATATAAAAATTGATTTTAGCGCATTCAGTTACATTTGGCATATTCAATGACTGCAAGAACAAACATGCAGAACTGTCATTTCGGTTTCAGTCTGTCAGTAAAAATCGATTGAGTGGATAACGTGCAGTACATCAATATAAATAACAATCAATATCATTAATCATCACTTATATCAATATCAATCAATCATCAATACCTAGTACAAAGGAAAGTCCTCAAAAGCAATCCCTGATGATTGTCTCCAGAACCAATAAAAGGATTTTTATGCGTTTGTATTATGATTATGATCTCAGGAAAGGTTTACACCTGTTAACAATATTGATCTATCAAATGCTACCTCATTTCAAGCTTAATGCGCGTGTAAGTATAATTATTCATATTCATATTCATAGTCGCCGGGATGTTCTCGACGAAAGGAATAATTTAAAGATAAGAAAATGCAATTCGGCTTTTTGAAGGAAGAAGGAAACTAATTCAATTCGTTCAAAAAACGTTATACTCAAGCACATACCTTTTAGATATACACACATATTTTTTGTGTTTGAATTTTGAAACAACAAAACCAATTGAGCTTACATTTCGAGGAATTCTCTGGTATGGGGCCGTGGGTCAAATTCAGATGCAAAAAAATATTCAACACGCTATTTCTCGACACTTATAGGAGCTAAAACAATATTAACAGTTGGTACAGCAGGTCCGTTTGGTCTCTAGGTCGAGCCTCTCTCTACCATTCATTTTGCGTGAGATTTAAATTTTTGAGACTAATGGAAGGGTTTGTTGAGTCAAGTTTTACCGCAACAAGGTCTGCTCTCAAATCCTATCTTTTCCTGCCCTTGGTCCCTCTTTTCTTGGTTTCGTACTCGAGGTCCTTGGATGTGGATGGGCATCCGAGGCCACCATCAGCCTTCGGACCACCTCCTTGGAGCCTAAGGTACAACCAGCCAGGTACTCGAAAGTGACAGGTCGGTCACAAACCATCAGACAGGCGGTCTGAATGGCAAGGACACTTATAGGAGCTAAAACTACCATTCATTTTGCGTGAGATTTATATTTTTGAGACTAATGGAAGGGTTTGTTGCGTTAAGTTTTACCGCAACAAGGTCTGCTCTCAAATCCTAGGTACAACCAGCCAGGTACTCGAAAGTGACAGGTCGGTCACAAGCCATCAGACAGGCGGTCTGAATGGCAAGGAATGGAAGTTTCGGTTGCGTAGCCCTTCGGACGGAAGGGAGACTCGCAACCGTCGATTGAGGGCGAGCGGAAGTCGGATGGTGAGCCTGGAAGGTCGTCAGGAGACTCCCACCGACCCAAAAGCACCAATGTACCGACAGGAGGTCGGTACAGACGAAAGAGTGGGGGGAGGACGATCCCCTTAGCCAACACTCCACCGAGGGATTACCAGACAAAAACTATGTCTGCTCAAAGGGTGTGGCGGACAGCCAACATAAAACACCCCAACGACTGTTACACAGTAACTAGTGACAAAAGCGCTATGCTCGATGGGTGGAGAGACGACGATCTCTCTCACAAATCACCCCGCCGCTGGAGCAACAAAGGAGCAGCAGAGGAGTGCAGGCGGACGGCCAACGCAAAGAGGCACTCTTCATACAAAAGAACTACCAGCGCTACGGTAGAAAATTTGGTTCGATGGACATAGGGAAGACGATCCCTAAGTAAATGCCCCGACAAGGGAGCAACGGAGGAGCAGAAGTGAGTGTGGGCGGACGGCCACAGAAAACGCACTCCCACCACAGAACCCGCACAGAAAGTGCGTGACAAAACGAACACGAGCATCACAACACATTAACACTAAGCACAAAACGTTCAATAGACGATCACAACAGCAACAACAAAACTAATCAAGGCGACACGAACACTAAACACTAATAACGCAACTAATGGCCGAGAGCCCACCCTAAATGTAATTTTGTAAGGAATGGCCTGCTATCTGCAAGTCTCATCCCCCAAATCTGCGCGAAAGTCCACCGAAGTAGATTAGATTGCGCGGAAAAGGTAAACAAATAATACCTGATGGATTCCTTGCCGGGTATTTGGGGTTGATTGAGGCTTCCCTAGTTGAGGGAAAGGTCCAGAGTCCGATGTCCGGGTGGGGAATAGTGGCGTCCACCAGCATCCTTTTTTTCTATATTTTTTTGTTTAAATTAACTTTGTTTTAATTCGTGGGGAAAAATGCCGGTTGCAAATTCCTCCACGAATTACTCTGTTGTTTTGTTTACTATGACAGATGGTCATAGAAAACATATTAAAAGAAGGCTAACTCTCGAAAGAAGAGAAGAGAGTTCGAAGTCGGCCGGCTAATCCCAAATGTACTGGAAGGATCCTCCCAAGGCGAATTCCAGTACATAGAGAGAGGAATGATTGGAAAGTATGAGAGGACTAGCGGGTTACGGCAGCGCATTGGTGTCGCATTACAGTGAGCGTTTAGCCCGTTTAGTATGTTTGCATGTGGTGGTTAATGGCCGTGGGAGGCATTGCTGAATGCCAACTTAAGATCCCACCGTTGGGGTCTAATTCCAGCGAATGTATGAGAGAGTGTGGGTGAGGAAGCCGAGCGACTTCGAACAAAGCGAAGGCCCTGGAAGTCACTTCTTGGCTGACCAGCAACAAGTTAAAGTTCGGAAGTTTTTTCAGAGATTTTTCATTTTGCGTTGCGAGAAAAGCAACTTTTTGTTTTAAATATTCGTAAATAGTAAACCGTGGAGGTTTTTTTGAAGTTCGTTTTGAAAGTAAAGTAGAGTAGCTTAAAAATAGTGAAGTAAATTCCAACAAGGAAAAGTGGAAGAAAGGATCCTGGAGAGCGGATAGAGGACAGAGGATAGGACGAAGGTTGTCAGAAGGACAACGACAAAACAATTTAGACGGGGGCAAGAAATCCAACAGGAAAAAAAAAGATAAGTAGAGTGAAAAGTGAAAATCGTTTGACTAGGGTTTTTTGTCATAAATTGAATTTCGGTAGGCTTTTGCTCCGTTAAATTCCCGGAAGAAACGGGACACGCGACCTATTCGTTTTTTTTAGTTTTTTTAATTTCGAGACAACGCGATAGCGGGCCACGCCAACGGTCCAACCATTTCTATATACATATATATATATATACCTACACTTTGTTGTTGCGTCGCCATCAACAATTTCTTTCTTCTGGGTTTTTTTCCCAGCTAATAAAAGACCGCGCTCCAAGGGAGCTTTTATAACGTTTGAAAACACTCGTTTCCTTTTTTGAGTTTCTGTTTTTCAGGTTTCGTAATTTGCCGAAAATTACGTGGCGCCCATTTTCCATATAGGTAACAACGATATTTACACGGATAAATTATATCTAACCCACCCCTTTCGCTGAGCTTAGCCGAACGCAGCCATTTCACTGGCTGCAGTTGCAAAAAGTTCGCGATCTCTTTTTCTGATCTTTGGCAAGTGTCATAATAATATCACATATTCGACTTTTTCCCTCGGGCAGTGGCGACTGCATTTTTTTCTTTCGTTTTTTTCGCCAATTAATTTATCTAATCAAGTAGTTTGATCGCGTTAAAACTACCATAAATAATTTTGCAACAGGATGTACAATTTTATGCCGATCCCAAACGGCCATTGACGAAGGTTTAATACCAAATATTTAAAGTAGACCAATACTGAAATAACTACAAATTAAAAGAAAAACTTTTATTGTTTAATGATTACTGACTAAAATTTTGTGGGTTCACTGGTCAAGTTTTTAAAACCTTTCGAATTAGGTGTAATAAAAAGAAAATTTGTGTTTTATGACTAATGCTAAAAAGTTGAAGTTTTGTGGGGTGCCTGTGCTTTATCAGCTTAGCATATATATATTTAAAACTAGCTGGCCCGGCGAACTTAGTTCCGCCCCAATTCATTAATGTAATGAAAATAATAATTCCGAGCATGCACATTGCACATGCCTCTTTATGCAAATCGGTCAATTCAATTTCTTTATTCAAAAGTTATATTAAATACTCTATGGCCCATTTTATTCACTCGAAGTTGAACACAACTTGGGAAGTTTCCCATATAAAAATCCCCAAGTTATGTTCAACTTCGAGTGAATAAAATGGGCCTATGACACTTAAAAAGAAAAGAAAAATAACAAAGTTCGATCCTTAAGTCCACTTTTGCTCTAAATTAACAAAAATCAACTTCTGCTAGCTATTGTGACTGAATTTTGTTGTTTCACTTGAGGCGAACTTCAAGTTGTTGATGATGTGAACTAAATAAAAAAAAATTGTGATGATTTAACAGATAAAGCGAGAGGAAATTCGAAAAAACGCTTGTGACAAATGAGACTTTATATTTGACTTAGTCAGTGATGTTGATTCCGATACTTGAGGAATAGTTTTTAGAAAATAGGCATCATTTTTTTGTTAACTGTTTCAACTGTTTTACAATAAATTTTTTGTAAATTCTTTTTTTAGAATCAATTCACACAAACACATTTTGAAGTTCTTAAATCTGGTACATTCTTTAATTAAAGTCGCATTAAAAATTTTAATTAACAACTGTGCGTCGCGCTTATTTTCTAATAACCTTGGTACTTGACTTACTCACCAAATCAAAACCTTGGATTATAGACATAAAAATAGATATACTCGTAATTGCCTATCAATCGACCAACATTCTGATAACAATTTCTAGAATCACCTTGTAGGTTAGTTGCAGTTCTTTGAAAGATATGCAATTTTTATCTTTTTTACCAAAAAGGCATGATTTTTCGAAAAATGCATAATTTTTTAAGGGCTCAACTGAAAGCCAAATTTAATGCTTAATTTCTTCTAAGTTAGACTAAAAGTTAATTTGTTGCCAAAAGTCGCGTCTAAAATGTTTTATTGCCAAGGGCCAATAGAAACAACTGAGGTATATCAATAGGTATCGATGTGTGTCAATCAAACCGCAATGATTGACGTGCCACCTATCGGGTCCAAAAGTATCCTATCCTTCAAACTGGAACCAACTATACGCAACAACAAATTTACATGGAAATCGCCTGAGTGGCTTTGGAGATCGAAAACATTACCTATTGAGTCTAAAAGAATGTTATCTTTTAAGTCTTGCTAAACCTTAAATACGTCAATACGAACAAAACCAAAAAGTTTCATGAAAATTGGCCCATCAGTTATTGAGATATAAAGTCATCGAGTTTCACACTGAAGGAATTATATTTATAAATTATGGTTATTGTATTATTATATTCTAGAAGTTAATTGAATTTAAGTTAAAAACGAAACGTTTGCCTACAGCGCCACCTGTTGAGAATTTTATGATTTTTTATAAACCATCTCTGATTCAAGACGAACAAAACAAAACAAAATCATTCAAATCTAACTTACGCACATATCTATTTCCTTCTACTTTTAGAGACACAGGAATCTTAATTTTGACTTCGGTGAAAGGGTTGTACGGTCAACAAAGCAAGGCAGGCATGCTTGTTTAAGCCTGTGCTTAGCTCGTCGGTGGAGTGGGATCTTCTGCTTGGCTTGCGGACTACCGTACTTTTACATGCCTGAATTTTGATGCGAAAATTTTAAAATTTGTTGGCATTAAAGGGATAGGAAGAAAATTGGGAAAGGATTAACTCTAAACGAAATATTTGTAACTTTAATAGCCAAGAAGAAAACTAACCACACCTATCAACTTGGTTGGTAAGCCTTCTCCCTTCTCTCTCCACACCAGTACCGAAGGTGTTATGGTATCTTTGAGCTGTCCTCCCCATAATCATACTCACGAATGAGCAGAGTATACCATGATTGTGAACACTCAAAACGCTCAACAACTCCTGTTGCCTGGTATCATTGTCCTCGTCGTCTCAATCACCCCTACATTTCAACTTACTCACACATCAAACAAATCAACGTATCTACTCCATTTCAAAAAGTCACTGAATGTAACATAGTAAACATAAACAAATAAAAAAAATGTCAAAATTGTTGACAACAACAATTTGCTTGGAAAATAACTAAAATAATTGACAACAACAATTGCTTTTAAAAATTAAAAAATTTTTTTTTTTTTTGTTTTGGAAGTTTCACTACTCGATTTATATCCAGTTTATTTTTTTTCAAAGTGCTTTTCTCCATGGAAATCGAAATGTGTGCCTGTAACGCCACCTGTTGAGAATTTTCCGACTTTTCTTTTTTCCTAAACCATCCCTGATTCAAGACGAACAAAATGAAACAAAAATCATTCAAATCGGTTTAGCAGTTCTCGAGCCTTTACCCGACTAACGCACAGCAATTGATTTTTATATAATAGATAAATACATGAAATCAAAGCTAAGTAACGCGTTTGATTTACTGTTGAAGTTGACGACCACTGACGTCGCCACCAAGCAGTTGTCATGTAATAAGAGTTTAACAGATTAAAGAACTACTTCTAATTATAACGTTGAAGAATTTGTTTTTTTCTTTTTTTTGTTTTAATCGTTGTGCTAAAGTTAATATCATTATTCTTTGTTTTAGCAGTTATAACTTTTGTTTAAATATTATACCCTGAAGAAGGCAGCAATCCCTGCCGAAACGTCGGGAAAACAATAAACTAATTGATAGTTTCATTCACACGCCTATGACCAAAAAAGCCGGCGGAATAACCATTTCCACGAATTACACGTTGAAGAATACAGTCATTTTTATTTAACCCGTTCGGTTTCAATTTCAAGTCGCAGTTTGCAGTAAAATTTGCCAAATTACAGTTTTTGCCATTAAGTCTTTGGAAACAGTTTTTATACTTTTCTTTGGTTCAACACCCGAACATTTACATTTACAACATTTAGAAAAAAATCGTATCTCAGTGACTAGCAAATGTGGGCTTATGTTACAATCTCCTTTAATGTCAGCTTTCCGTTCTGATTTCGTGTAGCGTTTTATTGTGTTCGAAACCAACACAATCCTTTTTAGTTTCTAACAAGATTAATCGTCTTAAAATTAGTTAAAATACATATTATTTAATTGTTCAAACATTTTTAAATATGCTTAATTTATAGTACGACTTATGCAAATGTCACAATCACATTTCAACCGTTTGTCACTCTTTAAAACATATTTTGGAAAAATGTTACCTCTATACACATAAGTATAAAGCCACTTGAAGCAAATAAGCCACATAGTCAATATGATACAAAACAACTGTTTGAACTAAGCACATAATATACCTCCTAAAGCAATGGCACACTGCAAATTTTGCTTCCTGTGATATTGTGCATTGGTACAAGCAAGATTTTCAGTATTTCCCTCAAGGGACATTTTTCAACGGATCCTTGGGAAATATACAACAGTCGCTGAAGGACCTAGCTAGTGAGAAAATTAGTTTTGCTAATAGCCTTGGCTAGTGTTCCACAAAAACGCCAACAACAGGGATATTTCACAGCAGTAGCCCCCATGCCCCCGTGTACTTCCTGATAGCCATGACACTATCATTTACCGAGCACTCTAGGTATGTCCTTTTAATTAAAATATATCTAGAAAAGGAAACAACATACAAACTTCTATAAAAGCGGGGGAAGCTATGAAAATCCTACCCCATCGCCCACATTGCTTGTTCGCACTTTAGTTCTCGACGCTTACCACTAAGACGATAGTTTAATTTATTTCAATGCAAAATAAACCATGTAACACCTTCTTGAGGGGACTTAAACATAAATTGTACAACCCTTCAGCACGCAATATGAAACTATACAGCTCCTACACACACACACGCCGAGGGACACCTATTTCCTGGCAGAAGAACAGTTGGGAAAGGAAAATTGTAGCCAATTTAATTTTGTGACTGCCACCCAGTTTTCAGTCTCCAAGTCGAACGATATGAAAACCTTGAGTGTGTGGCCAGAAAGACGAAATATTTTCAGATAGACTACTGTAAGGTGTTACCTACACAAATTTATTACCCTCTGCTTCAAGCAAAGGTTAGCGGGGACGGTTTATAAGACGAGCAATAGAGTTCAAGGAAGGAAGGGACGCACATTTTTATTTCCAGATCTAGAAATAGCTACATAACATTAGTCACCCTTTGCCAACAATTAAAAATTTCCACCCGGAAGTGTTTGTATATGGGAGCAATGATCAAGGTATTTATTTAAGTCTAAAGCTAAGTACCCTGCTCGCGCTAAATTTTAGCGTCCCTAGTCTCCAATCCGTTTCTCCACAGCAAAAGATAAATGGTAGCTAAATTTTTAAATATGATATAGACATAAGTTCAATACAGAATGTCGGTAAACGTGATTCAAATTATACACGTTATTTTAAATTCGAACTTCAAAAGCATCGCAATATTTAAAACAATGCATACTACAAAAATTGAAGAAGGATGTTATCATTGCTGCATCAGCTGAAACAATTTCTATAGAAGCAAGTAGAAGACAAAACTTTCCAAAATATCTTTACCTTCGCGAAACAATTATTATTACCCGATAAACATTCGAGGCCAAATGATTCTCTATTCTGATATAAATAAATATTTCGGTATCTCGCAAAACAATATCTCTGCTTTGAATTTGTTTTTTGTTTTGTTTCTCACGCAAATTTTCTTTGCGTTTTCCGATAAAAAAAATAGGAAATACACAGCAAACTTTTTATTCCGTTTCTTCTGTCAACAACAATCTTCGATTTAATGTAGGTACCGGACATTTATTTCGTCAGCTAAATGAGTGGAGACTTTTCATCGGCCCATCTACATGAAGTTAAGAATTTAGCGTGCGCACAGGATACTGCTTTGTTAAACTGCCTCGCTAAATTTTATCTTTGTAGACATTTTTGTATAGGAGATAAAGTTTAGCACGAGCAGGATACTTAGTTTTACAAAAAAAAAAAAAAAAACAAAAAAAAAAAAACCTTAATCGTATTTTAAAAAAAATGTATGAAAGTCAACTGCAAAAAAAAATCCTCAATATTGTAATAATTATTTTGCTGAAGCAACAATATTAATCCAAAAAAGAAAAAAATATTCGTTTAAGATTTTTGAGTTTTAACTGAATCATTATATTAAAAATACCTTTTATATGTATTTTGGTCAAAATCGTTAGAGAGGTTTTTGTAAAATTTGCCAGATAAAACAGTACCAAATATTGCACTGTTTAATTAAAAAAAAAGATTGCGCAACTATTTAGTTGAAAACCGTTGTTTTATCGAAATCGAAGATGAGGTTTTCGAGATATGAGTACCTAGTTTTCGAATTGAATTTAGAATTGAGGACACAATAGTTTTGACTCTAAGTTTGCATTTTGGTCAAAATCGTTACCGCCGTTTTCCGGTAAACTGAAAAAAAAACATTTTTAAAAAAAGTTAATTTATTCAAAAATCCATTTTACGATAATATAGAGAAAAACTGAGTTTGCTATTAAGTTAGAAATGACCACATTATCTTAGAAATTAATTTTTGTTACAATCGTATAGACCGTTTTCGAGATTAAATATCAATTAAGCTTAAATATCAATTTTGGTTGAAATCGTTAGAGCCGTTTTCGATCAAATCAAACTGGAACGAAAATGTTTTACGGGAAGTACCATTAATATTGAAAACTCCAAATCCGAGGTTTGAACGTAATCCGGGAAGACGTTTAGGCTGTAGGCCTGTGGAAGGACGGACAGACGGGACAGAATTTTCCGACCCACTTTTTTGAGTTCCTCTATCATCGGAATATCAGAATTGATTAATATGTCGAGTTCGAATTTTTGTACGAAAACAATATCTTTCTCTTACTACGTAATGGAGAAAGTTAAAAACCGCATTGCAGGCCCGAAGGCCCGCCCACTGTACGAATTATGCATAGCAATAAACACATTCAAATCGTTACAATGTGCTGTAACGAAATCGATATTTTTGATTCCCTATTAGTTGAATGACACTGATTTCCAGCGGAAAAGGGATGGATAACTTGTTGAATGCAGTTTGTGTGAAACAAGACTAAAAGGTTCTGGTCAAGTGACTTCCAATTTTATCCGGCATTTAAAGGTGAAGCACCGTGAAGCTTACGATGAGTTTAAACAAAACAAATTGACTAACAAAAATACAGCAAGCTGTTCGAAAAAGGATCAGTTTCGAAAACTTGTAGCCGAAATGATTGCAGAAAATATCTTGCCTATTGCTTTTGTTGAAAGTCAGTCCTTTAGAAAAGTCATCAAATTTGCCAATCCCGAATAAAAAGTGATGAGCCGTCCACAAACCAACCACCATAAAAGTCATAGATGAAAAAATATTTACATCTACTGTTGAAAAAATCAAAGCACTAACATCCCGAAATAAATATTTTTGCACTACTGCAGATATATGGTTGACAAAGCAACGTAGCTTTTTTTGGCTACACATGCCATTGGTTGGATGAGTCCTTTGAAAGGAAATCAGTCACCCTTGCATGCAAACGTTTTTCTGGGTCACATACGTATGACCGTATAAACGATATGATCTTAGAAATTCAAGCTAGATATGGATTAAACAGCGAAAACGTTGTAGCAACTGTGACTGATAATGGCTCAAACTTTGTGAAGGCGTTTAAGGAGTTTGACATTAGACATAAAATCTACGTTGAGGACGATGACATCACAAATTGCGATAGTGAAAATGATGATGAAGCAGAGGTCTTAGAATGTCTAGTCTAGACCAAACAAATATTTTCGAGGATGGCCTTCCACAACATTTAAAGTGTGCTACTCACACTCATAACCTACTTGCCACAACAGACTTTTGCCGAATTATACGGCAAAATCAGCCAATATCCAATAAACATCAAAATGTAAGTTAATTATGGTAAAGAATCTTGTGCAGTTATTTTTCAAGACTTCCAATATTTAAAACAAACATAAAGTTGTCATTCTTTTTATTGTAAGATAAAATTCATACAACTTTTTTTTTTGCATATTTAGTAGTCTGAAAACCTTTAAGCTCAAGACATTTCCAATTCAATTTTATAAAAACTTATCTCAACCTGAAGTTCAACTATTTTCGAATATGAAATGACAAATAAGGACTTTGTGACATTCTGTACAAGATACTTTCCTAAGAGAAGGTAGATAGTTTAATTTTATCTTTTATTTTATCTTTTAAGATAATGCAAATATGTTCCAGTTTGTGGAATAAAGTAAACAGGCCGAAAAGCTCTGAGGAAATTGTTACAACTTAAGGTTTACAACTAAAATATCTTATTGCAACTAGGTGGAACTCGCTGTATGATTCGGTTAGGGACATCATAAAAAATAAAAATAAAATATATGATTTGTGTAAGAAGTTAACAATCCCGCACTTTTTTGAACTTGATTTTGAGTACCTTGAAGAATTTGTTATCGCAATGAAGCCCATTGCGGACGCAGTGGATTTTCTTCAAAAGGAAAAGGGAATGTTCTATGGGTATTTACTGCCAACTCTGGCAACAATAAGGACACAAATTAACAAAATCCAAATTAAAGCCTTGTTGAAAATCATACCAGTAGATATGGTTGTCAAATTAGAAGAAGCTTTATTGCAAAGATTTGTCCATCACATAAATCTGACACCGGAAGTTCATGACGCCATTGTCGCATGCGTACTTTGTCCTTCCCTTAAACTAAAATGGATTTCAGCGCTCAACCCAAATTTTAGAGAAACCAAAATTTGTGAAATTAGTGCTTTGGTTAGAGCAAAAATCAACGCCGAACATACTGCACCTATCATCACTGTACCAGCTCCTGAAAATCATTACTTTGAATTTTCTTTAACAGGTAGGAACTATAAATAAAATATACTCTTGGTAGGTTATGCAATACAAGCATTTTCTCTGCATACCTACAGGTGAAACAGAAAATACTTTTAATAACTGTGAAAATGAGTCTTACGATTCGTATCTTGCACAAGCATCAACTTCTCTTATGACATTAAATATGTACCCAACGATAAAAACAACGTTTTTAAAGTACAATACCATCTTCAGCAGCAGTTGAAAGGCTTTTCTCATATGCAGAATTGCTCAATGCTCCAAATCGGGGAGCCCTTTCAGACTTCAATTTTGAAAAATTGTTGATCTTAAAGTCAATACTGAGTTTTAAATGATTTATTTTTATTTTGTTTTAAGTAAAGCGACTTAATTTGATAAACTTTAATTTTGTGTTACTTGCAATAATTATTACTTCTGTAAATGAAATTGAAAAAACCTTGTTTTTAATAAAAAATGTTCTATGTACCTATCTATTATGCTATTATTGTTTGCAAATAAATTTACTTTGTTACACAGATGAAACAGATATATATGGAAAAATATATTTCAGAAATCCATAATTTAGAAAAATTGAATCTCGAAAACTAAAATTTATAATGAAAAAAATCTCGAAACCAAAATCTCGAAAAAAAATCTCGAATAGCAAAAATCTAGAAAAAAAAAATCTCGAAAGCAAAAATCTAGAATTAATATTAATTTTTAAGACAATGGCAACAATTCGCGCGCGCGATTCGCGCGATTTGTTACCATTGTCTCAAAAATTAGTATTAATTCAAGATTTACTCATATGGAAAACTATTTGAATTGCAACAACAATTTGATTCACTGCTCATGCAAACAAATGAGTCAGCTAAAAAACAACAGGTCTTCTTAAACCTTATTGAATTGTCAAAACACCGCGTGGCTTAATTCAGACACTACCTGCCTATATATTTTTTCCGTGTACGTATAGAGTCAAAGAGTGGGACAAATGAAAATTCATCAAATTAAAACAAATAAGAGCTTAGTAAAAATAGAGATAAATGGTTGCATTATCATCACTTTTTTTTTTGTATAGGTAGGTATTTGTACATTTATTATTGAAAAATGAGTTTGGTTACGTTCAGATAATCAATCTAATAAGTAATTTATTTTCTGTTGAATAGTTATAGTTATAGTTTCAAAATAATGTATTTTGTTATGGTTATTTGTTAAAAATTCATTATTTTCAATAAAAAAGCTATAGAATGTTCATTCTAGACTTGTTTTCATTACTTTCGGACTAAATTTAAGAAATTATAAAAATCTCGAAAGCAGTTTTATTTTCTAGATTTTTTCGAGATATAGTCTTTCGAGATTTTTGTACTTTCTAGATTTTTGCTATTCGAGATTTTTTTTTCGAGATTTATCAAATTCATTTTCGAGATTTTAACCATTCTAGATTTTAGTCGTTCTAGGTAACGTCATGACCCCATTTTGAAACTAACATCTCTCATCTGGAATGTGAGTCTCAAAAATTCGAAAGAATAATGGATTTCTTAAAGAAAAAATACTTCAAATCAATCAAAAGACTGCAATACATTGAATGCATTCAAATAACTAAAAGAATTCAAAGAATGGAAAAGACTTCAAAAAGACTTCAAAGAATTCAAGCAATCAAAAAGTATTGCAATCTTTTGACTTCAAGTCTTTTGACTGCCTCAGGTGATTGCTTTACTTCAAGACTTCAAAATATATTGGAATTTCAATTTTGAAGTAAAAGTACTTAATTGAAGTGAAAAGATTTCAAAATTCGTCTTTTTAATCAAATGACTGCAGTACTGAAAAGATTGCATTTTTTTAAGAATTTCTTATTTTATTTATTATTGGGGTGTATAGCTAAGTCGACCGTCCCCGTTGAAATCTAAACTCAGACTGACCCGTTGGTCCCACGGCTACGATGCGAATCGCTGATTGGACAGATAGGCCATCGCACGCGTATTCGGTGACAACGGCACTATTTGAAATGTGACTCCAATGCACCAGGACTGTGGGAACAGGTAGACTCTAGACATATTAAACTGATGACACAGCCAATCCCATACGATTGACTGCCGTGGATATATTTTTTTCATATTAATTAGCGACTTTGAGCTTTGAGGTTGTCCTGCAATTGTGTGCAAAAGTATTTGTTTCTTGCCTTTAGTAACGAATATAACTAGGGTGATTTTTTAGCTGGTTTGGTTTTGGCAACACTGGTTTTGACAGCTGACGTGTGTTTAGTACCTTGTGTCACTGTCAAACAGCTTCAGTTTGGTTTGCAATTTAACCATGGATCGTCTTACAAATGAACAACGCTTGCAAATTATTGAATTTTACTATCAAAATTCGTGCTCGGTTCGAAATGTTCATCGCGCGCTGCTTATCGAAAAATTGTGTTCAGCGATGAGGCTCATTTTTGGTTGAATGGGTACGTAAATAAGCAAAATTGCCGCATTTGGAGTGAAGATCGGCCAGAAGCATTGCAACAGCTACCAATGCATCCCGAAAAAGCCACTGTTTGGTGCGGTTTATGGGCCGGCGGCATTATTGGGCCATATTTCTTCAAAGATGATGCGAATCGCAGCGTTACTGTCAATGGTGAACGCTACCGAGCGATGATAACAAACTTTTTTTTGCCCGAAATGGAAGTTCTTGACTTGCATGATATGTGGTTTCAACAAGACGGTGCCACATGCAACACAGCACGCGAAACAATGGCGCAATTGCGAGGCGAGTTTGGTGAACAGTTAATTTCACGTTTCGGGCCGGTCAATTGGCCGCCTAGATCGTGCGATTTGACACCATTAGATTATTTTTTGTGGGTGTATGTCAAGGCTAATGTGTATAGGGACAAGCCCGCTTCGATTGACGCACTGGAAGCCAACATCCATGCATTCATTCGTGAGATACCGGCCGATATGTGTGAAAGAGTATGCCAAAATTGGACTCAGCGGATGGGCTACCTGAGACGCAGCCGCGGTCAACATTTGCATGAAATTATCTTTAAACATTAAATTGCAAGGTTCAAACTATCGATTCAAATAAATATTTCATTCATTTTTTCGAATTTTTTGTGTTTTTTTTTTTTTTTTTAAGTTCTAAACCTCTTAAAAAATCACCCGTTAAAAACGCTTCAGTATTATGTACGTATGTGTCCGAAGTATAATCAATGAAGACGTATTACTTATGTATAGGGTAAAGGTGTCAACAGTGAATCAGTGTACACACAACACACACAGTGAATCACTTGCTCTCATAACGTCTCTTTTTATTTTAAAATAAATCTGAAAAAGAGAAAAGAACACGTTTTCACTTCCCCTCGCAACAGACTATCAGTCTGCGCGATTGCGATGTCGAAGATGGCTATACTCGTGTAGGTAGGGTCGCCTAATTTCGAACACTCCCAGTAGTCGAACACTTTTTGTAAAAATTTGTGTAAACTGTATATTTTTAAGATTTTCCACTCCTACAAACGGAAATGCTACATTGTGGTATTACCTTTAATCGTTTTTGCAATATCAACTAGTACAATATTATTTTTAACGTTTCAAAACTGCTGTTTAAATTGAGTCTTCAGGGATTGCGTTTGAGTGCGGGTTCTGCAGAAAAAACAAACTGTTGCTAGTGTTGAAGGAAAGTGTGTTTTTTGTTTGAAAATGCAGGTAAATGTTTATTTTCAATGCTCGATTTATTAGTTTATATCTCTTTTATGTCTTTTTAGTAAAGTTTTTATCTGAATACTTAATAGTTTTATTATTTGTTGACCGTTCGATCATAGGAAACCAAGGTTCTTCAAGTTTCCTATTCGAACACTAGTGTTCGAATAAAGGCAACTTTCTCCAAAAAAGTTTTTCCCTGTCAGTTAATGAGCATAACAGAATCAAAATTTTTTTTAGTGTTTTTCTCTTAATAATTATATCGAGATCGTTGGGGCCAGTATTCGAACACTTTTTTCCTCAGTGTTCGGTTTAAGGAAACTCAATATTTTAGGTTTCCTTATTCCGAACAGGTTTCATCCTTTTTAAGGTTCCGTACCCAAAGGGAAAAAACGTAACCTTATTAGTTTCGCTCGGATGTCTCTCCGTCTGTCTGTCTGTCTGTCTGTCTGTCTGTCTGTCTGTCCGAACCCACTAAGCCAATTTTGTTACCAGGTCTATCTCAAGAACCGATTGACATAGGAGGCTAAAATTTACACACAACATTCGGTATAACCTCTAGTTAAACGACATATACCAATGGAAGGAATACATCGATTGGTTTTGGATTAATTAGTAATTTGGTGAAAAAAATATTTTCATTCGCCCAAAAAACGGTTTATTTCTTGATTCACAAAAAAATACATAAATTCCTTTTTTGTAGATCATGTTCTTATCTATATATGTGCTGAATACTATTTTGCCGAAAAGTTAATAGTTTACAAGATATTTTCAAAAAACATAATTTTACCATGTAAAAAACGTTGCTCTCATAAGTTTTAATCTCTACTACGCAGTTGTGCACAATTGACCCCATCAAATCAAAGACAGAACCCCACCAGGGTTCCCGCCTGCTGGGGAGTATAATACATTTTTTTGGGGAGTACAGAACAAAATAAAAGTAATATATTTTTAGTCAATAGTTTTTAATTGGGACAGGTCGCATACAGAATGGAAAATTGGCGTGGGTCGGGTACTAGGTAATAATTAGAAAATGAGATTCATGTGCG
The DNA here is from genome assembly GCA_949126925.1 of Cheilosia vernalis. Lineage (NCBI taxonomy): Eukaryota > Metazoa > Arthropoda > Insecta > Diptera > Syrphidae > Cheilosia > Cheilosia vernalis. The sequence continues at coordinate 38,125,209 of OX421358.1, read as the reverse complement.
AGTAATTTTTGAGAGTAAAAATATTAAGTAATTAAATTAAACTAAATTGTGATGAATTCATGAAGAGGGGAAAGATTGAATGATATAGATTTCAAATCATATCTGATGTTGTTGCGTTAAATTTTACCGCAACAAGGTCTGCTCTCAGATCCCTTCTTTCCTCACCCATGGTCCCTCTTTTTCTTGGGTTTCGCACTCGAGGTCCTGGGATGTGGATGGGCATCCGAGGCCCCCATCAGCCTTCGGACCACCTCCTTGGAACCTAAGGGTGCAACCGAACAGGAATACGAAAGTGACAGGACGGTCAAAAGCCATCAGACTGGCGGTCTGAATGGCAAAGGATGGAAGTTCCGGTTGTGTAGCCCTTCGGACGGAAGGGAGACTCGCAACCGTCGATTAAGAGCGAGCGGAAGTCGGATGGTGAGCCTGGCAGGTCGTCAGGAGACTCCCACCGACTCAACAGGGCAGATGTACCGACAGGAGGTCGGTACAAACAAAAGAGTGGGGGGAGGACGATCCCCTTAGCAAACACTCCATCGAGGGATAACTAGACAATGACTATGTCTAGTAAAAGGGTGTGGCGGACAGCCAACATAAAACACCCCAACGACTGTCACACAGTAACTAGTGACAAAAGCACTATGTTCGATGGGTGGGGAGACGACGATCTCTCTCACAAATCACCCCGCCGCTGGAGCAACGAAGGAGCAACGGAGGAGTGCAGGCGGACGGCCGACGAAAACAGGCACTCTTCATACAAAAGAACTACCACCACCACGGTAGAGAGTCTGGTTCGATGGGCATAGGGAAGACGATCCCTAAGTGAATGCCCCGACGATGGAGCAACGGAGGAGCAGCAGTGAGTGTGGGCGGACAGCCACAGAAAACGCACTCCCACCACAGAACCCGCACAGAAAGTGCGTGACAAACCGAACACGAGCATCACAACACATTAACACTAAGCACAAAGCGTTCAATACACGAATCACTAAAACGCAACAAGAAACATCGTATGGTAGACGATCCGAATCAAGGCGACAATAACACTAAACACGAATAATGTTGCAACGCAAATAATGGCCGAGAGCCCACCCTAAACTCCAAAATTTGTAAGGAATGGCCTGCTATCTGCAAGTCTCATCCCCCAAATCTGCGCGAAAGTCCACCGAAGTAGATTAGATTGCGCGGAAAAAGTAAACAAAAAAAATACCTGATGGATTCCTTGCCGGGTATTTGGGAGTAATTGAGGCTTCCCACGTTTAGGGAAGGGTCCAGAATGGGGGGAATAACTGCGTCCACCAGCATCCTTTCTTCTAATTGTATTGTTTTGTTTATTTGTTCGTTTCTTAACTTAATTCGTGGGGAAAAATGCCGGTTGCAAATTCCTCCACGAGTTACTCTGTTGTTTTGTTTACTATGACAGATGGTCATAGAAAACTTATTAAAAGAAGGCTAACTCTCGAAAGAAGAGAAGAGAGTTCGAAGTCGGCTGGCTAATCCCAAATGTACTGGAAGGATCCTCCCAAGGCGAATTCCAGTACATAGAGAGAGGAATGATTGGAAAGTATGAGAGGACTAGCGGGTTACGGCAGCGCATTGGTGTCGCATTACAGTGACCGTTTAGCCCGTTTAGTATGTTTGAATGTGGTGGTTAATGGCCGTGGGAGGTATTGCTGAATGCCATCTTAAGATCCCACCGTTGGGGTCTAATACCAGCGAATGTATGAGAGAGTGTGGGTGAGGAAGCCGAGCGACTCCGAACAAAGCGAAAGCCCTGGAAGTCACTTCTTGGCTGACCAGCAAAAGTAAAAGTTTAGAAGTTTTTTTGGTACATAGAGATATTTTTTTGATTTTGGCGTTGCGAGAAAAGCAACTTTTTCTTAAATATTATTAACTAGTAAACCGTGGAGGTTTTTGAGTTTTTACATAAAGTAGAGTAGATTTGGAGTGAGTTCTGTTAAGAAGGAGAAAGGATCCTGGAGAGACGGGGTAACCGGACAGAGGATTTTGGAAGAGTTGCCAGAAAGGGGCATTGGTAAAGGACGAGGAATCCAACAGGAGACACAGATAAGTAGAGTGTCATAAGAGTGGAAATCGTTTTGTTAGGATTTGTCATAATTTAAATTTCGATTGACTTTCGCTACCGTATATTCCCGAAAAAGCGGGACACGCGACCTATTAGTTTTTTTTTAGTTTTTAAATTTCGAGACAACGCGATAGCGGGCCACGCCAACGGTCCAATCATTTCTTTATACCTATATATATACCTACACTTTGTTGTTGCGTCGCCACCAACAAGTTCTTTCTTCGGGGCTTTTTCTACCCCGCCAATAAAAGACCGCGCTCCAACGGAGCTTTTATAACGTTTTTAAAACTTTTGTTTCCTTTTTTGGTTTTGCTTATTTCAGGTTTCGTAATTTGCCGAAAATTACGTGGCGCCCATTTTTTTTCTTTTCCCCAACAAATATTATTTTCGCAAAAATAAACCCAATAAATCACGAAGTGCATGTGCATCGTGTACTTAACATCAGTGAACCCACCCCCTTCTCGCTGAGCAAACCGAACGTAGCCCTTTCACTGGCTACGGTTGCAAAAAAAAAAAAGTTCGCGATCTCTTTTGCTGATCTCTGGCAAGTGTCATTTTCATTTTTCGACTTTCCTCTCGGGCAGTGGCGACTGCACTTTTTGTTGATTTCGTTTTGTTTCGCCAAATAAAGTTAATTAGTAGTTTGATCGCGAAAATAGCATTGTAAATAATTTTGCAACATTTGGCACCCGACGTGGGGCAATTTTTGTACCATTTGAGAGTGTTTTTGAAAGGAATTTGTGTGACACAATTCCAACCCCAATTGAAGTTTTGTGTTTAGGGAAGTGCTTTGTGTTTTTTTCTTGTGGTTCTTTTTACTTTTGCTGTTTATTTTCTAGGTGTTCAAGTGAATTCTTTTGTGACGGATTAAATCCAATTGGAAGCTGTTCGGGTTTCGAGAATCCTGAAGGAAAGGATTGTTTTGATTGGAAGTGTCTCCAGAAGCAGAGTAAGATTTCCCACAGTGGAAATACCCAAGTAGGTGGTTTTGCTTTGTTTTTTTTTCTTTCGATATTATTTTGGTTATTTTTCATATCCATACCTATATATATCTAGTCATATTCTCATATATACAAGTGTTTTATATATATTCATATATACGTTTCAAGCGGGATTTCTATTTTGTTATTTACATTTTCATATAGGTACCGGTGGTTCATAAGCCAGTGGTACTCTTATATACATAAAATAGGGTTACCGTCTCTATTTTTTTTGTTTGTTGATTTTTTTTTGATTTCGGTTTTAATTTTTTTTGTCGGTTTTGATTTTTTTTTCTTTTTTCACTTTACCATCCGTTTCGAGGAAGTTGGTAGAGCTGCCATAATTTCGTATTTTTATATTTTTATTGGTTTTGATCTGGGTTTTTTGTTTTAATTAATTTTTCGCTGACTTCTTTCTCTGATTCGTGTGACGTGTTAGAGTTGCTAACACTACCTTTTTTTTGGTTTCGTTTTTTTCAACAAGTGGATAATTTTTTGAGACAAATATTGTCTTTTTTGGTTTTTCTAATTGATTTTGTTTCGATTTATCAATATGGAAATTAATAGGTTAGCTAGGGACGAATTAGTCTATGAGATTGAGCGCAGGGGGTTGTCGGTTGGCGACGTCGACCCAATGCGAAAATCGCTTAGGGCAGCTAGGGCAATGGAGAGACGTGGTTCCGTCGTGGAAGCGGACACGTATCCATTTAGTTTTGAGCAGGATAGGGACGCGGTTGAGAAAAAGATTGTGGAGATCAAGGCGCTCGTAGCGAGCCACCCTGAGCGGGGATCTTCAGAATTTAAGAAGGCCTTTACAAAAATAGATTGGGCAATGAATAGGATAGGGAGGTCTCGTGCTATTACGGAAGACGAGACGGCGATAAAAAAGGAATTGAAGACCGAGTTGGTCAACATCCTCGGGGAGTTAGAGGATAGCGACGAGGAAGAGAGTGATTGCGAGGATAACGCAACCACTAGCGTCAAACAAGTTGTACAACAACATCAACAACAACAACAACAACAACATATCCAAAGGCCAGTAGAGCCTCGACGGGTAGAACCGTCTACGTCAGCATCGGTTTTGGGCATTAACCCGAACACCTTTGCTGACGAACGAGTATACGTCCACTCGGAGAAGCCTGAAAACCTCTCCAAGTGGAATATTTCTTTCACGGGTGAACGATGCGGGGCATCAGTTAACTCTTTCCTGGAGAGAGTTGAGGAACTTAGGGAAGCTAGGGGGATCAGTGAATCCCAATTGTTTAGGTCGTCGGTCGATTTGTTTACTGGGAAGGCGCTTCTGTGGTTTAGGGCGATTAGGCGGACTGTTTCCTCGTGGCCAGAGTTGGTGAGAGAATTGAAACTGGAGTTTCTCCCTCCCAACTACGATGATCTTCTGTTAGAAGAGATTCGACGTCGTACCCAAGGGAAGGATGAATCAATTGGGGTCTATGTAGCAACGATGCAGAACATGTTCGGCAGACTTTCCGATCCCCTCACGGAGAGAAGGAAGCTGTCGATCCTGCAGAGGAACCTTGCGCCATTTTACCAGACGCAACTTGGACTCGCAGAGCCCAGGTGCGTCAGTGATCTGGTCGCTCTGGGAAGAAAGCTGGAGACAGTGCGAGCAAATGTGGAAACGTTTGCTCCACCTCCAACAACTCGGGGTAGGCATCTCCTGGAACCGGATTTGGCCTACATTGGTTCGGAGGAACCAAGGGTTTCGGTTGTCGTTACAGACAACCAACAGCGTCGATCACCTCGACCAATGAGGTGTTTCAATTGCGATAGCGAAGGGCATTTCGCTAATCGTTGTTCCGCTCCTAGGCGTTGTTATGGTTGTGGTGCAGTAGGGACGTCGCGTAAGGATTGTCGGCGCTGTTCGGGAAACGCGCAACGGTCTCTTGGGTCAGCAGGACAAGAGCGCCGTCGCAATTAGAGAGGTCGCCTGCTGGTGACCAGTTAGGGATTTCTCAAATTCATTTAGGCTTTACTTTGGAGGCAAACGGGGAAGATAGGCGACCATACTTAGGAGTTACAATTTATGGAATTAGGTTTTTAGGACTGTTGGATTCGGGCGCTTCACGCACAATCATTTGTAGGGACGGGTGGAATATTTTGAAAGATTTAGGGCTAGTGTTAGGTAGAGGCAACATAAAATCGGTTGCATTAGCAGATGGAGCAGGGATAGAAGTTTTAGGGGTGGTATCTTTACCAATTGTGGTGCAGGAGAAGACGGTGTTGTTAGAGTGTTTGGTGATACCAGCTCTACCACACGTTATGATCTTAGGTGCAGATTTTTGGGCACTGACGGGAGTGGTCCCGGATTTGAGATCAGGCGTGTGGAATTTTTCGAGTCAACAGATGGTTGGCTCATTTTCTGCGATTAGGGAGAAGTCCGAGTTGGACGTGGCCGAGGTCAGGCAACTCGAAATTTTGATAGACAAAATTTTCGAAGTTATGCCAGAGGGCTTAGGGTGCACACAATTGGTGGAGCATAAGATTAGGACGTCGGCAGAACCAATTAAACAAAGATATTATCCGGTTTCACCGGCAATGCAGGGACATATTGATAAGGAGCTAAAGGAGATGCTGGATGCGGGAGTTATTGAGAAATCAAGCAGTCCGTGGGCATCTCCAATAGTCCTTATTAGAAAGAAGGATGGTTCATTTAGGTTCTGCGTCGACTATAGAAAACTTAATAAAGTAACAGATAGGGATGCTTACCCACTTCCGTATATTTCAACGACCCTAGATAAACTTCGAGATGCGAAGTTTCTTACATCTTTAGACATAAAGTCGGCCTATTGGCAGATCCCGATGGAGGAGGGATCGCGCCCACTCACAGCCTTTACGGTTCCGAATAGAGGCCTATTCCAGTTCAAGCGAATGCCATTCGGCTTACATAACGCGCCTGCGACGTGGCAACGATTTATCGACAGCGTTTTGGGTGCCGATTTGGAGCCACACGTATTCGTGTACTTAGACGATATCATCATCGTCACAAATTCTTTCAAACAACATCTTGAGATACTGGAAGAGGTCTTTAAGCGTTTGTGTGAGGCGGGATTAAAAGTTAGTCGGGAAAAATGTAACTTTTGTAGGCCCTCTTTAAAATTCCTTGGTTATGTCGTTGATAGGAACGGATTACATGTTGATCCGGAAAAGGTGGAAAGCATGGTTAGGATTCCTGCACCGAAGAATGTGAAGGAAGTTAGGAGCTTTATAGGGACAATTTCGTGGTACAGACGTTTTGTACCAAATTTCGCCACTTTAGTTAGGCCTTTAACAGATTTGTTAAAGAAAAGTAGGAAGTTCGTATGGTCGAAAGAATGTGAGGAAAGTTTTAGGAAGGCGAAAGAATGTCTAATTACGGCACCAATCTTGACATGCCCGGATTTTCAGCGACCTTTTGTCGTGCAAACGGATGCATCAGATTTTGGTATCGGGGCCGTATTATCTCAGGAGTTCGAGGAAGGAGAGAAAGTTATTTGCTATTTGAGTAGGTCTCTCAACAGATGTGAGAGAAACTACTCGACGACTGAAAAGGAGTGCTTGGCTGTGCTGTGGGCAGTTGAGAAGTTGCGTCCGTATATCGAAGGTGTTCGGTTTACGGTCGTGACAGACCACTACTCGCTTGTATGGCTGAGTAATCTTAAGGATCCGTCGGGTAGGTTAGCGCGCTGGGCAGTTAGGCTTCAGCAATTTGACTTTGAGATCATTCATCGCAAGGGGAAGGAACATGCCGTCCCGGACATGTTGTCGCGAGGAGTTCCGGTTGTGGCCGAGATCTCGGATGCGGATTTGGACCCTTGGGTGGTGAAGATGATTTCGGCGGTTGAGTTGAACCCGTTAGCATACCCAGCGTGGAGAGTGGAAAATGGGCGGCTTTTCAAGTTCGTGAAAGCTAGTCACATTATAGTTCACGAGGATAATAACGAGTGGAAATTAGTTGTAGGGAAATCAGGTAGATTAGGGATTTTAAGAGACTGCCATGACAGTCCGTTAGCTGGACATATGGGTGTCCGGAAAACTTATGCTAGAGTAGGAGGCAAATATTATTGGCCTAAAATGAGACAGGATATAACTAGGTACGTTAGGAATTGTAAAGTTTGCCAACAAGTTAAGCCGGTGAATGAGAAACCCGCTGGTCTAATGAGGGAACGTGTAGGGGTTTCGAAGCCTTGGGAAATGATTTGTGTAGATTTGGTAGGACCTCTTCCCAAGTCCAGTAGGGGGTTCGTTTATATTTTAACTGTCGTCGACTATTTTACCAAATTTCCCCTTTTATTCGCGTTGAGATCTGCCACCGCAAAGGCAGTATGTAAGGAGTTGGAAGACAATGTCTTTCTGTTATTAGGCGTTCCATCAGCGGTCGTATGTGACAACGGCCCGCAGTTCCGTAGTAAGGAACTGAAAGCGCTTTGCCAGGCGTACGCGTCACAATTGCGTTACACAGCACATTACCATCCACAGGCTAATCCTGCTGAAAGGATTAACCAAATTATAAAGACAACGCTGAGAGCGTATGTCTCTGAGAATCATCGAAGTTGGGACTCGCAGTTGGCGAAAGTAGCGTGCGCGATACGCACGGCCCAACACGACGTTTTAGGGATTTCGCCATATTATGCGAATTTTGGTAGGGACATGATGACTTGTGGTCGAGAGGTAGCTCCTACAAGTTATCACGTCGGGAATAGGGAAGTAGCTCCGGCTAGTGCGGAGGCAGCTTCGACAAGTAGGGACTTAGCTTTAGAAGATAGGGATTTAGCTGCGGAAGATAGAGATTTAGATGTAGGAGATAGAAATGTAGATAGGGCCCAGATAGAACATCGATTTAGGGAGCTTAGGTTAGATATAGGTAGAAAGTTAGCGGCGGCCGCCAAGAAGTCCGCGAAAGTCTACAACCTCCGACGGCGAGATACCCAATATCTCCCGAACGAGTTAGTATGGCGCAGAAATTTCGCGTTATCAGATGCCGCTAATTATTATGCCGCAAAGTTGGCTCCCAAATTCGTCGGTCCCTTCAGGATAAGTAAGCGGGTGTCACCCTGGACATACACGCTAGCGGATGAGAACGGTAAAGACCGTGGAACATGGCACGTGAAGGATCTTAAGCCTCATCACGATGCAGAGTAGTCTAGAAGTCCCAATAGAGTAGCGTTAGTTTGTTTTTGTTTTTGGATTTTGTTTTGTTTGAGATCTAGACGGGCAGTTTTGGCCAATGGTGGGAATGTCTTTCCTTTGTTGTGATGTCAACCTATACCTTGGAAAATGATTTGGGTTTCTTCGAAAACCAAGCTCATTTCCCAGGAGGTGAGGGTGGGGTTTGTTGCGTTAAATTTTACCGCAACAAGGTCTGCTCTCAGATCCCTTCTTTCCCCACCCATGGTCCCTCTTTTTCTTGGGTTTCGCACTCGAGGTCCTGGGATGTGGATGGGCATCCGAGGCCCCCATCAGCCTTCGGACCACCTCCTTGGAACCTAAGGGTGCAACCGAACAGGAATACGAAAGTGACAGGACGGTCAAAAGCCATCAGACTGGCGGTCTGAATGGCAAAGGATGGAAGTTCCGGTTGTGTAGCCCTTCGGACGGAAGGGAGACTCGCAACCGTCGATTAAGAGCGAGCGGAAGTCGGATGGTGAGCCTGGCAGGTCGTCAGGAGACTCCCACCGACCCAACAAAAGAGTGGGGGGGAGGACGATCCCCTTAGCAAACACTCCATCGAGGGATAACTAGACAATGACTATGTCTAGTAAAAGGGTGTGGCGGACAGCCAACATAAAACACCCCAACGACTGTCACACAGTAACTAGTGACAAAAGCACTATGTTCGATGGGTGGGGAGACGACGATCTCTCTCACAAATCACCCCGCCGCTGGAGCAACGAAGGAGCAACGGAGGAGTGCAGGCGGACGGCCGACGAAAACAGGCACTCTTCATACAAAAGAACTACCACCACCACGGTAGAGAGTCTGGTTCGATGGGCATAGGGAAGACGATCCCTAAGTGAATGCCCCGACGATGGAGCAACGGAGGAGCAGCAGTGAGTGTGGGCGGACAGCCACAGAAAACGCACTCCCACCACAGAACCCGCACAGCAAGTGCGTGACAAACCGAACACGAGCATCACAACACATTAACACTAAGCACAAAGCGTTCAATACACGAATCACTAAAACGCAACAAGAAACATCGTATGGTAGACGATCCGAATCAAGGCGACAATAACACTAAACACGAATAATGTTGCAACGCAAATAATGGCCGAGAGCCCACCCTAAACTCCAAAATTTGTAAGGAATGGCCTGCTATCTGCAAGTCTCATCCCCCAAATCTGCGCGAAAGTCCACCGAAGTAGATTAGATTGCGCGGAAAAAGTAAACAAAAAAAATACCTGATGGATTCCTTGCCGGGTATTTGGGAGTAATTGAGGCTTCCCACGTTTAGGGAAGGGTCCAGAATGGGGGGAATAACTGCGTCCACCAGCATCCTTTCTTCTAATTGTATTGTTTTGTTTATTTGTTCGTTTCTTAACTTAATTCGTGGGGAAAAATGCCGGTTGCAAATTCCTCCACGAGTTACTCTGTTGTTTTGTTTACTATGACAGATGGTCATAGAAAACTTATTAAAAGAAGGCTAACTCTCGAAAGAAGAGAAGAGAGTTCGAAGTCGGCTGGCTAATCCCAAATGTACTGGAAGGATCCTCCCAAGGCGAATTCCAGTACATAGAGAGAGGAATGATTGGAAAGTATGAGAGGACTAGCGGGTTACGGCAGCGCATTGGTGTCGCATTACAGTGACCGTTTAGCCCGTTTAGTATGTTTGAATGTGGTGGTTAATGGCCGTGGGAGGCATTGCTGAATGCCATCTTAAGATCCCACCGTTGGGGTCTAATACCAGCGAATGTATGAGAGAGTGTGTGTGAGGAAGCCGAGCGACTTCGAACAAAGCGAAAGCCCTGGAAGTCACTTCTTGGCTGACCAGCAAAAGTAAAAGTTTAGAAGTTTTTTTGGTACATAGAGATATTTTTTTGATTTTGGCGTTGCGAGAAAAGCAACTTTTTCTTAAATATTATTAACTAGTAAACCGTGGAGGTTTTTGAGTTTTTACATAAAGTAGAGTAGATTTGGAGTGAGTTCTGTTAAGAAGGAGAAAGGATCCTGGAGAGACGGGGTAACCGGACAGAGGATTTTGGAAGAGTTGCCAGAAAGGGGCATTGGTAAAGGACGAGGAATCCAACAGGAGACACAGATAAGTAGAGTGTCATAAGAGTGGAAATCGTTTTGTTAGGATTTGTCATAATTTAAATTTCGATTGACTTTCGCTACCGTATATTCCCGAAAAAGCGGGACACGCGACCTATTAGTTTTTTTTTAGTTTTTAAATTTCGAGACAACGCGATAGCGGGCCACGCCAACGGTCCAATCATTTCTTTATACCTATATATATACCTACACTTTGTTGTTGCGTCGCCACCAACAAGTTCTTTCTTCGGGGCTTTTTCTACCCCGCCAATAAAAGACCGCGCTCCAACGGAGCTTTTATAACGTTTTTAAAACTTTTGTTTCCTTTTTTGGTTTTGCTTATTTCAGGTTTCGTAATTTGCCGAAAATTACGTGGCGCCCATTTTTTTTCTTTTCCCCAACAAATATTATTTTCGCAAAAATAAACCCAATAAATCACGAAGTGCATGTGCATCGTGTACTTAACATCAGTGAACCCACCCCCTTCTCGCTGAGCAAACCGAACGTAGCCCTTTCACTGGCTACGGTTGCAAAAAAAAAAAAGTTCGCGATCTCTTTTGCTGATCTCTGGCAAGTGTCATTTTCATTATTCGACTTTCCTCTCGGGCAGTGGCGACTGCACTTTTTGTTGATTTCGTTTTGTTTCGCCAAATAAAGTTAATTAGTAGTTTGATCGCGAAAATAGCATTGTAAATAATTTTGCAACAATGTGTTGGACTTTAGCCAAATACGGAACCTTCGGTGCGCGAGTGACACTCGCACTTGGCCGGTTTTTCTGTTATAAAATCTATTTCATATAAGAAATACATCCCTACCACAACCACAGAAAATTCAGATAGCCGAAATAAAGCATCATTGGACGCGGTTAGCTTATAAATGTATGGGTTGTGACCTCTTGGGAAAACCCTTTTTTTCCTTCTTCCTTGAAAATATCGTCCCACACGGTGCCTACACAGATGGATGACCGTTTGGGAACAACTGTTTCTGTGAATTTGTATTTTTTCTATATTGATAAGGATATGAGGACAGGGAATTAATTGCGATAAAAAAATGAAGGGTTCCCTATCAAAGCTTAATTTTAAGTCGGACACATCTCGAAAACAGTTTATACGATTGTAACAAAAATGAATTTCTAAGGACATTTCAAAATTAATAGCAACTTTAGTTTTTCTCTATTTTATCGTACAATAAATATTTGAAAGATGGCATTTTAAAAAAAATATTCTTCTTTGGTTTTTCTTAAGTGGCTGTAGCGATTTTAACGAAAATGTATACTTAGAGTAAAATTGATGTAAATGTATGTATATTGTATATCGTCTTTAATTTAAAATTTTAAAAACTGCTCGTCTCTCAACAAACCCACATTCGATTTCGATAAAACTTTAAAAGTCATGCTTGATTTTTTAGAGTTTTCAGAAAAAGTCTCTTAAGGATACTTTAAGGACTTCTGGTGTGGTGAAGGCTGAAAGGAAAACGTCTGGGACATACATTCTTGTAATCACGAAAATTATTCTTATTTTAGTTTTTGAAATCAGTACGCAATTATCTATTGGTATGGTATTTTTTATAACAGATATAAAAAAAAAAAAACAACCCCTCCCTACTACGCTTGTCCTCGTACTCAGAAATATTGTTAAATGTAAGAGCTTTCAACAATTGGGACTTAGAGCTTCAAAAACTCACATTGCTCTTTGATATATATGTAGTACCATATCAGATGAATAGCTCAAAGGTGAATTTTATTTAACACTAGATATACCTTTTCCTATATTCCTAACAAAATAAGAAAACAACCAACCAAACTTTCGAGGAACGACAAAGTTTTGTTCGACCCAATCGTGCACTTTATAACTAATGCAATGCATACTGAAATCTGTTGCTTGTGCGAACTTTTCGATGTCAAACTTCTCTGGGTACTAGGGCATAGTGACATTACAAGTAACGAGCATGCAGAGGAGTCAGCTCCACACAGCTAACTCGCGGCAAGGGTCCACGTTCCACTAGGAGTGGTCAAGCGCCAAATTCACTCAGATTTCCTGCAGAAACCCAATCTCCAATGAAGGAGGTTTACCAACAACGTCATATCAAGGAAGATATGGCCTACCTACGATCAAAATTATAGAACAAGGCACCTGCTAAACAGAACCCACCCAAATATCGCCAGAGTCACGACATTAATCACTGGTCATTGTCCCATTGGAGACCATGAGCCCAAACTTGGCATCCCACACGACCCTCATTGAAGCATTTGCGAGAATATAAATGGAAAAAAATCGCACCCATTTCCTCTGCAAAGGCAGATTGCGCACACAGAACCGACCTTCCTTTGACGACATTATAATAACATTTTTTCGAGTAAAGGCATATTAAATCCAATCGTCAACTCCAGAGGTTGGACATAGGTACCGAATACATCACACCCTCAGCAATTATCACAAACCAGGTCACACAAGTCGTGGTAACAAAAAGGCACATTATAGTGCTAATTAAGTTCAAAGCTGAACCGACACTTAGCTAGCTCAATACTGACACCCTAGGTATAGCTTGAGTTTTTGTATTTGGGACTAATGGACGGGACCTACGGTCTTATGTCGAGTCCAGCGCTCAGTATGTCAGTATATCTACGTTGTTAAATCCAAAATTTAGGAAAACGTTGGGCAATCTCCAAATTTATTTAGCAAGGTGCTAGGTAACATACGACATGAAGAGTAGTTGCGGGTTTTTAATAATTCAGGCATTTGTGAATTGCATTATTGTATAATTGAATATCCTGATGCTCGTGTGTGGGGTGCAAATGAATTTTGATTTTCTGATTGTGTAAGCCCCAAATGGTTGGCATTATTTAAGATGCGTACCTATTTAATATTGTTGAAAAAAGTAGAAGTGGGTTGTATTTGCTAGAAATAAGTTTTGCTTAGCTGTGAGGCATTAAACCTATTAAAAAAATATACCTATAGATATGTGAAAGTACATAGATCGTGATTTCTGTAATATTTGTTGAGAAATAGCTAATTAAAGATCTAAAGTTGTGAGGGTGCTTTTTGTCTATGGCTGAGGTTAGCTCGCCGGATCGCCAAAGTCCTTCCTAAAGAAACACTAACTTTAGTTTTCAGAGGAGTTTCCTTTATTACGATTTTCTTTTATTCTTAGTTTACAATCGATATTTCCAACAATTTATATTTAGCGTTTACAATACTTTTACAATGATTATAAATGGCTTGTAAATATAATCCACGGTTAACGCCAGCAGCGATGTCAACGGTTCGGTCCTCGGTTGCAGCTCTGGTGGGCGATAGTTCTGGCCCCGGCGGTCTTCGAGTCCGTCTGTCGACAGTCTCGGCGGTCTTCAGGTCCGTCTTTCGACAGTCCCGTCAGTCTTCAGGTCCGTCTTTCGACAGTCCCGGCAGTCTTCAAGTCTGTCTTGCGACAGTCTCGGCGGTCTTCAAGTCCGTCTTGCGACCGTCTCGGCAGTCTTCAGGTCCGTCTTTCGACAGTCTCGGCGGTCTTCAAGTCTGTCTTTCCACAGTATCGGCAGTTTTCAAGTCTGTCTTTCGACAGTCTCGGCGGTCTTTAAGTCTGTCTTTCGATAGTCTCGGCGGTCTTCAGGTCCGTCTTTCGACAGTCCCGGCAGTCTTCAGGTTCGTCTTTCGACAGTCCCGGCGGTCTTCAAGTCCGTCTTTCGACAGTCTCGGCGGTCTTCAAGTCTGTCTTTCGACAGCCTCGGCGGTCTTCAAGTCTGTCTTTCGACAGTCTCGGCGGTCTTCAAATCCGTCTTTCGACAGTCTCGGCGGTCTTCAAGTCTGTCTTTCGACAGTCTCGGCGGTCTTCAAGTCTGTCTTGCGACAGTCTCGGCGATCTTCAAGTCTGTCTTTCGACAGTCTCGGCGGTCTTCAAGTCTGTCTTGCGACAGTCTCGGCGGTCTTCAAGTCTCCCTTGCGGTGGACTCGGCAATTTGCTGGTTACCCGCAAGCCTACCAGCACCAAAAGTTCAAGTGGTCGGTTAACTACTTGAGGATCAAACTCAGCAGTACACGAGATTGGTACTAGTCAACTCTGATGTTTTCTCGATTTGTTTGAGATTTAGCTGGTGGTCTAATAAAATGCCAACCAGTGAATGGGTGTGAATTTTATCCCGGTTGTAAAAATTACTAATTTGTTATTAATAATACTAGTACACCCAATTGGTGGGCGCAAGTGCGTCGAATACCAAGAATTACACACACTGGACCACCGCGGGGGTGTATCGTGTGTATCAGTGTGGGGGGCGGAGCAGACGATCGTTTGTCATGAGTATCGGCGATTCGCTGCGTAAAGCTCTGCTGCGAGAAAGAAAACGATTACACTACTGGACCACCGCGGGGGTGTGTCGTGTCTATCAGTGTGGGGGGACGGAGCAGATGATTGGATGTTGTGTATGCATGCACTGTATTGGCGATTTCGTGCGAAAATGCATGCGCGGGTGAGCGGAGTGGCGGGAGTGCAGTTGATACAGCACAGTAGAGCATAGACCAAGTTGGGTGGCTGAAGGTACAGTGGCAGTGTTCCATTATGTAACGATGTATTTGAATGCATCGTTACAAAGTCTTCGAATTTTTTAAGGAAAACTAAGTACGGGATCTTATTTAGAATACTTATGTTATCCTCGATACCTAAAAACTGTACCAAATATTGCAATGTTTAGCTTAAGAAATACTATTGCTTAACTAATGAGCTTAAAACTGAGTGTATGATATTGTTCGGGATAAAAGCAATTCTCTGTTTTCAACATTTTATCGAAATCGAATATTGGGTTTTTGAGATATGAACAGTTTTTAAAACTAGCTTTTTCTGAGTTTCGAATTGAAAATTAAGGATACAATACTTTTAAAAACATCAATTTCTAAGTCTGTATTTTTCTAAACAAAACAAAATTTTTAAAAAATTACAATTTTCAAAAATCCATTGTACAATAATATAGAGATAACCGAGTTTGCTATTAAGTTATAAATGACCACATTACCTCACAAATTCATTTTTCTTACAATCGTATGACTGTTTTCGAGATATGTCGAATTTTCAAAAGTACTGTTATTCAAATTTTTAACAAAAAACTGAGTATGGAGTCGTGATAATCTCACCAACTTAATCGTAAATATCAATTTTGATTGAAATCGTTATAGCCATTTTCGATCAAAGCAAACTGGTACGAACATTTTATATGGGAAGTTCCTTTTATATTGAGGTTACCTTGCAACAAAAAAATAGGTCCCGAACTATAAGCCCACAAACTCAAAATCCGAAGTTTGAACGCAATCCGGGTAGCCGTTTAGGCTGTAGGCCTGTGGAAGAACGGACAAACAGACAGACGGACAGAATTCTGATACCCACTTTTTTGAGTCCCTCTATCATCGTAATGTAAAACTTGATTAACAACTCGAGTTCGAATTTTTGTACGAAATCAATAAATTTCTCTTACTACGTAATGGAGGAAGTTAAAAAACACAACTCATTGAGTAATACTTCATCACATAACTGTTTGTCTTAGATGTAAACATTTCTTCTTTATTTGTTTTTAAGTAAAAAAATAAACACAAAACGCACTTGGCAAATAATTTTTCCGGCGCGGCGTTTTTTGGCACAGTTTGGGATAGACATTTCGACTTTTTCTTTTTAAGGTTCCGTACCCAAAGGGAAAAAACGTAACCTTATTAGTTTCGCTCGGATGTCTCTCCGTCTGTCTGTCTGTCTGTCTGTCTGTCTGTCTGTCTGTCTGACTAAGCCAATTTTGTTTCCAGGTCTATCTCAAGAACCGATTGACATAGGAGGCTAAAATTTACACACAACATCCGGTATAACCTCTAGTTAAACGACAAATACCAATGGAAGGAATACATCTATTGGTTTTGGATTAATTAGAAATCTGGTGAAAAAAATATTTTCATTTGCCCAAAAAACGGTTTATTTCTTGATTCACAAAAAAATACATAAATTCCTTTTTTGTAGATCATGTTCTTATCTATATATGTGCTGAATACTGTTTTGCCGAAAAGTTAATAGTTTACAAGATATTTTCAAAAAAGATAATTTTACCATGTAAAATACGTTGCTCTCATAAGTTTTAATCTCTACTACGCAGTTGTGCACAACTGACCCCATCAAAGACAGAACCCCACCAGGGTTCCCGCCTGCTAATTTCGTTGGGGAATATAATACATTTTTTTGGGGAGTACAGAACAAAATAAAAGTAATATATTTTTAGTCAATAGTTTTTAATTGGGACAGGTCGCATACAGAATGGAAAATTGGCGTGGGTTGGGTACTAGGTAATAATTAGAAAATGAGATTCATGTGCGAGTAATTTTTGAGAGTAAAAATATTAAGTAATTAAAATAAACTAAATTGTGATGAATTCATGAAGAGGGGAAAGATTGAATGATATAGATTTCAAATAATATCTGATGTGTTGGACTTTAGCCAAATACGGAACCTTCGGTGCGCGAGTGACACTCGCACTTGGCCGGTTTTTTTAAATTACTTTGGAAACTGTCTTATTTCAGACAGAATGAAACGAAAACCAGACTTATAGTGAAGCTTCGCTAGCAAACGCTTTAAAGGCTCTTCGTGAGGGTGGGTTAAGCATTCGAGCAGCGAGTAGGGAGTTTGGTGTACCCATAACTAAAATCCATGATGGGGTTCATGGGAAGATCGCAGACGAACTTATGCGAATGGGACCTTCCATCACAGTCCTTACAGAAAGTGAGGAATGCATTGTCGCAGATTGGCTCTCTTAGATGTTCTAGTAAGGGATGAAAAACGAGAAACTCCTTTCAAAGACGATCGACCGGGAAAGAAGTGGCATTATAGATTTTTAAAGCGTCTTAAAGAGTTAAGTCTCCGAATATCTGAATCTATATAGACGTAAAGCCAGAGTCGTCGTAACTAAAGAAAGCATTCGAAAATGGTTCCGTGATTTGGAAACCTTTTAAAAGAAACGAATGCCAAGGATATGTTCGACGATCCTTCGCGGATTTTTAATGGGTACGAAACATCCTTCAGTTTAGGCCCCAAAACTGAAAAGTTATTGGCCCTAAACGTTTCCGAAATTTGTATGAAGTCAAATTATCAAATGAATAAGAAAACTTAACGGTACTTTTGGTATTCGAATTGAGTAACATTACCCCCTGAAATTGTATTTCCTTACTTACAAAACCCACCATCAAAACTTGACGAAAAAATGCCGAAAGATTGGATAATTGGTCGCTCTGAAACGGGAAAGCTTTTACAAATATCTTGCCAATGATTTCAATGGATGGCATGATTGAACATGATTTAAAGCTCCAACGATCAGATACTCACTACCCCCTATAACACCACACACATCATGCAGTCTGCAGATGTTACCCCCATATTAAGGGCGATTATAAGGCATCAATAAGAGAATGGCAGCGCTTACGTCATAAGTTCGTTACAAAAATTAACTTATGTTAAACACTTAAACTGGTTCTAGACAAAACCGATTGTTTTAATAAAAAACCGTTTAAATTTTGATCTTTTGCTAAAATTTCATCACAATCATGCAAAAAAAAAATCCAATTTATTTATTTCTTTTTAAGTTGTTTTGCTAGTGTTTTTTTTTTTGTTTTAAATAAAAGCCAAAACATGGATTCTTCTCATTTTCTTAATTTAAAATATACACGAAATCTAGTGTTTGAATTAAGGAAACTTTATGTTCGGGTTTAGGAAGCTAGTGTTCGACTACTGGGGAATAATGCTTTTTTTTATTTTTTATTTTTTTATAAAACAACAATAACAATTACAGTAAAAAACTTAACTTTATTTTAAAATGTTTGAGTTCTGACAGCTCCATAATTTTTCGTGGTATGTTATATCCAACGGTTCTCTCGCAGTTAGTGATTTTTTCACAATGAACCACTGTTCGACTACTGGAGACATGACCCTATTTGTGTTTTCTGCATAGGTAAGTAATTTTTTTTCTGTTTTATTTTTTATCTTATTCAAAAAGTGTGTATTGTATGTAACTTCATTTTAGTATATTATTTACACTTTTGCTTATATGTCCTTACCAATTCTTTTCGATTTGATTACTTTGGTGAAATATTTTATAAATTATTAACATGTTTTTGTGAAATGAGAGCAGTGTACAGTGTACACAGTGAATCAGTTAGAAGTGTTACACAGTAAATCCTTCGATGCTTCAAAATTTTGCATTCCATGTTAATTTTTCAAATACGGATGTTCGATAGAAGCTTATAGCAATCATTTTTAGCAACTGTTAAGTTTTTTTTATTTATTTTTATATTATATTTGAAGAGTTTTTATTTTCGTACATATGTTATGAAAAAAACTTGTGTTTTTACTGAATAAATTGATTTTAAATATCCCTGTTTCACAGTGTACCATGCACTGATTCACTGTGTACACCCATAGCACACAGTGGATCACATGCGAAGGGTAATTTCAAATATTTTTTTTATTATCTCAGCATAAATAAAGCTTCGAGTACTCAAGCTAAGTATCCTGCTCGCGCTAAATTTTAGCGTCCCTAGTCTCCACTCCGTTTCTCCACAGCAAAGATAAATGGTAGCTAAATTTTTAAATATGATATAGATGGGACAAAAGCCATAAGTTCATGACAGAATGTCGGTAAACGCGATTCAAATTATACACGTTATTTTAAATTTAAGCATCAAAAGTATCGCAATATTTAAAACAATGCATACAACAAAAATTTAAGAAGATGTTATCATTGCTGCATCAGCTGAAACAATTTCTATAGTAGCAAGTAGAAGACAAAACTTTCCAAAATCTCTTTACCGTCGTGAAACAATTGTTATTACCCGAAAAACATTCGAGGCCAAATGATTCTCTATTCTTATATAAAAAAATATCTCGATATCTCGCAAAACAATATCTTTGCTTTGGATTTGCGTTTCCTTTTGTTTCTCACGCAAATATTCTTTGCGTTTTCCTATAAAAAAATAGCAAACACACAGCAATCTTTTTATTCCGTTTCTTCTGTCAACATTTATCTTCGATTTAGGTAATGTGCCGGACATTTATTTCGCGAGCTAAATGAGTGGAGACTTTTCATCGGCCCATCTACATGAAGTTAAGAATTTAGCGTGCGAACAGGATACTGCTTTGCTAAACTGCCTCGCTAAATTTTATCTTTGTAGACATTTTTGTATGGGAGATAAAAT
This sequence comes from Cheilosia vernalis, assembly GCA_949126925.1. Taxonomy (NCBI): domain Eukaryota; kingdom Metazoa; phylum Arthropoda; class Insecta; order Diptera; family Syrphidae; genus Cheilosia; species Cheilosia vernalis. The sequence goes on along the minus strand of OX421358.1, from coordinate 38,105,695 downwards.
TTAGCGCGAGCAGGATACTTAGCTTTATGATTAAAATGAGGATAAAACATTGAAAAAGCTGTGGAAAAAAATGAATACCTTTACAACTATAAATGCGAGCTCTACGGCGCTAGAAGTAAAAAATGATCCACTGTTGACACCTTTACCCTACACTTAATTTAAGTCTCCTCCAAGTCTGCTGTGAACTAAATAATATTAAATAAAGTCTTTCATTCTTAACTCATTTACAATCATTGACATTTCTAATCGTCATCGTCACCATCCTTCAACCACCTGCTGCAAAATTCGAAATAGCTTGTTGCTTTTATCCGGTTCAAATTCAATGGCTGGAAATTTGAATTGGCTTTGACATGCACCAAATCCAAAGCAACCACAAGATAAACTCATGAAATCCGATACGTAGGTCTAGCGTACAGTCTTATAAATAGAACCGTATGTTGCCAGCACTACTACTCCGTCATTGCGGACTTGGGTAAGAAAGTACCAATATTCTATGAATTATTCATGTGGAAATACAAGGTTCCTCGCAAAAATATTAGAGCGCATATGATCGGGAATCTGAGTTTGTATCAAGCAGACGTATTAAGGTAAGAGCTTTCTCACTGATGTCATCTGCTCTTGAGAGGTGTGACCTATTTTTAAGCGTCCGCGTCCCAAGAAAATATAATAATTTTATTAAAAGTGAATGTGCTGCGCCAAGAAATGAAAACGAATACGTCAAAAGAAAATTAAAATATGTACAATGTACTGTACCTACCTACATCCTTAAAGCTACCTACACAATTTTGGCTGTAATTGAAATTGAAAGTGTGTCGTCGGTGGAGTTTATAGCGTGAACAGATTTTTTTTCAACATGGATGTTTATGTATAAAGGTATTTGTTCTAGAAGTTTCCCCGATCCAGATGGCTTGATATTGCAATACCGTTGGAATTGATTTGGATTTTAAGTAAATTTGACATGCTGGTGAGTTCAAATAATTTTTTCTTTTTGATAATATTCAGCGTTGCCACTTCAAAAAAAAAAGAGGAGCGCAGTAGATTATTACAAAACATGCAGTAGATTGGATCTTTTCCGCAGGAGATTTTTTACTATACAAAAACAAAGATCAATTGCTTGCATCCATATCAATAATCCCTTGAATGTTTTTTTTTTACAATCGTTCCATTGATTTAATTTAAATTTTTTAAATACTCAAAAGGCCCAGGAGAGTCTGAGCGTCTGATTTGCAGCAAAAATATGATACACAATTACAAACTAGATGGTCAAATGAGAGCACAAACCGTACCACATGTGTAGGCACAGCTGCATAGGACTTCCGAAGTATTGATGACTGTTGGGTTAGGTTAGGTAAGGTTTATTGGTATGTGCGTCAGAACGGGTTCTGCCGCACCCCACTTAGGTCCATGTGGACCCATTGTGATGCCCTTATTGGGGGGTTAGCCGGTGTTGTTGGCTATAGTGTTTCCTCTCGGTTACTCGACCTTGTCCAGCCATTCTGATGCGTTTATGAACCTGTAAAGATTAGATAAAGACATATCTGAAAGTTCATGTAAGTCATGGAAGTAGTATCTTCCAAGTGTCTTATTCCTCAAGTGACAGAAACTTCGGCATTGACAGAGGAAGTGAGGTGTGTCCTCGTGTACCTCCTCGTCGCCGCAACCCCTGCATATATCGTCATTCTTGAGCTTAAGTTTCATTGTGTGATATCTTAGGAAGTTGTGACCCGTTAAGGCACCTACCAGTTTATACATCGACGTTCTATCAAATCGCAAAAGCTTGATTGTCCGACTTGGATTGTATTCCGGCCATAACTTCCGTGGTATTTCGCAGGTAGTTAGTTCTTCCCACCTGTTGTTGGCTTTCATCCGGGCAGTGATGCCATTCTGGCATTTTTGATGCTAGATCTAGCATTTTCGAAAACTAGAAAGCATTTTTTTAAAACAGAAAAATGCCAAATGCTTTTCTAGCATTTTCGAAAAGTAGAAAGCATTTTTTTAAAACAGAAAAATGCCAAATAATGCTTTTCTAGCATTTTTTGTATTTTTAGATTTTTAACTTTTTTTTTACTGGAATTAGGGTCGTTAGTGTACAAAGCTGATATGATTGTACTGCAACGAAGTTTCAGGATGTTTTCCTTCACTTTCCCATATATCAGAATGAATGTGAAACGTGAGCGGGGAAGTGTGAGTGAGAGTGAGAGTGAGAGTCAAATTGGGTTCGGATCAGATCACTTTTTGCATCTGACCAGGAAGGGCGTCTTCCCGAGTTCGAGTCCGCGCAGATAGTTTTGGTACTAGGGTTTGCTTAGTGAGTTTTACACTTGAAGTTTATTAAGAACAATGAAATACCGAAGACTTTTATTTTTGAGTAGGTACCTACCATAGATAGGTATATAGAATTTAAAAAATTGGTACTATTGATATTTTGTTTGTTCTGTTTGTTCCGAAGACTGATATTTTAATAATAAAACTGGAATCATTTTCTCAGTATATTTCATGGTAGTTTAGTTTTTCGACTTCAGTTTTATAATATTAAAGTCGAAAGTCCCTCTTACTCTCAGTACTCGGCGCATATGTTATCCACTTAGGGAGCTTCCACACCGGATGGAACAAAACGCCCTAGACAAACAAATCTGTTTTTCTGTGTTTTTTTGGAGTTTAATTAACCCACATTTTAATACGCGCCCACACTGAATAAGGCAAAACAAAACGAGAAAAGCAGTTTTGTTTGTCTGTTCCATTCGGGGTAAGCACACTTAATGAGTGATTTCGATTCCATACAGAGGTACGCAGGCATTTAGATGATTGTGTAGTATAAAAGACAACTAATTATAATTTTTTTTTTTAAAAGCTGATGAAAACAAATTTTGTTTTGTCTAGCATTTTTTTTTTGCTGCCTTCATACATTCTAGCATTTTTTTTTTTGCAGTCTAGCATTTTTCATTTTGAAATTCTGGCAACACTGCATCCGGGTCTTATTTTCCACCCTCTCTCTGAGATTACAGAGTGGTGGTTTGATTGAAGAGACGCGTGGTGTGCTGCGAGCAGAGAACCTTAAGCTCTTCACGGCAGCGGTGAACTAGCTTTGATATTATTTCGATAGCAGATACTGCTTTTATAGCCGCCTGGCTGTCAATAAATATGGTAATATCATTATTTGGTATTGATAACATTGACGCCATATGCGGGCAGCTTCAGCGATTGCCAGAACCTCCGCCTGAAAGACAGGTAGTCTGATTGAATGGTGTATATTTAACTCTTCAGAGAAGATTCCAGCACATGTTCCACGGTCCATCTTAGAGCCATCTGTGTAGATGGATATCGATTTTCCTTTTGTGGGTTCATCTGTGTTCCATTCCTCCCTGCTGGGGAAATAGCAGGAGAATGGTACCTATGTCCAAGTCAAGAAGGGGAGACAAGTAGTCAGAAATGACCGCATCTCCCACATATTTATACAGAATCTGTGTGTGTCCCGTTATGTAGGGTTTCCAGCTTTTTGTTTGGCAGATCCTGAGGACACTTTTGGCTGCAGATTCTTGCATGTATAGATCTAGAGGTAACAAGTTGAGGATAGCCTCCATTCCAGCAGTAGGTGTTGTCCTTATTGCGCCGGTTGTTCCTATACATGCTAGTCTTTGTATTTTGGTCATTAATTTGAGAAGCTTTGTTTGTGGCTACCGTACGTGAGTATTGGACGCACAACAGCCGTATACATCCACAGAATTATTTTGGGGTTTGGTCCCCACCTTTTGCCGAAGATTCGGTTGCATGCGTAAAAAGCATTTGCAGCTTTTTTTACTCTTTCATTGACGTTTAGTTTCCAATTAAGCTTCCTATCTAAGATTATACCCAGATATTTGGCACTCTCAGCAAGCCTAAGGGGTATACCTACCCTCAATAGTTGGAGGATCGAAGTTTGGAATCACCCTTTTATTACTGAACAAGACTAGTTCAGTCTTCTGTGGATTGATTCCAAGACCGCATTGGTTTGCCCACAAACTAAGTATTCGTAATGCGTCTTCTAGTAGTTAGCTTATGGTCGGTAGGAATTTGCCTGCAGCAAGTATTACTACATCGTCTGCGTAAGCAGTTACTTTGACCCCTCTGTTTTCGACTTTTAATAAAATTTCATTTATGACAAGGACCCAGAGTAGGGGGGAAATGACTCCTCCTTGTGGTATACCTCTTGAAGCTGTCACTCTAAGTTCAATGCCACCTAATTCTCCGTTAATATTTCTTTCATTGAGCAAACTATCAATCACACTGATAAGCGTTTGGTCTACGTTGTTATTGAGTAGTGCTCTCTTCACAGCACACGTCTTAACATTATTGAATGCTCCTTCAATGCCGAGGAACGCGGTTAGTGTGTATTCTTTGTCATTTAGGAATTTTTCTATGATGCGAGTGACCTCATGCAACGCAGTCTCAACTCCTCTACCTTTGATGTAGGCGTGCTGAGCCGTTGAGATCTCTGGAGCATGATTGGAAAAATCCCGTCCAGCCCACGAGATTTAAAAGGGGAAAAAGTTTCCATTGCCCAGTTAAGTTTTTCTTCGGTTATTATACCAGCTGGAACTGTTGCTGCTGTAGTTGCAGTGCTTGGCAGTGCTTGGTGCAGACTGGACGGTTGTTTTGATACAATCCGGAAAGTGCGTTTTTAGAAGCAGACTTAATGTCTCTTCTGAAGACTGTGTCCAGTTGCCCATATTGTCTTTAAGATAACCAAGAACTGCAGGTTCTTTCGATAGGATTTTCCTAAGTCTAGCTGATTCCCTGGTATCTTCTATTTCATTGCAAAGGGTATGCCAGGCTGTACGTTTAGCACTAGTGACAGCAGCCTTGAATTTCCGTTGACCGGCTTTGTATAAGTCCCAGTCTGACTGGGAATTGGTGCGTTTGACTTCCCTTCTAATTTCAAGGAGGTCCTTGGACCACCACGAAGAACAATTCCTTTTCTTGATTGTCCGTAGAGGACTGGCTTTATCATATGCCCTAGTTAGAATATTGTTTAAATTATCTGTGAATGCATCGATTTCGGCTGGTGTCCCTATTTTTGATCATTCAGTTAGAGTGGGCGAGTTACTGTGAAGAGTAATGGCCAATACCACACGTCTATTCCTAATAACGAAGGTTGGTTCATTGCCAATATTTGCTATCAGGAGATTATTTTTGATTATGAATTCTAAGAGGGACTCACCTCGTACATTGATGTCCGTACTGCCCCAGAGCGTATGATGGGAGTTGGCATCACAGCCAGCGATCCAGTGAATCCAGGTTTCTTGAACCAGGGCGACATCTATATGTTTCGTTTCCATAAGGAGAACGAGATTGGCGCTGGCCGCCTTACTGTGATGAAGATTTATTTGCGCTATCTTCATCACGAGTAGTCGGTTGCTCTCCCTTGTCTTTCGCCGCTAATACCCGGAGTTTGCATCGCGTTATGCCTACGCGAACCTTAAACTCCTGTTTCCGGAGTAGCGGCAACGATTTGTGACGTAGCAGTATAGTCACGTCCATGCCATTCTGGGTATATTCACCCGTTTCAAGGACTTTCCATTCCCTGCTTAGTAGCTCCGGGGTAAGGAACTGCAGGTTCCGTTCTATCCTTTCCACGGGTAGATAAGGCCCCCTCAAGCGGATAAGACCCTTAGGCCTGGTCATATTTGGGATTTCTTTCCTGTCAACCACGCGCAGGTCAGCATTCGACCAAGGTGCGTTTATGTTGGCGACGAAACCCTTTAACCATTCCAAACTCTCTTGGCTGTCACACTTCATAGTCTTAAATCCTTTAAAGGTGGATAGCTGGCCAAACATTGAAGGCTTGCCATCTGCCCTCATGATAGCATCGTTGACACCATCAAGGATTCGCTGTTCTATGAGCTCCCATTGGTTGGATGAGAGCTTCCGGTCGGGGTTGCCGTAGTCGACGATTGCGACGCGCAGACCTTCCTTCACCTTATCGGCGAATTTCAGCCTTTTTGCCTGCCTACCTACCACCGGGGAGATCGTGTCGTCATTGCGACCTCTTTTGGAGACTACCGGAACGTTCCCTGGTTTGGACGAATCCTTGCCAGAGACAACCCCTTGACACCTTGAATCAGTCGCAGACGAGGTGAAAGGCAATCGGCATTTCGCCCCCGCTACGGCCGATCTCATGTCGGCTCCTCCAGAAGTCCTACCTAGCTCCCTACCTGACAGAACCTTATTTGAGCAACCAGGTGTTTGCTCAGCCTTAGGCGAGTCTTTAGCCGGTCCAGCACCTGGTTTCCCGGTTTTTTACCTTCCCAAGGCGGAAGGCAATAGGCATTCCTTCCTTGGTCCAGACAGCATCCCTTTGTCAATCGGGTTCTGCCTCCTCTCTTGCAGGCTGCTGCGCCATGCGTCTTCGGTTGACTAGATAGTCTCCCGGGCCCTAGCTAGCTGCGCTGCTTCCCTTTCCGTGAAGGAACTGGGGTCATGGCTTTTAAGCCTATTGAGGGAATCCGCCTGTTGTAATGTTCTGAACAACTTGTTGTCGTTTGTCATGCTCGCCGCAGGGGTAGATGAGGCTTCGGCTGTTGCCAAACTTACATCGTCCTTTGGCATTGACTTTTCAACAACAGTGACTGCGCTGTTCAGAGTCGAGTCCGCCTCTCCGGTGAAACTACGTCCTCTTTGTCGACTTCTTTTGCGGGGTCAGATGCAACCGCCCCACGCCCCGATAGGCTAAGGCATATCACAGGCATAAGTGGTTGCATAAGAGCTCCCTTACTCGAGATTTTCATAGGGTCAGCCCCCGGTGAATTGCTAGCACAACGCTCGCCAATATCACTGAACTGCCTTTCTAGAAAATCGAGGGCGTTTTGAAGTCTTTGTTTGTCCTTGTCCTCTAGTTGGTGCTTTTTTTTTAATTTCTTAATCGTCATCTTACAGTTCAGCACTCTTTTAATAATTGAAGCTGTAGACGATATGGAGAATTTGGATGAGCTGGCGATTGAGCGATTGTCATCGTCCTCAAGAAATAGATTCTCGAGTCCGAAGTCAACCGTTCTAACGCTTCCCTCAACCGAAGCGGCCCTACTAGTTGACGGTTCTTGGAGTAAGATATTTTCTTACTCCTCCGTCATGTTCGTATGAGAATCGGTGTTGCCGAAGTTCTTGGTGTCCGATTCACTTACACCAGTCCCTTTGTTTTTTTTTTTTTTTTGTTTTTAAATTGTATATTTTGGACCCACGAGTATGGGGGAAGAGGAGGTCATTCTGTACTCACCCCCTGTAAACAGATAGGGGGAATTTGGATTTAAACTAGAGGCCCCCAGGTATCTAGAGTTCACCGCTAAAAGACACATAACATTGTGCCATACATCCTATGGGCACGGTAGTTAACCCGGGATTACGGTTTTTATAGAGTTATTCCCCTCTAGATCCGTTATATTTTGTCTAAAGCAGTGGCACCTCGTGCAGGGTGTGGTTCTTCACCACGTATAACGGTCTTGGGCAGTCCCCTTGGGAACAACCCCTGGTTTCTTACCGAAAACCTCACCTCAACATCAAACATTGATGACTGTACAAATTAAAGAATCACCATTGCTGCGCACACATCCTTAGAAAATCCTTTGCATGGACCTGATGTGAATGCGGATGCCATTTTACTTGTTTTGAACTTGCATGTTATTAACGTATTTTTGGAACAATCCACAGGGTAGTTGTATGAATTTTCTGTCAAAAATATTATTCTTATAAAGGAAAATAAAAAAGAAAACTGAAATGTGAATGGATGATCATTTTTTTGCGCCGAAGATTGACAGGAGAACAAGTAAAGCTCTCTAAAAAACTGTACACAGCTGGGGATGCCATGCGTCCCCCTTTTCATACAAAAATGCTGTTTGTCCCCCCCTAACACTAACTACTGTCCCCCTTAATAAGTCAAGTCAAGAAAACTTTCAGTTGAAAATTTTGAAAATATTTCCTTTTAATATTTGTAAAAAGATTCTTTGTGAATCCATCCATTTAAAGTGCAAGAACACTTTCAAAGCTGTTTTTATTTTTTGACTCTGGTGTTCAATATTCAATAATAAACAAAAATATTTGTCCCACCATAACGGCCTGCGAAGGCTTTTTTAACAGTAACTGGCGTTAGAGTCCGGGGTGGACCTGATGGGCCTCAACCAACAAGCGCCTCCATCCAGCATGATCTTTAGTCAGCTATCTCCCGTTTCGCGCGCTAAGTTGGTTAAGGTCCCCTTCCACTTGAGTGCACCATCCGAGTCCATTCGACCGTCTATTTGCAGATGGTACAAAATTAACTCCAAGAATTTTCCTCTCCATGGCTCTGCGCCATAGAGCAGGACTGTGATGATTAAAGTCTTATAAAGTGTAACTTTAGTTTTTCGAGAGGGGGCATTACTATACTCAATTGCTTTTTTAGGGAAAAGAAACACCGATTGGAAAGAGTGATTCTCCGTTTCGTTGTCTAAGTTCATTGTAGAGCCTAGGCAGACAAAGTAGACGAAATGACGCATTGCCCAAATGCTTTTTTTGACATTGTAGGTTACGGTGAGTTCTTAACGGAGCGTTGAACATTCTCCATTTCATCTGGAGCTAGGCCATCTGCTCCATCGGCTTTATTGGATTTAAACTTAGATATAGCTACGTTCACTTCGTCTAGGTCGGATGGACGGTATTGTTGATCTTTATCGTCCAAGTTGAATGGTTCATTCTGCCCGACAGCGGGGTTTAGTTCGTAATCGCCGTTAAAAAGTTTGCAGGAGTAGTTCTTCCATATCCTCAGCTCTAACTCTTTGGTAAAGCTTGCGAACCTCATTCCTGCGATAACATCTCTCTATTTCCTTGATCGCGTGCTTCTATAATAATAATATTAATAATAATATTTATTGTATCATACATGCTTACACAGTAAGAATTCACTTATAAGTCTGTGAAAGATAAACATTTTTAATTTACTATTCATAAATGATTTGAAAGTTAAGTTAGATTTAGTTTTAAATTAATTTTTTTTTTTTTTTTTTTTTATTTGAAATTGAAATCGCTTTAGGGATAGGGATAGGGTTCCCAACCGTACTATAATATATAGTTGTACTATATTTTGGCTTTGCGTTCTATATACTGTTGAGGAAATATATAGTACGCAAAAATACTATATTTCAATCCGTTGAATCAATACCAAACAGATCTTCCTTTTTTATTGCACCCTAAGGTTTCACTTATTCATATATGAATCTAACTTCGTCTCACCCCATCAGATAAAATCCAGAGCGATAGTAAAACACAGAGAGTTAAAATTTCAATGTGATTTACTTGAATGGAATCGAAATCAGTAGAGTATATGTATGCGCAATTGTGCATTCATCCCGAATTCTTGGTTATTGTGCACGTTTGCTTGTCAACTGTGGCAGCTTTGAAACGAAATGTGCAGTTCGACCGCCTTCCGACAATTTTTGACCAATGCCAGAGGATGCGACAGCCAACGCAATTTGAGATCTTGAACGGATTGTTGCCAGAATCAACGGTATGACGAATGTCTTTCATGTCCCACCGGGAGCACTGAAAAAGTAAATGCTTCCAGTTGCATGGTCAACAAACTTCGTCAGCGAATCATGCACGTTCTGATCGGCACTCAACAGCAGCGCATTTGTTCGGACTCTTTCGGCCAGCTCATCTCGATCATAGTCTTGCTCCCGTTGCAATTCGCGATTGAATGCATCGTCCATCGAACGATTTGGCGCTGGCATTCACAATGTCGACAGCAGACTGCCGCACATTTCACAATAATTCGAAATTTTCCAAGCTTTTAAACGAATTTTCCACCTTTACATCGTCCAAAATCCAAATTATACGATAAAATGCAAAATTTCGTGGAACAAAAAATTTTAAATTATTCAAAATATTTTTGCGTTTTTCCCCAAATTTCCTAATTTTGCAATAAGAATTTGGATGGTTTTTCCAAAATTTTCTTTCGTAAAGGCCTTCTCCTTATAATTACGAACCGCTGAGAATTTGAGCCAAATCGGCCCAGCCGTTCGCAATTGATGAATTATCATACATTTTTTACACCATTTTTATATAGATAATGTAGCAAAAATAACTTTGGCTTTTTCTTACTCTTGTCATGAAGTAAGTACTATATTTTTTGGTATTGTACTATATTTTTTTACTGGTCACTTAGAAAATACTATAATAAGTAAGGAAAATGTTGGGAACCCTAGATAGGGATGGGAAGTTCGGTTTTAAATCGTCGTGCATTAGTTAGCTCTCGCAAGTTACGAGGGAGTGAATTCCAAAGGCGAATAGCAGCAACAAAAAACTGTCTTTCGGATGTTAGACATGAAAAGCGCGGAAGTACCAGACAAGAAGATCTGTTAGATACCGGAAACTGGATTTTTTCATAAAGATATGAAGGCTGTCTACTTATGAGTATGTTGAAAAGAAATATGACTGTTCGAAATTTTATATAGTTACAAAAGGACATGTTAACTAGGTGTTTCGCAAGATGTGAAACGTGATTGTGTCTTTTTAAACAATACACATATCGAATAGTGGAGTTGAAAGCCACCTGAAGCCGCCTTCTACTCTCGGCATCACATCCATAGAAAATTTCGCATCCGTAGATAAGTACAGGAATAACTAACGTTTTAGCCAGTAGCAATCTCGTTTCAAGAGGAGTAAACTTTTGAGCAATCCTTAGGGTTCGTAGAATACCGTAAGTTTTCCCTACTATAGTATTTATGTGATTATTCCATGTTAAGGTTCTATTGAAGACAATACCTAGATTTTTTGAAGACTCAACAAATTCGACTTCAGAGTTGTTTAACATTAAATGAGGGAAATAGGAAAGATCTAATTTCTTTTTAGAAATAACTAAACACTTACACTTCGCTGGATTAAGTATTAGGCCGCTTTTTGATGACCAACTAGAAATTCGTTCTAGATCCTCATTTAAGACGCTGACGCAATTTTCAATTAGGCCCAAGGAGCAGCTTTGATAAATTTGTATATCATCGGCATAAATATGCTTAGATGAACTTAATATGACAGAAGCAATATCGTTAATATATATCGAGAACAATAGGGGCCCTAGGATAGAGCCTTGGGGAACTCCTTGCCTTGAGGGAAGAAAATCGTAAAGGTTGCCATCAAGTGACACGGCCTGTTTTCGTTCGCTTAGATATGATGATATTAATTTAACAGCAGTGGAGGAAATTGAGAAAAAGCGTCTTAATTTGCTGAGAAGAATTGAGTGATTAACCAAATCAAAAGCTTTGGAAAAATGTAAGAGTACCAGAAAAGTAACATTATCCCTATCTAATTTATCCCTTATCTCTTCAATGACGTTCAACAAAGCAGTTGTACAGCTATGCTTAGCTCGGAAACCGGACTGTACTTGTAGCAACAAATTGTTTTGAGTAACGTAATTATTAAGCTGCTTATGCCTAATTCTTTCACAAATTTTAGATAAATAAGGTAGGATGGAGATTGGTCTGAATTCTTCATTTTTAGAGTTCTTAGGTATTGGAATTATTTTAGCTAATTTCCATTCGCTGGGAAAAATGCCGGTCATAAGAACAGTATTGATGATATGAGTTACAAACGGTAACAGTAACGGCAAGATCGCTTTAACAAAAATCGGATTTACTTCATCAACACCTGCAGCCTTGGACTTGACAGACAGAAAACTTTCTACAACATCCAATTCATTTACTCTATTAAATACAAAAGAAGTAGCAATCGGTAAACAAACATCCTCGAGTATATAGTTAGCTGCTGGGTCATTAGAAAGTGGGTTTGACAAAAACGTTCGATTAAGTTCGTTGGGATCGATTCCTGTAGAACAAGTAGTCTTTTGCTTCCCGATTCCTAATTTACGAATGTCATTCCATAGTTCACGACCACCTGAAGAAGAACTAAGTCGGATGGAATAGAATTGTGTCTTAGCATTGCGTATTTCACGAACAACACTGTTTCGTAAACTTTTATAAGCCTGATGGAGCTCTTCCACCCGAAAATGTTTCCAACGTCGATACGCCTCATCACGTTGAGCCATTAACTGTCGAATATCGTTCGTTAACCAGGCTTTTGTCTTGTCTTTAATAATACCAGTTTTTATTGGTACATGCAAATCGAAAAGAAGATTCACATTGTTCTGTAAAAACTTAATTTGATCATCTGGAGAAGGCATAAAATAAATAAGGTTCCATGGAATCACATTAATATTGTTGAGCGACATTGCACGAGAATAAAAATGATCCCTTTCTCAGTCCTCACATTATACTAAAGAGAAACTACCCTCTTAAAAGGAAAGAGAGAGTGGCCAGCGATCGTGTGGTTGAGAGGGGAAGAATAATTGAGTTAGTCAACTTTAAGCCATAAAAGGGTGCGGTCGCTGGTCTATTCGGTGGTAGACGTAAATAACAAATAGGGAAACGTATTATGTCAGAAGTGGGATGAACTAACGCAGTACGAAAAAAAATTAGTGAATCATTTGCCTGTGTCCTTTCATTTCCGATGCCCAATACTTTATAGTCTTGTTCTTGAGTGTCAGTGTATACTGTGTGTTGTTCGTTCGGGTAGTGTAGCGTGCACATGCCGCAAAGGAAAAAAACAAAACGGCATACCAGAGTTTTTTTTTTGTGTTCTTTTCATTTTTTCATCTTGGAGAGAAAGATAAACGAAACAGCAGCCCCTAAATATCGTGTGTCGTGTGACTGCATGCGGAACTAAGCGACAAGAAGGGAAAAAGAACCGTTGGGTAAAAGAAAAAACAGGAAAGGTAAACTCAACTCGTTCTGATTGATAGGCAATAGACGAAAAATATTTGCTGCTGAGGGGTAAGTCCGAATTCCATTTATGTAGTTCCTATGACATTGTTGCTCGGTTCAAAATGGGTCGACAAATTAACACTAGACGAAAGCGCAAGACGGAGACGGAGGACTCACGTTTATCGGAATTGTTATCCGAGGTGAAAAGGCTGAAGGAGGAGAATGTTAGGCTAAGCTAGCAGTATAGTGACGACATCACCGCGATTTGACTCTATAAGAATGGCTTTGAACGAGGTGAATGCTTTGGAACCAGGAGTGACGCATTTGACTCCAAATCAATGGATCGACACCATCGAAAAATCAGATGGAATTTATGGACGGGGCGCATTGGAGTGTCTGTTTTATGCAACGAATTTTTTTAAGGGGGGCAGCCAAACGGTGGCATGAGAGTTTGAGGGTATGGGATTTGCTTAAGCTTGAGTTTTGAAGAAATAAATAGAAATATTAAGGCGGCAGCGTAAGGTCAATGAACCAATAGAAGACTACTTTTATGAAATGACATCGATGGCTCAGCGTGCTGGCATAGGAGAGTACGAGACCATACAATATATTGTCTCTGGGCTTGAGGACAAATCATTGGTTGTCGTATTTGACGCGATGAAGCCACGGACGCTAAATGAACTGCTTCGCTAAAAAAAAAAAAAAAAACTGGAAAATGCAGAGCAGTATATCAATTGCACCATACAAACCCACGTAGCCGAGGCAATATGGAAGCTAATGTGGAGCGGTATTCTCGTCATTTACCCGACTTTGAGGAACGCCATCGCCAGTTGGCTACATGGTCAGGGAACAAAAGAGCATCCACAACGTTTATGCCGCCTAGGGTGTTCGCAGAGCGAGTATGTTATACGTGTCGAAAGCCGGGTTACATATCCTATCAGTGTCCAAAAGCAAAACAGAGAGCTGCAAACGACGCAACTCAGAGAATCGTCATGAAACAATTTAATGTGTGTGGTTACAATCTGTTTAGAGCTGATCGTTTTAATAGAATTGGTGGGGGCGTTGCAATTTATTTAAAAAAATCATTGAAAGCAAAGGTTGTTAAATGTTCTCTTTCCACTGATAATTTCGAATACATTTTTCTGGACGTTTTAGCAGGAAACAATAAATTCATTATTGGCACATTATACATTCCTCCGAATGTCTCTCACTGTAGAATCGTTAGTGATGTGTTGGAGGACATTTGCGTATTAGCCCCTAAACTAATTCTTTGTGGCGATATAAATATTAATTTACTAAATCACGTGCAATGTTCGAATTTAAGTGATACTGTTTCGTCGTTTAATATGTCTTTTGCAAATATGTCTTATCCAACTCACTATATGCCCAATAAAATCCCTTCGTTAATAGATGTCGTCCTTCTTAGTGATACTAATATGCTTAAGCATTATTCTCAATTGTCTGCTCCTGCTTTTTCCCACCATGATCTCTTGTTTGCCACCCTTGACATACCTATATTATATTCTTCTAATAATCCACAAATCTTTCAATACTACGATTTTAAGAGAATTAACTACCCGTATCTACTACATGAATGTCTTTCTCTAGAATGGGACCGTATTCTTCTTACCCCTGATGTTAACGATCAAGTAGATATTTTCAATAAATTAACGACACATCTGTTTGATAAATATGTACCAAAGAAAAGTCTTGTTGCAAATCATGGTCCTTGTCCTTGGATTTCTAACGAAATCAAAATGTCAATGCGTGTAAGAGATCACATGTATCGTCGATGGAGAAGATTTCAAATCCCAGAAATCTTTATTGAATTCAAAAGGATAAGAAACAGGGTAAATTCAATGATTAAAAGGGCTAAATTAATATATTACACAAATAAATTTAATTCTAATCGTTCTTCATCTTTTATGTGGAATCAGATTAAAAAAATAGGGGTTTGCAATAAGAACAACATTAAGACTGATAATGATATGGACGTTGAGGAACTTAACAGAACTTTCACTAGAGTGTCACCTGTACCTGATGTGTCTCGTCCTCTGTCCACAAATACTCTTGTCAATACATCTGACGATGCATTTTTGTTTGATATTGTTGATTCGTTTACTGTTGGAAAGGTAATTATGTCTATAAAGTCTGAAAGCATGGGCATGGACTGCATTCACCCTAAGTTCATAAAAATATTACTACCGTATATCCTTAAGTATGTTACGTTTATTTTTAATTACATCATAATGTCTTCGTCCTACCCACATCAGTGGAAACAGGCTAAAATTATCCCGATCCCCAAAAATAATAATGAATATCGTCCCATCGCCATCCTTCCTTTTCTATCTAAAGCGTTCGAATCAATTATCTGTGATCAAATTAAAGTATATATTGAGTCAAAAAAATTGTTAACACCTATGCAGTCAGGCTTCCGTTCCGGACACAGCTGTGTTACTGCCATGATAAAAGTGACCGACGACATACGGGAGGCTATCGACCGAGATGAAGTAACTCTAGTAACTTTAATTGACTTTTCAAAAGCTTTCGACTCTGTCTGTCCTGATATTCTTAATAGTAAACTTGTGTCTTATTTCAATTTTTCTCACCTTTCCGCAAAATTAATTATGTCTTACTTAACGAAAAGAGTCCAATCTGTCTTTCACAATCAGTCCTTCTCGTCTGCGTTACCTGTGAACTGTGGTGTGCCTCAAGGGTCAATAATTGGCCCTTTGTTATTCTCTATGTTTATTAATGACCTACCACTTGTTATACGTAATTGTCATTTTCATATTTATGCTGACGATGTGCAAATCTACATTCATTTCCCAATTGGTTTGATGGACGATGCAGTCGAAAGAATGAACGAGGACCTCAAATCGTTGACCAAGTGGTCTACTGATAACAGACTCCTATTAAATCCTTCAAAGACAAAATCGATTGCTATATATAAACACTTGTTGATGTCTCACATTCCTCCTGTTGTATTAAGTGGTGTCGAGGTCGAAATGGTTTCCAAAGTTAAAAACCTTGGCATTATCATCAATAGTAACCTTACTTGGAGCGACCACATCAACTCAGTGGTGTCCAAAATCTATGGTGCTCTACGCGGTTTATCAGTATGTAGAGATAGCTTGCCAACGAACGTTAAGCTCAAACTGGTAAAGGCTATTGTTATACCTTTATTAATGTATGGTTGTGAATTGTTCGGTTGCACAGATGCTAAATCAAGGCGTAAATTGAATATAGCGTTTAATTCAATTGCAAGATTTGTATACAATCTTCGTAGATACGATCATGTCTCAAGTTTTTCTCGACAACTACTAGGATGCAGTCTTGACCAGTTTTTAAATTTTAGAGCTTGCGCCATGATCCATAAAATCATAAATAAAAAACAGCCTATTTACTTGTTTAATAAAGTCGCCTTTTCACAGTCCCTCCGTTCTCATGGTATCCGACCGAATACTTATACATGCACGATAACGCGCAGGCAATTTTTCATTCATGCCATTCGTCTTTATAATGAACTTCCCCTTAGTATAAGAACCAGGGTCGAGCACAGAAGTTTTTTGTCCTCAGTCTTTTCCCACCTTTGTACGCTTCATTGATGTTTCCCCCGCTTAAAGTAACGTAAGTTTAAAGTCATCACTTTCATTTTCAGTTTCTTTTTCATTTAACTCTTTTCTTTTACTTTCTTTTGTTGTTCCTCTAATTTAATTTGTACTATATTTTTCTGTTTTTATGTTATATATTATTACCTATTATTATTACTATACTGTAAGTTCTACTAAAATTGTTCTGAGTATTTTTTGTAAACTGTGCACTCATAAAGAATATATTTCTTATTGTACAGCAAATTTATATTTAATAAATACAAATACAATTCACGGACAGATCGAATGCAAACGAGTGCTATCAGCAGGTTTTTGTGGAGGGACGACCACTAGACGGTTTTATAGATTTAGGCAGGGATTGCACAACTATGAAAGCAATGGTAGCTCAACAACGTAATTGGCTATTCTCGAAGTCTGATAGGGTGTTACAGGGTTTTGGTGGCGGAAACTGCAGGGCGACTGAGCAAATGATGCGAGACGTAAAAGTGGGCAGTGTGATGGTATTAACAAATATAATCATCGTAGACTGGAGACTGGAGCACCGCCTATGTTTTTGGAAACACTGAGATTACATTTTGAGTATATAATAAAAGTTATGGGTATGAGTGATGACAGACTGCCAAAAGTTGTACTCAAGAGTGTACTACGAAACAAAGCAAGTTTCTTTCAAGAATGGGAACGCCTTGCATCAGACTGTGGAATGAGCATACGTATAGCACCCGATGAGCAACCCGAGCACCTAAGAACGCAACTCAACATCCTATTGGAGAAAGTAGGTCGAAATATGTATGATCGTTTTGTAACAGATGCGCAGTCCTCTCAGTACAGGACATACTACAGTAAGCTGAAATATCAACTGGCAGAAAAAACGTATTTTCTGAACAACAATAAGGTAGAGAAGATAAGTTTAATTTTTAAAATCAGAGGAGAACTACTGAACCTGAACTTCATTCCACACCGCCCAGAACTACCTATCCTGTGTAATCTTTGCAATATGAAGATAAGAGAAGATATATTTCACTTTCTTGCAGTATGCCCAATCTTAAAAGAAATACGAGTTAGGTTTTTTAATTCATATATCTTGAAAATAGATGAAGCAATCCAAATTTTAAATGGAGACCGAGGATGGGATTTACTCTACAACTACTGTGCAAATGCACTGCGGTATAGAAAATGTATAGTTGAAGAAGATTTTTAAAGTTTACGCTATTTTGTCAATCTGGTAGACGGCCACAGGCCAAACCATAATAGACTTAAATATATATATATTTCTTTCTTTTTACGAAGACTGTATTGAATTAAAGATGAAAATAAAAGTCATAATAAACTAAAAAAAAAACTAATCATCGTAGACGACAAGGCGCAAGATACCTCTATAATAATTGACATTACATTTTTTGATCAACCGGGCATAGTAGTTACAAAAACAAAGGGGACTTCAGTAGTAACAAAAGTACTAGAGGATGCAGAGATTGTGCAACTAGATTTACCAACATCAAGTAAGATTAAGAAGGTAATAAGAATCAAACGGAAAATCGATGCAATCGATTTAAAGGTTGGGGAAGCTGCTGCCAAGGAGGAAATTGATTTTTTTAGTTTGCTTACTTAATAAATACCGGGATGGAGTTGCACTTGATATGACAGAACTCGGACTCTCAAAAACGTGCGAGATGTCAATTGAACTTAAGTCCGAAAAAGTAGTTCGATATAAATAGATGAGCTACAAAGACTTTTCAATGAATTAAAATCCAACGATTTAATTGAGGATTTAAACTCGGAATATGCCAGTCCCGTGCTCCTAGTGAAGAAAAAGGATGGCACCTTCATAATGCGTGTCGATTGCCGTAAGTTGAATTCGATCACTAAGCGTAAGAATTTTCCAACACCCAATATCGAGGAGCAGTTGCAAACACTGCACGACAGTAAGTAGTGTATTGGACCTCATGAGTGGCTATTACCAAGTTCCGATAGCTAAACAATCACGACACCTCACTGCCTTTGTAACTCCCTTTGGACATTTCCAATTTAAGCGAATGCCCTTTGGACTTTCGGATGCTCCGGCTGAATTTATGTCAATGATAGTCAAAATAGCATTTCCTATAGAAAATCAAAAAATCACGGTATACGTAGATGATACACTTTTGGCTGCAGTTTCTATTGAGGAAGGAAGGCCTGGTCATTCTCGAAAAGTTTTGAATGCACTTGAGAATTGTGGACTTACTCTTAACTTAAGGAAATGTGAACTTTTTTCTGGAAAGTGTGACGTACCTCGGACATGAATTGAGCGCCAAAGGAATATCTCCCGGAAGGAAGAATGTGATGGCTATTAGTGAGTTTCCGATTCCATCAAATGTAACAGAAGTCAGGAGATTCCTTGGGTTAAGCGTTTTTTTCGGAAATTTATTAATGGATATGCAATTATCGCTAGACCAATTCACCGTTTGACTTGGAAGGATAGGGAGTTCTCATGGAAAGACGAACAACAAAAGGCATTTGAAGAACTTAAGCAGAAGCTGTGTGGTATTTGAATATTGCACCCACCTGGACCTTTACGCGACCTGATGTTTTAATGTGTGAACTGAAGATTCGTGGGAGGGTACCACTGGTGGATCTATTCATTCTTTGTGGTCTGTCATTCGAGCAGAAGCTGTGTGGTCTTTGAATATTGCACCCGCCTGGACCTTTACGCGACCTGATGTTCTAATGTGTGAACTGAAGATTCGTGGGAGGGTACCACTGGTGGATCTATTCATTCTTTGTGGTCTGTCATTCGAGCAGAAGCTGTGTGGTCTTTGAATATTGCACCCGCCTGGACCTTTACGCGACCTGATGTTCTAATGTGTGAACTGAAGATTCGTGAGGGGGTACCACTGGGGGGCTTATTCATTCTTTGTGGACTATAGGCAGTAAGTACAGACGCTGTGTGGTGTAGAAAAGATCCAGAGTAACTAAGAAATACTTGTCATTTGATGTACTAATGTGGGAACAGGAAAATGACTACGAGATTCATCGGGGCGATGAATAAAGTCGGATGGCCGAATGTTGAGCGACATTGCACGAGAATAAAAATGATCCCTTTCTCAGTCCTCACATTATACTAAAGAGAAACTACCCTCTTAAAAGGAAAGAGAGAGTGGCCAGCGATCGTGTGGTTGAGAGGGGAAGAATAATTGAGTTAGTCAACTTTTAGCCATAAAAGGGTGCGGTCGCTGGTCTATTCGGTGGTAGACGTAAATAACAAATAGGGAAACGTATTAATATGTTGTTCAAGAGAGGCCATATCAATATTTTTGAAATCTCTATATGTATAGGTGGATGCTTCTGCGTCATTGCCAATATCAAAGTCATACGTCAAAAATATTAAGTCATGCTTCGAGAAAGCTGGTGCAGAGATTTGGTCATAGAATAATACTTTGTCGGAATTATTTACAAAAAAGACATCTACTAGTGTACTAGAGGAAGTGGTAAAGTGCGTAGGGACTTGACAATTCACGGGTTTTAAATCAAACAATTGCATATTTTCACTTAAGTGACTTTCACATAACAAATTACTATTAATATCACCACAAACAATGACATTGCTTGCGCAAGTCGAAACTTCTTCCAAAACATCGTAAATAGGTGTCAGATCAATATTCCTATTTGGCCTATATACAACACCTAAGCAAATACTTCTTTCGCGCCGAGTTATACATGTAAACAGTGCCGGCTCCAGCCAAACTAGCGCCCTGTGCAAGATTTACATAAAGCGCCCTTGTTTCATATTTGCACACAATACAAAAATTCCGTCAAAGCCAAATTCAGAACCGCCTGCGCAAGAATGGTTTACTATGCGTTCATCCCTCGCAGGTTTCCTTTTTTCACAATAAGCTTTTATAATTCAAAAGCACTTCAGTGGGAGAGAATCCCATATTTTCATAAACAAAGCTACTTGTTCTCTTGGTTACTGTAAGAGAAATTTGTTCTCTCAAAACAAAAAAGTTCCTCGTTGCTCGTTCCTCCTCGCCACGTATGTGCAGGTTTTATTTCTTGCACATTGACTCGCAAAATTTCCATAGGAATATGTCAAATAAAAAAAATCATTCCTTCGGAATCGCTTGAGTTAACGTGCAGGTTTTTGATTCCGCACATAACGTATGGCTTGGGTATGGGAAATGAAATGGGATAGCGAAGCGATAGTGTGATGAGGAATTGAGGAGAACTACATAAAAGAGTAACAAATTTCTCATCTACGAAAAAGAGTAACAAATTTCTCACGCTATCCCATACGCTATGTGCGGTGCGGAATCAAAAACCTGCACGTTAACGCAAGCGATTCCGAAGGAATGATTTTTTTTGTTTGACATTCCTATGGAAATTTTGCGAGTCAATGTGCAAGAAATAAAACCTGCACATACGATACGGATACGAGGACGAGGAGTCGAGGTTCGAGGACCGTGAACTTTTTTGTTTTGAGAGAACAAATTTCTCTTACAGTAACATGAACTTGACTAGGTGTAGTGGGATTTTTTGTTTTGGGATATTTTGAGTAAAATTCTCATTACAAGTAATGTGACTATGTGAGTTAACGTGCAACGTGCAAGAAATAATTCAGCACAGGTGTGATGGACGTTGTTATTTTGGGTTTTATTTGAACAAGCTGAACCTTAAGGTCGAACCATGAACTCTCTACCACCACCAATGGAACTCACTCTACTTTCATCCAAATCTATATTTGAGATGGAAAACGATGCGAGAACCAAGTAATACACTCAGATGAAGAACATACGATTTCTCTTCCTTAAAGCAACATAGATTAATGAGAAGGGGCATTGGGGATAATTTCAAGCAAAAACAGTACAGCAGTAAAAAGAAAGAAAACAATTATATGAGAAAATAAAACAAAAAAAAAAAAACAAAAAAAAGAAAGAAAATAACACTATACTTGTTGATGACGATCAGTGTTGATTTGTTGTAATTAGCGTCTTCTTCGGCTGGCACCTCGCGGCAATGGCATTTAAAAACCGCTCATTCACTACCAAGATCGATTTAGCTTCTGGACTCTCTCTCACATAGACGGCACCAAATCGTGTGTAAACAGAAAACAGCTGTTTACTGCGCTTGAGACGAGTAGCTTGCTGATATATGGAGCGGTTTTTTTTTAGTAAGGCTCCCGTACATATAGATGTTGTTGCTGTTTTCTGCTTTGATGTCCACATCTTGGAGGCATAGCTGCCTGTGATTTTTGCAGAAGAGGGACACTGCATGCAAGACGGCGTTTCTTTCGCGAGAAGTGTTGAATTTGACTACGATGGGGGAGTCAGTTTTTTCTCTTTTTGTGTGTGCTCTTCGACTACGGAATATGGCTTTCAATGGCGGAGGCATACATTCGATGTTGTGGCAAAGATGGTGGAAAATTGTCTTCAAATTTTCATTTGGTAGCTGGGGTACACCAAAAATTATGGCATCAGCTGCAAGTTCCCGCCGTTCGAAAGCTTCACATCGTTTTTGGAGATCAGTCACTTCCTCTTCGAGTGTGCATGAATCAACAATTCGTGATTTTATCTCTTCTTCTTGCGTGTGTAGAGACTGGATGGACTTCTCGACTGCGTCAATACGAATCTCGACGTTCTCTTGCCGTTTTTTTACATTTTTAAGAGATATATGTCAACTTCTTTGATGTGCGAAGACAGTCTTTCTTCGATTGATGAAATTTGTTGGACTAAATCACTTCGCAAAGAACCTATTTCAATGGAAATACGATTTGCAATTTCATCAAGTAGTTTAGCTAGTCGTTCCTCTAAGTCACAAATGGTCACGATCGCTGTGGATTTGCTGGTGGATGGTGTTGATTTGATGACAGTGCCTTTTCTCTCAGTTGGGGTGTGGGTAAGTTTGGGCGTTTGAACGGATTCCTTAGATGGTATAGGCGTCGATTGCTTCTCTTTTTCAAGATACGTTGATCGGGTTTTTCCCGCCATTATGCTTATAAGAGTACGAAACAAAAATGAGAGCGCGCTTGCAAGATGCGATTTATGAAAAGAAGTTTATTTGTTATTTTATTTGTATTTTATATTTTTCTCATGCTCTTTCTTTTTCCTCCTCAGAAGTGGTGTTCATCTTCTCTGTTCTGCGCGTAGAGCTCACGAGCAGCTCTGGTCCTTATGCCTATATTGTTTTGCTGCATGTGCTTGTCGGCACTCGCAGTCGAACCAATGGGAGATTGAGAGAGACTCGATCGGAAAAAGATCTGGTGGAGGTCTCTTGCACCACCATATCTGTTTCAGCACCCTGTCGGAGAAGCTCAAGTAAGATATGTTTTTTTTTTTTTTTTTTTTTTTTATCCGAGGGTAGGTTTTTTTTTTTTTTTTTTTTTTTTTTTCCGAGGGTAGGTGAAAATCTTCCAAAGACACTATGAGAATAGCAAGCGCGTTCTCATAGTAGTGTCAGATTTTTACTGACTACTCAGTACTGAGCTGGGAATGTTTTCCGAGTAACCAGTACATTTCTCTATATTTGATATCGAGTTCTTTACGTTTCATTTTCACGTGCGAACTCTATTTCAACTTAGCGTCGAGTGTCATTCCCAGATATTTGGCCTCGTTTGCAAAGGGTATTCGGGCCATATTTAGGAAAATTGGCAAGTCATTGGTTTTCTTATACGTGAAATTCACATGTACAGATTTAGTTTCATTTAAGGCGATCCGCCAGTTCGTTGTCCATTCATTTATCTTATTCACTGCGGTTTGCAGTTTTGTAGTCGCTTCTTCGATTGTATTACCTACAGCTAGGATAGCTGTGTCGTCGGCGAACGTAGCAAGGGTAGTGCCATCTTCCCTTGGAATATCGCGAGTATATAACAAATAGAGAAGCGGACCAAGGACGCTTCCTTGCGGTACCCCGGCCGAAATTTCTTTTAGCTCCGAGTATTCGTTTCCATTTCTAACACGGAAGAGTCTATTCCCGAGATATGATTCTACAATGTCATATAGGCTTGCGGGGAGAACTTGTCGTAATTTAAATTTCAAGCCGTCGTGCCACACCTTATCAAAGGCTTGTGAGACGTCAAGGAATACGCTTGTGCAAATCTTTTTTTCTTCAAATGCTTTCTCGATTACGTCAGTAGTTCTATGTACTTGGTCAATCGTCGAATGCTTGGTTCTGAACCCAAACTGGTGGTCAGGGATTAGATTATTGTCTTCAATAACCGGTTGTAGGCGCCTAAGCAATATTCTCTCGAATACTTTGGAAATTACTGGAAGAAGGGAAATCGGTCTATACGATTTTACTTCATTTGGCGGTTTTCCTGGTTTTAAAACCATTATGACCTCCGCGACTTTCCATTGACTCGGCACGTGTTTTAGTCTGAGCGCAGCATTTATAATATGAAGGAGCTTAATTAATGCTTTCCTTGGAAGAGCTTTGAGAACTTCTCCGGTGATCAAATCATAACCAGGAGCTTTCTTAGGTTTTAGGGATTCGATTTCACGTTTTAGTTCCCTTAGCGTTGCACTTGTGAGTGTTGATTCGTCAGGTTGTAATTCCTTCCTATTAGTATTGTCGTAGATCGCTTGGCCATCGTACGGTTTAAAGGTTTCTTCTAGATGAGCGGCAAAAACGTCCGCTTTTTCTTTATCTTCCCTTGCCCATTCATTTTGATTAATTCTAATTGGCGGCGCGGGGATTTTTGGCCTTTTGGTGCCTTTTACAGCTTTCCAAAGTGAATAATTGGAATCTTTTTTCGCTGTTAAACTTTCAAGGTAAGAACCTATCGCACGATTTTTAAAATCCTTAATAACTGTCTTCAACAAATTGCACAAATAATTCAAATGTGCTTTATGTTGCGGAGCGCGACTCTGTTGCCGTTTCTTACGCGCCTTCCTTTTTTCGTTGACCAATTCTTTTATTTCGGGAGGATATCGTAGCCCGTATTTGGCCGGCGTTTTCCTTGGATTAGGCGTATTATTCCAGGAGGCGATCTGTACGATCTCGACGAAGCGATCAACCTCAACCTCAAGTTCATAGGGTGTCGTAAGTGGAACACTCAGTTCAACATTCTCTTCTATTTCGTTCCTAAAGCCTTCCCAGTTAGTTTTTCTACCAGTTAATCTCGCTGGCTCTAGGTTATTGACTAGTTTTACACTCAATGTTAATATAACCGGTGAGTGGTCAGATGATAGATCAAAGCTCTCTTCAACTTTAATGTGGTTGGTAGGTATTCCTTTCACAACGAAAAAATCTATCAGGTCAGGTAGTTTTGAGGTATCAGTGGGCCAGTAGGTCGGTTTGCCCGTCGAGAGGAAATCGCAACTGTATTCCATACCTGCCCCATAGAGCATTCTACCTTTTCGCGAGATGTATCTGGAGCCCCAGAACGTGTGCTTCGCATTAAAATCGCCGCCAATAATAAAATTTGGTTTGAGCGATTTAAGCAGGTTAGTAAAATCACTTTTTTCAAGCGCGGAACGCGGTGGACAGTAGATAGATGAAATTCTAAGAGTACGCTGACTATTTTTAACTCGAATCGTGCACAGTTGCATAGTTTCGAGCTCTATCTTCAGGTCTTCGTATTGTTCAAGGCAGTCTTTAATAAGCAATGATGATCCACCTCTGGCGTTCCCCGATGGGTGACAAGCGTGGAAATCATTATATCCTTTTATTTTTAAATTCGATCCCTTTTTCACGTGAGTTTCAGAAATCAAGCAAATGTCAATATCTTTCTCGCGTATGAATATTTCCAATTCGCCGAGTTTTTGTGAAAGCCCGTTTGCATTCCAAGTGCATATTTTTAACATTGGTTTTTCATTCATGTTTTTTTTGAAGCACGCGTTTTCCGTGAATTATTTTCGAGCTTAACCAAGCGATCGAGAATAATTTTGTTTATTTTGCATTGTTCTTCAAGTTTCTCGAGAATAACTGAGAAAACATGAGAAACAGGGTCCGGCGAAGTTTCAACGTTTTTCGCTCCTTCGAATGCCACGGCCTGGGCGTAGGTCTGCACTCTGGATGTCCGAGGGCCACTATTCGATGGCTTTCCCGATGGTAACTTTTCAGTAGCGTTTCTTATGACAACAGAGGTCGAGGGCCTTTCTGTTGTCTCTCTTTCTCTGACAATGCTACGCTTTTGAACCGGAGGTTTTATATTGCCTACTACCTCCTGGGCGGTCCTACGCTTTATCTTGGTAGGCGGCTTTGTTTTTTTATTTTGGGTTTTGAGTAGCGCATCTCTCCGTTTTTGCAACTCCTTAGCTACTTCACAGCCTCTATAATTTGCCGGGTGCTTTCCCTTACAATTAGCACAGGTAGCGGAGGATTGTTTATTTGCTCCACAGTCTTGGGGGAAATGACTTCCGGCGCATTTTACACATCGCGGCTCTTTTTTGCAATACATTTGCGTATGAAGAATTCGGCAACGTTTGCACTGTGGAATTGTTTTCAAATTTCTGCGCATGGGCTCGATTTTTACCACAATATTAAGTATGGTTTTAATTCGGTAGATATCTTCAATATTATCAGACCTATCGAAGGTAAGCATAAAGAGCGGAAGTCCACGCCTTACCAGGATGTCCTTATCTTCTTCCGTTTTTTGCTTCTCTTTCTTGATGATATTTACGGCATCAAGAATTTTAAACCCTTTGGAACGGAGGTCGTTTATAACCTCTTCTTTGGTGCATGAGGGGTGGAGTCCCCTCGCTACAACACGATGTGGCCTTTCTGACTTTATTTCAAAAGTATACCACTGGATCTTCTCGGTGTTTAGCTTTTGGGACACTGCCCGGTAGTCTTCGTGGTTAACGACGTTAATTTTTCACGCATTATTCCTCAAAGATGTTACCTTAAATTCCGATGTTATCGTTCCTTTAAGGAGGCTGTGTAACTTATTATAATCCGTTACCCCAACAACGTTTATTGGAGGTGGTGGACGAATTTGCCCTCGGAGCTGTTTTTCTTGCGGTACTTTACGCGTTTGTTCCCTTAGAGGCTCGACTTCAGGCGAAGAACCGGCTCTCCTTTTCTTACTAGGTCGTTTCTTAGGGACCCGATTCGTTTCGCGTGCTAGCTCTTCTTCGTCAGTGTGGTATTCCTGACTAGGCAAGCGTGGTGGAGTACATTCCCGTTCTTTCTGAGAATTAGTGTTCCTTAGAACATTATTTTCTTCTTTTAACAGTTCTATTTCTTTCTTCAGAGTTTGATAGAGTAGATCCATTTCCTTAAGCTTGATTCGGAGTGTTTTAATTTCTTCCTCAGAGCTTATATCTTTCACTGAGTCCCGTTTTTCACGCGCTGGCGCTCCCGGCGGACTTCTTTTCCCGGGGTTGTTCGATCTTGATGGAGGCGATCGAGATACCCTTGAACTTTTAATAAAAGGGTTAATGGACTGCAATAAGCGGCTCTCCCCAGAATCCGTAGAGCCGACCTCCGAAGAGGGTGGATTTTCCAGTAAAGCTGGACTGCCACCTGGGGTAATTAATCTTTTCGTTTTGTTCATTGCATTTTTTGTATACACTACACGCTCGGTATACGGAGGTGGGATTTTAGTCGCCTCTTACGACAGGCATGCTTACCTCGGGTAAATTCTAACCCCTACCCGAAGGCGGTAAGTAAGATATGTGCCAAGTTGGCTGTTGCCGTTACCGTTAATTCAATCTAGTGAGCTCATCCCCCGTACGTCCTAGGGGCTCATGTAAGACCCGGGTTAAAACTCAATATCATAATATTCACTATTTTTGTTTAGGCTACATATTTGACATTTCTTTGCTCGTAGGAGGCGAGAAATAAAAAAGTGAAATAAAATGAAAAAGCTGGAAAAAAGTACCTATCAATCAAGACGCTGCAAAAATGGATTTGATTCGCGATATTGACGAAATGTTGATGTCTTCGAAATTATTGAAGAGCTGATGGAACAGCAGACGGTGAGTCAACATAGTTCTAATCGTCGAACATATCAAATGCAGAAGCGGACTTGTGTAAGCGATTACGATATTGTAGATTTCCGGAAATATTTCCGGTTGAAAAAAGAGGCATTTTGGAGGCTACATTCAATGATTCGACAGGAATTGGATGGCGATGGACGTCGGTATGTTATTTATTACCCACATATCCTTATCGGTTTATTAAGTTTGTTTTGATTTTAGGTCACGTGAGCGTTCGGCCGAACATAAGCTGTTGGCTGTGTTGCGTCTGTTTGCATGCGGCCATATGGAGCAAACTGCAGCCGATTACATTGGTATTTCGCAACCTACTGTTGCTAATATTTTGCCAAAGGTATTCGATGCCATTTTGCAACACCTTCACACAGTCATCCGCATGCCACGCACAGAACAAGAGCGACTGGCCAAAGCGACTGCATTCGCCGAGTTGGCCGATTTCCCCCGATGTATTGGAGCCATTGATTGTACCCATATTCGCATGATTTCGCCGGGACGTGCAATCGTATGTTTTTCTTGACATATTTTCGTTGCTTTTATTCACTTTACCCTGTCATTCACAGAGCGAAGCATTTCGAAATCGCCATGGATATTTTTCATTGAACGTGCAGACGATTTCCGATGCCAATTTGCGAATCCAAAATGTTGTCGCCCGGTGGCCAGGTTCTGCCCATGATCAAACAATTTTCAGCCAGTCAAATTTCCACCAAGAATTAGAAAATGGTGTATATTATGGCGATTATGTCATTGTTGCCGATAGTGGCTATGCGAATGCATTTTATCTTTGCACACCATTCACACGTCATCGGAACTTGGATCAACTCAAGGTTGCAGAGAAGCAATATCAAAAATCGATACTAACGGGGATACAACTTTATCGACTCGATTTGGTGCAGAAAGTGATAACAGTGTGCTGCATGTTCAACGACGTCGATACAGACGATTTGCCGCTGCCACAAAATGTGAATGAGGAACTCCTAAATGAGACCGAACCACATCCACCACTATCCTCAACACCACCGGAAATGCGCCCTCATGATCGTCCTGGTCGTATTGGTCGTCGGCCAATTGCACGCGAGGTAATCGTAAAATAAAAAAGGAAAACTACAAATCTTATTCATCCGTCTTCTTCTTCTTCTTTATCGTCCACGGGCGACAGTGTGCAGAGACTTTCATAATTTATTTTACTTAAGATGGAAAACACACAAAACTAATGGCACATAACAAATTTCCAAGAAAAGAATTGACAAACAACAAGAAACAAATGTCGTTATATGTGACTTTTGACACTAAGTAGGTTTAAAACAGATTAAAAAAGGTTTAAAGTGTTTTAAATCCGCATTTAAATCCATCTTTAATCCAGCGGGTTTAACGCATGTTTTTCAGTGAATAATATGGACATAGGTTTAAATTGTCGGGTTTAAAAAATGCGGATTAATGTGCGGGTGTAAAATTAACTTGAACTTGAGTTTAACCCGGAGTGAATAATATGGCCGTTAGTCATTCAATGCTGCATGAAATATGACATCAACCGAACAACAACAACAACAATAGTTAATTAAAATGAATTTTTGATAATTTGAGAAAAAAACATGGTTCTGCGAAATGAGGCCCCAATGAAACAAGGCCCAAAGAAAAAAATTACATAAGACCACAACAAATTATACAGGAAACAACAACAACGATTTTTAATAAATTTTGAGGCCTTATTTCCTAATGAAAATAAGACCCCAAAACTTTTTTTTTGGGGCATTATTTCATTTTTATTAGGAAATATGTCCCCAATTTTTAATATGAATTTTTTGGGGTTTTATTTGATTTTTCTTATTTTTGCTAAAATGTGATATATAAGAAAAGAACTCGATTAACAGCTAATTTTCTTATCTGCAGGTGTTCTAAGAACTGTTCTTAGACTAAGTATTTGATGAGCGGATTTTTTGTGCAGATGTGCAAAATAGCGTTTTAAAATTTCAGTGATAGTTTTTTGAGTAAGTTGAAGTTGTTCAGTTTAGTGCGAAGTTGACGTAACAGTGAAATTTTAAATTATGGAGTGCAAACAAATTCTTGGATTACGCAGAACTGGAAACAGAAAATGATATACAAAATAAAATCTAATAACAAGAATATAAACCTGTTGCAAAATAGTTCCTGCGTACTTGTAAAAAAATACATTGACCACAATCAGTTTGCCGAAATACGACGAGGTTTGCAATATATCGTCAGCAAAATATTTGTAATTTCGGCTGACCGTCCACTACAAGTAATAGAGGCTTTCAATTTGGAATCTGTGTAGACTTCCTTTGGGCTTACAAAGAATAAAGCAAATCCACTGCCATTTTACACGGCTTGTATTTTAGAAGAACAAACATGCTTTTTATATATTTTCGAAAATATACCACAGCCGAATAAAAGATGTTTAATGGACGGAACTTTTACCCGCAAGGGTACTTCTCTTATCTGGAAAGAGAGAGAGGTAACGGGCGTAACGAACCCGCGGACCCTAGTCATTTAAACCCAGAAGCGTCTGACCCATAATGGGCGGCTCCCTGGTCAGCGTCTGTTCTCCATGTTAGGAGCGGCTTTGCTTGCAAAAGTTTAAACTTTTCACAAAAGTTAAAATTAAAAGCTATGTAAATGCAATGAACAAAACAAATGATAGTAATACCCCAGGTGGTATGCCAGTTACACTGATAAATCCACTCTCTTCGGAGGTCGGTTCCATGGATTCTGGGGGGACCATTTATTGCTAAGCAACGACCCGTTTGGGAGAAGTAAAAGGGTAGAAAGAACACCCCCATCTAAAAAAGAAGAAGTAGTAAATAACTGAAGGCTAAATATCTAGAAGCCTGTGAAGAAAGAGATGGGTATAAGAAACTCAATGAGACACTGCTTAAGGAAATAAATAATCTTAAGCAAGAGTTGCAATTGTTGAAGGAAGAATTCAAAAACCAAAAAAAAGTGAATGTCCAACCTGTCGAGTTTTCAACTGACGAAGAGGAACTGAGAAAAGAGACAGAAGGACATCGTCACAAGGGGAATAAAAATAAAAAACGCAAAATGAGTGCATCCCCAAAAGTCTCACCAACAAAAGAAAGCTGCACAGTCACTGTGTATGCTTCAGACAAAGAAAATCAAACACAAAATCCAACCAAGCCCCTTCCAATTATAGCGCTGCAAGTAAATAAGTATGAAAGCTTGGCCAAAGTATTGGAGGAAAATAAAATGAAAGCTAGTACAGCGCTAATAAACAAAAATGACATCAAAATCAATGTGGTTGAAGAAGAGGGATACAGAAGCCTCACTAAAATACTAAACCAAAAAAAGGTGCAGTGGTATTCTTATGAGAATAAGCAGACCAGGCCTTTGAAGGTTGTAGTGAAAAGACTGCATTATTCATGCTCACCGGAAAGCATAAAAAAAGAGCTAAAATACCGAGGCTTTAAAATCTTGGAAGTTGTAAATATGCTTAAATTTAGAAGCAAAGTACCACTACCAATGTTTACACTCAGTTTTGAGCATGACGAAGATAAGAAAAAAGTATATGAAATTAAAAATATACTTGGGATGCAAGTTGGGATTCATACCCTACGTAAATCGAAACAAGTACCCCAATGCAAAAATTGTCAAAGATATGGGCACACACATAGATACTGCAGCTCAAATCCAAGATGTGTGAAATGTGCAGGAAGTCACCACACCAAGGAATGTAGAAAGAAAGAAAATGAACACCCTAAATGTGTAAACTGCAATGAAAACCATCCTGCTAGTTACAGAGGTTGTTTAGTTGCAAAAGAAATCCAACTTGCAAGGGTCAAAAAGCTAAAGAAACAAAAAAAAAAGCTCAAATAAGGAAGAGCAAAAAGTCAAAAAGGACTCACAAAAGAGCCCACAGAAAGAAAAGCCTAAAGACGAAAAGATAATCAAAAAGGTCCCGAAACAAAATACAAATGACATATGCTGAGGCAGCATCAATAAATAACCAAGCAGATACAACGATAAGACGGAAAGTAGAGCCAAACACTGAAATGGAAAATCTCATGAAACAAATCCTAAACAGGATTGGCTTTATGGAAAAATCGAATAAAACGATATTAGATAGAATATCGTTGTTAGAGAGACAGAACAGCAACAAAAAAGCTGTGCCAAAAAGACAAACATGATGGATAGAATAAAAATTCTTGAATGGAATGCTAATGGTATCGAGAGTCGCAAGGACGAGATGAAAGTGGCTCTTGACATACACCAGATAGATATATGTCTCATTTCAGAGACACACTTTAAATTGATAACTAATTTTAAACTGCAAGGATATGAATTATATCACTCCCCACATCCTTATAACTGTGCAAAAGGTGGGGCTGCAGTATTAATAAGGAATACAATAAAACACCATAAAGAAGCAAAATTCATGTGCCATCCAAGGAATTTCCATAAGTGTAGAAACGGGTAGTTGGCAAATATCTGTTGCAGCAGTATACTGCTCTCCTAGCTATAGACTAAAGAAAAACGATTTTAAAAGTCTTTTCCGCATATTTCACAATCGATTAATCGCGGGAGGAGATTTTAATGCCAAGAATAAATATTGGGGATCTAGATTAACAAACACTAGAGGCAGAGAATTATATGGAACTATTAAAGAAGTCGGCGGCAAATATCACTCAACGGGGAAACCTACCTACTGGCCTACAGATAGGAATAAAACCCCAGATCTTGTAGACTTCTTTATATCCAAAAATATATCCTCAAATAAAATAAATATAGAAGAAGGCCCTGATCTTCAATCAGATCATTCCTCAATACTTCTTACACTTGGCGATAGAATAATAATAAAAAAACATAGCCCTAAACTAGTTAACAGACTGACTGATTGGAACCACTTCAGGCAGAAGTTGGAAGAATGTATCCAATTATCATTAGCTTTTCAAACAGAAGTTCAACTAGAAGAAGCAGTGCAAATATTTACACTGGATATACAAAAAGCTGCATGGGCTGTAACTCCCCAAAGAACAAACAAGATTAAACAAAACTCTTATCCGCGTGAAATATGTCAAATTATTACAGAAAAGAGGAAAGATAGAAAACGCTGGCAACAGACAAGGGCGCCAAGCGACAAAACCACACTGAACAACTTAAATAATAAGCTCAGAAAATCTATAAGAGAATTCAATAACGAGTCTTTAAAAACGTATCTTACGAGTCTTACAAATGATGCTAGTACTGACTACTCGCTCTGGAAGGCAGTAAAGAAAATGAACAGGCCAATAGCTCACATTCCGCCAGTAAAAACCAGAGAAGGTAACTGGGCAAAAAGCAATCAAGAAAAAGCAAATACTTTTGCAGAGTACCTTGAGAACGTCTTCAAACCTTATGAAGATAAAGATTATCAAGGAAACGAAGAAACGTGCGAAGAAGACGGACCTATTCGGCCGGTAACAGCTAAAGAACTTGCCAAAGAAATCAAAGAAGGCATAAACATAAAAGAAAGCCCCAGGGTTCGATTTAATCACAGGGGAAATTTTAAAACAAATTCTTCGAAAAGGTTTAAAAAAACTAGCGCAGATTATAAATGCTCCATTTAAATTAAGATATGTGCCAAGCCTGTGCAAGGTCGCGGAGGTAATAATGATACCAAAACCAGGTAAAGCACCTAGCGAAGTAACCTCATATCGCCCAATATCGATACTACCTATGTTGTCCAAGCTATTCGAAAAAATGCTGCCAAAAAGTCTGCAAAAAATTATTGATGAAAAATCGCTACTTCCAAATCATCAATTTGGGTTTAGAAACGAGCACTCTACAATTACTCAGGTGCATAGAATCACAGATAAAATCGACAAAGCATTTGAAGAGAAAAATGTGTGCTCTACAGTATTTCTTGATATAGCACAAGCTTTCGATAAAGTCTGGCACAAAGGACTGATACACAAACTACAAAAGCAACTGCCGAAGCAGTATTCGACAATTCTGGAGTCTTATATATCAGATCGATTCTTCAGAATTAAGCAAGATACAGAGTGTTCAACATTAAGAGAGATTAAAGCTGGTGTATCGCAAGGCAGTGTGCTAGGTCCAGTTTTATACCTACTCTTCACTAGCAATTTGCCTGAAAGTGTAGAAACCACCATAGCTACTTTTGCAGATGACACAGCCGTCCTTGCTGTGGGAGCAACTGTCGAATTAGCAACAAAAAAGCTTCAGACGGCAATAAACAATATTTCAGAATGGACTAAGAAATGGCAGATTAGATTAAATGACCTTAAGTCAGTCCATATTAGTTTTACGTATAAAAACGTACCACACATTCCAGTCTACATTAACAACAATGTAGTAGAATTTTCTAACACAGCTAAATATCTAGGCATGACTCTAGACGCTAAACTGCGTTGGAAAGCGCACGTTAAGAAAAAAAAAGATGAGTTGAACATGCGATACAGTAAAATGTATTGGCTTATTGGGAGATACTCATCCCTGTCCAACTACAATAAGTTATTGCTATACAAGCAAGTTTTAAAACCAGTATGGACCTACGGGCTAAAATTGTGGGCATGCACATGCCAAACAAACTTACCAAAAATTCAGGTTTTTCAAAATAAAGTACTAAGGAACATAGTTAATGCACCTT
This sequence comes from Cheilosia vernalis, assembly GCA_949126925.1. Lineage (NCBI taxonomy): Eukaryota > Metazoa > Arthropoda > Insecta > Diptera > Syrphidae > Cheilosia > Cheilosia vernalis. The sequence goes on along the minus strand of OX421358.1, from coordinate 38,071,797 downwards.
GGTACATACGCAACGCCGATCTGCATAGGGATCTAAATGTTGAAATGGTTGAAGATCAGGTTAAGAAGTTTGCTCGGAGGCATAGAAATCGGCTTCTCAACCACGTAAACACAGAAATAACAGAACTTTTAAATAATGGCAATGTAATCAGGAGACTGAGACGGATTAAACCTCTTGATCTGTAAGATTTAGCTAGGGCTAAGAAATTAGGTATTAATTTCAAACAAAACAAGTTTAAAAATCCGACAAACGGCGGATTTATCTCTTTAATTTCATTAAATTATTCAAAATAAAATTTGCTGATTAGTCGTACGTTTAGGTGCAATCTTTTTCGGGATGGCTTATGCCAGTCCCCCGGGAGTTTTTTTTAGATGAGTTAAAGTCCATCACTATTGCAGAAGCATCCCTCGCGTATAGCTCTGCAATGTCTTTCGATGATTTTTTACTTCCAGCGAATTCCCAACACAAAAAAAAAAAAAAAAAAAAAAAAAAATGGACGGAACTTGGAATTGAAATTAACAAAAAAGAAAAAAAAAAAAACAGTTTAGTACCTACTTATACTGTACATACAAATTTTCACTTCACTGCTGCTTAAAACATTAATTAAAAGCATACACTTATGTATTTGTATACCTACATACAAAATTAGCATATTTATTTAATAATTTACACATAAAATTTGTTGGTTTGAAATTTTTGATTAGGAAGTCCTTAACTGATTTGTTGTTACATTTTATTGGAAAAATGTTTAACATCGTTTATTTGGTGTAGACAGATTTGGTGAGCTAAAAAAAATTATTGAGCAAAAATCTAAGAAAACGTACAAGCTCACGTCATATAGCAACAACAATTGGAAAATAATTGTTGATGACAGTGACACTTATAGATATATCACTGATGGATGAGCTAACAAAAATGAAGTTGCAATGGCACACATATGAAAATAGGGCTACTAGACCAATTAGAGTAGTCGTCAGAGGTCTTCACTTCTCGTGTGATGAACACGATATTTTCGAAGACTTGACTAATAAAATATTTAAAATTTTAGAAGCCAAAAACTTAATTAAAAAAGAAAAAATATCAGGTAATGAAGGGGAAAAAACTACAAGAAATAGAAAATTACCTTTTTTTATGCTCTCTTTTCACAATCAGGAAGATATTGAAAAGGTGTACGCTATTAAATCAATAATGAATATTGTTGTCAAGATTGAGCCTCTTCGAAGAAAATCCAACTCTTTAACTCAATGCAAACGATGCCAAGCTTTCGGGCACACGCATAGCTATTGCAAAAGAGATTTTGCGTGCGTTAAGTGTGAAGGAAAACATCCAACAAATAGTTGTCCACAAAAAAAAGATGAGAAAGTACAATGCATCAACTGCCATGGAAACCACCCAGCTAGTTATAGAGGCTGTCCGGCAGCAAAAGAATATCAAGAAAAGAAAAAGAGAGGTACTGCCAAACACCAACACAACCCTCTTAAAAATACAAACAAGAAAAAGGCAAATGTCGAAAACAGCAAAGTCGACAAAATACCAATTGCGGCAAAAACAAACACACCAGTTGTGAATAACAAATCATATTCCCAAATTGTGAAAAATACACGTAAAGAAGAAGAAATATCAGTAAAGGAAATGCTTTCTACTATTATTCAAAGATTGGATAATCAAGATAAAGTTTTTAAGCTACTGAGCAAAGAAATTTCTAAAGGAAAGAATCAACAAAATAACAATGATTGAAAACCTAAAAGTCGCAACCTGGAATGCAAATGGTTTACACTTTACACCAACACATCTCTGAATTTCAGGTATTTCTACGAAATGAAGACATTGACGTCTGCCTGATTTCTGAAACCCACTTTAAACAGGGAACAATTAGAATTCCTGGGTACCTCTGTTACCACTCTCCCCATCCTTCTGACAGTGCCAGGGGAGGTATTGCTGTAATTGTAGAAAGTATTTTAAAACCCTATGAAATGCCCAAAATAGGAAAACAAACCATGCAAGTAGCGATAATAAACATTGTGACTAAAAGCAAGCAATTTAACATAGCTGCTATATACTGTCTAGACATTCGCCTACAGAGGAAGATCTTAACGACCTTTTTCGAGCTCTAGGTACTAACTATATCATTGGAGGTGACTTCAATGCAAAACACACCTATTGGGGGTCCAGATTAGTAACGACGAAAGGCAGGAAGCTTTACAAAGCAGGGCGAAATTTTAATTGTAATTTTATTTCGACTGGATCGCCTACTTATTGGCCATCCGACCCAGCAAAAATACCAGACCTTATTGACTTCTTCATAACGAAAGGAATCAATAGAAAAGAAGTAAGAGTTGAAAACAGTGATGATTTGTCGTCGGATCATACACCTGTAATCCTAACGGTCAATGGTATGTCAGTAGAGCAGATAAGCAATGAAAGACTTACCAGCAAAAGAACAAACTGGTGTAATTTTAAAAAAATACTCGAAGGTTTTATAAACCTTAGAGCTCCACTGGCCACAACAAGGCATATTGACATCGAAGTGGAACAATTCATTGCCGATATACAACACGCGGCAGTACACCAACTATTCAGCAACGTAAACAAGCATCGGTTAAATACCCCACAGAAATTAGGGAACTAATATTAGAAAAGAGAAGAGCCCGGAGAAAATGGCAAGTGACAAGATATCCCGGCGATAAAACTATATTTAATAGACTTAGCAATAAGCTTAAAAAAAGTATCAGTGAGTTTAAAAATAGAACTCTTACTAAATATCTTTGCAATTTAACTGCTGACAAAGTCACAGACTACTCCCTTTGGAATGCTGCCAAATATTTAAAAAGACCTCAAACGCAAGATCCCCCGTTAAAAACATCTGATGGGAAATGGATCGGCGACCCAAAAGAAAAGGTCAAACTATTTTCCGAACATTTAACAAATGTTTTTAAACCTTAAACCTTAAACCTAGTGTGGCAAACGAACGCCTTGAATTCTTTGATAGGATAGATGAAGACGTAATCACATACGTTTCACTTAAAGAGATCAGCACATGTATTCATAAGCTCTCTAATAGAAAATCGCCAGGTTATGATCTTATAACTGCCAAAATTCTGAAGGAACTACCCTTCATATAGCATTGGTTAAACTTAAGCTTTTAATTAATGCTTGTTTTAAGCATTGGAAGATAGCAGAAATTATAGTTATACCTAAACAAGGTAAACCTCCATCAGAAGTCACCTCATACAGGCCAATCTCACTTTTACCTGTATTATCAAAACTTTTTGAGAAACTGCTTTTTAAAAGACTAGACAGAATAATAGAACAAAGAAGGTTTATTCCCACCCACCAGTTTGGGTTTAGAAATAAACACTCGACAATAGATCAAGTACATCGTATAACAAATAATATAGAAAAATCATTAGAAGAAAAACAAGTTTGCTCTACACTATTTTTAGACGTTGCTCAGGCTTTTGATAAGGTCTGGCATAAGGGCTTAGAGTATAAACTTCATAGGGATCTACCAAGACAATACTATGAGATACTTAAATCTTATATTTCAAATAGATTCTTTAGAGTTCGCTACGGTTCAGCGTACTCTGAACTCAAAGAATTGCAAGCAGGAGTTCCTGTACATCGTACAATACAAACGATGTGATGATAGCTACATTCGCAGATGACACTGCTCTTCTATCAACTGATGGATGCGTGACTAAATCCACAGAAAAGCTACAGAATTCTGTTAACGAGATATGTGATTGGACTCAACGATGGCGAATTAGACTTAATGAGTCAAAGTCCACTCATATCAATTTTACAAATAAAAAAATAACGAACGCTCCTGTGGTTATTAATAACCAAGTAGTTCCTTACTCTAACACAGATAAGTATTTGGGCATGAATCTAGATGCTAAACTGAAATGGAAGGAACATGTGAAAAAGAAAGTAGAAGAGTTAAATACTAGGTATAGAAAACTGTATTGGTTGCTAGGACATAACTCTGAAATGTCCACTGAGAATAAAATTTTAATATATAATCAAATACTAAAACCTGTTTGGACGTATGGTATCCAATTATGGGGTTGCACAAAGAAAACAAATGTACAAATAATACAAACATTCCAAAACAAAGTCCTTCGGGGAATAGTAAATGCCCCGTGGTATAATAGAAATAATGACTTGCATCGTGATTTGCAGATTGATCTTGTAACGGAAGTAATTAAAAAGTACGCAATTCGTCACAATGACCGTCTGTAGATGCATATTAATCCTGAAATAATAGACGTCTTAAATGTACGATATAATATTCGTAGATTAAGAAGAACTAAGCCTCACGAACTTATAATCTAAAAAATATGAGAACCCGTATTTAAATTATAATACCTTCTCAAACGCAACTGCACGTTGAAAGTAAAATCATTTGTCGATCTTTCTTTGATTGGTCATGATTAAGGAGGTGTTTTTAGTGCGGTTAGAGTCCCACACTACTCTGGGTTTCTAGCCCCATTGCCCATTGTGTCTTTCGAGATTTTCACCTTCAATAACAAAAAAAAAAAAAAAAAAACATCGTGTATTTTAAGCTTCGCTAATTACGGCTGTTGATATCAGTGATTTAGTTACCTCACCGCTGGTGCCAATGTAGTATTAGTTTAAGAACGATGTTAAGGAAGTTACAGCTTATGAATCTACCAGAAATGTTATTTGTATCAAAAAGTTCTTCACTTCATCCTGTACGGACAACCTTTGGCGTAAATACCAACATTTGACGTGGTCTAACTTTACAAACAAGTTGTTGTAAGTGAACTTAAAGTTGATATAGAGGTGGCTTGAAAATCTCTGATGATAGGGTGTCCAATTTTACAGCCTTGTTGTGGACTCTATCTATTCTACTTGACAGAGAATTGTTGGCTACCTATGCAGGTCAACAGCCTGTAAAAGTAGTGTACCTGCTTCCTACATACTTTGCAAACTCTATTAAGTTTTTATTTTCATTAAATAAACTTAATCGATATTCTTAAACGATGCCAAATGTCCTACGAAGCATAGTATGATATTACCTAAGATAACAATAGAAATAATAGGACCAATTTCCTTTGCATTCTACACAAAGCGCTGCACACATTTCCGACACTTTGCCTCCCAAAACCATACCCAATTGTATTATATTGAAAATTCAGTGGGATCAAATCGTTGCATTTTCAAATACAATAGAGTACGAAACTTCTTGGAGAAATACCACTCGAATGGAAAGTTCATTTTTCACCTCATCAACTACGATACAGCAAAGGCTTAGCACAACAAAGAAATAACTACAAAGCAAAAGAGCATGGACTGCACGTCTGTGCCATTGTGTAGAATATTATTTTCGGTATACTTAACAGGTTTGAAGAAATCTCTTCCAGAGATAGAATCGATGTGTTCCATTCCACAGCTACAAACAAGCTGGTAAATGTATATACCTACCTGTGCACTTATAGTGGTTGAAGTATATTATAATATTATTAATTTCAAATCAAAGGGTTGAAACTAAAATAAAATTGTTTCCTTTTCATATAGGTACCCTACAGAGTACAGACCATGTATGAAAAATTAAATTATTGATCGTCGAAATCAAAGATGGCAATGCAATGTCAATTTTTTCGCTGGGCTGTGGATTCTGGAATTACCTAAAAATAAGATTCGTTAACACTGTAGCAGACCTGACCGCAGCCTTTTACGGGTCAAGTTCGCTTAAATAAGAAGACAGACCAGGGTCAGCATAATTTGCCTATTAGTGAAACTGAACGGAAAATCTTTATTTTATTCATTGAGAAATTATTTATGATTGTTATTGGTGCTTCTTTTTGTGTATTCAAATGTGAATTGCGGCATCGATTTTTCTTCTGAAATCCGACAATGTGGTCATTTGAAAGCTCGTATTATTTCTTCTGGCCATTTAAAATTCTGCCTTGCCGAAGTATAACGTATATGTGCGTATATTTGTGTATTTATAGGTATTTATTATTCTAAATTTCTTGCTCAATTTAGATGCTTCTAATGGCGCAAGTTTGTTATAAAAAATTGGTCGACCGAAAGGCTCGTGAGATGAGCTTTTCGTAGACCTTTGAATGAACCATCTAACGGTTCTTTGCTTTATAGCTAATTCTTACACACTAAAAGCGTGCCAAAACTATTCAGACACTTTAAAATTTATTAGTAGATTTTTCTAGGTTTGGACTGACATGGTTGTCTTGAAGACCACAGTTGTAGTTTCCATTTTATACTGCATGAGTGCGGGGAAGAGAAGTTGGTCGTCTAAATAGTTTGGATATAAAGCGTTTTTCAATTGTCACTAGTTCTTACTTACCATGTTAACGTCAAGTTACAGGAATGAGCAGCAAATCTAAATGAAAAAACATTTCTTTATAATTATATCCACTTGATCGTGGTTCGTAATAAAAAAAACCAAACAGGTTTTTTCTTTTATTATTTTTATTTATTTTAAGTTGATTTACAAGTGTTTAGTATTTATTAATTCTAACGAGGGAGGCCGCTGTCCATAGCGAGGCTGCACCTCTCAAGTTAGTTGTCGGATTAGAACTAAATAATATATTCTCTACTTGAACTATTCAACATAGCGCGAAGTGCATTTCAAAGGAATGCACTTGTTGTTGAAATATTCATATTTCATTTGGAAGATGAAATATGAGTATTTCATTTCTCTGTTCGTTGGCGGTAGGGGAAGAGGGGGTGTATCCGTTTCGGATGGTTTTGCTGTATAGGCAAAAATGGTGGGGACCCGTTATGGTAGTGCCGTTAGGCGAAGGGGGAATGCACGGGGTAACGGGATTTGGGGTTCAGGTGGCGTCTGGGACGTAACTCCTCCCTCCTTAAGATTCTGCTCTGGAGAATCTATACTTTCAATACCGATTTTAATGTTCGTTTTATTAGCTTTATTTTTCGTAATTAAAATGAACATTAATGCGATTAAAATGATTACTATTATGAACGTGACTCCAATATTTATAGATACATGCGCGGTATTCTTGTTTTTGATTTCTTGTATGAGCTTTCGATTTTCTATGTTTTTAACTTGTAGTTCGTCTATGGAATAGTTCGTTATAATTCTTTTAATTGATACGTTTTTAAAATTTGGTATTATAAAATTGTCATAATATATAAAATTTTCGTATTGAATCTCGTTAATTGTAATTTTACAGTTTTCGAATCTTATAACATTGTTTCCTTTTATACTTATGCTATAGTTGTGACAATTATGAATTATTTCTGTATACGGCAAATTCTTCGTTACTACAATGTTGTTTGCTATTTGCTTTATTTCTATTTTTTTATTTTCCTTAAAGTCACAATGTGGGTTTTCTTTTAAAAGATTAGCTAAACAAGTATCATTTACAATTCGTAAATATTTTAATTTCATTCCATTATTAATATTATACATTGAGTTTTCATTATTACTGTTATAATACATTGAATTACCATTTGTAAGAACGTGATTATCTGATATTACAATTTCTAAATTATTTTTGTTAGGAATAGGTTCAATAATAAGTTTAAAGAATTTTTTGTTGGAATAAATTGGAATAAGTAAAATGAATATTATATGATTTTCGTGAATAATAGCAGTACTTTTTATGTTTGGTATTTTATTTATTGTTATATTGAATTTTTGAATTTCTTTTGGTGCTAGTAAATCAGTGCTTAGAACTCCCAGTTGGCTTAGCATTAAATTTTCCTTGACTTTCCTAACCTGGTCTCTAAGTAGCTGTATCCCAAGTAGAAATTGTTGGGTGTAGTGTGCACGCTGTTCCCACATTTCAGACATGTTACCGTAACAGTAATGTGTGTATAATGTATCAAAGTGCGTAATGTTTGCATTGCAGGATGGAACGTTGACCAAAGTGGGGAATAAGTTTTACCTCATAAAATTACTATTTCGGGAAACACACATAATGGGATTTTGGCTATGACTTGTAACCGAAATGTGTCCGAATTTTAGTGAGCTGTCAAATTTGTTTTCATATGTTTGTAAGTTGGTTCGCACGAAACAGAAAATGTGAAATAGAAATACTGATACCAATATAAAACGTAAACACATAACCCTCCCTTTTTAATGGGGATGCAAGTACCTAAACGAACAAAATGTCATAAAAATGGTAAAGCAGGTATAATATTATGCGAATTTAATAATTGCATATCTTCGTACCCGAATGCAAAATATTCAAACAAAAATCAGTTTTACCACAAATATCAATAAGTTGTAGTGGCAAAAACTCACGCGCTCAACAAATATTGAGTATTTATAATATTCGATTTTATTTTCAGGCTTCTTTTATTTCTCCAGGGACTATTTTTTTTTCTTTTTTTCTGATAATGGATCCCAATTAGAATCAGAAAACGGCCATTTGCCTGCCATATGGATTTCTTTAGGAAGAAATACAGGGTGCATGCACAATGTACATACATTCATTCAGGAAATGTTGTTTTGTGTGCGTTTATTATTATTCCGTCGTAATATTTAAATAATTCATTCTTTTAAATTCTATCTTTTAATGAATGAGAACATGTAAAAAAAAATGTTGGTGAAAATAATAAGAAAGGGATTTGCAAATGTTATGACGTTTCCGCCTCTAACTTTTGGTAATGCGATTTTGGTTTGCTAAAATCTATATAATAAAGTGAACATTTTTACATGTAGGTATGTTACTGAGATATAACTTTAATAAATATAACGTTTGTAGTTAATTTGGGACTTTTTTTGCCAAAGAAAATTTGTGTAGGTAATAAATCTTTTTTTTACAATTTAATCTGCTGCAGTTTTATGTAGCAAAATCAAAAAACATTCTCATTTTTGTCCTACTAAAATACTGAAACGTCGAAAAGCAGCGTGGTGCACATAGTAAAAGTAAATTTAAAATTTTATTCGACGTCGTGCTACAACGGCAAACAATTTTCAGTACACTGTTTAAAATGAAAATTAATTCTTTAAAAGGAAAACTCATTAAAAGATATTAGTATACTTAAACAATGAAGTCTCTATATTACAATATGTATTTCGATTCTTTTTAGATAAATTCATTGTTCATCATTTGACTATTCACGATATTTTTTTTATGCCACCCTATATTCCCTTTTACGATTGGTGCTCAATGTCATATTATATTCTCCTTGCACACCGCTCGCCTACATTCAAAGGAGCATGTTACGTGTTTGAGTATAAATGCTCTACCTACTTCGTCTGTGTACACCGACAGCAGACATTAGTTTGTTGTATGCGTGAAGATTGTTTGCAAATAAAAGCGCCAAAATAGGGTAAGGTCGGGAGGATTTGACAGGCAGGAGGAACTGACATCAGCACTTTTCTGAAAAACTGAAACCCTGACAGCACTTTAAATGATGAGAAAACGAAGTTAGTAACGATTGGTTTGAGTGATAAATAAACAATCACTGTGGTTTAGAAGATAAGCGAAGTGGACGTCTTTTTTATTTTTGTGTCCATTTGATCTAACTTTATGGTAAGCAATCCACCTGTAATATTTTAATTATGTAGCTTTTGACATTGAAAGTGCTATATAGTGCACCTTTATTTGTTTTAAAATCATTAATAAACAATAGTTTATCCTGAGAACCATTACGAAAGTTTTTTTTGTATTAGTCCCAAAAGTTATCAAAAAGGAGGATTTGACATTCGTACTGAAGGAGGAATTGACAGAGTGTCAAATCCTAATTTATTGGTCAAAATAAAAATTGTGTGGTAAAACAACTTCTTACTATTTTTTAGAATGCATAAATGCCAAAAATTTACAAGAGCAAAAATCCCCACCCAACATCGATGAAACAAGTGTTGAGAATGCCTTTAAAGACATTCAAAACAAAACAGAGTCGATAAGCAGTGCTGCCCCAAAAATTGTTTATTAAACGTACCACTTAAATATTCAAACTAAAAAAAAAACAGGAAGTTCAACAAATTAATGCTCAATTCAGTTCAAAATATACCTCCTTAGGTAGATGGCAAATCCTCCTTCATGGTAGGAGGAATTGACACTTTGTAAAGTTCTGGAAAAAACCTTACAACTCTGTTAAAAGTATTTATATCGATTAATCATTAATGCTTTTATATTGCTAAAATGATATTGTATCTTATGTAAATTTTGAAAATTTGAAATTGTATTTGGATTATAAGATATTTCCAAATGTTCCTTAATGTGTCAAAACCTCCCGACCTTACCCTACTATGGTAACTCTCGGTGGACACAAATTAGACTTTGCGCTGTCAGTTCGCCTAGTTGTTAAGTGGAAACATAAAACAGCAACCTCGCAGGTTTTGTGTGTGTTGAAATGTAACTTTAAAGGACATTTGTAGCTTTGAGGCCATTAATGGTAACACAAATGTCAAATAGTTACCATCTTGTTGGAATGGAGCTTATCGACACAAAACTGAGTCCAATATCCCGTTTGGCGACTATAATTCAAGATAATAGTCACAAATTTCTACTTGGGATATCATAATTTACTTGGAATGCGTGTTGCATTATTGTCATTCTCGCATATTCTTCGTTTACTGCATTGTTTAAAGTGTTAAACTGTCTTTTAATTTCAAGTTGTTGTATATTAATCTGTCTAGTAATATTGTTTGTTGCTTCGTTAAAGTCATTGTTTAGTCTTATTTGGTCATTGAGTCCGTCTATTAAATTTTTGTTGTTCTTTTCATTAGTTGCTAGACTCTGTTTTATTTCCTGTTCATCTTCGTGATCCATAGTCCCTGCTAAATATTTTAATCCCTTCCCTAATATGTCAAATAATCCTCTTTTTGACTTATGGTGTTGGTATCCTAAAATATTTTCTATTTCTTTAACTAAGTTATTAAAATTATGAACGGTAGATGGGTATTCGTTTTTGTCATTAAGTTTGTCAATATTGTGTTCTAAAATGTTGAGGTTTTCTGTCCAAGAAGTTAAGTTAATACTATGTAATATCTTTGTGTAGTTTTCAATTATATCAATTTGTTGGTCTCTGATTGTAATGTATCCTTCTCCTTCGTCTAGTTTTTGTATGTCAATTTTTTGTCCGTTTGTCGTTGTTATTGTCAATAGAATAAAAAATAGTGTCTGAAAAGAAATGTTTTAATGAGTTTCCTCGAATTTATAATTTCGTTTTAGCTGAGTTTTATAGAATTTATATCCTTTACTGTCAGTAACGTGGTCTTTGTCTATGACTCTAGGATTGTCTTTTTTGTGAGTTATTTTTAGTTTATTGTTAGTTCTGGATTTAAGATAAACATGGTTTGTTTTTGTCAAGTCCACGTCAGTCTTGTCTTTATTTCTCTTATTTATATATCGTTCTTTATTTTTGTTTACCAGTTCTATTATTTTTGGGTACTCCTGATTCGTTATGGTTCCGTTAACAAAATCTATTGGTCTTTGTTTTGTTGCGGAATGAATTGTTTTATTGTATATTGTAACAGCTTTCAGAACTTTGTTTCTTAAGGTGTCTTGATTATTGTCGTCAGCTGCAAATGTTCTTATATGCTCGTTAAGAGTCGAGTGGAATCTTTCGATATCCGAATTCCCTGTTTTATGGTAAGGTGTAGTTATGTGGAGATCAACATTATTTTCTTTCAAAAATTCTCTGACTGTAACGGATGAGAAACCTGTTTCGCCATCCGTAACTATTCTGTTCGGAATACCGTGGTTTGCAAATCTGCATTTTAGTGTATTTAATAGTGATATCCATGTTCTGTGCTTGATCTCTTGCACCGTTACATGTTTTGTGAATTTGTCAATCATTGTCACATACATTAAGTTGATATTTGCATACCAGATGTCGATGTGTATGATTTGATTGGGTTTCGTTGGGGTTTCTGTTATTTTTAATGGTATTTTGTAAGGTAATCTCTCGTATTTGGCTTTGTTACAAATTTCGCAATTGTTTACATACTTTTGGATTTTGTCTTTAAGATTTGGACTGTAGTAAGTATCTTTGATCTCTGCATATGTTTCATTAATTCCTCTATGGTTTAATGAGTTGTGCGTTTTTGAGATTACCAATAGCTCCTTTTCTTCATCTGTTAGATCTCCTAAAAATTTACTACATTTAATGAATTTTAAAAGTTTGTTTTTGCTGAAGTATTTTATGTAGACGTCCTGGAATTTAGCAAAAAGGTTGTCGTATCTAGAGAATACGCCAACGATGCCTTTGGTAGGAATGAATTTTTTCATAATGTCTAGAATAAGATTTTCATTAAACATTTTTATTTCTATGACAATTCTCCTTTTTCCAAATGCTGTGTATGTTTTGTGGTTACTAGGACCTTCTGTGCTATTGATTATTATCTGGGTTTTATATATATTGACTGGTGACTCAACTATGGGTATGTAATCGTTACTGTCTTCTTCAGCGCTATGAATAGTAGCAATAACTGATTGGTTATCGGGGATATTTTCATTATTTTCGTCATTACTTAAAATTTCTTGGTTATCTAAAATTTCGGTATTTTCATTTAAGTAGACCTCCACTCTTGATAATCCGTCTGCTACCTGATTATCTTTACCTTTAACATATTCGATATCGAAGTTATACTCTTCTAGTTTTACCTTCCATCTTTGGAGTTTGGCGTTTGGTTCTTTGAGTGAACTCAGCCATACAAGGGGTCGATGGTCAGTTCGGACTGTGAATTTGCGTCCATATAGGTATGGTCTAAAGTAGTTCATTGACCAGAGAATAGCCAAGAGCTCCTTCTCAATAGTCGAGTAATTGACTTCATGCTCATTCAACGTTCTGCTTGCGAAGCATGTTGGATGGTTCTCTTGGGATAATACCGCTCCTAACGCATAGTTGGATGCGTCTGTTGTGAGTATGAATTTTTTACTAAAATCTGGGTATTTTAGAATGGGTTCCGATGTTATTAGGGTTTTCAGAGTTTCAAAACTTTCAATATAATCAAGGTTATTTACATCAATTTTTGCGTTTTTCTTCAGACAGGCTGTCATAGGCTTCGCTACCTGGGAGTAATCCTTAATGAACTTACGGTAATAGCCAGTGATGCCTAAAAATGATTTAATTTGTTTTGGCGTCCTGGGAATTTTATACTCCAGTATAGCCTTTATTTTATCGGGGTTCGGTTTGATCCCTTCTGTGGTAATTATGTGGCCCAAGAACTCAGTTTCTTTTTTCAGAAACTCGCTTTTGTCCAATTGTATTTTCAGGTTAACTTCCTTGAGTCTCTTGAATATTTTTTCAAGCGAACTTATGTGTTCTTTGAGACTCGTGGAAAAGATAATGATATCGTCTAGATATACTAGACATATCTTACCAATATAATCATAGAGAACTGAATTCATTAGTCTCTGGAAAGTCGCTGGAGCGTTTTTCAGACCAAATGGCATGCGAACGAATTCGTAGTGGCCCATATTGGTTGAAAACGCAGTTTTCTTAATATCTTCTTCTGCGATCTCTATCTGGTGAAAACCTTTCGCCAGATCGAGCGTAGTGAAATATTGAGATTTCCCGAGTTTATCGAAGATATCTTCGATATTCGGAATGGGAAATTTATCATCTATTGAACACTCATTGAGTTTTCTGTAGTCTACAACGATTCTCCACTTTTGTTTATTGGATGCGTCCTGTTTTTTTGGGACGATCCAAATTGGTGCTGAGTATGGAGAATTGCTAGGGCGAATGATGCCCTGTTCTAGCATTTCGTTAATTTGTTTCATTACTTCGGCCTTGTGTATTTCCGGATACCTATATGTTTTTGTATAAATGGGAATTTCGTTGACGGTTTTTATCTCATGCTTGATCGCATTTGTAAAGGAAAGGTCGCTTCCTTCTTGATAGAATATCGACGAGTAACGGGAGACAAGATCGTTAATGTCTTTTTTCTCTTCGTCATTGAGGTGGTCGATTCTTATTTGGTCACGGATTGGCCTTTTATTTATTTCTGTGTGATAAATGTTTAGTTTTGGGACTTGTTTCCCGTAGATTTCTGTAGTGAAATCTTCTTCGTCTTTATTGAAGAATATTGGAATTTCGTTCCTACCTATTACTAAAAGTTTTCTTCTGTAATCGAGAATGGCTTCTGAGGGTAGTAAAATATTATTCCCAATTAATCCATCAAAATATTGATGGAACTTGAATTCGAGGAATTCCGCAGTTTTGTTCAACCCAAATTCTTCAAAAAGAGGAATTCTTACTTTCTTATCTACATAAATAGGAGTGCTTGTAGTTCGCACTTCTATTGGTTTATTAATTTTAATCTGCCATTTAGGATGGCATATACCTGGTCTTATGACGCTTGTTTCTGAACCTGGGTCTATTAGTATCCTAAGCTTAACTTTAGTAAATTTGGTTTCTACTGTTATATAGGGTAATTTACTTGGAGGCTTTCTGTCTGAAAATCCGAGTGATTTTCTAAGTTATTAATTTGTCGTGCGTAACTTCCTGATGTAGTGTCCATTGGTTCTACTCCATTGTTGCTTCTAAAATTACCTGAATTACTATTCTGATTGTTCCTACGGTTGTGATTTTGTTGTGTACTCTGATTTGGTCTATTAGAATTCGGATTTTGACGATTGTCCTGTTGAGGATTTTGATTGTGCCAATTCGAGTTACTATTTTGATTGTTACTTTGGTTATAGTTCTGTTGAGAATTATTATTTCGTCTATCACTGTTATCCTGTCTATAATTGTTCTGACGATTATAATGTCTTTGATTTGACGTAGTGGAATTATCATAGGATTGACGTCTGTCTTGATCGTTATACCTATCATTTTGCCTTCTGTTAGGGTTTCTATTGAGCATTCTATAGTTTAAATTGCTAGAGTCCTGGCCAATAAAATTATTTACTATATCCCTAATTTCTGATATTTCGCGTATGTCCATAATGGCATATGCTAATGATCCTGATACAATTTCCTTTACTTTTTGAACCAACATTCCATTGAAAATGTTAACCATATTTTCACCATTGTTATTAAAGGCAGCAAATTCTGTGACTTCTTCTATTATATTTTTTAACTTAATATCTAGTTCCTTAATGCTACTTACTCTTAACATTCCGATGTCTCTTGTAATTGTCATTTCGTCCTTCGATGGTCGAAAGTGCTTCTTGAGTCTCGCCAGACAGTCGGTCCAATTCCCTGGTGGGTTGATATTGAGTAAGTTCCTCGCTGGTCCCTGAATTTTTGTGTCAAATATCAGCTCGTAGACCTGTGCTCTCTCTTCTTCTCTGTAGTTTAGTAGTGTTTTCGTCACACAATCGGCAAATGAGGGCAGTGTCCCTTGATTGCCTTCGAACGTTGGGAGATAACGGATCTCCTTTTCAATTCGAGCCCTTAGGTTCGTTGGATGATTTGCTTGCACTAGTAGTTGCGTCAATGCCACTAGGCACTGTTCGATATTATTTTGTGCCATGTTCTGTCTTCGTTGGTCGAATACTTCGTTTCTGCTCGTTCGTCGATCAATGTTTAATTTTTTTTCGAGTCAGTTAGTTAAAATTAGATGAAGTTAAAAAAAAAATTTTATGTATTTTTTCTTTGTTCCTTGGACGGAATAGATATTTCACTGAATATTTTTATTTTTCCTTATGCGAAAGGAGTTATTTTTATGTTCTTACACGAACTTTTATTTTTTCCTGTTCCTTGGTCGGAATATTTCACTGAATAATTGTTAGTTGAGATATTTGATTTTTATTGACTCTTTTTCGAGTTTTAATTAACCAGAGTTAAATATTTCACTGAATACTTGTACTTATACGTACTTATTTGTACTTCCTTATGCGGAAGGAGTTCTTTTTCGAATCAAATAATTAAAATTAACCGCGATAACGTTTTTTTTTTTTTCAAAATTTGTGTTCGCGTATTCGAGACTACACGACTGCGCCAATTATATCCACTTGATCGTGGTTCGTAATAAAAAAAACCAAACAGGTTTTTTCTTTTATTATTTTTATTTATTTTAAGTTGATTTACAAGTGTTTAGTATTTATTAATTCTAACGAGGGAGGCCGCTGTCCATAGCGAGGCTGCACCTCTCAAGTTAGTTGTCGGATTAGAACTAAATAATATATTCTCTACTTGAACTATTCAACATAGCGCGAAGTGCATTTCAAAGGAATGCACTTGTTGTTGAAATATTCATATTTCATTTGGAAGATGAAATATGAGTATTTCATTTCTCTGTTCGTTGGCGGTAGGGGAAGAGGGGGTGTATCCGTTTCGGATGGTTTTGCTGTATAGGCAAAAATGGTGGGGACCCGTTATGGTAGTGCCGTTAGGCGAAGGGGGAATGCACGGGGTAACGGGATTTGGGGTTCAGGTGGCGTCTGGGACGTAACTTTATGTCAGTGAGTTGCACCCACTTTACGGCGGACCCAGACACAGTGACTGTGGCAGTGGTCCTTCAAGACTCTCCAACGTTTAGTGGTCAGATTCGAGATAACCAGTTCGGCAAACAATCAGACATACAACTAACTGCGCTTCGTTGTTTTCCTAAGAAAAACTGAAAAAAAAAATCTTTGTCGATGAGGCACATTCCTGGTTAAATGGTTATAGTTAAAAGGAAGATTGCGGTATATGGGATGATGCCAATCATAACGAGATTCAAAATGTGGCAAAGCATCCACAGCAAGTTACTGTTTGGTACGGATTTTGGACCGGAGCTTGGCGTCGTTTTAGAAATGACGTCGGCAAACCTATCACCATCAACGGCGAGTGCGAAAAGAATGCTAGCCGATCTCTTTTCGCCCAAATTAATCGATATGGAGGTAAACCACATGAGGTTCCACCAGGACGTGCCCCACAGTAAACGGACATTCTGCCTGATAAGGGTGTAGTTATCTCTCGGAGAGAAGAAGTGAATTGGCAACGATTTGACTCTGCTAGACTTTTACTTATTGGGTTTAATGATATGGCAAGTCTATGCGAAAAAGCCGCAATAGACCGATGTCCTTACATCCAATATAACCAAAGCTATCGCTCAAGTTCAGCCGGCAGAGTCAAAAAAAACGGGGAAACTGATTTCCGTAATAGCTCACACAGGTTGTTTGAATCCATTTCAACATCGACCTGTTCTCATTGAAAAACTGTTTACTGTTTGCGGTATGCTACTCTGTTAAAATTGTACCTAAGTAAGGCATTAAATGAAGGGTAAAAATCACATTTGGGACTCGGTTGTGTTAAATTTCCAAATTAGTATGGCTTGGAAGAAAACGCAAGCAGATTACCACTTGGCCCTTCATCGGCTTAAAGAGATCAGACGTTTTGGATAATGTTGATAATTCTGATGAGATGAAGCTGATGTCTATTTGCAGTAATCTGCTTTGTTGCAATAAGCAAGATTGCATTCCACACAATTCTAGGCCCATTCCATTGGTGTCCAAAAAATAGCTCGTACAAAGTTATCTAAGAATCAATTTTTTTTTTAAAGTTGGACTCCAATTAGGTAAATGCTTTTCCCAGTGTGTATAAATGTTCTTCAATACGATACATTATATTGCCCGATAAAGACAGGGAACAAACCATTTTATTTCAAACCCATTTGCATAATCCTATCAAATCTATTCCCCATCACGAGTTTTCACCCCCTTAATACAAACTGATAAAAACAACCATTAGGTGGTCACCCTGCCTGAGTTCCAATAAAAAATAAAGCTGTACCCACTCCAAAAATCAGTAGGTGGTCGAAAATACTTTTTATTTAATTCACAAGGCTAATTGCGTTATTATCAGCCTTAATTTCTTAATTAATTAAAATATTATGGAGAGCTACCAAACTCAATGCTCTATCTTAAAACACCACAGCAATTGCTAGATTTCTTCCTTGTTTCCTATTGTTTTGAATCTTACAAAAACAAATAAATAAAAAAGCTTTATGGCCCCCAAAATAATTCTACAGAATTATGGTGTTTAAAATCTTTAGACAGCGTTTGTGGCTGTCTAGGACAAATTAAATTGGTGACCATAATCTAGTTACGTTATTTTGTTTATGAAGGCCTTGGTAGGCTACGCCCTAGCCTAAATTAGATACAAATTATATCGCATTATGTGCCGAGATAATTAGATTCATTTCTTTTCCTGCCCATTAGTGAATTCATATACATATAAAAGCCGCACCTAAATAAAGTGGAGGGGACTGGGAAATACAATCATTCAATTAGACAAATTAAAGTAACCAATCTGGATTACTAATATTTTATTCAGTTAACCGTATGATCTAGTTTATTAGTAGGAGATTTTTAGAAATACAACTGATGTATACTGCTTCACAATGCAAATTCGCAATGTAGCTTAGGTCAATCAGGGCAGCTGCAATTAATCGTGGATTATGAGTAAGCTGATTGTAATTATGACTAATGTATGATAATGTATATATAAGGAGATGGAATTACAAATATATAAAGCTAATTCTGTATACTAGAGTATTTTAACATTATAGTGACCAGGGGTGGAATTCTGTAAGGCGATTTGCGATAGTTGATAGTCGCAATCACATTTTTTGCTCTACGTAAGGTGATTATCACTGTGACTATCGTTTTTTTGCGATCGTTTTCGTGTGACACCTATTTATGTATCATTTTCAGATAAATTACGTTAAACTTTCTCGGAGGCGGCGGCTACCAAAAGCAAGTAGCCAGCTGACTGGGCTGCACCAATGGGTCAAAGTACTGTAGCTGAAATAACAGCCCGAGTCATTAGAAAAATGCGATTGCAACTAGGCCCAACTACGATAAAATTTGTACCTTTGGAATCAACCAAAGAATTTTTCTTCCCAGAGTACAAAATACCTGGAGGTAATGTTATGAACATTATAGGTAATGTGTTTACATACCATTATACCTGAGATACAATTTTTGTGTAGTCCTAAAAGGCAGGCATAGCATACACTGTATGGTTGTAGGTTTTTTTTTTTTTTCAAAATAAATAATAATATTTTCCCAGGAAATTGTCAGTTATCATTCAAATAATAACTGACAGCTAATATTTTGTTTCAAAATGATGAAGTGATGCCAAATTTTTATAGTTATTTTGCGATCACCTTACGTAGAAGCAGAATGATGTGACTGTCGTATTTGACTATCACAAAAGCGACTATCAACTATCGCCTTACGGGATTCCACCCCAGGCTATAAAATAATTTTTATTTTTTTTTTTATCCGAGGGTAGGTGAAAATCTTCCAAATACACTAACAGCCTTATTTATAAACTCATCGAGTCTGCTTATCCCTACGCACCCTCTAAAATGCCCTTACGCAGGAAAATGTTATTTACAAAGATTTTTCGAACGTTGCTTTAGGGCTGCGTAAGTTAAACGCGAAAATTTGCGTTTAGAGCCTGCGTAGAGCTCACGTAAATAAGTTTTTGCATCAAATGTCATTTGGTAGTCGTCGAATTGTAAACAAAACCAAAAAATGAAATTAATTTTTGTTTATTCATTCATTTCGAATGCTGTGCAAAATTTCGTTGTCATATGCAATTAAAAGATTGAAATTATGTTTAATAAATAAAAATATATAAAATATTGTGCATTTGTGATATTATTTCTTCTACTTCAGTTTTGTTGCTTGTGGAGAATGTCTTAGGATGTGTGTGAATGTGTCTACATGGCTATATGTGGCTGGTAGCATAGAAATAGGAATATGGATAAAGGAAGATACATAGATATATGATTGCAATTTGATATTTCAGCAGTACATTCGAAGACTTTTCGGAGAATCAAAGGAGAATCTGTTTCTAAGGACGTGCGACTGGGTAATCTGGGTTCATTGGCCAAAGTTTGATGAAGCACAAACAAAGTACAGTCAAGGCCATTTTCTAAATGCAAAAAAAAAACTGCATTTATAGTACCTAACAAAAACTGTCTTTTTTTGATATGCATTTGAATTATAATTACCATATCATATTCAAATAGAAAAGAATAAACCCCTTTCTTATAATTTTTTTCATATCCCACAGCCCAACGGTACTTTTGAGTACCACCATTTTTTTTTAGTCTTTGGAGGTCCTTTAAAAACCCGAAAATGAGTTATCCTTCTTAAAACACCCTAAAATAAAATATTATCAAAAAAAAAGCTTTTTTAAAAAGTTTTTAATAGCTTGGTCAACATAGGGTTAAACCATAATTGCTTGTGATCTATTTTTAACTTCCTCCATTACGTAGTAAGAGAAAGATATTGGTTTCGTACAAAATTTCGAACTCGAGATTTTAATCAATTCTGATATTACGATGATAGAGGAACTCAAAAAAGTGGGTCGTAAAATTCTGTCCGGTCTGTCCGTCTGTCCGTCCTTCCACGGGCCTACAGTCTAAACGGCTTCCCGGATTACATTCAAACCTCGGATTTGGAGTTTTCGGGCTTACAGTTCGGGAGGTGTTTTCTTTTTTTCAATGTAACCTCAATATTAATGGTACTTCCCATACAACATTTTCGTACCAGTTTGATTTGATCGAAAACGGCTCTAACGATTTCAACCAAAATCGATATTTAAGCTTAAGTAGGTGAGGTTACCATGACTGCGTACCCAGTTTTTGGCTAAAAATTCGAACAACGGAACTTTTGAAATTTCGACATATCTCGAAAACGGTCTATACGATTGTAGCAAAAATTAATTTCTAAGGTTATGTGGTCATTTATAACTTAATAGCAACCTCAGTTTTTCTCTATATTAGGTATCGTACAATGGATTTATGAAAAGAGTAATTTTTTAAAAATATAGTTTTGTCTAGTTAACTTAAAACGGCAATAACGATTTTGACCAAAATGCAAACTTAGAGTCAAATTGATGTTTTCAAAACTTTTGTGTTCTTAATTTTCAATTCGAAACACCGAAAACGCTAATTTTAGAAACTGCTCGTGCTCATATCTCGAAAACCCCATCTTCGATTTCTATAATCCGGAACAATACCATACAGTCAGTTGTATTTTTCCAAATAAACATTGCACTATTTGCAACTGTTATGTCTGGATAGTTTTAAAAAACAAAAACTTCATTTGCACCGCACACACGAGCATCGGGATATTCAATTTATATCTAGCTACTAATGCAAATTCACAAACGCCTGAATTATTACATAATCTTTCTAAAGATATCGGTCTATCACGAGCAATACTTCCAATAATTGAAAACTTAAATCATATTCCAATCAAAATTAAAAACATATCCTTAGGTCAAAAACAGAAACTGCTACTAGGTACGCTTGTCCTGTACTCAAAAATCAAGTGAGGAGTAAGACCTTATAAAATAGTACAGTAGACGCTTGCGACATTGCCAGTTACTGAGAGCTTTAACCTTTAAAAACTTATATTGTTATTTTATATAACTGCCATATGAGATGAATATCCAAAAGAGAATTTTGTTTTCTTTTGTCTAGTATCGAGAAAGTTTCGTTCGACCCAGTCGTGCACTTTATTTTATTTAGTTACGTTACAATCTTCGAAGTATATGTAGTGTGTCGGTTGAATATAAAACACGGCCACTAACGTTATAAAATAATTCAGGAGTTTATTATATAATTCATTACAAAATATGAGACAAGTTGAAGTTGGTTAATAAGATTTGCAATTCTCTTAGCATGAATGTTCTGGGCGAGTGTTCGGGTCTAGGTCGCGTGTTTCACTTGACCGTTTCGTCATTTCTCTACGGGATTTTGCGATGTAGTTCTTCCATCTTCCATGCTGCGGCGCAGCATCCTGTTTAAGCTTTTCCAGCGCAATAATGAAATTCTTGAAAGAAGATCTTGAACAATTAATAAAAGAGGTCACCTCCACATATTTACAAATATTTCAGCTATCAAATGTACATTCAAGATGGAACACATTTTAACCTGTTCACTGAATTTAAGTTTTATTAATTATATCTATCGTAGTGATGCGCGATAATCCAAGATCATATCGATACACCGATACTTTAATATCGAAATGAAAATATCAATACAAAAAAAATCGCCCCGAAAAAATCGATAATATCGAGTTCTTAGGAATAATTTAGATTTTTGTGCATAATTTAGATTTTCCTTCTCATTGCACATGCAAATTGGTTATACGACTCATGATTTAGATATAGATAACTTTAATAGTAGTATAGGAAGGCACTTGAAATTGCAAGAATTTATAGCCAAAAGTATAAAATGTTGTTATATTGAGCTATATGAAATAAGCCAATGGCATCCAAATAAAAAATAAAAATGCGTTTAATTTAATTATTTTTAAGAAACAACTTTATTTATAAAAAAAAAACAAATTTTCTGTTAAAAATTCATATCAATGCATAGATTGGAAACAAACAATTTTTTAATAGTTCAAAAACGAGCAATTTATAAAATAAAAACAAATTATTTTAATTAAAAAATTTAATAAAATATAAAATAAAAATATTTAGCTTTCGACCTCCTTGGATTCCTCAGTTCTTTAAAATATAGATATGATGATATCTTCAACATAAAGCTTACAACAAAAAATAATCGTATTTAGTTTTTAATAGGTACATGTAGTTTTTGCACATAGTTATTTTTTTAAATACATATTTACATTCAAATTAATTTTTTTTTTTTCAAGATTTAAATAATGTTTAACAAAAAAGTTTTTTGTTGATTAAATAATAGTTTATCTAAATAAAGAATTCAAAACTAACGTTTAAAAAGTAGAGACTTATAGTTTCATATATTTTAAGTGCAGAGAAAATTAAAATGATGAAAATCGAACATAGTCTAAGGGACGATATCGGGTAAAATAACAGAATGTTAGAAGAGAAGTTGATGTAAGTTTTCACCAGTGAGTCTAGTTCTTTTTTCCGTTAAAATTTGTGCTGCTTTGGAAAACAATCTTTCACAGGGAACTGATGTTGCTATTGTTGGAAGTATGTCTCTCGCAATATTGTACAAATTGGGAAATATAGGCCTTAATTCCTCCCATGTTGAAAATGGATCACCGGTTATCGGACTTAGTTTGTGTTTTAAATAGCTGGAAAACTCTAGTTCGAAATCGCTGTTGTCATTCGTTTCGAGGGCTTTGTTATGTGAGTCTGCAAGAATGTTATGGAATTTCCATAGGTATATTTGAGTTCGATATTTAAGAGCATATTTGGAGCTGAAAGTGAGGTAGAAGTAACCAGAACTCAGGCAAAGTATGGAGCTAGCACGATAAATCGTTTAATCATATAATAATCAGAGTTTCATCTGGTAGATACGCTCTGCATAAGCATTAGTATCTTGTTCCCTGATACAGTATCCTCTGCTTGCGCTTTGCTTAAAGCATTAGCTGCATTCCCCAATTTCTTAAAAAAAAAAAAAACTCACAATATCTTTCACTCGGGTTAAAAGCACTTTTCAGTGCAGGAGTTGTTTTTATTGCATTGGAAGCTACTATGTTTAGTGCATGAGCTTCACATGGGATGTAAATATTCGAAGTAAATGTATCAATTAAAGCCTTCTTTATATTGGCCCCATTATCTGCTATGGCGGCAACTACATTCGACTTCTGAATTTCCCACTCTGAAAGGGTTTCCTTTCGTTGACCTTCGTCGAGAGAAATTATAGCAATGTCAACCGATTTTAATCTATTATCACTTAAAAAATGCACGGTTAATCCCAAAATAATTGTTACATTTAAGCTATCTGTCCAAATGTCAGTCGTAAAACTCAATTTAGTGTCTGTTATCTGACCCTTCACTTCATGCGACATAGTTTTGTATTTTTCTTTTATAAGGTCTGTTATAGTCTTTCTATATTTTAGCAGGTAGCGAAAACCGACGTCGTTTACAATAGAGATTGGTTGATAGTCCTTTCATATCATTGCAATTATTCGGTTGGTTAGCTCTCTTTGTTTTGTGCCCTCTCTTTGTATAATACTAGCAGGACACTCCACAGTACAACAAGGAAAAACAGCATCACTAGTTTTAAGCCACTTTTCAGGAGGGCAGGTTAAAGGTTTTCCTTCAGATGTGGGAAGACGAATTATGCTTTTTTCTTGATCAATAACACAGCAACCGTAATATATATTTCAATGGGAAAATTATGACATATAGAGTACCTATAGCATAAGTCGACTTTCATTGTTGGCACTTTATTCAAGTGGTCCTGCTATATTATTCTCGATTTAACTGTTACTCCAAGGAGGTGCACATATTCCTTGAGATAAGTGGATGGGTTGTTCGTCCATTTCAATTCTTTGCATTAAAACAACAGAGTTTTCTGTGATGGAGTATCATTTACTGAAAAGAAACATATAAATTTAACTTGAGGAAAGCATAAGTATATATGGAACCTATTCTTTCATTCTTAGAACAACAACTTTTCTTGATCCTTTCTTTTAGTTTTACAGTGAGTTTTCATTGCAAATAATGTCAATTTCAAACATTTCCATAATACCTACTAAATAAATCATCTCATTTTCTTTCGTTGTAGGTGGAGCCCACTTTCAGACCGAAGTCGAGTACCTATAGAAAAGCTGACCACTCTTGATATTAGGACCCTTCTGGAGTTTTCAGGATCACACCTAGTTCAATTTAAATTTCAATTCAATTTCAATTACTTATTTTAAATATACAAGTGCAATATCTTATCAATATCTCTATGAAGAATACACATAGGGGACTCAAAAAGAAGTAAATAGCGCTTATGCATAAATTGAAGTACATATTCTGTAGTTGGGGACAAAAAAAAAATAAATTAGACGCTAATACATCGAGTCATAAAGACCTTCATTATAATCGATTTATAACTTTGCAGTGGGAACTGTTTATTATAAAGAGTACCTACCAAAGGGTATAGAACACTAATATTTATTATATCGTCACTCGAGATTAATTTCATTGTGGAAACTATATGTCAAAACAGTCAATTTTGTCTACCTATGTGAATGTGATAATGATAAACAGAGAGCGAAGAGCGCAATGAATTATTCACAAAGAAAAGCAATCAAATAAAATAGATCTTAATCCTTTTTGGGTGTCGGCAAAAAAGTAATCATAGATGAAATAAATATTTTTATTTTGTATGAATACAAATAGCTGTATAGTAGTGTGTAACTATATAGTAACTATAGTGCTTCATATCTAATATATAGGTATATATATATTTTTTAGCCGTCAGCTTTTTCGTTTTGAATAATAAGAACAGTGTTACGATTTGCGTATGAAATGGAAACGATTCTAAGCAAAAATGACGTATGAATTTACTGCTGTCGTAATGTTCTAATAAATTTTAAATGGATACCCGTCGTAAGTATTGAAGAATTGAATCTTGTGATATCCCACATCCGCAAAGATATACCTAATATTCTTGAACAGTCGATATATTTTAAGAGAAGGTACCTATGGGGCAACTTGTGACGACATCGTCTGAATTGATATTGATTTTAAAACATCTAGGATTACACATCCAGTTTGCTGCAAATACTATAATGTTCTTATTTTATTTTGTCTTCAATGGATATAGATAAGGACTCTGTGGAATTTAAGTTTTAGAAAATTGGAAGAATATTTAATAAAGTGTTAGAAATATAATGATCAAAATGCCATAACTCTTAGTATACTGAGGCATAGGCGTTATAAAATTCAACCATTTCTTCTAAAACCACTTTTACATTAATGTTACCATTTGTCTGTAGTTCCTAAAGCCGTCTTCAAGTCTAGAAAAACGACAACCAATCATTTTTTTTAGCAAGCACTTCATTCAGCTAATAATAATTATGTTGTTCAGAGCTGTATCACAAGAGTATTTTTCCCGAAAACCTGATAGGTATTCTATAAAAAAAAAATTCTGCAATTCGAAGGAGTTTTCCAATTGTTCTTGAACCATTTTCCAAAGAATTTATGTTACACTGGTCGAAAATTCTCACATTATCTCAATTAAGTCCACACGGATTGGTCCTAATAGGTACTTCTAGTTCATCAATGCATTCTCTCTATTTTTCTCTCATCTCTCTTTTTTAATTAATCGATTTGAGCACTAGGTATTTTGATATCTGAGATATTAACAGGCTTGAATTCGAAACTTTCTGGTAGGTACCTGAATATATTGAGCGGGTTTTAAAAGAGTCTGCTATGTCAGATTTGTTTTTCACAAAAAAAAAACCTATTGAGCTCATCAGCTTTAATACAATCCTCCTTTATATTTACAACTACTGTTAATGTGTTCATTTATACTAGGTCTTTTTTCGATAAGGACATTTTTGACTCGATAAGTCTAAACATACAATTTGGTTCATGACCATCCGCAATTTGCCTTTTAAAACTTAAATTTGTTGCTTTAGTAGTTTCGGCTTTATAGTGGTTTCTTATATTAAGATCGCTGTCCCAAGATATCACGCTGTTTGATTGTTTATACATTCCTGGTACTTCAATATTTGTTTGCGTTTCGGGCTACGCAGGACTCATTATAACTACCATCTGTCTTGTACATTTAAATATGTTGCTTACATTAATGAATATATTTATTAAATAAGAAACGACATTGCCTCATGCCTCTACTTACTTGCCGACTTCTGCTGCTGAAGATAATGACAGTATGGACGATTACAAAGGGGATGTCAACACCATGTAGAACAACAACAAATGCTTTGATAATAATCGATTTTAAGTTAGGCTAGCTGTGCTAAGCTTAACAGACATGGTATTGGTGTTGCCATGTAACAACATAGACTACAATAGATACTAACTGCACTTGGAGAGTACTTGAAAAAGTACTTTTACTTGGTCATTAAGTACCAAGTACATTGTACTTTCTTTTCAAGTACAAGTGCAAGTTACTGGCTAAGTGGCTACTTGAAAGTTTATAGGTCTGACGTGCCTGATTTGCCTTGATCGCTTTTGCAGTATAACCATCCCGTAAGCTACATTCAGTATTATGCTAGTCCCCTCCATCAACTATTAAATTAAAGCTCATATAACGATATAATTGTGTAAAACTAGACATAGGTGCTGTTAGGACCCGTTGCAAAAACAACAGATTCACATATAATCTCAAAATTGTAAACATGCTACTAAAACAATCAATTTGGTTTGTAATGGATGGAATAAAAAAAAGGATATGAACTAAAACAAATGATAATAATAACTTTATGTGCTGCAAAGGGTTTACTTTTGCCAAAATGGAACAGCATAGAATATCCTCCGCGAAAGCCATTACAAAATTAAAATTAGGGCTGCGGAACGAAAACAAAAACGTGCGTTTGTTGGTAAGCGCATAATATAATATTCAAATGTGCACAACTCTCTAACCATATGTTCAATTTGTAAAGTGGAAAAGTCTACTATACAAAAAAAAAGCTAGGAGAGCAAAAATGCTCTTAATGGATGGACAAGATTATGTTTGGTTTAAATTTTAAATGAGAGTATCCCAGCAGCAGGCTTGATTTAGTGTTTCTTTCCGCTTAATCTAAATATAAATTAAATCTTCTCTGATGGAGACAGTTTCAGATTGTTTCGGAGTGTTCCTCATTATAATAATTTATATAGATACTCGTACTGTGAATTTAATTTAAATTGAATTGCGTCCCCAAAGCGTTTTACTTTTAACATATGTGCCAGGGCGTTTTGGAGTCGTCTTATTTGGAACCAAATGTTCTGTGACAGAAATAATCAAATTCAAGCGCAAAAAATGAACATTGATCGACATCCTTTTACCCATTTCGTAAAAAAAACTTCATACAGATCTTAAACAGTTTTTTTCTTTTTTGCTAATATTAATTTTTTGATTCATTCCATGTGAAATCTTGCAAAAAGTTAGGACGTAATCAACATAAAGCCCTTGATAGCCGTGTTTTAATACCGATAACCATTTGTCGATTTCTCGAACAAAATCGGCTTGCCCCGTACAAGTCATTTTATTATTATGTTTCACCACGAAATCGAGATCACGTTTTTATACACGAAAACAGTTTATCCTTACCATTTGAATTTTTAGCAATCATATTCGCCTTTCTGCAGTTTATTTTCTTGTAACTGTCTTTTATCCCATCCTCATCGCCAATGTAGAGTTCATGATAGGACACGTCTTTATAATTCACTTTTTCACAGTCCAGTCAGTTTTATCTAGCAATATGTCAAACATATTATTCGTATTCGACCTATAGTGATCATACCCATTTTTATATTAATACAGTACCTACAGATTTCGTCGATACTACAGTTTTTAATGCCCAAAGACACTGACTTACTGATTTAAAATTTACTAGATTGGAGTTGATCGCTTTAAGTGCTGCTTGGCTGTCCGTTTCCAGTTTAACTTGGGGTATGATTATGATACCCAGGTCTTTGGCTTCAACGATCTTGTTGGGGTTGACCGATAGACCGTATAGTTTTCCGCACACGTTGATAGTATGGCCAGCGCAGATAACTATATTATCCGCGTAAAATTTTAGTAAAAGTTACTGTCAGTAATTAGAAAAAAATGATTTGGCAATTTCGGAAAAAAGTTCCAGCCTTTCGAGATTGAGAAATGTATAAGGGCTTCTTGTTAAATGTCCAAATTTAAAGGTAACACTTTTGCCCAATTGAAATGAATGTTTATTTTGAAAATTTGAAGAAATATACTGTGATAGATGATGTGATTATGTATTTTAAGGACTGGGCACTCATTCCGTAACTCTGCGAACGATAATCGTTTCAGCGACAGTAGGTAGTCAACGATCTCGTCACCAATTTCCGTAACTTTATTACTATCGTGTCGTCTATCGTTTATTTTATACAAATCGTGAGAGCACTGAGGGCATTGGGTGTCTTTCAGAGAACCTCAAACTATACGGTAATTCCAATCCGACGTGCGTCGTTTAAAGGTCATAAATAAGTTTTTTGGTAAACAATTTTGTATTTGATGTGTGCAAACTTGAAAATTGCAAAGTGGAGTTAATTCAAATTTGTATCCTTGCTCTATTAATAATAAAAACGGGGGCATACACGAAAACAAAAAGTTACAGCTCCTTGGACACTCTGCAATTACACGAAGTAATAAACTCCAAGGGTAATGCATCGACTTCTACCTGAAGTCAATAACTCAGTAGAAGGATCTGTAAGAAAAGGAACAAATTATATATAAATAAAAGCAAATAAGACACAACTCAAATTACCCAAATGATCGTTTGTTTTCCCTGTCCGTATGTCAATGACATTTCGTTTCCAAATGTTTTTTTTTTGTATACGTGTCCTTTTGATCTCTAGCACTGATTTCCTTACCCATGAGGAGAAGAAGCAATTGACGAATTACAGCCACCTTTCGATATGTTATCGCACACTGGGCTATGTTTTCTAATTAGGGTCCGTCATACAAACTAATTATGTAGGTTTAACTTATAAAGTGATATTTTATGTGCAATATTTATGTTCTAGGATGATAAGTAGGGAGGTTTAGCTTATTATTTATTAGTACTAGGTGTTTTATGTATTTTAACTCAAGTGATCGATAACTCCAGAAAAGAGGTGGTAAAGTTTAGAGCTTAAGCTCCTCCCCTTGAGAGAATTGAAAGGAGAGAGCACAATAGAAAGTAAAAGTGTCAGGACACTTAGAATAGAAATGGTAATGGTAGCTGGTAATGCAAAAGATGAAGAAAAGAATACCGAAAAGAGCAACGACCGACTAACTGACCGGCCCTCATAGTCATTTGCAAATTGAGTAGCCGTCATAGCGCATAATTGCGATAGACAAAAAAAAATCCAAAGCAAAAGAAACAGTAAAGCGCAAAGTAATTGTGCAAGGTTTTTTTTTTATTCTTTTTGAGAATTCCTGTTGAGGTGAGTCTTTTGCTAGAAATTAGAAAACTTAAATCGCAGGTTATTTTTTTTTTAAAAGCTGGAAGCCAAGGCAAAAAGGGGTCACGAAACTCATAAAAAAGAAATAAAAAAAAAAACCGGCCAAGTGCGAGTGTCGCGCACCGAATGTTCCGTATTTGGCTAAAGTCCAACACATCAGATATTATTTGAAATCTATATCATTCAATCTTTCCCCTCTTCATGAATTCATCACAATTTAGTTTAATTTAATTACTTAATATTTTTACTCTCAAAAATTACTCGCACATGAATCTCATTTTCTAATTATTATTACCTATACCTATAGTACCCAACCCACGCCAATTTTCCATTCTGTAAAAACTATGGACTAAAAATATATTACCTACTTTTATTTTGTTCTGTACTCCCCAAAAAAATGTATTATATTCCCCAACGAAATTAGCAGGCGGGAACCCTGGTGGGGTTCTGTCTTTGATGGGGTCAATTGTGCACAACTGCATAGTAGAGATTAAAACTTATGGGAGCAACGTATTTTACATGGTAAAATTATCTTTTTTGAAAATATCTTGTAAACTATTAACTTTTCGGCAAAACAGTATTCAGCACATATATAGATAAGAACATGATCTACAAAAAACGAATTTATGTATTTTTTTGTGAATCAAGAAATAAACCGTTTTTAGGGCGAATGAAAATATTTTTTTCACCAGATTACTAATTAATCGAAAACCAATCGATGTATTGCTTCCATTGGTATTTGTCGTTTAACTAGAGGTTATACCGGATGTTGTGTGTAAATTTAGCCTCCTATGTCAATCGGTTCTTGAGATAGACCTGGTAACAAAATTGGCTTAGTGGGTTCGGACAGACAGACAGACAGACAGACAGACGGAGAGACATCCGAGCGAAACTAATTGGATAATAACAAATTGTTATCCAATTCATCTTCGACGGAACTTCTTGTGCTGGCGCCAGGACAACGGGGGACGTGTACAACGTGAGTAATTCTTTTCCTTTTTGTAACATTTGAATTATTGGATTATTTAGTATAGATTTAGTAGTATAACTAGTATTAAGAGCAGATTTTTTTTTCATTATAGTATCCTTCAGATACACTTATTTTAATTTTTTTTCCTTTTCTTTTGGTGTTGGTATGTAATTCAATTAATAAGATAAGATAGGGATAGGGTTGTTTAAAGAAGAAGTGACACTCTTTTGTTTTTTTTTATCTACATTATAGTTGATTTGTTTATTTAATTATGTGCGTTTAATTTTTTCGCTATTGGTGTATCGATGTTCTGGGAAGGTCGTCCTTCTATAGGTGCACGATGACAGGACGGGACGTTTACTAACCAGACGACCAGGACGTGACTACTCGTGTGGTGTCTTAGTCAGATTGTGATTGGGGGTTTCATTTTAGGGGCTATTTTCGTCGTGTTTGGCCAAGAAAATAGCCATGGAGGGTGGGCTGGCCGACCCTTGCCACTGACATCGGGCATGTCTGGGGTTCATGGCGAACCACTAACTATAGGGGGGACGCCGGGAAGCACAATGTCGTGAATTAGGTTTGGAGTAGCGTGATTTTAGGTTAGATTAGCGATAGTTTAGGCCCTAAACTTTAGGGTATAGTTTTAGTTCTAGGCTAGAATGGTTTTAGTTTAGGCTATGGTTAGGATTAGTTTCACGAGTTCCTTCCCGGTCTTCCTCAAAGGTGGTGGCAGAAGTTGTTGAGTTTTTCTTTTCCGCCTTTTTTCATCTACTCTTTCATTCCACTCTGTATTAAAGTCCATTTTGTCCGTCCGAGGGCTGCGTAGCGTAACTTTCTTCACTCTTCACTTTTTTTTGGACTCAATATGGCATGGACAAAAATGTTTGTTAAGCAGGTGGCACATGGTGAAAGGGCAAGAAACACCCCCGTCCGACGAGCTTCAGCCGAGCAACCACGAGCATGCCCCGCCCTCCTCACCTGTGCCGAAGTTGCCCCTGTGGCTCGACCCTGGCTCACAACAATATTACAATGCAAATGACAATATTAGGTATAATTGCTTCATGGGTGATCATCCCGACTTGTCCAAGGGTTACAAGCCAAATAGCTGCCAAGAAAAGTGAGTTATTTATTTCGTACTTATATTTGAACTGTCTCATCCGATTATTTCCACTTCGTATTCTTCGAGGCGCAGTAGGCGCAGTGGCTTAGTGGTCCCAGGTTCGAATCTCGCAAAAACCTAAATTCCAACTCAGGGTTTTTTTCACTGCGTCACCTCTCGCGAACGACTGACAAACATCCTAGAGTATAACTGTCTTGAAAGAGCTTCTCAATCGGCCGTTTGGAAAATAGAATTATAGATTCCCTTCCTTCCTTCCATTCGTTCCAAAAAAACTCACACAGAACGAATGGTTGTGAGAAGCTAGGCCCAGGGTCAATACGGACGGACCTGTTGCGCCAACAATTTATTTATTTTTTATTCTTCGAATGCTGTTCTATCACTATCAATACACTATCAATGTTATGTTTTTGGCAATACAAACATTTGCAAAAACTACTTTTCCGTTTTCCAATTATAATTCTATATCAGCCTGAGGATTATGACAACATGTAATTTAATGCTATAGGGAATTATTTATATAGGTTTTGTACCTTTGTAAACACCAATACACCTTTCCACAATATTTCCTGCTTTTGCGTGAAGTTCATACAAAATAAGTCTAAAATGTACAAAAGTCATTATTTACATATTTGGTAACTTTTGAAAAATATCTAAAGTCGAGTAGGTATACTTTTTGAAATTCAATGAAAAATCTTCAGCTATTTGCAAAACATACAAATCGTATCGTCTGGGGCTCTGGGCGATAGCGTTTCGACGATTATTGATTTACGTGAAGCAAATGTTCAATCGTCAAAACGATATCGTCTGGACCATAGACAATATAACAATACCTGATGGCAGTTCTCTTAGTGCAATATTATTATTTGTGCCCAATTTTAAAAGTGGTCGATGTTAGCGAGTTTTGTGTTTTCACATTTACTAAGAACATTTTTAAATGATATTCGTTATTATGGCATAGAAATTCGTGTAACGAAAATGTTTGGATTTTGTAAGTGAACATCGTAGTTTCACTGGAGACTGAGTATATTCAGCTGTTCGCTAGTAGATAATGAAATAGCTGAATATATTACACAAATTGAAATTGGGTTTATTGGTGGAGTCTAATTAATAGCGCCAACGCATGGTGAAGTCAGAACCAGAAAGGCTTGAATTCTTTTTCATCTCCTCATATCCACATTATACTTTTTTGCACATTTCAAAAAACGAAGAACCTATGATATAAGCAGTGCAGGTTGTAATACTCGATCGAAGCATGATATTTACCCTGTAAAGGAATATACAAAATATTGTCCTGACTTTTACGGTAAAGTGAGATTGCTATGTCAGTTCGCATTTTCATGTCGCACTTAAGGCCTCTTGCCCCCGGTATAATATAGTGGTATTACGTTGTTCGCCCCCTCCCAAACGCCTTTTATTATTCACCACATTTGAAACACAAGCTGTTCCCAAGAGTACTGTTCAAATACTACCAGTTTCATGTCTGTATCGTCACAGTGATACTTTACTATCGATGGTGCGGTGAGGGGTCTATGTTTGCACCAGAGTATATGTGTATGGATGGATGTATACGAGTATCATTTTGATTCTCTATAGCATTTTAATGCTCCCAACATATCGTATTGGGGGTGTATACGGATACGAGTATGTTAGACGGAGTGAGCATGCTGATTCCCTTTGATTTCCATGAGTTGAGAGGCTGTAACAAGAATATTTGACAGTAAAAGCGAAACATAGTAGAATGGTTAAATTTCATTAAAATTTGGATAGGTAGCCATTTTAGAAGCTGAATATCCGTCTATGGGGTGGGATTGGTGGTTGCTGATAATGGAACGACCTGCTAACTACCCAAATAGAGAATGGCGTTATGCATCGTCTCATGGGATCTATATACAGACCAATTGATATATGTAATATTACATTACATAAGAGTGTGAAATACAGACTTTTGTGTTATGCTGTTGAAAGTTGGGATACTTTTTGATGAAAAATAAACTATTATGAAACTCAATTGCGAGCTTGGAAGAAATAACTTTTAATTGAATATATGTAGGATAAAGGACAAAGAATTAACTGCAGCATTAATCAAACTAAAGAAAAGGAATCCAATGTGCTTGTTAAATCTTTTTTTCTGCAATTTTTGTGTAACCAGCAAAACCAAACTCGAAAGATAAAGAAAAAGGTGAGTAAATTTTTGATTTCGTGTAACTACGATCCTATCTATCTGCAATAAGGCACGACCAAAACTTTTATCTACCTAAGTATGGGAAGATTCAGGGGGTGGGAAGATATCCTAGATATCACACTAAAAATAAACAATGCAGGGTCGAAAACTGAAGAGTTTCCAATCTGAAGTCACTCTCAGACTACAGATGGTCTCGCAATTGAAGAACTGGAGGCAAAATACGCTCGGGAATGCAATGGATATAGCATACAAAGACTCGTGTCCAGATAAACGTATATAAATAGTAAAAAAAAAACAATTCCCACATGGTGGAAAGAGGATCTCTCCAATCACAGACCGATAACCAGAGCGATTTTCAATATCTGAAAAAACACAAATTCTGACAGCTTTATAGCGATTGTTTAAGTCACACACGCCTCCAAAATGGTAGCCTGGATACATTACTGATATTCTTCGCGAAATTCTGTCCCTTCCTTTCTATACGAAAGTCAGATAGAGGTTTGGTCTGAATCTTGCACGGACACCCGGAAACTCTTAACTAATACACACTTTCCCGGATGCAGCTATATTAATACCCGGGGGGTTTTGGCAATAAAAACTTGCACTTCTTAGTGACATCACCTCAATAATTTCCGGGGAAAGGTTTCTTGGGCAAGGACGCAAGTCCTAACAATACCTAGACTGGCGTCCAACTTTACAAGCTGTTTAATAATAAACCACTTGCCCTATTCTTGGAGACTCGCTAGATTGATGTTTATACCGTTGTATTTAGAGGCAAACTCGGGAACGTAGCCACTTCAAACCAATTACTATAACCTCCTTTGTACTTGGAACTCTAAATAGAACAGGTCTTGGACATACACATGCGAAGTTTTCTAGTAGAATCATCGCTGTACAAATCCAGAGCACGCCTACTTCAAGGACTCTCCACAAGGTAATGTTTGTATTGGGAAAAGCACTTTGAAAAAACTAAACTGGTTAGAAAAACGAGGAGTGTGACTTAAAATACACCAATATTATTGATTGATTGCGGTGCTTCAATGTCATCGGAACAGCACCTTGCTGTTATTAGTTTCTACATTATTTGTTCGAAAACAGATGATGGTGCACATCCTTTGACATTTGTTCTTTTCGTTTCGAAATTGCATTGTGAAGAGTGAGGTTAACTAACTGTTTTTTGATTTCGTTTCGGTACAATTGGACACAATTTAAAATTTAAAGTAGGCTCAGTTATAATTTTGTCGAGCCCCTCCATTCACCAAAAAACTGTAACAGAAAGTGTTTGATTGTGAAAAATTTCAAATCAAATGTCATTCAAGCGACAATTTTAAGGGGAAAATTCGAAGGCGAAGATGTTAGGTTTATTCCTTTACTTTTATACTAAGAATGGGAGAGGATGAAGCATATGCACGCGTATGCCAAATAGGACGATCCCTATTCCCCTCTATATTATTTCTGTATTTTTGGTAGTGGGTTTCTCCCTTTTGCGGTTCACACGCTCAACCAATCTTAACAAATCAAGTGTCAAAAAAAAAGATATTTTCAGGGCGCTTATCTTTGCATTTTTATTTTTTTTTAAATATTAACAATTGAAAAAGTTGAATTTTACTACACTAAATTTCAACTACGCAGTTGTGTACATACTTTGATTCGGGATCAGCGTTGCCAACAAAAAAAGGCTAACTTGAAAAAAAAGATGCCTTTTTCAATAAAATAATGCCTAAAATATTTTTTTATGTAAATTGGAACAATAAATCAAAAATTAAACACAAATATAAAAAAAATTAACAAAAACAATTTTTTTTGTTTGAAGGTGGAAACACATTCTTTAAGACCGAGCACCGAGGTCTTCTTTTTGCCAAGATTTTTTAAGAGTATTTAAAAAAATAAAAAGTCATTATACCTAGGTACGTTGAATCAAAAAAAATATAGGTACCTATATATTTGAAATAAAAAAAAAGATGCCTTTTTGGAAATAAAAAAGCCTTAAAGCCTTAGCTAATGATGAGTTTGCAAGTAGCGATCGGAATACCAATGGAATCCGTAAATGGAAGCATAGGTAGTGTAGTTCCGTGTTTGGCGAGTTCATCAGCCTTACAATTCCCTGGGATGTCCCTGTGCCCCGGCACCTAGCAGAGGTCAATATTGAACTGTTCTGCCATCTCTTTGAGAGACGAGCGACAGTTTTAGGCTGTTATAGAATTTGTAGAGACTGATTCCAGGCACTTGATAGCAGCTTGACTATCAGAGAAGATACGGATATCTTTTGCAGATATCACGTTTTCTTTCAGCCAAGATAAGACTTCTTTTATCGCCATTATTTCCGCCTGAAAAACGCAACAGTGATCAGGAAGACGGAAGGAGAGACTAAGATTTAGTCTGTCGGAGAAAACACCACCACCAACACCGTCCACAGTCTTCGAACCATCTGTGAAGAAGTGGATCGATTCATCATCCAGGAATGATCCCTCCTCCCAGAATGATGTAGTGGGAATGGAGACCTGGAAATTCTAATCGAACTGTAGTTGTAATCGTGGTGTAATCGATATTTCCTGGAAGGTTCTTAAAATCGTTCAGGATAGCGGCATGGCCAGTTATTCTACTGGTCCATTGTGAGGTAGCTTTGAGGCGTACGGCTGCAGAAGCTGCCGTTTGCCTGCTGAGGATGTCAATGGGTGCCAGATGAAACAAGATTACAAGTGCGGCAGAGGGGGTAGTACGTTCTTCATGCCTGTACAAATTACAAACGACGTCACGAAAGAGAGTCGACGGCCGAAGAGAGTTACAGTCAAGATTAGTGAAAACATATAATGCTCTTATGACTCTTAACACATTCACAGATAGGAAATCTAAGAAAGAATTTTAATTTCAAAATCTACGGAGGAATTGGTTAGGTGTTGGCGATCTCCGAAACCACTCAACCGATTTTAATGAAATTTATCGGATGTTGGTTCCAGTTTTGAAGATAGGATAGTTTTGGACCCGATAGTTCCAAATGAAAGGCACGGAAAAACCGGGTGGGTACCCCTATAAATAAAAGAGATTGACGTCTGTGTGTGGCACTCATAACTCGAGAATGGATTGTTCGATTTTTACGATTTTGGGCTTGGAGGATTCGTTTAGGAAGGACATTATGCTACTTTTTGTCGTGAAAATAAAAGTTTAAGGGGATGAGATTGGGAATAGAACTTAGTATTGCAACCGTACTTTGTAAAAAAATATACTGGATAAGAAAACGGGTTGTGTCACTTCCAATACAACAAAACTTATTTCAAAAGTTTGATTTTTAAATTCTTTAGATGTTCCGGGCTCACCGCTACACAATTTTAATTCGAAAGTCGGCTCAGTTATAATTTTGTTGAGCAACCCCAATCAACCGAAACTTTTTTAACGGATTGGGTTTGATTTGAATGTTAAGAATCTCAAATCAAATGTCTTGGAAGCGAAGATTTTGACTTAAAAATTCAAGCACCGATTATATATAATTCCGCGGATTCCGATGATTTGCAATTGGTTTCCGAGCGCCTTCAATTTCCCATGCATATCGCTTTCATTATTGTTACGTTTCCAATAAAAGACGTCTGCGTTATAGAAAGTAACTTTAATGACTGACTTCAAATTTCAATACAATGTAGTACATTAATATGTAAAAGCTCTTATTTGTTAGTGGTCGATTAGTTCTAAGCTCTAATATTCAACATGCCCCTTCTTAAGACAGATTTTTTTTTTTTTATATAATTCAGTAGGTACACATACTTTTATTTGTAAAAATAAGTCTAATAGAATTCATTATATTATGCAGATAGCACAGGTAGGTAATTCAGTTACGAAAATGATACGTATCAAATATAATTATGCTAGATATAAATATATCAATATTAAGATTATTTACGGACTAATTGTAAGCCTGATCTTGACTTCATTGGTTGAGGACTAGTATGATCATTAGCTTGCGATATTTCATTCTCAATATTTTCTGTTTTTATATTTTCTTGAACATCTTCACACTCAGTTCTACCAAGTTCATTAACGTTATTATCGTTATCATCGGTATTGTCAGGTAAAATATGCTTTCGATTTCTCCTGTAACACTGCAAGTCTATATCAGTTACAGTGTATGAACGGGGTTCCACACATCCTCCACTCACCTCTCCAGTTATCCAATTTGAATCAGGAAGTTTTTTAAACAAAATTTTATCACCTTTATTCAAATTCGATAACTCTCTGGTGTGTGCGTCATAATATATTTTAGAGGCGAGTTGTTCCCGTTTTAAAGTGTTCTTATATTCGCAAATATTTACCAGATGTGGTTGAAGATGGTTCTTCATAACCGGCAGTTTTGTTTTTAAATTTCTCGACATTAACAATTGGGATGGAGAGTAGCCATTCTTAGGTGTGGCTCGCATGTTAAGAAGGGCTAGGTATGGATCAGTGTTTGAGTCCTTACATTTAGTTTATAATTTTTTGACTGTTTGTACTGATCTTTCAGCCAAACCATTTGATTGCGGATAATAGGGGCTGCTTGTTCTATGTTGGATTCCCCAAGAGCTCAAAAAAGTTTTGAATTCGTTTGAGCTGTACGGGGGACCATTATCCGAAATAAATAACTTTGGTATACCAAACCTAGCAAAGATTGACTTAAACTGTATGATGACAGCTGAGGCCTTATTAGATGTTAATTTAGCAATTTCAATAAATTTTGAATAGTAATCTACGCAAAGAAGATAAAGATCTTTATTCCATTAGAATAAATCGCTTGCAATATTTTCCCATGGTAAATTTGGGATAGGGACAGACATAAGTGGCTGTTTTTTATTGGAATTTTGAAATCGATTACAAGTGGAACATTTTCTAACGAAATCTTCAATGTCCGCCGATATACCAGGCCAAAAAACTACATTTCTTGAACGACTCTTACATTTTTCAATACCAAGATGACCTTCATGAATAACATTTAACATTTGATGGCGGAGAATTTGTGGAATCACGACACTTTGGTTTTTCAAAATCAAGTTATCGATTGCACAAATTTCGTGCTTATAGTTCCAATAAGGCTTAGCAAGTTCATGTACAAGGCTTTTGCGTACTGGCCAGCCATCATTGATATATAACTTCAATTCTTGCAACTCAGCATCATTTGCAGAGCTATTTCTATTTCCTCTAATTTAGTCGGTGAAACTGAAAGACAAGACCTAATAAACCCGACATGTATTTGAATATTTTTATCTATTTCTGATTCATCTGAGGTTGGCAAAGGTGCTCTAGAAAGTGCGTCAGCGACTTGAAGATCTTTGCCTTGCCTGTAGACGACGTTCAAATTATAAGCTTGAAAGCACAACATCATGCGCTGTAAACGAGGAGGAATTCCTGCTAAAGATTTGCCAAATAATGAGACCAATGGCTTATGGTCAGTTTCAGATTTAGTTTCCTGACCATAAATGTATTGATGAAACTTTGTTGCGCCAAAAACTATTGCATGTAATTCTTTTTCAATTTGCGCATATCTCTGTTGGCATTCTGTTAGGGTTTTTGACGCAAATGCAATTGGTTTATTATTTTGAAATATTTAGAACTGCACCAACTGCAAACTTCGATGCATCTGTGGATAAGACTAGGGGCTCATTTGGCTTAAAATATGCCAGAATGGGTGGTCTCGTTATCAAATTCTTGAGATTATCAAAAACTTTCTGATGACTATCGTTCCATTGCCATTCAACATTTTTCTTTAGCAAATGTCTAAGAGACGCCGACTCCGCGGATAAATTTTTTATGAAAGGGCCTAAATAATTCAACATTCCTAAAAATCGTTGAAGATCTTTGACGGAGGAAGGAGGAGGCATTTGGACTTTAGCAGATATCTTCGAATTATCAGGACATACACCATGTTCACTAAAAATATGGCCAAAATACTTGACCTCCTTCAACCCAAAATGACATTTAGCTTTATTTAACTTAACATTAGCGGACCTTGCTCTATCTAATACATCTTTAACTCGGGCGTTATGTTCTTCCATCGTTTTTCCCCAGACCAGAATATCGTCTATATAGACAATGGCTTCCAGATCAACGAATATCTCGGTCATCAGTCTGTGGAAAATCTCCGGTGCAACACTCAATCCATATGGAAGACGAAGAAACTTATATCTTCCAAATGGTGTATTAAATGTGCATTACAATGAAGATGGTTCATCCAACCTTACCATCCAGAAACCATTACTAGCGTCAAGAACCGAAAAATAACGCGCTCCAGATAATTTCGACTTCACAAATTCTATACTTGGGATTGGATAGTGGGATCTTAATAAAACGCCATTCAAATTACGGGGATCTAAACAAACCCGAAGCGATTTGTTAGGTTTCTCAACTAATACAATGGAATTGACCCATGGTGTTGGACCAGTGACCTTCTCTATGACATTTAATCCCTCCATCCGTTGTAATTCACATTTTAATCTATCACATAATTTGTACGGGACTTTGCGCGGTGAATCAACAATTGGTTCACTATTTTCTTTAATTTTTAAACTGCAAGTTACTTCGAGGCATCCTAAACCATTAAATGATTCTTCATACATATTTTTAAAATCGACGGTATCTTTTTCTACTGCCACCGAACACATTTTTTTCACAAGACCGAGTCTGATACAATCAGGCAAACCGATAATGGTTGGACAAAAACTATTAATTACTGCGAACTCAATTTGAAAATGTTTGAACTGTTTGTGGATGAGTGCAATGGCATTCAATCTGCACTTCCCTAAAACATGCAGCTTTTCCTCACCTAATGAAGTTAAAATGACACTTGATTTCTTAAGACAAATTTTTCGTGCACTATTATTATTAATTCTATTAAAAACACTTAAGCTCATTATATTTGTTTGTGCTCCAGTGTCTAACTGGGCATTTACATGTACATCACTTATGTTAAGATTTATAACCCATATATCTTTAAGCTTATGTTTATCCGATCTTGTGAGAGTTTTACACATACCAATAAATAGACTGTTATTAGAGCTTTCACATTCACTGTCAGATTCATATAAATTTGTTTGTCCGGTGTAATTTACCATACGCTTATTTAACCTGCACATTTTGGCAAAATGGTTGTTCCCGTTGCAATTAAAGCACTTGACTCCGAGAGCTGGGCATTTACTTCTATGATGTTGGCCGCAGTTTTCACAGGCAGGGTTAAAGAGTGTATTTTTTTGTGCTCTTTCCGATTTACCATATGTCGTTGTTGTTTTCGCGCTTTCGTAGCGGGAATGTCGTGGACGATAACTCTGTTGAACTTGTTGTTGTGAAGATGAATATGATGGATAATAGCTCCCTTTTTGATATGACGTATTTTTCCGTATTGGGTTTGAACTGTAAACCGCATTAACTGACTGCTCACCTTGAATTTCCCCATGTGCCATGTCCATTGCTTGAATTTTGCCCAAAAAATATGACTTTGCTTTATTTTCAGCTAAACCCAGTGTTAAATCGTCGACGCTTGGTAATTTTTCACGTAATTGCTCATCCAGTAGACCAATAATAAATACATCTCTTACCATCGAATCTACATCTTGATATTCTCAGCTCGACGACAAGTGTTTCAGCTCAGTAAGAAACTGATTCGATTGCGCAGATTTTTGGCGACAGGAAAGAAATTTATAACGCTCATAGATCAAATTTTTCTTTGGCTCAAATGCTGCTATCACCTCTTTGTATATTTTTTCTTTACCAAACTCCCACTTGATTGTATTATATATTTTAACACCTTCTGCACCAATTGTATGAAGTAAAATGGCAATTTTTCTAACGTCTGATTTATCATCCAATCCAGCTGCAATTAAGTACAAATTCAATAACTGCTTCCAATCCTTCCACGTCTGTCCCAGATTAGTTGTATTAAATTGTTAATTACTTGGTGCACCTAATACCTTCCATGTTTGGCTACCTATGACTTTTTTTTTTTTTTTTTTAAATTGCGCTTTTAAATTGCGCTTTTATTATAGTGATCTGTTAACATCTGACACCATGTTACGTTTCCAATAAAAGACGTCTGCGTTATAGAAAGTAACTTTAATGACTGACTTCAAATTTCAATACAATGTAGTACATTAATATGTAAAAGCTCTTATTTGTTAGTGGTAGATTAG
Source organism: Cheilosia vernalis (assembly GCA_949126925.1). Lineage (NCBI taxonomy): Eukaryota > Metazoa > Arthropoda > Insecta > Diptera > Syrphidae > Cheilosia > Cheilosia vernalis. The sequence continues at coordinate 38,029,663 of OX421358.1, read as the reverse complement.
TTCTAAGCTCTAATATTCAACAATTATGAAAAAAAAATAATAAGTCGCAAGGACAATCGCTGGATATTTGTGACATCAATTATTGAATTTCCATGTTTTTCAATCGTATATCAATCAATCGTATGTGGCGTGGTCACGTGTGAGTAAAATCTTCTGCTTTGTACGTCGTGTACCGTAAAGCACTTTAGTGAACAAAATTAAGGTTGGCTGACACGTCAATCATTGCGGTTTGATTTAAACTATAACTTAATATAACTTTTGAATACAGAGTTTGAACTGACCGAATTACATAAAGCAGCATGTTCATTATTCGTTCTCGGAATTATTATTTTTATTACATTAACGAATTTGGGCGGAACGAAGTTCGCCGGGTCAGCTAGTCATGTGTTAATTCTCTTAATAATTTACTTTTCTAGTTCTTACACCAAGAAATCTGTTGCTTAAGTTTTTTTTAGAATTTTCGGAATTATGGAACGGCATTAACTCAAAATTCATAAAATGTAAAATTAAACGAGCAGACATATTCTTATTTCACGGATTCTCTGCTTATTCTGTATACGTTTTGACATTTGCATTTACCTAAGCGCCTTAAATTCACAGTGCGTCTTGAATCTTGAATTCCCATTGTTAATTGTAAGTGGCTTCTTATTATTTAATACTGCCGTTGTCGCGAACTACCCTGTTCAATGAAAAATCAGAATTTCGTGAACATCGACATTGTTATAGGTACTTCAGTTTAACTTTTGAATAAAGAACTTGAATTAACCGAATTCAATAAAGCATGCATGCTCGGAATTATTTTTTTCATTACAAGTTTGCCGGGTCAGATAGAACAAATAAGAACAACGGCAAGATTTACAATAAAGTACTATAATGTTTTTGAAAGCCAGGAACATGTTCCAATTACTTCAAAACAAAATCTTATTTTAACTGAAAAATTAGCCACTTTCATCATTTCAACTGGTCTGAAAGCTAAAAAAAACCGGCCAAGTGCGAGTGTCACTCGCGCACCGAAGGTTCCGTATTTGGCTAAAGTCCAACCCATCAGATATTATTTCAAATCGATAATATCATTCAATCTTTCCCCTGTTCATGAATTCGTCACAATTTAGTTTAATTTACTTACTTAATATTTTCACTCTCAAAAATTACTCACACATGAATCTCACTATGTGATTATACCGCAGAAAAAAACCCAAATGCAGATTTTGATTCTTTAATTGGTACCTACACCTACACAATCCTCACCAATTTCCCATTCAGAATCTGTGTCCCTTAATTCGGTAACTCTCTCTTAGTAATGTGCTGTATTTTCTCTTTCCTTTCCTTCTCAATGCGAGTCTCGAAAATTCGGCGAAATCATATCACATATTATAAATTATAATATAGTGTGCTACCGAAAGTACACCCTTTTTAGCTGGTTTGGTTTTGGCAACACTGGTTTTGACAGCTGACGTGTGTTTAGTACCTTGTGTCACTGTCAAACAGCTTCTGTTTGGTTTGCAATTTAACCATGGATCGTCTTACAAATGAACAACGCTTGCAAATTATTGAATTTTACTATCAAAATTCGTGCTCGGTTCGAAATGTTCATTTTCGCTTTTTTATCGAAAAATTGTGTTCAGCGATGAGGCTCATTTTTGGTTGAATGGGTACGTAAATAAGCAAAATTGCCGCATTTGGAGTGAAGATCAGCCAGAAGCATTGCAACAGCTACCAATGCATCCCGAAAAAGCCACTGTTTGGTGCGGTTTATGGGCCGGCGGCATTATTGGGCCATATTTCTTCAAAGATGATGCGAATCGCAGCGTTACTGTCAATGGTGAACGCTACCGAGCGATGATAACAAACCTTTTTTTTGCCCGAAATGGAAGTTCTTGACTTGCATGATATGTGGTTTCAACAAGACGGTGCCACATGCCACACAGCACGCGAAACAATGGCGCAATTGCGAGGCGAGTTTGGTGAACAGTTAATTTCACGTTTCGGGCCGGTCAATTGGCCGCCTAGATCGTGCGATTTGACACCATTAGATTGTTTTTTGTGGGGGTATGTCAAGGCTAATGTGTATAGGGACAAGCCCGCTTCGATTGACGCACTGGAAGCCAACATCCATGCATTCATTCGTGAGATACCGGCCGATATGTGTGAAAGAGTATGCCAAAATTGGACTCAGCGG